>OZ023162.1:7685925-9141497 GCA_963678695.2 Diplodus puntazzo | reverse complement strand
GTTAATCTCTAGTTTGATCCCAGGTGAGTCACTCAGGTGCTGCTCATTTTGCGCACAAAATAAGACACGCCCACAACTCCGTAAAAGTGCCAAAACTTTTATATGACCACTTGTACCTGTCTATCCTCTCCAGGCCAACTTGACACTGACACAGCTGACATCTATATGATGTAACTTTAGACATTGATATATAGGTAGGCCTATAAAACTGATAACACTGTCACTGTAGAATGTCCCTCCCCCGTAATGTTGCCCCCCGCTGCGCACGCTCCCCCCAAAACACACAACAAACAGCACTGTCAATGGTCCTGAAACAACAGCTGTTTCTGGCATCCTCTTTGAAAAAACCTTCAATACAGGCAGAACTTGGACAGAGTTTACATTCACAATGCTGCTTGTACCTGCTTTGTTTTTGATTGCATCTTCCTTGACGATTGTGTCAGCGGCAGGTACGTTCTCCAAGGTTTCAAATGAGACAAATTTTAAAATGTATCGAGTGTACAAATGCATTGTATTGGACGTGTGGTGCTTCGTTTGTGCATCAGTGGGTGGTTTTAAAAGATTATTCAACTAAAACCAAAAAGTTTGGGTTTGCTCATGACAAAGAATTTCAGACATTTCTTCTTCATACATTTGCTTGACAGAGGAATTATTCCTCAGGGGCAGACATGCATCTGTTCTTTACGTGTTATTCATTGATCTTCAAACCTGTTCTTGTAGATTGGTGCTACCAGTCTGAATTCACATGCAGTCACACCTGCACAGGTAAGCCTCAAGACACTGGACCCAAAAACCAAAGGTGAAGTGATATTAACTAATCAGTGGGGAAACAAAATGTATAGAAAATTGTCCAAAAGAAAGAAATCTGAAAAACACTCAACTCAGAGTTTCATCCAAACAGAAAACACAGAAAGCCAACTGATGATGTCGACTTCCTGAAGACACACAACCAATTATGCAGGAGAACTGCAGCCCTCTTATAGAGTCTCCCAGCTGACTGATTGCAGCAAGCTGAGAGAGAACATCACAGGTGCACTCAATAGCTTCTGATTACCTGTGAGCTAGATCCTGAGAAATCTCTGCTAACATCAGGATCTCTGATCTGTCCATAACATTACTAACACCACACTGGAAGAATTCACCATTGTAAGATATATTCCTACATTAAAATGTTCCTACAAGTGCTCCGTCACAATGCTCATTTTGTCCAAGCAACAGTCAAAACCCATTGATAAAAAATAAAATGAACTCATTGACAGGAAGAAGCAGCATTTGTAAAGCTGGAACCATGAGATGGATGAATAAATTCATCTTCTGTGAAGGATCTGAGTTTGTAAAGTGACTGAAGCTGGCAGTTAAGTAAAATTGTTTGCATGCTTTCATCTTGAAGAAAATGTTAAAAAGGGTCACTCCACCAATTTTACACATTAAAGTGTGTTTACAGGTCTTGGTAGTATAAAGACTTTTGTGGCTCAAGAGGAAGCTGCATGTTATCTGATAACTACCCTCAAGTGTTGTCAATGAATGGCAAAGCTGCATTGTGGGTAATATAGGCACCAGGTTTTAAAAAGGAAGAAGAATATGTGAAATTAAAAAAAAAATTTCACTTATTTATCTTGATGATTTGTTTCTCCCTCTAGAATTGCTTCATGTTCATGAAATTCAAAGGTGCACTATGTAGTTTTAAGGAAGACTTACTGATTTTCATGCCAACAAACAAACTCAAGTGCAACACATTTAATCTTCAAACCAGACATTTTATTCTGTATGTGCGAAACTACAGCACAAGCTTAACCTCTTAATGAACGCCCCCATTTTAAGGTTCTTTTTCCAAAACGACATACCGAAATTAAAAGCATGACAGCTCCCACATAGTTTGAGACTCAGGGATGTGCTTGGTACCATTGGAAAGGTAAGACCCTCAAGTTTTTTCTAGAAGTGTACGTGTGATTCTTTGACATACTGACACGGAGTTACAGAGGTTGGAACACAGGTTTTGGTTTCCGTCCAATTCAAATGTCAATAAACTGACTAAGATATAAGGGTTCGGGTATGTCTATGGACCCAGCAGACACAATTAGGCCATAGGCACAGGTCTCAGCTTGCTACACTCAAAATTTGAAGTCAGAAGACTAGAAAATAGATTTTTCACAATTTTTTTTCCAAAGACATTTCTGTGCGTTTGCTTGGAGATTCAAAGGCTTATAACTTGAGAACCCCTTTACCTAGAAACATAATCTTGGCCTCAAGTGAAAGCTAAGACCCTGGGGTTTCTTGCTTGTTCGACACTTGTAGCTAGTTTTGGGTAAAATTACATGGATATTCCCATTCTATGGACTCTTGGCGAACTATGAAAAAAAATATTGTGGCATGACGTTGTAGCTGTGAAAAAAGGGAACACTCCGAAGGTATGTAGGCATTCTTACTTCTTGCGGTAGAGGGCTCTTTCTAATGTTGTGTCATGGTGAGTTTAGAAGGCTATTACATGGTCTGGAAATAACTTTTTTCCTTTGTGTTTGGGCTTAAAATAATCACGACAGTCTCAGCTTTCAAAGAGTGAGTATATACTGTTAAGATCTGATGCTTAAAACTATTAGCAAAAAAATGATTAGTTGTTACGAAGGGTGTTTGTTTAGTGAAGGGTGTTCCTATGTTGGAACAGTGTTCCTTAAGGGGTTGAAAAAGTAATTCCATGATTTGATGAAGCAATGTCATTTCACATGTGCAGTGAATCAATCAGATATATAATCTGTCTGTCAAATGGTGCGATACTACAACGCATGGTCCACAGGTCGCACCAGAACGTCTCCAATCTGAAAGAAAAGACATGTGATGGTCATCATAATTATGATCAAACTGCTGATGATTTCAACAGAATGAGAGCACAGGCTGAAATCACACACCTGCACATGTGGAGGGGCACTCAGGGCGTATGTCACAGAGTTTGCAACATCTATTGCTTCCAAAGGCTGTAAGAAAAGTGAAAAGTGATGTTATGTGCTGCTTGTAGGGTCCAGTCGTATTCTAGTCTAATCATAATAAGAATACTTCCAGAGATGTAGGAATAATATTCTTTACCTTATATCCGGTGTATACACCAGCAGCTTTATCAGGATTGTCGATGTAGAGCCGCATAGCAAATTCTGTCTCCACCGCTCCAGGAGAAATACTCTGTAAAAGTAAAACATCATCAAAAATAAGAAAACTTCATGAAACACTGTGAAGCATTTGTCTGATGATGGTCAGGTAAAAGGTATGTTTGTAAATATATGTTTGTAAAAAGTCTTACTGTGGCTCTGATGTGGGTGTTGGCCTCACGCAGCTCCTGCCTCAGGCCCTCTGTCAGGGCCGTCACTGTGTACTTGGTGGAGCTGTAGAAATGTACGTCAGCGATCGGAATGACTTGATGTCCACCCGTGCTGCAAAAGATGATGATGGGAAACGTTAACCAGCTCAGCTCTGTACTATGTACTGTATATGGTGATATCAGTCCCTAATACTTGTAACCGTCAGTTCAGCTGGCTGAATATTTTGAAGGTTTTTGGACTGTTGAATGACCAAAACAGGCGAACTGAAGACTGTACTTCACTTCACGAACATGACTATGACTGCACATCATGAGTAAATAAAACTGTACCTGTTGATGTTTATGATGTGCCCATCGTCAACATTTCTTTCTTTCATCGACTGATAAGCCTCACGTGTGCATATACACAATGCAAGAACATTCACCTGCCGGAGAGACAAATTGCAGCATTAATACTTGACAACTGAGAAAATGAGCTGCAGTCTGACTCCAAACAATGACTACAACTGGCAACAGTGCCACAGAAGCAACACATATTTTATCATTATTTTCAGATATTTTGCTATTTTATTGGTATTATGTTAGTATCATTTGGATATCTTACTATTATTTTAAGACATTTTGCTATTTTATTGGTATTTCGTTGGTTTTATATTTGGTATCATATGGATATTTTACTATTATTATTTGGGGATTGGACTATTTTACTTGGGGATATCTTATTTCTCTGATATGTAACTACATATTATCTGGCACTTTATTGACATATTTAGGATAATTTACTATTGTTAGGTATTTAAAAAATATATATTTTTTCTCATATTTTACAATAAATACCGATAATGATAGTAACAATGATAATTGAAAACATTGATAGCTTTACTACTTGTCACAGCGTTAATAACATTGATGATGGCTCTCTTATATTCAAGTGTCCCATGCAGTAAGCTGTGCACAGCAGAACACTGAAGTCAAATTAGAGGCCAAAATATTTTATCTTTAAACGCACATCTGATGATATTCACTTCTAAAATTAACACACTGAGCTCTTACATCCAGCATGTTCTTCCAGCCGCTGGTTTTGCCATTTAACAGAGACTCTGGATGAGCCAGGCCGGCGTTGTTGATGCACACATCCACGCCTTTGTGCTGCTCTTTGATGGCGGCGAACATGGACATGATCTCCTCCTCGTTGGTCAGGTCACACTTGTAGGGCACCAACACCCCACTGTAGCCCGCGCTCCGACACTCAGCTGACAGTTTCTGAAATCAAAACAAAAAGAACACCAGACACATCAGCTTTACAGTCTACTGAAAGTCAGTCGCTCGTCGAGTGCAGATGAGAATTTATCAAAACACCAGGTTTGACACAATATTTAGAGAGGCAGTCTCTCCTCATCTTTTGCAATAATAGAAAACAATACACAAAATTGTAGCATATTGTCACAAGATTACATATGATCCAACACAAAACACTTTTCTAATCTTATCTGTGTAATTCCAATCAGTACACAGAAGAGGCTTCACTAATTTATTAATTTTCACGGCACATTATAACATCTACAATACATTATTACATCCATTCACACTCCGCAAACCACGTAACTATCACAAGACAGAACTCATGTCAGAAGCCCACAGACATAAGATTTCACTTTGCATTTATAATAATGTTACATCTACAATTGTTATAAACCTTTCAAAATAATAAGGGACATTAGAGAGCTTCCCTCACACTGTCATCTTTACTGCAGGTGTCACCATTCTCCAAATCCACAATCTGAAGTGGACTTTCAAATAAAAGCTCACAATCCTTTGTTCGAATTAGTATTTAAAAAGCCTGCATGGTGTCAAGTATGACAAAAAAAACATTTTTTGTGTCACATATGCTACACATCTCACTTCTTCATAGATTGAGACAGAATCACCTCTGCTGCATGTTTTCTCTTGACGGCAAGGGTTTGAATTTTATAAAGGTGATTCAACTTCGACTTCTATGATGCATAGTGCTATAAAACAGTGCAGAGAACCTTGCCTACACTGACTGATGGATTATATATTAACTTATCACAGCCACAGGAAGGTTTTCTCACTGGAAAAAAAATGTCTCAGTTATTGTGGAAACTTAACAAGGTTTAAGACACAAGAGAAGTTTATGTGGGTTAATAATAATAATAATAATAATAATAATAATAATAATAATAATAATAATAATAATAATAATAATTAAAAAAATAAAGCAAAGAGGACAGTTACTGGTTCACTTACAAATAGATCAACTGAGTCCTCTCCAGGTAAACTTTATACTGACACAGCTGACCTTTGTATTATGTAACCTCAGACAATCAATTTATAGGAAGGCTAGTGACTCAGCTATTTCTTTGTTTTACAAACTTCTTTAAACTTTCAGTTGCTCGAGTATTTACATTTCACTTGTATCTCACATTATTCAGCACTTCTCTGGTAGTGCGACATTAGTTTGTAACTCCTGCCTGATGTGAAGTTTGACTCATTGAGTCCACATAAAACTGCAGCAGTCCAACCTGTATTTTCTCGACGTCCCTGGCACAGCCCACCACCTTCATGCCGTGCCGGACCAGCTCCTTTGCTATGGCCGCCCCGATCCCGACCGAGGCTCCGGTCACCAGAGCCACTCTGCCCCTCCAGCGGTCCATCACAACCCCGCTAACTTTCTACAAGTACGAGACCCTCACAGCACCGAGGAGAGAAACTACGGAGCTGGCTGCAGAGTTGACAAACGGTGTCGACTGAACTTGAACCCAGCACGGTGGATTTTATTCAGTGCCGCCTACATCAGTTACATCACTGTGGTGCGTTTTTCGCCCCCTCCACTCAATCGCAAGTAAAGCAAAACGAGCAAACTTTGCTAAAATTGAACTTTTCACAAAAGAAATGTGACAGAGTGTTGTCATCATGATGTCTCAGAAGACAACGTGAGGAAGAAATTCTCTCATATTATTCAATTCAAAAAAACACAAATATCACCACGGCTAGAACAGTGATTAGCAAATTTTCGTAAAGTGTACAGTCTTTATCACAGTTTAGATTTTGTTGTATGTCTAGATAGGTGATAGACAGGTGGCAGATTATTTAAGTGCAAAGGTGCTCTTGACGTCAAACTTACGTCAATACCAAACATAAGACCAGAGAAATTAAACATCGATAAGATAACTTTATTTTGTCTTATTAACAGCTGTGTGTTCTGTGTCCTATCTGGATTGTGTTAATCTCTAGTTTGATCCAAGGTGAGTCACTCAGGTGCTGCTCATTTTGCGCACAAAATAAACCACGCCCACGATTCCGTAAAAGTGCCAAAACTTTTATATGACCCCTTGTACCTGTCTATCCTCTCCAGGACAATTTGACACTGACACAGCTGACATCTGTATGATGTAACTTTAGACATTGATGTATAGGTAGGCCTATAAAACTGTCAACACTGTCACTGTAGAATGTCCCTCCCCCGTAATGTTGACCCCCACTGCACACGCTCCCCCAAAAACACACAACAAACAGCACTGTCAATGGTCCTGAAACAACAGCTGTTTCTGGCATCCTCTTTGAAAAAACCTTCAATACAGGCAGAACTTGGACAGAGTTTACATTCACAATGCTGCTTGTACCTGCTTTGTTTTTGATTGCATCTTCCTTGACGATTGTGTCAGCGGCAGGTACGTTCTCCAAGGTTTCAAATGAGACAAATTTTAAAATGTATCGAGTGTACAAATGCATTGTATTGGACGTGTGGTGCTTCGTTTGTGCATCAGTGGGTGGTTTTAAAAGATTATTCAACTAAAACCAAAAAGTTTGGGTTTGCTCATGACAAAGAATTTCAGACATTTCTTCTTCATACATTTGCTTGACAGAGGAATTATTCCTCAGGGGCAGACATGCATCTGTTCTTTACGTGTTATTCATTGATCTTCAAACCTGTTCTTGTAGATTGGTGCTACCAGTCTGAATTCACATGCAGTCACACCTGCACAGGTAAGCCTCAAGACACTGGACCCAAAAACCAAAGGTGAAGTGATATTAACTAATCAGTGGGGAAACAAAATGTATAGAAAATTGGCCAAAAGAAAGAAATCTTAAAAACACTCAACTCAGAGTTTCACCCAAACAGAAAACACAGAAAGCCAACTGATGATGTCGACTTCCTGAAGACACACAACCAACTAAGCAGGAGAACTGCAGCCCTCTTATAGAGTCTCCCAGCTGACTGATTGCAGCCAGCTGCACTCAATAGCTTCTGATTACCTGTGAGCTAGATCCTGAGAAATCTCTGTTAACATCAGGATCTCTGATCTGTCCATAACATTACTAACACCACACTGGAAGAATTCACCATTGTAAGAAAGAAAAACAACATATATAAAAATAAATAACAATAATTATATATGTAAGCACATGAACACACTCCAACCATTAGACAAATTAATTTCATTACTATGTACAATTGGCAGAGACAAATCATAACTAAAACAATAAATAAATAACGCACAACACCTGAACATTTTATGGTCCCTTGACCCTCCCCAACCCACTCGCACAGATCTTTCTCCTATTTTCAAACCATGCTGGTTGTTTCAGGTAAATAATGTGTTAATAAGAATGTTGAATAATAATAAACAGTTAAATCATAGCTCGAGCTACCTCGAGTGCCTCCTTCCTTGCATTGAGCACCATCTGACCTGCTCCATTCATCTTGGCAACAGAGAGCTCCAGGGATAGCAACTCTATTAAAGAGTAAGTCCATTGAATCATAGAAAGTGAATGCGGTGGTTGCCACCTAACCGCTAACATCTTTTTAGCCACTGTACATGCAGAAAGCCACAGCAGCCTTTGCATATGGTTAAGGTTTTGCCCAGAATCATCATTTAAGAGCATACATTTTGAAGAGAGGTCAATCTCTAAGCCAAGTGCATTGTAGAGATGTTTTACTATTTGTTGCCAAAATTTTGGACTGATGGACACTCCCACGTGATATGCAAGAAAGTCCCTATTTGATTCAAGTCACATAGATTACAATTTGGAGAAGGAGATAACTTAATCATGAAATGCCGTTTTGGTGTTAAATAAGTGCGATACAGGAAGTTGAGATTAGTTAACTTATTATTTAGGTTTTGTGAGGAATAAGCATAATTGCTCCAAACTCTATGCCAGTCTATAGATGATTCAGGGCAGTCCTTATTCCACACATTTGTTATCATTAAAGGGGTCTGCTTAAGTTCCAACAAACTATTATAAATTACAGAAACGTGACATTTAGGTAGCCCTGATATTTTCTTAAACAATTCAACAATTTTGACTGATAGGAAACCTCTTAATCATCCAATAATGGATGATTAAGAGGTTTCCTATCAGTCAAAATACCTGCTGCTCTTAAGGCAGAACGTAATTGTAAATATAAAAAGAAGGAATTTGATGACAGTTTAAATGTTTCACTCATATCCTGAAAACTTCTTAACCCATCGTCATTCATAATGTCTCCTAAACTGTGAATTCCTGCTTTAGACCACTGAGGTGAGACGAAGTGCTCCCCACCAGACTTAAGAAGGCTGTTATAGAATACTGGAGTGCTTGCATGCCATTTAGATGTCCAATTGTATATGCTGTCTATTTTCCTGAAATTTTGAATTGCACTGGCTATTACTGAACCATACTCCAGCTTGCATTTATTGACAGAGAGACCTGAAAACAAACAATCATTTAAAGAAGCAGGTGCCACCAGATTCTTCTCAATGTTAAGCCATGGAGGTGAAGTTTTCTCACTAAACCAATTTAACAAAAGACGAATAGTAAGGGCGTGGAAGTAAAGTTTGAAATTAGGGACTGATAAACCTCCCGACTCCTTCTTTCTTTGTAAATCAGTTAACTTTATTTTTGGCCGTCTACCTCTCCATAAAAACCTAGTAATAATGCTATGTATTTTTTCCCAATATCTTGGAGGATGTGCCATAGGTAGCATAAAGCTACAAAAATTAACTCTAGGAAGCACATTCATTTTAATTATTGAAATTCTACCAGACAGAAATATAGGTAGCTTCTGCCACCTTTCCAGGTCTTGTTTGAATAATATGCTTGCTTTTTAGTGTTTATTTTTTTTAGTGTGTGTTTTTATTGCATGTCTTGTACACTGGGAGTGTGTGCTTTTATTTTTGAAAACCCAATCCTAGTTGTGACACCCCTAAGCCTAATCACCGCACCTGAGAGATTGGCGAGCCTTTAAAAAGGACCTAAAGAAGGAGGAAGGAGACAAGAAGGACAAGAAACTAATGCAGAGGCTGCGTGGCAACGAGGGCGTGAGGGCGAATGGCAGCACCAGAACGGCGGGCACTGGGGACGGCGGCGCCATAACACCAATGGCATATACACATACATACATACACACACACACACACGACCACATTTCTATCTCTAATTATAAAAGTTATTCCCTCAAATTTATATATGCCTGAGTTTATTCAGGCAGGGTTTACTAATGTTTCTCACAATGCACTACAAGCAGGGTTATTTTAAGTTACATGACGCCTTGGAATTTTTTTACCCTCTAAATTCCTTGACAGACACACAGTGAACATTGTGCAAAATGGCAGAGCCTGACTGATTTACTGGTATTTGGCTTTATCGATTTACCGGCTGATTTATAAGGTTTTAAAACCTTATATTACTAAGGTTTTAAAGGTTTTGTATTAAATTTAATGCAGCAAAGCATGCTTGGGGTAAATTGGTGTAATGACATAGTTTGGCCAGCAGAGTGCGTTGTTTCAATGGGGGATAAAACAGCTGGTGTCAGGAAATGTGACAGCTACCTCACTAATGGTTAAACTATAAACCAGCAAAACAATTACAATTGGCAATATAACATAACCCACCATGTTCTGAACAGACACACTTAAAATGCTAGCAAAAGCAAAATTTTGGTTAACAACATTAATAGCAAACTTTTGTTGATCTGGTCATTATTTCGTTTTTATTTGCAAAATGTTGTGCGTGTAAGAGAGCATTTCAGTAGTGTGTGTGACAGCATTTCAGTAGTGTGTGTGAGAGCGTTTCAGTAGCGTGTGTGTGAGCGTTTCAGTAGTCTGTGTGAGAGAGTTTCAGTTAAACAGGAAGGCCTTTCTGTCACCTGACCGAAACAGGAAGACTCCACACAGGGAAATGCATGTGCTTTTGCTCAGTTTGAAGTACTTCAACCCTTGCTTCAACCACAATGTATGTTCATCTGATATTCTTTGTTTTTCATATACATACATACACATACATATACATATTTACTAGGGCTGTCAGTTTAACGCGTTAATTAGATTAATTAATTACACTGCAAATTAACGCGTTATAAAAATTAACGCAATTAATTCTGAGATTCTGAGTGGCAATTCAATGCGGGAGCATTTTAAATTTGGCCCATTGAATGACCCGTAGGCTACTTGGCAGTGGCACGTCACTGTAGCACTAGCACTGAGCAGAGTGATAGAGTTAACAGTTTCTCTCTATGGCACTGGCACTGAGGAACTTGTCCGGACGTGTTCGTCACTTCCACCTAACGTTACACACCGCCGGTCAATTGTTCGTGAAATTCATGATATTGATTTGGGGACAATGACATGACTGGTTACCTAGCTAGTCTTGTTAGCTAGCATACTGACAAATTATATTTACTGTTTGGCAACCGTACGCAATGTTATTGACTTTGAATCTTGCTAGCATAGCGTTAGCTTTCTGACTCATCGCTGAGCGGACTAGAATATCTCCCATTGCCGAGTCGTATCTAAGGTCCGTCTTATTTACTGGAGGAGTAAATTATTCCTGATAATGGACACCTCGTCGGGCATTATCCCTTACGTATATATATGTATATATATACACACGTACGTATATATGTATGTATATATGTATATATATATATATATATGTATATATATATATATATATATATATATAAAAATGTCTGATTGTGACCCGAACGAGGTTGAGGAATCTGTAGAACCTGTGATTTGCACACACACTGCAGGAAAGAGGTTATGTTTCCTCGAAGTACCTCAAGCTCTAAGGATCATCTCAACGCCAAGCGTGTATTTGTCGGAGCTTCAGCCTCAGGTGTAACGCCTGGCTGGCGGCAGACCACCCTCACCGAACGCAGGGCATTAAGTAAGAGAAGTTCTGAAAGTTGCACCTCTCGACTTGTTCTGCAAGCCACTGTCAAGTGGCACGGTAATGGCTAAAATCCACAAACTCTATGGGGGAGGTCACCTTTACATTCAGAAAATGTTAACCAGTTAGTTTGCCTAAGCAACTGGCTAAAAGAAGAATATGTAAAAGGGCCACATTTAATTGTGTGAAATTGCAGTTGTTTGTCAAAAAAAAAAAAGAAAAAAGTTTCATCCATCCTGTATTTGCTAAAAAGAAAAAAAAGAGCAATGGCTAAGATAACCAAATTGTTTAGAATGAAAAAAAGTCTCAGTAATAACATCATTTGGATTTGTTATAAATACAAAACAAATGCTAAACATATATCTGCCTCTTGTCATTTATCTTTCCGTTCCAACAACAACATACAGAGAAAATGTGAAATCTTCGGTCATATTTAGGAATGTTGATTAATCGTAATTAATCCACAGCTGCTCTGTGATTAATCAGATTAAAAATTTTAATCGTTTGACAGCCCTAATATATATATGTATATATATATATATATATATATATATATATATATATATATATATATATATATATATATATATATATATATATATATATAGGCTATATAAAATTGCTATAAAGCAATGTTTATTGGTTTGCCTTATTGCCTACAATTGCCTAATACAATCAGATACTGTATTAAAATGATACGTAATGCCGCTAATAATATGGCCCCCTTCTCCTTTCAAACGCGGCAGAGCTCCGTCAGAGAAACACGTCGCGGACATGCACGAAAAAACAAGTGTGTCGCACCGAATGCGTGCCGATACGGTGTTGTGTTGGCTTGGGTCGGGACGGACCATGGTACAGAGCTCGGGGAGCAGACCCGGAGCGCTGCTGTCGGCGCTGTAGCCCCGGCTCGGAACGACACAACAAGCGAGAAAAGCCAGCAGTTCTATTGCTGTACTAACTGGGGCTAATGCTCCGTGTTTGGGGCTCTGTGTTGCTCAGAGGCGGCCGGTACACGGATCCTATACATGGTATTGTGGGCGGGGCTGGACCATCCCCGACCCCGCCTTCCCGCACGCTGCAGCCGTTAGTAATTGTGTGTGTGTGTGTGTGTGTGTGTGTGTGTGTGTGTGTGTGTGTGTGTGTGTGTGTGCGTGAGCTGGGGGGGGGGGGGGGGGAGTGGCACCGTGGCAGTCAGACAGGATCAGAGTAGAGATGGGATTTATAGCTCTTTGAGGGGAGCTGGATCTTGGTGAGCCAGTCCTTTCAAAGAGCTGTTAAAAAAACTGGCTCATTTGACTGATTTTTATATTTATTAAGTTTTAAGAAGCCAGCCTGGAGGTATGATGGGGTGAGATTTGGAACAAAATAATACAAAATTAGATATCTGAGTTTGAATTATTCTGAAATATTGATTATTACCTCATTTGACATGTGAGGACTAGGTTTTAAAGTCTGATCTGGATTCATTGTAAATATTCCACAAGGTTGCTCGATATCACTCTACTTTGACAGTGACCTCACTATTTTGGATTTACCCTTTGTACAAATTGTTTGTATAGTGTAAAGCTACCATGACTTGTTATTCATGCAACACTGTGACCTTAACACTTACAAATAAACATTAAAAAACAAAGCAGGCTACAATGAATTTCAGTGCAAAACAGCTTTTAGTGCAGGGGGGCAGGAGGACAGGGGCAGTCACGTGTTTCCGTTGTTTTTTTGTTTTTTTTTATGCAAAGGCAGCGTGCACAACTCAGGTGGCGTCATGCTACATTTGCATATCCAATAAGCACCGTGCACCTGGGCTGCGCTCCTCCCAATGTAACTTCTCTGTCCCACTCAGGGGAGGAGCAAAGGAGGAGCACACAGTGATATAAAAAAAAGAAAAAAAATGAACGGTTCCCAGCTGCGACTCGGTTCCCATCGTTCGTGTTAACGAGCCGTTCAATAGAAACGGTTCGTTCGTGAACGTCACAACACTAGATCAGAGGAGGAGAGGCAGCATGGAGGGAGCTTCGAAAATCATCAAATTTGGTTTCAAAGATTATTTCATGCCTTGGTGATTTTGACCGCCAGCTTCAGTGCGCACAAAGCCATTATTTTAAATGTAGCCTACCTTAGCCATGACTCGACTTGACTTGCTTGATTTTCATCACAGTAACTTGGGACTTGCTTGAGACTTTAAGGTTAAGACTTGAGACTTGCTTCTGACTTGCATGTATGTGACTTACTCCCACCTCTGCTTACTAGCAAATAGCCTAGCTCATTAAACAAAAGCATTAACAGTCGCTTATAACAACAGTTGCAGTTCACAATACGTTGTCATTTGCTGATAACTCTGCATTTCATTAGTCATTAAGAGAAGAAAACTGCACCTTAATGAGTTTACCATATCTGATCAGGTGGGGTTTCTTCTGTGAAGCAAATCTAAATTGCGTGATTCAAGCTTTGCGTTTTCAGGTCGCACCCTGTGAAGAAGGGTATCAGAATGTGCTGTGTATCAGTGGTCACAGGAATCAGGAGTCATAAAACCAAAGCGGGCAGTGTGGGCGGGATTGATAAGTGGACCTACCTGTCATATATCAAGCTGATTCAACTCTGTTTCTGGCATCCTCTTTGAAAAACCTTCAATACAGGCAGAACTTGGACAGATAGTGTACATTCACAATGCTGCTTGTACCCGCGTTGTTTTTCATTGCATCTTCCTTGACGATTGTGTCAGCGGCAGGTACGTTCTCCAAGGTTTCAAATGAGACAAATTTGAAAATGTATTGAGTGTTCAAATGCATTGTATTGGATGTGTGGTGCGTTGTTTGTGCAAGTGGGTGGATTTCAAAGATTATTCAACTAAAAGCAAAAAGTTTGTGTTTGTGCTCATGACAAAGAATTTCAGATATTTCTTCTTCATACATTTGCTTGACAGAGAAATTATTCCTCAGGGGCAGACATGCATCTGTTCTTTGTTTGTTACTCATTGATCTTGAAACCTGTTCTTGTAGATTGGTGCTACCAGTCTCAATTCACATGCAGTCACACCTGCATAGGTAAGCCTCAAGACAAGCCACTGATATTAAAACTTTGAATAAAAGAAGAAAAAATGTAGCATGGAGTTACATTTTTACGTTTTGTTTTGCAGTTCCACAAGTTTGGGAAAGTGTTTCACACCACTGCGGCGGCAGATTTCAGTCTCCAGTTAACATCGTTACGAAGAAAGTTCATCTTGATGAACGTCTCACTCGTTTCAACTTCTCTGGCTATCAGGAGACTTTTCATGGTCGCCTCTTAAACAATGGTCACAGTGGTGCGTTTTTGTGATATTTTCTTATATGTTGAATAAGATTTGAAGATGATTAGTCACTGTGCTCCTGAGTCAGCTCAACTTATGTTTATTTTACAACCGGATAACCTAAGGCTATTACCTCAGTTGTAAACCACTGAGGTGATGATATCATACGGAACAAGAAGTGGCAAGAGTTGGATAAGATTAGCAAATGCAACAAGTTGACCAGAGAAATTCAAAAAGGCTCTTTTAATCACCACCAAACAGGTTTTTTCATGGACCAATTTTTTTCACCAAGTTTTGAAATGATGACTTACATTTTTTTTTCTAGTTCAACTGGATTTGCCGTCCAGTATGAAGATTAACAATGGAAAACAGTCTCCACTATACAAGACACTCCAACTACACCTGCACTGGGGCGAAGATGGAGGACCGGGGTCTGAACACACTATTGATGGAGAACAATTTCCAATGGAGGTATGAAAAATGGAGGCAACGCCATGTATGATAAATTAAAATGTTGTGTTCTGTATTCAAATCAGTACTAAATTACTGTATGCACTCTACAGATGCACATTGTCCACATAAAAGAAGAATACAACTCTTTATCCGAGGCTACAAGAGACCAAACAGGCGTGGCTGTTCTTGGATTTTTCTTTCAGGTGATTGTATTTTGTTATTTTGGGATAAAAGTGAGGGAATCCTATTAATAATCCTTTATTAGGAGATAAAAGGTATGGACATGAGTATTTGAATACTGAATATTTGTTGTTCTGGAGTAGCATGTTTCTTATAAACATGTACTGAAGGTGGGTCATAGATTGAATAATTGTGAAGATGGCATCTCATAGATTGAAGGTTTGATCTTCAAATACTAAGAAGATTAAACACTCCTGATTTCTAAGATGCACCTTTGGTGGATAAAGGTGATGGACTGAGTATGTCTAAAGATGCCATAGACAATGACCACTGTTTTTGTCAAAATTCAACAAAACAAAAATGTGCATGGCCCATGAATCGAGCCTTGAGGTACACCAGAAGACATTTAGACAGAAGAAACATTTCAAGTGTAATAAATTACTTTATAAACAGCAGTTTTTAATGTTGTGGTTATGAAGAAAGCTTAATGCAGGCTGTGGCAAAGACATTCTCAAAATCTTTGTAATAAAAAGTACCAAGGAGTCGTAAATGTGTAACATTTAAAACATAATAGAATAAAATGGAATAGAATAAAAATGACCACCCATGCATCAGTATGCCATCTAGAGCTTTCTGAAAGTTTTCACATTTCCAGCAACTGATGAAAAGCACTGTGTGATTTATGTATCACCTATATCATCTATTTGAACTGAATCATTAAGAGGATGTTGCCCCAACAGTTACAGAAAGTTTGAGCTCAACATTTTATTCTTTCGTTTCAGGAGTCCAAGACTGCAAACAAGAAATTTGATCCCCTTATAAATGCTCTGAAATATATCACACAACCCAGTAAGTAACACATTACAGAACATATAACACAGAAAATTGTGCTTCATTATCTTTCTGCCACATTGATTTTTGAGTGAGCTGCTGATTGTTCCAGCGTTAGGCTAAAGTGCAATCGTTATTAGATAAAAACAATGTCATAAAAAACTTTTGCTGACAATCAATAAAAAAGCGATTAGAACAATACAGAGGTCACCTTGAACCTTGTTATTGTGAAATAATAGATTTCTTGCTAACACCATTGTCTCGTTAATATAAAACCAGACAACAGCACGACACTGAGGGGTGTGTCCCTGGAAATGTTCATTCCACATAAGGACAATATGACCAAGTACTTTCGCTACAATGGCTCCCTCACAACACCGAACTGCTCTGAGGCAGTCGTCTGGAGCCTATTTGAAAACCCCATTCCTCTCAGCAGGAAACAGGTAATGTATGATACAGTGCTGTAAGCTACGGTATTGTATCATAATCGTATCATATGACATCATTTCGTATCACATTGCATCATATCCTACCGTAATGTATCTTACTACATCATATTGCATCAAATGCATCATTTGGCATGGTGTGGTTTGGAATTGTGCCGCCCTGTATTGCATCCTATCATATCGCAACGTATCATACTGCAACTTATCATATCGCATCGTACCACATCGTGTCGTATATATATATATATATATATATATATATAAGTAATTGAATAGAGGAGCTTCAAAATAAGATTTTGAGTTGTTTACCTCTTCTACCAACATTGTGTATTTAAAGAATTTGCCATTTTTTCACAGTGCCGAGTACTTTCTCACCTGTCTGTTATGATTTTGTCGTTGTTACAGCTCACTGCATTCTCCCAGCTTCTGTTTTCTGATGGAAAGCCGATGGTAAAAACCTTCAGACCAATTCAGCCAATGAACGGACGGCAGGTGTATTACTCTGGTGGCCATGTTGCTCTGGTCAGCACCGTGTTACCCCTCATGTCAGTGCTGGTGTCCAGTGCACTCTGCCTGCACACTACAGGATGAGAGCTATTCTTAAACGTGATCTTTATGAATAATACGGCTGTCTATGTTCACTGATGATTGTCAGATACATGAAATCTTATTAACTGTATATTTAAAAGGTAATAATGTATGTCTCAATCTACTGTTTCCACTTCCACTCTTTGTTCTATGCTGTTTTCTCAAATATAAGATGTATATTAAGTTGTAGATTTTTCATCTTATCTCATGAATTATGTCTTTTTTGCACTGACTGCACTGAACTTCACTGATCTGACACTCATTTTCACTTTTGAATGGAAAGTTACCATGAAGGATGACTGAATTTATAGAGTCAGGGACTATTATCTGATATTGTTATATTATTTCTTATGATATGATATCATGATGCTTATGCCTACTGAAGTGTTTCCTTCCTGACCTGCAGACATTTGAACTCTGAACTGTTCTCTCTGGGAGTTCAGCCTCTGGCCAGTAAATCATCTAAATTAAAACACACGTTTCAAATGTGTCATTGACTCAGACTTTGGTACACAATCCTCTCAACTGTTAATTAAAACAAAAAAATTGTACAAAAGGGCATACATGTATATGATGTCTACTTTTTATTTTATTTTCACCAGTTCTTGTGTTTTTTCATAAAAAACCCATGATATTAATCCCCCAGACAGTTACATTACAACCTTTTTATTTATCGGATCGTTTTATCTCCCTGTTATTTTGGGAATTCTGCTATATGAAAAAAAAGGCAAACCACAGATATGTTCAAATTTGTACCTTTCATGGGTTATTCCGTTTCAACATTTCCATAAAATGTGTTGGATCACATTCACATTACATGTTTATGACCTCAATCTGACTCAATCTATGCTAAAACATGATCCCTAACCGTAACCCTAAACCATAACCAAGTGATATATAATCTAACCAGAGCATTGTGGCAGGAGAAAAATTTAAAATTAAACTGAAATAAATACAAAGTGCTTTGTTTCCTCTTTAATTCAATTTTTTATGCATGCTAATGTCATTTAATGCTCCTGTAAAGCACTTTGTGTTGCTTTGTGTCTTAATTGTGCTTCACAAATAGACCTGCTTTGTTTCACCTGGTATGTCTTAATCTGGGTCAGGTGAAGGCCTCCCATTGGCCGTTGCTACTTTATAGGCAGGGCCTTGAAACACGTTGCCTCTTTAATGACTGGTTGTTTATAAGGCGCCTGGAGGCCTTTGATTTTTTATCTTTTTCCCATTTTCCAAGTACACATATTTCTCATCAACAATGTATAACACTGAGCAACCAGAGACATCCTTTTTCTTATTTGTCACACATTGTAACATTTATTAAATGTATGCACTCACATGCATACTGAACCAGTGACTTCTTTTCAAAGCTAATCTATTTACAAATAAAGGATAAAGAATGTTCTTCTTTAAAATGGCATCATATCTACAAAGTGTCAATTTCACGCTCATCCACTAAGTGGCAGCACTGAACAAGTCTGACGTTTGGACTCTGCTTGCACCAGCTCTGGGTTGCAGCAGCACTCTATCACCAAGTTATTTTACTTTGAGTATTGAGTCCAGCTCAAGTTTAATCTCTCATTTGGTGACTTGCTAACAAACCACAGCCATGATGTAATGTCAAATTAAGACAAGATAAGACGTGCCTCTGTTGATCCCTTATCGGAGGAATTTAGTTGACAAAGCAACTGATGGGTCTAATAGATACAGTAGAATAGAAATGCTACCTTTTTAATAAATATATTTTATCTGCAATTTGATTAAAAGACAAGATAGGGGCGCCCTGGTAGCTCGGTTGGCAGAGCGTGCGTCCCATAAACAGAAACTTCGTCCTTGCTGCAGCAGCCCAGTGTTCGAGTCTGACCTGTGGCCCCTTGCAGCGTGTCAGCCCCCCTCTCCCTCATACCATTCCTGTCATCTCTCTTAACTGTCTTAACAATAAAGCCATGAAAAGGCCACAAAGTGTATATATAAAAAAACAAACAAAAAGAAAACAACACCTCCTGAATATCAGATCCAATTGTTGGCCGTTCTGATATTTAGGTGACCAAGAGTATGCAGCAAATGCATACATGTCAATACTGTATGTGCTTAATTTACTCTCACTAATGGAATGTAACCAAGTAGATTAACTCACGTACTCTACTGAAGTACATGTACTTTACTTAAGAATGTCAATTTGCTGCTACTCTTTACAGAACATTTAATGATAACTTTAGTTACTAGTTTTGATACTGCAAACTGCTTTCAGATACATTTATTTTGATAATGAAACAAAAACAAAACAACTGCTGAATATCAGTGCTGATAATCGACCAGGCTGGTGTTTGGTTGATCCATAGTACACCGCATCTAAATATATGTTTTATGTATTTATACTTTACTAATACTTGTACTTTTGACACTACATTTAATATTAGATACTTTAAAGACATTTACTCATTGGTATTTGTATATGTGACTTTTACTTTAATCAACGTAATATATTTAACCCAATATCTTTACTTTTGCTCAAATGTGACTTCTGGGTACTTTTGACAACACTGCCGTGATCTCAATTCAAGTTGCATGTGTGACTTGACATGAACAGTCACGGTGGCTGTTTGTGTGCATGTACAGAGTTTCCAGCTGCTGATTGAACAAACAATTGCAAAAGTCAGCAGCAATCATTATTAAAAGGAGCGGAAAGGTCCACACTGCCGCCACAGCCACCATTACGTAACAGAAGATTGACTTCCTGTCTGAGATCAATCATCATAGGTGAAACATAATTCGATCAGTCCTAAGCAGTGACCGGGCAGGATCACACCTACTGGTGTCATTAGACGCTGCACTTGTCTCTGGCACCGTGACGCTATCTATATCGCCTTAAGCACTGGAGGAGATCACTTTGGAACTAATCCCAAGTTCAACAAGAATAGATGTCTGATGCAAGCACGTCCTCTGGCCTAACGCAACAGTGCCGAGATAATCTGCAGGATGCACAGTCATGCTGGCCTGCCGCAGAGGGTCAATCCTCGTTGTCTTGGACGAGACGCATGTTGACTCATTATCTCAACAAGATACAACCTTTATCTGCTGATACTTTTAGGATCTGGTTCATCCCAGCAAATTAAAGTTTTGGCAAACCCTGCATGTGTCTGTGTTCATCACTGTCATTAGTGCATTACTGTCTGCCTGTCTTTTCGTCTTTATTCTCTCACAAGGACATCTTCTCTCGGTTTGTGCGTGCCCGCCCATCCCCCACTTCCTCTTATTTCACTTGGTGTGACTCTGAGGTTTGGGTTGTCGTGACAACAGAGGACACAGGCCCGTCTCTCTTCTATTTGCGAAGTTTCTGTTGTTGCAAGCATATTGCACACTTGCTGCTGGGATAGGGAAGAGCCTCTCGCGCCACCATCCCCCACCCACACCTTGTCAGAGACATGCAGGCGTGAATGAGTTCTCAGAAGTTCAAACAAGATATGAATCGCTTCCTGTCATCTATACTGAAGATTTTGGACTTGCACGTCTATAAAAGGCGACGCGTTTGAGGCCAGCTGCGGGGCTCCAGATTTCCTTTCCTAACATTTAACAGCTCCTACATCTCTGAAACGACCTCACTCGATCGATACCTTTGTGATTTACTGTGATCCTTCATCATTTTGTTTTCTAAGCCTCGATGCCGCTTCAGTGAAGACTATTTTGTCCTGAGATAATTGGTACACCCACATAAATTATTAGTGGGATCAATATCTATCCACTTTAGTGTCTTCTGACTTCTTTCTTAAAAGCAGGTGTCGCCTCAGAGCTGTATGTCCTTAAAAGGGATAAGCTCACACTTGGGCGTAGGTTTTGAATTTGCATGCGTGGGTGAGCGTGTGAGTGCGTGCAGATGTGAAAACTAACTAATTACACTCTCTAAGAAGTTAAGTTTTACTAAATTTTGAGGTACTGATACTTGATTGCAAAACTTTTTTTCCTTTTTATCTGATGGCTGCAATCACTTTATTGAGTAAGATTGCGCACGAAAAAATACCCACAGTAATACTGTGAAATATACTGTATTGTATATCATTACCCAGAAGTACATGAAGTAGTTACACATACACATATTTGTAGAAGCTCCAGGTTCTGATGATTATTAATTTATAGATAAAGAATTATTTCTCAGAAACGTGAAAACATTTGATATATTCTACAGCAAATACATATTTTTCAGTACATGTGTCGAATACTCCAACTGCTGTGTGTGTGTGTGTGTGTGTGTGTGTGTGTGTGTGTGTGTGTGTGTGTGTGTGTGTGTGCGCATGAGCTCATGCTCAGTTGCACACACTTCCCTGCATGTTTAGTTTTTGTGGTTGTGTGGTTGTGTGTGTGTGTGTGTGTGTGTGTGTGTGTGTGTGTGTGTGTGTGTGTGTGTGTGTGTGTGTGTGTGTGTGTGTGTGTGTGTGTGTGACTGTTAGAGCTCTTCCTGTGTTAACCACGTGGCTCAGACAGGGTTAATAAAAGATCACGTTCACTTCTGGGTTTTCTTTCTTCTGCGGAGTCCAAACGCCGGTAAGACCCTGACAGCAAGTGACTTTGTTTAAAAAAAGATATCTTGAACTTTCCTTTTATTTGTTGTATCTTTCCACTGTGAAGTAAAATGCACTCAAATATACAGTAGGTGCTGCTTTATGTGTCATTAATGTTCTGTATCAGCAGGATTTTATGCAACATTTCTGTCAAGTACTGTGCGTGCGACTGATTTCAAACTGATTTCGTGTGTCTAAGTTAGAAGTCAGTGTCAGAGAATTCGCATTTCATGTGTGAAAACTTGCTTTTGCTCAACCCGTCATGTCTTCAACGTTCACGGTGGAGCGACCAGAAACTACTGATGTACAGTGTTGTCACCCATAAAGTAGAAAGCACTACTAAACTTCACTACACAGTGTAGTGTTTCCTACTTTATGGATGAGTATACTGTTGGCTGCAGAGAAACGCAAAAGAAGAAACCAACGGACTCTGTGGAAGATCTTAAAACTTGTAGGCCCGTCAAGAAAACTTGATGAAGTTTTCTGTTGCTTTTTGTAATTTAATTGTGATTTGTGTTCATTTATTACAAGTTGATAAGAAAACGGTGACTGTGAAAAACTTTAATCTAGATTATCAAACCAGAAGAAACAAGTAGCTGAGATCTAAAAGAAAGCAAGTACACGTTGTTCAAATCCAGGATTTAGTTTATTTCTTAAGTTTCTGCTCTTACAGATTTAACATTGTTATTTACAATATAAACACTTTTTCTTTATACAGTTTTTCGCTTTAGATTTGTTTTTACATAAAAGTTGCTGCAAAACTCCAAAGACTACAAAATTCCTCCATATGAAAAAAAACTATGAGCCAGTTTTAGAAAATAATATAAACAGGATTTAAGGCAAATTATGGACGTACTATAATAACACACTCTGGTCTGCAATTAACTGAGAATTAAAGTGTTTGGTTAAGGCTAAAATATTGTATCCATTGCCATCAGGTATGATTAAAATCATTCCAGTCTGTTCATGTTATAACACGCTTACAGATATTTAAATATGAATTCAGCTGTCTTTTTTTAATCAAAGTGCATCAAGTTAATTATGTACAATTTGTAATCATCTGTAATTTCTTTCCCCAAATTGTTTGTTATTCTTGTTGCAAAAAAATTAAATAAATGAAAAACCTGACAATTGTGTGACTCTTTTCACTTCATGTTCTGGTCGTACTGGATTAATTAGTCGCTCATTTGCATAAACTGTGAATTCAAAAAGTTAACTCTACTTTAAAGAAGTCAGGAAACTGAGGAACTCACCAAGTAAAGTAAAGCAGACTATTAGATTAAAGATGTACAAGCTAAAATGTTTGAAACTTAAAAAATAATGAGTCAACTTTGCTTGGTAATTTATGAGGTTATCAGTGTCCTTGACTTTTTCACGTAAAGTCACTTTGTCAGATTTTACAGTGTTGACACTCATTAATATGCGTTCTACAGCAGCTGCAGAGCGGATCTATAATAAAAAAAAAGATATATTTTCTTTCAATTTTTCTTCTTTTGTTATAAAAACTGCTGTCTCACTGTGTCTGAGAGTTGGCATCTGAAGCAAGCATCCTAGCATGGCGTTTTTCTTCTAATTCCAGGGAAGAGGCTGCAGAAAGTTTGATGGAACCAACCCTCTCCGTCCACGCACATCCCCCTGAAATTGAGAGGAAAGTTAAACTTGTGCATGAAACAGTCAGTGTAAAGACCAGAGAGCAATCACTGCGCTGACACTCACATAGTAAAATCCATCTTGATCCATTTCACCTAACACGTATATGATGTCTCCTGAATGAAAGCCGAGTTCAACCTTTGGCAGACAAAAAGAGGGAAAGCGATTATGTTCTGAAACATCATCACAAACCACATAAAAAAAACAATAAAACAATAAAAAAAACACAGTGTGGTTCATGGATCCTCATTGTGCTTACTTCACTGTCCATGTTGGGTGAACTTTCCCACGGGTCATAGTCAAATAAGGCCACCATTCGTCGAACAACCACATCCTCGGGGATGCTCGCTGCGTCGCTCAGATCAGGTGTTAAAGACATACCTGCGGGCCAAAACACACAAACACAACTTTTAACAGTGTTATGTGAAGTACACAAAGGTCTTACCTGAGTAGAAGTTAAGATGTCATGTTAAAATATTAATTCGATTAAGGTGAAAGTCACCTGTATGAATAGTAAAGTCTGAAAGTATCTGACACTGAATGCACCTGAGTATCAACCAAAAAATAGAATAAATTCTCTCTCTATATACACTGTCGATTTACATATATTTATACAGTATACTGTGTATCATGGGTCGACAGATTATCAGCCTGCATTATTGCATCAGATATTCAGCATATGGCACAATCAGTTTATTTTCTTTTATATCCAGCTGCAGATGAAATAGATTTAAAAATATACAACTTTGGCTCTAATGCAGCATGTAATCTGCAAAGTAACTTGAAACTCAAATTGAAAATGAATTGCTGTGGAGTAAAAAGCACAATATTTGCCTCTTATATGGTGTAGACTGGAAGTATAAAGTACCCCATACTGTTCTTAAACCCGTCAGACTTATTTATCTTTTATTTTGAATTTTCCCTTATTTTGCACACCCACACGGACGATGTGCTAACAGAAGACTGGTAAGGCCGTATTGCATGTATGAGGTTTCATTTGAAAGGTCAAATATTTTATAGTTTCTGGAAGATGAGCTTGTTTGGCATGTAGCTAAAACACAACTTAAATTATATCAGTTCGAAACATGGCTGAAAAATTGTTGTTTTTGTGTCCTTGTCTGAAGTAAGTCAGATTCCAATAACAAGAACTATGACATGATTTATGTCGGATCTTCAGATCTCTTGGTCTAAGAAGAATACAGGAGTAAATGTTCTCAGTTACATTCCATCACTGCCTTTAAATCACACAACCTTGATGCTAAAATAGAGAATGTATGTGCACAGGGGTCAGTGAAAGCACCAAACCTGAAATAGACAAGCTAACACACTTGAGTAAGCAAGATACACATTCACATTCTACACTCAAGGTTTCTGTTCACTTTTACTCTATTACATCTTTTTTTTTTAACTCTTGTAACTTCCTGCTCAGTGCAAACAGCCTCTCAAGCTACATTACGTTATATCATCCCCATATTACTGTGTAAGAGCACAATGTCCTGGTACCTGTGCGGTCCACAGGTATGAATCCCTGCTGCATGAGTAGATGCTTCAGGTACTCGTCGTCCACGGGGATTTCAGCCACCATGTTGCCTGGCACATAACCGGAGAGACCGCCGGACTCGCCATGATAGAAACCATCCAAGTCTTTGTCTCCACACACCTGACACAAATGCACAGATAGTTTTGTAGTTTTATTTTTAGGGTTTATGGATGAGAACAAATGCATGTTTGTTACTGTGTGTGTGTGTGTGTGTGTGTGTGTGTGTGTGTGTGTGTGTGTGTCTGTGTGTGTGTGTGTGTGTTTGCTTGTTGCAGCAGGAGCCACGTTCAATGAAAAAGGCGGCAAATCACATCAATCAGTTGAGAGCGGTGACAGGAAATAAAGAAAGGAAAAAAAAAAGGTGGCCTGAATCGAGCACAAACAGGAAACGCCACCGTGCTCTTTCAAAGAAGCTTTTCAACTGAGGAAACACAACTCAGATATATGAGTAACATGGGCCAGAACACTGAGAGAGTGCTGTGACACTATTGTGCACCATTTCACCTGCCTGATTTTTAAACTAAGTTTAAAAAGTAAAAGACACCACATGTTTTTTTTTTTTTTTACCTTGATTATCTGGCCTGGTACAAAAGGCAGCTCCTCTCCAGCCGTCTCATAGTTAGGAGACATGGCAGCAGGGTTGTAGGGGTAAAGGGCCACAAAGAGCCGGACGGTGGGTATGGATAACTGGCTCGCCGTCTCGAGTTCCCATTCTCTGAGATCGTCCGGGGTGGCAATCCTCACTTCATCTGGAAATATCAAAACATCCAACTCCAGACTTGTCTCCATTTACAGCGATGTGAGCGCTCGGCTGTCCACAGACAGATGGCCGCTGTGGACGGCAGACCTCTCCTAACCCTTTATCCTAATTTGAGGTAACTAAGCTAAGCAGAAGGAACAGTAATCCTCTTTGAAGCAAGTGAACAGATTCATTAGTTCAGCACTGCCTGTTGCTGTGTAAGGCCGTGCAGCACGAGGGAATGGCTTTAAAAAAAGTTGCAAAATAAAACAGTGACATGTTATCTGGGTCAGATCACAGCGCGTAGTTCTTTTAGGCTGCCTCTTATTTACATACGGCGGCTGAGAGAGCCCCTTGTGTCTGTGAAATATCACTGAAAGCTATAAAGTAAGTGCAATCCTGAGGAGACTCTCATGGCAGTAGAGGCATACACTGAAAAACAATCAGGTTTATTTCTTACAAGGCAGGATAAAGATAGCAAAAAGAGAAATACAGCTGTCAACTCTAAACTGAGCCTCTCAGAAAACAATGAAGTTGAAGCATGAGTGTGAGAATTCATTAAAATTAGACTTTTTTGCATGGACCCTGGTTTATTGTCTTCATATCCAAGAAAACTAATTCTGAATGCAAAATGACACAATATATAAAGATTAATCTAAATAAATAGAACTGAATCTTTTTCTATAGTCCAAGACACATCTACATTATCTGAAACACTGACACATGGTACATTGCATTTTTGTTTTCCTCCTGCACCTTGACCCAGATTCACGTCATTGAATGCTGACACCACCTCTCCTCACCTCTGTCCAGGTCAGCAGGTGGTAATCTCCTGTGGAGGAAAGGAAGGTTTTACACACAAACACACACACACACACACACACACAGACAGAGAATTGTGTGTGTGTGTGTGTGTGTGTGTGTGTGTGTCTGAGCATGTGCATAAAGCAGGCTTAAGAGATGTAGGTGAGGAAAACATTGAAAGGGTTCATATTTGGGGCATCAAACAAGCATAATGGTTTTTTGTTAAACGTAGTCCGTCTTTTATTTCAAAATGTTGTGAATGTATACACATCCACATTATTTATAGTTTTTAACTAAGTGCACCACACCAGCAAATCTCCACACACAGTCTCATCTTTTCCAACAAGGACATTCATAACATTAACAAAATAAATCAACACACATTTACATTTACATCCCTGTGTTCACCTTTAGTTGTTTTTTGTGTGTCATCTGTCTCATTTCCTCTTGTTTTTCATGTTTTCATGTGGCCTTGTTACTTCGCTTTTTTAGATTCATATATATTTTTAATATTAATCTATTCAGTACTACTTCCATGTGCAGTGCGCTCTGTGTTTGTGTCTGTTGATGTGAATTAATGAGCTGCTGCATTTACAGCACCTATCATAAATTGTCCTTACATGAATAAATAAAGTTGAGTTGAATTCAATTGTACTGAATTGTCCCCCATTAATGAGTGTTTGGACATTTACTCAAACAAGGTTCTTTCACTTACTTGAGTATTTCCATTTTATGCAACTTTACACTTCTGCTTTTCATTCCACTACATGTGTGTCTGACAGCTTTAGTTACTAGTTACCTTAAGACCCCATACTCTTCCTGTCCATGTTTAAAGAGTGCTGCTTTATTTCATGTGTTGAGAAAATGTTTCAACTTTCAAATACATTATTTTTGGGGTCCAATTAAAATTTAAAATGCGTTTCGCAAAGCAGAAAGCAGGTGGAGGCGACATGAATTGTGTGGCTCTCACATAACGTCGCTGCAAACATGATGATCTTGTAGAATATGATGCATTACTGTGGATTAAGCTGGCCAAGCGAGTATAAACGTTGTTAAAATGATCTCAAACTTACACATCAACAGCAGTGAAATGTATCAAGAATCAGCAGATATAAGAGTAAAACAAGTAATTTTGATACTTTCGGTAAATGTTGCCTCACTGCAGGACTTTTATTTCTTTGTTTCACAAAGTGGTTTTAGTGCTTTCGGATAAGTAAATGATCTAAATACCTCTTTCAGTGTCTTTATAAGTTATGACCTGAGAATGGTTTCAATATATTCTCCTGTGGTTTCAGACACCTATTCACTACAACAACAACAACAACAACAAATGCAGAACCCTTCTCATCCTCAGACACTTTCACTTCCATGTGTGTCCAGAAGAGGGAGCTGTGGTCAGTCCTCTCTCCCTCTGCTCTGACTATCTCACATTGTGAGTCAGTTAAAGACTCCACACATAAACCAGGGTGAAATAATTAACACTCAGTGTTAGAAGTGACTGGATTTAGAGATGCTATGATATTAACCTGCTGCCCTCGACGACCATGTTCCGCTCTCAGTGCTGATAAAATAGCTGCACAAATCCAAACTCACCAGCAGGGTTTGCCCTTTGCTCAGGAGCATTTGGCCTTGAGGACAGGAAATGGTAGGATCTCAGATTACAGTTCAGGGAGCCCTCTGAGCTGCCCTGCAAAAAATGATTACGTCATGGTGTTAAAAAAAATAGATTATTAAAAAGTACAGAGAATTTACAGTCAAAATGTGTGATACAGTCTTGGATGCAGGAACTAGGAGTCCTGAGGAGGCTGCAGCACCCTCTAAAACAAGGCTATAACAAATGCCGAATATACGAGAAGGGTCAAACAATTAATATTCATCATTGACAACATTTCACAAACCTTATAAAATGTCTCCTAACTCAACAACCCCCTAAATTGAATGATTTTCTAAGGGAGTCTGGAGAATTCTTCTCGATCTTCATCTACTTGCTGTTGTTGATGTGACTGTTTTGACCAATAACATGCTGGAGTTCAAAATGTTGTACATTAATGTTAATAACGATCAGATACATGTTAGCCTGGCCATTCAAACTAATACAAAAACATGAATGTAACTATGACATCATCATATAGACCGACCCCTCATGACCCCAAACTGTAGCTGGATATGATGATGTTGGACAAAGTCTATCCAGCACATGGAAATCTGTGTGGCATCATAATAAATAATGACAGAGATTGTTGAAGATCTGCAGTTTGTGATCAGGGCTGGAGAAAAAATGTATTTTCGTTTACAGCTAAAAAGCCAGTGTTACTTCGGAACAGATGGGAGAATTGAAGATCAATCTTGAAGAGGTCACAGTGCTCTTTCTTGTCAACATGGAAATCAATCGGACTTTCTGTACAGAACACTTTTCGTGGAAACAAAATGTAATACAACGTGCTTCATACAAAAACAACAACCTCTCAAAAAGCAGTCAATAAAACACGGATGGATGGATTTCTGGGACCATGACTACATAAAGAGTTCCCATTAACGTCAGTGTACAGCTTCATTGCAGAGACCCAGAAATCAACCAGGCTGTAGATGTTGCCTGGCCATTAATGAAGATGTTGTCATGTGAATGCAAGATGTTTCAAAGCTGATGCTAAACTGAATTTCTAAATTTTAAAATGTTGAATAGCATCAATGATGTCTGAGTGATGAGGTAATTTAAAGGTCTCTTGAATAGCAGAATTGAAACTGAATATTTGGCTTTAACTTGTGGGGAGAAACAGATGAAGGAAGGGTTGTAAAAGTTGAAAAGCGTCTAATTATGAATGGCATTTAAAGGTTCAATAAATCCCACAATCTATGAAAGATGAGACACATTCCAGGATTTGAATGGAGCTGAAAGTGTGAGCGGATAGAAGTTGAAAAGAGCATGAATAGTTGGGAAAGTGGGAAATAATGAGGAAGGATGTAAAAAAGTGTAAGCTGGGAGCTGAACTGTTTTGCTCCCCTAAGGAGAATTTAACTATGTTTTCTGGTTTTAATGTAGAAAAAACAAAGAAATTAGTCATTTCCCTCTGCTGTCACTCACAAACATTTTAGCAAAAGAGGAGTTTTGTGATCATCATTGTTTACATTATACAAAACAAACATTTAACGAAGATGTTCACAGGACACACATCATAAATTAAGACAAACAGAAAGATGAAAACAGTGCATAAACAAACATAACACAGAGGAGGAGTGATGCAAACCAGGACATAAAATACGTAGTGTTTAGAGTGTTTTATAATGTTAATATTTGCACTTCGTTACAATCACACTGTCCAACACAGGCTGTGTTTATGTTACTAGTTTTCGTTTTGGCTCGACTCTCCTGAATTCTATTTATTGCAAAGACCCATAAAAAAACCACACAAAGTGCTGTGATGTAAAAGTCACCACTCAACGCTGTGAAACTTAATTTTAATTATAAAAAAAACCCCACAGAAATTTCAGCTGAATCTCTAAACCTGTCAGCGATCATCTGAGGACAATTGAGCCTTTTGAGGGCACCAGCCATGTTTATAGTTGGCAGATATCCAGGAACAATCTGTGAGACTACCAACATAAACAGACTTTTAAGGGAGCTAATAAAAATCTGTGATGATTGATGGGTTGTTTTACCAAGTTGAAAAAAAGAAACCAAAAAACATAAAACGGCTCCATTCAGTGTAGCCCTACTTTAACATGATTTTCAGGCACGTTATTAAGGCTACACCCTCGAAGGTCAAGATTTCTCCTGTTTCCATGGTAACCCAGAATGCACAAACCGAACACTTGCACTAGAAAAGGTTATTGTTTTTGTTGTGTTTGTTTTGTTGGTGGTCACAGTAGGGGAGGGTGACACGAGGGGTGTTCAGTTGGTTTTTCTGTAGATGCTACAAAAAATATTACACACTTAACACTAAATCCCGCCCCCCAAAATCCTTACCTTTGTGAGCGTGAAAAGCCGAAACAGTCAAAGTAGGTTAAACGTAGGCCCGGTGACACGGATCAAGACCATCTTACTATCTTTTTCTTTAATTTAGGTATGAGTAATGCATTTTACAAAAAAACAAAAAACAAAAATCACATCCATGTCACCCCCTGGGCTCTATATTCATTAGTTACATAAGGGTTACGTTTAATTATGAGGCAGTGTAAGGGAAATAGCATGTCTTTGGTCTATGGGCCAAAATACAGGTGAATTGCAGTCTCTAGTAAAAAAAAAAAAAAAACGACTGTAAAAATAAAAAAAATCTGCCTGATAAATTAATCAAACTTTATTTATATAGCACCTTTCAAACAAATCAAAATGCAAAAATAAAACATGGTATAAATGCACAATTGCAATAAAAAGATTAAAAACAAGCCATAAAAAAATAAAACGTATAAAATAGAGTAAAAATATTGCACTTAAAATGTGATTTGAAAAGTTTAGAATATACAATATAAAAATGGTAAACATGAAGTGATAACATGGGATGCATGATTTTATGCTGTCATGACATATTATATGAGCTGAGGATGAAAAAAACATCTTTACCAAAATGTATGAATAACACAGACAAAATGCTCCAAACATGAAAGTTACAAAACATGATATACATCAACAGTTTCAGGAGGGTTCAGTGACGTTTTGAAAGCAGTACTGTAATTTGTAACGGAGTAAATCACTCGAGTAGTCTGCGCTGAAGGAGTCTGCATCAAATCTGCCCTGAAGCTCCATCCTGCCCCACCAGCACACACCGAGATGCTGTGTCACACCCAGTCTCCCCTCCTCCCCTCAACTCTCTCCTCATCAGCAATCAGTCTGTACACGCCTCTCCCTCTAGAGGACCCCATTTCCCAGAAGGCCTTTCACCCAGCTGCTCCCATCTATCCATCCTCCATACGCCTTTCCCATGTATGGAGTGTTACATCATTGGCACAGACACCCACCTTTCTGAGTGATGACGCAGCCCTGGGAGAGTGTGTGAGGAGGAGGAGGAGAGGAGGGGTGAGGGAGAGAGAGAGAGAGAGAGTGAGAGGGAGAGAGAGAGAGAGAGAGAGAGAGAGAGAGGAGAGGGTGTCCCGCACGGAGGAGCAGACAGACAGCAGGGAACAGCTGCAGCATTAGGTTCGCGTAGGATTTCACTGCATTGCGATTTAAAAATATCAATCATTTCATCCCCAAAACCCGAGTAGAGCAGCTCGACACAGCAACCAAACATCATCTAAAACATGGTTGATCGCGAGCAGCTGGTGCAGAAAGCCAGGCTGGCTGAACAGGCTGAGAGATATGATGACATGGCAGCAGCTATGAAATCGGTAAGTCCATTCAAAAAAAAAAGAAAAAAAAAAGAATAAGAAAAAAAAAAACATCGTAATGGTGATTTTGGGAGTGTGTGCGTGTGTGTGTGTGAATGATGTGTGATCGGTGCGTAAAAAGAAGAGCTCGTCCCCGCAAAATCTCTACTGTCTGTGCTGGCTGTAAAAAAAAAAAAAAAAGAAAAGAAAAGAAAAAATCGGCGGCTCACACTGACTTGATTATTACCTCACTGCTTTAAGACATCACGGAGGAAATACTGTGTGATATCTCTTAATGTCTAATGCTTCATCGACAGCTCAGCGCTTTTTTTTTCCTGCCCCCCCTCCTCCTCTTCCTCTCCTCCTCCTCCTGCGAGTCCGAGTCCAAATCGTTTGCTCCTTGGGCGGTGCCTTTCTGTCGGCCGCGCCGCTCAGTGAAGGGAAATATTGCAATGAATTATCACAGAGGCCTGGGCTTCATCTCTCAGCTCATATCACATAATGGCTCTGCTCAACTGCTTCTTCTTCTTCTTTATCCCGCCACACCTCCCCTCCCTCCTTTATGCCTTTTTTTTTTCTGAAAGCTGCTGGGAGCCATGTGAGGTTGCTCGGAAAAAGCCCATCAACTGCTGCTGCTGCTGCCTCCTCCTCCTCTTCCTCCTTACTTTGTCACATTAATTAAAATAATCCACTTGATCAGAATCTCCTCTTTGGTTTAGAGAAATTCTTGGGTGCGTCTTTTTTTTTCTGAGCATGACTGCCTGGAGAAGTGGAGCCCTCACTGCTCTTTCCTCCATACAGACGTAGGAGGCAGTAGAATCTCTCTAGAATATTCTTCGTCATATTGCAGTGAGTCAATATGATCAGATTTGATTGTGCTGCTTTTTGTTTTTCCTCCTCTCGTACGTGTGCTGCTTCCCCCCTCCCCCCTCTTGACAGATTTCTTCCTGAAATCCGGCAGCTTTTTTCTCGAAAAAGTCATTTTGGGTTAACGACCCCGATGAAGTGCTGTGATATTTGATGCAGGGAGGATGACATGGGTGGCCTGCCTCACAGGAGCCCTCTCAGCTCTTATTGGCCCCTCTTGAGGACAGAGCCTTTGTCTTGTTTTTTTCCTTTTTTACCCCCCCTCTTCCTCCCTCCCTCCCTCCCTCCCTCCCCCTTAAGAAATTCTGGGAACTGGATTCACCGCCACCACCAGTGGTTTAGAAAAAAAAAAAGAAAAGAAAACTGCTGTGTCACACCGGCTCATACTGGAACCAAGAGCATCCTGGGAGTCTTTAAAGCCGGGGGCCCCTGCGTGAGCTCACGTATAGATTAGAAATCGTCATACGTGCTTTAAAAAAGGAGGAACATTTTGTCTTTGGTTCCTCAGGAGAGATGGGAGTTAGAAGAAGCAACCTCCCCCCCCCCCGTGGATCGTTTGTCATCGAGGGTTTCTAGTTGCAGGAGGTGGGATGATGTGTGAGTGGGGAGGGATTCCTTTCCCTTTAAACAATCTGCCATGTCAGTGCGGTCCAAACTGGGCCCTTTTGCAGGGGTGTGTACTCTCACTCTCTAATCAAAGGGAATCCCTCGCCATTGCAGCCAGAAATGACAAAGCTGAGCTGAGCTGATCACGGCTGTTTTCCTCGTGAAAAATACGACCGGTTTATTCTCACCGTAGCAGACTTTCACATTGTTTTATGGCGATTCTTTGGGCTGCAAGCAAACGATTATGTCATCATTGATTAACCGATGGATGGTCAGACAAATGTAGACATTTAAAGACGTCACTTTATCAGAAACTATCGAAAAATATTTTCTTTTCGATCTGCCGATTAGAAAATCCGAAAGATATCAACGAGTATTCATATTTTTGGAGCTGAATCTAGTTAATTTTTGCCTCAAAATGATTAATTATCAAATTCAGTGTCTACTTATTGATGCATGTTGGGTTTTTTTTTAAGCTCGAGGATGTTGGTCTGCAAGATGACGACTGTTTCCATTTTGGATTAACAGACAAATGTAGACATTTTGTGATGGAAAATAAATCTACAGATGCGAAAATAATCGATGGATTATCCAAAACCCCAAAGACATTTAGCCCACTGACATCGTAGAGTCAGAAAAACACCAAATATTGACATTTGTGAAGCTGAAATAAATGATTTTTTCCATATATTCGCCCCAAAAATATTTAAAATGAATGATTGATTAACAAATTAACCATGGTTTAACTGAATTCATGCAGTGTTTGGTTTTATTTGAGCTCTAAATGAGGATCTTGAAGCGGTGAAGCCCTTGACTGTAATCAATTTTACACTCAGCATGATGACCTGTTTCATTTCCTGTACGAAAAAAACAACAGCTGAGTCATCTAATAAACCAAAATCTGCTTCATTTGACTGTAGATTTCATCATTAGCATGCGTAGGCTGTTACAGTTTTTGGAGAGGCAGAGTGAAGGCGCCTCCGTCTCTATAGGTTGAGCCCTGCACTCCATCCACTCAGCGTGAGTGACGTCAGCGATCCTGAGCCATCTTTGTGCTCCTCTGCCTCAGCAGAAAATGTCAGCGCTGAGAAATGATAGATAAGAGAAGATATAGACGTAATTCTCAAGGAGCTTCTCAGCTACACGTTTCTTTTTTATTTGTTATCGATCTGACAGAGTCCATGTTCCAATCACATACCCCGAATACTACTGGCTTTTTATAGTAACGCGGCCTCTTTGACAACCGCCCAACTATCAAACTGATCTGTCAAGATCTAAATTTAACAGTCGAGCTCCGAGTGATGTCACACCGTGGTGTCTTAGACAGGTAAAAAGGTCAGTTTCGAGCCGGAGAGAAGGTCACTGGGACACGTGAACCGCCTGTGCAGTGATGGTTTTCACTTACAGTGCAGCTGCCTCGCGGTGCTCGTGGGAACATTTTAGCCAACGCCAGACCTCCTTTCGCCTTCCCGTCCTCTCCCAACCCCCCACTGCCAACGACTATCTTGAATATTCCTCTCACTAACTAGCATTACATGGGACAGCTGGAGCTACCGGTGCACTAAATTAAGGGATCGGCATGGAAACTGGGAATTGCATATGACGAGTGAAATATTGCTCAATGTATGTGTTGTGAACTGAACTGTTAGTCCGGAGTCTGTCATGTGAAAAGACGGCGTGTTTTAATCATTGGGGCGGGAACTAACGATTATATTCATCATCGATTCACTGTTGATCATTTTCATGATCAATCTAAGGTGACTTTGTTGTTTGCTTTTCATTTATAGTCTCATATTGAGGTGATTGTTATGCCTATATTTCAGACAGAAGTAAAGAGATGGCAGAAAAACGAGGAAAGTAGAGTTTTGCCAGTTTGTGTTCGGGATTTGTGTTTGTTCCCCAATATGGCATCTCGAAATTACTACTTTCTTTCCGACTGCATCCAAAACCTACAGAAAAACAGAAACCGGGAACCAAAAAGAGTCATCAACTCTCGATATGTTCTCATATTTGTTTGTGTGTCATGTAAATGCCATCTGGTGCTGTCAATCAAGACTTCTGCTCTTGATCTGGTGAATAAAAAGTCAATTTTCCTGTTTTTACAGGTAACAGAGCTGAACGAGGCCCTGTCCAACGAGGAGAGGAACCTCCTGTCCGTGGCCTACAAGAACGTAGTGGGGGCCCGTCGCTCCTCCTGGAGGGTGATCTCCAGCATTGAGCAGAAGACCTCGGCCGACGGCAATGAGAAAAAGATTGAGATGGTCAGGGCCTACCGGGAGAAGATTGAGAAGGAGCTGGAGGCCGTGTGCCAGGATGTGCTCAACCTTCTGGACAACTTCCTGATCAAGAACTGCAGCGAGACGCAGCACGAGAGCAAGGTGTTCTACCTGAAGATGAAGGGCGACTACTACCGGTACCTGGCCGAGGTGGCCACGGGGGAGAAGAGGGCCACGGTGGTGGAGTCGTCGGAGAAGGCCTACAACGAGGCCCACGAGATCAGCAAGGAGCACATGCAGCCCACCCACCCCATCCGCCTGGGCTTAGCTCTCAACTACTCTGTGTTTTACTACGAGATCCAGAACGCCCCGGAGCAGGCCTGTCATCTGGCCAAGACCGCCTTCGACGACGCCATCGCCGAGCTCGACACCCTCAACGAGGACTCCTACAAAGACTCCACTCTCATCATGCAGCTGCTCCGAGACAACTTGACACTGTGGACAAGTGACCAGCAGGATGACGAGGGAGGGGAGGGCAACAATTAAAGAGAAACCACACGTCGAAAAAAAAATATATGAAGGGCCGGTGGACTTTGGCAGCCGCTTTTGCCGATGATACTACCGCAGCAGCAGTTCTTTATTTTTCCATGTGTTTAAAGAAAAGAATCAAAAGAGAGGTGAGAGTGGAGGTTAAATCTTAGTTTAAATATATATAGAAATATATATACAGTTGAAAGGGGCCTCCGTCTTCTTGATTTTCTCTTTGACATTTGCCAAAACCACTGATATGTCAGTCAATCAGCCTGAAGTGGTTGTTGTTGGATTGAAATGGCAGCCTCACACTGGCATAGGAACTGGTCTTGTTCTGTCAAGATAAGCTGCTTAGTTAGGTTTTTGCGTGATAGAGATGCATTTGAGTCACTTGAGAGAGAAAATGCTTGAACGGGAATGCCTCACAAAACTAGTTTGCATTGGTTCCAGTAGTCGTCTATATATGAGAAAAAGGGCCCAGAAAGATATTAATGTTAAACTCACACTTAAAATGAGAATAAAGGAAGTTATAAACCAATTAGTCTCCCCCCCCACCTTTAAAAAAATATTTAAAAAAACAAATTGAAAGGAGTGAAAACGAGGACTGGATCATAAAATCGATTCCCCTCTTTCTGTCTGAAGTGTATTTGGCATCTCACAGATTAGTCTGTTATGTCACTGGAACCATAGATTCTTTTTGGAGGTGAAGATTACAAAAAGGCAGAGACTTAACGATATAAAACAATAAAAAAAAGACAAAAAAAAGACAAAAAAATAAAATAAAAGCAGCTTCAGAGTTTGTGGTTTACTTCTGTGTTTGTTTTATTAAATGCACTTGCCTACTATACTGTTTCTTCAGTGTAAGATGATGACAACAATAATATCGATTATTCAATATTGTGCATGCTGGTGATGTATTTATATACAGTAGCTTGACTTTATTAACTTATACTGTGGGTGTTAAGTATTCATATGATTGACAAAAACAGGCTTTGTCTGATGTTTTGATTTCTGATCTCTAATTTATTTCAGTTCTTTTTTGTTATGGTTTTTTGATTTGCTATACCAAAATGGTGATCGTAAAAATTGACCTGTAATGGGCGTTGCTATAGTGACATGCAATATGTGTATTTAATTTGTTAATGAAAGAAAAAAAAAGGAAGATAAAAACCCACCAGTGATCACTTAACCTTTGCCAGCTGGTGTTTTTCGTCACATTGAAGTATGATTATGATATTTTTTGAACAGTATTTAAGTACTTTTTTCTGTCATGCTATCCAGTTTTAATAATGGTGAAGTTTTCAGCCTCAATGTTTCTGTTATGAATCCACAAACATGGACCATATTTTATTTCTGACAGTATACCTTTCTCTTTTTTTTCTCTTCGTTTGTTTGTTTTTATACATTTTAGCTGTTCCTGAGTGACAAAAATATCTTGAATGTGAGTCATTATGTAGCAGTTGCACAAGAACCGAAATAATAGCTATGATAATAAAAAAGAATATGACTAAATTATACATGCACCATTTCCGTGGTGGTCCAGTGTATTGTTGTATTGTCACCTATGAGAAGATTTTGTTTTTTGAGGAAGGAAAAAAAAAAAAACACGGCTTTTGTTTTGTGCCCAGAGTACAGTATGTGCTTTCTTTTCTGTGCCTGTATCATTATTTGATATGCCTCATTTGCAACTTAACCTTCACAGAAAGAAAACAAAAAAAAAGAGGATTTATCTGCCAGTATTTGAAGTTCCAGCAAAAAGCATGTAATATTTTCCCATTGGTGGTTCCTCACTTTTTACATGTGTCTGCTCTCTGCACAGCACACACATATGAATATTCAACACCAATGCACAAATAGTAAGAGTCACAGGCGATTCAGTAGAAAAAGCGGTTATCGATTAGCAAAATCAGAACAAAACTTTTAAGACACTAGGAAGCTGCTTAAGAGCACAGAAAAGCTGCTGAACGGATTTACATCATAATGCTGCTAGTTCTATAGATTATTACATTAATATATTCATACAGATGGCAGTTTCTTTTTCGGGGGGGTGGGGGACTTTTATTTTTTATCTCACATGTGATGGCTTAAGAGAGAAACCAAAAGCCTTAAGGTCAGTCACACAGCCTCGCTCATGGTATGCCAATTATGTCACCATCATGAGTCAGCCTCCGCGAGCTCGCACTGTATGTCACAGCTGCTTTGATTTATTTTTAACGTAGTATAAAGTTGATGGTGTCGAAAGGCTCGCCGGACAAATAGCATGAAATCCTAATGCCGAGCTGCACAACTGCGCACACACAAGCTTATGTATATCAGAGCTGGAGCGGTGGGGGGGGGGGCGAATCATACATGTCAGTTTGTTTCAGGTTTTGTGTGTTACAACAAGCGGAAACTGATTTATTTTTTTTCTTTCACTTTTTCTTTGAAGAAGAGACGTTCACTCATTGCCAAGAATACATGCATTGTGTTCCTTTGTTTTTCGATTAATTTGTGTTTCTCTGTGGTTTGTGTTTTCATTATTTCTGGATGTTGATCCTTGTTTCTGTGACATGGAAAGAAAACATACAAGAAATGAGGAGAAGTATATTTAAATGATAAATCTAGATCTGAGCAGAGCTGACCTACTGGAAGCTAGCAGAGGGGGGGGGTACAAACTGTATGCTCTGAGGAGTTTTTTTGGTTGCCATCTGTTGCCCATTAAAGTTATTTGTTTATCGGTATTATTCTTTATTTTTATTTCTCTCTGTATCGCAGCCATTTACAGAAAACCATAACCAGAAAACACAGCTCATCTCTTCTCATTCCGTGAGTTCATTACTGTTGAGTTTTTTTTACAGCCTACACACTGATGCAGGAAGTCGGTATGACCTCAGGTAACCCCTGCTTGCGTCACATAGCAGGTGTGTGTGTGTGTGTTTGTGTGCATGTGGATGCTGTGCGCTGTGTGTGCCTGCACCACTGCATGTAATGAGTGTTTGTGGGTGAACGTGTGAGATGGACTCTTGTATCAGCTGCAGTGCAGAGACGCTGCCAGCTCGCACAACAACTACAGTATGTCTTAAAGGAGGATCCTTTCCAAGGCCGCTTTGCTAATCATTAACTAAATCAGAGCACAGATCAAAGAATATTGCTCCAAAAGACGACAGGTTTTATAATAACAGCAGAGATATTAAACTAAAATCCAGCGTCTCATGATGGACGGTGGAAGGAGGGTTTGATTTTCTATTCAATGCACATGCACGAGCCGTGTTTTTACCACAAAAGCTCGAGTTTATCGGAGTAATTAAGCGTATCTGTGTGTTTCAAAGTCGAGCCCCCACACTGATTGATAAGCTGAAGTGGCAAACTGCTGGATCGCCCACCCTCAGACTGCAGCCTCTTGCTGCAGCCTGCTGCACTGAACCTTTCATGAGATGAAATTCTGTGCTTTGAGCTGTCCTCCTCGGCAGCCAATCGCTGACAGGCTCACTCTCCGCAGCCACCAATCCCGTTCCTGTTGCTAGGGCTATAATAAGTATCCCACTATTAGCCAGGCTCCTTGCTGCACTGCTCAGACACCTATTGCATCCTGTAAAAAAAAAAAAAAAAAAAAAAAAAAAAAATGAAAGCTCAAAGCGCGCAGGAGGCATTAGGATTCAGCACCAACCTGTCTTCCAGCCTGTGTTTTAATGCACTGCTACACTTTCAGGGACGTTGGTGTCATCATCATCGGTAAGTGTTAGTGACATTATACGTCCCGAAAAGCAGCGGGGCCCACTGATGGACGTGTAATTGAATCTCCGGCAGCTGCAAATTCAATTTAGCATTTTTAATGGTAAATTCTAGTAAATCTAAACACACAACCCTCACAGAATAATATATAATTCATCCTGTTTGCATATCTACTCAAATTAGTTTATTTAATTGATGTAATCTGCATCCCTGGAGAAGATGATGTTTAAAGGTCACATCTACAAGATTCACACAAAACAGAAAATTGCTCTGCTTCACTTGCACTTCCACAATAACGGCTCCGCCTGATCACTTTCACTGCATGAGGCATTATTTCCGCGAGGGGAGACCAGGATGACAAGGCACAAGTGATCATCGAGCCGCAATTATGGCGGACAAAGGCAAACGGCCTCCAAATGACTGGATCGAACTCCTCGTTAGCATCAGTGGACTGTGCTGCCACTCTTACAGCATCTTATTGAAAAGGTCCTGATGACACAAAAGAGTCTGTATCTTTGATGATGGATTATAAATAAACTGTGGAAGCCAGGTACATTGTCATGAGACAGGTGGGCTATTTCTGTCTTTTTTTTCTCGTGTTTGCAGCCATCTTTTTTTCCAGGAGAAAAACTTGGCAAAGAAAATAATCCAGGAGAAAAGAAAGACATTCACTTGTGAAATTGAATTAAATGTTTTTTTTTCAATGACAAAAACAAACAAACCAAAAATAAAACTTGTCGAACTCGACGTATGTGTTACATATGTAACATGAAATTGCTCTCATAACAGAATTTGAATAATACTACACATGAGACCATGAAGTGTTAATCCTTAATCTGGCTTGCTGATAATACACAATATTCCACCTGTGACACTAACGGCACTTTAACGCCAAGTATAACACGTTTCTTGTCAACATAAAGTCGTCACAGTCATGTTACATAATCTGCTAACACATGATAAATGCACCTTGTGTTTATCTCAGTGGCAATTGAGACTAAACTCAACACACCGGGTTGAAGCGCCTTCACGGCACAACACCGCTACAGTATCTTTACAAAGATTGGATGGATTGCTGTGAAATTTCATTTAAAATCCCCTGACATTTTTGTTATGGAGTGAAATAACAACAAAATGCTAGCGTGCTAATGCTCTCAACTAAGGATCATGTTAAACATTACATTGCTAACATACTGACATTAGCATTTAGCTCAAGTACAACCTCTGTAAACTCTTGTTTCAGTCCATTAAAGGCCTTAATAACCGACTTTTCTTCTTTGTTTGTTTAACACCACCTTACCTGTTACCTCAAGTCCTCCCGTTGCTGTTGTTTACTCAAAAGACATGAGGTCAGTGATTTTTGCCAAAAGGTCATCACAAGGCCGGAGCTCAGTTGTAGTCCATTGATTTCCTTTGTTAACTCGACACAGGACGCAGCGTTTCTCGCTGTCGACAAATTCCTGCCCTAAAAGGCGTTTAACCTCCTGTGGCTCGGGCGTCTCACAGACGCTGTTGAACCATTCATCACTAACCGAACCACATGGCTGTCACAGCTAGTCGTGTTGCTCTGGGGCAAAAGCTCCACGGACCGGACGCTGAATGACAGCAGCCTGAAGTTTGACTCACAAGTAATTAAAACTTGAGACGCTCCCAAGAATAAAGATGGATGGACGAAGATTTGTGGCTTTGTAAGGTTTGGAGGCCTGGAAGTGAAACATGCCCCACGACCAACCAGGTGGTCGGAATAAAGACTCGGATTAATGTTTAAGTCACTTTTCTTCAGAGCTGGAGATTATATTCCTGAGCACAGCCACTGATAAAACAGACAAGTCGGATGTTGAAAAGTTTATGATCTGACGTAACGTGATCTGCACCTCAAAGATGCAAAAGAAGATAATAGCAATACAGCTCCAGAAATATCAACCCATTAGAGGGAGGGGAGGAGAGAGAAAAGAGGGATGGAGGGAAAGAGGGGACCGACGTAGAAGCAGAGAACAGAGACAGATCTATAAATAGGTCTCCCTGCAGCCTGTGAGTAGACAGTGAGTAGACCAGAGACATCAATGTGACAGCCCCTCCACTATAGAGACTTTGTGCCTCTGTATGGATGGTGAGAGTTCATATCTTCGGTTAAGAGAGCCTGATTCATCAGTTTTACCTCCAGCTGAGCAAACACGCGACACGACATGAAATCACACAGATAATAAAAGATAATCAACTCTGATATCTGCCGGTTTTTCCTCAAAGTTCATCCCACCGTGTTATTTTTTATGATAGGACAAAGAGCGCTGCCGACTCTCTCAGGCACAAAGACAGCTGTTATGCATGACTGCTGCAGCATGAATTATTCACGATAACATTTAGACTTTGTATTATTTATCAAAAAGTGCCACAACGTTCAGCCGAAGGTTTTTAAGAGACTATTTTAGGGAGAGCACTTGTCCCAAAACATTGCAGGATACATTGCATGTGATAGGCGGTGGTGAAGTGTCATCACATGATTTCTTCTTTTTTTTTTTTTTGGAGAGCTTCGTCCTCCGAATGAGGGCTCTCCATCTGGCTGCAACATACAGCAACACTGCTGTCAGCTGAAGAGTTTTAGCATTTTCCTGTTTGTCATTTCTGATGATCAAACCGATTCCTAATAACTCCGGAGGAGATTATTCATAACTACAGAGGCTTGTGTGATGATCAGAAGTTTGTAAAAGGTGAGTCTAAAATTAAGTCCTCCCCCCTCCTCCTCCTCCCCCTCCGTCCCCCTGCTGTCTCACAGTTACGTCACGCTGCATGTTCTGTCCAGGCCTCCCATTGCAGGAGAGTCACAGTCACACCACGGCGCCTTCAAAAAGAAAAAACCATCATCATCAAGATAAAAATGATCAAACTTCATTATGTAAATTCTAATTTAAATGTCTTTATTACATATCTGAGAAAATATATGGATGACTTAATGTATTCTCAAATATAAACTGAGTTTAACGCCCTTATAATGTTAAATATAGCATAATTAACACATTATTGATATATTACAAGACATAACAAGCACTTAACAGTTTCTAAACTGCTTAAGAACATTAATAAAAACCGTGTGATAAACATTTTTAATATGCTTTTAACACTTACCTGTTTTTCTACTACAGTACTTTGAAATTAAGATCCTCTGCAAACAACTGAGAAACAAAAAACAAAAAAAAAAACACATATGAGAACGTGCAGAATATATTTTGTAAAGCTGCGGTGAAAAACAGTTCTGTTATGAGCAATTTAGGAAACTTGTGTGATGAAACTCTCACCTGGAGGAAAAATGATTGCCTTGGAACTTTCATAAAGCCAAAGAACTGTTTTTGCATTTCCTGCATACAAAGTAACTACACTGGCACCCTATTGTCTTTACTAAGACCCTCTACCCCAGGGGTGCCCACACTTTTTTAGCTTGCAAGCTACTTTCAAAACGGCCAGGTCAAAATGATCTACCAACATAAAAAATACTAAACATCTATTTATGTATACATACATAGAGTATACTTCATATAACACAATGCATAACTAACATTGAGAGAGTAATGTAATCTTTGGTATTGCACATAGAAATTGACAGCAGTAATGCACAGAGGTGACAAATAGCCATTAATACTGCACACAGTTTACACACCGGGAGCTGCTGGTTTTCTCCCTAAAGTTTTTTTAATGACTGAAAAATGTCCTCTTCCCCGCGTGCGTTCTTTCATGTTCAGTAATGTTAATAGCTTAATAGCTTTTGCAGTCCTAACTGTAAACACCATCCGAATAAAAATACACAACTGGGCTGTATCGCCGGTGCCTATAGACTCGTCTTACTGCAGTGAGAAACACTCACAGTCTGCAATGTCTCTCCAAAGCTGCTGTGTCAGATCCTCGGCCATTACTTCACAGCGCTGTGTAACTGTACTTCTTGATAAAATCCCAAAACAAGGAGTCCGCTGCCTCGATGAAGGCCTCTTCTATCATCTCTCCATCTTGGAGGGACTTCTTATGCTTAATGATTGAGTGACTCACCCATAGCGATGCTTCGGTGGCGACCTTTGCTTGTGAATTCCACTGTCTGAAAAATGACTGTTGTCTGATTAACTGTGATTGTAGCTCCTTCAGCTCTCTCTTTCTCAGCTCGCTTTTCAGAGGGAAGTCCGTGTTGAACTTTTTATGAACAGTTCGAAAGTGCTTCTCAACATTCCCCTTCGGAATAGCGATGGTAGTTAGACAAATCAAACAAATGGACCTCGAAAAAGAGATAGTGAAAAAAAAGTCCTCCTCCCACTTATTTTTTTATATCCCTTCTTGTTGATATCAATTGAAGCTGCTAACCAGGTCACTTAGCTCGCTTGTGTTTTGCAGTAGCTAGCCTGTCAATCGTGATCAACGTATTGGGCACCCCTGCTCTACCCTATGCTACATAAACAAAGTTTTGATTATCTGTTTTCTTGTCTGTAGCTTGAGGAAATCTAGCTCCATCTTCAGTCCCACTGTTGAGAAAAAAGTCAGCTGCAGTAACTGACTCACTGAAATGATGAAGAATAATAAGGTTGCAAAAGTACTTTGAATATTTTAAGACAGAGCAGTAAAAGATTGTCATTTTTGTGAAATGAAATGCCTTTTAGAAATTTCCTCGTAAAGTCATTTTCCCTTTTGCCAGTCCTGTGAAGTCTGAGATGCAGAGCTGTGAACAAAAACATTTCTATAATAAAAAGGGAAAAAAATCCAAGAAATGTCATTCAACACAACATCAACAAGCCACTAATAGCGGGTAAGTGACTTCTTGAAATCAACCCTGAATTGCCGAATCCTCCCTGGACAGATGTACAGTAGGAGGTTTCCTCTGCAGTCAGCTCGCTGTCAGAGGAGGTGACCCATCTGCAGCCAGGAGGCCACACACAGTGAAACAGTTAACTATATTGAATGATTAATAGAAAGATTTTCATTCATACTCATGCTTGTCATGAATGTTTTTACACAAATTAAAATGAGTCAGTTGTCTGGCAGGATGTGGTGTGAATTTGCACATTATATCTAATATCTATTTTGGATGTCTGAGCTCCCACCACAGACACAAAGTGATAACGAACTGTTAATGACTTCATGTAATATGAAGACTTCTGGCACTGTGGAATCATCTGTTAAAGCTGGGGTCTGTGGGATTGTAGATACTAGAAAGAGCAGGCTAAATTTTCTCCATTCACAGCTGCTCCTCCAGAACACATGAAGATGCACTCTGACCATGCCGACACCGACTGCCCTGTAGGTCCCGCTGGCCAGCTGAGAGATGAGTTAGCAGCTAGCTTGCTACCTCCAATTAGCCCTCTTCACTTTTTTTAGTCTAATAAGTACATAAATAAACAACGGTGTAAAAAGTACAATCATATAAACACATGCCGAATAACCACCAAGGACATAGCTCGGTCTGAAAAGGTTACTGCAACAGTTACTACTTACTGCTTGTGCTGTATTGGATTCTATGTTTCTATTGTTCTGTGTTCCCCAGTTCTATATATGTGTTTTCCCAGGGTTTTATGTTCCTAAGATTCTATATTTCAAGGGTCCTATGTCGCTAAGGTCTGATGTTCCCAAAGTTCCATGTTCCCAAGATCTTATGTTGCCAAGATCCTATGTTCCCAAGGTCCTATGTTCTTGAGGCCTTACATTCCAGGATCCTATGTTCCCAGGATCCTATGTTCCCATGATCCTATGTTCCTGAGGTCTTACGTTCAAGGATCCTATGTTCCCAAGATCCTATGTTCTTGAGGTCTTGCGTTCCAGGATCCTAAGTTCCCAAGATCCTATGTTCTTGAGGTCATACGTTCAAGGATCCTAAGTTCCCAAGATCCTATGTTTTTCTGGTCTTACGTCCCAGGGCTTTATGTTCCCAAAGTCCTTTTTTTTCTTATGTTGTCAAGGCCCTATGATCCTGAGGTCTTATGTTCCAGGGTTCTTTGTTCCCAAAATCCTTTGTTTGAAGATCTTATGTTCCCAGGGCCCTATGTTCCCAAGATCCTGCATCTGACATGCAGTCTGTTGGCTTCTGTGTGTCATTATCATACCGGTTTGAACTTTCCTTGCTTTGTATTCCCAGTGTGTTCCAGTGTTCATCTCTGAAGGAGTCCCGTCTGCACTGCTGTTCCTCAGCATGAGGCATCTGTGTGTGTTCTTTTACCTTAACAGCATCTAGCCAGTCATGCTTTGTTTTACAATTAGCTCCTCAGGTGCCAACCAGCTGACAAATTATACCTTCCAGTGTTTGTGAGGCTGCCTGACGTCTAAGCTGGTGACTCATTATGAATGTGGGCACAGGGGATTCCCAACAGTGCAGGGAAGAAGGAAAAAAAAAGGGAAAAACCTTCCTCCCCCTTTGCAGCCTTGAGGGGGATGTACAGTTCAGTTGACAGCGGGCCAGTGGGGTCAGTCATGGTGAATAACAGTCAGTGAGAAATAGAGAAAAGAGGGGTGAAACGTGGCGTGATGACAGGAACACAGGGTGAACAGTGAGAGCCAAGGGTCAGTGTTTAGCTAAATATCTGAGGCTGAACTGCTGCTGGCTCTGGATGTGGAAACTGAAGGGAGTCTGGGTGTGGACCCAGACGCTGGAGCAAAGTTTCCTCTGCCCATCCATGAGACAATGACACCACAGTTACAGCCCAGAAAATAAAGACCGTATTGTGTATTTTAAGATGCAGTAAATACAGGAGAATAGAATAGAACAGGATAGGTCGGTGCATTACTACTCAGGCAGTCAGCTCAGGAAAAAGAGCAGTCATACAGTGAAGTTACTACTCTGTATGAGCGCAGTATTGTGCTGTTGCATGGCAACTGTTTCCACAGAAATCTTTGCTCAGAAACACTCCTCTTTGGTCTTCACATAACTGCAACGGCTGAAAAATGGGCTGACTGCAGGAATACAAATGGCTTCATGAACCATTTCAGCCTGCAGAGGCTTAGTAGTTGTTTTTATCTAATTTTAACATATTTACGGAGCAGCTCACACACAGAATGTAACGGATGAGTGGATTGATATTTTAAACCATTTTTAGGTTGTGTTTGTTTGGAGGCTACAGGCCACTTGAGGATATAAGATGTTTATCTGTGATAGAAAATGTGACACTACAGCTTTCATGAAACACCTGATCCGATTACAGTAATAATTTAAGCTTTTTTTTCTATAAAATCGTGACATTGGTCCTACTATCTTGATGAAAAATCAGATTGAGAGCAAATGATAGAGACAGTGACTACGCTAACAAGCTGTGTTTGTTACAGAGTCATTCCTGTGTTCCCAGGGTCCTATGTTCCCCACACTTATATGGCACAAAAAGGGAACATGACAAAGGGTCCTGTGTTCCTAAGGCTATATGTTCCCAAGTTCAATATATCTGCTCTCCTGGAGTCCTATGTTCCTAAGGTGTGATGTTCCCCAGAGTCTGGTGTTCTTTAGGTTTCATGTTCAAGGTACCTTTGTTCCCAAATGACTTATGTTCCCGAGTTCTTGTGTTCTCAGGGTCCTATGTTCCCACAATCCTATGTTATTTAGGTCTTATGTTCCAGGGTCCTTTGTCCCAAAGTCTTGTGTCTCTAAGGTCTTATGTTCCCAAGATCCAGTGTTCTTTATGTCTGATGTTCATAGGGCCTTTGTTCCCAAAGTCTTTTGTTTCTAACATGTTATGTTAGTGAGGTCTTGTGTTCCCAGTGCCGTATGTTCCCAAGGTCTTGTGTTGCTGAGGTCTTGTGTTCCAGGAGTCTTTGCTCCCAAAGTCCTATGTCTCTAAGTCTATATTTTCCCATGGTCCTATGTTCCCCAGTTCTACATTATGTGCCTTCCCAAGGCCCTTTGTTGAACAAATCCTATGTTCCTCAGGTTCTTTGTTCCCAGGGTCGTGTGTTCACCAGCTCTAGAGTTACGGTTATCTGACCCGAACACAATTTGTGCTAACTTATACTGACCTGGGAAACACAGCACCCTGGGAACATTGATACGTTCCCATTTGTTTAACTATGCTAATGAGGAACTACTTTTACGGTTTATATTTGTTGATATGAATTCACATTTATTCACTTCATGTCAAGAATGAAATAAGACAATTGAAAAACTCTCTCATGTGTCTACAGTAAATATGAAACTGGAGCCTGTTACCTTAACTTTGTGGCCGAACAGGCAGCAAAATGCTTACAAGCCAGCCCAACCTACATCAAAATATCAACAAAAAACACGTAAATCTAGAGGGGATGCCCAACGTTAGCTACTTGGACAAATAAGCCAATAAACCAATCAACAAATGCCTCTTCAGGGGATAATCAAACTGAAATGTGCTCCTACAAGCCCCAGTAAAATAAAATGTAAAAACTGAAGGTGTGTAGGGGCTTGAGTTTCAGGAAAGAACACCGTTTCCTTACTAGAATGACGGAGGGCAGCCAAGAAAACAGGATAGGGCCAAACAGACCAGAATTTCCGGCTGGCAATCTGAGGGGACGAGGTTCTCATTGAGTCAGAGACTGATTCAGAATGAGTGTGAGGGCCACCTGGGTGCCATTCCCCACCTATTTTAATCTTTCACAAAGAGGAGCGTCATCACAGCATGATTGGCTGGGAGGAGAATGCCCCAAGCTGCTTCCACTCCTCAATCAGGAGTCAGTCTCCCCAACCTGCGCACAGGTGATCTGAATCTCCTGCAATTAGTCCAGAGGGATTTTGAAAATCTTCCCAAAACAAAAGAAAGATAGCAGGTATTCAACAATGGGACTGCTACAACTTAGCATAAAGACTTAAAGCAGTGGGAAACAGTTCACCTGGCTCTGTTTAAATGTGACACCACCTATAAGCACCTTGAACAGAGTGTCTCTTATTTGTTTAATCTGTACAAAAACTGAAATGTAAAACAAGTTGTAGTCTTGATGAAGGGAATTTTTTTTTTCGCCTTCAACCAGAAGGAGGCAGCTGTTTCCCCAAAGAAGGGGAACAAACATTTCTCCCAGAACATCAAACTATTTCTTCAAAGTAGTTCATTCCTTAGGTTAGCTAAAGAAAACTGTTTTTTTTATTTTTCATAAGACATCCAGATCTTTTCATCTCCCATAAAGCCCTGAGATTGTCTCTTTTCCACATCGCTCTGTTCCGTCTGAGACCATCACAGACGTTGGTCCACCTACAACACACACCTCCAGAGAAACCTTCAGGCCCGCTCTACAGAGCGCTGTCGTCTGTTTGGACCTGTAGGTTTAGCCTAAAGCAAAACTCTCGCCAAAAAGCAACCGAGGCTTTATTTGGGATTGAATATGAGTCAAATCTTCGAGTAAAAGCATAACTGCGACGAAAGAGGCCCTTTTAAGATTTACCGTAGTCTCGGTTTTGGCCACGTTAATTTTGAACGGGAGTCTTAGGAGCATGATACGCTAGCATCAAAATCGCTATTTTTAGAACAATGCTCGACACGACATGAAACTTTGCTCGTAGCATCACCAGGGTCTCTACTCATGAACACGAGCATTGAGAACATTGTTTGTGTACACAGAGTTTATGAAAAAGAAGGTTTTTCAGGTTTTTTTTTCCAGCGCGTTGCCGTCATGGCAGGCAAAAAGTATCGATCCCCGAGTGCAACCTAACAGGCAGGAGAGTAATGTTGAACTGCTCCTCAAGCCTGCCTGTTAGGTCGCACTCAGGGATCGACACTTTTTATCTGCCATGACGGCAACGCGCTGTAGATGCAGCAGCTAACGTGAGTAGTTCAAAAACCTTCTTTTTCATAAACTCTGTGTACACAAACAATGTTCTCAATGCTCGTGTTGATGAGTAGAGACCCTGGTGATGCTACGAGCAAAGTTTCATGTTGTGTCGAGCCTTCTTACTGTTCTAAAAATAGCGATTTTGATGCTAGCGTATCATGCTCCCAAGACTCTCGTTCAAAATTAACGTGCCCAAAACCGAGACTACGGTAAATCTTAAAAGTGCCTCTTTCGTCACAATTATGCTTTTACACGAAGGTTTGACTCATATTCAATCCCAGATAAAGCCTCTGTTTTTTTTTGGCCAGAGTTTTGCTTTAATAAAGGTTGCCGCTCCAAAAACCAGCGCCAACCTGAAACTTGTGCTGATCAGTGTGGTGGTGACTGGCAGAAGCTCTCTTGGTCAGTTATCAAGTTTCCACTTGTTTTGGGGACTCGAAATTTAGGAAGATATTTAGGTTTTATCAACACAACAAATTATGTTTCTTCAGATTTTCATTGTCTTGTCAGTTTTGAATTTGCTTAAATCAATTAAATTTAAATTGAGAACAACATTAGTGAATGAATCTTCCATTTTAACCTCATATTTTCCAGGACCTGAACCAATAGATTCTTTATTAGATGTTGCATTATTTTCCTGTAAGAGTTTTGTTGATATTGTGAACATATTCCAGGAGATGATGATTATATGTCAGAATTTGACGATAATATGACGAGCTCTGGCAGTGTGGGTTAATGCTGTTTCATAGATCTTAAGCTGAAGGCCTCCTGGTTTGTGGATCAAATCTTTACTTGCAACAAAATGCCGCCCTCTACTGGTCTGTAGAATTAAGTGCACTTGCTACTGACAGGCTTAAAAATCAAGCCACTGTCTGATTGTTTCAAAGTGTTTGTTTTTTTCCAATTTCTTGCTATATTATTATGACCCAAAAATAAATAAGTAAAGGAATAAAAAAAAGGACTGAGAGGCGAACCAAGGACAGGAGGAAGGCTCGGTGTCACGAGGTCGCCATCTAGTGTTTCACATTCAACACAACACACTTGCTGTGGTGCTGTACATTAAAGAAGCTGCATTTTTCTTTGAAATAGGAGCTTTTATTGTCTTCAACAGATGTAGGAAAATGTAAAAATATCATCTTTCATATCATTTTTAACAACAACCCAAAGATCACCAATCATGCCATCTGTGTCTGAAATATAAACAAATCAGTAAACAAGCAGAATGAAATCTAATCTTGCTTGTGATCATCCTAAATCATGAACTATCCATCTTTTAAATATTAGATATATCACAGGTTGTCTGCACTAAAGTGATAAAAGCATGTAAGTACAGCGAGCAGGAAGCAAAATTAAGAGAGAATGAAAGAAGAAAGGTAGAAAAACAAATACATTTCTGCGTGGTCGCTCCTGTTTTATAATCTGTTTTTATTCTGTACTCTCTGTAAATGCTTCATCTTCATACAAGTCCTCCAGCTCTCCATCTCTGCTCCCCTCGTGGCTCACATTCCTGCGGGTGAGAAAAACGCTCGATCATGTTGTTGGAGGTAGGACTAAGTGAGATTGCAGATGAGGAGGAGGCGGAGGAGGAGCAAGAGCAGGAGCAGGAGCAGGAGGGGGGTTGGAGGGAAAACACTAGACTAAAAATGTCAGAGAGTGCACGTCCTCAGCAGCACAGCTCATCACATCAACCTCAAGAGGACACAAGAGAGACAGCAAAGCCAACACAAAGCACTCCACTACGGAAGCCTAGAAAGGCCATACTTGCATTTATTTATTTTTCAATGCCGTCATCATAATAAAGATATTTTGTGCCTAAAATCCGGTATGCCTGCCGCAGTTACTTACAAAAGGTCATGTACAGCAGGCTATCTCATGTTGGGAGTGATTTGTAATTTACCCATTAAGTCGTTAGGTATGCGGATGTCAGATCAGTCTGCGTCATTTAAACAGAAGACTTGAATCCTCCCTGACCGTCATGACAGGGATCTTGAACAAGTCGTTTTTGATCCCCTGATCTCTAGAAATCAAATTGTCCTCCTGTGTTCCTCGGCCTTCTGTCCTTGACGATAACGAGATCAATTTACCTATTATCACAAGGAAACAAGCTTAGTTATCTCAGGATAACCAGCTAATTAACCTGTGATTTAAAGATACTGGCAGCCGATCTCACATTCTCAGTTTCCGCACTCAACAACAACAAACCATGTGTCCATGTATTTTGGGTACAGCTCGTTGTTGAGAGCCTTGTGTTGTCTCGTCTCTCTTAAATCCTCTTAAGGTTGAACAAACAACCAATGAGCCGTGCCGTGTATGAAGCACATGAGCTCAGTCTAAGCAGTTTTATAACATTTACCTCAGGGAGGGATGAAGCGAAGACCCCAATAAGCCCCAAGAGCCCCTGCAAGGAGATGTAATGAAAAAGGCCAGAATTTAAACTCATATCAGTTTGCAACACAATTTATGATTAACAGATAAAAATGCATTTCACTGTAGCAGGACTGCAGCATCTCATGTCAGATATTTTGGAAAATTAACTTGCTTTTTGCAGAGAGTTAGATGAGAAACAGTAAATATGAACCTAGAGCCAGCAGGCGATTAGCTTAGCTTAGCATAATGACTGTAAACAGGGGGAAACAGCTAGCCTCCCCTATCCAAAAGTTACAAAGTCCACTTAGCACCTCGAAAGCTCACTGATTAACTGTTTAGGTGGAGTCTTTGTGCTAAGCTAAGCTAGCTGACTGTAGCTTTGAATTAACTCACAAATATGACAGCTGTATGTCGGTATATGGTGTATTCTCATCTAACGCTGAGCAAGAAACTAAATAACTTTGCTTTGAGCTTCTATTGGGATATCTGTAAGTTTTCCCATGGATGACTGGTTGGCGCTGGAGAACACACAGAGACCAAAGGTGTTCAATATTAAATGCATAAGATATTATGACAAATACAAAAGTTTTTTTGAACATTTAACTCACTTTCATCCTTCAGAGTTCATTGCAGATTTCATTTTCTTTTCTTTTTATTTCAGCAGTTTTTATTTCCAATTTTCTTTTTTACAACTTTTTTTTATTTCACAATATTTCAGAGCATCACACATAACTGCCTTACTTCATAAAAAGTATGTCTTGTCGAACAGTTTTTTTTTTTCCTGTCAGTGAAGTCAAATAGAGCAGAGCCTGTTTTGTAATGGGCTGTTGAGTAGACAGCCAATCACGACTGACATCACTTATATTTTATTACAGCTGCTGGAATGGAAAGAAAAAACCTGCAATAAACTCAGTTATTGTATAAAGAAGATTGGTGAAATAACATTAAATAAAAATGAGTAGAAATATATTGAATATTGATACAGTTATTTTGCAAAGTCATAGTTAAAAACATATTATGTTTCTTCACACGGTTACTAATTTCATAATTACTCATTTATTTAATATTGTACACTATCCAGCAATAGTATCAGCAACATCCAGCTCCTGTAAAATAAAACCAGACCTTGAAACAAATGATCCATATTACTGTAGGCGGAGAGGTGAAATGTTTAATCGCTGGAGCTCAATGCAACAATACATCATCCCTCCAAGAAGATCAAATTCAAACATTTTGATCTTCTTTAAGCCAGCGGTACAGCCGAACTACACCTGTCCAACTGGAAAATATTCACCTTTAATAATTACATCCTGTTTAATCCACTCTGTTACAAAAGTTGTTGTCAAAGATTTCACCATTTACACATCACAGATGTACAGACATCTGCACAGATTTCACTGTGTGGGAGACTGCAGTGGTGTAGGACTGCTGCTGCTGCTGCTGCCTGGACATGTGTGGAGGAGGATGTAGCTGCAGCTCTGCATCTCTACACATGTAGGTGTAATTAGCTGTGCCAGCAGCCCCCCCGCAGACAAGACTGGCTTGTTAATGGAAAACAAAAGCAGCGCAGCCATTACCGCTGCCGCAGGGGCATCCATTTAGCTTATCAGGAGAGGACAAATGCTTTTATCTGGCTGAGCACGCTGCTAATTTAAGGACCGAAACAAAACAAATACAGTAGAAGAGCCAGTCAGTATGTAAAGATTAATGGTGAAGATATGATGGCAGATTTAACATATTTAAAGTGTGAGAGTCTCACAGCACATTCAAAGTATGAAACTGACTGATCTATTTTTATCCAAGCATCTGCTCGCTGCTTTGTTTTGTTAGAAGCCTAATCGCAGAGCTGGCAGTTTGGCTGAGCAGGATTTGCAGAGTAGGCTACTTACATAAGAAGACCTCCAGGGGCAGACATGGACCTCTCCGCCCGTCTGCCCTGACACTCAAAGGGATTACTGAAAGAGCGCTTCCTCAGCATGGACTTCACCAGAATCTGCAGTGGACACCGGAGACAGTCTCAGTCAAAAGATAAAACATTTACATGTTGTCTCCACACCCAGTGATACACCTTTAAGTTATTATAAATACTATACCAGAGTTCTTCTATCCTGTCATATGAATATAGCAAAGTCTCAACTTTTAAGGCAGCAAAAGTAAATGTTGCAATGCTATAGAAGAAAACCACACACCAATCTCCAAAATGATCATTAGCAAATATAATCATAATCATAATCACACATAACAAATTGCCAATTTTTAAAATTTAGTGATAATGTCACGCAGTTTTCTGTGTGGTTTGTCCAGGTGGTGTTGCAGAACCTGAGCAGAAGCCATTGCTCGACTGTTTTGAGTACAAACAAAGTCAAACACTGTCGCCTTCTATTGTATTACTTTAAAATGTGTATAAAAGTGGAAAAACGTGAATGTAATATGAGAGTTACAGCGGCTATATAATTATTTAAAGTGTTAGGAAAATGACAATTCTATGTTGTGATGTCATGCTAAATTCCTGTCAGAGTATAAGCATGCTAGCATAAATGAAAAGTTAAGGCCCGTGTCCATATAGAGTTTTTTCTACTGAAAAAAGCTTCAGGTGAGGTTTCAAATTTGGAAGTTCAGGTTTTGTAAATGTAGATGGTTGAAAGTTCATAATGTGACGGCTGCTTTAGGAAATACATTTACGTTGTGGAATTTGGCTTTTTGTGCGATGTGGCGTCCCCGCCACGAATCACAGGTCTGTAACTGTTTGTCAGACGTAATTTAGCCGCTAACTGCAAACAAAACTCATTACATCATAACAATTTCTCGACCTCTTGAGGTAAACGTTTATGTAATGCTGAAGTTACTGAAGTTACATAGTGCCGAAACAAGTGATAGAGACCCCATTCACCATAGTACAAGACAATTCACCGTCAACCTGATTTTTTTAAGCTGTTCATTTTAGGGTAAAAAAAGATACAAAATGTTGCTTTGATGTCACAGAAGACATGAGATTTGAAGAACAGGCTGAAAGAGGAAGCCTGAACGTGAATCTTGCAGCTGAGATGTGTCACTTGAAATACTCAAACCAGCAGCCAACTGTGGGTCCTCGAAGTGTTTAACTGTGACCAGAGAGTGAGCGACGCGTGACTCACCACAGTGGAAATGCTGGTGATGAGTTTGACGCTGTTCTGCATCTCCTCCTCAGTGACCTCCACCGCCGAGCAGTGCTCCTCCTCCAGAGGAAGATGATTGGAGCCGTTCTCCGTCACCCACGGATGGAGCTGTTCACAACACACACACACACACACACACACACACACACACACACACACACACACACACACACACACACACACACATTAAAAAACAACCATCATTATGACAATTTAACTCAAACATGTCTTCTTTAATCAGATGTGGTGATTTTTCTCTCCCACTCTCCTCACCTTAATTTCAGGGATGGTGATTCTTGTTTCAGGGTTTTTATCCAGCATCTTCACGATGAGCTCCTTCAGTTCATTAGTGATCACAGGCCTGTGAAATAAAGTACAATAAGCCACATGAATTTGTTTTCACATATTTCCTCCTAGAACAAGAGGTTCAACATTTTCATAGACTTGTTTACTTTTCACTTTCCTACATAGATTTTCATCAGGTACGGTGGTTGTACAACACTGAGGAGAACAACTCCCATGATCCCACACTGCTTCATGTCATCAAACTACGTCTTTTGACTGTCTCTCAGCACCTACAACTGACCAGTCTACGATTTGAACCAATATTATAACATCACGTTGTATCAATATGAAACCTCATGAATCCTACAACATTATTAGTTATTCTGCTCTGTAAAAGTTTGCTCACGTGTCCGGAAACTCCACAGCTTCCTTCTTGATCTTGTTGTGCAGAGAGACGATGTACTCGTCATAAAAAGGACACTAGAACAGGACAGACAAAATGAAAGTGGTTTAAATGCTGCTTGCTCTTAATTCTTCTTTATTCTACGTTCTTTTCGCTGTGAACCTGCTTACCTTCCCAATGACAAAACAGTACAGCGTGACTCCCATCGCCCACACGTCTAACGCCTGGTAAACAAACACAGTGATCATCAGGGCTCTCAGTAGGCGTTTGGACATCAGTTCTTCATTTCTCACAATTAAACAGGAATCCAAAGCATTCAGTGGTCATCTCTATCCGCTTCAGTTTTGTCTTACCTTTCCACTGAAGCAATTCTCGTGCTCGGTCATCATCTCTGGAGCCATGAAGGCCGGCGTCCCCGCCGTGCTCGACAGGAGGGCGTCCGTCCCCTCGAACTCGTTGCTCACTCCGAAGTCTGCGATTTTGATGTGACCATCGTCCCCCAGCAGCAGGTTGGAGGGTTTGATGTCCCTGTGGATGATCTTATGATAGTGCACTGGACGAGACAGAGAAGTCATCATGTTGAATGAGTCCAAACTTTTCAACTCGGCTTCAGATTTTAAATGAAATTACTTATGTGTGTACAGTTAAATCCGCACTTACAGTACTCCATTCCCAGGACGACGTCTCTGAAGTAAAAGCGAGCCTGCTCCTCTGTGAAAGGCTCGTCTGTAGGCACCTCCATCACCGGGCTGACGGATGTGAGAGGTGGAGGAAGGCAGGAAGGAGTTTGTATGTAGATTTGAGTTTAAAGGCAGGTCGAAATTATCACAGATGTGAATGTGAAAGAAAATGTAAATAACGTACCCTTTTGTCACCAGTTCGAAGGCTTGAGGACAAATAATCAGAATTTAATGACTCGCCCACTTTATATGGACACATAAATGTAATTACTGCAGGAGAGATGAGCGAGTCCCTACCCATGTGAAGTCCATCTTCATGAGGATCATCGAGCACCTGTAAGACAAATACCACTCTTATACTATTCCTTCATTTCAAGCTACACAAGAAACGTGCAATCCCAAAGAGCTCTAATGGGACCCTCAAATTGCACTGTGATCAGTTATACGTGCAGCGAGTGAGGACTGGGTCATGTGACTGACCTCCACTAGTTTCACAACATTATGATGGTCCAGCTTCTTCAGGATGGCGATCTCCTTGTACACCTTCTCCAGAGGCAACGTGGCTTTAGGGAACAGATCCTGCTGTGACCCTTGAGGAGGCGGGCGGCCTGAAATTACACACAAACACAAAAACGTATCACCGCCGACGCCACAGGAACAATAAAAACTCATTTAGGCATTTGAATGTCTTTCATCAACTCACGGAAAAATCCACACTGCTTCATCAGCCTCTTCTTTGAAACGACTTTCATCGCCTGAGTGAAGAGATGAACATAAAGATGGTCGTGACACGTACATCTTCAGATTGTAGGTTAGTTTGAACCGCTTGACCGTGAAAACAGCATTTATAAGCTTCCACTTACATAGTACTGTTCAGAGTCTTCGTTGTAAGCTAGTTTCACCACTCCGTACGAACCCTGCAGTGTAGAAATAACACAGAGAAAAAGATTTACAACCAGCTGTCGACACTTGTGCTGCTCATATGTAGGATCCTGCACTCATTGATCACCTTTCCAATCTCTTTATTTAATCTATACTGGTTGAGCTGGACACAATCCTGCAGAGGACAAAGAGATTTCAGTCATTAATGGATCTCATGTCGAATTAAGTGGAACAATTGAACTTCTGTGTCTCTGGTCTCCTCACATCAGCGTCTGTGATGGACACACGTTTGGTCTCGATGGTGGGCTGTCGGGCTATGCGGCTCCGATTCTCCTGCAGGGACATCTTCCGGTCCGACAGTCGGGCTCTGTTGGAGCCGATGGCCCTCGGGGGGCCGGGCCTGTGGCCATTAGGTGGTGTGATTCTGTTGGCGGCCACGTTCATGGCTGCCACCAGGTCGGCCAGCTCGCCGTTGTGCTCCGAGTCCAGCTCCGGCCTGCAGGCGGTGTCGACGCTCATGGTGTTGGTTGGTTCTGGTTCACACTTCAGACTGGTAGACGCACCAGAGGAGGCATCACTGCGCTGGAAGGCAGAAATGTGGAGATACAAAATCACACACATTGTAGTTTCAATGAATGTATCTAAAGTTAGACATTCCCAGCCCACAACTGTACTACAGATGCAAAATACTTAATAGTTTAAATTCTTTTAGTTGAAATCACCTGTTTGGACTTCAATCATTTTTCTAAAAGCATATGACAGTGTTTACATACGAATGGACAGATTTCTTGCAGGGGAAGAAAAAGAAAAGAAAACCACACATGAATTGTATTGTATTTTCTTGCACGCTTCCTCCAGGTGAGTGTCTTAATGTTTCATATGTAAACTGCCAGCTTTGTCTTTGTGCATCATCCATATGTACAAAGTCAATATCTGTTGTTATGTTTCTGAATAAGATTCTGCACAGCTCTCCATAAAAAGGGCAGCAGTAAACAAAATGGAACTCATTCTTTATCATCCAGACAGCACATAGAAGATATCTGCTTTCTTTCCTCCATATTGACAAACCGTCCAGTTTCATCAATAAGTGGTGATGAGCAAGTATGAGACCACGTTGCCTTTTTTAACCTTTCTTTTTACATAAATAGCAGTATCACTTGTTGTATTTTGATCATGAGCTTTAATATCTGTGTCTCTCAGCGCCCAAACTGCACTTTAAAACCTGAAAACAGCCAGACAACTGCTTTCTCGTCTTCCTTCAAGCCTCAGATTAGAATCATATGTAACATTAGAGATGGAAACACAAGAAACAACAGCAGCAGGTAAGAGTCAATGCCTGCCGAGTACGACTTGCTGTTGCCTAAAATACAACACAGAGAACTTAAAAGCTTCTTATGTAACAGAGTAGAGAGCTTTACAGGGTGACTTCATTCACAATACCTGCACAACACACCAAACTATTGTGAGGACATATGATTAAAGACAAATCCGTGCCTTTGCAACATGTAAAGCTTTAAAAACATGTTGATTAGTAGTGATAATCAATGGCTTCTCGTATGCAGTTAAAGCCTCATACTCCTAATCTGGATCTCCTTTAACATACGTCTCTAATAAAATACTGTGTAAAATCAAACGTAAGGTAAATGATTTACTCACACAGTGGAGGTGTCCTGTGCTGAGGGCCGTTGTGGTTAATCTGCATGCTGTCCTCTCAGGAGGAGAAAGTCCTCTGAGTCTCAGAGCAGGACTTTCACTGCGGGATGAGCAGGGACGCGGCTCTGCGGCGCTCGTCTTAAGGATTAACCAAGGCCACATATAGCTGAGTTATTCTGAGGACGGCCAGGCGGGATCACCTGAAGAGAGACCTGTGATGTCATCAGGAGAAACCCCAGAGTCACCCCACAGTGATAGGATGTCAACAACACACAACAGTTAGTCTGTGTGGAGAGATCAAAACAAACAGTCCACACGGCTGGTGATGAAATAACAGACAGAAATAGTCTATTTTTATATGAAATGACTGTGTTGTATGTCACATGTGTTTCAACATGAACAACAAAAACATGTTTGTTTTTTTTCACAGTGAGTAAAACATCGCTAGATTACAGTGTTATGTCATATCATTAACAGGCTGTGACAGAATCCACACACTGATCTGATGAATGAAAGCTGTGAGACCTAAAGTTTCTTACAGCAGCAGAGTAACAATTATGTTATTTTTTAAAAACATGATGAGAATAAAAATGTTTTGATCACATTTAAAGCAAAGAACAAGCCTGGAAGTAGAATAAATAAGACTTTATTTGTACAGTACATTTAAAAACAAAGCCATAAAGTGCTTTACATGTTTGAATCAGGATTAAAACTCAGCTTATCAAAATCAAACAAAACAAAATAAACAGGAAAACAACAGAAAAGTTAAAGTGAGTAAAATACCAGGCAATAATATAAGATTAAAAACAATAACAATGTTTAAAAAACAGATAAAACATGTTGGAAACAAAAAAAATTCAAATTCGATTTATGAAAAAAATGATTATCTCTGAGTTTGTGTTATTACCTCATTAATATTATAAATGTTCAAATTTTGAATTTCGTCAACAAAACTATGTAGTGCCTCTTTCATGTGAATTAATTAATCAATACTGCAGACAACTTACATCTTCATGAAGGCGTCATATCTCTGAAACCCACTGAAAATATGGAACATGGAACATCTAATAATCATGTTACACCCCAGCAGCTATGATTTTCTTGTTGGAAGCTTCAGTCGCGTGTTTTCCATCGGCCCCTGAATGCAGCATGAACAGCTCACGTTGCGCCCCAGCAGGACTCATCAGGTAGCCTACTACACCTGTGATGAAGCAAAGAGCAGAAGCGTCATCATGTCTCTGTCGCTGCAGTTTGGAGCTCTGAGGACCAGAGAGCTGCGAGAGCTGCTGGAGGACGAAGACAAGATCAGTGTGATCATCAGGCGCAGTGAGAAAGTGAGTCCTCTTACTCACATTAACGCACATTATATGACTTCTTCTTCTTCCTCTGAGCAAACAAATCTCTCTGTGGATTTTCTTGCACCACATGTGGTCCTCTCCAGGTTCAGCGGCTGCAGAGGGCTGCAGAGAAGATGCTGCTCTCAAACCAAAAACTGGCAAAAGTCAGTCTCTCTCAAAAACCTCAGTTCAGAGATGCGAAGCTGCTGCTCGCGATGAGGTACAAGGAACTGGACAAACTGAGGAGCATCATCCAGGCCAAGCAGGAGCAGCTCGGTGAGTGTTGAAACACATCTTTTGATTCATCTGGCTGCCTTAATTCCATCACCATGTGTTTATTTTGTCCTGCAGCAGAGAAAAACAGTGTGCATGGTGCTCAGTGGTGTCTCCTGAGGAGGATCAACCATGCAGAGGAGGAGTGTGAGGTAAGAATTCCTTCCTTCCTTTTACAGTCCCCTGATTACAAAGTATTTACCTGGTAGATTCAGGTAAATAATAGAACATTATTGTGTTTCTTAGCATACAGGAAGCACAGAGGTTCAGACTCTAATCTAATAATAGAAAAACAGAGGTCTAATCTGGTGTAACATGAAATCCATTGTGTGTTTTTTTTTTCTCCTTTCAGCTGCTGTTTCAGAGGTTTTCAGAGAGGAAAATGCCACTGGCAGATTTCCTGGATTCATTTCTCAGCTCGAGGAAACTCCAACACGTCCGACTGGTCCTGGTGAAGAAACTCCAGGAAATGATTGAGTATGAATCAACACAAAGTCTCAGTGAGATTCACCCCGACGTCCAGAACTCCTGCCTCCCAGTCTGCAGTGTGACCACAGCTGTCTTCTCACCTGCCTGCTGCCTCCCTCCGCTCCTGCTGCCCTTGGGTGCTTATGTAAACAGTGTCGGACAGTGTCTGCAGAGTTTATCATTTTTTCATGACTACAATGAGTCTCTGCGTGCAGGAGTGCACGGACGAGGCCTTAAATGGCCAACAAGACCCGTCCGACTTCAGCCTCTGAAGGTGCAGCAGAGGAGGCATCAACAAGCGCCACAGTGAAGTCCAGATGGTCTCAGATACGTGTTTTTATTTTCATCAAGTGTAAATAGCACAGCATCAAGTATTGAAAAACTGAAATCCTCAACATACTTAAAGTCAACACCCACTCCAGCTACAGTCACCCTGCTGCCATACCTTCAGTTTAGGGAACTATAACTAGAATTTTGCTTTACAATTATGTGTTGTATAATGAGAGATTACACTTGATTTTATTTGGGCAATTATTTATGATGAGAGAACACAAATACATTATTTTTTTCTTAATTTTTGGGGTAGAAATCATTATTATTAGACTAGATCATTTAGGTATTATATTGGCAGAAGTATCACATTTTTTATGTTAACACAATGGATTATATTATATATCAATGATATTATATATTATGGATATAAAAAGTATAGATGCAGTTATAGATTATTTATTTCATCATGTCCTGCAGGTGCACATTAGACAGCAGCTCCTCACATATGACAAACCTGTAAAAACCTTGTTAGGTAACAAATTCCTGTGCTTTTGACTTTTTTTCACTCTTTGAAAGGAAAATCCAAATTAAACACTTTTTTTTTTACTGCTGACAAATATAAAGATAATAGTCAGGAAAGGTCTCTGTATAGTTCAGGAAGGCCTTGAAAAGTAAGATCTAATGACTCTTGTTCATGGGAAAGGTTCTGGAGAAACTCCATTTAGCACATTTAAGGAATACAAACATATCAGAGCAACAGCACTGAACACATCTCTGGAAGTGAGATAATAAACTTGATGAATGTTGGAAAAAACACACTTTTCAAAAAAATATCTAATGGCACATAAAGGAAACGTGAATATCTTACTGACTGGTAGGAAACCTTTTTTTGTTTCCTTGAGTCAGAAAAATAGAGAACAGTTGGTTCAGTGAACTTGAACTGCTCACCGACACTCGATATCTCTGTTCGTCCTCGTGCAGAGACTCCTGCCAAGGTCAGCGAACGACCACAAATAGAACTTTATTTACTTTAACCTCGCCGTTACTTCTGTTCTCCCTAATATTCAACTCATAGAAAGCCTTTTTTTTTGTAAAACTCATCACTTGCTCGATATCTTTGTGTTTCCCCCTCCGTTAACTCGCCTCAACGCTCCTGAGGGTTAGCCAGAGTGCCATATGGCCCGGTACAGCTTGCCATACTAACTCAACCATGGAGACACCTCACTGGCACTACAGGAGATGATTAGCAAGGTGGAACACGTTCAAAGGCTTCTGTTACACCACAGACTTCAGTTACATCTTTGTCAGCAGCCTCTTTTGTCCCACAACACTCAAATTGGGCAATTTTCTTGTCTGTCAGCCGATCGTTTTGTGCTTTTCACCTCTTTCACCTCTGTGTCTCTGCATTGTTTGACAGAGGAGCTGCTTATTTTTTGCCCGGAGATATGAGGAAGAGAAATAACATTAACGTGCGCAGTGTTTGGATCCTGGTCATATTCTAAAAACTGTGGCAACACATTTTACAACCTCATTCGTCATGTAAACACAGCTGTAATAAAAGACCTGAGTCATGAGTGAGAAGCAGTTTCATTGGCTGTCAGACCTGTGTCTTCAGGGGTGTTTAATCCCTCCTGAATGGCTGCATGTAGAGGGGATTATACAGTGGAGTATCCGTAACAGCATCCGGTAGTGGAGCAGGTATGGAGTGACGCTTGGAGGGTTCACAGTGTACGAATGTGAGTCAGTGTTGGCTGACTTCTCCTAAAAAAAGGCAAACTACAGTCATACAGTAGCTATTTTTGGTTTATTCCATTCATATTCTAGATAATGCCTCTGTTTGATTCACCGATGCAATTACCACATATTAGACAGACTTCCAACAAGCATATCATATGTAACGTGCACAGATTGCATATAGTATTAGATACCTTAAGAGCATATCATAACTGACTCGCTCCTAAAAACTTGAAACAAGTCGACTGACAGGAAATCAACCAAAAATAAACAAAAATCACCATTTACCTTTTTATGTGATGGTAAATTGAATATTTCCAAAAGACCTACTGATAAATTGTAAGAATCATTAGCAGATTCATCCGCAGTGAAAGTAACCAACCAGTTGCAAACCAAATTCCTAAAAAAAAAAATCCTATTAAAGACTGACGATAAAAACAGGAATGATTCACCGGAGAAAAAAAAACAGAGAATAAATACAAAATCAACAAGACGACCAAACATTGTTCTATCAATTTGTATATTATATGAACATTATATAAAATTCACAGGAAAATTCTGAGGCACTCCCTATTTTTAACTATTAAGATGCCTTCATCGTCACAGTGTGTTCATGTCAGGCCTTAAAAAAAAAAAAAGCATCAAGCCTTCGTCAGGATGTCAATCATTACTTTTTTTTAAAGTCTATCATGACTATGCCAAGACAATAAAGTTTTTTTTAATAGTTTAAAAGAGATAATATGTCAAAAACATTCTAATAATGTGCGTACATCAGCAGAATCTGCAGTTTCTCTTTTGAGTACGTCCTCTTAAATAAAGCAGCACGTGCAGTTTGTTCCCTGAGGAGGAGCAGGTCCGGACAGGCAGCCGTCGCAACAACACCGTCTCTCTGCAACACGTGCGTCTTTATGCAGACAGTCCCATCTTCTGCTGCTAAACCAGCCGTCAGACAGATCAGAGCTGAAATCTGACCACAGCTCTTTTAATCTGCTCGAAGCTCACAAACATCACAATGTTCCAAGAGCCCAGGCGAAGAAACGCCGGCATGAATCTATGGAGAAAAGAAAAGAATCAGACGAATCAAGATTTTTTCTTCTTGTTCTGTCATTGATTCTCACGTGTTTGCATTAAATAACTATGCTTCATACCCTTTATAGAAAGCTGTGGTCCCCTCATTAAGCATCATGGTTATTGCACAGTTCATAGCACCGCTGTACTGCCCTGGCACTGAATTCATATAGCGTGTTTTAACCACATCCACTGGAGACGCCACGATGGTGGTGCAGAAACCTGCTGCAAAGGCTGCAGTGAAGTGACACGGCATGTTGTCTGTTCCCAACAAAATATTCGTTTTAGTTATACAGAGCCACACTGAAGATCACGTTAAAAAAAAAAAGCAATGAAAAGGTTATTTGAGTGCAGAGGGCTCAAACTGAAGCGTTTGCACTCGCCTGTCATCAGGTCGTTCTTCAGGATGAGCTCCTTGATGATGTCATACGTCACCAGCTCGGAGCAGTTTACAATGGCATTGCGAACTATGTTTGGCAGACAGCCTGAAAAGAAAGTTCAACATTGTGAGCGATATAATTTCACCTGACAAGCCTCGACTTTGTGACATCACACTATGCCACCATGTCATACATTTTGCGCCTTGCATCTAGTTTGGCAACTGCCCTGTTGTTATTAGTAGTTCTGAGTCAGGCGTGTGTGAGCTGACCAATCAGGGGAGACTGGGTATTGAGGGGGGGGGGCCTTAAAGAGACAGGAGCTAAAACAAAGTTTTTCAGACAGAGGGGGGATAAAGAGCTGCAGCACTGGACAGAATGAGTCTTTTTACATTCAAGTGTGTAAATCTGTTGTAGTAGTATCCCAACCCTCAGTGCAGCTTACCATTTAGGAAGTATTACTTACTGCAACAGAAATAATTACAAAAGTCATTTGCTTATTTCCCTGTTTACCTTTCCAGAGCCCTTTAATGCCCTCATCCCTTGCGATGGTCCTATAGGCATCCATCGTGCCGCTGTACCTCTTCACAGAGCCGCTCTCAGGCAGGCGGACCTGAGCCTGGAACCTGACTTTTACCACATCAGTGGGCTGAGCGAAAGTCACCGCCATGGCCCCCGTGGTGCAGCCCGCCAGCAGCCGAGTCCCGAGACCTGCACCTGTGGTACAAACAACGTACATAAGACACTTAATTCCTCTGATGCTACCTGACTGAACAGGGTGCAGTCTGGTGACGTTGATTCAACACTGGAATTAAGAAGGCATTAAAATTAAAGAAGACAGAAAATTGTTTGTGGAGTTGATCTCTGGAGGCTTTTCATCTGACCGTCATTTCTAAAAGTGCCATTTCAAACAATCCGGGGGTGAAAGGTGAAAGTCTGCAGCAGGACACAACCTGCGCAGCTAAAAGCAAACCAATCTGCTTGTCATCTTTCAAACTGGTTTACTAGGTCTGTGACTGACAGAGGGGGGTCAGACTGACAGGTACGGCTTCTGGCATGAACATGTATCTGCTGCTGAAAGAGGAATCTGCAATGCGCCCTATGTCCTGCAGCTGGTTGTCTTTAAAACCAGTTCAGATAATGGAGCTCTTTGTGTTTTGAGCACACGTATCAGGTTTCAAATTACCTAAATAAAAGTTTAGCAGCTCTATGACTGTTGTCCTTGTCTGACATTGTATAAAATATAAGACAGTTAAACACAATATATATTTAATTACTTGAGAAATTAATCAGCATATTAACTGATGATCAAAATAACTGTTACTCGCAGCCCTCGTAATGATCTGATATTTCATCAGATTCAGATAAGAAAGAAATGACAGACATTTTGTCACATACTGTCTGACCCTCTGCTGTAGAACTGCTTCATGGTGTCATACAGGCCGATGCGGACGGAGGCGAAGCCCATCTGTCTGTGCAGTCCTGCCACCAGTCCGCTGTACAGACTCCTCGGGCCCTCCGTCTTCACCATAGTGAAAATGGTGCCAAACACACCTCTGTACCTGTTCTTCTGGACCTCCAGTGAGGGTCTGCATTCACCTTGAATCTAAAGTGACACAAATGCACCAGAAATATTGAGTTCATTTATTTATGCAGGTCACTGATGAAGTCTTGAAGGTCTGCTGGGTGTGTCTGATGAAGTTGATACGATCATTGTCAGTTTACTTTTCATCGCTTTGTGTTACATCACGAGTTTGACAAGTACTGACGCCATGAGTGTGTCTACATATCCCTGCTGCTCAGTGCCACGTGGCAGCCTGCTGAAAAACAAAACAACAAGCTGTGCTGTTTACACCATTTAAGGCACAGAGGACATGTTTTGTTCCTGAGAAGACGCTTGTTTCGACAGTTAAACATAAATTACACATTGTGAGTTTTTTAAGGCCTCTTCTGGGGTGAAGGATTCATATTCTTAGACTGTTTGACTTTTTTTTGGAAGACTGAAACTGCCCAAATCTAAATTTAATAAAGAAAAAAATGTATGTCTCAAATAAGAAATTAATACAATATATATACAAATGCAAATAATTGACTTTCCCATTTACCATTCATTTAAATAAGTACGTATATAATCATTACATTACATACACTACTATATAATGTATATATATATATATATATATATATATACACACATATACATATATACATATACATATATATACATATATATATACACCTATATACATACATATAGACATATATATACATACATATACACATATATATACATACATATATACACATATATATACATATATATACATATACATATATACATACATATACATATATACATATACATATATACATATATACATACATATATACATATATATACACATATATACATATACATATATATACATATATATACATATATATATATGTACATATATATATGTACATATATATGTACATATATATATATATATATATATATATATATATATATATATATATATATATATATATATATATATATATACATGTGTGTGTGTAATTTAATCATTAAAATGGAAAAATTAAATGGGAAAGTATGTGAATAAATACAAACATTTAAATATAAATGTAGTACACATATGACTACAATGATCTTTAATATGATTTAAGTGCATTAATGTCATATTAATGAATTAATTGAGACAGTTAGTGATATTGTATTTTGCCAGTTCCAGTCCTCCATAATTTTAGGCCAAAATATTTAATTGAAGTTACTTCTCCCCTGGAATTCTATCCTGGTACTGTCTGAAGCAAAACTGAAAAATATGAAAAAAGAAAACACTGACTGAAAACACAAAGATGTTCTAGGCGGCTCATTAGAAAGGAGATCATTAGATGATTTCTCGAGGGTTTAACGACTTCAGTGTGTCTTCACCACTGACTTTATGTGCAGGAGATGACTCTCACCTGCAGTCTGACTTTGGCGGTGTCCAGAGGGAAAGTGACCAGATCGGCCACACAGCCGGCTGCTCCGGCTGAAAAGATCTTGACACCAGCTGTTGGTGCCACATCTGCAGTTGTTAAACCAACCATGATCAATGTTTAGGATCAACAAAGTCTGAGGAACAAAAGCGCCGATCAATCAGAAAAAACACAAAGCAGCTCCTGTTCTGTGTTCTGATTTAACAGATCCTAAAAGTTACAAACTGACAGTCACATGTCCCTTCATGGCAGATCCAGCCAACGTCAAGTTTCAGGTATAACAAAAGTTTGTGTTTTGAAAGCAAAGTCCTTTTGTTCTTCCATAAGTCAAAAAAAAGCTCAAAACTATCATGCCACTTTAAAATGAAAAAACAAGAACAAAGAACACAACGGCAAACACCTTCAGTATGAGCGACTGTAGCTGCAGGCTTCACTGACAGAGTCCTGCCTCTTCTGCTCAGTTGTTTACTCTGATATAGGAAGGCACAGCTGCACCGCCTCGCCTGAGAACCAGACCCACCACATACCAGGAAGTCTTTGTTGCTCAAGATACACCTGCTTTAAACATACAATAAGCACTGGTTATAATGTTATGTTATTATGTATCGAGCCATGCAAAAATAACACCCATTAAATTAATTAATGCCTTGATTGTGGGCGGTTCAAGGGCTTGTCAGTGTTGGTCAACTGGTCTGGCTTTGTGTGGACTGGGCTCATTGTTGCCCCTTGTGGCCGTTTTGAGTTTTCTTCCCTCCAGCCTCAAGGGGAGATAATGAGCTCGTCAGAGGTGAGAAATAAGCTTTATAAGAATATTTATATCTATATAATAGTATTATTTAAGTTTTGGATGATAAAACACTTCTGTCCTCTTCTTTAAAGAGCAGTGCAGGCCTGGTTTTTAAGTAAATGTTGATGCATCATTTAACAGGAAGAGAAACATGATACAAAGATGAATTGTCTGTGTTTACTTTAAATTCTAGACTGTGTATGTGTGTGTACTTTTTCTACCAATTTAAAGGGGACATCGAGTTTCAGTTTATTTGTCACGATGACTATTACTTGAGCACATTTGAGAATTAACAGTTATCTTAGCTTTGGAATGAATAACATGTTTTACTTGGTTTTGATGTTTTAGAAATCTTCGGGCTCATTTTTATGTTGATTAATTGTCCTCATTGTGTATTTCTTCTGTTTTGTTTGTATATTTAAATTTCAAAAATCAAAATGTAGTACTTCAGCCCTGATGCAGAAACCTTTTCTCTGTTAGTTCGGTTCTGTTGGTCACCACGCTGAGGTCAAAATAAAGTACTTGAGTAAATTGTTGTTGGCAACATTCACTCACTGGTTGTTGTGGACTAAATTTTTAGTTTTCCTGTAAATGTATATTGGTTATCGGTCTCCTGGATTACTACTAATGAATTAACACGTAGACCTCAGATGAACACTAACAACGCCTGTTCATAGGAACTGACTCTGGTGTCACACATGCCAAACACATACAAAAGTCATTCAAAGTTGAAAACAGTTCATATTTATTTATAAAAATACAAAATTACATTTAATTTACATAATCTTCTCATGGTCTGAAAGCACTGAGCTGTATAGATGTGTTCACAAATTTTTACAAGACCCCCACATTCTATCAACTGTCATCAAAGTGAGCTGCAAATATTTTTGCTATTCTCTCGGTCTCCTTCTTCATGGATGATGGCGACATATTGCGACGCTGTCGAGGAGCTCTGCGATGAGCTGAGTTTCGCTCCTGGAAAGAACAGAACAAAAAACACAACTGCAGTGTGAGTAACAAGAAAACTATGAGCCTTAATACTTTTTCATACAGGATTTAAATATTGTCCTAAGGTCCATATATACAAGGCGTGACTTAAAACAAACTAATTTGTCAAAGGATAAAATTCATTGTGTGTCGGAGGTGTGCGGTCAAACAAGTCTCCACTCAAACACAGAGCACCTTCCTTTAGCCAATGTTCATGTTAAAGGGAGACTGTGAAACAGGCTCGTCGGGTGTACCTTCGTAGAACGCTGAATACAATCAGGAGATCAGCAACACAAGACTCGTTCAAACCAGTTCTTTAATAGCACCTTCCTGCCCTCAGAGTCACATCAGCTCCCAGCTCACACTCCAGCAGCTACATGTCTGCCTGTTATCTCCACACCCATCCAGATACATTAACACTGCTGTGACTCAGAAACACTTTTCCACCGCTACAGCTGACTGGCAGTCAGTCTGCTGTACCGATTGTCCCTATGGACTACTCTAGAGAAATAATGTGCAAAATATTAATGTGCCTCCTCAGTTTGACAGAATATCAAATAGTAATACTTATTCTATTGATTCCATAAAGTCTCTTTATGTAGACTGACACAGTTCCTAGAAATAGAGGCAGCAATCAGGCTACAGATGACGGATGAATTAATGACTGCAATCAAGGCAACTACAAACCAGCCTACAAGCTCGTGAAGCTAGAGTTGAAAGGACAGCCAAAGCAAACAGGATGGACTTCAGCTTTGACTTGAGTGTCTAATTCATCAGCATAAATCCATACTTATGTTAATTAAATATTTCACATTTTGATTTTAGACAGCTCTGCAAAAATCCTCAAAACGGTTTTCACTTTGCTGGTATGGGTTACTGTGTGGAGAATTAATTAAATGTCCTTAAAAAAAGAAAATAAATAATTTCTAAATTAAATATAACACAACATACGGTGTAATGAGTGATGGAGTTTCAAAAATAATTTTCTGTCGTATCCAATCACGGGTACCAGCTGCTCTCTCTCGCCTTCTCTCCGACAGGAAGCTGATACACGTTTCAAAAAATGTGTGATTTTCATTGTTAAAAAAAATAAAAATAATAAGTCAAGTCTTGTAGTTGTGTTGCACAGTAGCCTTGTTGTAATAATACTCTGATACAAATCTAAGGTTTCGTGCCCTCAATTATTTTCCATGGCATTGAGCATAGTTTCATATATCGATATTTTTTGACATACTGTACATACAAACAAAACCATGTCAGCAGTCTGGTGAGGAAGATATTATTATTTAAGACAAGTCAATTTCATCTGTACCTATAGAATCACAAAGTACAATTTTCCTCATGGGCTTTACAATCTGTGCAGCAGATGACAATCTCATCCTTAAACCCCAGATACAGATGAAGACAACCTCCCCCCTCCTAAAAACCTTGAGTAGGAGCAACAGAGGAGCCATCTCTCCAACAATAGATGTCACGTTATTGATGAGAAAAATACTAATATCTGTAGATCATAAAACATAATCACTCAGAGCAGAAGGAAGTGGTTTGTTTTTGACACAAGAAGCAGCCACCGCAGACTTCTGGTTACATCACAAAAGTGTCCTTAAACACACCAGAGTGGAGGTGACTGACAGGAAATAACATAAACAAATAATCATTTTGATCTGCTCAAACCGCTTTGTCATCTCCTTTCCCAGAGCAAAACTATACGGACTGAACGTATAAAGACATCTCAACCTGCCATTGTTGCACAAATAAGAGTAAAATTATGCTGAACTTCAGCAGGCAAGCAAAGTTCTTGCGATGTTTATAATGCCCCGGTTTGCATGGCAGCTTGATCTGGATGTCAAATGACTCTAAATTGACTGTATTTAATATCTACTTGGTCAAAAAACCTATAAAATATACCAAACATCGTAATTAAAACCAAGCCATTCAGATACTCAGTGAGAGAGTGAGTGAGTGTGAATGTCTGAAGTAGAGTTGGTGACAAACACTCACCGGGTCATTGGTCGACTGGGAGAAAGAAGGAGCTAATCGTATGGCTCTCATGGACGCCTCTAGTTGGTGAGATGGGAGGAAGAAATTAGGGACATCGACAGGCACGGAGCTTCATGATTGAATGTTAAAAAAAATACTTAAATACAGTATAATGGTGTATGGTGGTATGATGATCTACAGGCCAAAGATTCAAGAGATGAAGCTTGTAAGTGCCAGAAAGGATAGTTGAAATCATCTAATAACATGAATGTGACAAAAAAGACAGCATTTAAGCATCTTTCCACTGACTTCACATGCCTGGAGCATCACAAATTCACCTCCTGATCTGTCTGTACACACCTTGACACTGTACAGTTTCAAACTACATCACTACAACCAGTGACAGAGGGTGGCTGCATGCATCTGTTCATGTGATTATACGTAAATGTCATAGACACAAAACTCCCTTCTGCTATCCATGTGTTACTGTTACAAAACTCCCTGTCGCTACAGCAAACAACCTCCTTAGCTAGCAACCAAAAAGTCGATGATGTAAAGTCACCCTAACTCGAACATGGTCACAGTAGGAAAGTAAACAACTTGGCGCATGTTGATGAAGGTTCTTCAAAGGTCACGGTGAATCTAAGTGCTGTACCAATCATAATCATCTTAGGCAGCACCAAGCCCAGGGTGTAGCAACATGAACCTGCCAAAGCCCTGGTGCTAAAAGAAAATCTGAAATCCCCACAAAAGAAAAGGTCACAAGTTGTACTGAGTTCCCTCCCCAGACAGCTTAACAACCATTAACACCTGGGCTCACCTAGCCTTAGTAACCCACATGAGGGCCGGTTGAATCAACGACCCACAAGTGGCCCTAACGACTCTGAACCTCAGAGCTCACACATGTCTTTAAAGACACTGTAAGGTTAAACCCACATAGAGTTTAAAAGCTTGCCACCACCCTTCCAGTTAGCTAGAAGTGAAGAAGCCTCTTGGATGAGAGGTGAAACGTCTTCAGGAAACTAAAACAAGTCCAGTTGCCTACGATACAGCACTCAGATAAACAACTAATCACCATTTCTCTTGTGGGGACTTTAGATTTTCTTTTAGTGGGTTTTTGCAGGAGCATGATGCTGCACCCTCAGTGCTCACTCAGTCAGCAAGTTTTGTCATGAATCTTTGACCTGACGTGGACCTCATAAGCATACAAGAAAGACAAATACAAGAAAAAACTAAAAATACAAATCAAGGATACGGTTGGAGTGTGGCATCTTGATTCTCCAGGGAGCATGAAGCATCATGGGTATCGGTGACATGCTGTGCTGTGAGCGATGACCCTTCGTCATCCGAGCCCTCGTTGGAGCTCTTGGCTTCTTTTTCTCGTCTCTCATCTGCAGTTTGTATCGTGCATTCATCATCTCTATCCGTGTCTGAAGTATCATCTGCTGATCCATTGAAACGGTCACTTTCCTCTCCTCTGCCACATTCATGTTTCCCATGAGTCTGCAGCTTTAACGTCTGCCTCTCCTCCTCCTCATCTTGGCTCAGATCCGGCTCCTCTGGCACCTCCAGGCTCTCCAGAGAAACCAGGTCAGGGTCTGACAGGATGCTGGTCCAAGGACTGGTTTTATCTGTTAAAGATGTCACCTCATTCAGATGCCTCGGCTTCACCACAACCTCCTCGTAATCTTCATCTTCCTCTTCTTCATCATCCTCGTCCTGCCTGCCACCTGTCCCGTCTTCATCTTCCTCCTCTGACTCAGTAACCTTGTAGTTACCTCTCTCCTTTTCTAACTCTGGCTCAGAGTCTGTGTCTTCAGACATTTTTTGAAGTAGCGAGGGCAGAGGAAACTCTTCTTCTTGGGAAGAATTTGAAGCTCTGTGTGGACTGGTGATACTCTCAGGGATAGTTTGAAGGTTGTTGTCTCCACCAGGAGAAGATGTCGAGCTACTCGGTGGATTTGAGAGAATCGTTTCTAGGTGGTGTTCTCGCAGACCTGTCGAAGAGGACGGTGAACATCAGCCTTATTTATTCATCTTATTATCGTTGTTTGTAAGTTGTCATCAAATTTTTTTCAGAACTACTTTTACATATTCATTTTCTAGACTGAACTTTTAATGGTAAAAATGCTGGGACATTTTTTAAAGAAATGTAAATGCTAAAATTATGTATTTATGAAAGATTATTGATGGAAAAATGCTGCATTTGCTACTTCTTGGCTGGTAATTTCTAAGGGGATCCTCTCACCTGTGATGATGTTGTTAACTTCTCCAACTAACTGGTTGGACTTTAGAAGAAGCTGACAGGAGTCTGTGTCCTCCTGCTCCTCATGCCTGATGTGACAGTCCTGCTCACTCATGGGCGGGAATGTGGGTGTAGAAAGCTTTCGACTGAAGTATCTCTGGATGTTATCGAGCTCACTTAGTTTTCTCCTGTAAAAAATAAAGAGTCATAGTCAAAGCTCAGGTTTTAAAAAAAAAGGAAGCAAAAGCAGTGGTGTGGGGCTTTCTGTCTGAGGAATGATACCTGAGTGCTGAGAACAGAAACGAGCTGGATGGATTGAGGTCGGCGGCGCTGCTGCTACAGGCAGAATTAGCTGCTGTTTGCTCCTGCAGACTCTGATGGTAAAGACGTACTTTGTCCATGTGTTCAAAATGGCGATCGCTCTCACTGGACCTGAACAGTTGTAAAGACGACGAATCAATGCAATGAAAGACAGACTGTAGAAGCTTATTTTAAAAAGTGTAATTGTTCTTCAAACCTTTCAGAGAACAGCTTCTCCGTGTGGTCAGGTGACGAGATCTTCTGCTCGGGGTATCGACTGATGTGAGAGGGGAAGCTGCTGTATGTGGCTGTGGTATGATAGCTGACAGGGAGCGCCTTGAATAAACCCTGTTAATAAAACACATTCATCATTATAAGTTTAGTCTTGTCAAATTTTGACATTTATGTTTTATAACAAACAATAAAATGCACATTGTGTGTATAAATACTTTCTCTCACCGATGAGTTTTTAGCCGCTTCTTCATTCACAGTTTTTCTCCGACCTCGGAGCTCTTGGACCCCCTTTAGTGGAGTGACGGACACTTTGAGCTGACCGTGACACTGACCACTGAAGTCTGTGATGTTGTACCAACCACACACCGACTGGAACCCACACAATAAGGGGGATAGGTCTACAGAGGCAAATCCAATCACCCTCTCCATTTCTATGGAAGTAAAACAACCCAACAGTGAATTAACATATCAAAAAAATCAATGTAACATAAATCATGAACTCAAAACTGCTTCCTGTACCTCCTTTGTGCCAGACTTTGAACACGAGAGATTGTTGTGGATCAACCAGGAGCTGATTTGAAAGCCTGTGAATGTTAAAAATATCAACAACCTGATATTTAATAGTGATTGTTTTAGTGTACCACAGAAAGTTGAGTCAATGACTGTGATGTAACTGGACCTGCACTCTTGTTGATGATCCCACACGGGGCAGTCAGTGTTGGCTACGACAGCTGTGGACGCTGGTTCAGCAGAGTCAGCAGTGACGTACGAAACACAGCAGCATGGGGAAGCCTCACTGCGCTCTGCTAGAGGACAGCCTGCCAGAGACCCACAACACAAACATCATTTTTAGCATTATGTCGGCTTAACATAGGTATAAGTTGATATTCGACTTGTTGACTGCTATGAGCCTTTCGGCCAACATGATGACATTCACCGATATTCACTTTTGTTTTGCACTGGCACATTTATGAGTTAGTGACTCATGACATCCCTGTCATTTAAGTTATGAAGTCCTAAAACAATGTTTTATAATTGACCAGGCAGCTGTATATCAGACTATACAGGCTTTTGAAGAAATGACTTTTCACTAAATAATAGTATTTTTCATGTGAAAGAAGGTTATAGTACAAGTAGCTTCATATTTTTTTAATCATCTCATGTATGCTCTGTCAAGAGAGTGTAGTGATATGTATATTTTTTGATCTAGATTGAAGAAAAACAAAATACACTTGTGTTGTCATCAGCTATCAGTCAAATTGTTTTACAGAATTTCCAAATGGGAGCATTCCTATTAATAATGTACTGTATGTTAAAATAAAAGGGCAGAGGAAAAATGATTACAGGTCTAGAGCTCACCTTTCAGATTGAGGTGCATAGCCCGATCCACTGCAACTGTCACAGGGAAAGATTCATCCATGCTCATTTCTGTGTGATGCACAGACGTGATGTCTGGAGTTGTTCTGGAGGATTTTTTTTTTTTGCTTTTTCTGGGTGAAACTGGCAGAGGCACTGCTTCTTCAGCTTCTTCTGATAAGAAGTCCATCTGATTGTCTGAGTCCACCTCGGAGTCCGGTCCAGCAGAGACCTCTGCAGGGAGGAAACCCGCTGTCAGGGTAATGTGTACCCTGAGAGCAGCTCCTTGTAGATCTGCTGCTGAGCGTCTGAACAGCGGATACACTCCTGTAAAACCATAAAATTGTGATAACACTCATATACAGCCAATAATAATCAGTAATATTATGACATAATCATTCATGTCTTACCGCTGAGAGTGAGCTTCTGCTCAGGTGTCTTTGCAAGAGAGGACAGATCAACAAATGCTGAGCCCACCAGCCGGTCTGTGTCTGTGGGCCTTCTGCTTTTCTCCTTTTTAAAGGCGACCCACACCTGAACCTCCAGCTTTTCCTCTCGGAGATACCACATCAACGGCTGAGTGCTCCTCAGCTCCACAGTTCTACTTCCCTGGAAAGACACAGAGGCCTGGCCTTCCTCCCCACCCTCCTCAACAGTGGGGTGTTTCATCTGCGAGCAGAAAGCCTCCTGGTCGTAGAACTTGTACCTGAAGTAGCAGTAAGTGGAGCGCTGAAGCTCACTTAGGCCTGGCAGAAGCAAGCAGTGGACCGGTATCCACACTCTTGGCATTGAAAAGGTCAAAGACATCTTTCTCATGCTGTCTGCCCAGGTGTCTTCATCATCTTCAAACTGGGCTACTCCCCAGCCCACACCCTGAGCAGCTTTAATGACTCTTTCCCTGTCTGAGTGGTGGGCGAAGTTGACAGAGATCTCGAGGCCTCCGACCAAGATGTGCTGATTCTGAGAAGAACTTGTTTCCCTCGGCATATACACACCAAACCAGCCAGAAATACCTTTATGTTTGGAAGAAGAAACACAATGACTGTGTGCAAATCAGAAAATCTATCTGGTCCAGAAGTCACAAAGAGTGCAGCATACCTGTTCTTTTATGGACGAGATCAGCCAGCGGCATTTTCACTGTGCCCAACATCACATCTTTAGGCTTATGAGTGATCACTGCTGCAACAAACAGCACATAACAAGTTAGTATAATGAATACATTTTTAACATTTTCATGTAATTGTGGTCAATTAAACAAAATAGGCTTTCTTAAACCTTTGCGACTCTCTCTGTTCCAGACAGTGAAGACAGCCGATGCCTCCTCCAGCTGCTCAGCTAGGCTGCAGGTTTCTCCGCTGCTCCTCTGAACCAGCAGATCACAGGACACCTCCATGTGGTGATCGAAGTCCGGACAGAAGGTCCTGGCAGCGACGCGGGTGTTCCTTCTTTCACTCTCAGGCAGGAAGGAGAGCTGGATGGTGATGTATGCATTCACTCCCACACTGGCAAAGTAGCTGAATCTTTCATCTTGTTCAGATACGACCCTGGAACAGAGAGGCAGAAGCACAATAGCAAACTGGAGACATTGGTGCAGTATCTATAATTACGTACAAAGTAGTAATGAGCAAGTACTTTTAGAGTGTCGCAAGTTCTCTTTCAACACAAGTAGTGCTCGCTACTAAACATTTTAGGAGCACAGTAGAATATGTTTAGGAGCACCACTTAAATCAATATCCATGCCACACGTTCATACTTGTTTGTTTTAATACCAACCAAACAGCCAACCCACCCCTGCTTGGTGGAAGTTATATGTAACACAGAAAGCTCTCCAGAGGACAGCAGCGGTCATGTACCTTGCCGCGGCCTGCAGACCTGATGCTCTGTGCACCTGAACCACGAGTGTCACAACACGAGCGGCAGCTCCTTTACCGGTCCGCCCTTCAGGTCTCACTGGTCTGTGCTTGTACCGAATGCACACATCAAGAAGACCTAAGAAAAGCAACAGATCAGTCACCGCATTTAAGAAACGAAATGTTTGAGTGCAGTATTATATTGACATTACTGTGAGTCTGTGTACCTGAGGGCTGAGAATGTTGTCCTGTGGGACTGTCCGTCCTGGGAATCAGGGGCAGGGAGAACATTTGAGCCTCGTTAGGATGCTGTCTCTGCATGGTGACCATGGCACACAGTTTGGACAACGGCAGCATTCCTTTGGCCACAAGTTGGTCTCTAACATTTGGATAATAATATCTGCAGAGACATAAAGATCCTTCATATGAATCATTATGTATTAAGCATTATGGACATGCACTCAAAAAATACAATCACATCGAGCAGTTACACTATAGATGTGTGTATGTATGATGAGGCATCACTGTACATTTAGACACAAAGTAATGTTGTTTATGTTCTTTCATTCACAAGAAAGAAACGACTGATGACAGGAGAAGCAACTTTGCATGGTGACAAAAACACAAATTTGGGACTGCTTATGTAACTAGGAAACCTGCCCACATAGGGAATGTGAAACTTGAAATCTAAGGAAGTCAAGCTTAAGGCTAAAGACAGTGATGACAACATTCTGGCTGTAATGAATGTATTTCACGAGCACAAACCTGCACCACACTTCGAACTGGACACCCCCTCCACTGCTTAGACCTTGACTTGAAAGAGAGCTGAGCAGCAGCCTCTGAACAGGAACTCCGTCAGGAGCCAGAAGCACATGAGTCTCAGTGTGGCCAAACATCGGGTCGGGGACACACAGAGTTGTGGTGGTACGAAACAGCTTAAGATTCACACCTGTTGGATGTGAGATACAAGTCAGAGTGAAGCAGAGGAAAGAACAACTTTTAGGTTGAAGTTTTACACATTAAATGGCCTTACTACTCTCGATGAGGTTTTGGTCCACTTTTGTAGCAGGGTCGGCCTCCTGACAGGGGAAATTGTACTGGATGTAGCAGTCAGCTTCACCCCAGACTGTTGACTGCAAAGGTGTTAGACCATTTACCTTCTCTACTCTTATCACAAACAGATGCTCTCTCATAATTGCCTCTTGTGCAGCAGTCGCCTGAGGGAAAAACAAAATGGTCAAAGTAGGTCAAAGGGACAAAGATTAAGCATATTTTTATTCATGTGGATCAAATCTTTGGAATTTAACTGCATCAACATAATATCTTATAAATTTACAAGTGAACTTTTCAGTAAAAAGCCTTGTAAGGAGCTGTCTACCTGCAATTATTTGTTTGACAAGAAGACACAAAGATGCCACAGTCGTAATGGACACATTGAACACAGACCTTTGTGTGTGAACTTGGCTGGTGATCAAGCAGATGAACTGGTCTCACAAGTTGAGATAAAGAGTCGTATTCTTCATCTCTCGTGCGCTGGAGGGAAATGATCTGTTCAGATCGGCCCATAGCCAAAACGACCTTGAGATTTCCTTTACAACTACCTGAGAACACATCGATGACTGGCATATAGCAGTCCACCCCTAAAACAGGGTACTGCGCCTGGAGAAGAAGGTGGGTGATCTTTGGATCCCTGAAGAGGAAAAAATGAGAGGAGTTGTGTGCAGTGCAATTTGTGGTGGAAAATTCCCAGTGTTTAATTTTAAGTATTTCAAGAAGTAGGTGCAATTCATGAGTTTATGTGTGACCTTAACATTTTCTATTTGGATGAGGTGTACAATAGTGCCACCTAGAGGCAGGTTAAATAAAAATGTTTTTCATGCGAGTTTCCTCCTGAATGCCACAAAAAATTATATTCAGAGGAACCATTTTCTTTCCATGACTTGCCTAAATGACATGTAGAACTGGTGAAGAGGTAATTTAACGAGGCCTAGGAGTCGATCGTGCCCTGAACTTCCTGTCTTTTGCCACACCTCGATCACCATCACATTATTCTTCATTCGCTCCAGCAGCTTAGCTGTTAAGGCAACAGGGGTTACCTGAGACAAAAGATGGAGAATATGTTTAATATAGCCGTAGGAATTTGCTCCTTTGTAACCTAATTTAAACTGTTAGATATGGTTCGAAGACTTGAAATCTAACCTGAACAAAGTTGAAGGAAGGATTAGCCTGACCCCAGCTGACGCCAGATCTTGCTATCTCATCGCACCAGAAGAGTTTACAGTTCAAGTACAGGTTTGGAGCCTGCATGGGCCCACAGCTGAAGTTCTTTCCATCTGGCACCATGAGTAAGGTGTGCAGCAGGACCTCGGGGTCCTCCTCCACCGGCTGCCTTGATTTATGAGGAGATGTGAGGAGACCTGGACGGGGAGACAGTTCTCTGGAGGATCTCTGAGGACTCCAAATGTTCAGCCTGGAATCTTCAAAATATCCAGCTGGTATCTCCTCACTGCCAGCGTCAACAAGCTGAGATCTGGGACTGGTCTCTCTCACTGGGCCTGGAGCCGTTTGTGAAGGCGATGTGTCTCTATGAGCCAGCTTGCTTTTACTTCTTTCGGAGGAGAAATCTCTGTAGCCTGTAGCAAGTTCTAGTGCCACCTGAAAAACAAAACAATAATACTTCTATGACTGTAACTTGGATAACAAATACCAGGCTTGCAAACATTATTTCCTCGGTAAAAAAACAAACAGTGTTACCTTGAGAGGTCCAATCTCCTGAGTTTCAGTGTTTCCTTCCAGACTCTGTACAGGTAAGATGACAGATTGACTCAGCTGCTTGCTCAGGAGCAGATGGCGCAGTGGAAGAATGGCCTTACCAATGGGAACAGGCTGCAAGAGAAGCATTTTTCCATTGAACTGAAGTGACTAATGTATTCCCCGCAATTTTCATTTTTGCTGAAAAACTTGATGTTTAAATTTAAATTGGCGAAATTTAAATCATGATAATGTGACATTTGTTGTGGTCTGTCACAAACAAACATATTTACTTACATCTGGAAAACAATGGAACAATGGAATCTCTGCAGCATTACAGTACTTTATTAGATAAAACACCTCACCACATTGCAATTTGATAATATTTTTATTTCGATTACCCAGAACAACTACAGTACCGAACTTATACTGCATCAAGTAAATTCAGGTAGATCCAAACATACACCACTGTCAACGAATACAGCTAATACCCAAGAGTCAAGACCCAATATTAGTCATTTTAACCCATGTTTAGCCCAAAGCTACTTACTTTCTTTTGGTCACTCTTTCGAGTGAAAATTTTGAAAGTCAGTTCAGTTCCGCACCACTGTTTAACTGTTGCCGTGCTGAGGTGGACAGGAAACACAGACTGCTGGTGGAACCTCACCACTAAAAAACACACAAGAGTGCATGTGAGATAAACCAAAGGCTGTCAGAAACCGAGTCCCTCGCTCAGGTAGGTTCTTCTGACAGGTCGTACCTCCACCTGCGACTTTACTGGCAACAGCCCTGGTCACCTCCCCGTTTCCACCCTTACTACGATCATGTCGACTGGAAGTGGCAGCCACTGGGAACACGTACTCTATAAAATATGTGCTAATGAAAAAAAAAAAGAGACATCACAGCCTTTTATTACTCATACTGATAATGTCATTTGAAAATGAGACTGAAATAATATTATATGTTTCGCTTACCACTTCTTGTTGGTTAATGGTCGAGGAGGTTTCCCTTTAGTAAAGGCCTTTCTAGGTGTGGTGGTTGTGCTGCCTTTAGGTACAGTCAAGGAGTCAACGGTGACTCTCGCCAGACGGATCATACTCAGCAAAGTCAACTGCTCTGCACTCAGGTCAGGAGGAACACCACCAGCATCTGCAGGCTGCTGAGGCTCTGGATTTGGACTAAACACAGTAAAAATATGATGAACAATTAGGACTGTAGCAAAGATATTTGTATGTATATTCATTCTATTTGAGTCCAGTACATTAGGCTACACTAATAGAGTATTATACTATTAGCAGTATTAGAATTAATACCTTCAGTGTAGGATATGTCCTTCCAGATCAAGATCAGATCATCAATAACTACTTTTTTTTCAAATAGCTTCCTTTGAAGGTGAATGAATAATAAAAATGGATGACACACCCTCCCAACCCCCACTTGATTGTCTGAGAGAAGCTTGTTCCCGTTTACCGTCTCATCACCTTGGCTTAAAGGCATGTAAAGGTCCTTACCCTCCAGTAATCTTGGGTCCAGACTGTGTCGGCTGTTTTTTAATGGAAGACACTGTTCCTTGACCCTCGGCATCAGTGTCATTTGATGGGATGTCTGACATCTGAAAGACAGAAATAAAGACTTTTAAAACTCAAGTTTACTGACTCTGATATTGCATAAAATATATGATTTTCCCTAACAATTGAGAGAAAATGTTCTACTTACAGGAGTTTTGTAGAACAAATTTTCCAGTAGGCTCTGATCATATTGTGGATCACTGAGCTCACTATCCCCACACACGCTGCTGTGGCCAGACAGAGATTCAGGTAAGATCTCTCCATCCCAGAGAGGCAGAGAAGTGTTTAAGCTTGACAAGAAAGAACAAGTAAAGATCTTGAGGGAAAAATTGCTTACATTTTCTGTCACTTTTGAAAGTATATGTGCACATAGTTACCTGCCAAGGAGCAGATCCACAGCTCTGTTGTCCATGTCAGTAGGACAATCCAAGCTGCTATCTGAGATAACGACGACATCATCAGAGTGCTTAAGAGCTGAATCAGCATGAAGAATGTTTTGAAGAAACATCCCAGAGGGAGAAGAGATGGGCCTGCAGACACGGTAATAAAGTATTACAGAGTGCACTTTATAAAATGATAGAAAACATTTTTTTAAAATGCATGAAACACTAACTTGGAAGCTGGCAGGATGTTGTCCTTCGGGAGAGGCAGAGGAGTGTCTTTCAGAGCTGGATCCATGTCGCATTTCAAAGCTGATACCACCATAGCGTCTCTCAGCTTGTTTCCACGCTCTAGAATAACTAAGAAGGTGTTGGAACTTTATTAAGAATCGGTCGGATTTGTGAGTTTGTGGTTATGATGTGTGGTGTTGCTGCAAACCAACCTGAGAGGATATCATTGGCTGGTTCCTGGCTTGAAGGATTCAGAGACATTTGACTGTTCTTTGGCATCTGATTCTCCAGTGATCCTTCTTTTGTTTTCTGTACATTTTGGAAATATAAATGGTCTTTCCCTCTGAAAATATAACAACAATATATACATTAAGACAATTAAGTTCAGAGTTTTATTATGACCTCTTACAACAGGACACAGACATTTGATAATCATATATCGATGTTCCAAATAGCATTTCTAGGGTTTTGAGGATTGGATGACAAATATCTGTTAATATTTGAAGCATCAGAGCAGTGTGGTCGGGGTAGGGGGATGGGTGCACTTCAAGCCCACCAAGGTAATTATTTACCTATATACTTTGCTGTAATTGTAATCATGAGACGAAGATTATAGATATCAGCCAATGTTCCCTCGCTGTTTTTATTTGTGCAGGTATACTCTCGAAACACCACTGTGGAGGTTATTTTCTCACTCTTTGTATCAGTCTTTTGCCTCCTTGTTGGTGCAGCCAAAGCAATGTCTTAACCTACAAACACTAATTTGTACATCGATTACAAGGAGGAAACTGTCAGCATTTAGGTCAGCCTTACTATGAACGGTAAGAACTTCAAACCTTGGTGTGTTTCTACCACCGCTCCCAGCTGATTCTCTCACACTGCCGGCTGAGAGTGATCTGGGCTGTGAGGGAACAGTCAGTGTGTTGACCTGCGGCACCTCAATGCTGATATCTGTGGTTGGGAGCGGGCTGCTGCTGTCATAGGCTTCTGTCAGAGCCTCCAAATTAAGGGAAATCTGAGGGGAAAATGAAAAAGCTAAGAGTTCATGTCATGTACTACTGCATGTTACAGCGTGTTCAGTAAGAATGTTAACTATCTATGGCAGTTTCAGTGGTTTGTTTCCACTCACTTGTAACTCTCCCAGCTTCTCAGAAGTCGGAGACACAAGTGTGTAAAATCCGCTGATGGGGTGTGACAGAGAGAGACGAGAGATGCCCGCAACCTGCGCACGTGCAATCGGCAAATGATCCGGTTTTGTCAGAACTTCCAGCACCAGAGAGCCCATATCTGTTCATCATTGACAGATTATTGTTTATTTTTTTAACAGAGAGCAAATTCAAGCATATTAAAGCCTTCTTAGTTACCAGTAAGATATGAGGTGAACTGCTTCGGCCCACAGCGGATGGGGAAGCGAGCTGTGGTCTTGATGGTCTTCTGAGACAGCTGCGAGGCATCTCTTGGAAAGAAGTGTGTCCCATTGGAGGACTCTCCCCACCACCGCAGCCTGACGAATGTTGCAGATGGAGGCTTGTGAACCGTCCATAATACCCGGCTTACTGTCACCTGCAGGAAGCATCGTAGCTGGCCCTCAACCAGAGGAGGGAGGCTGGTGGAGGGGGACACATCGCTGGGGACTGCAACAAGTTATTTTGATTACAGCAATGTTGAGACACAAATGCAATGCAAACACAGTAAATACTAACATCAAATGCAACCATATGATGAAATGTATAAAAGTGGTATTTGCTGCAGGTTTTAGGTTCATACTGTCCAGTCTAACAGACATATGGCGTACTATTGTTTGCTTGTGCAGCAGTTAATGTTTAAATTTCTGCATAACAATATTATCATAGCACGATCCTAACATGTCTAAATTAATGATCTCAGCCATGCTGGAATTAAAACAACATAAGTTCCTGAAGTTCTCGTTTTGTACATATGAAGAGCTACAACACAGTTCACTGGTTAAGAAATCAACTTGATTCTTTTGCATGTGATTTTACATTTTCATTGTGATATGGTAATAACTGCAAGTATTAGTATTAATATTGTGATAACTTAATCCATAACTTCCAGATGTGCTGCTCACAGCCTCAGATGTGCAGAAGGCTTACAAAACCATTACTTAGAGGAAACATCCATAATTATTTCTTCTGAGCTACTGCACTTATCCCTGATTTTAAAAAAAATGTCTATTTAGTTTGTTTAGGTGTAGAAATCAGTCAATGAAGATCTTTTCTCTTCTGATCTAATTTCTTACCCAAAACTACAGAGTGCTCCTTTAACCAGCTCCCTTATGAGGTGATGAATAGATCAACATCAACAATTGTGTTTCGATAATATAATAAAACATAATTCTGAGGAGGGCCATTCAGCAAAATGAGTACATTTGCTTTTGGCATTTTAAGTATATGTTGATGCTAATTCTTATATGAACTTTTGAATGCAGGATCTTAATTTGTAATGATAACGGAGTAGGTTATTCATATCTAAGTAAACAAGTTACAAGTTAATAAACACACACTTATGAGTGGCCAACATGAACAACATCGCGAGCAACACACGCAGAACAGCATCCAAGTGAAAGTAAAAACTTAGCATAACATTAGCAACTGAGCTAAGCTAGCCTGACAGCTGACGCTAACTTAACGTAGCTGAGTTGCTAGCATGTGGCTAAGCTAACAACAGTTTACCTTTGCTCTTGCTGCTTCCAGCTTTGACGCTCCTCTGTTTCCTGCTCTTCATCTCAGTAAATACAGAAGACAAATGGCAGCCTGGCCGAAGCAGGAGCTGAACTGTGAGCAGACATGACGTTTAACACCCTGCGGCTAACTAATAATCCGTTTTATAGAGCAGAGCACACACACACTAACACACACGGCACCGCGCAAAGCTGTTCCCGAGCAACAAAGTCCCAACGTCCCGCCTCCGCTGCCGCCGCTGTTTACAGAGGCATGCTGGGAAATCGAGTTTATTTTGTTACTGTGTTATTAGTTTACAAATCTTAATCTAATCAAATAATTCATAGTGATAATTTACGATTGTAGCTACAATTATCAACCATTCTAACTTTAGGTGTTGAGTTATACACTTCATAGCACATTTTTGACTCGTCACTCAGAAATTATTATTTATCCAATGGATTTATATAAAAGGTTAACAATTACTAGCATTACCATCTCGTGGCCACACGTTATTTGTTTTAATCCAATGTTACCAGGGGGGCCCAGTAGCAAACAAAACCAACTTTGTTTAGCACAAAAACCCAGTAATGTCTTTTAATCCATATCTGGGAAAGAAATGGGGAAATATATCAGTTAAGAGTTTTATTTAAAGCAGAAAGCTTGGGACATACAGAAATATCTTCAACTGAGCTCTTGCATGATTCCGCAAACCTATTCCATACTGTAGTCACAGCAGTTTGATCAGTTCTGGGGTTCACCGGTGATTGCCGCCATGGTTGTGGGGAAGCTGCGCCTGTTTGGCGCTACGGTTGCGGGGAAGATGCCGCCGTTGCCGCCACCGGGGAAGATGCCGCCGTTGCCGCCACCGGGGAAGATGCCGCCGTTCCTGCCAGGGCCATCGGCCGTGCTGAGGCTGGCGTTGTTGCTGCCGCCACCGCCGTCGGCCATGCTGCGGTTGTTGCTGCCGCCGCCGTCGGCCATGCTGCGGTTGTTGCTGTTGCTGCCGCTGCCACCGCCGTCGGCCATGCTGCGGTTGTTGCCGTTGCCGCCGCCGTCGGCCATGCTGCGGTTGTTGCCGCTGCCACCGCCGTCGGCCATGCTGCGGTTGTTGCCGCTGCCACCGCCGTCGGCCATGCTGCGGTTGTTGCCGTTGCCACCGCCGTCGGCCATGCTGCGGTTGTTGTTGTTACCGCCGTCGGCCATGCTGCGGTTGTTGCTGTTGTTACCGCCGTCGGCCATGCTGCGGTTGTTGTTGCTGCCACCGCCGTCGGCCATGCTGCGGTTGTTGTTGTTACCGCCGTCGGCCATGCTGCGGTTGTTGTTGCTGCCACCGCCGTCGGCCATGCTGCGGTTGTTGTTGCTGCCACCGCCGTCGGCCATGCTGCGGTTGTTGTTGCTGCCACCGCCGTCGGCCATGCTGCGGTTGTTGTTGCTGCCACCGCCGTCGGCCATGCTGCGGTTGTTGCTGCCACCGCCGTCGGCCATGCTGCGGTTGTTGCTGTTGCTGCCACCGCCGTCAGCCATGCTGCGGTTGTTGCTGCCACCGCCGTCGGCCATGCTGCGGTTGTTGCTGTTGCTGCCACCGCCGTCGGCCATGCTGCGGTTGTTGCTGTTGCTGCCACCGCCGTCGGCCATGCTGCGGTTGTTGCTGTTGCTGCCACCGCCGTCGGCCATGCTGCGGTTGTTGCTGTTGCTGCCACCGCCGTCGGCCATGCTGCGGTTGTTGCTGTTACCACCGTCGGCCATGCTGCGGTTGTTGCTGTTGCTGCCACCGCCGTCGGCCATGCTGCGGCTGCCGTTGTTGCTGCTGCCGCCGCCACCACCCGCACCAGGGAAGGTGCCGCAGTCCATGGCAGTGCGTACAGGGACATCCTTCTGAGTTTTGAGCTGTTTTGGTCTGTTCAGGGTCTTTACAAGTTTCACATGGCCAACTAATGACTCAGCTTCCACATCATTGGTTTCCAGTTGTACTGAAAGTGAGAGAGCCGTTTAACAAAAACAATTGAAGTCAAAGGAATTGAGTGATCTCTACACTGACACAATGCTGTGAGGTGATATAGTTTAAGTTAAGCATTTTGTTGCAACACCAGACAAATGCATTAAACTGACAAGTCTCATTATGAGACTAAAAAAAAGGCTCCACACACATTCCACCAGTAGGATTTTTCTGAACCTGCTCACCTTCCTTAGCGTCTTGCTCCAACATGGACTCCATTGACTGGAGCAGTGCAATGGCCTTTTTTAATGAGAGCTCATTGGGAGACAAATCTGTTGTACAAAAGGAAATTAAGTTAGTGCCAGAAAGTAGCTCAGAAAAGATTTGGGCACAAAAGTTCTTACCTTCCATCTTCTGCAGAAGCCCATGATCATTCCTTTTATTTGTCCCACCAACTGGCAAACAAGAGCCTATGGATAGCACATTTGTTGTTAGTCAAATGTTCATGTGGTTTGATGGCACAATATATCTCAGACTAGTGACAACTAAAATTTCACATTTCAAGTTATGCCAAAGCATCCTCTAGTATGACTCACTCTCACAGTTTCTATATGCCATCATCATTTTTTTAAAACAGAAGCTTGAAATAGAAAGAAATGTGAAAACCTTTGGCAAGCCAAACAGTCAGGACACAAACGAAGAAGGCCCAAATAGCTCCCATTGCATCAGTCACCAACAGGAAATGCTACCTGTGCCACACACAGGGTCTGAAAAATCCTCTCATGCAGCTGGCACAGCTGTTGATGATCAGCTCTAATTAGCTTTCTTCAGAGGTGCTGCAATTCAGCCCCTCCTGTAACAGGCATGTGTTAATATGAATTTATTTATAATAATACATTTTGGATTCATTCATTTCATATTCCTTGCTTTGGTTGTATGTTTGTGAGACATTATGATATTAAATTCAATCTCACATTAAGTCCAAACATTGATAAAACTCCGTTGAAAAGGAAAAAAGTAGAGAAGTTATCTCTCCTCTTCAGACAGCTATGGAAGCCCTTAAAGGCCATAATGGAGGCAATGGCAAGTACAAAAACAAAATAGCCGGCCCTGAGGCGTATTGCACAAAACCAAGATAAGGGATTAAGCCAGGATATGTTGGTTATCCTGGCTGAATTTAGCCTCAAGTTGGTTGCATGAAAGAAGGGCAAATTTAAACTGGCTAAGTTACTATGGTGATTTTTTCTCTGTAGCTAGCCTGCTCCAGACCAGGCTAACAGCCAGGCTAAGATTAATCCTAGAGATTCACCTGTATCTCCACCGTCAATCCTGTGAGGAATTATTGTGTTTTGCAGCATGTCCATGGTCTTTCTAAGTATGTTGCATCATTTTAATTATCCTGCATTAAAATATTACATGTATATTGTCATTTTTCATTTCATTTAAATCTGTTGGCTGTTTGTAATTGCAACAGTATTTTTATATTGATTCAAGTAGTAGTGTTATTACTTGGGCCAAGTGTTATATTGCTATGCTAATGAAGACTGCTTGTCAAATTGCCATCAGAGGTTTCATAAATGTTTTATTGCAGAAACTGATTACAAAACACAGCTGATTAAGTTGCAAAGGTGTTTTCAATGAAATGAAATCTTCAATGAAATCTGTGACAAGGGCTATACACACACACACACACAGGTGATGGACTGAGATATTTATGTAGGCTGCTGGGTCCAAAAATACAGCACCAGACGGCAAAAGCCATGCGCTCACTGTACCACAGAGTCTGTGTTACATTGAGATTTTTTGCAAGTGGGAGCTTCCTTTATTCTGTTGGGGATGCAGAGAACCTCAATAAGGGAACTATTTGCCGCCCAATAAGACGTGTTTGTCTGGAGCTGAAGTCATTCATCAACATATTCATCACCTTCCCTAGCCACAGAAGACCCCTCCACATCAAGGAGTTTTACAAGATTGCAGGTAACCTCAATTTCAACGTGCAACCATTCGTTTTTGATTTGATCAGTCACAGTTGGATACTCGCTATTTTTACAGCTTTCCCCAACATCATTGGTCCAGTGGAATGCACACACACATCAGGATCAAACACCCCTCAGGAGAACAGTGAGAGTGATTTGTGGTTACTATGACCTACATAAATTAATTCTGTGCATTTAATGACTTAATAGGTTACAACTTCACATTTCAGATGATCTGTGATGCTGACTGCCTTGTCAGCAATATAGAGGCAAAGTGTCTTGGCTCACTGCATGACTCCAGAGTCTTTCGGGCTAGTCCAATTACGAGAGAATTTCACAAGGTTTTCACATTTTATTTGTGCTGTAAGCACCATGGACATCATGAGTGTTTAACTCTGCTGTGTAGTTTTCTAAATGATATCTTGCATTATCAGGCGAATTCTCTGGTGTGCTGCTGGGAGACAAAGGCTATGCCTACAAGTCATTCCTCTTGACTCCTCTTGTGGACCCCAAACCCACCACAGCAGGCCTACAACCATGCACACAGCAGGACAAGGGTTCGAATCAAGATGACCTTCGGCCTTCTGAAATCTCTGTTTCAGTGCCTGCACCACCTGAGGGTTATTTTGGCAGTCATTTCTCTTGGTTGCTTGGATCCTGGAATAGAGAGAGCAAACAAAGATTAAAAGACTGTATTGCAGTATTATGGTTGCTTTGTGCACTGAAATACTCAATTCTCTTTCTAGTTTCTGAATTTCCAGGTCCAGTTTCCTGAGTGTCCCGCGTTTAATCTCAAGCTCCAGCTCCATTTCTTGGAGCTTTCTCTTCTTCAATTTGATTTTAATGTCTGCCAGCTCTATCTGTTTCTCCAGGTGCTTTGCATACAGTCTTCTGACAGTTTGTGAAGTCTGTAAAAGAAATGTCAATTAGCACTGCAGGATTTGTGCATAATGTAGATTTACTTTAGCCAATACTCACAATGTTACCAGGCTGCTTAGGGGACTCAAACTTTATGGACTAAATAAGCAGGATATTTCCATAAAATTGACATACCTTAAGTCTTCTGGAGTCCAGTGACACAGTTTCCTCATCTGCAGACGTGCATCCTGCAGCTGCAGATGTGCCTTCCCCGGCCATATACATACATGTATTGAAAGAACTTGAATTAAGATTTCACAGGACATACCCACCCTGTGATTTGATTACAATGTACTAACCGGATCATCTTCTGGTGGCTCCAAAATTGTAACTGTGTTCCCAGAAACTGTAAGGAAATCCAAAGTCAGACAGTATAATATATTTGACTGTGTTCCATGTGCAGTAGTACTGCAATATGTACCTTGTATGAAGCGGACAGTTTCTGTGGCTGGTCTGTTACTGTCCCTCCCTGGATCCCCTCCATCACTGGTCTCCCCTTATTTAAATGGAGTGCCAGCTCCTCTGCTGGGGTCGTATCCTGGCTTGGTGGGCCGCCCCCTGTGCCATTTAACTGCTACAATCATACAGACATTCAACATGTCAGCAGACACCTAAACTATTCACCTCATTTGTTCATTGTTATCTACTTTAAAGTCACCAGGCTGCAAAACGTTCTTGTATTTCATTTTAACTTGCTGCCAGGTCATTTTATAGACAGACAAGTTTGTTCTTTTAAGAAGGAGAGAAAGATAAAATAGATAAAAACGTAACATGAAAAAAATAGATTAAACAACACACATTGTGGATAATTGTTTGCACTTAATCATACTCTACATTTCCTGAGTAACATGCAAAGTGTACAACAGTTGATTAGTGGACTTTAAAAGTATCTCCTTTAGTCCTTTAATTGAACCCTAATTATGAAAGTTCCAGTGGACCACTGTTTATTAATTTTACAGTTTTGAACTACTTACGCATTCAGCCGGTCCGCTATTGTCTGCCAGGATTTCTCTCGTTCTTTAATTATGGCACTGGTAATGCCTTTTTTTCTTATAATGTCTTTCACCTCTTCATAGAACTCCAACAGGAGCTGTTGTTCAGCGACCATGAAATATGACGCGCGACTTTAATCCATGTTCCCATCGGTGATTCTGTGAGCGATCGCGAGGTCTATTTAAGTATGCCGTGAACACGCACTTATCCCGACTATCTGCACCTGGCTTGACATAGCCGCGCCTTTTCATCCTAGCTTGGCAAACGTGCAACGAATTAAGCCAGGATGCGCCGAGCAGACTAGACCAAGCTGCGCTTGCTCAATTATCCTGGATTTCTTTATTCTACTTTTGTGCAATACCCCTCTGATCTGCTCAGTTTGACGGAGGACACATTGTTGTTGTTGTTGTTGTTGTAATTAGGGCCCAATCACTATCAATGCGAGGACCGTTTCTGGTTCAAATTGTTCTTCTTCCGAAAGAAGAGCATGTTTGGCGGCCTAAACATACCCCAAAACTAACAAAACTCTGCACGCAGGTTACATCCAGTTAAAAATGTTACGATTCAACATGATTTGGTGTGGGTGTGGCCAGGCGACCCCATAGCAACCCCTAACGCCAGGTCATGTGACAAAAAACCTTCTTTGATCTTCATGAAATCTGCAGGACTAGTATGTCTCATCGATATAGCCAGGAATTATTCATTTTTAATTCATTTTAATTTTTACAGATTCTTGTTGTGGGATATGAAATGTATTTTACCTTCTCTTTGTTTAACTATTTCAAGTTTTATAGCAGGAACTAGCTTAAAGGAATAGTTCACTTTGGGTAAAAGTCCAAGTGTTAGGAAGCCCTGCGATGCAAAGCTGACTTGAAAAGACCTCATTCACACCATGTTGTTAGCCAGAATCTTCACTTTACCCATTGAGCTGAACATGAAAGTAAAGAGCACAAGCTATCTGACAGCTACAGTGAAGATTTTAGCTAAAAACATGGTATACATGAGCAGGGGCGCCGCCAGCGGGTGAAAGGTTAGGACGATTCCAAGGGCCCGGCACTGACAGGGGGCCCTTTGAGACATGGGCAACCTATACAAGGGCCCAACTAGATTTTTTTTCATGGGGCCCAAAATCCCTGGCGGCGCCCCTGTACATGAGGTCTTTTCAAGTCACCTTGGCATCTCAGGGCTTCTTGAGACTTGAAATTTCACCCAAACTGAACTATTCTTTTGACACATCTAATTCATTAAACAGTCAAAAATGTCCTTACTGGACTGAGACATGGTCCACCAATATTGCAACAAAGCATACTGGGATTCATTAATCCACAGAATCAATGCAAACATTTATAGGTTTTTTGAGTCACAGGTTTGTTTAGTAAATGTGAAATGTTTATGACATTGTTAACCAATAATTGCAATTTACAAATACAATAACCTGCATGATTGTTCCAACGACTAATATGGACTGAAACGTGTTACTGTGTTAGAGCTTCTACTTGCTGTGTACATTGTTGATAAGGTGAACAATTACCATTTACAAGAAAAATGTTCTGCAAAACATACAGAAAATCCTAGTAATATTCATATAAACTTGAAATTAGGCTGTTTTGGGTTAAAATAGGATCTCTTCACCCTAATGCGGACTGTGGGTGTTCCAATGTGAAGCTGAATAAAAACACTATATGTAATTATGTAGATTATGTTTATAAGTCTAAGGTATGACAATTAACCATTGCAGGACATTCCTAATTGTATAGTTTCAACATCCCAACTAGAGCAGTTTTTTTTTTGTGATTGTTGCGTGCAAAAATCCTTGATTATGCGGCACGTTTTCTTAAAATGCAATTGAATATTTCACAACACACAAATGATTTGCGGACTTCATCTCTTCGGAGTTTGCAGCTTTCCGATGGCGTCACGTCATAACGTTCCCATGGCAACAGGTGGAAAATGGCTGCTCTTGTGTGAAGTAAACGCGATTTATGCGACGAAAGTGCAAAGTCTTTGAAAAATAAATAAATGTGCGGACTTTGGCGATTATGCGTTGTTCTGGAGGAACTGCATTTAGCATTGCCATTACTATGACATGTCCGGCTTCACTTAGGACGTAAGCTCCTCCAGCCTGTCACAGCATTATTGACATTACACTCGCCATAATGACAAAGCTACTCTCGAACTGAAGCGTATCTGGCAAAGTTTCAGGAGTAGGACCACACCTCAACAGCGCCAACTTCCGTTTTCCTATAAATAACCACCTGACCCTCTCCTTCGCTCTCGTATTCTGCACCCCCCCCCCACCCCATTTATCTCTCCCTATATTGCAAAGGGGAATAAAGGGGCAGAAGATGAAACAATAAATGAAACAATGGGGAAAAAAACACCTAAACGTAAGTGTGATGCCTTTAATGCAAGCAAAAGTGTATTTTAAAAATGTAAATATTAAAATCACGCGCATTGCAATCCACATTAATGCCAGAAAACCACAAATACAGCACACATTTGCTGAGAAATTAAATTCCACTCATCCATCCATGTATTAGCTCTATCAACTTATTCTTTTATAGGTAGACACAATGTAAACCATTACAAAACTTTGCAGCCTTCTTCTAAATCACCAGCAGAGGGAAGCACTGACCTTCAATAATCAACCATCAATATAACAAAGCTGCTCGTTTCACTGACAGGAGTATGCAGTGCCTTTCTTTCTTTGTTGAACCTGAGATTAAAAGAAGCTTGCTGTGTTTCTGGTCTGCTTTGTTTGCAGTTGCTGGGCAGCTTCTCTGTTAGTCAGCATCATAATCAAGTCTTTCCTTCACTCAGTTGAAGCAAATACAAATTTAAACTTGTCTCAAAAGTTCCCAAAAGTGTGAAAAAAAGTCTGTTGGCAATGTGCAAATTTACTTTACGTTCTTGACAATGTGTTTAGGTAGACCTAAGGTTCTGTCATGTAACAGTGAGGGCCGCTGAGGGTGTGTAGGAAGAGTGCACGACAAAGCCCGTTGAATTCTGGGAAAAGTGAGTCTTCAGGCTGAAAGATGGATTATTTCAAATCTTCTGTTTCTGGTTTTACTGCATCTTAACTTTGAGGCCATTAATCACTGCTGCCTCAAGTCAAACTGAAAAACATAAATCATCTGACAAGTAGCTCCAATATGTGTCACTATAAATAAGAGGAAAGTAATTTAAAACCTTCTCTTTGGAATATTGCGTCCATTTGGTTTAATTAAATAAATTGTGGTTTCAGATACGTGATGTTTGGAGTCTTAATGCAGCTATAACCACATTTAAAATGACCCTCACATGAATACCTGCAACGAAACAGAAAAGCGAGAGAGAGCCGCAGAATAGCAGCATCTTCACATCCATCAACTCCTGCAGTTTAGTGCACACTCAGGAATGTGCAATATGTATCCAGCATATATCCGGTTCTTATGTTTTCTGTGTCGGTGTGTGCTTGGAGAGTGTGTCTGTTTATGTACACTGCTGAGCTGGAAGGACAACTTGTATCACTGTGCGAGGGGAGAGGTATTACTTACTTTTCATTCTCACAGATCCATTCATGGCCGAAAAAGACCTTATATAGAGGCTCCCACCTCATTTTGTTTTAAGATATGTTATGACCTAGATAACCAGATATCTGAGTGGTATGCAGACAGTGTTGGTTGTGTGAGTTCAGACATGAAATCTGGAGCAGACAGGTTACCGATCACTTAGCTACAGAGCGTGATTAATGAAAATCCGGCCACAGAAGCTCGACAAGAGGCTGACAGATCTGGTTCATCTGTTCCATTAGATGAGCAGTGACAACAAATTGAAAGAGTTTCCCACAGGAAGCGATGATCACATCGTTCAGTCAGCTGGGAATAAACAGGCACACTCACACAATGCCTGGTTGCTTTGAGTCATAGCACTAGTCTGAAAGAGGCCTGGAGGTCTGAGATGACAAATTAGACAAGAACTTTGGACCAAAATGTGTTGCTCATCTGCAGTGTATCAACCAAATCTGGAAACATTAGCAAAATCAACAATCATCAAGTCCAGTGTGTGGGATTTATCAGCAGAAATTGAATATAATTCATAATTCTGTTTATAATAGTGTATAATAAAATAAGAATCATTGTGTTTTCGTTGGCGGAGCGGGTCATACTCCATGCTGCTCCCACATTGCGATTTCACGCACATGAAGAAACTGACAAATTCAAAATAGGGAGCGTGAATGCAGCATTAAGTCAAACATTTTTCCACATCACTGTCACTAACTCCTGTATGTGCTTGTTGCAACACTTTGTGAAATAATTATCACATTAAAATTGACTCCAAAATAAAAAAACTGCTTTTATTTTCCGGAACATCATCACATCACACAGAAATTTCCAGATTGGAACTTGCGTTTCGTTTCATTCACATTCAGTGTGATTCAGCCCTGAACAATAAACTTCTATTTAAAGTTCTGAGAGTCTGCATAAAGTTCAGCCGTGTTGATTTGTAAACGACAGACCCTCTGGTGGGCCCAGTGTAGGCGAAGGGCTGCATAAGATGTCAGTAGGAGGCAAACAGCCCAGCACAGTTAACTGAAACCAGCTCAGTGTCCGAAGGCAGAGGCCTCTCTCCATCTGCAGGAACTGGCCAGTAGGAGCAAGAGAACATTTGGCCTCTGGGGGCTGATTGCCAGCTGCCCCACTCCTCCTCTACCCCGCCTCTCAGCCTTGTGCGATCCGTGTCCACTGCAGCAGTGTACTGTATGCTTCAGGCTCCCTGGGGCCCCGGGGCTCCAATCACAGATGCAGGCTCTCTCCCCTTCCCCTGCTCTGTGTGCTCACTTTTCTGGCTCCATACTTCTCTCTGCCTGCGAGGGTGCCTCTCAATTGTAGAGGCTGGCTCTTGTGAACGAAAAGGGGCCCAGCTACTGCTCCACCCCTCTCACTCATCAGGGTTCAGGCTGCAGCGATGTTGGAACTCTTGGCCGTGCTCGTGGATCCATTTGTTTGCCACTGGAATGCACAAAAAGCAAAAGGTTTTCTTGACCTTGCACCTTTGTGCAAATATGTTTAACGAGCACAGCCTTGACACTAATTTCTCATCAGGAAAGTGGCTGCTGGAAACAACACTGCCACCAAATTCCTCTACAGCTGCTTAGTGATGATTAATATCCTTCTGTTGGTTTAACTGGTCCCTTGCAATTGTTTCAGCTTTGGGAGTTTGATGATCTGGGCCATCCGGCAGCAGATGTGGAGCTTTCAAGATGAGGGCTCAGTGTCTGAAATGCACTCAGTAACATCTCTTAATGCTTAACGCAGCACAGATGTGAAATAGCTCTTGTGCATTAGCTCCCGTATGAAAGTAGAGCTCAATACTGGATAATGATGTGAATAATCATAACCTGTCTAAGAGATCAAGTCTGCTATTTTCCATATTCGCATCACTTTCTGACTCCTGTTGACAGCATCTTCACATCACACTCAGTCTACAGACTCTTACCCCATTTATCACCAATAAGCACTGGGCAGCCAGCGTGCAGCGTGTCTTCATCCCCTTGACCGTTTCTGTGGAGATTCCACCAGAAGATTGCAGCTTTCTGTGAGGTGGAAAAAAAACAAAAATCACTTTCAATTAGTTAGAAAAGTTCTTCAAAGCCTGGAGTGCTCTGGGTGTTCAAGCAAAATATGATTTGATAGGGAACAAAGCTGATAAAAAAATTCATAAAATCCAAGTGTCAGTTAAAGAGCCTTTATCAAGATTGCTACTGCATTCTGAAGTTCTTAAAAACATTGACACAGTGCATGCTATAAATGAGCTGAGTTGCCAACAGCCTGGTCCAAGGTAAGTCTCTTATGCTTTGTTGGATTTTGTTCAAATAAAACAAAGGAAAGAAGCAAATTATCTCCGCTAAAGCTAACTGCTAATTCTAATCATATACTTTAAAAACTAAGAGTAAAAATTAAGAGTTGAAATGTAGCTACATGATTAATAACTGGCTATTATTGTGCCGTGGAACAATTACTTCATTTTAATCTAAATCTATATCTCCGGCTGAATTTCAAGCACAAGAGCCCCTGCAGTTACACTATTTCATTAGCTATTTTATGGGCTTATTAAGTCCAGTTATTTTCTGTATAAACAGGCAGGAAGTGAGAGCTCAATAACATGAAAGGTGAAAGGTTAAACCCCGGGGAAGGCCTGGGGGAGGATCGACTATACAATAGCAGTATTGTGGTGAAGAGTCTCATGTGCTGTTGTTGTTATGATCTGACCTTTTACCATTTTGACAGCTGCGGCAGAGAATGTGAGGGAGGTGAAAATAATCGAGCTTGAGGCAAGTAAATGACACGAAGACAAAAAGAGGCTGCGTTAAGCTCCTCTGAGATATTAGCAGTGTTTACCTCCACAACAGGAACACTGAAGTTGGCGTAGATGAAGGCTGTGGAGCCACCTGCCTCGACAGAGCTGAGCTGTGGAAAAAGGACATTCCGTCAGTGTTGTGTCTTGTGTTTATGGACCCATGTTATAAAAAGCCACTTTGTCTGCTGCCATAGAAAAAGGCTTTCTCTCTCTCTTTTTTTTTTATAACTATCAAATCTAGCTAAAATGTTCACATTGCATTCATGCGTATGAACAGAACAAACCAAAAGCAGGCTGTGTAATGGAGGTCAGAGACGGAAAAGAGAGTTTGGTTTAACTTTGTTCCATGACCGAACATCTATAAAAGTAAAATCGAGACAGTGAGGTCAGATCTGGTCTGAGTTTCTGAGGCAGGTTGTTCTGAAGTCTTGCAGCACTCAGGCAGAGGCCTGTCCCGTGTCTTTAATCACAGCTTTGGAAAGGCAGGAACATGAACCTCTGGCTGCTGTCAGGGACATTAGACATTTACAACAAGACTCCACTCACGTATATCATAAAGGTTGCCACTCGATTCCCAGTTTTCAGCTTGAACACCGGACTCGAAGCTGACTGGAAAATTTGAAAGATGAATAATAGTTATAAATATAAGCACAGACTATATGCAAAATCTACAACCCTATTAAAAGGTGCAATATGTGGGAGTTTCATATGCCAACACCAAAAAAATAACTAAAATTGTCAATCGAATGAGAGGAAATGACATCATGACATCAATGTATTGTGTTGCAGGGATATCTACTGAAGTTAGCATGCTAACCAGCTAGCCCCCATGTCTGTCCAATGGTGTTAGATGTGTAAGCATCATGTGACCATCAACATGTGACTCAAGCCATTTTTTCTTGGGCAAGTCAATTCAAGACACAGGTTGTGACAAGTCGAGTCTAGTCGGCCCAAATAAAGTCAGTTCCACCCAAGGTAGTGCAGTCTTGCCTGCAGTATTGATAAAGATAAAAGATAAGGTGGTAGTACCTGTCTAATGATGATATTATTGACCGATATATCTAACCTGTAAAAGTATAAAAATGACTTTGAGTTATGCTTATTTATATTAAGTGAAATATGTGTGCAAACAAAACAGTTAACTTTGTGAAAGTTTATTTGTTTTTTAATTTCTTCGCAAACAAAAAAAATTACAATACAACATTATTTTAAAGCCTTATCGCCCAGCCCTAAGCCATATGAATAAACCACTTACTGTAGCGTGGTCAAAGTGAGGTTCATAATGGCCACCGATCCCGTAATTCACCACTTGGAGGTACTCGCCATATGGGTGCCTCACATTCAGACCTGTGAGCATGGAGATCTTCTGGTCCAGCTTCCCAACAGTGGACTGTGCTGAACCCTTAAGCCATGCACTAGAAAATAAGGATGAATAACAAATTACAATTAAAAAAGTATATTTTCTACAGCATTCACATACTGTTCAGTGTTTCAGGCCGCAGATTTATATGGCCACACAAGAACAGCCCATTCCAAGATTCAGTTTGATGATAAACAGACCGTCATACACAACAAAGTGTTTTAAGTAATTTGTACCTCTTGCTGATGCGATACTCTGCTGTTGCTTGTTTCTCTCCAGCTGCCACCACAGAGCGTCTCAACTTGACAGAAGAGACAGAAAAACAGCATTTTAGGTTTGTGGTTGTTGCAGCAGCCGAGCTTTGATGTCCAGCTGCAAAGCCCGGACAAAATGAGAGTAATGTGAGTAATGCGAGCATTACGACATCCTCCGATCACATGTCAGAAATAAAAACTAAGAGAAAAGCGGCAAGAACACAATTCCAGAAGGTGCTGCAATGATGGATTTCCATCATTCTTCTTTTATCTGACCACAAATGATGCAAAACTGCACATAGAAGTTTTTATAGAGTTCAGATATCATACTTCCTCTACAGGTTTCATCACCTCAGAGTCTGGAAGGGAGGTTGGGTTAAGTCCAGTTGTTTTGGACAGCCCGGCTTACAACTAAGCCTCTGTGATTTATATAGACTAGTCACTGCATTCTGCTTATTTTAATTTGCAACGGGTGCTTTGAGTGGCACGATGTTCTCCAGAAAGCTGGTAACACAATATTTCTTTTAAAATTGGCAGCTCCAACTCCTGATGACTTCCTCGTGGCCGCGAGAGGCATTACTTCATTCAACTCTAAAGAGCTCATCGCACACGGACCATTTAACAAGAGGGAAAATAGTCATAAACGTAATCACTAAGGAACCAATATATGAAGGATTTGTTATCTCCAAACAACAGGCCTGTGTTACTGGTGCACAGGGTCTATGAATGAGCAAACGGTAAACCGTGCACTCTGCTCCAAACTAATACCATACCCTGGGCCTGTTTTCAATAAACCCACAAGCTGACATAATGATGAAATAAGTACAGGGGTTTCCATTGGAGCACAGGACGGAAAACTCATTGAACAAAGCCAAAACCTCACAGAAACCATAGGGCAGCGAGTTAGCCCACCAAGTATTCCCTGAAGTAACTGAGTCAGCGAACAGTAAGGACAATGCTCTGTCCTTTTCCATTTAATGAGCAGAAAATAGAAAAACTGCTTTCAGATAGATGCTGTAGCTCAGTGATATTAGACTGAATATTCACCAGTGGAGCCCAGCGGGGCCATTTTGACAGTTTGAGGCTCTCAGCCAAGTTTACATAGAAATGTATCCCTCATTCCTTTAGGCCTTGCTAAATGTTTGGAAGCAGACCAACTCTTCCTCCATACAGTCTTTCCAGTAGGAAATCGTACACGGTTGGCTTAGACCCCAGCAGCCAAAAAGCCCCACAGCAGAGCAGAGTAATATCTGCATACTCATAGGCACCTTTACTCTTACAGGTAGAATCTGCAGGATTTTCCTAAAGATCATACTAAAGTAATTCCTCTCCATCTTCATTAATGCCAGGATTCTAGACTCTGGGTTGGTGGCTCCAGTGGTATTCATACGCTGCCGTGTCTGTGTTTGCCAGCTGTATTTTCCTGTTTAAGATTGATTTATATTTCTGTGTTGAATCAAGCCCACAGGAGAAAATATGGCTGCCAATCGGATCACAGCCACAAGCAATGCAGATACAATGTGTTTTCAGTGGCAAAATAATCTTTGGTACATCATAATCCATCTGCTCACCCACATCACTTTCTTTTCTTCTGCTGCAAATCAGTGCATAAACAACTTGGACTATATTCTGATCCATTACTGCGTCTGGTCTTTTGCGTGTGATCTTGCAGTGTGTGACCCCCTATAGCTGATCAGTCAAGCAGTGTGAAAAAAACCTGTAACAACCGTCTGAGTTGAGATGACGACGTTGTGTAGTGTGTTCGGGAGCACAAACTCTCAGCCATTAAGCTGCGACAAAAAGTACCTTTTCTTAAATCTGGTTAATTGTAAAAGAAACATGTTTATAAAAGACCCAATTCTTCAGTGTGAGTACCGAACGTTCACATGGAAACAGAAACGCGTTTAATCTGTTTTCCAACATGATTCATCTATTTGTTTAATTCAATTTCAACAAACTCAACAGACCGTCTCGCTGTTGTAAAGGTTCAGAAAAGCTTCAGAAAAATCCCTGAGAAAAGAACACAACATGGGATTACAAAATCATTAGAAGACCTAATTGGATTAACTAAAAAATGCAGAGTGTTGGTTGTAAAAAAGCTGACATACTGGAGACACATGTTAAGTTTTGGAGTTAATTTTTTAGCCACAAGTGATGAGGACAAATGCGCCGTGCTGGCACTTACTCCTGGCTGGGCGAGCCCCTTGATGTCCTCGGCCTCGGTGTCAGTGATGAAGTCGTGGTACAGGACCACATACGGCTGCAGGCTCAGCACTTCTCGTCTTACTGGCAGCAGAAGCAGCCCGGGATTGTCGTGGGTGAAGAAGTCGCAGAAAAGTTTGGGGTTTTCAAAATGCGCTGGCTGCTAGGAGAAACAGCTGAAGTCCATTAACAAGATCAAAACAAGAACTCTTTTGTTTTTCATCCGCGAACAATTAAAATCAGCATCGCTGTCTGCCCACATACAAGTCAACATAAAAGCAAATATGACCTCAGAATAACTAAAGTCTTTGATGGCCAAGAAAACTCAACTCACTTACATTTGTCATGGATTTTTCTTCAAGAGCGAACATAAGATCAGAGTTTTAACATTCTCCGCCAAGGCCCAACAGTCCCCTTTAATTCAATCGAGCCTAATCTAATATTCAAAATATAATTCTGAACAACCGATAACTGCTTAACCATAAGCTCAGCAGATCTAGGATCTGCACCAAATTGTGCTTGATCACAGATGCCAGCCACCCACGTACTCCCGATTTTTTTCATCAAGATCCATGTATTCTTCCCTGAGAAACGAAAACAAAAAACTAAAAAGAAAACGGAAAATAAAAACGTTGAACATGCCTTGCAAAAGTTAAAGTGAGAAAAACCAGGGGAGTCGCCTCCTGCTGGACATTAGAGATAATGCATGTTAAATGCACTTTCAAATTGGCTTCATTTTTCAGACGCAGAAGTAACGCTGACTTATTATACTGTCTAAAGGTCGTCAGTGATATACTAAACATTACACCTGCTAAAGATTAGCATGTTAGCATTTTTCATTGGGAACATGTTAGCAGGCTGATGTTAACATTAGGGCCAAACCTCTGCTATCCCTAAAACTCGTAATCTTGATTTTTATTGAACCTTTATTCCATAAAATGTATTCACTTTCTCTTCAATAGACTCGCATGTTATAAGGCAGACGAACATTTGGAAAAGCAGGATTCCATTGTAGAATTATACAATTAAGAATTCTCTGGCTGTTGTGTTTAATTATCCCTGATCCCTACCAGATATTTCCTCACACACAGTATGTGTTCACAATGATTAACCGTGATAAATACCTGAGAGCCTCGAGTCTGGCAAAGCGTCTCGTAAGCTTCCCTGGTTCTTAAATAACTGGAGGTGGGTCTCCTCAGCCCGTCGCCCCTGAGCGATGTGGCTGAGCTCGTAACCAGCAGCTTCTCGTATTTCTCAACATTCTGCAAAACTCTTCCATTCAAGGGATCTGAAAAGAAAAAACGTGTAAACAATACAGTTGTCATACATTATAGGGCATGTTTCATAATGACAGTACAGGCTTTGTTTTAAAAAGGCCAGTCATGCTGTTTTTCAGGGATTGTTTATGCACCGCAGACAGGTTCAATGAAAAGAACTTACCATGATGCAGTAACTCCTGAGACAGACTGAGAGCATAGGAGACGTTTCCTGTCTGAAACAATGAGAAGAATCACAGGAATTTAAGCTATGAATCATGTTACAAATGAGCATTTCCCGGGTGTTCTTCCACATACTTTAAAGTGAGAGAAGGCCAAGTGATCCAGAGCATCCTCCAGAGTCCCTTCGTTCTCCGGGCTCCACTCGCCTCCTGTTCCCCTGAAGAGACGCACCGACTCCTCCAACCACTGCACAGAGTGGTAGTAGTCTCCCTGCTCGTAGGCCACCTGTGGAAACACCTGGGTTACTTAAAAATAACACTATTGGACATTTAAATAGAACGTCTTTCTGGTAGACAGTCATTCCAAAGTGTTGGCACGCTTGGTCGTCTTCTGGCGCTAGACTTGAGGACAGAATGTCAGCCAGGTCTGGTCCTTATACATGGATGGCTGCTAGATCTTGCTCTGTTTTTGTAGATTTGTGGGCTAATCTTAGCTGTGATGATAGCTTTGGGCCAGAGGCAGCAGCCTGAATCAAAGCATTGTCTTCAGCCAGTTCTATCACGTCATTCAGCTGGCATTATTTTGTCTGCCTTTGAGCCAAACTGCTTTGGCTAATTCAGTTTATATCGGAGTCATGCTGGGACATTACAACTTCATTTTGGACATTTTTAGAGATCTCTGATTGTTTCTGATGCTGCGTTTGTGTTGCTGGCTGTGTTTTGTTGTGTTTGATCTCTGCTCCTGTCTCTTCTGCTGTACCACAAGTACTCTCTTGGATTAGAGATGTTGATCATAATGAGATAATGATGGTCATACTGAGAGCAGGATTAACTGACTTAAATGCTGACTACAGGCTGTGAAGTAACAATTAGTTGTCTTATTACTACTTGTTATATATTTCGTTGTATACTTCCATTTTCCCAAATGTATCCAGGATTGTTCAAACCCAGCAAAATCCACAAATTTACTCAAGGTAACAGTGCATTTCATTTAGTCGCCTGTCGCTATAACTTCTGAGAGAGAGTCAGAGAGTGAGGAAGGAAGTTGGCGAACCAGAATAAAACGCAAATGAAGCTAAAATATTTCCTTGTCAATTAACCAAAGCCAAAGATTTATCATTTGATACCATATAAGGCCAAAGAAAAACACATTTGAGAAGCTGGAAGGAGCAAATATTTAAGTATTAGGTTGAAGAAAAATGACTGAAATGATTCATCGATTGTCCAAAAAGATGATTAAACGATCAACTGTTGCAGCTCTCGTCTCTGCAGACTTTCTCAGCCTGGTTCACTGTGATGCAGTTTCTCTGCAGCGCGTCAGGTCCACACATTACACCTGTCTGACTTCTCAAGCAGGTAAACTGTGGCCTGTTGATCGACGAACACCTTGAGCATTATTTTTACCTTCGTGAACACTGGCTGCACTATCTCTCTTTTCTTGCTCTCAAACCCCTTTTGTAGCTGACCTGACTTGATGAAGTAGGTGCTGATTGCACGACTGACAGCACCCACAGAGAAACAGGGTGGCGTGTGGCTCCTCCCATCATGGAGATCATACGCACAAACAAAAATCCCAGTGTACCATTTAACCCCACATACACACACACACACACACACACACACACACACACACACACACACACACACACACACACACACACACACACACACACACACACACACACACACACACACACACACACACACACACACACCGACTTATCAATGCTTTTACAACCAGTTCACAACCTTACACCCTGTCATTTGGGAGCTGTTCGTTTTTGGAGGACCAATAAATTCTTAAAAATAGAGAATATTCTGCAGATTTCAAGGGGAAACATCAGCTGGGAGTCACTTGGAAATGCTTTGAAAACGCCTCCAAATGACACAGAAAAGCTACAAACCTCTGTTAAAATGTCCTGCTGGTTATGAGGAGCAGTTTAACAGCCACATAAAAGCACGTGCAGGCAGCTCTTATACTGACAACACCCTAAAACTAAGCATCTCTGTTTACAGGTTGTCTCAAATAATCTCAGCTGCAGTACAAGTGAAGGCAAGCTCTGCTCGAAACTCTTCTGCTGCGTGAGATAATGTCTTTTCCACACAAGACGATGACTCTCCCACACAGCTCCCCGCCCTCACACATCACCACTGTTCATAAACAGTGGAATTTATTGTTGGGAAACCTTTTTTTTTTTTCTTTCTTTCATACTTGTATAATGGTATATTTATCTTTTCACGTGAAACTGATTCCCAGACACGCCATGAGAGGAATTCCACTTTTTTTCCAGGCCGACTGTCTGTATTCCCACCACACAGTGACAGACAGGTTTGGGATAAAACTGTTTTGCAGACCTTCGCAGTGGGAAGTTCATCGGAGAGGGACATTTTCACAGCATCATCTTCCAAATATCTCTCTGTGTTATTAGTTTACAGGAGCACTTGTAGCTTATCGGTTTCAAGAAGGTTACCAAGACAGATGACAGACTTGTTTTAACAAGCTGTCATTGTGTGACTTCACACATCCACCACTTATTCTGCACTATTTATCAAGCTACATGGGTCACAAGGGAAAAAGTTAGTCTTATTTATTTTGTCAACCTACGCAAAGTTTTATGTACAGCATTATTCATTATATATATATATATATATATATATATATATATATATATATATATATATATATATATATATTCACAATAACTGTTACACCTTGGCATGTTGAAGGCCCCAAACTCCCTACGCTGGGAGATAATATCACTGTTTTTTGTGCTCATTTTGTTTGTAATTGTACTTTTTCCTGTGTGTAGACTGTGTGTATGTTTTATCTGTGTGTATGTTTGTGACTATGTTGTATTTTTGTGCATTTTTCTATGAGCACGTTGGACTGTGGGAACAACACAATCGCTAAAATAAATATCAGCTAAGTACGTTTCCCTGCTAAACAACAGATAAGTTAAAACTAAACGTTTCTCTCCGTCGCAACTTTCCGTTTCTTGAGATTGAATTTTCAAAGAGCACTTAGGGTTACGTTTGGCTTAAAATACCTTCCAACGTAAATGTCTGCAGGTCTCTTTGTCGCTACCAAAACGCCTGAAAATATCCCCAGGTGTCCTTAAAAATATTCACTCATGAGAGTCGGCAGCCTTGTTGACTGAATAATGCCACCACCGTCCCCTCCACCTCGCAAAGAGAGAGTTTAGTAATACATATAATGTGAACGTGACATGCCACAAATGTTAACCTTGGATGTATATGTGGTTTGCAGAAACATTAACTGCCCACATAACATGGGAGGCTGGTGGGAAACAACATAGATTTGGGATACTCTGTATGTGGAAATGACAAATTCTTCACTATATTTCAGAAGGAAATGTACTTTTTACTTTACTTTTTATTTGTGAGCAACTGTTACTAGTTAGTGGTTCGCAAACCTTTTGGCACTGTGTCTAGCTGGGGCTCCTCCTCATGTTTCAGTCGTTATCAGGTTCCACCAAACTTCCCAGATGGTTTCACTTTAATAGCTGTTGGAGGTCCAAAGAGATAACACTCTTCGGCATTACACATAAAAGCAAAAAATAAGAGAAACGTCCCAAAAATGAGTTCACACTTGTGTAGCAGAGCTCTGTTTTTTCAGCAGCCCTCTCTCATTAATCATCTCACTACCTCTTTTGATTTTTCTTGTGAATCCCTGAAGGGGCCTAACCTCGACAGACATTGATACTCCTTCAGCTATTACCTCCCTCAGAGCAGGAAAAATGAGGTAGTTTTACCCATCATGAGTATTTTGGACTACTCGTAGGATGACGTCATGCAGATTTCTATTGACTGTTGTTGATTTGGACAAATGCTGTGCTGTTCATACAGTATTTTGTGCTTGTTTGTCTGTTTGATGATGTTTGATCTGTTGATCTGTCGCTGGATGATTTTGCTGATATATTTTAATTTGAGTGCTATACTAGTCACATTTTGTGCTGTATATACAGTAGTTTACACCAGTTCTCTTCCTGAAACAATGAGAGGAAGCAGTAAAGGCAGTAATGGATTGTGTACCTTTCCGACCAGAAAGCAGTCATCACCAGACAGTGGGACGGACACTGTGGGCAGGTAGACATCAATGGACTCGCCATTAGTGACTCTCTGGAAACGACCTTTTACGAGGCTCGTAACTTGAAGAGCGTACACGTCCTGAAGCCTCATCAGCCCCTTAGCAGCTCCCTGGAGGTCCTCCAGTTTGGGCAGCTCAGCCTCTTCCTCCTCGTAACTGGACCTGAGGGCTGGATAGCAGAGGGCCAAAAGGTGAACTTCTGTGGGGTGTTGGGTGGGTGTTTAGTTATCACCACCAGATGTGTCTGTGAAGACACCAGTGAGCCAACCTTGTGTGTTCTCCTGGGCTTCATTGCTGTAGACGACGTTCAGCCACTCCGAGTGCAGCCGCTTGATCAGGGTGAACGCCACCAGAGGGTTGGCCATCGCCGTCCCTGGGCCTTTGTAAAGTTCAGTGTGCAGGTCGGACACTTTGGCATAGAAGCTGTGGGAAAGAGAATTGTCTGCGGTTACGGAAATAAGGAAGAGGGCAAACACTTAGTTGGCTTCACATGCAGCAAATGAGTCCTGGGAACCTTATGGTGCAGAAGAAGAAGAAAAAAGGCTACAGAAAAGAGAAAGTTTTTCAATTTCATTGCATGCATGATGTTTAGCTTGTCGTGCTGTAGGATAACCGATTCTTTATGAACATGAAGGATGGGAAGCTAAAAGAGCATCACCATCACTATATTTGGCTAAAACCAATGAATAAAGCTGATACATTAACTCATTTTCCAACCCCACACCACAAGAAAACTACCAGCCTCCATAAAATTAGAGTCATTTCCACAGACAAACTGTTGAATCACAACCATAAACTGGTGGGAAGACACTGGATACGTCTCGTTCCCCCTCAGTCATTGTGTTCCCAGCAAAATGAGAGTTACTGACCGGAAGAAAATGAAGCTGAAGCAGAACTTACTGAACTGTGTTATTCCTACAACATTAGATAGTGAAGTCAAATAGCTTGAGCTGGAAATCAGAACACCGAGACATGAACTGACATGAAAGTCATCAGATGACGTGTTGTATAATAGCGTGTAAAAGAAGCTAATTTAAATGCAGAAATGTTGAGTTTTATCTCCCACATAATGATGATCCTTTTTATCTCGTACTTTTGACTTTTTATTGTCTTGTAACTTTTTTGCCCAAAATTAAGACTTTTTTTTAGCCCATAATTATAACTTTTTAGCCAATAATTATACATTTTTCCACCAAAATGGTGACTTTTTTAGCCCGTAATGTCTCATAGCTATGACTTTTAATTTGATGATTGACTTTTTCATCTCATAATTTTGACTGAATCTGATAACTAAGGCTCCCCCCCCCCCAACTATAACTTACCAGAAATATATATCTAAATATATATTTTATCGAGCTCAGTTTTCATCTACTTTTGTCTTTAACTTGTGGAAATGGGACTCCAGACCAATCTTTTCTATTATGAGACTTCTTCTTTAGATCCGATTTGTCCTTTAAGTCTCCACCACACAGACACTTCGGAAGTTCAGATTTTTTGCACACACAAGTCTGTGGCAGTCAGTTCATCATCTGATTTCTAACACACTCGTGTGAAATCTCATCCCTGTGAAGACTTCATCATGCATGTCACTCACCGTTTGATGTCCTCCAGCCTCTCCACCTCGTGGTCAATGTAAGTCCTCAAGTAATCGATCAGCTTCCGTTCAACGCTGATCGCCTGCTTCACGTTCAGCAGCGACGTGTACATTTCGCCCACAGACAGACGGACCACGGCTACAGTCAGAAGAGTCCAGCTCAGGTACACACACGTAGGAAACTTCATCTCCAGCACGGAAAGTCCACAGCTCTCCCCCTGCAGCGGCTGAGCTCCTCTCTGCTCTGAGGAGCCGCAGAATCTGTGAAGTCCACAGATCTGCTCTGAGATCAGCTTCCACCTCCTGTTCAAGAGACCGACCTGCAGCTTCAGGCCTGTCAGAGTGATCAGATTCTCATCACAGCAAGATTGTCTCTTTATTCTCTATCATAACAGGAATACATCAGACTTCATGCAGTCAGGCTCCAGTGACAGTTTGTAGAGGCTGTTTGCACATTCAGGTGAAACTCTGATTCATGCGAGTAAATTAAACAAATTGATGAATCTCTGTTAACTCGTATTTTTTGTTGTCATTTCTGTTTAACTTAAGTGGTTGACAGTGGTAAATCATTTGCTCCATGCCATTAAAAAAGAAAGAAAGAGAAGGGAAAAAAAGTTTGGCGTCAGTGCGACACCTGCAGGTGAAGACGGTGTACAACAACCAAAACTGCAAATTTAAAGGGGCACCGTGTAGTGTTTTCAAACAAATTCAAACTCAGAATTTTAATGTTTACAGTATTAATGAGGTACAAACATTAAATAATCAAGATGTTCTCAGAGGAAAATAATTTCTCCAGAACTGCGTTTGAAGCTAGAAAGGTGGCAGGGTCTGCCACATATATACAGTAAAGTAAAACAGTATGACACAGTTGTTCTTAAACGTAAGTTTGTACATTCAGTTTATTCAGTCATGAAAACAAAGAGAGTTTGTTTATTTAGTTTCTTTAGACATACAAAATCAAGTCAATGAAGATCTTTCTCTTCTGATTAAAATGTCTTCCCCGAAGCTACAAAGTGCTTCTTTAAAGCTGCTGTACAGTTAAGATAATCTAGAATCTTCATTAGAAACTTCATTAATCTAATGTGTCTTCAAAAAAAGATGATGAAGAGGAGAGAATTATTATTATAAATGATAATTATAACAAACTTTGTCTCCTGGAGGGTCAAAACTGAACTTAATGGTCGGCCACTGACCAACATATGATGTACTGTATTGTAAAAATGGAAAGAGACAACTTTTGAACCAGCTCACCAGTCAGTCTTCATTTTCGTGCCTGACAACAGGTCCAATATGATGGAGGAAGAGTTTGATAGAGAGCCAGTCTTACCGCTGATGGTGTCATTACTGTACAGACATCACATCCTGTGATCAACATTTGCATCATAATGTTACGTTAAAGCAAAAAACTTAAAAAATGGATCCAGAATTTAAAGAGCATTTTTATTTTTTCCAATTTACATGAGATTTTCTAAGAATTAATTTTAATTTGGCGAGCCAGATTGAATCTCATGTCCGGCCAACCTTGGTCCACGGGCCCCACTTTGGGCGGGTCTGATTCAAACACATTGGGAGGTGTTGAGATGCAAAGCATAACAAAACTAAGGAATAAAAAGGAATTAAAGGTTACTATTCTGATATTTTCACACAAAACAGATGCTTCATCGTTTTATAACTGACGTAGTGATAAAAGAAATAAGTGGTGTGATCTACAGATAAACATTTAGAGTAGCTTGCTTCTTAGAGGGATTTCATGATACAGTCAAAAAATCACATTATTATTTGTTGCCCATGTAATATGATTTTTGGTTAGTGACCATGTTTGTATGAAAATTGTAATTTTCACTGAAAAAACTATTAAAATCATGATGATGTGACAATTTGGGGTTCTGTACCAAACAAACATGTTTTCTTACAAGATGACTTGTAGGTCAGGACATCTCTGCGACATTAAAATACTTCTATATAAACTTGTTTTGTCATACATTGAATCTTTAATAAAAAGATTGCAACTTCTTGCAATTTGGATATTGAACTTGTGGTATTGATTGAATACACTTTCATGTAGTGGTTTTGCACCCAGGAGCAGTGAGCACACTGATCTGTGCGTTAAAATACCAGTGTATAAATCAACAACAAGCGTTTACCTTTTGTGGTCTGATGCTTCTACGTGTCTGTAATATAGTTGAATCAGAGAGCATCACAGAGGGTCAAAAACATGATCATGCCTGCCAACCCAGTCACAGTTAATCATAAACCTGCACAATCAGCTAACATGCTTTTTGAATGGCCAAACTTTATGTAGGATACCTTAAACTGGCTCACTCAGTTGTGTAATCACTATTGATGCTGCTGGCACAGAAACACAGTCGCTGCCTGGTTTATGTTTAACAGCTGCAGATCTATGAAGCAAAAAAATGTGCCAACGCACACAAAACTGTGCCAAGCACACACAAAACAAAAGCGTCACAACTGCTTTTATGAGGTCACCTGAGGTTTAATCAAGTCATCAATCATTAATTCTTGTTCTAATATTGACACTTTTCATAAGTCTGTAGTTCGATTAGAATGATATATGAATATGGTAAATGTGTTACTGGATTTCTGCACAGCTTACCAAGTAAAATTTAAGACAAAGAATAAGTCTGGAGTGCTCGACTTTAGACAGCACATGATGAAGGAGCTCTTCCTTCTTCTTTCTATTTAATGATATCCAACATGATTTAGCTACCTAAATAAATGTTTTAAAAAAAATGTAATCCTTTTTGCCAAAAGAGTGGCTTGGATTTATAAATTAAAGACCTTGTTTTAATATCACACAGAATACAATTTAATACCTTTTTTCATTATCAAATCAACCAAAGTTTTAAAGCATGAGACAAAACAATGATTTATTATTACATCACATTTTCTCAGAACTTCTCATGGGTGGACAACAAGAATTTCTGTTGATATAATGACCATGATGAATTGCATAAAATAAAAGGGTGGATTAATAAGTAGTTTAGTTTGCAGAAAGGTTTGTTCATAGATTGATCTTCATTTGTCATTGCTGCTATCTAGTGTTACAATATGTGCATTTTTGTGATGTGTTTTTGTTGTTTTTATGGTTTGATGCTTTAATTGATTTTATTTGTTAAACTTTGTGAATATATATCAAATACACTTTACTTACTACTTACTTAGATAGTTAAAAACAGTAAAAGTCAGTACAGCAGCTTCTCAGCAGTATGCAGCATAAATAAACATTCAATAAGTTAAAAACACCCTAAACTTTGGAAAGCCTTATTGGCTACAAAAATGCAGATGAAAGGTTTAGATATTCATGAAAAATGTACTTATGATTTTCAAAGTAACTAGTAAGCAGATTACATAGTGAAATGCAAACTTAAGTACAAGTTAAATTACATATTTAAAAAACTACTACTACCTAAAAAGTAGCCAAAGAAATAACTTAATTACAATACTTTGAGTAGCTGTAAATAGTTACTTTCACCCCTGGTTAATTATTTAAACATCTGTAAAGGTTTATAAACATCAGTTGCAACTTTACAATAAACAGCTGCTTAGTAAATGGTTCATAGGGCATTTCGTTGTTTGCTATCAGTAAACAGTTTAAATATTAACTTAAGTTTAATTAAGTATTTATTTACCATTTATTAAAGACTGTTATCACAGTGTTACACTTTAATGTCTCCCCACATTCTGCCAGAACATCTAATAACGAACATAACTGCCGACAGCTGGGAAGGAAGAAAAACATGTTTATTAAATATTCATCTCATTAAAACATCCTATTGTATTTTTCTTTAAATAGCCTTTTCAAAACTAGTTTAAAAAACAGATGAATTGTCCCTCAGTTTGCCTCTGACACAGGGTTTTACTTTGTTTGAGCAGCAGAGAAACATTTTCTCGATGTAGCTCCTGAGACTCTGGTCTCTGAAGCCGTAGATAACCGGGCTGAGAAAGCGTGGAATTAGAATGAAACAGAAGTAATTAAAATAGGAAATGTCTTCTGGTCTCCAGTTGGAATGCAGCACTATGAGAGTCTCAGTGATGGGGATGGTGAAGGCCAACATGCACAGCAGCAGCTGGAAGCCGTGCAGCAGCACAGTGTGCATGGCTTTACTCACAGACGCTGTGTCTTGTCTGAGCTTCCTGGTTTCCAGCAGGATTCTCACATATGTAAAGAGGATGATAACAGCCACTACTGTGAAGAAGAGAATGCTTGTAGCAGCTTTGAACAATGTCTGAATTTGAGATGAGTTGACAAGTGTAGGTTTGCAAATCACAGGGGTGGAGAGGATATCCACAGCTGGATCATGCTCCATGATGGAGTGGTCAGTGATAGGGAAGATGCAGCTGATGAGCCACAGGAACAGAATAATGATCCAGATGCGGTCTGAGCGCCAGGCGACCGGGCGCTGCAGGGGGTTAAAGATGGCAACATAACGCTCGAGTGACATGGTGGCCAGGATTAACGGTGTGTTCTGGAAAGTGGCAGTGGAAATGATCAGCAAGGGAATGCAGTAGACAAGAGCAATTTTCACCCCTCCCATGATGAAGAGGAAGAGCAGCACAGAGGACAAGAGCTGCAGGGTGTCATTGATCAGCATGTAGGCAAACAGGATGTAACGTGAAGTGTCCATGAACTGCCTGTGAGACGCAAAAATGTGCAGCATGACAGCAATGCAGCAGAGGAAGACACAGAAAAAAGGGATAACAACACACACCTTAATGATCACAGACAGGCTGTTGTTGGATGTTACATTGCCTGAAAGTTCAGTCAGATTCTGCATTTTGCAAATGTGACCGGAAGCAAACCTGTTCAAGAAAAAAGAAGTAAAATGTACACAATTTAAAAGACAAGCACCAACAAATTAAGCGTGATATCAATCAGAATATAACTTGTGACAAGTCATTGAAGGTAAAATTAACAGCATACAACACATAAATGTCCGAAGTTTGAGATAAAACCTCAACTTACAGACACTTTGCACTGTAACTGAACACACAACGAATATTCAGGACATGAAATGAACTCCCCTCACCTGAGGATGTCTTCATCAGCCAGAAGAGTCAAAGCTTTAGATCTTCTTCTTATCATATAACATGTCTTAAGAGAGCAACATCTCTGCGATGTTCTTCCCCTTATCTGAGTGTTAGTGGAATTCACAAGTCTCCAAAGACATAGTGTGTACGTGCTGCCGTCATAAAGCATTACGTTTGTCATGAACAACAGAATTCAGTGAGGATCTGGGCCTAACGAGACAGTTTTTTCTAACCTTTTACAATGCACTGCGACTCAAATAATAAAAACTCAAAGCTTTTTGTTAGCAGTGAATCTACAAAAAGGCACAGCTGAAAATTGTTGTGCTGATGAGAATTCAAATTGGCTGTTATATTTGTTGTGGTTAGTCAGTGGTGTTTTTGTGCTTTTGTGGAGTTGCTGGGCGTGGCTCCTGTATGGCTGGATCTGATACCTGTTACACACCTGCTGCAGCACATTGATGCAGCAAGCACCAGGTGATCTGACTGTGCCTATGTCTCAGTTCAGGGTTTGCATCCTTCGAAGGACCTGGCCTTTGCAGTCTTCGAAGGCGAGTCCTTCGGAGAGACCTTTGAAGGCTATGTCAACCGTTGATGAATGTGACGGTCTAGTCTTTGGAGTCTTTTGCTGGTTGCGCCACCAGATGTTCCCGCCTTTACCTTTACGTCCCAATTTCTGCTGCCCAGGCCTGCGAAAGTGACGACCTACACCACGTGATGCCACCATTTTCTCTTCTTCTTTCTTCTTTTTCAATCTTGGGATATATGAGGATACGAAGGATAGTAGTGGTGCATCCTCCAAAAAGAGGGAAAAGGAGGCTGCATTTGTGGGCTGTATTTGGAGGAACCTTTGAATTGGGACAGCCTTCATGCGGCATTGTGATGTAATTGGCCTCCGAAGCATGCAGACCCTGAATAGAGACATAGCATCTGTTTTACTTCTAACTCCTCCAGTGATCAGTCTGCTTCCTGGCCTCCCCACGACCCAGCCTCCTGCTCCTCTGCCACCAGCCTGCTCCACCTGGGGTTCCTTGTTTCACACTCACCTGAGCTTTCAGCCCGTATGACAGAGAGTCACCTCGGTCACAGATATATAAAATACACAGATCCTATATACTGTTTATAGACAAAAATTATAAAATGCAAATGTGTTAGTTGCACATTGACCAACGTACACAGAAACACATCATGAATATTAAGAACATTTTGTAGGCCTATGAATTAATGTATTAATGCTAGTTGGCTTTTACTGTTGATGCAGAAACTTTCACTCAAGTCTTGTATTCCACAGTCGTAGCTCACTGCCAAAAACATAGCATTGGCAGAGTGAACTAACCAAATGGCACCAGGAACAGTTTGCAACATTACCAGCTAGTTAAATAAAGACATGGATGAATTACATGAATGAATGAATGAATGAATGAATGAATGAATAATTTTATTTCGAACATTAAAAAAAAGGAAAAAAAAAAAGAAAAACATATAAAATAAATCTCACGTTGTAGTGTCCCAAAAAACAAAGCCAATATTCAAATTTAAAACAATGTATGCTCGAAAAGGAGCAGGAGGAAGCCAAGCTTTTCAGTTCCCACCCCTTATTCACCGCTCCATCAGTTCAAAAACAAAAAACAAAAAAACTCCGATATTTAAAACAAAACAAAACAAAAAACTCAGATACAAACAAAGTCATCAGACTCACTCTTATTTTAGTAAACGCTTATCATCATTTCTTATGTAAAGCAAAGCAAAACAAAAAAACAAAACAAAACAAATAACAAAACAAATACAAACAAACAAACAAAGTCAACAGACTCACTCTTATTTTTCCTATTATCCCAATTTTATACTGTTCTCCAAGCTACTTTTCCTCCTCCTCATATTTTTTTAGGAACCTATGCTTATATACTTTTTTAAACTGTTTTATGTTTGTGATGTTTTTGACCTCCTTCTCCAGACCGTTCCACAATTTCACCCCACAGACTGTTATGCACATGCTTTTCAAAGTTGTTCTGACTTTTTTCCTCTTGAAATTTGCTTCCCCTCTCAAATTATACCCACCCTGCCTTTTCCCAAACATGTTTTGAATTTCCCCTGGAAGTAAGTTGTGTCTTGCTTTGTAAATGATTTGTGCAGTCTTGTGTTTAACCATATCATTGAATTTCAGAATGTGTGTCTTTATGAATAATGAATTTGTGTGCTCAAGATATCCAGTTTTATTGATGATTCTTACTGCTCTTTTCTGTAATGTGCATAACGGCTGTAGGTTGGATTTGTAGGTATTGCCCCATATCTCCACACAGTAGCTCAGATACGGAAGTATGAGTGCATTATACAGAGTATGTAATGATTTATAGTCCAGAATGTGTCTTGATTTCCCCAAAATTGCAATGATCTTTGCCGTTTTTGCTTTCACGTGTTTGATGTGTGGTTTCCAGGAGATTTTATGGTCTACAGTCACACCCAGAAATTTTATTTCTTGAACCTGTTCTATACTTATGTTGTCTATTTTCAGTTCTACTTGAGGGTTCATTTTATATTTTCCAAATAACATCATCTTTGTCTTGTTCAAATTTAGTGATAATTTGTTTACATTAAACCACCTTTTTAATTTATCCATTTCTGTTGTGACTGTATCCACAAGATGGTTAAGATTATCCCCAGAGCAGAAAATGTTTGTGTCATCAGCAAATAGAATGAATGTTATTATATTTGATACTTTGCATATGTCATCTATGTACAATATAAATAATTTGGGGCCCAACACAGACCCTTGCGGTACGCCACATGTTATGGGCAAGTAAGCAGATTTATGTTCTCCCATTTCCACAAATTGCTGCCTACTACCTAAATAACTCCTCACCCACTCCAATCCAACCCCTCTGATACCATACCTTTCTAATTTATTAAATAGAATGTCATGATTTATTGTGTCAAATGCTTTCTTTAAGTCTATGAATATTCCCATTACATGTTTTTTAGAATTGAATTTATTTTAGTTATACATCCATGAATTAATATATAAAATATGCAAAAGAGCAAATTTTAAGCTGAATAAATCATATTTGGCCACCAGGAGGCAGAATACCTCCTAAACAGTGTCACAGTCAAGCGTGTCATATTATGTCGGGCACAGCCACACTACATCAGCACCGTTACGCTAACGTGTTAGCAACAAATGGTCGACTGCTTTCACTTTAAGCTGAAAATGGAGCAACACAATCATCCCACTGAAGTGAAGTTTCTGTGCTGTTGACGAAGGTATGCTTGATATTCACTCTGCTTATAGATTTAGTTTAGTCTCCATGAAGTCCTAAGTGAAATACCTCTTTCTTTACCAGCTAGCTTAGGTGCTATCTTTGTAACTGCATGTGGTTTGGTGCAGTGCGTCAACTGTAGCGTAACTTTACAGTGTGTTTTTGCCTGTTTGCAGCCTGCTGCTGTTGGCATTGTGAGATTAACAGTAAATGTGTCATGAAAACAGAAAGATATCAGCTTAATGTGGCTTTACTGTCATTAACTTTTGCTTTTTATATGAACTAATTAGCACTTTTTGGTGTTAGTAAGCAGTAAGTTGAGAAGAGTTACAACAGAAGAATGGAAGAGTACAAATATGAAGATGATTAATTTTTTGAGGTTTGAACAGTGCAAGCTAGCTGACAGAGCGAATTATTAGTGGACATTATTGACCTGAGTTCTCAGGCAGGTAGAAATTGGCTACTTGGTATGTTATGTGCAATAATAATTGTTTTTGTGTGTTTGACAGCCAACAGAAATGTAATGATTGGGTCTTTGCTGCCAGCCAAGTGAACACATCAAGTAAGTTTTACATAGGTATGTCTTAACAGTAAGTTGATAGTTACTGTATACAGAGCTGAAGGCAGGGCTGGTCTGTTTGACCCATGTGACCTTATTCTGTAAAAAAATATGTCTGGTAGTGAATAAAGACAGATGAATAATGTGTTGGTCCCGCTTGAATTGTGTCATGAATTACACTTATGGTATTTGATCAATTGAAAAGTAAATTTTTAAACTTCATAGCCAACAGTCGCATCAGTGACACTGTTTTGTTGAATGGTCACCTTAAACATTGTAGAGCTGGTCCTGTACGTATATTAGGTTCTTGCTGAACTGACAAAAATTCACACAACTGTGTTGGTTTGGGTGACATACGTTGAGCGAGATGATGGGGTTCACTGAGCGATTTCACACAAAACTAGATGATATTTAATTTTATCTTAACGACAGACAGGGACTTTATTGACTTAGAAAAATATATTTTTAATTCACAAACGTGTATTTCATGACAGAATTTAAAAAGGCTCAGAAATGTTTTTGTTGCTCTCTTTTCTACTCTGTACAATTCTTTTTACTGAAATAAGGTCCTAGGAGGTCCACTGGAAGGGGCTTGACTTCAGCTCTCTATTATAACTACTTGTGTGTCTTCTGTGTAATTTGGTGCACTTTAATAGCTGCTTTATAGTAGGAAAACGGAACACAGACTGAGCAGTTAACCCATCACTTCACTGGCATATACAAAAACGAAACAATAAGACAGTGGAAAAATTAACCCTCTGACAAGTCGCATTGTGTTTTCCATCATAGACAATCATAATTAGCCTCTGAAAAGTGCTGAAACTAGCTCCACTCCCTCCATATTGAAAACATGCAAGACAGTTCACGGGGACAATGTGCAGCAGACTCAGTGAAAATCTGTACAAATAAAATGCACTGAAGTGGTTTCTTTTTGGGAAAATAACTTTCAAGATAAATGTTCCTTTTACACATGTTTCCCAAGTCTGTAAATTAGAGTGATGCAACATTGATATATGAAGATGGTAAATATTTTACAGGGCTTCTGCATGGTAGAGTAAAATTAAAATTACGATCTTAAGGAAGATTAAATATGGAGTGCTCAAGTTCAAAAAGAATGTGATGAAGGTGGTTTGGGGACACAAAAGTTTAAAAAAGAGACAAATGTGAGGTTAAAAAGCCAAGGAAGAAGGCCCTGTGTGCGGCTACGTGTGGGTTGCTACACAGCTCATTTTTAGATTGAATTGTCGATAAAAAATTCAACATTATATAGCTCTCCAAATAATCTTTTTAATCAGTTTGGCCAAAAGAGTTGCTTGGATTGTCCCCTTTTTAAATCTAAGACCTTTGTAATATCAAATGGAATGCAATTTAATTTTAGTAATGTTTAAGTTGCAAAATAGCACATTTTAAGATGCATAAATCATATTTGGCTATTAGGAGGCAGAATACCTCTTATAAAGTGGCACAGTGAAGGACTTTATATTACATCGGGCACAGTCCTAAGCATTGTTGGATTGTTCTCTTTTTTAACATCACACAGAATTTAATTTAATACGAATAATGTTTGAGTTTGAAAGCATGGTAGAAAACCAGCATTATTTCATTGCTTTTTCAGATGCATTGCAAAGCAGTTTGCCTGCAGGGTTTTACTTCACTTTGTTAAAGCAGCAGAAAAATGTTTCCTGATGTAGCCCCTGAGACTCTGGTCTCTGAAGCCGTAGATGACCGGGCTGAGAAAGCGTGGAATTAGAATGAAACAGAAGAAATTAAAATAGGCGACGTCTTCTGGTCTCCAGTTGGAGTGCAGCACTATGAGAGTCTCAGTGATGGGGATGGTGAAGGCCAACATGCACAGCAGCAGCTGGAAGCCGTGCAGCAGCACAGTGTGCATGGCTTTACTCACAGACGCTGTGTCTTGTCTGAGCTTCCTGGTTTCCAGCAGGATTCTCACATATGTAAAGAGGATGATAACAGCCACTACTGCGAAGAAGAGAATACTTGTAGCAGCTTTGAACAATGTCTGAATTTGAGATGAGTTGACATGTTTAGCTTGGCAAATCACAGGGGTGGAGAGGATATCCACAGCTGGATCATGCTCCATGATGGCGTGGTCAATAATTGGGAAGATGCAGCTGATGAGCCACAGGGACAGAATAATGATCCAGATGCGGTCTGAGCGCCAGGCGACCGGGCGCTGCAGGGGGTAAAAGATGGCAACATAACGCTCGAGTGACATGGTGGCCAGGATTAATGGTGTGTTCTGGAAAGTGGCAGCAGATATGATCAGCAAGGGAATGCAGTAGACAAGAGCAATTTTCACACCTCCCATGATGAAGAGGAAGAGCAACACGGTGGCCAAGAGCTGCAGGGTGTCATTGATCAACATGTAGGCAAACAGGATGTAACGTGAAGTGTCCATGAACTGCCTGTGAGACGCAAAGATGTGCAGCATGACAGCAATGCAGCAGAGGAAGACACAGAAAAAAGGGATAACAACACACACCTTAATGATCACAGACAGGCTGTTGTTGGATGTTACATTGCTAGAAAGTTCAGTCAGATTCTGCATTTTGCAAATGTGGCTAGAAGCAAACCTGTTCAAGAAAAAATAAGTAAATTTCCATATATAGTCTGATACACAATTTAAAAGACAAGCACCAACAAATTCAGTGTGATATCAATCAGAAAAAAACTTGTTACAATTGTTGAAGGTAAAATTAACAGCATACAACACATAAATGTCCGAAGTTTGAGATAAAACCTCAACCTATACAGACACTTTGCACTGTTGCTGAACACACAACCAATATTCAGGACATGAAATGAACTCCCCTCACCTGAGGATGTCTTCATCAGCCAGAAGAGTCAAAGCTTTAGATCTTCTTCTTATCATATAACATGTCTTAAGAGAGCAACATCTCTGGGATGTTCTTCCCCTTATCTGAGTGTTAGTGGAATTCACAAGTCTCCAAAGACATAGTGTGTACGTGCTGCCGTCATAAAGCATTACGTTTGTCATGAACAACAGAATTCAGTGAGGATCTGGGCCTAACGAGACAGTTTTTTCTAACCTTTTACAGTGCACTGCGACTCAAATAATAAAAACTCAAAGCTTTTTGTTAGCAGTGTATCTACAAAAAGGCACAGCTGAAAAATGTTGTGCTGATGAGAATCCAAATTGGCTGTTATATTTGTTGTGGTTAGTCAGTGGTGTTTTTGTGCTTTTGTGGAGTTGCTGGGCGTGGCTCCTGTATGGCTGGATCTGATACCTGTTACACACCTGCTGCAGCACATTGATGCAGCAAGCACCAGGTGATCTGACTGTGCCTATGTCTCAGTTCAGGGTTTGCATCCTTCGAAGGACCTGGCCTTTGCAGTCTTCGAAGGCGAGTCCTTCGGAGTGACCTTTGAAGGCTATGTCAACCGTTGATGAATGTGACGGTCTAGTCTTTGGAGTCTTTTGCTGGTTGCGCCACCAGATGTTCCCGCCTTTACCTTTACATCCCAATTTCTGCTGCCCAGGCCTGCGAAAGTGACGACCTACACCACGTGATGCCACCATTTTCTCTTCTTCTTTCTTCTTTTTCAATCTTGGGATATGTGGGGCTACGAAGGATAGTAGTGGTGCATCCTCCAAAAAGAGGGAAAAGGAGGCTGCATTTGTGGGCTGTATTTGGAGGAACCTTTGAATTGGGACAGCCTTCATGCGGCATTGTGATGTAATTGGCCTCCGAAGCATGCAGACCCTGAATAGAGACACAGCATCTGTTTTACTTCTAACTCGTCCAGTGATCAGTCTGCTTCCTGGCCTCCCCACGACCCAGCCTCCTGCTCCTCTGCCACCAGCCTGCTCCACCTGGGGTTCCTTGTTTCACACTCACCTGAGCTTTCAGCCCGTATGACAGAGAGTCACCTCGGTCACAGATATATAAAATACACAGATCCTATATACTGTTTATAGACAAAAATTATAAAATGCAAATGTGTTAGTTGCACATTGACCAACGTACACAGAAACACATCATGAATATTAAGAACATTTTGTAGGCCTATGAATTAATGTATTAATGCTAGTTGGCTTTTACTGTTGATGCAGAAACTTTCACTCAAGTCTTGTATTCCACAGTCGTAGTTCACTGCCAAAAACATAGCATTGGCAGAGTGAGCTACCCAAATGGCACCAGGAACAGTTTGCAACATTAGAAGCAAGTTTAATAAAGACATGGATGAATTACATGAATTTATTTTAGTTATACATCCATGAATTAATATATAAAATACGCAAAAGAGCAAATTTTAAGCTGAATAAATCATATTTGGCCACCAGGAGGCAGAATACCTCCTAAACAGTGTCACAGTCAAGCGTGTCATATTATGTCGGGCACAGCCACACTACATCAGCACCGTTACGCTAACGTTTTAGCGACAAATGGTCGACTGCTTTCACTTTAAGCTGAAAATGGAGCAACACAATCATCCCATTGAAGTAAAGTTTCTGTGCTGTTGACGAAGGTATGCTTGATATTCACTCTTTTAGATTTAGTCTCCATGATGTCCTGAGTGAAATATCTGTCTTTCTTTACCAGCTAGCTTAGGTGCTAACTTTGTAACTGCCTTGTGGTTTGGTGCAGTGCGGCAACTGTAGCGTAACTTTACAGTATGTTTGTGCCTGTTTGCAGCCTGCTGCTGTTGGCATTGTGAGATTAACTGTAAATATGTCACAAAAACAGAAAAAATCAGCGTAATGTGGCTTTACTGTCCTTAACTTTTGCTTTTTATAAACTAATTAGTCCTTAACGATGTTAATATGCAGTAAGTTGAGAAGAGTCACAACAGAGGAATGTAAGAGTAAAAATATGAAGATAATTAATTATATGAGGTTTGAACAGTGCAAGCTAGCTGACAGAGCCAATTATTACTGGACATTATTGGCCTGAGTTCTCAGGCAGGTAGAAATTGGCTACTTGGTATGTTATGTGCAATAATAATTGTTTTTGTGTCTTTGACAGGCAACAGAAATGTAATGATTGGGTCTTTGCTGCCAGCCAGGTGAACACATCAAGTAAGTTTTACACAGGTATCTCTTAGCTGTTAAGTTAATAGTTACTGTATACAGAGCTGAAGTCAGGGCTGGTCTGTTTGACCCATGTGACCTTATTCTGTAAAAAAAAATATGCCTGTAGTGAATAAAGACAGAGGAATAATGTGTTGGTCCCGCTTGAATTGTGTCATGTATTACACATATGGAATTTGATCAATTGAAAACTAAATGTTTAAACTTCACAGCCAACAGTCGCATCAGTGACATTGTTTCATTGAATGGTCACCTTAAACATTGTAGAGCTGGTCCTGTATGTATATTAGGTTCTTGCTGAACTGACAAACTTGACATTCACATAATTGTGTTGGTTTGGGTGATGTACATTGAGCGAGTTGATGCGATTCACTGAGTGGTTTCACACAAAACTAGATGATATTGAACTGTCTTAACGACAGACAGGGACTTTATTGACTTAAAATATATATTTTTGATTCACAACCATGTGTATTTCATGGCACAGTTTAAATGGGATCAGAACTGTTTTTGTTTCTCTCTTTTCTACTATGTACAATTCTTTTTACTGAATTAAGATCCTAGGAGGTCCACTGGAAGGGGCTTGACTTCAGCTCTTAATAACTACTTGTGTGTCTTCTGTGTAATTTGGTGCACTTTAATAGCTGCTTTCTAGTAGGACAACAGAACACAGACTGAACAGTTAACCCATCACTTCAGTGGCATATACAAAAACAAAACAATAAGACAGTGGAAAAATTAACCTTCTGACCAGTCGCATTGTTTTTCCATCATAGACAATCAAAACTAGCCACTGAAAAGTGCTGAAACTAGCTCCACTCCCTCCATATTGAAAACATGCAATACAGTTCACGGGGACAATGTGCAGCAGACTCAGTGAAAATCTGTACAAATAAAATGCACTGAAGTGGTTATCTTTTTGGGGAAATAACTTTCAAGATAATTGTTCCTTTTACACTATTTTCATAAGTCTGTAATTCAATTAGAGTGATGCAACATTGATATATGAAGATGGTAAATATATTACAGGGTTTCTGCATTGCAGAGTAAAAGTAAAATTTAAGATCTTAAGGAAGATTAAATATGGAGTGCTCAAGTTCAAACAGAATGTGATGAAGGTGGTTTGAGGACACAAAAGTTAAAAAAAAGAGACAAATCTGAGGTTAAAAAGCCAGGGAAGAAGGCCCTGTGTGCGGCTACGTGTGGGTTGCTACTCAGCTGATTTTTAGATTGAATTGCCGATAAAAATTCAACATTATACAACTTTCTAAATAATCTTTTTAATCCCTTTTGACAAAAGATTTGCTGGGATTGTTCTCTTTTTTAAATCTAAGACCTTTTTAATATCACACACAATGCAATTTAATATGAGTAAGTTTTGCACATTTGAAGATGCATAAATCATATTTGGCTACTAGGAGGCAGAATACCTCCTATAAAGTGGCACAGTGAAGGACTTTGTATTACATCGGGCACAGTCCTAAGCATTTTTGGATTGTTCTCTTTTTTAACATCACACAGAATTCAATGTAATACGAATAATGTTTGAGTTTTAAAGCATGATAGAAAACCATAATTATTTAATTGCATTTTCAGACGCATTGTCCTGCAGTTTGCCTGCAGGGTTTTACTTTACTTTGTTTGAGCAGCAGAAAAATGTTTCCTGATGTAGCTCCTGAGACTCTGGTCTCTGAAGCCGTAGATAACCGGGCTGAGAAAGCGTGGAATTAGAACGAAACAGAAGAAATTAAAATAGGAAATGTCTTCTGGTCTCCAGTTGGAGTGCAGCACTATGACACGCTCAGTGATGGGGATGGTGAAGGCCAACATGCACAGCAGCAGCTGGAAGCCGTGCAGCAGCACAGTATGCATGGCTTTACTCACAGACGCTGTGTCTTGTCTGAGCTTCCTGGTTTCCAGCAGGATTCTCACATATGTAAAGAGGATGATAACAGCCACTACTGTGAAGAAGAGAATACTTGTAGCAGCTTTGAACAATGTCTGAATTTGAGATGAGTTGACAAGTGTAGCTTTGCAAAGCACAGGGGTGGAGAGGATATCCACCGCTGGATCATGCTCCATGATTGCGTGGTCGATGACTGGGAAGATGCAGCTGATGAGCCACAGGGACAAAATAATGATCCAGATGCGGTCTGAGCGCCAGGCGACCGGGCGCTGCAGGGGGTAAAAGATGGCAACATAACGCTCGAGTGACATGGTGGCCAGGATTAATGGTGTGTTCTGGAAAGTGGCAGTGGAAATGATCAGGAAGGGAATGCAGTAGACAAGAGCAAATTTCACTCCTCCTATGGCAAAGAAGAAGAGCAGAACAGAGGACAAGAGCTGCAGGGTGTCATTGATCAGCATGTAGGCAAACAGGATGTAACATGAAGTGTCCATGAACTGCCTGTGAGACACAAAGATGTGCAGCATGACAGCAATGCAGCAGAGGAAGACACAGAAAAAAGGGATAACAACACACACCCTAATGATCACAGACAGGCTGTTGTTGGATGTTACATTGCCTGAAAGTGCAGTCAGATTCTGCATTTTGCAAATGCGTCCAGCAGCATACCTGTTCAAGAAAAAATAAGTAAAATTCAGTGTGATATCAATCAGAATAAAACTTGTTACAAAGCACTGAAGGTAAAATTAACAGCATACAACACATAAATGTCTTAAATTTGAGATGAAACCTCAACCTCACCTTACAAACACTTTACACTGTAACTGAACACACAACCAACATTCAGGGCATGAAATGAACTCCTCTCACCTGAGGATGTCTTCATCAGCCAGAAGAGTCAAAACTTTAGATCTCTGTTCTTCTCATCACATGTCTTAAGAGAGCAACATCTCTGGGATGTTCTTCCCCTTATCTGAGTGTTTGTGGAATTCACAAGTCTCCAGAGATATATTTTCTGGTGTTGTCATAAAGCATTACGTTTGTCATGAACAACAGAATTCAGTGAGGAGCTGGGCCTAACTAGACAGTCTTTTCTAACCTTTTACAATGCACTGCGAATCAAATAATAAAAACTCTATGAAGTTTTTGTTAGCCAACTTAAGCAGTGTATTTACAAAAAGGCAAAGCTGAAAACTGTTGTGCTTCTTAAAAGAGAATTAAAATTGGCTGTTCTATATGGAAGCCCTTAAGGGCCGTGCATTCATACATTTTATTTCCTCCGATTTCCCAAGATAATGGGATAATTTTTCTCGAGATCTCGAAACTTTGTTTTCCCTTGATAACGATATAATCAATTAGATTAGATCTTAAGCAAACAAAATGATAGTGTAGTATATTAAATCATTGCAGGAAACATCAGTGTAGCAATATCAGAGGAGCAGGAGCATATCGATCACAGTGTCACATATCTTTTCAATCAATGCCTGACACAGGCTGAAATAGCATTATGCCTTGTTATTACAGATAATTTACACATTAGTGTGCGTAATCTAAAAAGATGGTTAACAAGGCTTCAGCTATATTTGCGACGCAATCTAAGTTAGCCTGATGTCGTCGTAAACTACACAGCTAATAATCATATCGTTGTCTCATGAACACAAAGCTTTGTTATCTCGAGAAAATTATCCTGGGAAAACGGCAGTTGTTATTTCAAGGTAATTACTCGAGATCTCGAGAAAACAGATGAAATTAACTTGGTATGACGGGAAAACGGAGGAAATAAAATGTATGAATGCATGGCCCTTTAGCGCCTCCGGAGTTGTATTTGTTTTGGCTCGTGTTTTTTATGTGCTTGTGTGGAGCTGCTGGGTGTGACTTCCTGTATGACTGGATCTGATACCTGTCACACACCTGCAGCACATTGATGCAGTCAGCACCAGGTGATCTAACTCTGTTTTCCTTCCAACTCCTCCAGTGATCAGTCTGCTTCCTGGCCTCTCGGCGACCCAGCCTCCCTCACCTCTGCCACCAGCCTGCTCCACCTGAGGTTCCTTGTTTCACATTCACCCGCAGTTTTCAGCCTGCATGACCGAGAGTCACAGATGTATACACAGATTCTATATACATAGACAAATATTATAAAATAAAAATGTGTTAGTTGCACATTGACCAGCGTACACAGAAACACACTATGAGTTATAATACAATAATATTTGGCCTTTATTCTTCATGCAGAAACTTTCACTCAAGTCTTGTATTCCACAGTCGTCAGCCTACCGCTATACTAACGTGTTAGCAACAAACGGTCGACTACTTTCACTTTCAGCTAAAAATGGAACAACACTCATCCCATTGAAGTGAAGTTTCTGTGTTCTTGACGAAGGTACGCTTGATATTCACTCTTGTTATAGATTTAGTTTAATCCCTATGAAGTCCTGAGTGAAATACCTCTTTCTTTACCAGCTAGCTTAGGTGCTAACTTAGTAACTGCATGTGGTTTGGTGCAGTGCGGCAACTCTAGCGTAACTTTACAGTGTGTTTTTGCCTGTTTGCAGCCTGCTGCTGTTGGCATTGTGAGATTAACTGTAAATGTGTCATGAAAACAGAAAAAAATCAGCTTAATGTGGTTTTACTGTCAATAACGTTTACTTTTTATATTAACTAATTAGTGCTTAATGGTGTCAGTAATCAGTAAGTTGAGAAGAGTCACAACAAGAGAATGTAAGAGTACAAATATGAAGATAATTGTTTTATGAGGTTTGAACAGTGCTAGCTAGCTGACAGAGTGAATTATTAGTGGACATTATTGGCCTGAGTTCTCAGGTCGGTAGAAATTGGCCAGTCGGTATATTATGTTCAATAAAAATGTTTTTGTGTGTTTGACAGACAGCAGAAATGTAATGATTGGGTCTTTGCTGCCAGCCAGATGAACACATTGTTGGAATTATGAAATACATGAATATTATCAGTTTTGCACATGCTACAATTCATTACCCTGCTTTGCTTAAAGTCTGTGGAATGTTACAGAAGGTCGAGGCTAACCACAAGACACATATATCTGCTCATCCGCACGACAACAATGTTGTTATCTGTATTTTGTGTTAACCAATCATATTACGATCACGGCCACTGCTTTTGAATAAAAGGATGTGCAAGGGGAAGGTATCTTTGGAAGACTGCTGGTCAGACTCACAGGGCTGACATCCGTACTTCCCCTCTGCCAAGAAAGACAAAATACTCTGAGTCCGTGTCTGATTTTATGGTGTTCATTAGTGTTAAACCTAACATTCTTTGGTGCCGTGACCCGGATCCCAACATACCCAGCTTTGCCAGAAGGAGGACGACACACCAAAGCCGTTGACTGCCAGGACCAAACAGGTGACCTGAAGGAAAGCCGGGGGAGTAATTTCTCCGCTCGGCCGGTGATATAGACGTCTCCTCCAACTGAACAGCACTGGATTGACGGGATCCGGACAGGGAACACCAGACCGGACTGCAGATAAGAGTAAGTAGTGAGCATGGTTATGCTTAAATAACCCAAGCAGAATAGTGGCGCTGAAGGACCACGGGGTATAAAATAGCACAAGTGAGCATGGTTATGCTGAAATAACCCAAGCAGAATAGTGGCGCTGAAGGACCACAGGGAATAAAATAGAAAAAGGTTACGAGTGTGCACACGTAGAACAGAATTCATGAGTCGAAACAGCAGCACTGACTGAAACCTGACGGTGTCAACATAAATCAGTGGACTGTTGAAGTAGACCATGAGTTTTTAAAACAAGAAGTAAAACAAAAATAAATACCTAAAAATGGGTAACTGTTGCGGAACGACTGAAGGTTCAGAGGCGAAAGGCGATGAAAAATTTATGACAGAATTGCATCCAGGCTGTAATAAGTTTTTGCCTAAATGGAAAAAGAAGTATGGAGTAACTGGGAGACTGAGAGTAGAAGAATTTAAAGACCTAGTAGGGAAACTAGAAGTCAGTGTAGCAGTAAAACAGGGGAAATCTAGACGAAAAAAGGAGGAAGAGTTGAAATACGCGAGAAAATGGTTGGAGCAAGCGTGTAAAAGGAAAGCAAATGCAGTAAAAAATAAGCAAAAGAGAGAAGATGAGACACAAGTACTGTTCGTGCGTAGAGAAGATAACGAGGGGGTGACCAAGGGCAGACGGAGGAATGATCACCCTCCGGCTGACCTCGAGGCCGCCGCCCCAGAGACAGCTACAGAACAAAATATTCAGCTGCCTGCCGTCATTACGACTGGCGTAAAACGAGCTTATCCAGACCTGCATGAAGAAGGAGTAACTGATGAAAAAGGCCCAGAGCCAAGTAGTTCTGACAACATAGAATTACGACCAAAAGCAAAATTAAGGCCTCCATCACGATATCAGGCTGGCGAATACCCAATGATAGAAGTCCCAAACCCGAACGGCGGAGAAGCCGAAGAGCCGAAAACAATGTATGTTTTTAGACCTTGGACCCTAACTGAAGCAGCGAATGCAGTAGCAGGGGTTCCAAGCCCCGAGCAGGATCCAAATGAATGGGTCAGATGTATGGAAGAAGTCATACACTCGTATAGATTGAGCGGGCATGAAGCAGGCGAAGCAATGCAATCGTCACTAGGAAGGCGATGGGCCAAAGTTAAAGGGGATTATACAGGACGAACCGAAGCAAGTGTTATCATACCATATCCCGCTGATGCCACACTAACTGGTGCATATCGCAGCCAGCTAAATGATCTATTTGGGCGAGTCCGCACAACTTTCGCTAAAAAAGCTGACTACACCCGTATAGGGGCTGTAAAACAAAAACCAGGCGAAGACCCTGATGATTTTAGACAGCGAATGGAAACAGTGTTCCGAGCAAATGGTGGAATACATTTCAACGAGGCTGATAATAGTGCGTACCAACAGCAACTGAAGCTGGCCTTGATTAATGGCCTCCAACCAGACATAGCAGCCTGGACCAGAAAACACTGCATAGAATCAGCTACAAATTCCGTTAGCCAAGCTATGCAGTGGATAAGGCATGACCTTACTGGTAAACCGCTCGCCTCTGGGAATGTTTGGTTTGTTGATGGCTCATGTTCTAAAGATGAGAAAGGACAAACTATGTCCGGCTACGCAGTCACACAGCTGCCAAATACTGTTGTAGAAGCAAAACAGATATCACCCAAACATTCAGCACAGGCTGCAGAGTTAATAGCCTTGACACAAGCATGTATTTTGGCTGAAGGTAAGGAAGTCACTATCTATACTGATAGTCAATATGCATTCTCCACCATCTTCTTTTTTGCCGCTCAGTGGAAACGAAGAGGTATGATTACCTCGACAGGAAAGCCAGTCACACATGCCCAATTACTGATCTCACTTTTAGAAGCAGTAAACCTAGCAAGCAAACTAGCTATATGCAAGTGTACAGCACATAAAAAAGGCACAGACAGTGTCACATGCGGTAACAGACTAGCTGATGAAACAGCTAAAAGCAGCAGCGACAGGCTCGTTTGGTAAATCAGAAACCTACACCATCACGTCACAACCGTCCCTCATAACACAGGAAGTTCTGAAGGACATGCAAAATGCTTCTCCAGACAATGAAAAACAGATGTGGGTGAAACAAGGAGCTGTAATAACAGACTCTGGGTTATACACCTCAAATGATAAAAACCTATACTCCCGCGCAGTTTATTTAAAGCTGCAGCAATATTGAGCCATGGGCCTCGCCATGTCTCAACAGGAGGGTTGGTAGACCTAATAAACAGTGCCATAGTGCCACAACATGGTATTCCAGAAGTGTTGTATACTGACAATGGTACAGTGAAATTGCATCTAAGAAAGTGCATGGAAGAAACTAAACGTTCCTTGGCCAGAATGCCTAGACTTAGTGAAGTTATACATGCGCATAACACCAACAGATAAAGGACTGACACCCTTTGAAATCATAAATGGTAGAGCATTCCGACTACCTGCTTTCTCACCAGGTGTAGAGAAAGCTGACGAAGAAACAACATTGGCAGAACACATGACAAGAATGTTTAAAGAAAAACAAGTGTCAAATGCAAAGTTGCTGCCCTCTGATTCTTCTCCCCTCCCACAGAATGCCCAGAAGGTGAAACCAGGCGATTGGGTGTTCATAAAAGTCATAAAGAGGAAGTGCTGGTCCAGTCCACGGTGGAAGGGACCATATCAAGTGCTACTGACAACGCCTACTGCAGTCAAGATAGCAGAAAGAACCACTTGGATCCATCTCAGCCACTGTAAGTTACAGCCGCTCCCTGACTCACCAGAGTAGTGGGGAAGCCTGGGCTTCAAAGGGGCTCTGCTATACAGAAGCAGAGTGTCTCAAACCCAGTGAAGAAACCAACGAGCCCTACTCTAATAGGAGTTACGAGAGCAAACTGTACAAATACGAAAACGGAAAAGGAGAAGAAGATGATACGGGACATGGTGATGCAAAATCAGATAGTGTTGGACCTGCTAACAGCCTCTCAAGGAGGAGTGTGTGCAGTCATAGGAGACACCTGCTGCACCTACATACCAGATGGATTCAGTGATGGAGGAGACATACAACGAGCATTACAAAACCTCACTGACCTCCAACAGTATGTACTAGCTAACACTCCCGGAGCCACACCAACCATGGACTGGTTTACAGGATTCTTCTCTGGAAACTGGTGGCAGATACTGTTGAAAGCATTAACCCCTCTCTTGATGATCTTACTGCTGTTCTGTCTATTTGCATCATGCATTCTCCCATGTCTCCGATCTATGTCTGAAAAAATGATTGCTAGAAGCTTTGTGCAAATGCAAATGTTAATGCAAGAACGTGAGCCACCATATCACCCATAAATATGTCTGGTAGTGAATAAAGACAGACACATAATGTGTTGGTCCTGCTTGAATTGTGTCATGAATTACACGTATGGTATTTGATCAATTAAAAAAAACTTCACTGCCTACAGTCGCATCAGTGACATCGTTTCTTTGAATGGTGTCACTCAAGTCTTCTATTCAGGGCTGGCATCCATACACATCCATGAATAAAGATAAGAAATATGCAAAACAGCACATTTTAAGATGCATAAATCATATTTGTGTCATGACTCATGTCATGGCAGCCCCTCCTTTCCCTTTGTTGTCTTTTTCCCCGTGTCTGTCTGATCCTCATGTCTCCGCCACAAGCACATCGGCGCCTACCGCTATGCTAACGTGTTAGCAACAAACGGTCGACTACTTTCACTTTCAGCTGAAAATGGAGCAACATAATCATCCCATTGAAGCGAAGTTTCTGTGTTCTTGACGTAGGTATGCTTAATATTCACTCTGCTTATAGATTTAGTTTAGTCTCCATGAAGTCCTAAGTGAAATACCTCTTTCTTTACCAGCTAGCTTAGGTGCTATCTTTGTAACTGCATGTGGTTTGGTGCAGTGCGTCAACTGTAGCGTAACTTTACAGTGTGTTTTTGCCTGTTTGCAGCCTGCTGCTGTTGGCATTGTGAGATTAACAGTAAATGTGTCATGAAAACAGAAAGATATCAGCTTAATGTGGCTTTACTGTCATTAACTTTTGCTTTTTATATGAACTAATTAGCACTTTTTGGTGTTAGTAAGCAGTAAGTTGAGAAGAGTTACAACAGAAGAATGGAAGAGTACAAATATGAAGATGATTAATTTTTTGAGGTTTGAACAGTGCAAGCTAGCTGACAGAGCGAATTATTAGTGGACATTATTGACCTGAGTTCTCAGGCAGGTAGAAATTGGCTACTTGGTATGTTATGTGCAATAATAATTGTTTTTGTGTGTTTGACAGCCAACAGAAATGTAATGATTGGGTCTTTGCTGCCAGCCAAGTGAACACATCAAGTAAGTTTTACATAGGTATGTCTTAACAGTAAGTTGATAGTTACTGTATACAGAGCTGAAGGCAGGGCTGGTCTGTTTGACCCATGTGACCTTATTCTGTAAAAAATATGTCTGGTAGTGAATAAAGACAGATGAATAATGTGTTGGTCCCGCTTGAATTGTGTCATGAATTACACTTATGGTATTTGATCAATTGAAAAGTAAATTTTTAAACTTCATAGCCAACAGTCGCATCAGTGACACTGTTTTGTTGAATGGTCACCTTAAACATTGTAGAGCTGGTCCTGTACGTATATTAGGTTCTTGCTGAACTGACAAAAATTCACACAACTGTGTTGGTTTGGGTGACATACGTTGAGCGAGATGATGGGGTTCACTGAGCGATTTCACACAAAACTAGATGATATTTAATTTTATCTTAACGACAGACAGGGACTTTATTGACTTAGAAAAATATATTTTTAATTCACAAACGTGTATTTCATGACAGAATTTAAAAAGGCTCAGAAATGTTTTTGTTGCTCTCTTTTCTACTCTGTACAATTCTTTTTACTGAAATAAGGTCCTAGGAGGTCCACTGGAAGGGGCTTGACTTCAGCTCTCTATTATAACTACTTGTGTGTCTTCTGTGTAATTTGGTGCACTTTAATAGCTGCTTTATAGTAGGAAAACGGAACACAGACTGAGCAGTTAACCCATCACTTCACTGGCATATACAAAAACGAAACAATAAGACAGTGGAAAAATTAACCCTCTGACAAGTCGCATTGTGTTTCCATCATAGACAATCATAATTAGCCTCTGAAAAGTGCTGAAACTAGCTCCACTCCCTCCATATTGAAAACATGCAAGACAGTTCACGGGGACAATGTGCAGCAGACTCAGTGAAAATCTGTACAAATAAAATGCACTGAAGTGGTTTCTTTTTGGGAAAATAACTTTCAAGATAAATGTTCCTTTTACACATGTTTCCCAAGTCTGTAAATTAGAGTGATGCAACATTGATATATGAAGATGGTAAATATTTTACAGGGCTTCTGCATGGTAGAGTAAAATTAAAATTAAGCATTTTTGGATTGTTCTCTTTTTTAACATCACACAGAATTCAATTTGATACGAATAATGTTTGAGTTTTAAAGCATGGTAGAAAACCAGAATTATTGAATTGCATTTTCAGACACATTGTCCTGCAGTTTTCCGTCAGGGTTTTACTTCACTTTGTTTGAGCAGCAGAAAAATGTTTCCTGATGTAGCCCCTGAGACTCTGGTCTCTGAAGCCGTAGATAACCGGGCTAAGAAAGCGTGGAATTAGAACGAAACAGAAGAAATTAAAATAGGAAATGTCTTCTGGTCTCCAGTTGGAGTGCAGCACTATGACACGCTCAGTGATGGGGATGGTGAGGCCAACATGCACAGCAGCAGCTGGAAGCCGTGCAGCAGCACAGTGTGCATGGCTTTACTCACAGACGCTGTGTCTTGTCTGAGCTTCCTGGTTTCCAGCAGGATTCTCACATATGTAAAGAGGATGATAACAGCCACTACTGTGAAGAAGAGAATGCTTGTAGCAGCTTTGAACAATGTCTGAATTTGAGATGAGTTGACAAGTGTAGGTTTGCAAATCACAGGGGTGGAGAGGATATCCACAGCTGGATCATGCTCCATGATGGCGTGGTCAATAATTGGGAAGATGCAGCTGATGAGCCACAGGGACAGAATAATGATCCAGATGTGGTCTGAGCGCCAGGCGACCGGGCGCTGCAGGGGGTAAAAGATGGCAACATAACGCTCGAGTGACATGGTGGCCAGGATTAATGGTGTGTTCTGGAAAGTGGCAGCAGATATGATCAGCAAGGGAATGCAGTAGACAAGAGCAATTTTCACACCTCCCATGATGAAGAGGAAGAGCAACACGGTGGCCAAGAGCTGCAGGGTGTCATTGATCAACATGTAGGCAAACAGGATGTAACGTGAAGTGTCCATGAACTGCCTGTGAGACGCAAAGATGTGCAGCATGACAGCAATGCAGCAGAGGAAGACACAGAAAAAAGGGATAACAACACACACCTTAATGATCACGGACAGGCTGTTGTTGAATGTTACATTGCTAGAAAGTTCAGTCAGATTCTGCATTTTGCAAATGTGGCTAGAAGCAAACCTGTTCAAGAAAAAATAAGTAAAATTTCCATATATAGTCTGATACACAATTTAAAAGACAAGCACCAACAAATTCAGTGTGATATCAATCAGAAAAAAACTTGTTACAAATTGTTGAAGGTAAAATTAACAGCATACAACACATAAATGTCTTAAATTTTAGATAAAACCTCAACCTCATCAAGTAGACACTTTACACTGTTGCTGAATACACAACCAATATTCAGGGCATGAAATGAACTCCTCTCACATGAGGATGTCTTCATCGACCAGAAGAGTCAAAGCTTTAGATCTCTGTTCTTCTTTTCATATAACACGTCTTAAGAGAGCAACATCTCTGGGATGTTCTTCCCCTTATCTGAGTGTTTGTGGATTTCACAAGTCTCGAGAGAAATATTATTTGCATGCTGTTGTCATAAAGCATTACGTTTGTCATGAACAACAGAATTCAGTGAGAAGCTGGGCCTAACGAGACAGTCTTTTCGAACCTCTTACAATGCACTGCAACTTAAATAATAAAAAGTCTATTAAGTTTTTGTTTGCAAACTGTAGCAGTGTATGAAGGCTCACCTGAAAACTGTTGTGCTGATTAAAAGTGAAATTATTGGCTATTACATTTGTTGTGGCTAGTCAGTGGTGTTTTTATGCTTTTGTGGAGCTGCTGGGTGTGGCTCCCTGGATGACTGGATCTGATACCCGTTACACACCTGAGGCACATTGCTCAGAGCGAGGACTTACTCAAAACACATATCCATTATTACAAGCCTGTACTCTAAATGCCTTATGTCAGCACATATAAGCACATATCACATCCAACCTCCACACACGCATCAAATCGAAATCAAAACCAAAACATGCCAGTCTGGCTACAAGGAACCAAGTCCGCATTAACACGCGCAAAATAACCTCGGAAATACTATAACACGCATCAAAAGTGCCGGTCAGAAAGAGCTGCAAACAGAATAAAATGTCAGACACTTGAAATGCCTCAAGCCCGTGGTAACTGTGCGGAGAGCGGAGGTAATCTGCAGACTGTGACCAGTGATTTTGTTTTTTTGTTTTTTTGGACTAGCTCGTTTCCACCTTTTTCGATTATTATTAGCCTGTTTTTTAAATTTATATCATTAAGTGTTGAAATAAAATGTTTCATCATCAAATCGTTAATTTTCATGTTCTGAGTTTTCTCTATTAAAATCTTGTGCAAATGCATAATTACTGTTTACTATATGCGATGATATGAATATTGATAAATGTATAATTAAACTTGTTAAAATGTACATTTTGGTGTTATTTTGTTTTTTGAAAAAGTATCATGACACAATGAATGCATTCATCACTCAGTTGGCTATTTACATGAGAGAATATAGAGTTTAAAATCTAGCGGTCAGAATGACCGTTTACGGCCGTTCTAGTAGTGTTGAATTCGGGCCCTTCTGGTGTTAAACAGATTTATTTCTTTGCATGAGCAAATGCTTCTTGTTAATGAGGATCATCTCTCTCACCGCTGTCCGCGGTGCTGAACCAAAGAAGCCCTGACGTGTCACTACCTGCCAAGTCTAACGTAATAGTGACTACATTTGTGGGAAATCGCATGTTACGTTTGTAGAAGGCAGCGGCTATTACATTTGTGGAAAATGTATTAGATTTGTGAGTTTATTACATTGAATGCTGCAGATTTTTTATTACCTTTGTGGTTTGTTACGTTTGAGGACATTATTACATTGGCGAGCATTACATGCTGCCTACAGAGATCCGATCCTCAGCAACATCATATACAACACAGTGCTAACAATGAATAATACAGTTTATACAGATTAGACCTTACCGCTTGGCGCAAACTCTGTCTCAAGCTGTTTAAATGGATTCCGCATCTGTGCCTTGTGTCAGTTCTGTAATGTGTAAAAATACATTGTCCGTCTCCTTTCCCTCTCACGTCACATAGTGAGGTATGAGGTATTGTCTTCACTGCTGGCTGGTCCAGGTAGCCGGGAGTGAGAGGCGGGTGGAGTCACCGTCATCAGCGGCCTCTGAGGTGTCTTTAACTCCATCTCCAGCCTCTGTCAGCTCGTCCTGTATCATGGTCACCCCGGGCCCGGCTGTTGGCTGGCTTTCACCGGCAGCAGTCCCCACAGGTGCAGCGGTGGTGTCGGTCCTCAAGTTAGCACCTGCCGAAGAACTCGCCTCTTGCTGCTCCTCAGAGTCATTCGTCTTCGATTTCTTTGTAAATCCGAAACTTGCGAGTAAAACGTGCAACTGCAAAACATGGCAGTAAAGACGATTCGTCACCGAAATTGAGCGGGTCCAGCATCTCCACCACGGTCTCTTTTTTTTGTTTTGTTTCCAATGTCTGATTTAAAGTGACGTTGAAGAGAGAGAGAGAGAGAGAGAGACGCCTCTCAGTCACAGCCTATCAGTAACGTCGGGTCCTGGCCTAATGACATATGGTAATGTGCGACTGGTGGAACCGGGCGTCGGGGCAGGGCCGTAAAGTGGGGGGGCCAATGGCCCCCTGGCCCCCCCTGTTCCGGCGCACCTGGTCTTTACGAAGTCTTGAGTTAAATACCTCTTTCTTTACCAGCTAGCTTAGGTGCTAACTTTGTAAGGGCCCTGTGATTTGGTGCAGTGTGGCAACTGTAGCGTAACTTTACAGTGTGTTTTTGCCTGTTTGCAGCCTGCTGCTGTTGGCATTGTGAGATTAACAGTAAATTTGTCATGAAAACAGAAAGACATCAGCTTAATGTGGCTTTACTTTCATTAACTTTTGCTTTTTATATGAACTAATTAGCACCTAATGGTGTCAGTAAGCAGTAAGTTGAGAAGAGTTACAACAGAGGAATGGAAGTGTACAAATATGAAGATAATTCATTTTATGAGGTTTGAACAGTGCAAGCTAGCTGACAGAGCGAATTATTAGTGGACATTATTGGCCTGAGTTCTCAGGTAGGTAGAAATTTGCCAGTTGGTATATTATGTTCAATAAAATGTTTTTATGTGTTTGACAGGCAACAGAAATGTAATGATTGGGTCTTTGCTGCCAGCCAAGTGAACACATCAAGTAAGTTTTACATAGGTATGTCTTATCAGTTAACTTGATAGTTACTGTACACAGAGGTGAAGTCAGGGCTGGTCTATTTGACCCATGTGACCTTATTCTGTAAAAGGTATGCCTGGTAGTGAATAAAGACAGATGAATAATGTATTGGTTTTGTGTCATAAATTACACGTATGATATTTGATCAATTGAAAAGTAAATTTTTAAACTTCACAGCCAACAGTCGCATCAAGATCAAGATCAAGATGAACTTTATTGTCCCACAATGTGGGAAATTTGTTCTGGGCCATTTGCCCATGCTGCAGCCACAAGTAACACAGAACATACAGTTACACACAATCGCATACAATAGATATGCACATCAATATCATACAAAGTGCCAGAGTGCAAAAAAAAAAAACATGGTGCATTGAAAAGATGAATAAACAACACCAAGTAAAAAAGTGCTAAAATTGTAGTAGGAAAATTACTAACCTATACAGAACATGCAAACGCAAGTCACCTGACCTTATTCAACAGCTTGATTGAAACGGGAACAAATGAGTTTTTGAATCTGTTCAGTCTGCAGTGAGGAACTCTAAACCTTCTACCAGACGGTAGCAGTTCATACTCGCCATGCAGGATGTGTGATGGGTCGCAGACAATCTTATTTGCTTGTTGCAAAGAGGCCTGTTCATAAATACTCTGGCATAAGTGACACTGTTTTGTTGAATGGTCACCTTAAACATTGTAGAGCTGGTCCTGTATATTAGGTTCTTGCTGAACTGACAAACTCAACATTCACATGTTGGTTTGGGTGACATACGCTTAAGCGAGATGATGGGGTTCACTGAGCGATTTCACACAAAACTAGATGCTATTTAATCTTATCTCAACGACAGACAGGGACTTTATTGACTTAGAAAAATATATTTTTGATTCACAAACTTGTGTATTTCATGACAGAATTTAAACAGGATCAGAAATGTTTTTGTTTCTCTCTTTTCTACCATGTACAATTCTACATAGGACAACAGAACACAGACCGAGCAGTTAACCCATCACTTCACTGGCATATACAAAAACGAAACAATAAGACAGTGGAAAAATTAACCCTCTGACAAGTCGCATTGTTTTTCCATCATACACGATCAAAATTAGCCTCTGAAAAGTGCTGAAACTAGCTCCACTCCCTCCATATTGAAAACATGCAATACAGTTCACGGGGACAATGTGCAGCAGACTCAGTGAAAATCTGTACAAATAAATTGCACTGAAGTGGTTATCTTTTTAGGGAAATAACTTTCAAGATAAATGTTCCTTTTCACACACGTTTCCCAAGTCTGTAAATTAGAGTGATGCAACATTTATATATGAAGATGCTAAATATTTTACAGGGTTTCTGCATGGCAGAGTAAAAGTAAAATTTAAGATCTTAAGGAAGATTAAATATGGAGTGCTCAAGTTCAAACAGAATGCAATGAAGGTGGTTTGGGGACACAAAAGTTTAAAAAAGAGACAAATCTGAGGTTAAAAAGCCAAGGAAGAAGGCCCTGTGTGCGGCTACGTGTGGGTTGCTACACAGCTGATTTTTTAGATTGAATTGTCGATAAAAAATTCAACATTATATAGCTCTCCAAATAATCTTTTTAATCCCTTTTGCCAAAACAGTTGCTTGGATTGTCCTCTTTTTAAATCTAAGACCTTTGTAATATCTCATGGAATGCAATTTAATTTGAGTAATGTTTAAGTTCCAAAAGAGCACATTTTAAGATGCATAAATCATATTTGGCTATTAGGAGGCAGAATACCTCTTATAAAGTGGCACAGTGAAGGACTTTATATTACATTGGGCACAGTCCTAAGCATTGTTGGATTGCTCTCTTTTTTAACATCACACAGAATTCAATTTAATACGAATAATGTTTGAGTTTGAAAGCATGGTAGAAAACCAGCATTATTTCATTGCTTTTTCAGATGCATTGCAAAGCAGTTTGCCTGCAGGGTTTTACTTCACTTTGTTAGAGCAGCAGAAAAATGTTTCCTGATGTAGCCCCTGAGACTCTGGTCTCTGAAGCCGTAGATGACCGGGCTGAGAAAGCGTGGAATAAGAATGAAACAGAAGAAATTAAAATAGGCGACGTCTTCTGGTCTCCAGTTGGAGTGCAGCACTATGACACGCTCAGTGATGGGGATAGTGAAGGCCAACATGCACAGCAGCAGCTGGAAGCCGTGCAGCAGCACAGTGTGCATGGCTTTACTCACAGACGCTGTGTCTTGTCTGAGCTTCCTGGTTTCCAGCAGGATTCTCACATATGTAAAGAGGATGATAACAGCCACTACTGCGAAGAAGAGAATACTTGTAGCAGCTTTGAACAATGTCTGAATTCGAGATGAGTTGACAAGTTTAGCCTCGCAAATCACAGGGGTGGAGAGGATATCCACAGCTGGATCATGTTCCATGATGGCGTGGTCGATGATTGGGAAGATGCAGCTGATGAGCCACAGGGACAGAATAATGATCCAGATGTGGTCTGAGCGCCAGGCGACCGGGCGCTGCAGGGGGTTAAAGATGGCAACATAACGCTCGAGTGACATGGTGGCCAGGATTAATGGTGTGCTCTGGAAAGTGGCAGTGGAAATGATCAGCAAGGGAATGCAGTAGACAAGAGCAAATTTAACCTCTACCATGGCAAAGAGGAAGAGCAGCACAGAGGACAAGAGCTGCAGGGTGTCATTGATCAACATGTAGGCAAACAGGATGTAACGTGAAGCGTCCATGAACTGCCTGTGAGACGCAAAGATGTGCAGCATGACAGCAATGCAGCAGAGGAAGACACAGAAAAAAGGAATAACAACAGACACCCTAATGATCACGGACAGGCTGTTGTTGAATGTTACATTGCCTGAAGGTTCAGTCAGATTATGCATTTTGCAAATGTGGCCAGAAGCATACCTGTTCTAGAAAAAAATTGTCAAATTTCCATATACACTCCAACACAATTTAAAAGACATGCACCAACAATATCAGTGTGATTACAATCAGAATAAAACTTGTTAAACGTCTCTGAAGCTAAAATGAACAACATACAACACATCAATGCCTTACAAAATCAATAATGCCATACGTCTTAAATTTGAGATAAAACGTCAACTTCAACAAGCATACACCTTAAACTGTAACAACACACAACCGACATTCAGGACATGAAATGAACTCCTCTCAGCTGAGGATGTCTTCATCAGCCAGAAGAGTCAAAGCTTTAGATCTCTGTTCTTCTTATCATGTAATGTGTCTTCAGTGTGCCACATCTCTGGGATGTTTTTGCGGGATTATCAAGTCTCCTGAGATACATCTACAAACTAGGCAGAGTTTTTTTTCAAACGTTTTACCATGTTTGGCACTCCAATTATGAAAACTCCATGACATGTTTTTAGGGTTTTTGTCTTTCCTTTATTTTGTAATGTAGCACTTTTGTGTATTTAAAAGGTCTGCAAAGTGAAAAAGCCCAAGACCTCGCAAAGGGAAACTCTCCCACAGAAAACTCCTGCTCCTGCACTGCCTGAAATGCCTGGTTTGGAGTTGAGCTTTTACTTCCATAACTTGTATGCACCACCATTTAACAGATGTCATATAGACATATATGTTTACATATATGTAAAATATATATGGCTGTACCGCAGCTACGTTTATCAGCTTTCGCGGCGTTATGTTGAATCAAACTACCTTGCTTGGCATGACCCACCTTATTCTGCCTCTGATTGGCTACATCCTGCCCGTCAAGTCGTGCACAAGGGCCACTCTTATAAAAGACTGAACAGAGGCGAGTTGGCTCCACAGCTAAAATGGAGCGTTCCAGACACGGAGTGTGAAAGCATGCCGCAGCAATGCATTGTATGAGAAAAATAACATGTTTTTTTTGCATTTAAGTATGTAAACTTATTCTAATAGCTCCCCCAAATAGAAGTATGAACCTGAATATTAGAATAACTTGACCTCTTTAATTGTTTGTGAAAGAAAAGCTCTTTTTTTTTTTACAATAGAAATAACATCACATTGATCAATGGAATGTCTACATAGGTGTACAAAAGACAATTTTCAGCAAACCATTACATGTGTGGTCCAATGGCTAATCCAAGTTGTTGTGTTAAAAGGGTAATTCATGTTTCGAAACCTCTCAAATAATGCTGGTACAATACAATACGAACGTACAATTGGTTGCAGACAATGAGCTGTCGAATATCTGTGAAAATGAATGGCAGTCAAGTAGTTATCAATGTCCCTTTAATTTTAATGTCCCCACAAAATGTCTCTTTTAGTATTTAGTATAGTCACTTAACTGAATCTTTTACAGCAGAACGGACAGCCCTGATATTGATTTTTGGCATGGCGGTGATTCTGCTGAGTGGACACTTTCAAATGAGCCCTGTTCCAGCTGTAACTTGTACAATGCAGTTTGTGAACTGTTGAGCAAAGTGTTTTGGCAGTGTTCCTGGAGGCTTAATTTACTTAAGATTTAGTGTGACTGTGGAAGTTTTTTTTAACTGCAGATAGTGCTGTCAGTAAAATGAAGTCTCCTTTAATATAAGATCATCACTACAGTATTACAGTTTTTCTTGATTGCTTTGACCTGTTTAAACAAAGTGGGATCCACTCGGTTTTCATCATCACTGTCTCAGCGGAGCACAAGATACCTCTTGCAAATGTGTTAATTGACTGAATTGACACATTTTCCCCACCCTTTTGCAGAACATTTAACATGGATTTCTTTCAAGCAGTCCAAACTCCATTGTTATAGCTATGGTAACCAAACAGAAACCATCTGTTCCTTGCTATTATAAACTACCTACATCAGTATGAAATCACTAAAGCACCTGTTTGACACTCCTTAACACAAATCTTCAATGAGCAATCAGTCTGCAGGCCTTAAAAAGTGCAGCGGCTGTGTTGTTCTTTGCCAACATGAATTGAAGAGGTCTAAGGCAGATAAGAGGGAGAAATAGGTGCAGAGGAATGTCAAAGTTGGATGGCATGCAAGAAGATTTTTCCCTTGGTTCGTTGCAAGAGAGGATAATGAATGTGATGTGGATGAGGCCATGTGGCCCCATGGTCAAGACAGAAGAGACTGTGTATCAATAGTGGCTATTTCTTATACTCGACAGCAGTGGTTCTCAACCGGTGCGGCCCGCCTCCCTGGGGGGGCGCGGACACTCTCCCGGGGGCGCGAGTAGGCTTCAGGATGGGAGGAAAAAGAAAAAATCTGACAAAAAAAAAAAAAAATCATGAAAATTCCTCCCACGTCAAAATGCAAGTGGTTGGACTATTATAACACTCACACAAATCATCCTTCTGGCGATTTTTTTTTTGTCAAAAGCGACTAGCGACAAATCTAGCGACTTTTACTGGTGTTATTGGAGACTTTTGCGGTGTTTGGAGACTCTGACTTGAAAGCATGTATCACTCTGCAGTCACTGTGCTCAACGAGCAGCGGGTGCTGCCGTGAGTCCCTCCCCCGTCCAAATGCACTCACAGGCGGTCAGTCTCTCAGTAGCCTCGCGCAGCAGTCCCAGCCTGGGACGGCCAGGCAGGCCCAGCATCGTGGCTGCGAAAGAACATGTTTGATTACCCTGTATTGTACCAAAACTGGATCAAAGAAATTAGGACTTAAGATGGTCAAGAACTAGTGCAAACAATTCATTTTGTCTAATTCTGGCTATTAGTTTGTGAAACTAATATTTATGGCTTCAGGAGATACTAAAGAGTGTACCCTGTTAACTGTCAAACCTGACCTGCTCCCATCACTATCAACACACTGGGGGTTGTTGACAGTGAATGTAAAGATCAGAAGTGTACATTTCAGGACTGTATATTTGTACTTGTCTACTGGAGTAGACAAGTTTGCATCATATTGACGTGTTTGGTTTCCTCTGGACATGCCCTGGTTTCACGCACCATCAAAATCATGAATGTTAGGTTCTTTCTCCTTTCAGGCACATAATACCTAATATCTCTCATATCTCATATTTCTTTGTCAGCAATCCACTTCTGCAACCACAGGCCACAGATTTGTACTCCAGTATCTGTGTGAGGCAGCTTATATGTTTATGAACTGCTGTGCAAAAGGTAAATGAACACCTTGAAAAACATGGATCTGACGCTTAATAGGTAGATGTACTGCATTATTGTTTTTGTCAGTGTTCAAGTGTCACACTCTTACACAACATTATTGAAGTCAGTAATACAGTTGAGTGTAAACTTGAAGGTGCCATATCAGCATTGTTTTGAAGAAGATTATGAAACCCATAATGAGCTGTGCTGTAGTTTCGCACTGGTACGGTTAGATTTCTCAAGGGCATGTTAGAGAGCAGGTCTTGTATCCCCTGCTTAGTAATTAACAGAGTGGCTAATAATTAACATAAAGCTCAGGAGTCTATTTGTGCAACCTGAAGTTTTCATTTGTTTGGCAAACAAGATGACTCTGTTGAGAGCAGCTCACTTGGGTTCGTCAGCTCTTTACGCAGGTTTTGCGTCAGTAGTCAGGACTTCAGGGGGTTGGACCAAAATCTGTGGTCAAAACAAACTGTCTCTGAGCACCAGCCAATACCACCTCAGCAAATAACATATTTGCATGCTATCCAACAAAAAGTATGCTATTGCTGAATCGTTGGCAACAAAAGTTTTAATGAAATATCAAATGACATTGAACAGTGACGTATAATGGAAAAAAAAAAGTTTTTACCAAAGGCTTTGTGTCATCTGTATTACTGTAAAAATGTGTACAAAATAGACTATACTAATCATAGAAATGTATAACTTCACACACAAAAAATATTTTCTTACTTATCACGTTGACAATTTTTTGCAATTTAGCAATCCACACATCTGTTGTTTATAGCATCACAAATATTCTGCTTTGTTGCTGCTATGTCACTAAATAGTTTGTACTTAAAGGTGAAATATGGAATATGAGCTGAATGCCGCCATCTAGTGTCTCAAGATCGTAGTCGCGACAACAAAAAAGTAATTCCAGCGGTCGGGTTGCCAGGTTGAAAGTGAACCAGCAATACTGGACAGGGCAGGAGGATTGAGCTGCCTCCGTTTCCTCCGTTTACTGGGTGTGGAGGTCGATGGGTCACGATCAGTATTGTCATATCTAGGATCAACGTGATATAATGAAAATAAGTATAGCAGAGGAGTTTGACCGACAGGTAACGTTAGCTAAGTTAGCAAGCGAGTTAGCTTACCGATCCAGGAGAAAGTTCGCCATTTCCGCGTGTGTTTTGATGCCGTGGAAATCCTTTACCTGAGTCCATCGAGCGTATGCTTCACCGATATTTACTCTGGTTTTTGCTCTTCTCCGGTCACTCAGCTGCTGGGACAGATAACGCACCGTTCGCTGGGGCTCTGAAGAGTTTGCAGACTCTGCCATTTTACCCAGTGTCAGCCTAGCTGTGCCGAGCTTTGCCGAGCTTTGCCGAGCATTGCCGAGGTTGCGAAATTGGCAACCCGCAATGCCGGCCGCTATTTGGCTGGTACGATGTAAACAGGAAGTCATTGTTGAACCCGTCAAAATTTCTTAAATTATTTATTTCAGACTAAATATAATATTTCAAGGAAACACATCACTTTTAATCTGCACCCCTATAAACGCCCCGTGGATGTATTATTTTTGAAAAAATATAGCTTTTAATAAGCATATTACATATTCAACCTTTAATATTTAAAAAAACAACAATGAGGCATAAATATCCAATGTCCAATTCAATTTGAATCATGCAATCAATGAAATCAATCAGTAAAGTGTGCTTACAGGCACGTTCATTTGAGAAACAGAAAATATGTGCAGACTTTTTTAGAAATTTCGTCAGTGGAAGAATCTTCTTGACTGGTTACTTGACAACAACAACGCAACTGACCATGTTGTGCTTCGCCTGCTAAAGACCAGGCTGAAGACATAAATGCATCGAAACAATTGGGAATTGAAGATAGCTGCAAGACTGGTTGAGCATCACTAGAGAAGATCATAACATGTGGTAGACTTCTAAAGTCATAGATGGCAAACAATCTCCCACCAAATAATCAATATAGCCATGCACCATTTGTATCTGCTTTCACATCTCCATTATCTCCGAATTAATGAAGAAACTTACACTTTTGTCAAATCTTGTTTGTTGCTATTCTGAGAGAAGCAGAAGGATGATGTATACTTGGCAACAGCGGTTCCAACAGTAATACCCCCATAAAATTTTGGGCCACCAGAATTGATAATTATCCAGAATAAGACCCACAATTCCTTCATGATTCAGCATATGTGAAGGTTTACATTCTTAAGCCTAAAGATTGGCATTGTATAATTATTGATGTAATAAAATACTCCGCATCTACTTAGTCTACAGTATGCTAATGTAGGGTGTGCAATATGACAATTTTATATTTTGAATTGATTGAATTGAAGGTCTATACAATCTAGTTTTTGAAGCAAATCATAGAGATTGTGACTTTAAATGTCCTCTTAACAAGCCAATAGAGTGATGTGGCCAACTGTGTACTGTAGCTATGCTGATTGAATGAATTACTTCAAGCGGATTTTCTTAGGTGATGTATTGTAAACTAGGGCTTTTTTCCTCATATAAGTTACCAACGACAGTTACAGTTACTACGTTGCTTTTGTTTGGTCATGTAAAGTTAAATTAATCGTTAGATTTGTCGACTAATCAAAAAATAATTGCTAGATTAATCGTTTAAAAAAATAATAATTTGGGACGGCTCTGTTGTAAACAGTACAATGTGAGTTAGGTAGTGGCGTGGTGGATGAGAGGCTCATGGCAAAAGATAACTGTTTTTAATGCAATATTGTGTTTTAATGTCTGGCTGTTACCCACAAGACATTTTAAAATGTCAATTTATATCTTGGATCGTGATTGAGATTAAAAACAAAGTGACTTTTTTTCAACTAACCCATTATATAACAGATCTTCAGCTGTCTTACATACATGTGGTTTGCATGTACAGCCATTTATCAATGGAGCTCCTTGTGAGGCATTTTGTGCAACTTGGCGTGCCAAGTGCCGTTTTCAAATCTACAGCCATTGTCATGACATGTGGTGAATCCTTTTGATTTGTGATACCTTCTATTAATTGTATGAGATTTCATAAAATTCCAGAACAAATTCTCATTTAATGCGCAATAAACCCAAATAATTAGGATAGTTATAACCTAAAAACTACAGAAGTTTTCCAGAGATGATATAAAAAAAAATTCTAAAAGGTTTATGTTTATTTTGTCATGAACTACAGATATACACACACTCACACACGTAGCAGAGCACGACTGTGAGATAGACCTGCACGTAATTTCTGTCTCTGTGAGCTTTTTTCAGATAAAGCCATATACGCACATTGGCAGGCAGAGTCAACAGATCAATGCCTTTTACGCAATGAAACGGTGCTGCAGCCCTACAAATACCCACAGGAGATGACAGTTGGTCATTGTGGAGCAGACAGAAAATTGCAAGCAAGAATACTCCTCTGATTCCTCAAGGCAACAGTCAGTGGACAACGGCTTAGTTTGAACGGCTGAAAACAGAAGACCAACAATCAGCAACTAGCTTAACACGCATTAAATCAAGTACATTCTTTAAGTGCTGCAGTTAATCTGCAAGATGCAAGCTGTTGGTCAGTGTTCAGTGTGCACCAGCCGTGTTGCTGGAGGACTTCTGCGAAATCACACAGACTTTTCACTGTTCCGGCCCAGCAAGAGTGTGGTAAGGAGAGGAGCAGCCTGCATCCGTTTCCTAAGGTATGTTATGAATAGTAGGCAATGACATATACGCAGTCAAGTGTAGCCTGCATTGCTATTAGTGCAGAGATTTCAAAATACCACTGATTTTGACTATAATAACCTGCTTATATTCTTTCCTTCTTTTTCTACAGCAGTACTGAGAGTGTCCTATTCAAAGGCAGGAAGACTGGAGTCCAGAAGTTGGGGGAAAGGACAGATGCTGTGCACATGAGTATAGCATCTCTTAATGTTGCCCGTGGGCTTTCTGCTGTCCCGTTTGCACAGGTGGGTAGGTCTCCTGCCAGAGACAGTATAACACAGCAAATCCTCAGAAAAAAGTTTGTTCTTGTTCTTCATATTTTGTGGGGAGTTAAAATACTGATTTTCTGTTTTTACAGCAAGTGGAATACCTCTCTCATGTGTCCCTGATCAGAAGAGCAGCCTCAGTGGTTACAGACAGTTCAAGTACTTTCCTCTCCCAGACCACCTTGGCCCTCATAAACGCCATTACAGACTATTCAAAGGTAGGTTTTTCCTCAAATAACATAACAATGTTCACATTTTTTTACCGCCAGCCTCAATTTAGAAGTTTAATTCATCATTGGGAAGCAAATATTTTCACACAATATTTAATGGTATGAGAAAGACCATTATCACAATACAGAACTTATTCATGTCTTTTCTATTAAGTAGAAATGGCCATAGGTCTGAATCTTTACATCAACATATAATTACAAGAAGATGAGCCCTCTTAGAATGGAGAATAATATTGTTTAATCATGCGTGGTCTGTCACATGTTATGTAAATCATGTCAGGTAGAGAGAAGTACTGTAATGTTATTATTTTGAAAATTGCCCTGTACTGTCCCTGACTTCTGTCCTCTCTCTGTTTGCTAACAGGCTGTGTACACACGCATTGCTGTCCAAAGACGTTATTTAGCTTCACTGGGAAAACTGACCCCAGCAGAAGAGGATTCGCTCCTGGAGGTGATCAATAGCCAGCGTGCACAGGTTTGTTTGCTTTGCCCTTTTGAAGAAAGGTTTAAAACAAATCTAAACCTACTCTAGCATTCAGTCTTTCCTCTTCAATCAGCTGTTATTTTTTTGCAGAACCAATAGAAAAACATGCATGTATTATATTGACTCATCATCATATTCTCTTTGTCCTCACAGATTAGTGTCAGACTAGAAGAATGCAGACGTTTTGAGTCAAACTGGATCAATGCTGTCAACCTGTGTAAAATGGCAGCTGAGGCAGCACACACTTCAGGTGAGTTGAATGAGTACAGCTTTATGTCCTGGGTCTAGATGAAATGCTGAAATATGACTGCATTTATAATAATGGAAGAATGAAAGGATTAAAGTTAAATTAATCTGCTGCCTAAGTTAGACTTTGTAACATTTACAGTTTTATTTTAAAACTGCGATTTGACAAAATCTATGTTTTTCCAGGAGCTGAGCAGGCGTCCATCACAGTGAGGACAAACATTCAGGTGGCCCAGTCCCAGGTGGAGGAGGCACGGAAGCTGTCAGCTGACGCAGATAAGAAGTTGGCCGAGACTAAAGTTGAAGAGATCCAAAGGATGGCAGAATATGCTGCCTTTCGAGAAGATATTGAAGAGCCTGAGCTGCATGAAGCTTATCTCCGTGAAGACTGAGACACATAGATAGAGGTATTGGGAAATGTATAAAATAACAACAAAAACACCCACATTTTTAAGCCTGTAAAATGTTTACATGTTTGCAAAGAAAATTTTGTAAGGGAATGAAATGACTTGCTAAAAATTTGCAAATGCTGAGGATTGCAAAAATCATTATTTAAAACTATTTATTTGATTTGTTAATATAAGCCAAGAGCTTCTTGAAGGTGATTTTAAAATGTCTATATTGTGTAGCAGTGGGGCTTGTCCAACATCAGATCATAATGTTGTTTATTTAATGTTTTATTGTAACAAAGACTTTCTTTTTATAAAACTATGGTTTGTATGTATTCATGTTAGCAATAAATATAAAATAAACCTTGTATTTGACTTGATATATGTGTTGATGGGTCCTCGTTTTTACAATGTCAAGTAAAACTCAATCATTAGATATTACTGGTTGCCACAGACAACTGTTACTGCACAACAAAAAAGGTTCAAAGCCATATGTTTTTTGCCTCTGACATGTATGATGGCAGCAATATCGGCAGATTTTTGTTTGTAAAAAAACTAGATCTCTAAGCAGCGCAGTTACAGAAAAAGAATGCACAGTGCATCATGAACAATCCACAATAGCACAAGAATTTTAAAAAGCACTATTTATCTATATCCATATCTAACCTCACTATAGATGAATCCAATTTGTTTGTTCTGCCCTCCAGCGTTGTTGCCTTTACTGCAGTGGAAAATCATAACTGGTAGTACTGTAGATTAGGTAATAGTAGGGCTTGTTCTAAAATAGTGAATTGCAACCATAGTGAGTCACTTTTTTCAAGTGCGTTGTGCATTTTTTCTGTTAAAAGCCACTAGTCTACCTTGAAAAATATTTATGTTAAACAAGTCAAAGAAGGCATAGTTTTTCAGTGCATGAAAAAAATGATCATCCCTGAGCCCATATATCAGAGGACTCAGACATTTTGGAGTAAGATAAAACAATACATAGTTAAAAAACCTTACATTGATAAATAAACTTAAATTAATCTGAAATACATAATTCTCTATGAATGGGGTCCATAGCTGGATGAGACAGAGCATTAGCTGGAAACCATGAAGAATTACTGTTCTGAGACCTTTCCATGTTGACTTTTTATTGTCTCCGGATGCCGTTTTGGCCACTTTCATTATTTTAACATAACAGAATACAATGGTGATAACCATAATGAAGAAGTAAATCTGTTGTACAGTAGACCATATGTGATCCTGCCATCTGTGCAAAATGTACATCTGCAGAGAGCATATCCTGTCTTGTGTGTACAAGCTAAGAGAGGCTGATGCAAAGAAAGAGGAAAAAACTGCAATGCAGGGTAAAGAGCTGAGGCCGTGAATGATGAGGATGCAATGCACATGGATGCGTTGGGAGCACAGCTCTGCATGGCGCAGAGGCATGCAAATGGCAACATATCGCTCCAAGGTCATTGCTGTCAGAGTAACTGGTGTGACCATCGAATACAGAAGCACTACCATTGAAATATTGATACATAACCAAACTTGTATGGTAAAATTAAAATAGGCCAAGAGGAACAGAATATTAGATATGAGTAATAAAAAGCTATCAGAAAGTAGTGTAACAGCAAATAAGATGTAGCGTGCAATTGTGTAGAAGGACTTCTTCTTGAAAAAGGTTAGGATGAGTAAAAAGTTGATGCCAAGAAACATCATGACCAGGAGCTGCACAGAAATTACCCGATCATTGATCTGTCTCACCTCACCACCAACCCATGAGCTGTTGTCCTCCATTGCTTTTTCAGGCAGATACACAAGTTGTTAAGGTACAGCCAAGTGTTAAATCACCATTCGTTAAAAGACAAAGTGATTGTCATCACAAAAACACTACATTGTCCCTGCAATGGCACTCACTGTGGCACTCATTTCCAAAGGCAAACGTCTGTTCGGCATTTGTTCTGAGCGAAGGCTCTGCATGAAGACTTTATAGGAGTGACTCCACTACAAGGAGCGTATCCTCTAATTAAACTTTGCTCACCACAGTGTTGTCATCAACGCCTGCTCATCATCTCAATGGCTATCTGTAGACATATCTGGGTGGTAAGCCACCATTGCTGTTGTGGCCCCTGAATGACCCTTTTTCAAATCTGACTTGTAAGCCACAGTGAAACACTACACTATATTTATCTATACATTATATTGATTCAGAGCTCATGGGCCCTAGACAGAGTTTGATTTGGGGCGCCTAGCCCCAAGCTAAACACACCACCCACCTCTGCTCCGCCACTATTAACCATGTATTGTCCATGCTCCATTGTTTGTCCATTCTACATCTCACACAACTATTATCATGACTTACTGGTGAGCTAGAAAGTGACAAAATGATAACAAAGTCCGGCTTTTCACGCTACTCACCGCCTCTACTCAAACTCTAACAAAGTTAGATTGACCAGTTCGTACGTTGTCCCTGAGAGCTCACAGCACTGCAGCTTAATAAAACACATCCAAAAAGACAAAACACAATCAAATTAAGAAAACATCTTCATCAATTTGACAACAGACAGCATTTCGAAAACGCGCTGCAAATACCACAACGCAACACATTAGAAAAACGAGCTGCAAAGATCACAACGCAACACATTAGAAAAACAAGCTGCAAAGACCACAACGCAACACATTAGAAATAAAGCAATGCAAATAGACCACAACACAATGGAAGTGTTTCCAGAGGACACTTAAAAGTAGAGTTGTTTCGATTCCGATACCAGTATCGGAAATGCCTCCGATACTGCCGAAAATGCTGGCATTGGAGTCCAGGCACCGATCCGATACCACGTAATTTATTAGAAATAGGAACCTATTTACCGGTTAAGAGTGTTGACATCCACCAGAGGCCACTCTGCAACAGGCCGAGTCTATGCCACCTGATTGATGTACAGGACAGCAGCAAGTCTGAGATCTCTTCTTGTACGCGTCACGGGTCGGAGGTCACAGGTCACGGGTCATCATACATGTGCAAACACACTAGTTATTCAAAACACAAGCGAGCTAAGTGTTATCTATAAACGGAAGCTGGACGAGAAGTTTATGCACGCAATTCTGTTTACTTTCGATCAAAACGAAACTTAACTATTTCAGGCAAAAACAGCTGCATACTGAACATGCAGCGAGGTGTTACCAAACGAACACAGATTAGTTCCACGGACATTTGGAGCTCCGATGTGTGCCCCATGTCTTTGATAGGTTTAACGTCACACTGGGTAATTTCTAAGTAATTTAAATGCCTTTTTTTATTCTACAATATTGTGGCTGCACTTTAATTAAAAAAAAAAAAAATTCTTCCTAGATTTATTTAGTTAAGTTGCTGTTGCACTACTGCTTTATACTGTTCTATTTAAAAATGAATTTAAAAATAAATGGCTTCCATTTGCTGTATTCATTCAGTGTGAAAAAAGGTTTAACCTGAGCCAGGCCTCACCACGATGATAATCATATCACAGTCATGCAGGCATAGTATGATGGGGTTTTTTTTCATATCAACACTCGTATTGGTATCGGTACTCGGTATCGGCCGATGCCCATAGCACAAGTATCGGAATCGTTATCGGGAGGGAAAAAATGTTATCGGAACATCTCTTCTTAAAAGTGATGCACACGTCCGGACATGCTTGTTGTTGATTTTGAGTCACACCACTATTAAGGTTATCTTTCCGTCAGTGGTGTTGGAAAAAGAGAAAAAAGTAAGTGTTTTTGATTTATTTTAACATTGTGATCGCATGATTCAGATATTAGCCCATTGCAGTGATCTGCTGTTAAACTATCGTTAACCTTTTGCTTTTAATTAGCGATAGTTTAACAGCAGATCACTGCAATAGGCTAATATTATAGTAGATGTTATATTAAATCAACGTCAACAACAAGCGTGTCCCGACGTGTGCATCACTTTTAAGTGTCCTGGAAACACTTCCGTTGTGTTGCGTTCTATTTACATCGCTTTTTTCTAATGTGTTGCATTGTGGTCTTTGCAGCGCGTTTTTCTAATGTGTTGCATTGTAGTCTTTGGGATGAAGAAGCCATGCCGACAGAGACTTGAGCCCATCGAGATGTGCCCCAACTCTGAGTCACAACCTCCCCGGTTCTCAGATGGACTAGCCACTCTGCAACCCAACTGAAACCCCTATCTTCATCCACCAACCTCCTTTCCTTCATCCACCAACTTCCACCCTTTTTTCCTTATCTTCCAATCTCAACCCCCCTTTCCTTCATCCTGCAACCTCAACCCCGCTTTCCTTCATCCACTAACCTCAACCCCCCTTTCCTTCGTCCACCGACTTCAACCCCTTTTCCTCATCAAGAAACACCGACCCCCCTTTCCCATCCTTCCCAGTCCTCTACCAAAAACCAACTACCTTAATGCTAAAGTATGGTGTGGTTTTGTTAGTGAAAATGTTCATTGTTCATTTCACCGGAGTTGCTTAGACCGCTCAGTCACATGTTACTGAATATAATATCTTCACTTCGGCATTTTAGGAGCAAATCCTCACAGTATTTTCTCAATTTCGGGAGTGTAACATCAGAGGATCAATACTAGTCTCATAGCTGTGTACTGAATATGTAATTATACAGTAAGCATTTGGTATGCATTTAAAGATTTAAAAAAGAATTTATAGAAAATCTCTGGATTTACTTTATTTGAAGAGTTCAAAGGTGTTACCAATTTGTACATTTACAGAGATTTACATATCAACACTGCAGTTTTGTGATGAGAGCAAATGTAACCCGTCTTTATTTACTAAATCAACATAAAGAATGTCGGTTTCTGAACCACAAGGCAAACTGCTTCAATCTGTTGAGCTTATAGACAGTGCATTTTGTATTTGAATAAAGAAGGAAAAGTTTGAGTATTTCCAGTTCTTTTTAGGGAAGTTCAGGCAAATCTTCACCTTTTCGTGTGTTAACAAAAAGTCAGCATTGTCACTAGTTGTTTACAGTATGGTGAACATGGAAAAATGAATGACTTTCACAATTTGTTTGTACTGTATCAGGATGTAGACGAAAGAACTATAAAAGATATGTTGGCTTGTGACATGAAAGTGTATAGTACTGTAAAATCATGCGCTCTATTGTAATTTTTTTCCAGTAGGATTTTTTTGCAGAAAAAGGAAAAGTGGTACAATATGATATAATATATTGTTTTGATAAAGAAGTAGGCTAGGAGGCTGATTGGCCTCCTTCAATATTTCTGTAAGCAAACTTGATCTGATTTTATGTAGCACATAGTCTGAGTCTTGTCCCCTGCAGCTTCTTATGTGACAGCTCACTGGGTTCTCATGTTCCATTACTGAACTTCCTGCAATAATTCAAACTGATCTACGGTCAAAAGATGCAGAAAAAGAGCGTTGTCTTGTTCATGGAAGCATACAACACAGATTTTTAACATCACAACTATCACAATTAATACATTTTGTTATTAGTAGAGCTTGTTACAATTTACCAGTTAGAAATAAAATGTTCTTAAAATTCTCATGTTAAAGTGAATTGCAACCATATTGAGTCACCTTTACTAAGTGCATTGTGTTTTTTTTCTGTTAAAAAATATTAGCCTGCCTTGCAAAATATTTATTTTAAACAAGTCAAAGAAAGTATAGTTTTTCAGTGCATGAAAAAAATGATCATCCCTGAGCCCATATATCAGAGGACTTAGACATTTTGGAGTGAGATAAAAGAATACATAGTTAAAGAACCTTACATTATAAAAAAAAATGAAATTAATCTCAAATACATAATTCTCTATGAATGGGGTCCATAGCTGAATGAGACAGAGCAGCAGCTGGAAACCATGAAGAATTACTGTTCTGAGACCTTTCCGTGTTGACTTTTTATTGTCTCCTGATGCTGTTTTGGCCACTTTCATTATTTTAACATAACAAAATACAATGGTGATAACCATAATGAAAAAGTAAATCTGTTGTACAGTTGACCATATGTTATCCTGCCATCTGTGCAAAATGTACATCTGCATAGAGCATATCCTGTCTTGTGTGTAAAAGTTAAAAGAGGCTGATGCAAAGAAAGAGGAAAAAATTGCAATGCAGGGTAAAGAGCTGAGGCCGTGAATGATGAGGATGCAATGCACATGGATGCGTTGGGAGCACAGCTCTGCATGGCGCAGAGGCATGCAAATGGCAACATATCGCTCCAAGGTCATTACTGTCAGAGTAACTGGTGTGACCATCGAATACACAAGCGCTGCCATAGAAATATTGATGCATAACCAAACTTGTATGGTAAAATTAAAATAGGCCAAGAGGAACAGAATATTAGATATGAATAATAAAAAGCTATCAGAAAGAAGTGTAACAGCAAATAAAATGTAGCGTGCAATTGTGTAGAAGGACTTCTTCTTGAAAAAGGTTAGGATGAGTAAAAAGTTGATGCCAAGAAACATCATGACCAGGAGCTGCACAGAAATCACCCGATCATCGATCTGTCTCACCTCAACACCAACCCATGAGCTGTTGTCCCCCATCAATTTTCTAGGCACATACAAAAGTTGTTGAGTCACAGCCAAGTGTTAAATCACCATCTGTCAAAATACAAAGTGATTCTCATCACAAAAACACTACATTTTCCCTGCAATGGCAGAGCGTTGTGGCACTCATTTCCGAAGACAGACGTCTATTCGGCAAGTGGTTCTGAGCGAAGGCTCTGCATGACTGCATGAAGACTTTATAAGAGTGACTCCAGTACGTGAGAGTGAAAGCTAATTAAACTTTGCTCACCACAGTGTCGTCATTGACACATACTTATTGTCCTCTCAGTGGCTATCTGTAGACATATCTGGGTTGTAAGCAACCATTATCGTCGTGGACCTTCAGTGACCCTTATCCTAACCTGACATGGTAGCCACAGTGCAACTCTATGGTAAATTTATTTATACATTATATTGATTCAGAGCTGGCCCACGACTTTATGGGGCCCTCAGCAGAATTTGATTTGGTGCCCTCTGCGTCCAGCTAAATGCACCACCCGCCTCAGCACCACCAATATTAACTATATATTGACCAGGCCACATCGTTACATCTCACACAACCATCATCATGGCTTACTGATGAACTGGAAAATAGCAAAATAAATCAGCAGACAATGCATTCACTGTCAACAAATTAAATATTTTAATATGAAATGTGCAAAAGTGCAAAACAATCAACTACAAATAAATTGTTTCTGATAAAATAATTAATGTGGAGTATGTAAAATGTGAGTAAAATGCAAATGTAAAAAAAGAATACAACAATATGAAATAAATTAAACAGAATCGTAAATAATGACTTAAAATTAACTGGGTGGGAACTTCTGGTGACGCTGTGGAGTAGACATACGTGTAGACTCGCAGCTCCACTAGACCTGTTAATAATTAGCCGATAAAGTAAAAAAAAATGATAAATGAGTACCAGACTGCAGGAAAGGCCTCTAAAGGAATGAGATCCAGTCAGAAAACAGCCAAGAAAGACATGAAAGTCGGTAAAAATGACGATGTTATATCAGGTTCCAAGCAGCTAACGTTAGCCGAAGCTACACCGTTGAAATCCATCAGCGATGCTAGCGGGGAAACAGCGATGCTAGCCGAGCTGAGGAGACTTCAACAGGAGAACAGTGACTCTTTTCGGGATTCGAAAACCTGTCTCCAACTAGTGGAGTTATCCATGGAGGAACTAAAACAACGAACTGAGAGGCTAGGCAGAAGACTGACCGAGGCAGGGAACAGAGTAAGTGCAACGGAAGACAGAAGCATACGGCAGGAGAGGTGGCTGGGCTACCTGTTGCAGAGAGAGGCTAATCTCACTGCCGATGTGCGATGACATGGAAAATAGACTCCGCCGCAACAACATTAGGCTGTATGGAGTTCCAGAAGGCGTAGAGACGGATGACATGATATCTTTCCTGACAGACTTTCTGAGCACTTCTTTCGAGTTTCAAGAAGAAGTCAACATTTAACTAGAGAGAGCGCACAGAGCGCTCGGTCCAAAGCCCAAAGCCGCAGCTGCACCACCGAGATCCATTATAGCTCAGTTTCTGGACTTTAATGTGAAACAAAAGGTGCTGCTGCAGGCTTGGAATCAAAGAATATTCAGTTTCCGGGGGCATACAATCTATTTTGACCATGACTACTCGCCTGACCTGCAGAGGAAAAGGAAAAAGTCCGAGAGGTAATAAAAAGGTTAAAAGAAAAGAACATCAGGCCTCAGTCACCATACCCAGCACAGCTAAGACTCTTCCTGGATGGTGTCATAAAGCTGTTGCCCTCACTTTTGGAGGCACACTCAACATTGGAAGGACTTGGCATAGATACAGTAATGGAGGACCGAAAAAAAATTGGAAAGGGAGCTGACACGAGAGGGCTGGACAGTACAACAGGACCGGAGGATGAACCAACAGCTGAATCCAGTGGAGATCAGAGCCATCATCCAGGGTGATCACAGAGAGGCCAGAGTCGCTGGTCATGAGTATAGATGAAACCACTATAAAACTCAACCTGGTGGACCGTCGCTATTGCACCTTGTGCACTCTTCCCAGAGGTTCTTTTTTCTCTGCCCAGTGAAGATCGGGCAGAGAAGTGTGAGTGTGTCTGAGTGTGTTTGTAAGGTTAAGACTTTGTTCATGTCATTTCAGGAGCAAACCGCTGGAGTATTGGAAGTTTACAGATGTTTTTCATGCTCAAAAAATTCATTTTATCTCTTAGTTATCAATGTTTTGTGTCTCTCGGCCCCTCATACATTTGTTCGTGAAAATCATGATATTGATTTTGGGACAATGACATGACTGGTTAGGTAGCTGGTCTTGTTAGGTAGCATACTGTCAAATTGTATTTACTATTTGTCAACCGTATGCAATGTTATTGACTGTGAATCTTGCTAGCATAGCATTAGCTTTCTGGCTCATCGCTGAGCGGACTAGAATATCTCCCGTTGTCAAGTCGTATCTATGGTCCGTCCTATTTACTGGAGAAGTGAACAACGTCTCTGTTGCATAAGAACCTTACGGGAGAGTAATGATCATTCCAGGTATTAGGTACTGCCCGCTAGTACCTCTTGAGACAATGCAATTTATGGAACAAAATAAATTGAGAGACCTAAAAATTGAAAATGAATGGATGATTTGTATATAGGGTTTGGTCTCTGGTGAGGAAAAAAATAGGTGCTCCTCTAATAATATCACATGCAGTAAAAATAGCTATTATTGTTGATTTTTTGCCAAACAAGTTGGATGCTGGGTTCCAGATCTGGGCAAAGAAAGGATTAATAACCATAAACCAGATGTTTGATGGAGAAGCACTTGAATCATTTAAGCAGTTACAAGATAAATATGGATAGGTATTTACAATTGAGGGATTACCTTTTGTCGCACATCGAATGCAATGTTTTGAAACAACAACATCACCTTCAGTAATTATTCTGGTAAAATGTATAGTGGAGAATAGTAAGAAGAAGATGGTATCCAACATATATAAACATTTATGAACACAGTTCTCAGAAAATTCTTTAGATATAAAGAAAAAGTGGGAGATAGAAATAAATGTTGTTATCGAAGATTAAGAATGGCAAGTGGTCTGTGAGCAGGGTCATAAAGTCACACATAGTCCAGTGTGGAAGGAATTCAATTGGAAACTAAAAATGAGATACTTTAAGACACCTTCTGTTACATCAAAATATGACAAAAATAATACAAATTTATGCTGGAGGAAATGTAAACAGATTGAAGACCACACTCACATCTTCTGGGATTGCCCGATTCTGATTCTATTTTGACAGGCGGTCCAAGCAGAAATTCAAAACATTTTGAAAATTAAATTACCTCTGTGCACCCATTACATTATATACTGAGTTTGACTCCAGGGGAAGATATAGGGAAAAGGAAAGTCCAGCTATTACAGATTCTCCTACTTGTGGCAAGGAAAATGATAACCCTGTCCTGGCTCAAACCTCTACCTCCCACCCTTCAACAATGGCAAGAGGGACTAAAGAAAGTTTATGTAATGGAGAAGATAACTGCAAAACTTCATGTGAAAATGGACTTTTTTTTGATTTTGTGTGCCCCGGTCATCTCCCACTGTTCGGGGTTTCGTTTTGTGGGATGTGTAGTAGATCTAGACTAGGGTTTGTATGTTTGCTGAGACACTAATTGTTCTTCGTTTTTGTTTTTTTGTATTTTGTCCTGAATGTATTGTTTTGCTTTGTTTTTATATGCATAATTTTAAATAAAGAATGTTAAAAAAAATGTAACTGGGTGAAATGGAAATTGTGCAGAAATGATTAAACTGTTTATCTGTTATTTTAAAATTTAATTTCGCAAGGAGTGATAGAAATAGACAAGCTCTTAACAGATTCAGGCAATGTGTCATATTGTTTGGAATATGTGTGTAACAAAAGTAAAATATACATTCAAATACCATACATTCATTGTTCACTTCAATGGAGTTGCTCAGTCCTCTCAGTCTCTGAGTGGCTGAATATAATATCTTTACTTCTATAATTTGGGAATAAAACACTCATTGTTTTAGGGAAGTTCTGGCAAATCCTAAACTTATCCTGTGTGTTAAAAAAAGTCAGCATCTTCACTCACTTCATAGTTTGTATTGCAGTGTTAGGATGTAGATGAAAGAATGACCACAGATATTTTGGGTTGCAGGATTGAAGTGTATCGTACTGTCAAAGTTAGGAGCTCTATCATATTTTTTTCAGAAGACACTTTTTGTAAAAAAATAAAAAAATAAATAAATAAATAAATAAATAAATAAATAAATAAATAAATTTTAAAAAGTGGTTCAATATTATAGAATATATTGTATTGATAAAGAAGTAAAGCAGTAGGCTGATTGACACCTTTCAATATTTCTGAGATAAACCTTGATCTGATTTTATGCAGCAAATGGTCTGAGTATGTCCCCTGTAGCTCCTTAGGTGTTAGCTCACTGCTTTTTCATGTTCCATTACTGAACTTCCTGCAATATTTAAAACTAATCCATTATCAAATGATGCTGAAAAAAAGTGTGGTCAGCATACAACACAGATGTAAGTATGTTACTAGTCAGGTCTTGTTACAATAAACCAGTTAGAAATAAAAGAAAATGTCATGTCAAGGTGAATTGCAACCATTGTGAGTCACTTCTTTTTAAGTGCATTGTACATTTTGTCTGTTAAAAACTACTAGTCTACTTTGCAAAATATTGGTTTTATACAAGTCACAGAAGGTATAGTTTTTAGTATAGTGACATCTCACTGCTTTTTCATGGTCCATTATTAAACTTCCTGAAATATTTCAAACTGATCCATTGTCAAAAACAGTGTTGTCTTGTTTTTAGAAGCATACAACACAGATGTAACATGACAACATTCTATTGAAGTTTGTTATGAGTAGGGCTTGTAATAATATACCAGTTTGAAATTAAATGTTCTTAAAATTGTCCTGTTAAAGTGAATTGCAAACAATGGGCCTCATTCATGAACCGTTCTTACAAACAAATTTGTTCTTAAGTCCCACTTACGAAGATTTTACGAAGATTGTGGCATTCATGAAATTTTTCTTATCCAGGATTTATTCTTAGGTAAGAACAAATCCTACGAACACTCAGGAGTACTCTTACGCACATTTCAGTGCCGGCATGTTGGCATGGTTGTGTTTTCTTCTCTTGTGCAGTTCTATAAAATACAATATTACAGTGATAATTCTGTCATATTTATTTATTTATTCATTTTTATATTTTTGGTAAATTACAGAGAATTTTAAATTTTAAAATAAATTAAATGTGCCAATGATTTAACATTAATCAAGTAAATTGGAAACCATGCCATCAATTAGTATATTGGTGAATGAGGCCCAATGTGAGTCCCTTTTTTAAGTGCATTGTGCATTTTTTCTGTTATAAACAACTAGTCTACCTTGCAAAATATTTCCTTTAAACACGTCAAGGAAGGAATAGTTTTTCAGTGCATGAAAGAAATTATCATCCCTGAGCCCATATATCAGAGGACTCAGGCATTTTGGAGTAAGATAAAACAATACATAGTTAAAGAACCTTACATTGACAAATAAACTTAAATTAATCTGATATACATAATTCTCTATGAATGGCGTCCATAGCTGGATGAGACAGAGCAGCAGCTGAAAACCATGAAGAATTACTGTTCTGAGACCTTTCCATGTTGACTTTTTATTGTGTCCGGATGCCATTTTAGCCACTTTCATCATTTTAACGTAACAGAATGCAATGATGATAACCATAATCAAGAAGTAAATTTGTTGTACAGTTGACCATACGTGACCCTGCCATCTGTGCAAAATGTACATCTGCAGAGAGCATATCTTGTGTTGTTTGTACAAGCTCAGAGAGGCTGATGCAAAGAAAGAGAAAAAAAAAGCAATGCCGGGTAAAGAGCTGAGGCCGTGAATGATGAGGATGCAATTCACATGAATGCGTTCAGAGCACAGCTCTGCATGGTGCAGAGGCATGCAAATAGCAATATATCGCTCCAAGGTCATTGCTGTCAGAGTAACTGGTGTGACCATCGAATACAGAATCACCATCGCAGAAATATTAATACATAACCAAACTTGCATAGAAAAATTAAAATAGGCTAAGAGGTACAGAGTATTAGATATGAGTAATATCAAGCTATCAGACAGTAGTGTAACAGCAAATAAGATGTAGCGTGCAATTGTGTAGAAGGACTTCTTCTTGAAAAAGGTTAGGATGAGTAAAAAGTTGATGCAAAGAAACATCATGACCAGGAGCTGCACAGAAATCACCCGATCATTGATCTGTCTCACCTCACCACCAACCCATGAGCTGTTGTCCTTCATGACTTTTCTGGGCACATACGCAAGTTGTTGAGTTACAGCCAAATGCTAAATTATCATCTGTCAAATGACAAAGTGATCCCCATGACAAAAACACTTACTGTTTCCTGCAATGGCACAGTGTTATGGCACTCGTTTCCAAAGACAGATGTGTGTTTCAGCCTTTGTTCTGAGCGAGGGCTCTGCATGAAGACTTTATAGGAGTGACTCCACTCCAAGGAGAGTAACAGCTAATTAAAGTTTGCTCATCACAGTGTCGTCATTGACACTTTATGCTTGTCCTCTCAGTGGCTATCTGTAGACATATCTGGGTTGACCTGACTTGTAAGCCACAGTGCAGCATGACAGTATATTTATTTCTACATTACATGATTCATTGCTTTTCTTTTACATTTTTTTGAAGTGGTGTAACGCCTGCCAATGTAATAATGTCCGCAAATAATAAATAATAAAACCACAAACGTAATAAAAATCTGCAGCATTTACTGTAATAGCCCACAAATGTAATAAAAATCTGCAGCATTTAATATAATAATCCCACAAATGTAATACATTTTCCACAAACATAATGGCCGCTGCCTACTACAAACGTAACACGCGATTTCCCACAAATGTAATAACTATTACGTTTGGAGGGATTTATTACTTTTGTGGGGAAGTGAAAATCTTTATTGTAATAACTTCCCACAAATGTAATAATACAATGAATAATGGTCGTTGTGGTTGTTTGTTGTCCTATGCACCTACCAATACTACTGACCATGGGTGCAAAATCCAGCTCCTGACTCTCTGCTCCGCTATCACACAATGGATCCCCTGCCTGCCCTCTCTTAATTGTTTGCCCGAAAAATAAATAGGGGAAGTTGAAGAAAAATTAATAAATTGATGAAAACAAGAACACCTCATTTGTTTTTCAGCATGATTTCTTTACTTGATGCCATTTTCTCGTGGAGGCATGGTCGGGTTGCATGTGCACAACAGATAAGAGGGAATCAAGTTGGCTGACTCTGCTTTGCCAAGATTAAGAGAAATGTTCTAGAATTTGTTCCCACTCCTCACCACTGTAGTGATGATGTCACCCATTTTTCTGCAATACACACTTGTTATAAAATCTTAGACAACAAGGCCTCAAAGAGGAGTGGGTTTGAGCTCATTCCACCAGGCCTCCTAGTAGGGGCTTTGATGAATGTTTGTGTATGTGTCACTGCAGGATTACTTAACTTTGTAATACAGGTACACTAAATGATACAGACACACATCCGAATTGTGCAGCACATGAGTGTTTATTTTTTAAGGGGTTTGTGAATGGTTTTAAAATATTACTACAATCACATGACTGTGAGCCAATACATAAACGCACCACATGATTGGTATTTTGGTTTGTTGCCGATATGAAGGTGAGCCGGCAACAAGCAATGAAAGTAAGAAAATAGGGTCACTTAAGTTCTGTGTGTACAGGGAATCAGATTGGATATTTATTAGTGCAATATAATCACAAACATTTTTAGTTACTGTTCTGAGACCCTTCCGTGTTGACTTTTTATCGTCTCCGGATGCTGTTTTGGCCACTTTCATTATTTAACATAACAGAATACAATGATGATAACCATAATCAAAAAGTAAAACTGTTGTAGACTTGACCTGATATGACCCTGTCATCTGTGCAAAATGTACATCTGCAGAGAGCATATCCCGTGTTATGTGTACAAGCTCAGAGAGGCTGATGCAAAGAAAGAGGAAAAAACTGCAATGCAGGAAATAGAGCTGAGGCCGTGAATGATGAGGATGCAATGCACATGGATGCATTGGGAGCACAGCTCTGCATGGCGCAGAGGCATGCAAATGGCAACATATTGCTCCAAGGTCATTGCTGTCAAAGTAACTGGTGTGACCATTAAATACAGAAGCGTTACCACAGAAATATTGATGCATAACCAAACTTGTATGGTCAAATTAAAATAGGCCAAGAGGAACAGAATATAAGTTATGAGTAATACAAAGCTATCAGACAGTAGTGTAACAGAAAATAAGATGTAGCGTGCAACTGTGTAGAAGGACTTCTTCTTGAAAAAGGTTAGGATGAGCAAAAGGTTGATGCAAAGAAACATCATGACCACTCACAGTATTTTCTGTCTAGGGGAGAGAAACATCAGAGAATCGAAACCAGTCTCATATCTGTCTTTTAAATATGTAACAATACAGTAAGCAGGTGGTATGGATTTAAAGAGACAGAAAAAAACCTATAGAGAATTTGTGGATCTACTTCATTTGAAAAGTTTACAAGTGTGAGGTATCTGGATGGCAACACATTCTGATCTTTGAGTTTACATAGTTCAGATTTTAAAATGACTGATTGTTTCTCCTTGTGTGAGGTAAGGAATGTAGACAGAGTTGGGCTCACAGCTCCAAGGGTCTCGGAGTTGTTTTTCAGCTGCGAGTGTGTTAAATGTTAAGGCCACCATAAGGAACTAAAACGGAGTTTTGCCCGCATACCAAATGGCGGGAGATGCCTAAATGTTTATGTTCCCGTAGAAGGACAGAGGTCATTTTGGGAAAAAGAGCAACGGTTGACCGCAGCGAAGTTAGATGAGTTATGGGAGATGAGCAGGGAGACAGGTCAACTACTCTTTTAGTCTATTGGATAATTTACCAAAGTGACCAATTAGAAGAAGTGGGTGTGTACTGGAAAAGGGACTCTAAAAACCCTCGCATAGGAAAAGAAGGAAGGGTGGTATTTGCTGGATCTCCAAAGATCAAAGGCTTGATAGGAGTTCTGATAGGGCAGAGGGCAAAGCATTTTGCCACTACTTTGCCATAGATTTGAGAATACCAGAAAAGCGGCCGCTTCTGGATCGGACACTGGCATGAGATCCGTTTCAATAAAGATTGCTCTATCATTCCACCCAGCCTTGTCTCCACAGAATTCTTTTATCAACGTACTACTCGCCGACACCTTTGACAAAGAGAGAACAGAAACTACAAGTGTTATCAGTTTGTACATTTACAAAGATTTACATATCAACACTGTAATTTAGCCATAGGGGGAAATGTAACTATACTTTAAGTGTACAGCATAGCCCAAATTTGAAAAATATTAAGTATTTCAAAGTAATTAATGCCACTTATACAGTGTAATGAAGTGAACTTGAAGAATGTCCATTTCTGGACCATAAGGCAAACTGCTTTAACCTTTTCTGCTTATAGACAGCCCATTTTATATTTGAATGAATTTGGAACAGTTTGAGTATTTAAGCAGTTGGTATGCATTTAAAGAGAAAAAAAAGAAAACAAAACTGATAGAAAATATGTGGACATGGCCTGAGTCCGTCCACTGCAGCTCCTTATGTGACATCTCACTGCTTTTTCATGGTCCATTATTGAACTTCCTGCAATATTTCAAACTGATCCATTGTCAAAAACAGTGTTGTCTTGCTTTTAGAAGCATACAACACAGATGTAACATGAAAACATTCTATTAAAGTTTGTTATGAGTAGGGCTTGTAATAATATACCAGTTTGAAATTAAATGTTCTTAAAATTGTCCAGTTAAAGTGAATTGCAAACAATGTGCGTCCCTTTTTTAAGTGCATTGTGCATTTTTTCTGTTATAAATAACTAGTCTACCTTGCAAAATATTTCCTTTAAACACGTCAAAGAAGGCATAGTTTTTCAGTGCATGAAAAAAATTATCATCCCTGAGCCCATATATCAGAGGACTCAGACATCTTGGAGTAAGATAAAACATTACATAGTTAAAGAACCTTACATTAATAAATAAACCTAAATTATTATTAAATACATAATTCTCTATGAATGGGGTCCATAGCTGAATGAGACAGAGCAGCAGCTGGAAACCATGAAGAATTACTGTTCTGAGACCTTTCCATATTGACTTTTTATTGTCTCCGGATGCCGTTTTGGCCACTTTCATTATTTTAACGTAACAGAATACAATGATGACAACCATAATCAAGAAATAAAACTGTTGTACAGCTGACCTGATATGACCCTGCCATCTGTGCAAAATGTACATCTGCAGAGAGCAAATCCTGTCTTGTGTGTACAAGCTCAGAGAGGCTGATGCAAAGAAAGAGGAAAAAACTGCAATGCAGGAAATAGAGCTGAGGCCATGAATGATGAGGATGCAATGCACATGGATGCGTTGGGAGCACAGCTCTGCATGGCGCAGAGGCATGCAAATGGCAACATATCGCTCCAAGGTCATTACTGTCAGAGTAACTGGGGTGACCATTGAATACAGAAGCGTTACCATAGAAATATTGATGCATAACCAAACTTGTATAGTAAAATTAAAATAGGCCAAGAGGAACAGAATATTAGATATGAGTAATATCAAGCTATCAGACAGTAGTGTAACAGCAAATAAGATGTAGCGTGCAATTGTGTAGAAGGACTTCTTCTTGAAAAAGGTTAGGATGAGCAAAAAGTTGATGCCAAGAAACATCATGACCAGGAGCTGCACAGAAATCACACGATCATTGATCTGTCTCACCTCACCACCAACCCATGAGCTGTTGTCCCCCATCAATTTTCTAGACACATACACAAGTTGTTGAGTCACAGCCAAGTGTTAAATCACCATCCGTCAAAATACAAAGTGATTCTCATCACAAAAACACTACATTGTCCTTGCAATGGCACAGCACTGTGGCACTAATTTCCAAAGACAGACGTCTGTTCGGCAGTTGATCTGAGCGAAGGCTCTGCATGAAGACTTTAAAGGAGTGACTCCACTACAAGGAGAGTAACCGCTAATTAAACTTTGCTCACCACAGTGTCGTCATCAACACCTGCTTGTCGTCTCAGTGGCTATCTGGTGCCATATCTGGGTTGTAAGCAACCATTACTGTTGTGGCCCCTGACTGACCCTCATCCTTACCTGACATGGTAGCCACAGTGCAACTCTATGGTATATTTATTTATACATTATATTGATTCAGAGCTGGCCCAAGACTTTATGGGGCCCTCAGCAGAACTTGATTTGGTGCCTCTCACCTCCCCAGCTAAATGCACCACCCTCCTCAGGACTGCCATTGTTAACTATATATTGACCAGGCTACATCGTTACTTCCGTTGTACATCTCACACAACCATAATCATGGCTTACTGGTGAGCTGGAAAATAACAAAATACATCAGCGGACAATGCATTCACTGTCAACAAATTAACTATTTTAATATGAAATGTGCAAAAGTGTAAAACAGTCAACTACAAATCAGTTGTTTCTGACAAAATATTGAATATGGAGTATGTAAAATGTGAGTAAAATGCAAATGTAAAAAAAAGAATACAACAATATGAAATAAATTAAATAGAAACGTAAATAATGGCGTAAATTTAGCTGGGTGAAATGTAAAACTGTGCAGAAAGGATTGAACTGTTTATCTGTTATTCTAAAATTTTACTTCGCAAGGAGTGATTGAAATGAAAAGCTCTTAACAGATTCAGGACCAAAGGCCATGTGTCATATTGTTTGAAATATGTGTGTAACAAACGTAAAATAAACATTCAAATACCATACATTCATTGTTCACTTCAATGGAGTTGCTCAGCCCTCTCAGTCCCATGTTGCTGAATATAATATCTTTACTTCAATCATTTGGGAATAAAACACTCACAGTATTTTCTGTCTAGGGGAGAGAAACATCAGAGGATCAATACCAACCTCATATCTGTCTATTAAATATGTAACAATACAATAAGCAGGTGGTATGGATTTAAAGAGACAAAAAAAAAACTATAGAAAAGTTGTGGATCGAATTTATTTGAAAAGTTTGTTATCAGTTTGTACATTTACAAAGATTTACATATCAACACAGTAATTTTGCCATAAGGGGAAATGTAACTATACTTTATTTACAAAGTGTACAGCATTGTCCCAATTAAAAAAAAATGTTAAGCATCTCAAAGTAATTAATGCCACTGATATAGTGTAATGAAGTGAACTTGAAGAGTGCCAATTTCTGGACCATAAGGCAAACTGTTTCAATCAGTTCTGCTTATAGACAGTCCACTTTATATTTGAATGAATTCGGAACAGTTTTGAGTATTTAATTGTTTTGTGGAAGTTCTGGCAAATCCTAAACTTGTCCTGTGTGTTCAAAAACAAAAGTTAGCATCTTCACTAATTGTTTATCCTCGTGGTGAACGTGGGAAAATATAAGAAGTTCGTAGTTTGGTTGTATTGCAGTGTCAGGATGTAGATGAAAGAACGACCACAGATATTTTGGGTTGGGACACTGAAGTGGATCTTACTGTAAAAGTCAGGAGCTCTATCATGATATTTTTCTCAGAAGACCTTTTTTGCAAAAGAAAGTAGTGGTCAATGTGATAGAATATATTGTTTTGATAAGGAAGTGAGGCAGTAGGCTGATTGGCATCTTGCAATATTTCTGAGACAAACCTTTATCTGATTTAATGCAGCGAATGGTCTGAGTCTGTCCCCTGCAGTTCCTTAGGTGTTAGCTCAATGCTTTTTCATGTTCCATTACTGGACTTCCTGCAATGTTTCAAAATAATCCACTGTCAAATGACGCAGAAAAAAAGCATTGTGTCTTTCTTAGAAGCATACAACACAGATGTAAGTATGTTATTAGTCAGCTCTTGTTACAATAAACCAGTTAGAAATAAAAGAAAATGTCATGTCAAGGTGAACACCAACCATTGTGAGTCACTTCTTTTCAAGTGCATTGTACATTTTGTCTGTTAAAAACTACTAGTCTGCCTAGCAAAATATTGGTTTTATACAAGTCAAAGAAGGCATACTTTTTCAGTGCATGAAAAAAATTATCATCCCTGAGACCATATATCAGAGGACTCAGACATTTTGGAGTAAGATAAAACAATACATAGTTAAAGAACCTTACATTAATGAATAAACTTAAACTAATCTCAAATACGTAATTCTCTATGAATGGGGTCCATAGCTGGATGAGACAGAGCAGCAGCTGGAAACCATGAAGAATTACTGTTTTGAGACCTTTCCGTGTTGACTTTTTATTGTCTCCGGATGCCGTTTTGGCCACTTTCATTATCTTCACATAACAGAACACAATGATGATAACCATGATCAAGAAGTAAAACTGTTGTACAGCTGACCTGATTTGACCCTGCCATTTGTGCAAAATGTACATCTGCAGAGAGCATATCTTGTGTTGTTTGTACAAGCTCAGAGAGGCTGATGCAAAGAAAGAGGAAAAAAATGCAATGCAGGGTATAGAGCTGAGGCTGTGAATGATGAGGATGCAATGCACATGGATGCGTTGGGAGCACAGCTCTGCATGGCGCAGAGGCATGCAAATGGCAACATATCGCTCCAAGGTCATCGCTGTCAAAGTAACTGGTGTGACCATCGAATACAAAAGAAGCACCATAGACATATTGATACATAACCAAACATGTATAGTAAAATTAAAATAGGCTAAGAGGTACAGAGTATTAGATATGAGTAATATCAAGCTATCAGACAGTAGTGTAACAGCAAATAAGATGTAGCGTGCAATTGTATAGAAGTACTTCTTCTTGAAAAAGGTTAGGATGAGTAAAAAGTTGATGCCAAGAAACATCATGACCAGGAGCTGCACAGAAATCACGCGATCATTGATCTGTCTCACCTCACCACCAACCCATGAGTTGTTGTCCCCCATCAATTTTCCACGCACATACACAAGTTGTTGAGTTACAGCGAAGTATAAATTATCATCTGTCAAAAGAGTAAGATCCTCATCACACCCACCCCCTCACACCTACTGTATCTTGCAATGGCACAGTATTGTTGCACTCTTTAAGACGACAGATGTCTGTTTCAGCCTTTGTTCTGAGTGAAGGCTCTGTCTGAAAACTTTATAGGAGTGACTTCACTACAAGGAGAGTAACAGCTAATTAAAGTTTGCTCAACACATTGTCGTCACTGACACTTTTTGCTTGTCCTCTCTTAAGCTAAAGATCAGTTAGTGCCAGAATCAACAAGAAAATAAAGTTCCTTGTAGCTTCTCTAACAAGATTGCACATTTTGAAAATGCTTATCTTGTTTATTTGTTAGCTCATGATTTCTTTAGCTGCCGCCATTTTCTTGTTCAGATTTTTTTTCACAAAAAAATCTGAATTAGAAATTAAAGAATCACTAAAATCCAATTCATAAATTAGGTGTTTCCTAATATTCAAGCAGACATATGGCATACAGCCAAAATTGCAAGTCTGTGTGCTTCTGTGTGCTATTTTAATGAAAACTTGTCTGTGTTTTCATAATAAAAATAATTTGTATTGGTGACAGCGATATTGGCATGGAATAACTTGGTATTGGATCCAACCAAATTTTGTGTTTTCAGCTGTCCCTAATGTGCGGTGGCCCTGAAGTGCAAAACACAACGGCAAATCAGAAAACACGACGTCAAATCAGAAATCCAACGGCAAATCAGAAAACAAAACCGCAAATCAGAAACCACAACCACAAATCTGAAAACACAACAGCAAATATGAAAACACAACTGCAAATCAGAAAACACAACAGCAAATTAGAAAACACAACAGCAAAGCAGAAAACACAACACCAAATCAGAAAACACAATGGCATAACAGATGGGAAAACACATCTATTTAAAATACAAAACACAACTAAAATTGGAAAAGCACACAGACTCACACATATGAAAATATTTTGAAAAATCTAATTGTAGACCAATCAGTCTAAGCCATAGCACTACAAATCCAACTGATGTGAGCTCAGCTCCTTTGTGCCAACTTTGTAAACATAGAGGCAGAAAGAGGAAGAGGGAAAGTAAGAGCAGCAGCAGGATGAGGAAGAGGACGAAGAAGGGGAGCAGGCAACAGTGACACTGCATCACCACTCCATCCTCGGTCCCTACAACACAGCCCTCATTATTCGCTTTCTGGACAAACTTCATGACACAGTAGTCCAGGACGGGCCAGAGCAGCCCCAGTTTGTTGTCATCTGGGATAATGTCAGTTTCCATCGGGCTGCTCTGCCCCGGGACTGGTTCACCAACCATAACAGATTTATTGCACCCAACTTGTCACCATACACCCCATTTTTTAATCCAATTGAGGAGTTCTTTTCAGCATGGCACTGGAAAGTTTATGATCGTCAGCCACATGCCAGTATGCCTCTTCTACCAGCCATGGAAGAGACATGCGGCGACATTGAGGTGAGGTCCATACAGGGTTGGATACGGCATACAAGGCGATATTTCCCCCGTTGCTTGGCAAGGGAGGACATTGCCAGTGATGTGGATGAGGTGATGTGGCCAAATACCAACAGGAGATAGGATCCATAGCCTAAATGTCTTCCAATCATTCCGTTACAACACTATGTTTTGTGAAAGATTCTAGTTGTACCACCTCTTTGTGTTTTGTTTTTTTTACTTTTGCAAAAACCTGAAAAACAAAAAAAAATTCTGCAGTTTTTCCATTTTGTTTTCATGTGTCTAGATCAACTGTAGTTGATCAATCTTTCACAAAAAAAATCTGTATGAGACTTTTAAAGTCAAAAACCATCCAAAGTACTTAATACAGCTGTGTTTTGCATAAAGCACATCAGTGTGTTGTTGCTGCTCGGAAAGAGCAATTTAAAGGTGCTTGTGTTTAACGCTTTGATGCTAAAAACAGTTTTGAAATGGGATTGTTAGGTTTTGTTTCAAGAGTTTCATTTTGCTGTACAAGTTAGGAGTTTATCTCCATGTGCTGTGTCTTACTCGACCTGTGTGTTAAGTTATGACACAGTGAGCCAATGTCTGCAACATGTGTGTAAGCATTCGGCAAAAACTGTAAGTTATGACACAGTGAGCCAAAGTGTTGCCCGAGGGTACCCACCTTTTCCGTTTTGGTTAATGTGTTGTGTTTTCTGAGTTGCGGTTGTGTTTTCTGATTTGCTGCTGTGTTTTCTGATTTGCTGTTGGGTTTTCTGATTTGTTGTATTTTCTGATTTGTGGTTGTGTTTTCTGATTTGCAGTTGTGTTTTGCACAACTACTACTACTAATGCCTGCGACCAGCACAACATTTCCTCATGATTTTATATATAAATTATGTGTGTAGAGTGAAAATTATGTGACCTTAATCAAGATTAAGAGAAATGTTCTAGAATTTGTTCTCACTCCCCACTACTGTATTAAAGATGTCACCCACTTTTCTGCAATACACACCTGTTATAAAATCTTAGACAACAAGGGTTTGAGCTCATTCCACCAGGACCCCCATTAGAGGCTTTGATGGATTTTTTGTGTATGTGTCACTGTGGGACTACTTAACTTTGTACATCAGGCACACTAAATCTTACAGCCACACATCCAAATTGTGCCGCACAAGCATGTTTATTTTGGAAAAAATTGTTTGGGAATGGTTTTAAAATATGACTACAATCACTTGACTTTGAGCCAAAAAAAGAAAAGTACCACATGATTGATATTTTGGTTTGTTGCCGATTTGAAGGTGTGCCGAAAACAAGCAATATAATCACAAATGAAAGTTTGTAATTATATTGCCAACCAAAACTTGCCCCCCAAAAGATCTACTGAATCATTTCAATGAGAGAAACATATTTCAAAAGCATAAAATCATTACTTTAAAAATCCAAAGGTTTTTTATACAAGCTACAGAAAGCGTAGTATTTCAGTGCATGAAAGAACATTTCATCCCTAAGGCCATAAATGAGAGGACTCAGACATCTCGGAGCAAGAATAAAAGCAATGTAGTTAAAATACCTGACATTGATATATAACAGAAAATTAGTCTGAAGTAGAGCCGCTTCTATGAATGGACACCACAGCTGGATGAGACAGAGCAGCAACTGGAAACCATGAAGAATTACTGTTCTGAGACCTTTCCATGTTGACTTTTTATTGTCTCCAGATGCCGTTTTGGCCACTTTCATTATTTTGACATAACACAATACAATAATGCTCACCATAACTAAGAAGTAGAACTGACTGATAGCTGATCGAAGATGACCCTGCCACTTTTGAAAGATGAATATTTCCACAGAGCATACATTTTTCTGAATGTAGAAGCCATGGGTTGCAGATTTAAAGAAAATGGACAGAACAACAATGCAGGGTAAACAACTAATGCTGTGAATGAAGAGGATACAGTGCATACAGCTGCGTGTGGAGCACAGCTCTGAGTGTCGCAGGGGCAGGCAAATGGCCACATAGCGCTCCAGGGTCATTGCTGTCAGAGTGACTGGTGTTAGATAAGTGTACAGAGACAAAATCATGTAAATAATGAGACAAAACCACACTTGTATGGTAAAACGAAAATAGCTTAAAATGAGCAGGATATCAGTCACGAGTAGATACAGACAATCAGACAGTAGTGTTATAGCAAATAAGACGTAGCGCATGGTTGAGTAGAAGTTATCCTTCGTAAAAAATGTCATGATTAGCAAAGAGTTGATGCAAAGAAAGACTAACACCAGAACCTGAACAAAAATGACCCGACCACTGATGTTCTTCAGAGAGGATTCACCACCATTCATTGAGTTATTAGCTGCCATATATCCTGAAATATCAAGGGTTTAGACACTTTCAACGAAAAGACAGTTTCAAAATTAGAGAATTCATATATCTGTCAGTATATTATTTGTATAAGCAAGATGCCCAGATTTTCCTGTGGCACAACACACAAATAATTTCAACTTAAACAACCTCACAGATGTGATTGGTGGACGTTTAGATGATTCACACAAAAATGACACACATCAGTATGATATCACATACATTACACTTAAAATGCATTTGAGAGAAACAAACCATCAGCTTAACAAAACATCCCTGCATCAACATGGAATTGTTGCACAGAGTCCCATAGATAAACATCTTCTGCTGTGCTCTGTGTGGCCCTCTGAGAAAGGGCTGTGTATGGGGAGTTTATAGGGCTAACTCTTGATGAAACTAACCAGTGTTGTCATCAGCAACTGTTGCTACAACACTCCTCAATGACCATACTAAATATAGTTACTCACTTTGTGTTTCAGAGATTTTTTCCCACAAATATTAAGACTTCACATGTTGTCCTCAGAGTTGATGTGTTTGAAGCAGGAAAAATGGGTAAGCGTAAGGACTTGAGCAAGTTTGAAAAAGGGCTAAATTGAGATGGCTAGATGACTGAGTCAGGAAAGAACAGTGGTGAACTGGTGACAGGGTCATGGCTCATTGTTGTATGTGGGGGAGTGAAGGCTGGCCCATGTGGTCCGATCCAACAGGTGAGCTACTGTGGCTCAAATTGCTGAAGAAGTTAATGATGGTTCTGATAGAAAGGTTTCATAATACACCGCACATCGCAGTTTGTTGCGTATGAGGCTGAATAGCTGCAGACCAGGCAGGGTGCCCATACTGACCCCTCTCCGCAACCGAAAGCGCAAACAATGGCCATGTGAGCATGAGAAGTGGACCACGGAGCAATGTGGTAAGGTGGCCTGGTCTGATGAATCACGTTTTCTTTTACATCATGTAGATGGCCAGGTGCGTACATTGCTTACCTAGGGAACACATGGCCAGTGCTTTCAAGGTCCTGCCCACCCGCCCAGATTTCTTCGGTGTATCCTGGAGAGGCTGCTTCTACTTTGCAGTCCGCCTCACCTTCAGATGCAAAAGTAGCCCGAAAATATTTGATTACCTCTCTGAAGCCCTTTGCTGGATACACCTAAACAACCACAACCTGCCTCAAGTTGTCCTCCAGCTGGATGAGTTTCTCATGGTAACTCCGCTATCCTCCCCACCAGCACAAGGTCTTTCCAATCAACCTTCCACAAACTTGGCGTTGCCCTTTCTGCCGATACAACATCAGGAGCCAGTACATCCCTCAAATTCCAACGCGTCACCCTCGATGCACTCATCTTACAAGCCACACGTACCTCATTGTTCATCTCCAACTACCTCCTTGCCCACCACTGTACCAAGCACCACCTTCTGTCCCTGCTCGGACACCTCAACTACGCCACTATCCCCCAGGGTCAATCTTCACCTCCCATCCACTATCCCTGTCTCCCACCAGCCAGAGGACATCCAGCTATACACAGATACAGCATCCTCAGTAGGTTTCAAGAGGCTACTGCAGCGGTACATGGTTCCCCTCCATTTCCCCCCCAGAACCGACCCCTCTCCCCGTCCCCTGCCCTCTACAAACTATATCCAGTCATAATCACTGCACTTCCTTTGGTGCACTAATGGTCCAGAAAAGTCATCCTAATCCACTCAGACAACCTCAATGTCATCGACATCATCAAAAAAGGCTGCTCGCAATCACTAGATATCATGACATTTTTCCAACACCTGACTTTAGTTCTATCCCAGCATCACTTCACAATCTGCAAAGCTCAATTCCTGGCCACCAAAACCACAATGCTGACTCTCTGTCTCGGTTCTCATTTCAAAAATTAAAATCCTTGGCAGCAGACTCAGACCCTAACCCAACACCAGTCCAACAATTTTCAGCCACCATCTACATCTAAACCCCGAGTTCCTCCACCTCGTCGCCACATCTTAGCAAGCCATCCTGAACAATCTGTCTCTTAAAATCCTTTCATCTCACTATTCAAGATGGTGCAGTTTCAAGTCCTTCCATAACCTTCACAACATCCCTTTCCCCTCGACATCGTAACAATAACCAGCTTCATCGCAATCAGATAATCCACCATCCAGGTGCATCAAATTTTTCATTTAACTTAGTTCCCTAATGAAGCCAAGCCGAAAGAGACGTGCGCCCATCTAGACATGCCCCCACGAGTCTCAACCTCCCCGGTTCCTAGATGGTCCCCCCACTATGCAACCCAACTCAAACCCCCGTCTTCATCCACAAAACTCGACCCCCCTTTCCTTCATCTACTTACCTCAACCCTCCTCAACAGGTGGGAGACTGACCATCTGGTGACCTGGTGCAGCCAGAACAACCTGGAGGTTAATGCTGTAAAGACAGTGGAGATAGTCGTGGACTTCAGGAAGAACCCAGCCCCACCCGCCTCCATCATCCTGTGTGGTTTCCCAGTCGACTCTGTAGAGTCTCACCGCTTCCTGGGCACTATCATCACCCAGGACCTAAAATTGGACCTGAGCGTCAGATCCCTCACCAAAAAAGCACAACAGAGGATGTTCTTCCTGCGGCAGCTGAAGAAGTTCAACCTGCCAAAGACGATGATGGTGCACTTCTACACCGCCATCATCGAGTCCATCTTCATCTCTTCCATCACCGTCTGGTACACTGCCGGCACTGCTAAGGATAAGAGCAGCCTGCAGCTTATCCTACGCTCTGCTGAGAAGGTGATTGTCCCTTCAGGACCTGCACACAGGCTCTGAGGCGTGCAGGTAGGATTGTGGCCTACCCCTTCCATCCCGGTCACAGACTTTTTGACAATCTCCCATCTGGCAGGAGGCTGCAGTCCATCAGGACCAAAACCTCACACCACATGAACAGTTTCTTCTCCTTTGCAGTTGGGATCCTAAACAAGTCCCGGGACCCACACTAGGGATGCACCGATCCGATATTAAGATCGGATATCGGCTCCGATATTGACAAAACGGCTGGATCGGGGATCGGTAAAATGAAACAGATCCACCAGCCGATCCAATTTTTTTTTTCGCCGTCGCAGCACATCCTACGTCATTCGTCAGCGTCAGTGTGTCGCATGCTGGAAGAGCACTAGTTGTTGTTTGACCAACTCTTTATTAGTTTATTCTCAGGTTCAGCTGCTATGTTTTATTTTGTATTCCTGTTTGCAGGACGTTACACTGACTCACGTCACATTTCTCCGCTGATTAGCTGTTAGCCTCGCCATCAGCTGTTAGCCTCACCGGTCAGCTGTTAGCCTAGCAACGCTAACTTTCAAACCGACAGACTCAATACTCTGTGGGCTGTCCATCATTGCTGCGTTGGTCCTCCCTCCACCACAACCTCAGGGTTATTCACCGCCGGGCTGCTTTGTCTCCTCCTCTGCTGCTGTGGTCTCCCCGGCTTGCAGCGATGCTGGATGGTCGCCCCCGCTGTATGCACGGAGCCTCCAGAGGCTAGTTTGTTTACAGGCGATGCTAGTGTTCCCTCCGTGCTGACTGACAGGCGCTAAATTCATTTTTTGTTTTGTTTGTTCCAATTTGTTACGTGTGTCCTTGGGTACCCTGACAGGCGCTATATAAATTAAATGTATTATTATTATTATTATTACTATTATTATTATTATTAATGTTACACATGTTTACAATGTTCGGTAACTGTTTGATTATTTTGTCTTAGTTAGGAAAGTCTGGTGCCTTTAGTCCCTTTCACATGGTGGAAGGTATACAGTTTATTATTAATTCAACAACGGTATCGGATCGGTATCGGGTATCGGCCGATACGCTCAGTCCAGGTATCGGTATCGGATTGGATCGGAAAAAACTGGATCGGTGCATCTCTAACCCACACCCCCACTGACACTGACTCTTGCACTCATACCCACCATCACCCTTGAATAAGGCATTACAGTAATGCAGAATTTGTACATTTTTCAAATAATTTTCAACAATCTTTTATTTTTAATCTCTTTTTTATTATTAATGTACATCTCTTCCGTCCTTATTTATCATCATCCCACACTCATGTCTCTGTCAAATTCCTTGTTGTTGTAAAACCCTTCTTGGTAATATATCTGTTTCTGATTCTGATTCTGATTCTTTCTTTCATCCACCAACCTCGACCCCCCTTTCCTTCATCCACCAACTTCGACCGCTTTTCTTCATCCAACAAATCCGACCCCCCTTCCCTTTCCTTCCCAAGTCGTCTACCAATTTTTAAAAACTATCATAACGCCAAATTATGGCGTTACCTTGTTAGTGACACGTTCATTGTTTACTTCGCCAGAGTTGCTTAGTCCTCTCAGTCTCGTGTTACTGAATATAATGTCTTTACTTCAACATTTCGGGAGAAAATACTGTTTTCTTTTGGGGGAAAGTACCATCAGAGGATCAAACCCCAGTCTCATATCTGTGTATTGAATATGTAAGGATACAGCAAGCAGTTGGCATGCATTTAAAGAAAAAAAATCTATAGAAAATCTGTGGATTTACTTTATTTGAAGAGTTGTCAATTTGTACATTTACAAAGATTTAAAAATCAACGCTAATTTGCAATGCGGGGAAATTTAGCTGGTCTTTATTTACAAAGTGTGCAGCATTGTCCTGATTAAAAAATGTGCTCATAGACAGTCCATTTTGTATTTGAATAAATTAGCACAGGTTTAAGTGTTTACATTTTTTAGGGAAATTTAGACAAATCCTAAACTTATCCTGTGATAAAAACATTAATTCAGTAGCTTCACTAGTTGTACTGAACTTCATAGTTTGTTTTTATTGCAGTGTCAGGATGTAGATGAAAGAAGGATCACAGATATCTCCGCTTTGCAACACTGACATGTATTGTGCTGTAAAAGTCAGGTCCTTTATCATAATTTCTTTTTTTCCTGAAGATTTTTTTTGCAAAAAAAAATAAAAAATGGTTCAGTACAATGGGATATATTTTCTTAATAAATAAATAAGCTAGTAGGCTCTCTGGGGTCTTTCAATCTTTCTGTGAGCAACCTTGATCTGATTTAATACACTACATGGTCTGTCCCCTGCAGTTCCATATGTGACAACTCACTTTTTTTTTTGGTCCATTACTGTACTTCCTGCAATATTTCAAACTGATCCACTGTCAAAAATAGTGTTCTCTTGTTCTTAGAAGCATACAACACAGATGTAACATTGGAACATTCTATTAAAGTTTGTTATAAGTAGGGCTTGTAACAATAAACCAGTTCGTTACTTAACATTCTTAAAATTGTCATGTTAAAGTGAATTCCAACCGTATTGAGTCACTTCTTTTTAAGTGCATTGTGCATTTTTTCTGTTAAAAACTACTAGTTTACCTTTCAAAATATTTCTTTTATACATGTCAAGGAAGGCATAGTTTTTCAGTGCATGAAAAAAAATATCATCCCTGACCCCATATATCAGAGGACTCAGACATCTTGGAGTAAGATAAAACAATACATAATTAAAGAACCTTACATTAATAAATAAACTTAAATTAATCTCAAATGCGTAACGCTCTATGAATGGGATCCATAGCTGGATGAGACAGAGCATCAGCTGGAAACCATGAAGAATTACTGTTCTGAGACCTTTCCATGTTGACTTTTTATTGTCTCCAGATGCCGTTTTGGCCACTTTCATTATTTTAACATAACAGAATACAATGATGACAACCATAATCAAGAAGTACAATTGTTGTACAGTTGACCACATGTGATCCTGCCATCTGTGCAACATGTACGTCTGTGGAGAGCAAATCCTGTGTTGTGTGTACAAGCTAAGAGAGGCTGATGCAAAGAAGGAGGAAAAAATAGCAATGCAGGGTAAAGAGCTGAGGCCGTGAATGATGAGGATGCAATGCACATGGATGCGTTGGGAGCACAGCTCTGCATGGCGCAGAGGCATGCAAATAGCAACATATCGCTCCAAGGTCATTGCTGTCAGAGTAACTGGTGTGACCATCGAATACAGAATCACCATCGCAGACATACTAATACATAACCACACTTGTATAGTAAAATTAAAATAGGACAAGAGGAATTGAACATTAGATATGAGTAATAAAAAGCTATCAGACAGTAGTGTAACAGCAAATAAGATGTAGCGTGAAATTGTGTAGAAGGACTTCTTCTTGAAAAAGGTTAGGATGAGCAGAAAGTTTATGCAAAGAAACATCATGACCAGGACCTGCACAGAAATCAACCGGTCAGTGATCTGTCTCACCTCACCACCAACCCATGAGCTGTTGTCCTCCATTACTTTTCGATGCACATACACAAGTTGTTGAGTTACAGCCAAGTGTTAAATCATCATCCATCGAAAAACAATGTGATTCTCATCACAAAAACACTGTTTCCCTGCAATGTCGCAGCATTGTGGTACTCTTTAAGAAGACAGATGTCTGTTTCAACCTTTGTTCTGAGCGAAGGTTCTGCATGAAGACTTTGTAGGAGTGATTCCACTATAAGGAGAGTAACAGCTAATTAAAGTTTGCTCATCACAGTGTCGTCACTGACACTTTCTGCTCATCCACTCAGTGGCTATCTGTAGACATATCTCGGTTGTAAACAACCATTACTGTCATGACTGACCCTTATCTTAACCTGACTTGTAAGCCACAGTGCAACACTACAGTGTATTTATTTATGTATTATATGATTTATTGGTTTCTTTTGTGAAGTGGCTTTGTGGATTATGAAAAGCACTATGTAAATAAAATGTATTATTATTATTATTATTATTATTATTATTATTATTATTATTAATATTATTATTATTATTACTACTATTATCGTTGTTGTTGTTGTTGTTATCACCATTATCATTATTATCATGATTAGAACTATTGTTTAAAGAAGTTTCTGCACTAAGCTGTTTTGTCAAGAATTTTTTTTTCTCTACAGCTGAAGTTTAAAAAAATTAATAAATTGATGAAAACAAGAACACCTCATTTGTTTTTCAGCATGTTGTCTTAACCTGATGTTATTTTCGCATGGAAGCCTGGTCGGGTTACATGTGCTCAACAGATAAGAGGGAATCAAGATGGCTGACTTTGCTTTGCCAACAATGTCTATAAATTATTTGTGTAGTGTGAAAATTGTGGGACCTTAATCAAGATTAAGAGAAATGTCCTAGAATTTGTTCCCACTCCTTGCCACTGTAGTGATGATGTCACCCATTTTTCTGCAATACACACCTGTTATAAAATCTTAGACAACAAGGCCTCAAAGAGGAGTGGGTTTGAGCTCATTCCACTAGGACCTCCTATTAGGGGCTTTGATGTATTTTTTGTGTATGTGTCACTGCAGGATTACTTAACTTTGTACATCAGGCACACTAAATGATATAGACACACGTCCAAATTGTGTAGCACCTGAACAATTTTTTTTTGAGTGTTGGTGAATGGTTTTAAAATATTACTACAATAACATGACTTTGAGAGAAAAAAGCCAGACGAGTCGATTACCGTGTGCAGTAGAGTTCCGCAGCTCAAGGATGAAAATGTATGATTATTACTCCATGGAAACTCAAAAGTTCATATGCATCTTGCCTACCAGAGCAGACAGGGAAAAGAACGGAATTGAGCATTTCTAACTGCACTCGGTTATCGACTCATCAGGCTTCCCCACAAGTGGAAGCTGCTGCAGGAGAGTGGTGAGTTGTGTTCACTTTACAATAGAAATCCGGCTAAGCTAGCAGATGTTTGATGCCTCGAACTATGTGCTGGGACCCTATTTGTACTGTTTCTGAAGTTTGGTGCTGTTCTGAGCATTATTTGTGGCTATGAGTGGCTTTTTGATGGCAGTTTCATCTTGGAGGCATATACTGCAATGTATTGTTATCGTGCAGTCTTTTTCTGAGGTTGCTAAAACTACGTAAGCTAGCAGTCTGCAAACTTGATCTCTCGAGGGGGGGTCTTACTCGTTGTAACGCTTTTGTTAGACCATGGATTAAATTTACACCGGAATATCCCTTTAATTTGTACACATAAACAGTGATGGGATTAATTGGGTTATAGCCAGCCCAAGTAACAAGTGAATTAAGCGGTTGCTTGGGTTGACAGGTTGATGGGACGGAGTCATGCTATGCGGGGTCGAGGTGAAGTGTTAACAACTGAGTCTTAAGTCTCTTATGGAAGATGGAAAGTGAATCCGCTGTCCTGACATTGGTCGGGAGTTCGTTCCACCACTGAGGTGCTAAAACAGAGAGGAGTTGAGCAGGCTTTGTTTGCTCTCAGCAATGGGGGTACCAGCCAGCCAGCTGATGTAGTGGAGTGAAGCGCTCTCGCTGGGGCGTGTGGTCTGATCAGTGTTTGGCGGTAGACGGGTACAGTTCCGTTGAAGGCCTTGAAGGTCAGCACCATCGTCTTCAATTAACAGTTAATATTTTAAGAATCCATACTACTGGTTTAATCATTTCTGCACAGATTCCATTTCACCCAGTTCATTTTCTGTCTTCACTAGTTTCTATTTAATTGATTTCGTATTGTTCCCTTTTTTTATTTAGAAATAGAGACAGGAACAAGAGGCCAGACAACTGGTGCCAAACTGGTAGTGTTGCTGTTGAACTGTACGTTACAATACATCTGACATCTTGTGTTGCACTCAAAAAGTGGGGGGCCCTAAAATTGCAAAAGTACAAATTCCTACGTAACGACACTTTAAGAGTAAGTTGTTTGATGTTTACAGCAGCAGTGTGTTATGTTTCCAAACCTTTAATTGCTACAGTTATTAACAATTATGAAAGCTCAGCTGAGAAGCTTTAGAGAATGTCGTTGTTTTGATAAATGACACAGTATGCCAGCCTCTACAAACTGACACCACATCTGAATGATATACAAGCAGGAGAAACTTTACTGGGCCCTCTCCATGTTGCCATTTACTCTTTCCGGGTACAGCTTTGTGAAGGCCTGTTCATTATGTTGCAGAAAAAAAAATAAAAGAATGTCCGATATGATGGTTTATTTTATTTTTGCTTTGTTTTTCTCCATATGGATTAAGACTCGAAAGAGAGCAGCGATGCTAATGAGCCGATCAACAGTGTTCCCTCATGGCAAATTAACGCATGTGAAACTCATTAAAGAAACTTAATTGCCTCATGTATTATTTAAACTGGATGGATGACATAACAGGTGAAAAGAAAAAAAGTTTTTGTCTCAAGGTTTCTGTAAGAATTCTGTGCTGATATCAAAATGATGATTATCATGCTTGGATTCAAGTATATATCTAAACAGTCAGATCACATTGTATTTATTCTGACATTTCCATACAAATGTTGCAACCAACACCAAAACGACGCATTATACAAACAAGACAGAGCACCTTGTGAATTTGTACTCAGACACAGTGGTGTTTTGGGCTAATGCTCACATAAGCATGCTAAGATGCTCTCAATGATATTTCTAGCATGTTTGTGTTGCAGTGTGCTGTGTGTAAAATATCCTGATTATCCCTAAACCCAAACCAAAGCAGAAGCTAATGGGAATAAGAAAATGTTGAGATATTGCACTGCAAAAGTAAAAATTTAACTAACTTATGGCACTTAAGGAAGGGTCAGAAGACCAACAAAGTAATTTTAATTTTATTAGAATTAGATAATCACATAAGGAATCGCAAATATCTGTACCAAATGTCATGGCAATCCATCCAATAACTGTCAGTACATGTCACCAAAACCCAAAGATGGCAATGTCATGATGGTGCAAGAGGAAAAATCAGTGGATCAACATTTTGGTTGGTTTCTTCCTCTGGGGACCATGAATACTTGTCCAAAATGTAATGGTAATCTGACCAATAGTCGTTCACAGTTTGAAGTCGATGTTTGAATATTTTACCAATCTTGCCAATGTAATTCATTCGTTCACATGCATGTACAATAAGCAGTCCTTTTTGCATTTCAGTGCAAGAAAACACTTTTCATCCCTTTGGCCATAAACAAGATGACTCAGACATCTTGGAACACGAACAAACATTATAAAATTTGATGTCCCTACTACAAAAGAATAACACAAGATATACCTGAGGGAGAGCAGCTTCTGTGAGAGGGCACCACAGCCGGATGAGACAGAGCATTAGCTGGAAAGCACGAAGAATTACTGTTCGGAGCTCTCTCTGTGTTACCTTGTTTTTCTTTCATGATGCAGCTTTAGCCACTTACCCTTTTATTTTAACATATGAGAATACAATAGTAATAAACATGTAGAACTGACTTATAGCGGACCTAATATGCTGCTGCCAACTGTGCAAGACGACCGCCTTCACAGTGCAGATTAGGGTGACAGATTCAAAGAAGCTGGACATAATAACAACACAGGGTACAGAGCTGAGGCCGTGAATGATGGTGATACAGCGCAAGGCGTTGCGTGTTGAGCACAGCTCTGCATGGCGCAGGAGCAGGCAAATAGCCACATAGCGCTCCAGAATCACTGCTGTCAGATAACTGGTGAAAGTACGGAGACGAACCACAAAACACATAAGACAATCACAAAGTATTAGTGAATAAGATGTAGGGCATTGTTTTGTACAATAAATGCTTCATAAAAAAGATTGCTATCAGTTTTTAGCTCCAGTGTTTCCTCATGGGGGCCTGCAGGACTGGGAGCTGTCTCCGGTCTGCCGCCGGGGGTGCTTTCCCATGGACAGTTTTGGCCCGGGTGGTTCGAGGGCTCTGCACCTTGGTGAGGGGCCTCCTGTCTGCCCGGGTTGGGGTGGTCTCTGTGTCGGCGCTCCCTGCAGCCTTGGACCGTGATCTCTCTCAGTGTGGCTGGCCCAAAAAGGTAGCTTCTTCCTCGCCTCAGGTCTCGGTGCCCGGCCATGACTCTTTAGTGACGGCTAGTGTATGTGTGGGTGTGAGTGTGTACGTATTTGCGTATCTCTCTGTGCATATCTGTGGGGGTGTCAGGGTTGGGTTCTTTTGGTTTTCTCTGTTGTTGTTTTTAATCTCTGTGAGGCACTTTGTGCTTCTTTCTGTATGAAAAGTGCCATATAAATAAAGATTGATTGATTGATTGATTGATTGATTGATTGATTGATTGATTGATCAAGCGAAAGTCCACGTAAAGCAAAAGTTACACAAAAACCATAACAAATTAATTTGTTCATTGATCTGTGGCATTAAGGATCCATTATCATCCACTGAGTTATTATCAGTCGTCATATATTTTACTATTGTGACTAAAAACAGAAGGATCTAACTGTGACTGTACAATTTCCCCCTTTAAACAATTCACATACAGTGAATACATGAGGACACAGAGAATAAAGTGTTTTATATAGGTTCAAATGGGATAAATACCCTCGTCTGTGTGTGGAAAAAAAATTAAATGTAAAAAAACTTAAGATTAAATGTAATTATAATGCAACTGAGTAATTATATTTAACTTTCACACTTTGCTGCACAGTGAAGCCTGAACTTCTGATAGTTAACTCTGAGACATCACAAGGGATCATCACAGTCAGAGCCGTGGCTTGTTTGTCATCATCAGATGTTTTCTTCGTTGTATTGCTGATAATTAGTGATCTGCATCCCTGTGTGTAATAACAAACTCCAGGGAAATTAATTAGGAGACATAGTTAATGGCTTCATTAATTATTAAAGACTGCTCTGTTGATGTTGACTTGTCTAATGATGAAAGCACCTGTAAACGCTTGCTTAGAGTTCAACATTGTTAACAAAACTTTAAATAAAATGTATTTTATTTATCTTTGTGATATTTGTACTATATTTGTTGGTACAACCGTGGTCTTGATGCAAATATGGCACAAAAAGCACACACAAAAAGATAGTAATACAAATGTGAGGTAATCCAACAAGAAAGCTGAACATGGCTGAATCATCACCACTGTGCAAAGCCGAAAAGCTCAACAAATGTATAAATAAATGATAAGCAAAGCCACGAACATGTTGCTGTTTCTGAAAAATTGTTGAATACTTTTTCAAGTATCATCCGTGTGATTTATTTACATTTTCGTATTGGACACATTTTCCTGACTCTTTGCTCAGTGCTGAGAGTGATTTAAAGGCCTTAAAGGGGTCTATTTGCACAGTGATGTTTCATCATTACATATCTGGAATATATGAGTGAATGAACGAATGCATGAAGTACTTTATTTAAAATCGAAAATTAAAACAACATACAACAAACAAAACAAATGCAACAGTGTTAGAAAAGGAGTAGGTAGAAGAAAAACGTATATACATCCCCACCACCCCTTTTTGATGTACTCATTTCCCTTTAGTTTAGTTTCATAGAATTTTGGTTTAACTTCCCTTTGGTTTAGTTCCCTGATAAACACACCTTAACACACAGAGAGACGAAATATCTTCATTTTCCATTAAACACATAATTTTTGGTGTGGGTTCTACAAAACATTACTGAGACTTTACAAAACCTTCAGGCCATGAGTGTTTTTTTTAGTAGACGCATTGATTTTGATCCATCTGCAAATATTGAACATAAGAAAAATATGAATAACATAAACAAACTATTTTGTCTTATTTACAATTTGTATTATATTTTTGTATAGTATAGTAGCCTATATATTATATTAAACTATAATGCCACATTTCCCCTTATATACTACATTGTATGTCACATACAAATATGCTATATTGTGTCAATATGTTAAAATGTTTTATTCATAAGTACACTTATTGCTATATTAATAAAAACAAACACTAAGTACACTAAGTGTAAATATCAGTTATAGAATGTTACCAGGTAAAGTAGCACATATTTCTTATTTTTTATTTGATAAGCAAAAGGGCTTTTTAAAATGTTATTCAAAAAAAAGGTCAATGATTTTACATATTTAATTACATGTAAATAGTTGTATAATTTACTAGTGTTTGTACTCTTGATAGTTGGATACATTTAATACCAGATACTAACACAACATAAACCAACCCCACTACACTGTGCTTGAGATAGTTCTGTACAAGTTACCTTGTAATTTGAGTATAATTGCTCTTGTATAGTTTCTATTTATATTTAAATTTTTTGTGTTTAATTATCTCAGTTTACAATGAGCCTTTTTTTTAAAAAAAAAATCTATATTAATTTGTGTCCTTGTGCCGGGCTTATCTTTTGTTATCTTCAACATGGCTGAGCACAAGATAATGTTGTTGTTTTGACCACCAGGGGGCGACAGTGTTGACAGCGACACACCAGGGGAACCTTTGCCCGGTGACGACGAACATGTTATTGTTGCGGACCAAGATGGCCGCGCTGTGGAGGGTAACAAGTTACCTCCGTCTCCTTAGGTAGGATGTTTATTACAGCTATATAATTTCACACTGGCAACGTTTGTCGTTTCATATACATACGCTTTACTTAACAATCAGTCTCTTACGGATTAAATGCTGCTGGTGATGTTAATGTGGGGAATTTAGCGTGTTTCGCTTCATAACAGCGGTGGCAGAGACAACCGGAAGTTGTCAGAAAAGACGTTTAACTTATTTTTCATTGCCTAAAATGAGCAGTGTCGTTTTATTTTCTGTACGTATGTCTGTCTTTGCACTTAATCATACAGAAGTTACCCACTAAAAAGAGTTTTATGAAAAGCGGTGTTAAATATATCTTCAAATTAGGTTGAGGTTTGATGTCAGTCTGATTTTGTCGCCAGTTTATTTCTACGTAACGTTAGGTAGTTTTGGCGTTACATAAGAGCAGTTTGCTATATGTGACAGTGCGTCATATTAATATGAGAGTATTTGATGTAGTGGGACTCGACATTAAGCTGAACCTGGATACTTGTGTTGTTCAGGACTTCTGCTCGTGTCCTGTTAAGCAGCAGAAAACCTGCAGTCCTTAAACCTGGGAAATGGAGAAATCTTCTGTACACAGGTGTGGCATCTTTTGCAGTTGGCGGCGGGCTGTGTGCCATACCCTTTAGACAGGTGAGTCCGTGACACATTGAGGTTATAACCAGTAATCTGTAGTATGTTACTTAATACTCTGTTCCTTGTTTCCTCTCTGTGTCTCTGCTGCAGGTTGAAAACCTCTCTCACGACTCTCTGATCAAACGAGCAGCCTCTCTGGTAACAGACAGCTCGAGCACATTTCTCTCTCAGGCCACCTTGGCGCTTGTAGATGCCATCACAGAGTACTCAAAAGTAAGGCTTTTTTTAAATCGTGTTTCCTATGTCATGAGCATGTTCATATTCAGTTTTAGAAATTGTATTTTTAAGTGTAGGATCTTTTAGTGCAAGTGCTTTTAGTCAATATAACGGCTTTAGTCAATATAACGGCTTAATCGGTTGAAGAAAAAAATCATTCCCAACTATTTTTTGCAATGGATTTATTGTACATCATAATTCTTCAATGAAAAATCTCAAGTATTTGCTGTATGCGGCTTCTTAAATGTGAGGATTTAATGCTTTTCTGTTAAATATGACAACAAGTGTTTTTTCAACTGTAGAAGCAATTTGAAGACATTAATTGTGATGATCATTTTTCGCAATTTTGTCACTAGAAGATACATTACTTAATTGGCAAAGTAAACAGGCAATTAAACGAAATGAATCAGCTGAAACTGAAACCAAATGATTTTGTTGTTTTAACTTGCACGTTTCGTCTCTCTCGTGTGACCACACACTCGCTACAAGCCACGCTGCCTTTGTAACACAATCACATGCATCAGTGTTGTTCGAAAAAAACAAAAGAAAATGGAAGGAAAATTCACACATATCAAAAAAGTGCACTTGAGAGAAAGTTTAGGTGCTCCATAGACTGATGCTTCAGTGTCCTGTGAATGTTGTTGTCACCCAAACACAACACTGATGTCAAAGCCGTGGCTAGACACAGGGTTAGTTTATCTTAAAACAAACCAGGAGACCTGCCAATCAAAATGTCAGTTCATCCCAAGCTTACAAAAACAGAACACTGTTTTTTCATTCATCTCAGTGAAAGACCTGCAGACAAGTTTGGTTTATTTTTGAATGCAAGATCTCTGTGACTTCCCCTACCACTCCAACAACAGTTGTGAAAAGAATTTCATTTGTGGTACTCAAATCACCAAAATACTTTCTCCACAAACACCCTTCCAAGAAACACTGCTCTGGCTAGCGAGTAGGGATAATCTACAGACCTATTTGTCAGAGAAAAAGTGAAATAAACCACCCAAAACAAGGCTTACATAAAAAATTTTATCACAGTTCAAGTGTACGTTGTAAAGGGAAAATTCACACTGCTTTACATCGCCGTCAGACCGCGCTTTCTTTTGGCACTACATTTTCTCAACCGCAGAACCCCCGTATCCCTACGCACAAGCATAACTGGGCGACAGCTGATCTGCGAGCGGTGGAATACAGCGCGAGGCCCAGCTGCTGGACGAGAGATTTACTTTAGTTAAAAACGAAACTTAACTCTCCGTATCCCTCCGCATTAGCGTTCATGCGTAGGGATACGGGGGTTCTGCGGTTGAGAAAATGTTGTGCCAAAAGATAGCACGGTCTGACGGCGATGTAAAGCAGTGTGAATTTTCCCTTTACGTACACTTGAACTGTTATAGATTTTTTATGGTGAGCCTTGTTTTAGGTGGTTAATTTCGCTTTTTCGCTGGACCCTGTTCACTGCAGTACAAAGCTGAGCGTCTGGCTGGAGCAGCTCTCTGCTCCCTCAAACTGAGGCTGCGCTGATCAGTGATTACGGCAGGAAACAGATCGACTATAGATATGTACTTTATATGACCCCACTTCAAAAAACCCGAACCATCCCTTTAAACAAATCTGAAGATTATCTGTACTGTGTGGAAACTCCTTCTCTGTGCTATTCTCCATGCTTGGTCTTTGATTTTTAAATGTAAACTGTGTACATCCTCCCTCTGTTTGCTAACAGGCTGTGCACACACTAATCGCTCTACAAAAACGATATTTGGACTCACTGGGACGACTGAGTCCAGCAGAAGAGGACACGATCTGGCAGGTGATCATTGGCCAGCGTGCACAGGTTAGTTTATATTGTCCGTCAAAACAAACCTGAACGCATTGTGTTGACTTATTGATTGTGACACGGACGGACAACAAAACAGTTGCAGATCTGTTTGAAGTCACTTGGGTTTTATAATTCTCTCTGTCCTGACAGGTTAACGACAGACAAGATGAATACAAGCGTTTTGAGTCCACCTGGATCAATGCAGTCAAGCTGTGTGAAACGGCAGCGGAGGCAGCATACACGTCAGGTGTGTAAAAGAACGTGTCAGAGCTGTTATATGGCTGTGTGATTGAATAGGTCAAGGCAGGCTTTCTCAGAGCTCTAGTAACGATGAATTCAAGTGTTTAGCTGTGAATCATCTTCTGAAAGCTTTGCATGCCGTTGTCTGCGCCTGCTCCCATTCAGCTGCTGTCAGTGTTACACTTTGGACAGTGCGCGGATCATTTGCTGTCACTCAGTAGGCCTTTGTGTAAAACCAAACGGAGATGATGGACAGGAGGGCCTTGTTAATGACCACACACTGATGTCTGAACTTGAGCTGGTGTTATGTCAACCTCTGAACCTTTTACAGCACACTGACTGAGCGTGTGTTTGTGTCCAGGAGCTGAACATGCATCGGTCACAATGAGGACGAACATTCAGGTGGCCCTGTCGCAGGTGGAGGAGGTGCAGAAACTGTCAACGGATGCGGAGAAGAAGCTGGCGGAGACAAAAGTGATGGAGGTTGAAAGGATGGCACAGTACCCCGCCTCCTTACAGAATACTAGCGATGAGGAAGACGTGCCTGAGGCTTACCTAAGAGAAGACTAAAACAAACGAAAGCATAAAAAAAGGGTTTATTTGTGTTCGGTGCAAACAGTAATTGTGTATCATCCGACAGTGTTTTCTTTCTTTTTGGGTCTCCAACATGTTTGTGATTTGTCATGTCTCAGTCACAGTCAATTTATGTCCTTACATCTGCACTTAAGCTGCAATGTGGAAAAAGCAAATCATACAAAATGAGGACCACCTTTAAGACTACCGTAATTTCCGGACTATAAGGCGCACCTGAATATAAGCCGCACCAGCCAATTTTAGGGAAAAACACAAATGTGTACATATACAAGCCGCACCCGATTATAAGCCGCAGGTGTTTTAGCGTTTAATTACCATATGTAAAGGCTCGTGCACAGAGGAGATTGTCGGGAAAGAGACTGCTGTTTGGGGAAGCTTCCATTTTATTAACATTTCAACAAACAAGTTGCATATTTGCATAACCTATGACCACGCAAACGTCAACACGCAAGAGTCAGAGACGCACAAACAGACGCACAAAGCTGCGGACTGGTTCGCACGGACAGTTAAAGACAACATGAATGTCATTTAATTCAACTAACAGCGAAGTAAAGTGAGAAACTTCTCGGTCAGACTGACAGACAGCTGTTAGCTCCGTTAGCACCGCCACCTGTCTGACTATGTGTTGTTAGCATAACAAACCTGAATCACTGACATTGATGACGTCCACCGACAGAACAACGCGTTCCCTCGACGCAGAACTCCGAATGCTCAATGACGGTGTAGGGTCGACGACGTAGCTACGCTGTCGCCGCGACGCAGAAGCATAATAATAAACCAGGCGTTAAAGGTGAGGGACGTAACCTGTACAATCCATAGATTGAGGAGGTCCCCTAGTGGCCGTTAGCTGTAAAAATCCATAAATTAGCCGCACCGTTGTATCCACCTGTTTCCTCAGAAGACTCTGGGGGCTGCCATGACAGATAACTACTTCCGCCCGGGGTTCTCTGTTTCCGGTTGCCTTGCAACTGCATGACTGACCACTGCTGCCAAGCTAGCCCTAAACAACTAGCGTTATGTCATAAAGGCTGAATTGTTTTTAAATCAGCTCAGGTACAACATGTGTCGTTGTTGTTTGCCACAGCAATTCATGAAAATTGAAGTTTTTTTTCAGAAACGTCTCGTGTAGTACATCAGCAACTTAGACAAACATGTCCGTGCCCTGCACCCCACACGTCATGCTGAGGAAGGAGGAACGGAGGCTAGCGTGGCTCGCAGCTTTCAGACTGATATAAATATTTGTGTTTATTAATATATTCCACAGAAGAGCTGCTGCATGACTGCATGACTTCTCTAACCCGACAATGTCCGAGCAGCCGCCTGTCTCCACGACTCCTCTTTCCTTCAGCATCATAGCTTGACTGACGCTGTGGCTGGGCGCTAACGTTACTGCTGCCTTCAGAAATATAAACTTGCTGTGTTTTTTAAACAGTACTTTCCCGATTGTGTTACTGTGCAGGTAGTTGTATGCTTCTGTGCTTTTGTAACTACGTAATTCTCCGCCGTCAACACCTTTACAAAATATAAGATAGTTAACGATCGATGTAACGTTAGCTAACGTTGGGCTAATGCTTCATGTCATCTGCCCACTCCGTGAGAACTCAGTGAGAATTGACGGTGAGGCACTGTGAGAACTGTCCTCACGACTTATTAAGACATCCGTACTGTGTATCCACCTCCGATTTATATCAATTCTGCCGCTTTCTTTGTGTTAAAAGCCGGTTTTTAGAGCGAGCGTGACAGCTACGTTAGCGTAAACACAGAGGTCAGCCAGCTCAACCGGAAGAGCATAACCGACTACCGCTATGAACCATGGGTAAACTCACGAAGTCAGGAATAAGGTGGATAGGCCGCAGGGTTCAAAGCATGGGGAAAAAGTAGCGGCTTATAGTCCGGAAAGTACGGTACTTTTTAAATTTCTCTCCACTGTTTATTGTGTTGTGACTTGACTAGCATCAGATTTTTACTTAAATTTTGCTAGAATTCATTTTAATAAAGACAAAGCACAGTACAAAAAAATCATACAACTGTTTGTTTTTGGTCTTTGTTGATAATGAAGCCTAGCACTTCATTTCCTGTTTACCAGATGATATTTGTGTTGACTGAGCGACTAGTATTGTCTTGCTGTGGTTGGTTTTTGATCCAAAGGACTGAAAAACACTTAACCAGTGCTAAAAATGGAGAGAAAACAATGTCCACCTCATACTGCTGCCAAAGGATGAGAGTTGTTTGAAACCAGCATTTGCCAGATTTTGTTCTGATTTAATTGCTGGTGTGAACGTATGTTTCACACGAGAAGTGTCTCTGCCAGCTATGTGAACAGGATGTCCCCTGCGGTCATCTTGGGAGATATTCTGTTTGCTGAAGTCACCAGAAGCCACTTTGTAAACACCATAAAACCCAGAGACACCACACGATTGGCTGACCAACACTGTTTTTGGTGGAGTTGCAGTTTTTACATCTGTGATCATCTCATCCACACAAATTTCAATCCACAAATGAACTAATTTCTCACTGATTCCCACTATGTTTGTTCCCATGAGAACATCGTTTAAGGCAGTGTTACTTTACTCGTTATTTGTGTCTCTTTATCACTCAGCAACTCTACCTTCGCTGCAAATTACCCATGTCCTGACTATCTGTCAAGGAGCTTTTAGGTCTTTTCTCAAAGCCTTCTCTGCCTGTCATCACTTCATCTTCAGTGTCACCTCTTAGCACACAGTCTCTGATTGACATAAAAAATAAAATAAAAAACTGGTTGAAATATGATGACTTTAATAATGGAGAACAATAATTATTTTGTTTTGTTTTAAGCGCACAGATTTAAAGATAATACAGTTTTCTTGAAGTTAGATTTAGGCTTAGGTGCAGGATGTTGCCCAAGCTGTTAGTGAGAGGAAGGCAGTCTGATGCCATTTGCATGTGTATTTTGCTGAGGGAGAACCAGTCTCTTATCTTATATAATCACTGTGCTCTGTAAGCTTAAAGGACAGGTTCACAATTTTTCCAGATGGATGTGTACACTGAACCAGGTTTGGCCTTAAGAGATCTCTTTATGCTTTTGATGTTATTGACAAAATCCACAGTACTCGTTCTATCCAAAAATATATTCAAGAGTCACCTGGTTTTCTTTCTTTTTTTTTTTTTGATTAGCTCAATCGAAAACTTGGACGATTAGGAATCAATCAATCAAACTTTATTTATATAGCATCTTTCGAACAAATGAAAATGCAATATGTTTTAAAAGGTTTTAATCAAATATAATAATAAGAATAATAATAACAATAATAACACAAACAGTAAAATATAATAGATCTAAATAAACCATTATGAAAAACTACTTAATGGCTGGTTGAACAGGAGGAATGACTACAACCTGTTTTAATGATAAAAGGAAGTATTGTTTTCATTGTCGATTAATCTGTGGATTATATTCTCAATTAATCAATTAGTTGTTGGTTTAGTTGTGTGCAAAGCCCTCAATATAAAATATTTACATTAAAGAAGCTGCAATCAGATAATTCTGACAACTAATTAATTAAAGGATTCATTGTTACAGCTCTAATTTTAATATTCATGTCGACATGATTATTTGTAGGTGGACTTGAACATTAAGGAACCTCTCGTTTAATTCCAGCAGATGGCGATCTAAATCCATCACTACATGTTTTATTTTTTTGTTATTGCCACAGTTGGATGCGCTCTGCACTTAAATTTCTTGTCAATTACATTTATTTTCTTGGAGTCACTTTTTTTTATTGCAAGAGTTATGACCCACACTATTTTCTTTGGTGTTTATGGTTGTGAATACATGGGAACACCAGATTGTGGGAGAATCTTATTATCTCTAAACACAATGCTCATGTCTGTCACCACCTATGTGCATGCCCTCACACTGTGTTAGATTCTTGGGAGACTATAGAAAAATATACCTAACCTGCAAGACTGAGACCAGATCTGCTCACGTTCAGTAATATGAATGCTCTCTAACAGGCTCTGTTGTCTTTATTGTCTTCACGTATGCCTCCCAAAGGTCAGTGCGTACCGCAGAAGGTCATTTCGGAGGGAGCTCATTACGGTGGAAAGACCTGTGTGAGGCTGCAGACACAAGTGTGTGGCGTCAGCAGCGAGGTGACCTCTCCCTGCTCGAGATGGTCAAGCCTTGGCAGGGGATGGGACCATGAGAGTGGCTACAGGGGGGCGGGGGGAGGTTTTGAGGTGTGTAAGGACCGGCTCACCAATGTGACTAGTGAGGAATGTTGTGTTTAACAAAGGCTGTTTTCACAGACTGTAAAACCAAATGTCCCAGACGGTCTGTGTGGATGTGCACCCACTGGTCACAGGGGAGGTGGTGCCAGCGCAGCCTTGCCTGCCTGGAAGAAAATGTAATAGTGCTTACTGAGTATTTTTGCGGCATAAACCCTCAATGAGGTAACCACAATTACAAAGGTCATGGGTAATAAATGCTCATAAACTATTTAGTGCTTCTGAGGGGATTTGAGCATTCGTGCAGCATTGGTGCAGCACAGGTTATGCCAGCGGCGTGAAAGTAAGCCTCGTGAAACTATTTCACCCAGAGTAGTGATATCATTAACACGTTAAATGTATTGTGGGAGAAAACAAGACGTGATTCATCATCTCATAAATACACGAGCCTCCTCCCTGCACTGACTTTACTGTTCCGATGTAAAGTGGCCCGGGAGGGGAGATTGATCGGTGAAAAGGGCAGCACTTTCACCTGGGGATTTATAGCTCTTTGAGGATATAAATAAACCACCAGAGGGTATAAAGGCAGGGGGTATAGTGTGGTGACACATCATGGGTCATGCTTTAATCACAGTGAAGCTGGGCTGCAGCGCAGAGAGAGGGAGAGAGAGAAAGTGAGGTAAATTTTGCGGGAGATGGAGGCTCCCCGGAGAGTTCCAGTCCTCTGATGAGGACACTGATGCAGGCCTGCGATGAGGACGTCACAGCTGAGTGAAACGGGAAGCTACAACGTGAGGGAATCACATTGAGACGAGCGGCTTTTTGCTTATCTTCACTGACTGAATATGATGTCCGCCTAAAACTGCTGAGGGAGCGTGTTTATCAGTTCAAGCTACGGAGCATGATAATAACACTGTGCTGCACACAACGCCGGATTCCTGAATGTGTAAAAGCTGTAATTATCTCAAAGAAAAAGAACAATGCAAGAGAGTGTTTCATTACCACTTTGTTTTAGGACAGAGTGGAGCAGTGTGCCTGGGTTTAAGCCGGAGGAAGCACACTGTTTCACTTTCTCAGAAACAAGAATAAGGGAAGTTCAGCTGCATATGATTGCTTTGTCCTTCAGTGGCTGATCTCTTGGGGTTTATATTAACTTTCATATTCACTTCCTCGTTTTTCCCCCCTTCAAACTTTTAGAATAACTTTATGACATTGGTTACACTTTGACTATGAAATATGTGCCTCAACCCGCTCTGTTACAACAATCCCTGATTAACGTTTCAATCTCAGTTTAGCTCAAACAGTTCGTAAGGTAAAGGTGCTCGGAAATGTTCCTTCCAGGCTGTGTTAACCTGTCTTATCCATATTTCCCCTTGACTGATTGAATCTGCTCCAGCAATCTGAGAGCGCTTTCAGATGTGTAAAGTCAAAACAACATTTATATCAGCTTACATTTCAAAACCTCCGTCTTTAAATAGGCTGGACGTGGTGGTTAGAGAGTTACAGAGTAACCAGCTGCAGATCTCCACAACACCCATGGGATCTGCCAAAAACAGATAAAGGTTCGGTGTCTCCTTCAGCAAGACAATGAGCCTTTATTTGTTCAGTCACTGCTGTGAAGAATGCAATCACACTTAAGAAGTAAACTGTTATTTGTGGAATTAATGGTTTCATTGCAGTTTAGTGAGCACGCGGTGCCAGTTTTCACAACCATGCCCTCCGAAAACAAGGGGCTCCCAACCAAACCCCACTTTAATTTTACTGGTTTTAAGAGAAACATGCATAAAGATCACATTTTTCATATATCAATTCCCGTGTTAATATTTAAATTGTGTTAGAAGGGTCATGAAATTACTGATTTTTACTCAGGCACCATCACAGGCAGGGGCATAACAATTACTGCATGTAACAAGGTCATTAGGGCAATTATCATGGCAGTTGACGTTATGCTTTAGTGTTGCAAACAGCATTAGGTAACAAATGTTCAGTTAAACAAATGATCAAAAACTAATTGCCACATGGTGAACTTGGAGCCTTTGAGGTCCCCTGAGGATTTTTGGGGGGCTCAGGGCAGCTGCTGACTTTGTCCAGCTGGTAAGTCTCTAATGTTTTTAAATTGTCTCATGAATGATGGTCTGCTCCTGCTATGGTTCTCTATGGTGATTATGACTTCAATATATTTACTACTACAACCCCAAGAGATCCATTGGACAACAAGTTACTTTTAGATTAAGATTTACATACAAATCACATGACAAAGGCTTTTTAACGATTCTAAGCTATGTTGATACTTATACAGAAGTAAAGGATCTGAATATCTCCACCACTGCTAGCCCTGATCCAGGCTATTACTAACTTCTCTTGGAAGTTTTCATGGTTTTTTTTTGTTTGTTGTTGTCGTTTTGCATTGAATCAGATGAGATTTGAACCGTGTAAAATTATTCAAAAGTCCCACTTGTGTAGAAAATCCTGATAAATGATAAATGAATAAAATATTACTTTAGTAAAAGTCACCAATGCAAACAGTATTAGAGTGAAAGTCTTAAATTATCTGATATTTCATGTATTTAAGTATCAAAAACAGAAGTAAAAGTAAATTACACACACTGTATAGTGTATTTACATGTATTTACTTCATACTATGGGTTAACTGTTTAATGGCCTGGATGATTATCAGAGCCCATATTTAGCATTTTCTGATTATTAGAATCAATGTTGTTATCTTATTGTCAAATAAACGAGTTTAAACATGTGCTACTTTTGATCCACCTGCAAAGTAACTAGTAATTAAAATTATCAACTAAGTGTAGTGGAGTAAAAATACAACATTTTCCTCACATTGTAGTGCAGTGTAAGTATAAAGTAGCAGCAAATGGAAACACTCAAGTAAAGTCCAAGTGCCTCAAAGTTGTACCGAAGTACTTGAGTAAATATACTTAGTTACATTCCAACACTGAAAGTAGCTAGGAACTAAGGTTATCAAATAAATTAAGTGGAGTAAAATGTACAAAAAGATACTCAAAAATGTAAGTACTAATTGCAGAAAATGGAAAAACTAAAGGAGAATACCTCAAACTTGTACAGTACTTGAGTAAATGTACTTAGTTACATGCCACCACTGGATGTAATAAAGCTTCTTGAGATAAATACCAGATAAAGTGCTCTTTATAGATCCCATACTTACCACACTGCTCTGTTGACTTGTCATTATAACTCAGAAGTGTCCCGCGTGGTTCAAATCAGATCAGATGGGGGCTGATTGATACCGTATGCGTGCGTGCGCGTGCAGGCTGCGTGTGTCCGTGTGTTGTCCCGCAGCAGTGGTACAGCCCACGCGGGTCCGTCGCTATGGAGAGCAGCTCCCCAGGAGCGCGAACCAGCAGCAGCAGCAGCAGCAGTTAGAGAGCAGCGACGAGCAGAGAGGAGGACGATCCACCGAGAGTGCGAAGGCGCACAGACAGACGGGAATCATGGAGAAAAAAGCCGCTATCAGGAGGACTTTGCCATCTAACGGACTGCGACTTTTAACATCACTCCTCACCTTATACGGACTTACCGGTGAGTTAACCGCATTCTCTTTGTCATTGTGCTACTTTTGAGGCTGCTGAGGGAAGTTGCAGTGGAGGCGTTATTCACTGATACAAAACCCCCCTAAGACCGGCCGGACCTCGTTGTGTTGAAGTGGGGCTGTGCTCCATTGAAGCCTGCTAGCTTTACTTGAGCTAGCGGTTCTCGTCTGCGGACAGTTATCTCAACAGTTCGTCGGCTGGAAAGTAACTAGCGGCTGGCGTCAGTTAAACCGTTAGCTAAACGTCGTTCGTCTGTCCCGTTTGAACACAACTTCGTTAATGTCACCAACGATAGTTTGTGTTAACTTTCTTACCCCATATAGCCACAGCTAATTAAACACTAAAAAGCCTCTCATTCTGAGTGACTCAACCAGAACTTCGGGCTCGGCACAGATTCGGTGGTGATTATGCGCACATTTTCTAGCTAACGTTACTTCCAGTGTGTCACATCATGACTTCGCCTTCATTACTCAGGGAGTGTATGGGGGGGGCGAGAGAAATACCGGCTGCTCCTCTCTCGCACTCAGATTGCCAGAAACATAGAGGAGCAAGCAGCAGCGTACAGAAATAGAAACGAAATGAGTGTTATGGGTGTCACTTATGGTGAGCAAAGAGGAGCCCCTTTGTGAAAAGTTTGCCAAGTGGTTGCACAGATGAGGGGGGGGGGATATGTGATACGGGACAGGAGAGGCAACGCAGACTTGTCTTGCTTTGGGCGTGAGGGGTGGCAGGGGAAATGAAGACATATTTCAACAGAGGCACTGCAGTCGCAGAGTCTCTGGAAGTATTGACCTGCAGTTGGGCTGCATGCCAGCCAGAGCACCTTCCAGCCACCATACTGTCCCGGGTAGTGCAGCTGGAGAGCTTTGCTGTATCCCATTCCTGAGCTGGGATTACAGTGCATGACAGGACCGCTAAGACAAAAGAAGAGACAAACACTGGTGGGTAGTGAAGTAAATACCGCCCAAGAATGCACCATTTGTTTTCTCTTCCTCAATGCGACAGCAATAAAAGCCTCTCGGATATGCCATGGAAGCAGTTTCTATAAACAAACATAAAAGCTTGACTGCATCACTAACTGTAATAAGTATAACAGACACAAAAATCATTTTTGTAGAGCTGACATTGATCAGTCCCTTTGTATGGAACAAAATATCAATATGGCAATATATAGTATCGCCTCCTCTTGTGATACGATTATTGTTACACTGCCACTGAATATCTATATTTTCATTAAAGTGTGCAGGCACTAAACATATTCCCCTGACATTTTGATTACAAGAGTCACTACTTTATGACTCCTCGTGGTGTAAACTTCTGTAAAGTTATTGTAGTCAGTCAGTTAATGTTTTTTTCTACATGATAAAGATGCTATGCGGACATGGACAAACATGGCTGTCAATGTGTGTTAATGAGACCCTAATCTAAGAGTCACCACACTCTTTTATACAGCGTCTCGTCTCAGTTCATGTCAAATTCTGTGAAAATGATAACACAATGCAGTGAATAAATAAAACTAATTTATTACATAGACATTATGAGGTATTGTAGATGATTATCTTGCACTGCACCAGGTATTTCAGAATCGCTGTGTTGTGTTACTAATGTTATTGGTGGGTTGTATCATGCCGTGAGTTACTCTGTGGGTCCCCACCCCAAGCTACAAGTAATGATTTTAACTGATTAATCTGCACAATATTTTGTCAGTTCATTTATAATCTCTTGGTGTGTAAAACATCAAATAATGTTGAAAAATGTCCAGTTTCCCAAAGACGAAGGCGATGTTCTCAAATGTCCTGACGATGAAGGAAACAAGCAGGCATTCTTTAGGGGCATTTTTTTCCCCATAACTCAATCATTTGATTATTAAAATGTTTGCCAGTAAATTTTCTGCACTGAGACATGTGCAGAGTGCTACATTTTAGAGTTGACAGTAAACCTTTTGGTCCGTATTAGTGCACAAACAATATAATGGAGACATTTCCAAATGACCCCAAACATATTTTGGGCATTTCTCAACTCTTGTCATGTATCAGGGGACACATTTTCAGATACTGATATATCTGCGATAATGGTGTCTGATATATTATTGGCCTGGCGGATTCATCAGTTGAGCTCTAGTATGCAGCGTCTCAACAGCTGCCGCCAGTGTCATCTCTGTCATCCTTACACACACACTCACACACACACTTCCAACACATACAATTACAGAGTCCTCTTCATACCATGCTCTTTCTGTCTCTACCCACAAAACACTGGTTCGTAAATCAACACAGAGAACTGATAAACAACGAACTGCTCCAAACTAAGCTGATTAGGCTCCAAACATGTGCTCTTTGGTGCCATGTGCATGCAGGTTTTCAGCCCAACTAGTCACCTGCAATGCCAAATTAGCTGATTATTATCATGGGACAAACTAGCCAGTGAAAGATTAGTTGTGGTGTCGCGTTTGGAAGAGACATGTGTGCAGGTTTTTGACTTTCAGTAACATACGGTTGGAGCCCATGTGGCATAGGCCTACTGTTGTGTGTTTAGCAGCAGAGCACAAGTGTGTAGGGGGACTGAGGAGACAAAAACAGTTTTGATGCCAGTTTCCTTCAGTGTGTCATTTTCAGATTCCCTGTAGTGTGGATGGGCTTGTGAGGAGGGGATTCGTTCGAGGCGTGGCTACAGGCTGTGAGGTCTGTAATTGAAGACCAAAGTTTTGAGGTTTCTTCTCTTGGGGCCGCATGATTCATAATCTAAATAAATAATGTAGTAATGGAGCCGCCTAAATTACAGACTCAAAGCAGAAATAGATTTGAAAAAGCAGTGCACTGACTGAGCAGATTTGGTCCTAATAGAGGTTGGTTATTAATTGAAAGCAAAATGTAGCCAAGAAAGTAGGTTTGTCATTCAGCTCTGACACCACATGACATAGGGCAGATCAGGTCAAGCACATTTTTGGGACCGTTTGTTCAGGGGGGTTTGATTGGATGACTTCATTCATTTGTCAATCTGAACATTAATTATGTGTCATGTATGCAGAAATATAGTTATGTACCAATATTTGAACATTTACTAAGCTAAGAAATATTTTACTTTATTTATTAAATACACTTGCAATTTTTTTCAGTCAGTATTCTCCAAACAGTCATTTATCAAAGTGTGATCCACTGTCAAAATGTGTCCACTGATGCCCAGTTACTATTTGGAGTTGGAATTATATGCAAGAAAAAATTTAGATGCACATCTGCTGGTCACAGCTGCAGCATTCATCTGATCCTCTCATTTGATCTGAAATCTCGGTTGTGAGGCAGCAGACTGAAAACTCCTAATCACATTAAATGCAGGCAGTGTTTTCTTTTTGAAGGAAGGCCATCAGCAGATGAGTTGGCTGCTTTATTGTGGGACACGGAGGCTGTGTGTGGGGCTCGGGGAGCAGGCTGTGGTCACCAGCTTCTGTTGACTCCACCCTTTGCTTCCTCTTCCCCTGACAGATGTGACTGACTGTCACAGGCTTTGTATGCCAAGCTGCTCCCTGGTGGTCCATTAGTAAATTCAGAGCTGTAACCCCCAGTTTTAGCTTATCCCTGGACTTGAATACTTTTAGCCCACTGCTTTAACAAATCAATTTCAGACTGCCTACACCAACCTATTCTGACTTAAATTTCACTAATAATATACTTTATAATGGGGATCTTTAAGATGGCACCAATTCCCAATTATTCGTTATCATTCTCATTCCGTGTGAAGTGGTCCACTACTTGAACGCGCTTCAGTGTCACAATCCCACTGGTCTAAACTTCTGGTGATTATGATGCAGAAAAGTCAAACACAGTTCTCAACATAATAATCGCCTGTAACAGTTTTGCAGGACTTGGCTGCACCAATTGGATCATGAAACATATTGAACATTAAACATGCAGGTCATAGTGTCATGTACATGTTACACCTCAAAATTTTGCGTGTTAAACCATACCTAATGTAAACATGTGCATCGTGTGTACGTTCTAACCTAGGCTACTTAAGAAATTGGTGAGGATGGCTGAGCGTAAGCAAATATAATGTAAGTAAATTAATCTGTTTATCAAATTATGGATCATTACCAAATATGTTTTAAAAGTAAGGTAGTCGCACAGTGAGATAAATAATCATTTAGCCTATAGAAATCAAACATTTAGAGTCAGGATGGATGAATGATCATTTTGTAAATGGCATTTTAGTCCTCATATGGCTTATTCCTCCAATGTTGTCCAAAAAAACACCAGTGAGTCACACCAGTCAACTACACAACATTGAACGTGGCCAGTTTAGGTTATTCTGAGTAAATCCCACATAAACAATGCTGGAGACATAAATACTAGCTAGCTCACCAAATTTACCAAATGTCATCAGCGAAACTTAAATTTTGTTTTGCTTTTACAGATTTTCATCCTCTGTAGAAGAGTTAATGGACTTGGGGCTGAGTGCCACAGACAGGGTAGGGAAGTTGGAAAGATTGTACAGGCAGACTACCTAATTATTGAATTTGGTCTTTTCATGAGATTTAATGATAATGACACAAATATAGAATAACGCCACACCTCAACCTTTAACCCAACCGTCTGGTTTCGTGAGCCAATCCTAGTCCTTGTGGCATTCATTATTTTGTGTCTCCTTCCTCCCCAGATCAACACTGGGAGTTACCAGTCATTAGGACCACAGTGCACTGGTAATTAGGCATTCAAAATTGGGAGGAAAATGCTAATATTAGGAATGCTGTGTGTTAGCTACTATGTCTTGTCTACTGAATAAATCTCAGATAGACAGGAATCGACTGTTAGAATCACTGCGTCATAGGAAAGTACGCTGTAAAAATGGCTTCCAGATATTTCCATGGCTAATTACCCACTGTGAATGAACAGAGGGAAACCTTTTAAACAGTTTCTTGCCTGCTGTTTTCAGGAGTCAAGGTTTTTTTTTCTTGAAAGAGCACATCACAGTATGCGACTGAGGCTAGGGTCACTCGGATACACTGAGGCTTCACAGTCCACATTAAAGAGGTATACATGCAGGATGTGCACACTCAGCAGCTGAATCCCCCAGGAGAGGAGCGCCGGGGTTATGGGAAACAGGTGTGGCTGCTTTTCATTGCTCAGTCTTATTTGTTTCACTCATTCAGCTGTCAGGTGGCACTGATGTTTGGGAAGAGCACACAGTCAGTTGTATGCACTGACACACCCCCTACCACCCAAGTGGGAGATTATTAACACCCACCAGTCAGATACAGGGAAGTGCTGATTGCTTGTACACAAAAAATGCGGACATACAGTATGCCACAGCTAGATAGGAATCTCCTTTTTTTTGCTGATGTTTTCCCGACACCTGCAAGATGGATCCTTCAGTATTACACCCAAACTTTTAAGTTGTCTACCACAGTGTTTATTTAGTGTGATAATAGACATTTGGCTCTGGAGAATTTCAGCAAAGCCAGTCAAGCAAAATACTAGACTATGTTTCCTCCTGCAATGTTTATCAACTTAAGGTGTCGAAATGTCTCCACCAGCTAATAAGCTTGTGGTTTTTTTTTGCAAGGAAAGATGCTCACTATCTGTAGAGGGCTGTGTTGTATTGCTGCTAATGCAGACTGAACAATTCCTACAGCTGCAGCTCCACATTAAAAGCATTTAGTTGGTGAAAGGTTACAGGCAACAAGCTGCATACAACTTCTCAGTGAGGTGACCATCTCCTTTTTTCTCTTTAAGATTATCTTCCTTCTCATTAGACTTGTGTTTAAATCCGAAATATTGCTTTTCACTCCTGTCATTAGAGAAATTTGACTTTTTCTACTCTGCATATCAACTCTGCTGCTGGTGCGTTCATTATCAACTAAATATTTATTAAAAAACAAAATGACAATGAGGGGCTGTGGGCAAGTAATGTAACCGGTATATGCCCAAACACTGTCTAACAACAGTACCACGGACTACCACAGGGAGCCTATTATTGACAACTAATAAATTTATGACATACAACTGAAATTAACCATGAAAATAAAACAGGTCTCTGAGAATAACAGGTCCAACACATAAGTGAGCAGGAAATGTTCACTGCATGCATTATTTACAATAATGGACTTGCTCATGAGTGACAGTCCAGAACCGCGTCTCGTAGTACTTAGTGTTAACATTCCTGCATTTCAGTTGGGAACACTCACATCATTTGAAGCAGACTGCCTGTGACAGTCGGATTTGACGCAGTTGGGTTTCACATAGAGTTTTTTTTCTATTTTATCAGCACTTTTGTCCAAGTTTTCTAGGTTTCAGCACCCGCCCTCTGCCCTCCTTTTGTGTGAGATAACATCAGACACCGAAACTAAGGGAAAGAAAGACCTGTCCCTTACCTCAGAGTTCCCTGATTTGGCTTGCAGAGCAAGGCCCTAGTTGTTGATGCAGATATATTGCAGTAATGGCTTTAATAGGATAAGTATATCCCTGTTGGTATTCAGCCAAATTATTATGTATTCCTTTGCCATCCCAGCTGTACCCCCGCATCCACAATCCCCCCTACTTTAAAACTGAAGACATTTCCCCGTTTGACTAAAGTTGTTTAAAATTGATGAAGAAAGGTAGAGCATACACTGTTTCTTTTTCAGTAGAGAAGCAGCTCTATCACAGAGTCATAGATTACTGCTCACTGCTGACAAACATGATAGGTCAATGTGGTTCCTATATTTTGCCTCTACTTGGATTGTGAAAAAGATCATAACAAAACATGTGGCCAGTTCTATTTAGGGCTTAAAAACAATGTTAAAATGTCAATTGCATGTCATTTTAAAGAGGAAGGCATTACGGTTGAAAAGTATACTTACTCTCCAACCCAGAGCTGTTAAACCAATAAATGGGGTACTGCTACCTTTATTTTCTCAAAATATTTGTCTTTCAGATCCAAGCAAGTTTCACATCATGGGAATACTATGTCAAATTAGACATGTAACCTGAGTCCCCGAAAAAATAGGCTTGGATGTTGCCATACAGACCTTTGTTTAGTCTTCTAGCAAATTGAATCTCTTTGGACTTTGCAGTTGTAGGAGGGGAGTGTGGTGTACATTGCTACGATGTGTAGACTTCGATTGAATTCTATATATAGTTCTACAGGATGTAGGGCAACTTAATGTCATCATACACAAAACAGCTGGCTTAATGCTTTGCATTGGCATGTTGGCATTGCACATATTTGTGAGGTCACTATAGATGTGCTTTAGTGAGCTGGGATTTTTTTCACCTAAATCTCCTTGTTTTCACTGTTCAAAGTGGGTGGTAAGTGTGATTCAAGAGTACCGCTCTAATCTGTTGCAGAAACAGGGTGAGAGTGTGTGCCGGGAAAGTGAACTCCCTCTAACCAGGATAATGCTGCTGAAATGCCACACTGACCGAACTCTACTGTTTTTATTGACCACTGGATACACACAGTACAGAGGCAGTTGGCTTGCTTTACTTCTTCCTGTTGTTAAGTGGTGATTGTTGACATATGCAGTGATGCTAATTGCTCAAGAATGTCCAACGGCACTTACTTCATCAATGCGTTATAGCACTGTACGTTTGTTCACTTCTAGATGCTGTGTTGATAGAGGCATAGAGGTTGCATCCAAAGTGGTCAGCATTTGGGTATGGCTGGGTTACCATGATAAGAACATTTCGTCTCAGATTTTGGATATGGTTATATTGTGATATGTCATGTGTCATCTTTTCCTGGCTTTAAAGGCTGCATTACAGTAAAATGATGTCATTTTTCTAAACTTACCAGACTGTTATACTTTTCTAATATTTTCCTTTACCCACTTAGTCATTATATCCACATTACTGATGTGTTTTTTCGTGACAGTACAAATAGTCATCCCTACAATATATGTTGCAACATCAATATCAAAGTAGGGCCTATTTGGTCAAAAATATTGTGATGTTTAATTTGTTAGTGCTTTTGAGAAGTTTTTAAAATATAGAGGTCTATATCATGTATTGCCATATGGCCTTTTTTTTTTGATTACATATCATGCATTTAACTCCCACTCTAGTTCTACCATGCAAAATCCATGTTAACTTGCTGTTTGAGAAACAGATTGAGTTGTTCGACTCATATCTTTAATGATCATTCCCTGTGCTCCCTCTTTCCTCTGTTGGTATTCAAGGAATGGCCACATAAAATTGTGTATTTAACATAGCAAACTATCCCATATAGCATTAAGGTCCCATTAGAGGACACAAATAAGGTTAAATGCTTGGTTGGCAGATCAAGCACTTAAACAAAGCCTGACCATTATTCTTGTATCAATAAAAGGCCTGTAAACATGTTCAAATGGCATTTTTTAAGAGATAAAGTGGTTTGCTTTTAGTCTGAAATGCGTGTTACTGGATAAAAGATGTAGTCATATATAAAAATAGCTGTGTATTGTTTGCCGCCCACCGGTATTCTTCTTCCACACCAAAACATATTTCAAATCTCTGCACTTTCCCAGATAATACTAATCCAGTGGGTGTAGCCTACATGTGACAGTCATTGACATAATGTAGGAAAAGAACAGGACATGCTGCTGGTTGTTGGCAGAAACAGCCGTCATACAAAAAGTCTAAAATTGGACAATCATGGGAATCATTTTAAAGAAAAACAGTCTAATTCCCTTCAGGGTCTCTGTGGCATGTGGGAAACTTTGTTTCCATTATGTTAGATCGGCCTAATGAAAGTACAGTAGCCCATTTAGACCCAGTCGAGGGCAGTGGAGTCTGTGATTAGTACAGGACTCATTCGCTCGTCTCTGCAAAGCTCCACCTACCCTCTGCCACCACCACCCAACAAGGGCCTGATCTATTTCTGTCCTAATGAATGAAAATTAAACTTGTTTTATCAGATTTCTTGTCAGGAAAGTACAGTATTTATCAAAGGACACTAACATGTCTAAAAACAATGCATAATTCTTTACTGAAACAGTTGGTATGGTTCATTGCTGCCTGAGTTAACACTTGAGCATTGGTAAGGAGACTGCCATGAGGAAAAGGGGCCATGGATGCAGCTGTGGTGTGTCAAAGTTGAACAAATGCCAGCCCAACATACAGTTAATCTTTTTTTATCACAGTGGCTAATGCAGAGGGTTAGACCTCCAATTATCACTAGGTAGCCTGTCTGTGCTGCCTTTGTTCGTGATGGTGGATTTCAGTGGATGCTGTGAATAATTTACTAAAATCAATTACACAGATACTAGGCCGACCATAAAACACCTCTTGTTCTGAAAGTGTAGACGCTTCAATTGTCTTGACTAATTGCTTTGTGTAGTAAATGTCTAAACATTCGTTCATGGCTGTCAACTTCCGAGACAAGATAAAGGTTTTTTGAGAACACTCAGCTTTCTTAAAGAGGACAGGAGCAGTACGGATGCACTTGATGAGCTTGCAGGACCCTACGATGAACAACATTTCTACCCCACTGCAATTTTCAACACTGCTGTGGTGAGTGCAGTGCAGTCTCTATTAGCATCAACATGTCAGGGATGACATACACTCAAGCTCTAATTGAGAAAGAGTCCCTTTGTAGCCTCTCCGCTTGAAAAGAAGATCTCTAGAGTTAAGTTACTTCACTTCACACAGCAGACTGAAAATGCCTTTCTTTTCCTCATGTGACCGTCTGTGACTTTTGCAATTCTCTTTACTCTTTCTGTTTTCCATAAGTTCCATGTGCATGGAAAAATAACAATGCTGGCCCGCTCTGGATCCATAGCGCTGTGTTCACATGCTGAAATACCACAAACCCCCACAGCAAACAATAACAAATCCCACACAATAAGGCAGGATGCTGTAGGAGTATTTGTGTTGCCTTGATACACATTGGCAGACATTGTCCTTCACGAGTTCCACTTCATCGCTGTAGTTGACTCTGACGAGAGGTTGTAACCTACACAGACACTTTGTATGTCAACACTATTGATCTTTTTCTTTTAAGCATGGATCTTTAATCAAATGTGACCGGGATGCGAAGGACGCAAGAGTCCACACTGCTATCGGGGAGCAATGAGAAAAAGGTTTTGAAGAGGACAGTGACATGTGAAAGAGGCCCGCCTGCCCCTTTTTAAAGGCCTGTCAGCCTGTGTTTGTTTCCACCATGAATTAGCCCACTGAAAAAACCACCCACCCTCACAGGATACAATGCGAGGAAGGAAGGGGGTTGATGGAGCTGGTGTAGGAACTAATGTTTTCACACACTGCACAAATATTTCTTGCGATTAAGACACGCTATAAAACAGGCTAGTCACCACTTGGTCTATCCTGTGTCGAACTGATTGGGACAGAGTAATAGACCTCACAAAAGTAAAGCAACAGTCTGGGGGCCTGTGCTAGGCATTTAGGCATTGTCTGATTTTTTTTTCCTAGTCACCACTTTAGAGACTAACAATAGCAAACAAATGGCTCCACACCGCCTATTGACTTCTTTGAGTTTGCAGTGTTTAAAGGCACAGAGGAGTAAGAAAATGCCGCCCCCAGTGGAAGATTTATTGATGTGCTATTGAAATTCCCAACTGTTACACTCTATGTTCATTTTGCACAAATTTCTCACCTTTCTAATGTATTTTTTATTGTATTTATTTTTTGTCCTCCACACGCAGGACTTGCAGGACGATGGGTCAGGGACAGTTGCTGCCAACATCTTAAGCCCATTCAGTCCTCAATGAATGATTATTTTATGACTCTATCTAATAGTCATTTATTAGTCCATATTCATAGATCCATTTGGATGTATTGCATGAGGTTGGCATAGTTTGCCAATACAGTTTTCAAATACATGTTAATGGACTTTTTTGAAATGTGACCTTGAGAAAAAGATGGAAGTTTAATAGTCAGCTAATGTTGCCATTGGCCAATATTAGACTGAGGGACTTCAGTGCCTGGAAGGAGTGTAAATTACTGCGCTCATTAAACAGTAATGAAACACTGCCCTTCAGCCTGTGTCCACCTCCTACTCACAGTCGAAAACTACTGAAGCAGGGAAGAGGCTGAGGAGGACTAGATTAGGTGTGGTGCCCGGGATGCTTGCTCACACCTTAAAGAGGAGACTTCCACTGACTCCATTCCAATTACCAATTTTGAAATAAGGGACACATAAAGATTTTGCCAACTTGGTTTTGGCTGCTTTAAAATCTTTAATGTGATGTAATCAGAAAGGGCTGAACCAGCTTTGCTGCAGTCAGTTGAATTTCAAAACCAGGAGAAGGCGTCTAACTACAATTTGAATCCCCCAAAACAGCAATTTGACTATTTATCTTCATTGCATAACATTTAACTTCAAATTAAGAGTTAAAAAATACATTTCTAAAAATAATTACTGTTGACATGATAATTTGGATCTTATTTCGCCACTGGTTGTGATCTCATTGTACTTCTCAAAGTTACTGTTGAAGGATTATTGCAATGAGGGACTATTACTGGACTACTGGACTATTACCTCTCTGATCATCTGACCACATGTTTATTGCCTTGTTCGACTTTGTTACAGTGATGTTACAGGTTAGTAGTTTATTGAGAACATAAATGATGCATGTAATCATAAATGATAGAAATGATTATGAAAGCAGGCACTGTAACGTCTGCTGAGATCAACCAGTTTTGTCCTGGTTTAGCGGCAAACTTGGTGATCTCTGTCATTCCCTGTCATGTATTAATATGAGTTTGTAAAAATGATTGACCCAGCCTGGTTACAGTTTTATATCCTAACATAGTTCACACTGTTGTAAAAGTCTTTTTTTCGGTTCATCTCACTCCTTTACTTCCTCTCAGTAACTGCCCTATTTCTTGCCTTGTGTCCTTAGTCATCCTCTTTTCACTGTATTCAGAGTTTCCTCTTGCTTTAGTCCTAAACCACACTCCTTCCTGCGTAGATCTCATGTCTGCATTCTTCTCCTGTGAGGTCTTCAGATCAGTCCCTCATGAGTGCTGTTTGACATGATAATCTATGCATGGAGTTTGTCTACACGAACATGACATATTGTCTATTTTGTTGCTGCTTGTAAATGTTTCTGGCCTTGGATCCCTCTCGTCTCACATGGTTCTGACATGCACTGCGGGCTGCATAGCGAGAATCTCCAGCCAGGCGACGGCCTCCTCTGCGGAGGTCAGGGCTGAAGCTGGGTTCAGGTCTGAGGAGGTGGAGATTTTGGCTCATCAAGTGGCTGACGTGGAATGTTTGAGCCGGTTGCCAGGCAAAGAGGAAGGTTTTGATTTAGCATTGCGTCTTTCGAGCAGCTTGTCGCAATTAGTGATGTCAGGAGGGAAAGAAACAAATATGAAGCATTTCTTCAAAGGGCAGGCATATCCTTCCCATGAGTTCATTCTTTCCTCGCCTTTCTCAGGGAAAAAGGGGGCAAAAGTGCAGCTGTGCTCTCTTCGGTCAAATTAGGTTTTTGCTGGATGTTCTGTGGTGCAGGGAGTCACACTTCGAGTTGACTAAATGGGTTGCAAATCAAAACAGTGACACAGTATAAAGATGGCCACCAAAATAATAATTTCAAGTTCTGAGCCTTATTGTTTACCAGATAAGATTGATAACCAGTAATGCAACTCGTGACAGCCCTGAGCTGTGCTTCAGCTCTGCAGCAGTATTCCTTTTTCCTTGATGAAACAGCGTGACAGCTTTGTTTAACGCACTGCTTACATTACGTTTGCCTGCAGTATTTTATATAATATTTCGCGGTGCTCTAGTTTGCGAGCCCTGGCTGTGTTCTTCATGCTCCCAGCTTGCAGTGCCAAGTTTCCCCACTCTCCTCCTGGCTGTAGGTATCCCATGCAGAGGCCATCTGTCACCCCTCCCATAATGGTAAGGGTGGAGTCCTCTTAAAGCACTTCCCCCCCTTTCTCTCCCTCCTTTCCTAGTTACTCCCAAATGCTCACTGTAAAACAAACAGCATAGCATGGATGGAGTCTAGTTTCTTTGTATGCTTTGACAGGCTTGAAAGCTGACACACTGAGATAGACAAACTACGTACGGTAGCAGTTGGAGTGTCGTGTCAGGTAGCTGCAGTATGTGGAGCATGTTGGGGAGAAGAAGCCTGGTCTGAGACACGTGTCTGCATGCATCAACGCAATGTCACGCATGCCAGGCATGTTGGTTTACTTCTGAGAAAATCAGCACTGCAGGAGAATTTTTATCAGCATGCCATCTCTGTTCTTACACCAGTTATAGATATATATTTGCAAACATTTATCTGACTGTCAAGCTTTTGTCATGGCAGTGTAATTATGTTATATTTTGACAAGCAAAGCAACTGAGTTAAACTAGTAAGGTGGCAACAAACAGCTGTTCTGTCGGCTCAGATGTCCGTGGGGTGGAGAACGCAAAACTCACAAGGCTCTGACCCTCATTCTCCCCCACACCAGTGCACCCAGAGGACTCCAGCAGCCGCAATGCAAACACAAGGCAACACATGCACTGCAAAGCACATTATAGCAGCATGAGCTCTCTTTAGTAGAGCAGGTCATGATTCAAAGGTGGGAAATTGATGTTAACGGATCCCTTAAATTATCTTGTAGAAATGTCTTAATAATCTTTCCTTTGGAAGTGACTTTCCAGAGTGTCTTTCCAAGTGGAAGACAAATAAGGCAGGCTGAGTTAAATGCTTTAGGTTGATAGGTTAAAAGCCTAAACACAGTGCACAAGTGTGCAGGAGTAGTTTGCACAGCAAGACAGGAAACATAAGGAAAATATTTTGAAAAATGTGGGTCAGCAGAGAAAAAAAACAAACAGGAAAGCCCAAGTATTATAGCACAGCATGACACTTCACAACACAATGCAGCATACATTTAGGATGCAGCAGCCATTCAAACAAAATCCCTGACTCTTACACACATGGTCACACTCTTATTCCTTATTTTGGAAGAGTGAAACTCTGTATGTGTGTGTGTGTGTGTGTGTGTGTGTGTAATCACTAAAATTACAGGGGACGTAATGGAGCACGGGGAGCCTCAGCCTTCCCTTGGCTTTATTCCTCACAAACCAAGATAGCATTGCTGTGGCTTACCACTCACATTCATGCCAAAGACTCAAAATACCAGCCAATGGACCACTTTTATAAGCTTTACTCCATACACATCCGAGACTACATACAAAGTGGAAATTTATGATTCCCAATATAGCTTACTCCAACTGCAACTGTGTTAAGAAAACAGAGACAGTTTGAATTTTGGGAATGAAATCAACTTTCTGTATTTTGTTTACAACAGCAACATATTCATAAAGGCTTACCAGATTTACTCGTCAATTTACCTTTAAATTTGTAAAGCCCCCAAAAAATCTTTCTATCAATGACTAATTTGTGTGATTATACTCACGAAAAGTAGAGCTAGGATGGATTTTTTTTTTTCCATTCAAGGTTATAGGCCTAGCTATAACCTGTAATTTAGGATTTATGTCCGGCTAGTTTCCCAAGATACTGCATTCATTCCCACTGAGCTGTTTTTTTAAATTTTATTTTTTTATACAACCCAGTAGCACATCTATCAGCTGTGACATGCACATTACTGTCCATACAGCTCGCACCTTATAAATGTTGAGTGACATCTCTTCACTGTTGATTTATCAAAATCTAAGTATGATTTTAACCAATGAGACCACTCAGACATTTGTTGTGACATGCTCTTTGTGTCTTTACCCGACTTCAGGAGTTGCAGCATCCAAACGGCCGTTAACATACAAAACCAAGTTTACATGCTGCATTAGCTTTGAAAAACCTGTGGTGGGCTTCAAGTCAAATTAAGGGTCACATAAAAAGAGGGAATAAAACCATTAAATTGCTTGTTTTGTTTCATCTCCTTCCAGAGGTTGTTTTTTTTTTTTTTTCCCTGCTTGAAAGGTGCTTAGATGATTAGCAAGAGGGACAGTCTGAGTGTCCTGTGGTGAAAGTGTGTTGCTTATTAAAGCACTCAGAGTAACACGGATGAAGTCTGGTCTTTTTTACTTCAACCACAGGAAAACATGTCTGAAGCAAATGATGGCTGTTAATGAGACCGTGGAAACACTAGTACTGATGATGATGATGAGCGAGGGACAGGAATGTGTGATACAGTGTACTGCAGCTTGTAGAAAGCTAATCAATCAATTTCACTGCTGCTTTTGTGTATGGATGGAATGCACTGTCGTCACCACCAAACCACAACTATGTAATCTCACATGAGTGGTACAGAGTTGTGACTCACTATGCCATGTAGGTTTATGCAAATGTCCTGTTTTTCCAGCGTTAACAATGATGAGCATGCCTTAAAAGCAGAACATGCCTCCACACTAGCTCCCTGGATTGGCACATTACAGCCACTGCAGTTAGAATTCTCATTGTCTGGTTTAGTGCTGACCAATAAATTGTTATTTCATGGTCGTCGCAATTAGGCATGGGATGATATGAAAACGTATTAGTATTCTGTCCAACATAACTGGGATTCATGCTAATATCCCAATAATCATCAAAACTTTCATAAAACTTTAAAGTTAAAAAAAATACTGGAATCACTTACACTTGCATCACAGATAGGACATACATCTTTTTTCATGAAAATAAATAAATCAAAGAATTTTAGATAAGTAAGCATAAATAAATGGTTGGTTCACCTCCGTGTTGTGTTTAGTTTTTAACCTGATTTAACTTGGTTTTTGTGGGGAATACAATGAGCAAGCCAAGTGACAGGCTCAGCCAACTCAAATACAACTGGAAGCCAATATAGGACTGTACGTCAGTAAGTTGGACAGTTTTTTGTCAATCATGCAAAGATATGAACTAATATCTCGATTTGTCATCACAGAATTCAACAATGTTGGTGCACAGCAGATTTTCCTCACGCTGTGCACATCTAGTTTGGTGATAGCTGGTCTACTTTTGCGGTGTTACAGCTGTCACAGTGGAGGAGAAGAAACTCACTGTTTGACAAATTGAATTTGAATTTTAGTTCCCAGACAGTTTTCCTCTATCGTTAGACACCAGAGATCAAAAACAGTCATTTCTGAATCCAGCGCAGTGATGCATTTTTATAGCTGAAGTAAAGCTTCAACAATGATGTGTCACTGCTGTTTATCTGAATCTTATCTCTGTCATCTTCTCTCTCAGCAGGTGTAAGCAGTAACCAGGTGGTTGTTCCCCAGAAAGTGAATGCGGTGCTGGGAAAGAACATCACACTGAGCTGCAGAATAGAAGTGGGCTCCAACCTCAGTCTCACACAGAGCTCCTGGGAGCGTCGCCTTCCTTCAGGCACCATTACCTTGGCAGTGTTCAACCCTGAATTTGGAATCTCCATCTCTCCAGAGTATATCAAACGGGTCTCGTTTGTTTCCCCTTCTGTTCGTGATGCTACCATTAACATCAGAGGAGCGAGCTTTGAAGATATTGGGTCCTACATCTGCAAAGTGGCAACGTTTCCCCTGGGCAATACGCAAGCATCAACCTACGTCAATGTATTAGGTAAAGAAGAGCTCTGTCGCTTCCTTTTTCATTGTATTGAGTTATTTATGCTGTTTTTAAATCTTACTTTTCAAAGCAGAGTATTGTTTGCTGTGATTAAGCAAAGCTGAGGTGACCACTAAGCATTTTCCCTGGAGGGATAAACTATTTCCTGAAGCTACATAGCTTTGTAAATTACCTGGACAGAGGGGATGTAAACCTAAATCCCAGTAAGAATCTGCAGCTGTGTAGAAGCTGCCGTGGTGTGGCCCCACTCATCTCACTCACTCCAGTGTCGCTCACTGTGGAAAAACTGCTACGTCAGGTTTAAATTAATTTCACTGAGTCTCTATAATGATCTCCATAAAGCCACTTGCAGACTGCACACAAAGTGCACATAATAACATTTTTTATGGAATATGCAGACTCTTTCCTCATATAGCAACTGTGTAAATAGAGTACAAGAAATGTTCAAACAGTCCCAACTTGATGCAACTAGTTGCATGCAACAACAAGTTAATTGCAGGGTGTGATACAGCGTGATTCTCATGACATTCAGACGCATTTAACCAAGCAACATGAAAAAGTTTCATTTGTAGCACTGGTCATAAAACTACAATGTGGAGCTATTTCCCTGGAGGCAGTGAGGACTGTTGTAAGTTCTGCCCTCTTTAGCCTCTGTCACTAATTATGAAATCATACCTCAGACTGAATAATTGGCATTTTCTTCCTTGAGTAAGCAGATGACAAACTTCACTTTCCAGTGTAAACAGTATATCATAAAATAAGCTATACTTATCTGTGTCTGCACATTTAGCTTCACCAATTTTCTTGGTGCTTCATGCTCCTTCTCTATTGTTGCTGATATTACATCTTTAATTTGAGGCTGTTTGTCTGCCCCTGATATCCAAACAAAAAACATGGCCACAGTTTATTATAAAGACCAAAAAATCAATTAGAAATGTTCAGCATCATATCACACCCAAATACATTCGGACATTTCCAACAAGGTTTCTTCTGCTGTGATTACTCATCTTGTGTGACTGTGGCACTCCCTGTATTATTGCGATGCCTTCTGCAGTTTTTCTGATGGAGATAGAAAAGCATGAAGGCTGGTAATTCGTTCACAAGTCAATTAAGTCATCAAATTAAAAAGAACACTGCCTTGTTACCGACTGATAATGTTAGCAAACTGCTCCTACCTTGCCAGTCTGCACTGATATTAGAGGAGCGGTATCAAGTACAGTAACATGTAGCCTTAATGCTTCACCCTCCCCTCTAAACCAAAGAGCATAAAACAAATGCTAACTAGCAAGCTTATGTGTTATGTTGTTTGATGTATCTAAAGTCTGGCAGCAAATCTTCGTCACTTGATAATGCTGCTCTAATATCAGTGCAGACTGACAGTGGTAGGATCACAGGGTTGCTAATGTTATCTTATAAATCACAGTTAGTGGCCAGCTGTGATCTATGTTATTTGACTTTAATGGCTTTAATGATAACGTAAGGTTGTGAACAAATTGCAGGTATCCATCCTTTTTTATGTCCAACAGATAAATGGCAAATGGCATTGTGATAACACCAGGATCAAGTGAAATCACCACAGCTGAAGACGGCATATTGGAAATGACTGGTTGCATCTGTGTGTGCAATTGTCAATTTAAAGGGTTGTGTCATTCAATAGGAGGAGATTTTGAACACTGCCCCTAGTTGATCTATTCTGAGGGCAAAAGGAGAACTCAAAAACACGGGCTAGGAGTAAACGTTGGAAATGGGATTGGGCCATAACCTTCTGTCTGAGGAGCATGAACGCTGAACTTCCTCTGTGGTCAGCATATGTTTCAAAGCCCCAAATGGGTGGTTGGATTGCACTCAGGCAGGGCTGAGAGGAGCAGATTGCACTGTAGGCAGAAGTTTCTTGTCTCCCTCCAGAGAGTGGAGGAGACTCTGATGACTAATGAGTGGTACATTAAGTGCTGCTGTGACAGCCACAGTGTCTGGGGCGTCACAGAGTTCAACTACACCTTTCTCTCCTCTCTGAGCAGCTTGTCAGACATAGCTCACATAAACACACAACATGCACACCCATTCACAAATACATGCTTCGGCCTACTTTACAATTCACATGTAATTATAGGGTTTAATTATGGAGGACATGTATGTTCTTTGCAATTTGATACATGTCATGTTGGAATTAGGTTGTCTCGTAGCATATTTTCTCACAGGGAGTACATCACAATTACAAGAGCTAAAGTCAGCAGATTCTATTTCCCAAGGCAGCGATGAAGGGTAGACTCTTCATCTCTGCCTGGTTTTGGTTGACTGTCGCTGTTTTGAGAAAGGACACAATGGCTGTAGCCCTGCACTGTGTATAACACGTCAGTATATGGACAATGTATCTGTGTGCGTATTGTATTTGTTTCAGTTTAAACATGTTTTTTATTTTACTCAACTCAAAGTTCCCAGTTTTGATTTGTGTTTATACATTTGAGGTTTATGAGAGAGAACTTGACCTCATTTTCATTCCTTTCAAATTAACTAAAGTAAATCAGTGAAAAGGCTCAAACGCATAAATAATAGACCAAAGTCACGACACGCATTACAATGATTAACAGGTGCTGTGGACATTGACTTAATTTCAAAACTCGTCTTGTATTAATCAGTATCACTAGATACTCAACACACAATATTTGTTTTGGACCAGCACATTCTTGATTTTTTTCCCCTCCTCGTGTCTGCAACTTCTCACAGAGAAGGCCTGAGCATTCAAGGAACAGTTCCACAGGAACTACGCTACAGTACTTGCGCCAAAAGTCCCTACCAATAAGAAACAGGAAGGAAAATATGACACATAAAGTGAATGAATTAGAGTGACCCTTTGTTTGAGAGTGCTGACAGATGAATGGGGCATTTATTGAACTGCACTTGAGGTTCTTCAAAACAAAACAAAGGCAGATTTTTTTTTTGATAAGCAGTTCTGCTGCAGATAATCTCTAAACCTCATATTTGACTTTCTTCCTCAAGCCTACATTCTTTTATCTTTATAATTGTTTTTTCATCATGTGCCCACTAATGCAGCTCTATTTGTGTTGAGACATAAAATTGAGAAATCCCCCCACAGAGTTGGTTAAAGTTGCTTACTCATTGAAGCCAGTGGTTAAAAGTATTTGTTCCATCTTTCAGTGAAATCATGCTGAATGTGTCATTAAGCTATATTTTGTTTGCAGTTACTATATAACCTGCCTTGTTTGTAGTTCTGTTAACTATCAGCTAAATGAGGCCAATCTTAGTTCAGAGCTTACTTGCAGATAATTCCACTGATCTTACTTGCTGCCATGTGTGGCTCCATTTGCACAATGAATTATAGTTGTTTTGCATCACAAACTTGCTTTTGGTGTAGAATTTAATCTTTGTCTACGCTCCAACTTTTTGCATCACAGCATCCAAAATCTAAAACAGAAATTATTGCTGCTATAGATCATCACACCACCCCTTGTTTTAGGGGATCCCACTCTGACGTCGTCGTTCGGTGTGCATATGTGCATCAGTGTGTGTCTGTGTGTGTGGGCGGGAAAGGGCCAATGCAGCCAGTTTGCTGAAGGAAAATCGTTACCCTTTCCCCGAAGCATTTCCACTCATCCAAAGCACTCCCCTCCCTTCCTGACAGCGGCTCCAAATTAACACGTCTCTCTGATTTAGTTATTGTGGAGCTTCAGCCAGCTCGCCGCCGAACATAGAGCTGCTACTGTTTATAGTCAGAGGCCTGTTAGGAGGGGCAGAGAGAAGGGAGTGAAGAATGTGGGGTGGATGACTGAGAACGGCGTCCCTGCCCCTGCGCTGGGCACAGGAGACGCCAGGTTTTATTTTGGGAAAAGAGGGAGCCAGGAGTTATTTGGATTTGTTGTTGGACCTCCTGCTCGGCTGGGGAGGAGTGGGGTGGCAGATGTCTTTAAAGGTGATGGCCTTGTCTTAGGCCAATGTGTTCCTCCACGTGCCGCCTTTAAAGCTGTCATCGTTGCAGTAAGTGGAGCAGCTGTTATTGTTGTTTCAAGAGGGACAGAGATGGAGGAGGTGGCGCACTACAAGACAAAGAAGAAGAAATTGGCTTAAGAGAGAAATTCTAGTGATGGAAGTGTAATCTTGTGTAACCTTAGTAGCCAGTTTACTTCACTACCCCTACACAATGTCCTCTCCTCCCTCAGCAGATTATCTTTTGTATTTCCACTGTCCTGTTACCTCTTTTGTCTTGCTGAACTTTCCCAAGTGTCATTTCCCACAGTTTGTGATTATTAAATACAGTCCCATATGTGTTTTTAGGCCAGTGCAGCAAAAGATAAATAGTTTACTTCATTGCACAACAGGTAGAGTGTTAAATTATTCTGGTCGTGTCTCTCTTGCATGAGTCTGCTTTGCCTGTCTGTTGAAAAAATAATTGTTACATCTAAACCTCCAGTTATTCATCAGAAGTCGAGGTAACATTACCACAGCTCTACAGCATTGAGACTTAGCTTCTCATCTTCCAGTACAACACAGTCAGATAGAAACACAACAGTTTAGCATCAGTATCCTCTGATTCTGCATTATTAGGGTTTTGTCCCCCAACATCAAATCCATACTGTAGGCACTGATGTGCTTTGCTAAAACCATACAGTAGGATCAATAAATTACCCTACCATATGTTTGACACACAACAATAAAGAGAGCTATGTCTCCACTGAAATGCTTCCATATGATTGAGTAGCGTGGTTCATCAATTTTTAATGCATATATGTGAAATGGAAGACTTCAATCTGCTCTCTCTGGCAGTTAAGTACACTAAAGCCACTTCCCTCTGTCCATTGACTATATGATGGACATTATTTATTCATATACATATACAAAAAGATCGATATTCATTTTGTAATCTCTTCCCCATTCTGTCATTTCCTCCCCTCCCCCTTCTCTCTTTTACACAGTGGAGCCAAAGGTCTACGTGTCTGCCGGCCCCACAGCTCTGCTGGATGGCGGCAATGAGTCACTGGTGGCCACCTGCATAGCCGAGCGAGGTCGTCCCGCCGCGGAGGTCTTTTGGGAGACAGAGCTCTATGGAAGAAGTGAGAAACAAAGTCAGGATGAGCCAAACGGCACCAGCACCACACATGTGCGCTACATGTGGCAACCGCAGAGCTACGCCCAGGGGAAGACGCTCACCTGTGTGGTGCGCCATCCGGCCCTGCAAACAGAGTTTCGCATACCCTATGTACTTAATGTTCAGTGTAAGTTCTGAGTTATAAGACCTTCTTCTTTTTTGTGTTGTTCTTCTTACGTCTGCCAGAAAAAGTTTAGTGATATTTTCTTGTTGAAAAGAAAGCTCACAATAAAGTGATTCCACTGCTTCTATTGGGGAAAAAATAATAACATTTTAAACCCACATTTGCTGTTTTTCAGGTACAGCAGAATATGTTTAACTAAAAACATTTGACTTTTCCCAATGCAGTTAACACAGCTGCAATTCCTCTGTAGACGAAAATTACTTTACATTTTTTGGACCCAGAACCTTAACAAGAAAGATTTGCATGTGTTTTGAACACTGATCAGTGTTTCCTACAGAATGACCACGTACCAAATCCAAGCCACCAACCTGCAGCGTCTGTATTTGATGACCTGAGAATGAGCCTTAAAAAAACTAGGCCTCGGATTTGCTTTAAAAGTGTGCCTGCATAGTGTTGCTTTAATTGTCCGCCTATTGAAACTAAGGTGGTACCAAATTACATCACAAAAACCAGGTGCATTTACAAGCATAAAAAGAGCTACATTAGATATCACAATCAGTGCTTTTACAGGAGGAACATAATACCAGAGAAGAGAACATCTCTCTCCCTCTGTTTCTCTGCAGAGCATGTGTGACTGTCAGTAGATGAGAGGTGTAGAGAGGTCAGATTTTCCACTAGTTAATTGATCGCAGATGAAGTATCCTCTCAAATGGATGAAAAGAAATTCTAAAAAATGCTGAAATGGGTCGCCACATATACTTGGGCAGTGTTTAATCTACCTGGGCGGCCCGCCCAAGTAAAGTCTGTGTGGGAAATACTGCTGACTGCCCAAAAACACTGATGAGGACCATGGATACTTAGTTTACTTTGAGTCACACATGCTATCCTGCTGCAGTAAATACTCACTGGCTCACAAACTCTGCAGTTCCCTGATCAATTTACAATGTACTCCTGTTTCAGCAATGTTTACTAAAAACTAAAACAACAAAAATATAGAACATCAGCCGCCCTAAGTTCCACCCCTAAATGTTCAAAGTTAGTCTGAATGGTATCATCCTCTGTAAAAACAAATTGCTTCTGATGATGTTACTAACCACCTTGGATTGAGTTGAATCAGATGGCTGCTCAGTTAAATGTGTAAGGTTACACTGTGTATTGAAATTCTTTTTATTCTCATTAAAAGTATTAATTTAATTTTGAATGTCTGTGAGTATGAAAAAGAGAAAAAACGATTTTCTTCCTGAAATCACCAAGTTGAATAATCATCATCATTACATATGAGAAGTAATGATTATTGTAGCTCACAGCCCTAACTGGTACAGCATATCTTATCGATATTATCCCATGCTGATAGCTTGATTTATGGCTCCCTACCTTTCCTTTTGCGCCTGTAAAGAGGCCATTTAATAGTTATTTTAATGTTATAATCATTGATATGTACTTCCTTGGCGATCAGCACAGAGGGTGAGTCTGTGTTTGGACTATGTGAGTGCAGGCTAATGAAGGTATTTTATGAAATATTGATCAGGCCTCCGCAGCAACACAAGTAGCAGGGGGGCTACTGGGGGGCAGCGGATGGAGATGCTGAAAAACCAAGGTTAATATGGGAAGAAAGAGGTTTTCCAGCTCAATAAATCATGTCAAATGCCGAGGCAAGGGATTTTAAGTGCAAAAGAAGCACAATTTCTACGTCGAGCTGCGTGAAAAGGGTCAGTGGACGCGGTGAGCTGGGGCATCTTCCTGCGTGTTGTAATGAGTTCCTCATTTGTCCTCCAGAGAAATCAAAATGAAAAATTGGATATCTAAGGCAGTGTTTGCCATTTTTTATTGCAGTGGCATGTGCCGGGCCTCATTTAGGCATCCTCCTGCCTTCCGTTGTTATTTTTTTTTTTCTTTGTCATGGTGAGGCAGTAGAGTTTATTATTAGCTGCACTACATCTACTGTCTGACTGAGTCTGTCATTTTCTAACTTTCCACCAACCCAGGGTCATTTGTTTGTTCTCTTGGCTCGTTCACCAGCAGATGCTGTACCCTGCTACAGTCCTGCACAGCCTTTGTTTTTGTCAGCACTCGCTACTGTGCTTATAATGCAAGCTTTGTTCCTTCTGGAAAAGCTTGTTTGTCATCAGGTTGCTGGGATCACAGCGACTGATTATTGAGTCCTGGACTTTCACCTTTTGAAATAAAAATAAAATAACATTTTGGTTAGAACAACCAACCTTTAAGTTGTAAAAGAATAACACAGCCATGGTATAAATATATTTTCTTATTCTGTTTGTCTTTGTAAATAATTTTAAAAATTGTAACCCTTTTTTTTATTTTGTTTACAGTTGCACCAATGGTATCAGTAACAGGAAATGACAAAAACTGGCATGTGGGTCAAGAGAATGTGAAGTTCATGTGTGGTGCCAAAGCAAACCCAGCTGCCCATCACTTCACATGGATCAGGTCAGTACCAGCAAACGCTGCCAGAAATCTGTCTGATTTTTCAGAAGGTCAGATCTCTGGGCCAACCGTTTTGTTAGATTTTCATCCTATAGGTGTAGCAACACAGTTACTGAATTGCACTTTGGTGACTCTGAGAGTAAGCTTCAACCTCTGTGACTGAATGCTGAAACAAACAAGGACATTTCTCTAATGGAGGCTTAATACTTGATTCCAAAAACCTTACTTCTCATTGGAAATAGATGATCACACATTTTCCATGGTTTCAGTAGATTATCGTCTTCCTCTAAGGGTTGAGTTATGGTCGAAAATAACTGGTTCTGATCATGCGGATGGCAACAGATTTCAGCCACACTTGAATATGGAGTGAAAAGTCACAGATGGACGAGACGCAGTAATCGTTTAAATATATAGAGAGATATGAAAAGTGACAGAAATACTTGTATGTGGAATCACAAAAGAGCATTTCATTGAGATGTTCTAACCATGTTAGTTATCGTGTTGACAGCTGGCTAATCAGCCTGAAGTGGGTGTGAATGTCGAATTGTCGATTTGAGAAAGTTTCCATAAACCATTTAACAAATCAACAGACAGATTTTATGAAAAATGATGTGTCTTCAGGTGTTTCTTGGCTGCTGTATTCTACGTTATTCCTTATATTGTCAGACATTAAGTTTGTTGGAGAACAACATATCCCTGAGGCAAAACTAAGCCTGTTACTCTTCACAGTCTCACCAAATCTTTATGCCATGAAACAACTCTACTTGAGCATGTCATTCAGAAGTGCTCCTTGAACTTTAGCTACACACATCTAAATTTGGACTTGAGAAATTAATGAGACGATGCTACAGTCTAATTCAATGGCTGTGTCTTTCGAAGGGTCTCGGGTACTTTTTGTGTCAAAACGGGCTGTTGTATTCTGACAAGTTTCTTGCTGCTTCTACCTGCTTTATCCTTTGCAGACCTTGGTAGTGTCGGAGTGCAGTCAGTTGTTAAAAGGTGCATTCAGAAGGTTATTTTCAGCGTGTAAACCTTGGGAAATCTTTTGATATTTGTATTCAGGTTGTCAGCAGCTAATGTTAAGCTGCATAGATTGTAAATAATTCAAGTAAGGCTTAAACTCCACTGTTGCATTTTATTTTACACCGGTATTTTACACTTAGTTGGCTACAACAACACATTTTGACTAATTAATGTTATAGCAAATACTGCACAACCGATCAGCTTCTGTTTGGTCCAGTTGCAGCGGTCCAAACTGGGTTTTAACAAACTTATATTAAGCCTCGAAGTGAAGAAGCGTCAGTCTATAAATTACCTCCAGCATAACTTTGGAACCCGGACACTGGAGCTGTCGAATGCTCTGCTGCGCCCATCGGGACTCCCTGCTATAAATAAAAGATTCCAAATGGTTCATGCATCGGAACAACACCAGCCTATTGGCAGCTCTTTGTCATCATCTTGCTTTGAAAACAAGAAATATGGTCTCATTTGAGCTGACAGAACCAGTAAAGTCTAGAAAGCTGAGCTCTTTATTTTCTTTTTTTCCGGCTTTTTTTTTTTGTGCCCTCACACTGAAACCTTGTGTTCAAGTTGAAAGCTTTTCCCCTCGATTGGTGGAAGTGCAGTCATCTTAAATTATCACAGTCATGTGATCTTTTAATAGCTGCAACAGGCCTACAGTGGCGTCATTGGAAGTCATGAAGTGGTTTCTCAATTATACTTGTGTCTCTCAAACATAGTAAGAGTAATAACAATGTATGAACTTTAAGGTCTGTGTTTGATGCACTGTGAGATTTATGTAATGTTTTATTTTTTCACAGGTTGGATGGAGTGATGCCTGAGGGTGTTGAGATCTCAAACAATAGCTTTGCTTTTACTCGCCCGTTGGAGCGCAATGACTCTGGAGTATACCGCTGTGAAGTGATAAATGACATCGGTCTCCGCAGTCAAGATGTGAACCTCTGGGTACAAGGTACTTTCGACTTTTTCTCTCAGTTTCTTAAAGTGCTAGTGGATGCTTTTATAACCATCTACTAACTTAAATAAATAAACTTTAACATCTGAGTTCAAAAGAGGAATCTGTCTACTTCCATGGTGCCTTTCTGATGTAAGATTACCCTCTCAGTACGATCAGCCCTCGGTTCAACACTTCTAGCCGAGCTAAGCCGCCGTATAAATGTCCCAGCCCAGATCCACTTTCACACATTCCTGGCAACAGAGGAGCACAGAGCGCAGATAAAGAGTATCAGTACCAAACATTTCCACTGTTGTGGTTTTGGCAACATTAGATTTCTCAGATAAGGAAGAGGGTGTTTACCCCTGCTGGTTCAGCAAAGTATGCCCCCATGTAACCTTTTTCTTTGTTTTGTTTAAGGTCAGATTTCACAGCGGGGCATAATGAATTGTGTTCACAGATTTGCTGTACACAGAAGTATGTGTGTGTACTCTCTACTCCCTTTGTTATTCTTCTTCTAAAGCTGTTCTGAATGAAAAGTGATCAACTTATTTAGTTCAACTCAACACTTCACAGATTAAACCCAATAGCCAGAGAAGGGACTTCCCTGCCTCATTTAAAGGGGTTTCCCTGCGTTTGGATTAGTTGATTCATTGACATAAATCCTCGTCAGGAAACTCACAGGAAACCAAACGATTCCCGTCTGCTCCCTCTGTCTGTCCATGGGTTTGGAGTCCATTATTGTAAGGTCAGGGCGTGGATCCTGAGAACTCTGCATCTCTTTTTATTTTCACTTCTCCTCTGCTCCTTTTAATCCTTTTCCAAACAAAGCAACTGCTGCTTTTGGACACGTACTCGGCTAACACACACAACCCTTTTCATTTCTCACTGTCAAGAGGGAAAAGCTGGAGGAGCCCCAAAAAGGCCTGTCAGGCTCCATCTGTATACAGGCCTGGTTTGGAGTCCTGCTCCAAACGAAAGCACAGCTGACATCCTGTCCAGGACTGACGTGCACTGAGCAATTATCTTGCTTCTCTTGTCAAATATTAAGAGTTGGGCATGCAGCCTCTCACTTCCCTCCCCTGCGGAGATAGTCAGGTTGAGCTCAGCTATATATCCCCCCTCCCCCATCCAAGGCTGCTTGGTGTAGCTGTTTCATATTCCCAGTTGTCTGTGCAGCCTTGTGGTTTTTGGCTGCTCGTCACTCAGATGATCAGCTACATGGTTGCAGATGCTCACAACCTACATGAGGTTAAAATGTCCCGCTGCAGGGTGGGATTGATGACTGACGAATGAGACGATTGCCAGTGTATCAGTTCACTGACCTTGATCTGTCTCCGTCATCCTAACTCATGCTTTTACTTTAGCCCTGATCCTTCAGGCTCACACACAGTGCATAATTGCAGGTAATTGGATTCTTACTTAAATTGTGGAAATTGTTATGGCTCTACGGGGAATTTGGTTTTGATAACTAGTGCCTCAAAACCTCCTGGAGATGCAGACCTCTATTAGTGCGAGTCATACTGCTTTGTAGTCAGGCCTTTGATGTGCCGGCACAAGGATTGACTAGTGGTATCAGGCTGCTCTTAGCCCCAGAGGCTGGAGGTCAAAATGGAGACACTTATCCTGACCTTGAGCTCCACACAGCCCTTTTCTCTCCGACTCTGGCAGCTATCAGAAACGCCAGCCACCAAAGGACAAATCAGATGCAGGAACCTCACATCGATCACACAGCGCTTCATCTTCTCACATGATTTCCCCACAGCATGGTTTCGCAAGAATGGGGTGGAGAGCCAATCACGCTCACTCAGATGCTCATGAGCGCATGTCCTCTAGTCCTCTGATTCCTCTCTGTCTTTCTGTCACGCAGACACACAATGACATTTAGCACTTAACCTCACTCTGCCCCTTTCATTTCCCTCTTTATGCTCTACAGCACGACTTTTAACAGATTCTGCAGTCTTAGGAGAGGCATGTCTGTGCTCCAACACTGCTCAGTGTTGTTATAGATTAATCTAAAAACCAGTCACTTGCTTCGTCAATTGTTACAGAACATAATGTGCGGTCTTTATCCCCTTTATTTTTATGACTCCTCACTCCATATGCCGTCCTTCCTCTCTTGTTTAAATCTTTTCATCACATGTTCACTCTGCAGATCCTCCCCCGACCACGGCCGCCCCCAGCACCACTGCATCCCTCCTGCACGACACCGCTGGAACCGGTACTGTAGTGGACCAGCATAAATCCCCGTTCAGCTCGCCAACCCTGGCCTCCTTACCAGACAGCAGCCTGGGTACTATAGTCGGTGGGGCTGTAGGTGGAGTCTTATTCCTGATTCTCCTGCTGATCCTCGGTGGGGCCTGCTTTATGCGACAGCGCCGAACCTTCAGAGGAGACTACTACACCAAACAGTACCTGGGACCCTCCGACATGCAGAAGGAGTCTCAGCTGGACGTGCTGCAGCCGCACGAGCTGCAAGAGGTCTACGGGGACAAGACAAGCAAAGGCAGCCAGGATCTGAAACCCAAACTTGGGGGAGACATCATTTACCCTGACTACACCCCTGAACGAAAGGATAGGGACGACTGGGCTGACAGGGGGGATGGCCACAGGGTTCTCAAGGATGGAAACTACTACCCAGATCACTACAACACCCAAAACATGCACCCCTGTGGGCCTCCTGTGCACAGCCCCGTAGTGAACAACGGCTCCCCCTATATCCCGGAGGACTGTTATGACAATGGTACAGACAGCGACTATGTGTCCCACATGGACGGATCTGTGATCTCACGCAGGGAGTGGTATGTTTGAGGAAAGGAGCGAAGGAAAAAACGGACTAACGACTGGCTGAGAAAAATTAAACAAGTGACAGATATAAATATCATTATAGGTCATGTCATGTCAGTTACTCAGCTCAGTCTCACAGTGAGCTCTTTGAACAATACTGCTCTGCCTTGATTGTAACCACTTAACCTTAAGGACGAGGATATGGATTGTATTACGGTTGTTGTAGCATTTCAAGAAGCTACAACTAAGCTGGAACGCCTTGATGATATTATCTTTGTAGGCTTTAGAGGCACACAGTGGAGTTTCAGCTGATGTGAATGAGGTTTTGTATTGTGCTTGTTTGTGTTTGCACCTGTCTTTAACGCAGGTCACAGGTCAGGTGTTCGGACCCTTGTTAGTGAAGTATTTATACCCCTGACTGACTGAGCTCTGCTCCCATAAAATCTCACAGCTTCTGTGGCATTTTGAAACTGATCTCTCAATTGCTTACAGCGTTTTCATACACAAGAAATGTTTATGATGGCTGCAATCAGTATTTACAGCTAATTGTATTGCATGATTTTTTTTTTTTTTTTTGGCAAAAATGTATCATCACGTTAAAGGGAACGTTTGTCAGACACATGGTTAAAAGGGAGATTACACAGGCATTATACTGAGGGAAAAGCAAACTGATGCTCATACAAAAAAAAACTGCCCCTTGTTAAACTTCTGTTCTTCAGTGGCTTTTGCAAACTTTCAGTATCTTCTGTAAATTATTCATGAAACAGAAAGCCTGTCACCTGACAGCAAAGATGACAACAGAGTAATAGAGGTCACTCCTTGTGGAAGTGCTCTTACTTTCAGCTTCAGTTTAGCTTGTTTATTCTACAGACATCTCTGATCCTACCGTAGTTATCCTTCAGTTACAGTCCTGACTGATTTGGCGACACCCGTGGTTTCTCTAGCAACAGCCAGTTTGGTTTTAAAACTGCAAACTTGAACCGCTTTGTCAGACATATAAGAGGAGCATGTGGTCCATCTGTTTTCAGTGCAGCCAAATACAGTGACTAATGAAGTTGTCAGTCAATAACAAATTGCGTGTGAATGGCGTGAGAAGTTTTTTTTAACAACAGCAGGTTAAACTGAAGTTACCTTTCCGAGGAGTTGTCACCTGCAGCTCCGTCTTGTTTCATGACTTGCTTTTGAAATGAAAAAATTATCCAGGAACATTTAGAGCGGCAACAATTAATGAAGAAGCTGATAAGCCATTATTTGCTTCAGTCATTTTTTTAAGCAAATCTGTAAAACATTTTCTGTTTTCAGAAAATACAAAGATTTGATGCTTTTCTTTCTCATTCATGATATCAAATGAAGACTCTTTGAGCAAGGGTGTTGCGATATACCAGTATTGACGATAGCCATGATATTAAAAATGAAATATTGATACTGTGTTAATAATGCACATATGATAATATCCTGCTAGTATTCCAGAGATCTTAGACCAAGTGGATCTTTTGATGATTAATTGGTTTAGTTGCCTTTTCACTCACTTTATACGCCAAAAAGAGACAAAATACAGAAAATAATCAGCAGATTAATTGATAATGAAATTAGTCATTACTTGCAGCCACATGCCAAAAAATTTCTTTTTTTGTGGACGGATTTTTAACGAACAATCTTCTTCTGCGCTCAACTCAGTGACAACTACTCTCCTGTGGGGGCTTCACAGTAAAACCACCCAGCAACAGAAGGAAACGTTCGGTTAGCAGATGCAACTCTGACACAGTGTCAAAGAATGCAAACAGTAAACAGTGAAGCTGATATCGAGATCAAATCGTGCTGGACTGAAGTCATGCATCATTTCCACTGAATCCCTTGTGTTGAGGAGGGCAGTCTGATTCTTGTGTGGGAATGGTGGACTCCACCACTGCCAATAGAAACTGTAAAGATATTTAGATAATTCCTTACCGTGAATAAGTTAAAGGGCTATGACAGAAGAAATGCTGACCATATATAGTATCAGAACTGGGCTTCAAGATTATAACTGTTACCAAACACGCTATCATCATTATTGAGTTGTGTTAATACGCTCACTCCTTGCAGTGAAAGGCACAGCTCTGTTATTACAGTTGTCAGTACACATCAAAGGAAGCCAACGAGGTCTCGGCCCTATGCACTTATCCATGATAACAGGCTGCATCGCTGTCTTTTCCATTTACCCTCCTCTGTATCCAATGATTTCTGTCCGCGCGACTAACACCAATTGGTCATTATAGTTTTTATTTTAAACGCCGAATCAAAGCAACATGTTATAAGTACCAGATGTGACTATCACAGCTGTCAACGTCTGATGTTATGTGGCTCCATTAACCACCAACAGTTTCACTGCTCCCGCTCAAGACTCCTCAGCTGTGATTCATGACGGTAAATAAGCAAAATGGTTGTTGAAAACGAGGTCGGGGAGCTCAGAAATAAGGGGCAGTAATAAACGATCCCTCAGCTTCAGTTTGTTTGAAGAACGATTGGGCGAATACCTCACAGAAGAGTTGGAAACACTGAGCGGCTGACATCACTACTGATCATAGAACAGGCTATAATGTTGGGGTTTGGCTCCTCGGCAGCTCCTCTGAGGATACACAGCGATTATGGAAAACTAGAAATTTAATCCATGAGTGAAAAAAAAAAAACCCATCTAGGTCTGAGCTGTCTGTGTAATGGCTTCCCAAGGGATATATATATTTTTCCTACAAACAACAAACCCAGCGACTTAAAGAAGAAACAAAAGAGTTGACATCATCAGTGATCTCATCTCTCACTGCTTGATTTGACCTTACGCTTTTCCACTTAGTGCCCCCCCACCCTCTTTTTTTTTTTTATTTCCTCAGGAATGATACATGGATCAAAGTGGCCTCGCATGAAAGGGAAAACAAACCCTTTTCTGGAAAGATCTCCATTTAGTCAATCAGGGTATTTGTTGCTCGAAGACAGAACCATATATGTGTGTTACAGTTGGATCAGAATGGGGGGGTTGGCTAAAGTTTGCGGTCTGCGCTTTCTTATTGGGGTTTTATAGATTGTGGTTGCAGTTTCTCCCTTTTTTTTATTTTTGTTAACCCTTCTCCACCCTCCCTTTCCCATGCCAGGGCTTTGGCCGAAGGTTTAGATGTCTGAGAATAAACTACTTTAATCTCGCTCTCACTCTCATCGTCGCACGCACGCACCCAGCCGCCACACATCTGCCACTGCGGCCCACATCCAAAGAGCAGTCTTCACCTCAAACCGTGAGCTTTTCAATTAACTTTTCTGTTTTTTTTTTTCTCATCGCCCATGGCAACCAAAGTTCTCTGACTCCAGGATTTATTGCGCATCCGTGTCTGCATGCACACATCTGATTCATCGGCGTCGACTTGTTACTTACTTGGTAAAACTGCTGTCTCTGTCGTTTTTCTTATTTTTTTCCTGCTTCGTCTCTAAAGCAAAATGGACTGAGGTGATGATGAAATGGTCGCCCATTTAACTGGTTGCATGTAAATTAAGTTATTCGCTACACTACTACGCTCATTATTTCTCATCACTAATGTTTATACACATGTACATAATGCTAATAGGTTAGCGTAGGATTAGCTGTTTGATTTATATGTTCGTGTACAGTTTGTTCTGGACTCCCCTCCCACTGAACAGTCGGTGCCTTAGATGGGCTGAGCAATGCACAGAAAACTTTGAAAAATGACAATTACTGAAAGCGTTAATATAAAGGATACTCGAGAGGAGGACTGACTGGTCCATTAACATGTCTTCCATCCTGATATTTAAGATTCTGCTGTTATCAAAAATGTCAGAATAGACAAAAGGTTGATTGTCATGCCTTATACTCTTTGAGAGGACACGTGTAACAAGTTGGTTACTGAGAAAATTAATAAGTAAAGTTTCACTGGGAATTTAGGCAAGCCAGAATCATAGAAAATATTATTGTCCTGTAAATATGCTGGCTGTTTTTTTTTTATTATTATTATTATTGAGGAAAAAAAATCTTATTTTTTTGTATGAGGTCTGTAATTTTCACAGAGTATTAGCTCTTCTTTGAGGAGCTCATGATAACCTAGAGGGCGATGCTGTTTTCACTGCATTTTGTATTTGTTCTGAAGAGTTTCTGACCAATTATTTTGTATGTTGTTCTTTGAATGATTGATGTCTCGCAGGAATCAGAGATGAGAGTGCGGTAGATTGTGTTTTGTTCCTTTTGTTTGCAATAAAAGACCTTCATTATTGCACTCAAACGTGTCCTGGGATTCTGCTTTCAGAGAGGAGGGTTTTTTTGTTTTTGCTTTATTACATTTTTTTTTAACTCGCATCAGCGTTTTTAGGGGAATACTGTGTTAATGTGATATGTAGATTGCACGTATCTGTCTAGAGCTGTACAGGGAGACACGGGGGAGGACAAAAAAACAATTCACTAAATGGTTCAGAACCCCTGCAGGAACAAACCGTAGCTGTTTGATGAATTTTTAAATTTTTAGTTAGCTCTTCCTGGTCGTAGGTGTTTAATTTTTTCAGTCTTCCCCGAATCTGCTCAGGACGGCTGCGTGACTCAATCTAAAACTGCAGGACGGCAACTAAATTGATCTCGTGGTGAGATTGTTTTGTCAGCAGCTGTTTCCAAGGTCAACGGCAAACTTTCAGTCCCCACTTTTAATCTACAACATGGAGGAGTTCTCCATCAGAGGTGCTTAGAAGAGAAATTCAACAACAATTCACATGAAAAACTGAGCAAACTGAGGAAGATTGTGTAAAAAAAAAAAATAAAAATGAAAGCTCTTAACCCTACTTCAGTTTGCAACAAACCAAAGCAACGATTAAGGTGATTTACTTGCAAACTTCTTTATTTCCATTGTCATTTTTGACCATAACTTTAACAATTAAAGTTATATAGTAAATTTCTTATTTCTGTTTTATATAATTTTAATTGGAATATCTTTGGGTTTGGGGCTGTTGCACAGACTGAATATGTGTGACCACCTCCTGCCGGTGTGGGTTTTGCCTTTGTTCTGTTGTCTGCTGTCTTGCGGGTGCCTGCGGTGCAGGTTTGGTTAAGGTAACTGGGAGCACCTGGACAGACTCCCACAGCCTTTAAGATCCAGCAGTCACAAATCTTTCTCTCTGTCTCATCGTCATCCTCATCCCATCTTCTGGCACCACGATCCTGTTAGTTGGCTTTGGCCTGGTTAGTAGTTTTAGTTAAACACTACAACGCTCTGCATCTATCACATGTACTCCCTCACTGGCTGACACTCTGATAACACACCTCAGATCTTTGGTATGTATTTTTAATGTTTGTGTCTATTAATTCATACATTTGTAAAACTTTCCGTGTCTCCAGCCTTTTTGTCATCGCTCATGAGCCGGAGCCATGACATAAGTAAACTAAATACGACACAATGGGACCTGGAAACTTGTGATTTCTTTATATTTATAGACTAGATGTAGACCTTGGTAGTTTATCAATTTGATATCGCTATCGTGGATTGGGAATATAGATCATCTTTTTGGATGTCTTTACATCGTAATAGGTCATAAATGTTGTCTTTTCCTGGTTTTAAATGCTGCATTACAGTAAGGTGGTGTAATTTTATAAACTTACCACAGAACAATAGATACCATCCTTACATTATTGTCACAACATCAATATTTATATATTTGATCACAAAATAGTTGATTCTGTTGCCCAGCCCGTGTATTTATGAAATGCTTTTGAGAAGATTTCATAATGTTGAGACTTGTATTGTCTATTTAAGGCCAAATTGTCCAGAAAACAAAACTGACATATTTATGATTAAATCGCAGCCCTTTGCAGGAGGTTTTAAGATGTGATATGGCAACTTTAAGAGCTACACATACGCCAGATAGATAAAAAAGATAGCAAAGACTTAGAGTGCTTTTTCTTCCCATATGAAGTGAAGGTGTTTCTGTCTCTGAGGTCGGTGGCCATCAGTCTCTGTCACCTCCAGCCTCTTCCACTGTCCACACCTGTGATCGTAACTAACTGACCCATTTCACACAACCCTCCATCCTGTCTAACTCAGCACCCTCTTCATCACCGGTTCACAGACTGAAGCGAGTGGGTGTTTTTTTTTTTCCTTGTCACACCTGCGTGGACTTGGCCAGTCGCTGACCACCCACAGCTCCCTCCTGTCAGCCGTCAGTCCTCAGAGAGTGAGATGCGCCTCCTTGAATATTGTCTTATCGGATTGAAATTATGCCCTCAAAACATTTACAAAGGAATTCACAACTGCATCCCTAATCCCAGCCCTCCCACTTTAAGTGCCTGTGTTTAATCCCCAGTGTTAACCTGGCTTTGGAGGTGACGCAAACACTATCAATATGTGTTGTTTAGCAAAGTGACAATCGTCCCCTCTGGTCCAGATTAAATGCAGGAGGAGAAACCAGATACTTAATCCTCTGTGGCATGTTGGACACAAATCTCCCTTCTTGGACGTCACTTTCATCACTTCGGCGTCCATGTCGCCTCAGCCCAAAAGCACTCACTCTATTATCACGGTGTTGCCTGACTGGGATAACCTCGGCCTAATCCATCACTGCTACCATCTGCATGTTTGTGCAGGCGGTGTGGGTAAATAACGCCGTGCTGGTGGGCTTGGGTTACCTCTCCTTTTCACTTCTTAAGTTTTTGGCAGATGGCTGCGAGGGGCATTTTTTTTTTCTTCTCACACTTAATGAATCCGTCAGCAAATGTGTTTAGTTTTGTTACCCCGTAAAACAGCAGAGGGTCCATTCTTGAAACATTCTTTCAGACCCCACCCAAAGAAGTTAAACTGGAGAGGGGTTTTAATATCAAACTTTAACCTTTAAAAGCTATTCTCGTAAAAATGCCTCTTCTTGCATGTGTTGTTTTCTTTTTTTACCTTTCATGATTTATTCATTCAGACCAGAAGAAAACAGAGGTGGCCACTTCTGTTTTGTTCTCCGACCCCCCTCCTCCTCCTCTGCAAAAACACTGATTGTTAGCTAATGAACACGAACGCAGCACCGGGGAGCTCACATCAAAGGCCACAGCTGACTGAGCTGAACAGACAAATTGTTTGAGCTCATGGGTTTGGAAATAATGAAATGCTGCAGAGGGTGGGAGAGTGCGGAGCAGTTACAACAAAAATGTTGTCACATGGCCCGCGGTCTCACCGGCCCTCGTCTCGGTGTGAAGTGTGTGAGGCTTCAGGCAGCAGCCACCTGTGGCCGAGACAGGGGTGACGAGCACTGGGGAAAAATACAAGTGAGTCAGTGATGAGCAGTTAGCGTTGTCCCTTTATATGAGAGAATAGTGATCGAATTTTAAGAGTTTGAAAGTTCTCCATTAGTAGCTCTTCTCTTCTCTTTGTAGCTGTGTTTTCATCTTACTCCCAAGAAAATTTGAAGCGAAGTTCTGAAATGCTTCGTATTATAGTCGTTTTAAATCAACTGGCTTGGAGTGAATAAACTTGGCTACGCTTAAAAGATGGTGGCATAGGCAACCTTTTCTGATGCGATACTTCAAAATGCGGCTATTAATACATTAATGGGAACATTGAACGTTGAGTTATAGTTGCCATAATCGATATTCTTATGTTACCGATGGATCAAATAGTGCACACACTACGCATGATGTTAAAGGAGCTGCTTGTTTAGTGCAGCTCATAGTCGTCATAGTGACAAATCTATGGAGGATTTTCACTTCATAACCAGATATTCCCCTCAGGAGATGGTAGAGACCAAACTCGGAGTTTAAAGCAGAGTTAGTATCGGAGCTGATAATGTTGCTCTACATCTGCTAGATCTCTAAATAAGCAACTTCAGTTCACCATACCAACTTTTCTACTGAGGCAAGAGGCCGGAAAACTTCCGTCGATGCAGGTTCAGGGATTCAGATTGTTTTCAGTGCTCAGAAAAATACAAATGACATCAAGTGGGCCAAATCAGCAGAGAAAGTCTTTGGTTTTTCTCTTTGTTTTTCAATGCTTAATTTGCTATATTTATTTTTTTCTCCAAAGGCCACAGTAAACAAATGAGCAGACATAGTCATTTACTAGAAAAGTACAAAGTTCAAACTGTAAAGCAAAAACAAATAGACAAATAAACTTTCTTTCTTTCAAAGTTTGTAAAGAAAAATATGTAGAATAAGTCTGGGAAAACCTCGCGGCCTCTGGTCTGTGTGTCTGCAGACTGCTACTGTTTCAGTCTGCCTTTGTGATTCACAAGCCACAAGTGTAGGTTTCATTGTGATGTGCAATGGAGCTTTCAAATGATGCAGTATTTCATCAGCATGGCTTGGCTTTGACTTAAAATCTACGACCAAAATGAAGAACCAGCTCTCATCTGTATCCTGATATATTTACAAACCCTCCGACACGCATCACCTTGAAGCAGCGAGCTTCAGCTCGTCTGCAGCATGGACGTGTACTTCCGACAAAGCCGAGAGGTTTGGGCACCGTGACAAAACCCCCTTTGTGCAGCGACTCCCCTGAGACCGAGAGCAAAGACAATGAGGGTTTTCATCGATGAGCCTCATTGTTACTCTAGACTTCACTGAGGCCCATTCACAGATCAGGTCCTATGCGCTGCAGCTCCGGCTCACTCTGCCGCCACCGTGGAACAGCTCGCTGCTCTGGATCGCTCTCTCTCTCTGCTGACTCAGAGAGTTTTCCAGAGACAGTTTAAGGAAAAGCACTGAGAGAAGCATATCTTGTTGCACAATATGAAAGTAAACTGGGATGATAGAGTGGTTTTCTCTGGGGTCTAATAAATAAGGTCTAAACACGGCGGACGGGGAGAAAATATCTATAGGATCGTTCAAGCTCCTGGCAGACTGACCATCTCCGCCGCCCACCACAGTAACAGGCACCTCTGAAGACTAAAACATGCACATGTTGAGGTGCAAGGGGCAGACAGCTACATGGTTTTACATATGCGACCCAGAGTTTTTCTTATGGATCAGCCTCTAATTGGGCTCATGGCATGACACAGGCTCTGATCAGAATGGGTGGGCAGCAGTCTTACTGGGCTGTGACAGGGAGACCCCCACTTCCCCCCCGGCATTGTTCTGCAGTGCTGGAGCAGATATAATCTTCAGTGAATTTTAATCCCCGCAAAACAATACAACGTACCCTGGGAAATGTCCACAGGATATAAAAATAAGGAAACAACGACACACAAGTGAATGGAGCAGAGTTGAGCACAGCGAGGACTGGACTGGGCCTGCAGCTCCATAGAAGTCTGTCGAATATGACGGATATGAGACACGCCTGGAGGGAGTTTACTTCATGCGATCAACCAGAGAAAGAGGATCGCTGTACTTGGACACAGCAGTGGTTTGAGCTAAGGGTCAGCACACTTGCATCACAATTCATCCTCTGGGAACCATGAATATCTGTAACAAGTTTCAGGGGAATACGTCCAATGGATGTCAGGATATCCCGGGCAGATATCTCTCGGCTTACTACACTGGGCTCTGATCCAAATGACCGCGGAGAGAGCCATAACTTCACTTTCAACGGTCACTCGGACACAACAACTGCATGAATAGAATCAACAAGCAAACCTGATGAGAAACGCTTGTGAAGTTCAGTGACTTTGCCCCAAAATAATGTTCAAATGTTTCTCCACAGATTGTACTTCAACCATGCATGTGCAGTTTCTTGACTGCAACTTTTAAGTGGCGCGACGTGTCGAGACGTTGCATAAACTTGTAAAGCAGACGATTGGCTTTTTGGGATGAGGAGAAACATGTCTGGCATTACAGACTTTTCTAATCAAAATGCTTTGAGTGGTTCGCCTCCTCTCTCTTATAACGTCTCTGTCCAAACCCGAGTTGATAGGCTTGTCATGAATGTCTGTACAAAATCTTACAGCTGCCTCGACGTTTCTCTCTGAACTGCTACTGGTGCTGCATGAAAGGTCACATGGTCACAAAAGTCATTTGAATCTATTGTCTTGGAAACACAGATGTTATATTTGCGAGCGACCAAATTCTTATCTACCTTCTCCAAGAGAACCGAGAAGTGTTTTGTGACAGAGAAGTTCTTCTCATTCTATTTTGTTGCACGAATTGCATTAACAAACACAAAAGACAAAACACATTTCATACAGCTGTAGTGTAGAATAGTATTGTCAATTCACTTACAAATAGAGGGATTTGGCATCACCTATTTTTTTAATGTTTACAATAAAGATCATTGGTATTGAGTCTGGCGACATGAGGAATTAAGTTCTTGTTGTCCAAACATGCAAAATGAAATCGTATTGCTTGATGGGGGGGTGTCGTGAGAAATCAATAATGACGATTGTGATATTGAAAAATCATTTCTGTAACTGAAAACAATAAGATGTAGATGACACTGTGCTCGCTTTGTGTACCACATTGTGTGACTGTCAGAGAGGAGATGACAAACATCACGGTAATATTGCTTCACAGTAATCGTGTAGAGAAAATCTGTTATCATGACAGCCCTAGTTTGATGTCTGATTTTAAATCTAATCCAAATCCAACCCAAATATTATCCTGGTAATCATTTCGAAGGGAAACCCAGTGACTCAGTGAAAGTTTGATAATGGTTCATGAAAGGAACAGAGACACAAATATTGAGGTATTTTTTTGGGAAAGCTTTGGCCTGCTGGTGTCACTTAAGGAAACCAGGGTTGTTTGCAGTCCTCTTTCATATCTGTTGCAAATGTCAATGTCAATGCATTCTATTGCTATCAAGTCATTTCACTCTGAACCACAGGTGTCATCCTCATGGTGGCGCTAGAGGCAGAGTCGGGTGATCACTGAAATCTGTTCGATTCATCATCTGGGGATGACAAATGACAAACTTTGAAGACAATAAATCCAGTAGCTGTTGAGTTATTTCAGTCTGGACCAACTCACTGAGCGACATTTCCAAGCTGTGAGCACGGCTACAAAAATTCCAGTTGACATAAGAATTCCACCATCTATCACTTTCAGGGTCTTCTGTCTGTCCGTCTGCTGTCCTCTGCGTCCACTCTTGTTGTTGTTATTTTTAGTGTTAGCGCTCCGTCTCCTTCACCTGCCCGCGTCCGTCAGTCTGCGTCTGCCACAAGGCCCAACGAGCTCCGTCTAATCTGACCGTCCAGACGCCCTCCGCTCCCTCTGCATGCTTCACTTGAACAGCTGGGCCTGGTGGTGTGGATGCAGCCTGACAGCCGGACCAGCCGCCCGCTCGCCGGCTCTGCCGCCACCAACTGTGAGCATGTGTGCACGTGAGGGTGCTAGTCATGTGACCGCTGCCTGCCTCGGTGTCAGAGCTCAGCGGCCTGCAGACCACCACCGTCCGGCTGTTGTTTTTCGTTCCGGGTCCTTGGAGCAGATGAGTGGTTCTAAAACCTCACCTCACATCAGGCCCCAACAAGCTCAGCGTCTTATGAATCCGTCAGCTAGTTTGTGTTTTCCAATGTTCAGTCATCTGTTTGGCTGTGATTTGTGTTCGCTGCCTGTATTTCACAGCCTTCCTCCTCAGTCTTTTTATCTGACGGGGCAGACGAAGCCCATCACGCTCAGCTGTTCGGCTGGATGATGTATCACTGAAGCTGGGGCTTACAGTCAGGACATGTGCTTTACTGTTACAACAACATCAGCCCCGACCCCAACATGTCTGATTTATAGCTGTGATTTAAAGCAGGGGCAGAAAGCATTCACTTATCTGAAGCAGATAGAGACTAATCTGTTTAATTTTATGACTTAGACCAGTTTGTTTTTGATGTTTTAACTACAGTATGTCTGTTCATGCAGACTCCTCTCATCTCTTTGGTGGATTTTGTTTCCATCTTCTTGTTGTTTTTTGTCATTCACCCCCTGAGATGAGATATTTTAAAGTGTTTCCTTTCTCGTTTACTTTGGTACACTACATAAATGGAAAGAGGTATACATTTTACATGACAAAAAGTAATGTGAGAATACAATAATAATCCTCGTGGTCTGTGTTTAAAGCTACAATTTAATTCAAAGTAGCCAACATTCCTGTTTATTTTCTCATTTGGAGATGTTTTTCATATATTTGTAGTCGATGTGTTATTGCTCGTGTACCCCTCTTTGAGATGAGTGTCCTTTTGATTGACTTTTCACTGAACGTACCTTGAAATGTTAATTGTTTTGAGATCTTTATCTCCCTAGGCGGGGCTCATGGTGATCCCTGTCATCATAAAGCCAACTGGGAAGCCGGGGGCCTGTCCCATGACCGCGGACCCTCAAAGGGGTCTGAAGTCCTGAAAACCACAATGTAAACAGACATTTTAGCCAATTTTAGATAACACTTGTTACTGTGTAATAATGAAGACCTGTGTTGTCTCTGGCAGCCTGAGTTAAGATGTAGTATTAAAACCTTTGTCGTTTCAGTTCATCTGGGGCATTTACCTCATTCGTCTAATACGTATATTTAACTTTAAAAAATGTTCTCCCATGTTGAGCCAACAAACCAAATTGGCCTGTTATCTCGATTAAACAATGAAGGAGTGAAAATCTTGTAAAACTAAACAAAGACAAGACAGAGATACTGCTGCTCGGACCTGAACGCAAGAGAAAGAAAACTTTTGAATTGGCTGGGGACCTGGCTCACCAGACCAAATGTAAAAAAAAAGACCCGGTGTCATTCTGGACTCTGACTTGAACTTTGAGGCCAGGAGAGCAGTCTTTCATCTAAGAAATGTTGCTGAACTAAAGTTGTTCTAGATGCAGAAAAGATAATTCATACTTAAAAATCAGATTAAGAGCTACTTATTCAGGCAGGTGTTTAGTTAATGTTACATGTTCTATCTCTTTTTTTAACTACTTTAATGCGTCTTGACATTTTATTTGTTCTTTACTTCAATTTTTGTAAAAGGAGCTGCTTTATAAATGAAATTATTATCATTGTAATCATTAGTATTATTTTTATTATTATTATGACCAGAAGCAACAAACTGATTACTAATTAAAAGATACACATTACACAGACAGTGACAGAAATGGGGCTTGCTTTTACACTGGGGCACCAGTGTAAGGGCTGGAGGGCTGGGAACTCATAATATATTTCAATAAACTGGTGGTTTGCGAGACCGTGTGCAGATGTTAATCTTTTAATTGATTGCGATTAATCACAAAACCAAAAACATCCTCAATCACTTGAGTGTCATTACGGGCCAGAAACAACAATCATGCATTGTTCTCCAACATCTGTACAGAGTGTCTACAGTGTTTATGTAACGTTCCCTCTTTCTGTCTTGGACTTGTTTTCTCTTCTCATAATAGTTTCCTGATTGCCCACTTGACTTACTAATCATCTACCCTAATCTAAAAACAGAGGCACTTATGACTTCATTAAACACAGCCACGATCATACACAGAAGCACAGATGACAAAAGCAAGACGAGACAAAAGGAGGAGAGGAACTCCATTGTTCAACAACAACACAGGCTTGTGCTGCGGGAGAGGCGAGGATGAGGTGAAGCACAACTCATGTCAAATCGAATAAATTACATTAAACAAGGAGGGACGGCCGGCTGCAGGAGGCCCATTTAGGAGCTTTTAAAGTCGAACAGCGTGAAGTCTTAATTACTGAGACTTAACACTGGCCAGCGCTGTGCTCACGCTGCGACGGTCAGGAGTTGGAGGCTGCTGCCCCCGTGGCTTCAGAGGAAGGAGAGAAGACAGACAGCTGAAGATAAAACAGAACGTTTCCACTGTTTCTGCCAACAGGACGGGAAATAAAAGGTTGATTAAATTTCATTTCATTTCTGGATTGTAGATAAAAGCAACCAGGGCCTCATCCTGTTCTCCACTTCACGTCGGGATGAAATGGATTTCCAACAAATTGCACCTTTTTTTCCACCTTTTATCCCTCCTGTCAGATTGAACCTTCATGCACACTCGGGTTTATTGGCAGTAATGATCCCTGGTTGCTCCCCGCTGACCAATCACGTGTTAATGCCTACTGTTCGGATGAACGGGGGAAGGGTTGGATACTTGGAAAAGAACCAAGAGGGGGTGAGAGGCTCCGGCACTAGTAGTTTGAAGGTGTGATGGTGTGGAGGAGAATATAGATATACATGCTGACCTTTGACCTTTACTTCCCTTCTGAGATGTCAGAGTTCACATCTGCTTTTACTGCTTCAGTGGGGAAAAATACTCACATTTAATTATAGAAAACCAGTAGTATAGTTCAGGCAACAATGTTTTTGTGTTAACAACTACGTCCAAAATCATTAAGAAAAGGTGTACCACAGGGGTCTATAACAGTACCTCTTCTGTTTTCTGTTTTAAGAGACAATACTGAAAAATTATTGGAAGTTATTGATGCAGTTGACCCCTGCTTGAACTTAAGTATAACCAAATTCAATTGAATTCTGTTTACATATTCACCAATTAAAGTTAACTTTGAATGCTCAAAAACAAGTTCTGTAACCTTCAGTGCAGACGGTCAACACATCCTCTTACTTCAACGCCTGAAGAGATCAGTTGCCAGTGACTCCCAAACAACATAATACACTGTTTCTAAAACCACATGACCACTGAAGGGTAGTGACAGGCGTACATGACCTCTGTTGTGTGCTCAAAGTTTGGTTTTGCAAGAAGATGTTACATAATGTCAAAATATGTTGCATTTTATAATTATGGAAAGGAGACATATTATGTTCATTTCAGGTTCATAATTTCATTTTGGGTTACTACTAGAATAGGTTCACACGCTCTAATGCTCCAAACACACATCAGTTTTCTCATACTATATTCCCCCCTCTGTCTGAGACGCTCTGTTTCAGCTCCTGCGAGGAGGGATGCTGTTTTCTGGGGGAAAGTTCACTTAAGTCTCAGGTCGGGAGGGCTGACAGTTGCAGTGATTTTTTTCAATATGTATTTCAAGAGACAGGAACTGCAACAACACAATAGAGGAAGGTGACAAGGACATGGTGAGTTAAAGTTTTTTGTTCTGGTGCACATCACACAATCACCGGCATTCAACTGCTGAGGAGAGGCGCTGTTTTTCGTGCAGAAATGTGATCAAGTTGGTAGGACAGACAGGATGACAGACACTTTTCCATGTATGGATGCGGTATTTTTTTCTTTATATAAGATGCTGAAAACATTACTGTTGTTTGGTCCTGCAACATTGCTTTGTGCATTGAAATGTGGGACAGTTCTATTTTAATTGAGTCAAGGACCTGTTTAGCTGTCAGACTGTGAACGCCATCAGAACAACACATCCCTATCCCTCTGTAACTCTCACACAGCCACCGAGGCAGAGTATCCAACATGATTCCCGTCTTGAAAGGGCAGTGGGAACGGGGATGACTTCCTCCTACGCTGCTGTAATGTTTATTACGACCACTAGAGGTCACCACCTGAAAACAAACGTCAATATGGGTCGTAATAAGCTGCTCTCATAGTCGATTTATATACATATCTGGTCTTGTGTCTGATGAGGATGCGCTGAAAAGGTAGGTAACGTTCCTCCTCAAACACTTGATGGAGCTGGAGAAGAAAAAGCATTCTCTTAGGGAAGCTAAAGGCCATTTCAAGTTTTCATCGTCATTCTAAGAAATGGTTTCCGTTCTTCACGAAAGAGGAAGGAAAAAGGAACCTACCATTGAGGACTCTGGTAAATATGTCCTCTGTCATTTGCTTGGAATCTGGGGTTTTAGCAACCGAGGTAATTACATGTGACAATTAAAAATACCATATGTAACATTTCTGCATTAAAATGTCAAAAAAACATAAGGGCCTTTGTAATAGATTTTGTTGAGTTGTGTTTTCACCATCAAAAATGTTTCCAGAGGAATCTATGTACCACTCCTCTAAATGTGTGAAACTCAACAAACGGTGCATTTCATTGTGACTGTGACTTCCAGGGAAACACCAGATGATATGTCAGAGAATGAAGAAGGAAGCAAACCAAAATCCTCAAAAGAATTTACTCCTGGCAGTGTGAAAGAGGCTTTGAAGCGGCATGTAGATCACATCGGGTCTAAAACGAACGAAAGCATTTCCATAAAATATAATTAAACAATTAACTTAATAAGTAAAATATGACAAATCCAAATATGTGAGGAGTTGGTGGTGGGGGGACTAAATTCCTGGCCACAGCTCGGCTACAGCACAGACTTGATCTTGTCTCACATTCATCTCTGTGTTTTATTTTAACTGTCAGGTCACAAACTCATCAGGTAATTTATTTGTGTTAACTGGAAGGAATAAGAATACAGATGGAGATTCGTGTGTATGTTTTCATCTCGAAAGTGGTTCTGTACAATGATTTGTGTTATTTCTTACAGCTTTCATGTCAGATTATCCAGACTGATAATCTTCAGTGTCTCCACAGTCGGTTCTGAACTTGGCAAGACGGCATTTTCATACTCCGGATGCTGGGCTGGAAATAATTTACAAGTTCAACTTCTTTTGAAAGTTCTGAAAACCTATAACAACAGGGGTAAAATGTATATCTTTATTCGAGTACTGTGCTTATGATGTAATTTTGAGGTACTATGTTACTGTACACTTCCACTCCTCAACGGACATATAGAGTATATGGTTTGTATGTAAAATATGCTGCATCATTATAGATTAACCTAATAGATAAAATAGGTCAGACTTTGCTCCACCTCCACTTCCACCTCCACCTCCACAAACCAACTACAACTTACTTTTTTATATTTTATTTAATCTATTTGATTAGATACAGCCAATAACAAACAAAGACATGACGATATAATGACATAATATATGTTCACAAAAGGACGAAAAGATAGCTGGACACAAAAGAGAATGTAAGATGGATCCTTCAACAGTTAATATGATTAAATTATCAGTTCCGGTGTATCATAAAGCTTTAAAAAGAACAATTTAATTGTGTGAATTGTGAAACATTTCATTTTCATACAGTCCCACTCTTCACGAGAGCATGTTGTCTCCTATTTCATATCGTGTTGTGCTACTCTGATAAGGTTAGAAGCATTTCTCTTTTCTCTAAAGAAAGTGGCTTCACAACGCTTTGTTTTTGTGACTTAAAGGTCATATTAAAAAAAATTTTATGTCAAAAAATGAAAGTAAAACATCTATAGAGTGTGTAGAAAGAAAACAATCTCTTTTCCTGAAAAACATTATTATGATTGTGAATTAATCAATTTAAATAATATATAATATATAAATAATTGTTTTGTTTATAAACATTTGTGAGCCAATTACAGTAGTATAACTCTGTTGGTATCTGTAGCCTGTGGGGAAAAGAACAAAAGAATAGCTGAGTTCTACAACGTTGATGTTCGTTAGCTAGAGTTAGCAACATTAGTAACATTTGCTAGGTAAAGTTAGCAAGCGTCAGCCATACCAACTGTAGATAGCATTAGTAATGTTAATGTCTGCTAGCGTTAGCTACTTTAGTAGCATTTGCTAGCTAACATTAGCTACACAACAGCGGGGTTCTGACATGAATGTGATGGTAGGGGGGAGATGGAAGGACATATTTAATGGCTGAATGTTATAAATAACACCTTTTTATTTTTTAATTAGTTCTTGATTGATATTTTGCCAAACAGAAGTATTCAATGTCATCCATTTTCATCCAGAATCCCCAACATGATGGTTTCATGATGAGAATTAAAATGAAGGTTAAGTTACTTCAGCCAGTTTCCTATATTTAAGTACATTTAACTTGTACTTTTACTTCTCTCAGTGCAGAAATTTGACTTAGAATGGAGCTTTTTAAGGTGTAGTTTCAGACACATGTGAAAAAGCGTTCCACAAGTCATGTTACTGTGTTGAATATTCAAGCTTCACCTCTTCATGCTTCTCAGGTTCTGTTTTACTTTACTCCCCGAGCGTTGTAAATTAATTGTGTGTGACTGTGCGTTAACTTCTGCGCGGCCTTTTTTGGCCCCATCTATCTTGTGAAACAGACGTAATTATCTCAAGAGACAAACTGGATACAAAAAGGTTTATTAAATGACACATTACTCGTCTTAGTTTCGCATTTTGTGTATTTGTTTACTCATTATGAGACCAGTTTTATGAGGAAAGTTTTATTGCAACTGGACAGAATCTCACCTGATGTAACTCCACATCATTCTGCACAGTCAGGGCTCTTTTCTTTCTTAATTGGCCGAACGTCTGAGTGTCTCCTGTGGTGATATCGGACCGAATGTCACGCAGCATTCTTATTTTGGCAGAAACGCGTGTTTGTGCTTGTATAAGAATCTCCCCAGGCTGTGTTACCTTTAGAGGTCATGCAGTGGCCCTTCAGCAGCCGCGAGGATCAGGGGTCTGGGAGCCGTGACGATACACTTTCATTTCAGCCAGCTAGTAATCCCACAATGCAATAAAACTGTCTGGCCCCTGCGTCTGGCTCCAGCCAGACCAACTTTACTCACAAAAATGTCCACCCTACCCCCCCTCGATATTATTAAGTGGAATGTAAATCTCAAAATAGAAGTTTAGAGCTCCTTTCTCTTTTTTTTCCTCTAAAATTTGAGATGTCATTAAACAGCTATTTGCCAGGAGGAGGGAGTCAGTAATTATATATGAGGAGAGAGTCATATGTGTTATAATAAGGGAGTGCATCGCAACCTGACCAAGACACCAGCGAGGACAGAGGTCACTGCAGTCTGGTCAGGCTGTGTTTATGTTGGCGAAGGAGTTGCAGCTGTGCGCAGAAAGTGTGTCTCTGGGTTTAGACATTATCTCACAGTTGGTTTTGGTCAACTTTACAAAACAAACAAGTGACTTCTGCACTGTCCTCTACTGGTCTTGTATGCAGTTTTGTAAAGATAAATACCCTCATGAATGGGTAATAATCTCAAGAATAGTTCCAGTCGAGAAATTTATAATTCATTGAGTTCCTTTGATTTCTAATTTTGGAGAAGTCATAAAAACGAACTTCAAACCTGCAATAACTGATTTTATTTGACGGCTTGGGAGCAGCACAACACTGCCTTATAATCAACTCTTACATAAATATTTTGAATTTGTGAGCAAAACAGATGCCCATTTACACATTTCCTTTCCTTAAAGCTTTATTTTCAGTCTCCACTACTTACTCATGGACATTTCTGGCTCTTAAGCTGCTAAACACTCCACAGTGTCAACCAGCTAGTCGCCAGCTGTATCCGTCTGCTGTTTGGTGCTGAGCGGGTGATGTTTGAAACTTTTAAACTAGAATCGGTGTCCTGCTGCAGCTGAAAATGACACCATGAGAGCAGTGAGAGTGAACCAAGCAGTCGAGTTTCAGGCCGAGGGGAGCTGAGATCCAGCTGATAATTGTCTGTAGGTTCATCACTAAAAGCTTCTCTCTCTCCCAATGTCATACTGCATAATGTCCCATGAAAGGACCAAAACTAATATTAATTGATTCTTACAGTTAAGTAGAAAATTGACTGTAGCTGAAGCTTGACCTACCTCCCTCCTCTGTGTCATACAGCCCCTCAAAAACACATCAGTGAGCCACACTGCAGCCCTGGGCGACGTCTTCCTTTAGTATAAATAACACGGCCGCTGGAGTTTATTTTGAGTCACTCCCACATACACTGACCTGCTGCTGCCGTAAATACTCACCGGGACATTAAATGTCTGTGATCCCGCCAAAAAAGTCTGCAACAAATGCATTATTTGCTCAAGTTTGAGTAGAACAGAACTTGACAGGACTAAGAGTCAACAGCCACACTCGCGGGTCTGTGAGGTTGTACTTAAACACTGTAAAGCTTTGAGCAACATGATGGCATAAGCACGCTAACATTTGCACTAAACAATTAACACTAGATGAAATCACAGATGAGGCTGAACCAGCCAAGTTTGAGCTTTTTCCTGATGATGGCGCAAGATGAAAAGCTTTGGCATGACCAAGGTCATTGTGATTTATCTTGAGGGGACCGTGAATAGCTGGGCAACATTTCATAGTTACGTATCCAATACTTGGACCAGGAAGAATCACCACAGTCAGTAGGGCTCCTCATCTGGGGATCATGAATGTTTTTACAAAGTTTGATTGTAGTCCATCTGATAATTGAGATAATTCAGTCTGACGGATGTTGCTAGCGTGGCACAAAAAAATCTTAGACATGACTAGTATAACTCTCTATCGCTATGAATAACACTTATATTTCTTCTTGACTCTTGACTTGAGAAGCAGTGACACAATACAGAGAATATGAAACCTATCAATGACTTTGAATACAGATCCATTTCAGACACTGAAGCCTGACTCACTGTCACCTGACCCTCTGATATTAACCTTACTTCCTGTATCACAGTTTTAGTCTTCATGTGAGTGTTTTCAGCTCAAAAGGTCCATCTGACCCTGAAATGAACCGAATCTAAATATAAGCAAGAACACAGAGTCCTGTGAAGTAAACTGAAGGTGTAAAGTTAAACCATGGTAGCTTGTGTTTCACTGAGGAGCAGGAGTCCATGTAAGGTTTTAGAGGCTGATACTTGATGATAAAACATGAGCCAATATTATATTTCCTATATTGTGTTTCTTGACTTTCTTTCTCTAGTTTATTGTTAATTATTGCCTTTTTTTCTATGAGAAAGACTTTTAAAAGTGAAAAAATGGTTTTATTTTCATGACTAAAGGAATATGTCAATGGAAAATGTAACTATCTACCTTACATGTGAGTTTTGAAAGAAAAAAACTGCAGAAAACGAACAGTATACACTATTTAAAGGGACTTCGTGCTCCACTTTAAACGTATAAGGTATAACTTAGTGCTCATCACTGACCTTTACTCATTATAGTAATCAATTAGTTTCTGATCAGTGAGTCCAGATGGATTTATGGCCTCAGGCTTTCCAGGCTTTTTAAATCGCAGTTAAGAGAAGCAGGACTGATCACTGACAAATGCCTCTCACACCTAGCGGGCATCACCAGCAGCATAATCACTTAACATTAAGCAGCAAATGCTGAGTCAGTGTAGGTAAAGTGAAGGTCAGGCTGCGTGTTACTGGCAGAGGCAGAGAGAGCGGTCACTCAGGGACACTGGAGACACCTCCTTTTAAAACTATTGATAACCGCTCGCAGATATGATTTTTTTTCCTGTTGGAGGCTAAAAGTGTGGGAATGTCCCTTTAGATTCTAGTGACTTGTGTTAACAGGGGCGGTCCGGCAGTACAGTGTGCTGCAGGAATGCACTGGTTGAGCGGTCAGTGCGTACACAAGAGGCGCCACAGGGATTTCTGAGGGCCTCCCTTTCTGTGTTTGTATGTGTGTGTGTATGTGTGTGTGTGTGTGTGTGTGTGTGTTTGACATCTCAGGGGCATAATTTATGATAATAAACAATTGCTTTTTTAAATAAACATACTGTGTGCTTGGTTGGTTTAATCTGATCCTATCAGTGAGACTAACTTTGAGAGAGGTGCAAATAAAGGTGACCGCTCTGCAGAATAAGAATACACACTTTCCAACTTTCCCGCCATTTGGGTCTCCATGTGATATTACTGCTGGTACCACTTTTGCAAAGACAGCGTTAGCAACATGGCTACCACTAGCAGCCTGGCTACTGTCCAAAGCAAATAATCACTGCAACACTGCACTGATCTCAGTGATATGACACGGCAGAGTAAAACATCCGCTTCAGTTAATATGTGGGCAGGTTTTGTTTCTTAGGATCTAGAAAGCAAGAGAACAGATTTTGACATAACGCCAGAGGACTCTCCATTGAGTGAATGCCTTTCATTTTTTTCTTTTGCAGTGTAGAGTTTCCACAGTTCCTCCACTGCTACCCGGGGATAGCAGCCAGGGAAATCAATGCCCCAATGTTTTGGTCGTGCAATGACAGACTTTTCCTTTGTGCCGTAATGTTTTAGTCAAAGGGCAGAAGTAAGTATTTCATATTGTTGCTTGCTGTGTTTTTATTTGCATGAGTTTGTGTTGTTGTATTGCATGCTTTTATTGTTGGAAATTGGTTTGTGTCTGCACTTCCTCTCACTGCTTGACATCTGCGTTGCCCCTTGACTCATTTGATTGCCTGATAACATGCACCTGGTAGATCTCTGGTTTTTGTAACAGGCACTGGTGACCACCAATCGATTTTCTGAGAATGGCACAAGGGACCAATGGCATGGTTTGACTGGTGGGACCAGCCACCTGGGCCAAATGATAAGGATGAGGAGAGTGGCACAGAAAGAGGAAAACAAAGGAAAAGAAGGTAGAGGTGTGGAGCAGGGACAGTGGTGTACCAGGTGTGTAGAAATACACACGCTTTAACTAGAAAAAAAATGAAAATATTAGCAGCAAAATTCACTTGGAGGTCGCATGTGAAGGATTAAGCATCATCTAGTAGTGAGGTTAAAGATGGCAAACAACACCAACACCGAGTCTGTAGAGGAGAACCCCCTCCTTTTGAAGATATAAAATGTTCATTCTGGTGTAACAAAAACACAAGGTTAAATACTGTCAATACTCTGTTACAGGTAAAAATCCTTTAGTAGAAGTACGTGTTCGCAGCAAGATTTTCTTAAAATACCAAAAAGCAAAAGTACTCATTATGCAGAATCACCTGTCTCACAATGATTAATATCACAACATTGGATTGTAATTATTGGTACAATAATGTGTTCAACACTTTTATGGTGCAGCTGACAAAGTTGGAGCTCATTTGGATTAGTTTATTCACTGCTCAATCTATAATAAAACATCAGAATGTAGGTGTTGATTTTTTTTTTTTGTATTGATCATCTCAATCTGTGGGGTAATGCGCACAATAGATGCCTCTGAAATGCAGTGAAGTAGAAGTACAACATCATGATTGGGAAATGAGATAGTACTCAGTTACTTTCCACCACTGGTCCATGTGTTGGTGGTTCCATCCAGCTCCACCACCGTGTGTTGGAGTTGGAGAAAGTCCTATAAGAGCAGTCCAGTCAACATATCTCAGGCAGGATGAGGTATAAGACAGACAGTGCTGTGGCTCACAACTCAGTTATCAGTTGTGCCCGTAGATGGCAGCCATGAGTTTTGTTTAGCTGGAATCCAAAACTCAGTCCTGTTGCACGAAGTTTTCATCAAACCCTTTTTGTCTTTTACGTTTTGTAAGCTGAACCTGTGCAGAGTTAATGTGGACTGGACTCTATAAAACTATAAAACATGATCAGAATAGAGGTAGAACATGATCACCTCCATCACGGCGGTCTGAATGTGTGTGAGTGTCTCCTCTCTGCGCTCCATGAGACACAAAGATAAGTGAAAGCATCAGAGCTCAGAAGCAACATTTAGGCATGATTCAGGTCTATAAAAGTGTATTGATTCGCTGCTTGCCTTCCTGCACAGTCCCTGCCTGGCTGGTGCCAGAGTAATTTGTCCCTCAGGTCTAAGGTTGCATGTGAATTTTCTGTTGTGTCAGCTGAGTTTAGTGCAGTGCATGCCTGAGAGGAGGTGAACTCTCATTATCCCACACTGCTTTAATTAAGAGCTTGCTGTCAACCAAAGCAACATCTTTAACTCATTTATTACCTCCTGCAGTAGGCATCTTCAAAATGGCAAGAGCCAATAATTCATCTTCCACAGTCAAGTGTTAACTTTGTCACGAATACATCTGCAGGGCGACAAATCATAGCAGAAAATAAGGTTTGTATTTAATAAAAGACAGTGTAAATGCTTCAGTGTGAGAGTCAGAGGATGATGTGTGTGACCCTGTTATAGGTTCAGTTCAGATGTAAGAAGTGTTGCGTCCTTTCTGTAGCAAGGCAGAAAGTGAGGATGTAGACTGACTCACATGCAGGAGGTCAGAGATTAACATTTGTCTTTTTATTAACCATAACCACAAATTTCCCCCAACTTTAAACACATGTTCTAGTTGCCAAACTCTAACCATGCCATCACAATGATTTAGTTTTCATGACCACAATGTTTCTATAACTTCATAGTTACCGTCGTTGGATGGTTGAAGAAATCTTCCTCTCCTTAGAGCTGCATTGAGATCATTTTTTTAAAAATCCACAGGATTCTTGAAGATGTACAAACAAATAAACCAAAACAAAACAAATGGGGGACGCTGTAATGAAGGTCGGCTTCATTACCCGCATGCTAAAGCACATTACATAGATCTGCACTTCATCAATTTGTTTAAATTAATACAGTACAGGACGAAATTATTGCACAAACCTTTTGGGGTTGAATGTATTTCATTGAGATTGATGATGTAGGTGTGTTTTGTACATTACATTAATTTAGCGGCAGCGTTTGTCCCAAAACAACAGCAATAAGTGCGTTCAGCCAAAAGATGCAAGAACCAGAGAAGGACATCAACTGCAATATGAGAAAGAGTTTTTACGGGCAGTCTGAACAGATGAGTCGTCACATGGGACAACATAATGTATAGAGTTTCTGTCGTCCGGATGTCAACAGGGAGCTTGTTTCACCATCGTGGAGCCAGGACAGTAAACAGCTGTGGTTTTTATTTATGTCTTACACAGCGTCCCAACTCTTTTGTAATCAGGGTTGCAGGATGAGCCTAAGACTTTTTGCAGCATTGTAGGCAAGCACCACTATCTTGAATGGGACCAGCCACTGGTAACCAGTGCAGGGTGCCCAGGAGAAAAACTTCAGCATGTTGAAGAAAAGGTGCACTTCTTCATTCTGAATAAGTAGCAGAGATCAGATCGCAAATGCAGACGAACCAGCGAGGAGGAAGTTGCGGTAGTCAAAGCGCAAGATGACAAAAACCAGAACCTGCGTCTCCTCCTGGAGGGGGAACAAACGTATCCTCCTGATGTTTTGTAATGAGTGATGGCCTGCCCTGTGAAGAAGAACACACTCGGCTAGTCTGGTTATCTCAAGAGGGGATTACATTTTATTGACTCCAAAATCGAATTGAATGACTTAATGTTTACAAGTCCAGTGTGTGGGCTTAAATGGCACCTAGTGGTTTGGTTGGAGATTGAAACTAACTAAACACCCCTCATCTCAGCAGTGTTTGGTTTGTCCGTTCGGGCCTACTGTAGAAACTAGAAATGGACCTGTAGTTATGAAAGACTCGTTCTAAGGAAACAAAAACACAATGGCCCTTTAGTTTCAGGTGATTAAACACGAATTAAAACATTAATTATGAATGTCATGTTCCATTTCTGCCCCTAAAGTTGACATTAAATCAAAGATAAACTAACATTAGAAAGGATAGATTTGCATGTATTTGTTGTGTTTCTGTAGTTTTTTAATGTAATTTAAGGGTCACACTTCTCTATGCTCTGGCAGGGGTTGAGGTCAGGTTCCATCAGGTGTGACTGCTGTCTGGATCACACGACACCTGTCGTCTGTAGGGTTTATTTTGAGACCAATGTCCAACCAAGTGTGAGTGTGTTGTTGGTCTTTCTGTGAAATAAACACCTGGTTGGTCTACACCTCACCTCTGAGTCAAGCTTTGAAAATCCAGCTGCCAAATGATCATCATCACAAACCGTAGGTGCCTAAGTTTGAATCAAAATGAGAATATAATGGAGCGACCACACAGTGGTTAAAGGTGCAACATGTAAGATATGGCAACCTGAAGAGGGTTAACCGTAACTGTACTCGCGTCCAAGAAAAATTCATGAGTCTGTTCCCTGACATACCGTTCCTTCACACTCTGTTGATGGATTAACCTAATTTTTGAAATGTTTTAAACAAGAACACTGGCCATATCTTACACAACAGCCCCAGGTTGAGTCCAGCAGAGGACTTTTGCAGCATGTCTTTTAATATCTCTCTCTCTTTTCACTCTTTTCCTGTCATCTTGATGCCGCTGGCTCTTTAATGAAGGTACATAAATGCTTCTTCTCTCAGCACTTGTATCTATTTAACACTTGACATCCTGAGAACGATGTGTCACAGGAAGCTGTGTCGATCTGGCGGCAGTTTCTTTGTTTTTTTTTAAATGCGGGCATCATGATTTGCTGTGAGTGGCTTTGTGAAACTAAGGAGGCCCCCTGAAAATGTCGGTTTGTGTTGCTGTTGAATTTCACCTAAATAACCTTAGGGAGTCTTTTAAAAAAACGTGACAACCAAGTCGTCTTAAGAAACCCTGCAGCTTAACCGCTGGTTGATCTTTTCACAAGGCCACTTGTGGTTGCCGAGGTGTGGCCTTTCCGTTCTGCAACAACAAGACAACAGCTTTGTGGTTTGCGTATCATAACAAGATGGGAAGTATATGCGAATGCCGCTTGTTGTGTATCACGTCCGAAATGTAACGTGCTAGAGGTCTTGATTTGGGGTCTTGTGAAGATTTTCTTTCGGTCTAAATGGCAGAATTTCCTTGGACGAGCTTCAGTTACTCTCCTCCTCTCCTGGTGGGAGTTGTACAGGTTGCATTAGCACAGACTCACAGCCTGCTGGTTTCAAGAGTCCTGCTGAGGGGGAAGCCAGGACGGATGCCAGGTCTGGAGGGGTGCATAGGCCCAGCCATGCTCAGCAGGTCCCGAACAACCGGTGCACGAACCAGAGCCATCTGCTGTCCATTTCACTTACATTCTCACTTGATGCTCTGCCAACAGCTCTCTTTTTTCACCCCTGTAATAAGACTAATCCTGCCGTCCCCCACATGAGCCACCAGAGCTTCGGGGTTGAGCTGGCCGGACATCACAGTTACTCAAAAACAAGGAGATATACTTCCCTGAAACACATTTCAAGTGGCATCATTTATCATAAACCCTCTTCCAAGCTCCATCTTCTACTTACTGTAATGAGCAGATTTGCCTCTCCACTCCTCATGAGTGTATTTGAGTCATTTCCATCAACTGAACAACCATTAAGCACTCAGCAGTCCGGCCTCAACTGTTGAAGTACACAAATGGCTCATGACCTGAACATCAGAAGCATCTCTGTTTGAGTAATTTCCACCAACTAAATAACCATTAAGCACTCAGCGTCCCGGCCTCGTCGACCGTTAAAACACACTGGGGCATCAGAGAAGAAGACGAGATTGATCAGAGAAGTTTTGACTCAAACGGAGAAAAGAACTAAGAAGCTGCATGTGCAGTTTTTTCTGTCATTTGAAAGCTTTTTAATTCTGAATAAAAGGAGCATTTGTTGAATATTTACCCACTTAGTGTGCTTGCAGTTGCGTAAGACGTTCTACTTTTTGCGACACAAGAAGCGCGAGTATGAATGTGTTGAATGACCTTTCACATGTTTTCTGACAGTTGTAGAAATTATAAGTAACAGTCTTTCAGTATGAGTCACAAAGTTCTCATAGAAGACCATTAAAAAACGACTCATCACTGTGTGAAATGTGGAAAATGAAAGTTTTGTCTCTGTCTCTCGTACTGTTGAATGATGCATTTGAAAAGCATTAAAGGCACTTTAAGGTTGTCAGACAATAAGTCATAAACATTCACGAGACAGTCATGATTTATTATGGGTGTATAATGTTTTATACGAGCTGATAAAATGCATCAGTGGCCATTATGTGCTCTTAAAAAACAAGGTCAGGATGTTTTGTGAATGAGTTTTAAGTTGTGTGTGTCCTCTTATGCATCATATAGGCTCGTGAAGGCGATGCTGAAATGTTGTTGACAAAATGTGACTCTTTCGTCGTTGTTTTCGAGGGTGCAGCTGTTTTCCTGGGGTCGTCACTTCAAAGCGGTTGTTCGTCTGCAGCGGGTGTTATCAGTCAATCGATCAAACCTGCGTATACCACTTTTCATATAGAAACCGATATGACTGATAAGGAAGTAGATGATAAAAGTACAAGCTAAAACGATGAAATGCTGCTTTTATGTTGATACATCAGTAGTGATAATCCAATCATGTGATTAAAAAAAATATTGCACTTTTGAAGTACGAATTGTCGGAAAATACTGACGCACCTTTCTTCATTCATGAAAAAAAGTGGAAGAAACCTCAGGAAGAGCCATGCAACAGATGTCACATTGACCATGAAACTCACAGAGTACACAGGATTCAAGAACAAAATATCTGATACAAGTAGAATATATGAAAAATATGAAGAGTCTGGATTGCCCTCTTGCTGAGAGTTAGACGAGAAGAGCAAAACTGCTCTGACATCTGCAACCCCAGCAGCTTGCTAGCTTAGCTTAGCTTATCTTAGCTTAGCATAAAGACTAGAAAACAGGGGAAATCATCTATCCTCGCTCTGCCCTCTTGTTGCACTTTGGATTTTGCACACATCAAGAAACAAGATAAAGTCTGTTTATTGGAGAACTTTAGAGGCACTGGAGCCAGATTGTGTTACTTTTGGACAGACAAGCCGCTTCTAGCTTTAAAGTAAGCTAAGCTAACGAGCTACTGGCTTCATATTTACCAGACACACTTGAGTGGTTTCAATCTTCTCATCTGACTCTCGGTAACAAAGCCAGTAAGATATTTCTCCTGTTATTTTTTCTCTTGACGGCTGTAGTTCAGGAGGTCGGTGGGGTCGTCCAGTAACCTGTCGGTCGCTGGTTTGATTCCCCAGCTCCTCTGACTGCATGTCAAAGTATCACTTTGCAAGATAATGAAGCCTAAATCGCAAGTTTGGCACCTTGCATGGCGTTTGTGAAAAGGTGAATGTGACAAAGCGCTGAGGACGGTCAGCAGACTGGAAAAACATGCTTATTTCCCAGAATATCAAGCTATTATTTTAAATACGTTTCATCTCATAATATCTCAAAAGTCCCTGCTAAAGAGGTAAGGCTTAATTTTACATTTAGAGATGTGTTCCAAGGCAGGCTTCACCAAGAAAAAGAGAGATTATTTCGCATTAAAACCTCCTTTACCTTTGTTCCTATTTGTTTTCCAGACCAGGGGAGTGAGCGAGTGGCCTTTCCAACCAGACTCTTTGTCCGTGCAGACCACACATGTCTCCTCAAACGTAAGCGGTATTAGATTGTACTTCCAGATATAGAAGCCCAGATGGAGGTGCGTGCTGATGGTACTGATACATGGACTTCTTTTATTTTTTAATTTCTCTTTGTACGCGACTGCCAGCGGTGTCACAGGCCAATACCGGTTTGTGGCTCAGATCGATAGTGGCTTATCCATCACGTTTTGTGTCAGCGAGGAATCAGTGTGTGTGACAAACTGCTGGAGGGTTTGGTGATAATTCAGCTGTAAATGAGTAACAGCAGGACGAGATGGTGCAGACAATTTGTGATTTTCCTCCCCTGTAGAAAGTGATGATAAGGTTCCACTGAGTTAAGTAGGTTACCACACAACCTTTTTCCTGGTGCTTTCCTGCACACACACATTATTACTGGCTGATCACCAACTACCTTTTTTTTTTCCAGCTGAATTTCCGCACGCGTGTCCGTGGAGAGGCCGATAAAGAGAAAGCCAGCAAGGTGAAAGGGATGCCAGTGGTACATCTGTGAAACCTATGAGTACCTTGTCTGTGAAACCTTAACAATTCATTGTCAGAAAAATACATTAGCTCGCAGACAGTACAGGGCATAGCCGGAACAGACCGAAGGTTTTCCAGACTCCGCTCCTCCTCCGCCTACCCTGAGGGAATAACCACTTCAGGTAATTTAATTAGCTGGAAAAATTACCACCAGCTCCATCTTCATGTGAATACACCAGGTTTTAAGAGATAAACTTGACTCCGTGTCAAGTGTTTGCCCTTGAAATCAAATGTTGCGTGTCATTTTTGGTAACGGACTGAACTGTGTGGTACCTTCCGGAGATATGATCATCTCACATAATCTTGTCTCGATCGTGCCAGAAGAACTTCTCTCATCTGTGCGGTTCAGAAGCTGATAACTGTGGACACTAATTTGCTTCCTTTCATCTGTTTTATTAAACAAAATTACTTAACAAGGAACCGAGATAGGATACTTGGCTTGATTAACACTTTTCTTCAAACCCTTTGAAGAACATTCAACTGGATGTTGATGTGAAATCTGCATGAAATAAGTACTTTTATAAGGGGTTAAAGGAAAAGTTCACCCAAAAATGGAAATTCAGTCAGTATCTCCTCACCGTCATGCTGATCAGAAGTCAGGTGAAGTTTCGCAGTCCGCAAAACATTTCTGGAGTTTCACCTTCTCCTAAACAACTGAAGTAAATGGGAACTTGTTAAAAAAAAGTCCTCAGGCGTAATCCAAGTCTCTGAAAGCAACCAAAAACAACATAAAACGGTTCCATACAGCTCATCCAGCATACTCCAAGTCTCCCCCTGACGCCCAGAGATCCCAAATTGATTTGAAAAGAAGTTCTTTTTACCTTCAGAGGGCAATCAAGCTTGTTCACCCACTTCAGTCGGGGTGCGCACTAATGCTTGTAACTTAGCAGCTACAGTGAAGATTGTGTCTTAAAGAGCAGGTAAATAACGTATTATCTAATCAATTTGAAATCTCTGGACTTCCGGAGACTTGGATTATGTTTGATGAGTTCTAAAGAAAAAAATATGTGGTTGTTTTTTTTTAGTTTCAAAACAAATCTGTTAGGTAAATGACATTTTTGGGGAACTCTTCCTTTGAACATCTGAATTTGATCCTGACCAGACAAAAGAGGGACCCTGAATGTTACTCGTGCTCCTTCCTCTGCTCTTACATAAATTATTCAGGGGTCCAACTCCTGAATTTAAAGTGTATTAAAGGTTCTCGGCCTCAGGTATGTTTGTATTGTGCTGATAGTAGTGAGTATGAGTGTCTGTGAAGCTGAGAGTGAAAGAGGATGACACGACTGTTTTTCTTTGTCTCGGTGCCAGTTTCATACCAGATGATTCAAAAAGCCGTTACAAACCACACTCTGTCAAAGTGTGATGTCGCTTCTATGCACGCGTCCGGTCAATTCATTCACCGTCTTGCTTACTGTGGTGTCTGGTGACTAAACGCTGAAGTTGATCCACTATAACAGGAAATAAAAGATGGCAAACTCACACACACAGGCGGTGCTGCTGAGCTCCTGCGCTGCACGTCTTTACCTTTTTCTCACCCACATTTGTTTCTGCAGTTTTTGCTCTTGCAAACACCAGCAGTCAGCAAATAAGTCTGACTGCTGGAAAAAAACCAAAAAAAACAACACAGTCTCAAAGTGAATTAGCAGAGCATAATGCCATGAAACAATACCCAGAAGTGAATGATTTCCCAAACTGCAGTGTGTGAGCAGGAGCTGGTGCTGCCTCTCAGACAGGGTGTCCCAGCAGAGACGGGACAGTATGAATGATGCATGGCTTTACCATTTCCCCAAGGCAACCCTGCTATATGTGGTGACTTAGCTACTGAGCAGACGCATAGCGCACGGGCAACTTGGAGAAAAAAAAAATGTGTAAATCTGCAGATGTTCTGAAGAATTATTGTTTCAGAGAGCAGATGAGAGAAGCGTTTTTTTATGCGCTGTATGAGTGGCAGCAAACAGGCACGCACGAAGGAACATGCACCCACGTCAATGTCAGCTGTAGAGGGTGTGTTCCTCTAACCATAAACCACAGAAAAAACACACACACACACTTTAAATATCCTTAAGCCTTACATACAGCCAGTCCACCTCCTTTTTCACTCAGTGACACCATGATGGGATGCTCATGGCTGTTGATTTTGGGTCTGGTCCTAAATGTTGCTCACTGCTTGGAAATTCTGGGTAAGTCTGCAGGGTTACAATCCGTCTGTGACTGTCAGCTGTTTATGGGCTTCTTTTACTGGCCCGTGAGGTCTTGTTTAACCTGTGGCATTCACACTAAACAGTGTTGCTATGGTTTTCCTTACTGATTAGTCCAATTATAAATGCACACGGGCAATAAAGCAGCGTGCTGGATGCATCTCCAGAGCACTAATAATAACTATTTGTGCAATATGTTGCTGATGACATGTTGGTGTTGTCACTCTGGCAGCTCATTATTATTGATCAGCGGTGCCACCTGAAGCCACGTCTAGTTTCTTTACAGCCTTTTAAAGTTAATATACGAGGGTCGTTAAGGGGTTTTTCTGTGTGTAAGGGGAAAACCCTCTGCAGGCTGCACTTATTTAAAGATCCTACTGTTCTGTTAGAAGGCTTTGTTTCTGTGGAGTCACTGGGACTTCCAGCCGCAGATGAAAGATTAAAGGTGTGAAAAGAGCTGTTTTTTAAAGCGTCGAAAGTCTTATTTGTTCACCACATCCCCAGTCTGCTGGAAGGGAAGAGTTGCTGTGATGTGCCACGGGTGGATGGTTGCAGTTTGGTGAGAAGAAGCAGCCCGCGGGGCTCAGGAAATATGATGCAGTGCATGAATACCTGATTTCTTTCTCAGTTATTACTTAGTTTGTGTCCTTAAGGTGTGCCTTTTTTATGCTTGGCTGACATTTATTTTGGCAATAACCTGCAAGGGCAAATGAATTATGAACCCACGAGGCATAATTGAACCCATACAGCATATTTATTTCTCTCCCTCTGTGTCCTTTCCTCTTTAAAGGATTGGAGGCTCTCCACATTGTTTCCATTTGCCGTGATGTATAGTAAGACCAACAGCATTTCAGCTTTAATGGTGTTTGATGCAAACAGCTCTGAGTGCAGCAGCTGGCTGCGGGTTCACAGCTTTTCCATGAAGCAGTGCAGCAGTTTGCTGTCATCGTTTCACTCATCTGAAGCTAGATAGAAATAGAATAGAAAGTATTGGATTCAGTAGAACAAACTGTGTCCTCGAGTGCACTTTGATAAAGTCAGCGGAGGGAGCAGCATGAAAAGGACTTGGTATGCATTGGAGTCTGCACACTGTCCTCTCTGCTGGTGCTAAAACTTGTCAGGCTCTATGAAATGTCCCTTCCTCTGAAACCTCCCCTAATCATGGCAGATTTCTGAAGTGTGGAGGGAAGAGGTCGTCGGTGTCTGGGTATGGATCAGGGCGTAACTTTTGGACTGTTTTCATTCCATTAAAATAATGGAGTCTTCTATTAAATGTACACTGAGGGGAACAGGACACATTTGTCAAGTGTCATTGTGTGCAGAAATTCCTGTTTTCAGCACGTTGAGTTTTATTACAGAGTCTGTCCATCTTTAACTTATACTTTCAAGAGTTTATTCATGTTGCAACTCTGTTTTTTTATGCATTCATCGTCCCCAGAGGATGAATCCTCATGAGTATGGAGATTCACCTTGTCCCGCCAGCTGGTCAAAATTCTTCCTTATCCAGTGAAATATCTCAAATTCTGCTGTACGGCTTGTTCCACAATGTTATACAGATATTCGTGTTCCCCAGAGGATGGATCCTTTTGACTTTTGTGATCCCCTGGCTTCTCCTCTAACACCTACACGAGGATGACATTTTTGGTTCTGAGTAACATCTCTCAACAACCATTAGATGGATTGCCATTAGACATAGTTCAGATATTCATGTTCCCCTCAGGATGAATTTTAGTCACTTTAGTATTCACCCTGATTTTTCATTTAGCGCCACCATCAGGTTAAAATTGCATTTTTTCTTAAAATACAGAACTTTAGTTGATATGCCAAAAGCAAAATTGGGTATGACTGAATACAACAAAATTAATTAGCTCAACAGAACTCTGTGTCGCTAATCAGCTAAAGCTAGCCTACTACTATGCTAAACTTAACTATGGTAAACTTTATCGGCTAAACAACACCATGTTAGCATTGTCACTGTGAGCGTGTTAGCATGCGGAAATTAAACGTAAAGCAAGGCTAGCACGACCGTAGACTGTTACTGTGTGTTCACATGAATGCAAAGCAACTTTTCGCCCTTAGATTGACAGAATCCGATGTAACTCTGGGTGTTTATTCCTCCAGACGGTCTGGCTCTGCACCAGACTCTCTCCTTCACAGCTGGCCGGCCCTCCACTCACAGGACTCAGCAAAGCCTTGCAACATGGGAGGATTTTCCAAGCGAAATATGCGAATGATGTCTTTCTGCGCCTTTGCACTGACATTGCGTGTAACCTTGGCCTGTGATAAATTTCCTTCCCTTCCCAAAATACCCGCAAAGGGTGAAGTGCACCCCTTCTGCATATTGGTGCTAATTGCATTTAATGAAATTGTTGTAAAATGCAGACATTTGGCACAAAACTCATTGCAAAAAAAAAAAAAATCTCATTCACAAACCACATGCAGTTCAAGTGAAAATGATTAGCATCTTCACAGTCGTGGTAGTAACTTTATCATGGCCGGGGGTGTCACCATGGGGTCAGTTCATGGTGCTGTCAGCAGCCGCGACTCTTTGTGAATTCAGCCCTAAGTCTTGTTTCTATCGACTCGTCATTGGCACGTTCTAATTATGATAAAATGACTGAGAACCTTTTAACCACTGACCCAGTTAGTCTACCTCATCCATCACAGTTTCACTTAACTAGTGAGAGACAATAGGATGCGTGAAAAGCCCTTTCATAGGCACAACAGTGGACATCTATCAGCCAGCTGTCCGTCCTCTCAGGGAGAGGAACAATCTCATTCTCCCCCTCAAGAAGCCTCTGCTTTGCTTGTGTTTGCAATTTTTTCGGACTGCTCAGGTGAATTTATGACCTCTTATTGTCATTGAACATTGTGCTGCTCTGTGTTTTTCAGGTGCGGGCGAAACAATGCTTGAGGTCCAACAAAACATCACAGCGGTCCTGGGAGAGGACGCCTACCTGAGCTGCCGATACCTGGGCAGCGATGAGGTCGACAGCGCCCTGTGGAAACGCCAGTATAACTCTAAATATAAAACACGACTGGCAGGGTATCGTTCTGGCAAACCATTTAGTAGCCACAAACGTTTTTCAGAACCAGTCTCTGCCACCAACCTCACAGTTAAGATTAATGCATCCAGTGTGGAAGATGAGGGAGAGTACGAATGTGAGGTTGCGACAGCTACCGTAGATTATACTGAGCTTGTATTCCTCACTGTAGTAGGTAAGGCAAGACAATAATGCACCACTCTGTTTTTCATGCAGCTTTGACCCCAGACACGCCTACATCACGTTTACTTGTTCATCCATCCACAGCTCGGCCTGATATCCACGTCCTGGTGAGCGCAGAGACCATAAACGGCTCTCACTACCAGTCGGTGTCGTGCTCCACTGTCGGCGGCAGGCCTCCGCCTCAGATCAGCTGGCTGGTCAACGACCTTCCTCCCGCAGATCCCCTTTTTACTGTGAACGTGACTGAAACCGCTCACCCGAACGGCACCTCCACCCTGAGCAGCAACCTCCACTTCCCCACCCACCTCCTGGACGAGGACAGCGTGACCTGTGTGGTCCAACACCCGACCCTGCCAAACCCCAAACGCACCACAGTGAGGGTGGAAACCTACAGTAAGCTCACGCTCACAGCTGAGTGTCAGTGTTGTGTTTGTGCCGGGAGGTGACATATTGTGTTGCATCACCGGGCAGAGATCTGTAATCACGCATCATGACTCAGCATCTCGCAACACAATGAGTCTCTCCAGCTGATTTTTCACTCCGGCCGTTCCTTTTCACTCTGCTCCACAAACACAGTGACGGACCATAAATCACATCGCACAGTGCAATGCATTCATGTGGGAAAGCACTCGTTCACTGGTGTTGAGCATATGGAGCACAGTAATGCAGCAGCAACCCATTAACTGATTATCATACCACAATGCGGGAGGCAATGTTAATGGCCGTATTTCTCCAGTACAATATTCATTAAAAAAAAAACATTTTCAAATAGTACAGCTTTTAACTTTTAAAGTATTCATGATGAGGAGCACAGGATCAGAGAATCTTGAGTGAGACGGAGCTTGAAATTTAGCGCACTCACTGTATTTAGTTCTCAGGTAAATATACAGGATTAAAGCATCGTAACAATGGATCAGATGACTACGTGTAGCATGAAAAAGTAGGTCAGGCGTAGTGATGAGTCATGACCTGACTGTGCAGTTTCACTCAGCTCTTCTGAGCATTTTCGCGCCTCTTTCGGGCTTCCACCTTTCCGTTTTGCTTCACTCTCACCAGCATTTCTTTTTCCTGCAAAAAACAAAATCGATAGAGCTGACGACGACCTCGTGAGAATTTAGCAGCTGTAGAGCCAATTATTTCTTTCCACAGTTGCTGAAGAAGAAAAATAGAGCTAAAAGAGAGTGAAGATTGGACTTTGGGCCCTGACACAATGGGCCGTTGGTGATCGCGTCACTCTGATTGGATGCTCATCTCAGCAAATCAGTGCACAAGAAGAGAATCAGAATAAGAAAGTGCTTTGAGCCTGTTGCTGTAGTATCAGTGATTTACTGCAGTTTCATCCTATTCTTCTCCACAGCCTCCTCACTTTGCCATTTGCAACTTTCTATCAGACATATTCTTGATTAGAAGTGGCTTTATTAAAAACAACAGTTTATATCTCTACAGACCTGAGTCCTGTGGTTTAATACAGACTACCGCTACCTGCTGGTGTGAGGAGGTATTTCCTCTCAGACAGGTTGCTGTCACCTGTAGTCTTTACGGTGTGTTCAAGTGCAGTTTTTTTGGCCAAGACACGGGCGACGTGAGGCGACGCCACAGTCAGCCTTTGTCGCCACCAGTCCTCTGATGTTGGTTTGGTGTCTCTTGGCCCTTACATTTACTAGATGTCCACAAACACACTGATGTTGCTCCGTAACTAATGAAAAGTTAAATATGCATCAGTGTTGTGCTCACGAATTGTTTCTGCTGCCCCCAAGTGGCCAAAGAAATTAGTTAACGTTAGCTTTGAAATGAGAATGTATTTATATGAATACACTGATCTGTTTCTGTAAGTAGCATAATTCATCTCCATGATGAAAACGGATGTTGAAGTCAAACACGACACACGCGAAAAAAAACAAAATTAAAGAAAAACAGGCTGACATGAAAACAGATGGTAAAAAAGAAACAAAGAAACCCCACACAACTTTTGTTTTGTATCCTCAGACACACATGTGGGCTCTGGATCTCATAGTACATGCGCTGCCTCTAGCACGCATAAGAAATTTGATTTAATTTGAAATGTAATTTGTACCTGCACTTGCAAAGAATCCAGGTCCCTGCGTGGACAAAAGTGAATTTTCATACTGCAGCCCACACGGTTATGATCCCCTTAGCATCAGCCAGAGCAGCCAGCTCATTTGTCCGCGGTACGTTCACACCTCATTGAAGAACTGCAGCTTTAGTAATTTTCTAACTGCAGTTAAATCCACACATAAATGTAGGTGTTAACAGATGGAATTTTTTAAAGCCAAAGTGCTTTAACTCACTTTCATCGTACGAGCTCTTCCCCATCAGCGGAGCTATAATGAGGTGTTAGCTCACCTCTCTTACTCATCAGGGATGGTCGGCTATTGTATGACACCACAACTTTTATGTATTTGATAATAGACTCTGATCTCTGCTGATTCCCCCGTATTAAAGCCTGCGGTTCTCTCAGCTTTGGTTGGACAGCAGCTGGGCCAGACATCTGCTCTCAGCTGCAGCCCGGCCAACAGATGGGACAGGTGATAAGCTGGAGTCAGCACTCTCCAAAAGCCCAAGCAGCAGAAGACCCTTACGGCCTGTGTTTAGCTAACATTCGGCTCATCCGGCCTCAGCTTCCTATTCAACAAAAACACCCTGAGCCTCAGTCTGACAATCTGACTTTTTAATTTGCTGGAAAAAACATTAAAGCCAGTGAAAGAATAACTCTTCTCGCCTTTCTTCCTGCTCGGCAGCGAGGCCAAATGTGACCATTAAAGCAGAGATGATACAAGACGAAGGAAGTGACTTCTGGGTGGTCTCTTGCGTTTCATCTGGGGGGAGACCTGAGACTGACATCTCCTTGGCTTTGGACGCCGAAAAAGAGCTGCAGAGACAGAACAGCACAGACTCCGACACGCAAACAAGCTCAGTCCTCCTCCCTGTCACAGAGTACGAGGGCCACAATGTCACCTGTGTGTTCCAACACCCCAAATTTACACACAAAGTCTCACGAGTCATCACACTGCCATCTTTTTGTGAGTATTGTCACACTTGAAACACTCTGCTGAGTTCTGAGTTACAGAATTCGAGATGTGACTTTCTGTTCTGCAGATATCTCAGGAGCTCAGCTGTTGAATTCAGAGCTGGGAAGCGACAGCGATGACGTCCAAAAGCCCAAATCTGTAGAGCTGCTGGAAGGACAGAGCGACACCTCCATCAGCCTGCAGGTCACCGGGAATGTGCCGCGTTTCAATGTCACCTGCAAAAGGTGAGACATATTTGGTGTTAAAGGGGCATTTCACACATATTACTCTGCAGAAACAGTTTATTCGATCTAGACGAGCTTTAAAGGCCTCATATGTAACATTTTCAGCATGAAAACATCTCCAAAGACTAGACCTTTGTTATATATTTTGTCCGGTTGATTACTTACATTATCCCACATTTTTCCTGCAAAAACATTCAGAAAACAAGTGACATTAGTACTACTTTTTATCTTTGTTTTTTTTACTCTTGCACACGTAGACTGAAACAACCTACATATCACGTGGAGGATGTGGTGTCACGTTCTGTGGCACCAAACCACAAGTGGCAGACAGCAGGAACCAGATTTAGACGTGTTTCCCGATTGAAATAACAACTTTATTCAGCATTCAACTGCCATATTTTGATCTTGGTAAACTGAAGCATTTGTTTCTCTTGTGTGTGTGTGTGTGTTCCCTCCAGAGATAATGGGTCCTTGCCTGAGGGTGTGGAGCTGGTAGACAGCAGCCTCAGGGTTCAGGGTGCTGTGGGGGATCAGCACGCGGGGCTGTACGAGTGTTTTTTCTCCTATCACAAGCTTCAAGCGGCGCTGAAGTTTAACATCACCGTTAAACCTCATGTTATACAGCCTGGTAGGTGGGACTCTTCCTTAAAACACTTTGATGAATACATTACCTGCATTGTCTGACTATAAAATATTGATGTGGACCGTCTCCCCTCCGCCACCCTTCCTCGCAGTTCCTCCCACCATACGAGTTGATTTGCAGACCGAGGATGGACGCGGGGTGATTGAGTGCTCAGCCGCCGATGCTGTTCCTGCAGCCAACATCTCCTGGCTTCTACCGGAGGGTGTGTCTGGAGTCTCTTGGTTCAGTTTCACTTCTCATAATGGAAGCCACTCTGTCAGGGGAGTTTTACTCCTCCCTGCCTGCTCGCCTTGGGAGCTCACTGCAGAGTGTGTGATAAATCATCCCGCGTTTGAGGAGCCGCAGAACAGAAGTATAACACTCCCTCTTTGCGGTATGTTCAACAAATCAGGGGGATGTTTAATATTGCCTGAGTAGCGGACGTATTTGGCCATAGATTTTATCTTCTTCTGGAAAGAGATCCCTCACTTCCTGTGGTTTCACTTCTCTTTCCCACGCAGCTCGCCCAAACATCACCGTCAGCTCCCACAATGAGTGGAAAGACGGTCACGAGTTCACAAATGTGGACTGCTCTGTGGACAGCATCGCCCCTGCAGCAACCATAACCTGGCATGTTGGAGACGGTGACAGCAACATCACCGGGCTGTCAGAGACTGAAGTTCAGGCTGGTGGTTTGGTGTCAGCCCGTAGCACTCTGCACTTCCTGTCTTCTTTGTATTCTGGTCAGAACTTGACCTGCACGGTGGAGCATCCGAGCCTGGAGGCGCCGGAAAAAAGAACAGCGCACGTTCTCGCTTACAGTACGTTATTTCACTCTCTGAGATATTCCTCTCCGTGACACACACTCGCACAGCTGCTCATCCTCTTCCCGTCACCCCTTGTTTTTCTTTTTCAGGAGCCCATCTGCTGAGTGTGTCTTTGCAGAGACAGCATGACTCTTCCCTCTGGCTGGCAGTGTGCGACTGCAGAGGGGAGGGTGTCGGGACCAACCTCGCCTGGGTTCTTCCCGAAAACGCCCGAAGCCAAACATCCCTGCAGTCAGAGTATAAAGGCCAAATCCAGAAAGCCAGGCTGACTTACCAGTTTAGTCTGGCCCATCACGAGGGGCAGAACCTGACCTGTGTGTATCATTATGAGCACGGCAGCACAGAGGAAACGCTTCACGTCCCCAAATACTGTGAGTTCAACAGACAACAACACGAAACACCTGCACGCCAGTGTAGAAATTCATACAAATGCATTGAGGGATCCACAGATACGAGTTTCACCTTCTCTCTGCAGACATCTCCTCTGTGAGAGTCCTCAACCGCACCACTCCTCTGCAAAGCCGCTACGGCGGTGAGGCCACCACACGCAGACTGTCTCTCCAGGAAAATCATTTCAAGCAGAGAGTGCTGCTGCGAGTCGAGGGCAACGTGCCAGAGTACAACCTTAACTGTCGAAGGTAGCGTACCTTTTATTATCTACCTCCTAAAAATCAGGAGGAAAGCACCTGTACACACAAAAGTCAATGTTCTCCCCATTAAAATTAGGGACTACACTGAGAGTTTAAGACTTACTTGCTGGATTGTTTCCACGACATTCATTAGAGGCTGCATCCAAATAATATTTTCGCTCTTGATTGATGTGTTTATTATTTTCCAGACTAATATATTGGTTGTTTGTTCCATCAGGGCCATTTTTTGCCTCCATCAGACATATTCTTGATTGGTGATAGCTATTTTAACAGGAGGGATGTAATAAAAACAAATACTTCATCATAATAAGAACAGCACATCCACTGCCCAGAGCTTTTTAATTTCCCTTTTTGAGTGATGATTATACTACCTGACTATCACCACCTTGCAGTGGAGAGAGTGTTTTCCTGTCACACAGCCACAGGACGTACGAGGTAGTTAGATGTCGGCTGCAGTCTTTGCTGTTTGTTCAGGTGCAGCCACAGGCTACGTAAGGCTGCGCAACAGTCGGCTTCCATTGCTGCAATTTCTTTGATGTCGGTTTGGCGTGTCTGGGCGCTAAAATGTCAGAAAATAATTTTAAAAAAACTTAATCAGTGTTTCCAAAAGGCCAAAATGACATCGTCAAATGTCTCGATTTGTCCTCAACCCAAAGCTTTTCAGTTAATTTGGACTTTTCTTTTCTTGAAAAATGACTCAAACCAATCGCTGTTTATAAAAATGGTTGGTGCTTAATAAAGTAGTTGTCAGCTAAACAATGAATCATGCAGGTCTAGATATCATCCAGCTTCATTTTGACGTTAAAGTGCAATTTGGAGATATTCGGTATTTTTCTTATTGTCAACAATCCCATGAAAGACCAAATAAACTCCTCCTACTGTGGCGCCTAAGCCTTGATAAACCTTTTGTGCCATCAGTCCGACTGTTCAAACATGGGCACAGTAGTTTATTTTGAGTCAGTCCCATGCTCACATCCTGCTGCCATAAATACACTAGAGCACCAAATGTGTTCTAATCCACGGCTGAAAATAAATAGCCTCCGACTAATGCACATTTATTCCATTTGCAAAGAACAACAGTGCCAAGCCTTTTAAAAACAAATTAAACTTTATATATGTGGTGCAACTGTGGAGTTTCATGTCTTTAGAGGGCAGATTGGCTTGGAAAGGAGCAGCACGGACGAGGGAGGGAGGCCAGAAGCGAAGGAAACTGTTGGTTTTAGTCAATAAGAAGAATATATAATTATGTCTGTAGTTAAAGGTCACTTGTGTTTCAGGAGCGATGGCTCGTCCGTCCAAATGGACAGGGACGCGATGGTCTTCCAGTCGGAGCTCACAGAGCAGGATGAAGGCCTGTACACCTGCTGGGCGTCCTTCTATCACCACACGGCCTCGGTCAACATTCATGTGGAGGTCATGAGCGAGGACAGAGTGCTTGGTGAGTACGCGACTGTTGCTGTAGTTTCCATCTACATGCACAGAACAGAGTGACCTGTTTACTCAACAGATTGTGATCATATCACCATGCTTAGGTATGTTTTCAGACTTAAATCTGCTATTTGTGGCTTTGACAACTGTGTGTGTGTGTGTGTGTGTTTCAGCACTGGCGACCATCATCTGCATCTCTTCGGCCTCAGCTATCACGATCATCTTCGTCGTCGCTCTCTGGGTGTGCTGGTGAGTTAAATGCCTCCACAGGTGACAGGTTGCAGCTGGGCAGGTGATGTGTTGACGGGCAAATGAGGGCAAAGCTGCGGGTGGCATGAAGTACGAGACAAACAGGAAGCGCAGATCGTTGAACCAACTCACCAAAACCCCAGTATCGTGCAGCTATAAACCCTAACCCTCACAAACAGGAAGCGGTTTGACTGTAGCAGACAGGTGCCTGCGTCACCGCAGACAGGTAGAAAATGTTCCCTCCATCAGTGAGAACAACAGATTTATATCCAGTTTCCTGCTCTGACTTTGAGCAGTGTTACTTCTGGCTCTTTCTGCAGCCCGACTGCTGTTAGTTGGCTCATTATCGTCAGCGCCACATCGCAGAAAGGTTCAAAAAGTCCACATCTTCGGAAGTTATTAGTATAATGAAATTCGAGCTGCCATTCATCAATGAGGAAAAGCCACAAATCCATCTCATAATCTCATTGCTGCTGGAAAAAATCAGTGAGTCACTCGTCTTTTACGACTGATGTGGGATCTGTCACGATCCTGAAGCTGTTTATGGTTTCTGCCTACAGAAGTTTGCACATTTCCACATCGGCTGCCAAATCCAACTTTTCTCTCAGGAATGTTTGTCAGGATCAGATCAGGTCTCACTGTGAATAAAGCTGCACTGTGCAGCTCTTTCAATGGGCCCTTCTCTCTGGTCAGAACATTTGGTCAAGGTGCCATTGGTTGATAGAGTCCCAGTCCCATTATCCCTCGCTCCGGTGGGAGGGTCCTGTCAGGCTAATTTGGGAAGGTCAGTCACACAGCGTACACAAGAAAACATGACTCCCCGGGAGGAAAGCTATTTTGGGACTAACGCCAAACCCTACCCCCCCTCACCCTCACCCTCACCCTCCCCGGTGCTGCATGGGGACACTTTTTGACGGCAGCAGATCTTCATTGAGTTGATGTCACCGGGGTCATAATGGACAAAGTGAGCTGCTCCTTCGGACATCAGAGATCAATGAGGACGACTTAGGTCATCACTCGTCTCCATTGATATTTCCGTCACATTCTCACCTGCAACCTGCACACTTGAACTGACTCAGGTTGTCAGACTGAGTCACAGTGTCATCTAGTGGTGGTCTTTAGCACTACAAGTTCATAAAATAATCTAGGGTTCACATGGTTAAAGGGTTATTTCACCATGTTTGAAATGTGTCTATAAAAAAAAAAAACCTTTATCCAGATTTTGTTTTTTTTTCAACACAGCACAGTATCATTACTTCTACTTGGGAAGACAGTGTGTGTACTGTTGCCACCTCTGCTACTACATATAAGAACAAAAAGTAGTGTTAACTCTTTTGGGGCTCCAGAGGAAGCTCCACGTTATCTGATAAAGTGCCAAACCCTGGAGGAAGTTTATCAGATTACACTCAACTTCCTCTAGAGCCACAAAAGGTTTTATATACTTTTTTTTCACATAGGCAGCAGTTCTCCCCGTAAACAATCTTACATGTGTGAAATTACTGAAGTTACCCTTTAATACAATCATTTTTTTGTTTTGTCTTACAGCAAAGCAAATGGCAGAAAACAATATAAGGTGAGAGTAAAATCAGTAATTTCATTTTTCCTTTGGATACCTGATAATTAATCCAATTTGTCATTGTGAATCATCTTGTTTGTGAAAATTTCCTTCGTCTCTCTGTGATCCAGGAGCAGGAGGCTCTCTCAGCTTTGACAGCTCTGATGCAAGAGCCCGGCTCTCCGGAGGTGAAGAAGCCACCGGCGACAGGAGAAGTCAGTAAGGAGTACGCTCATCTGGTCAGCTACTCCATCGTTATCGACGTCAAGAGTACAGTGTGAAGATGGAGATAAAAGGTGCTTGCAGGGCTTCTGAGGACACATTCAGCTTTAAAATTGCGCATAAACTGTGAAAGCTTACTCAAACGGCAGCGTTGTATTTTTTTTTTATCTGAGGTCAGCATTAGATGTGAGAAGAAAGTATGTACTGATTCGCGTACTAAAGTATCCTTTCTTTGTACGATGTTTGCTCTTGATTTGCATTAATGTTTTTAAATACTTTTGCACTTTTTCATCTTACTTGAATTTTGTACTGTATGAACAATGTATTTTCTGGTATTTGTCAATAAAATCAGTTGATATAATTCTTCCCCAGTTCACTGTTTTGTTGAATTTGTCACCATATGACTACAACTACAACAAAAGCAAAGACGACAGACAGGCTTGGCTGTGACATTTAGCTGCTCACCATCTGTCCTTGTGATGTCTTTGCTCGACTAAATCAGTGTTGGACCATCTGCTGTGACAACAGTGAGTAACTCTATAATTCAATTCTCACACAGTATATGATGGTCCAGACGCACAGACTTGTATTCAGCTCGTCACTCCACATTATGCTGCAGTGTTGTTGCTCCCCCTTGTGGTAAAGGATAAAACACGCAAGGGTTTATATCCTGTATCATGAAATAACAAGACAGATTCATATTAAAAACATATTACTTTTGTTTTTAACTTTTTCAGGAGAATCTTTACATGTATATAACTTGTTCTCTTATAAAAAAAAAATTAAGAAAAATCACTAAATTGGTGGCCTGTGTCGGTTTTCTTCCCAACAAAACACCTCACAGGGTTATTTCACTGATCATCTTCATCCAGAGACAATGGAAGGAAACCTGCATGTACTTGTATATCTATAGAAAACATGTACAAATAAAGCAGGTTGTTCAATTCAATCTGTGATAAAGTAGAGGATTCAAAATACAGCAAACACATTTACATAAAATGTACAACTGCTGTTTTGAAAAAACAGTCGATCCAAACTGGAGAACATCTCAAACACCGAAGTCTTCATCACATGACTTCATCGTTTCTTGTAGACACACGGCTTCAGCTGCAGTCCAAATGTCTTTATATTTTCTGGAGCATTTCCCGTCTTCACTAATTCAAAGGAGTAGAAATGAGTGTTCTCTGCATCCTGAAGAAAAACAAAAATAAAAAATCCTCTTTTACATAGAATCAATCACTCAACAAGTGTATTATGTACAGGTTCACTTTAGTAACTTCACCGCTGGCCATCACATGGTTAAACTCTTTCACACTGAACTGTTTTAATAATATTCATCTATCTTACATTTGACTAAGTCTCTTTGCACATGTTGTCTATGGGTAGAACTCTATGCTGAAGATGTTGCAGGTAAGTATAAAGCTAAGTATTGTGGCTCCGTGCAGTGATTGGTTTTATGTAGGAACATGATTATTTAGATTTATTTAGACTTAAGTGCAAGTACAAGCATACACTAGAACAACAGTGCTGGGTTCAATGGTAGGATGGTAAGATTTGTAACATCAGAAATGTGGACTTTCAGGCAGAACACCTCGACTAATTTTGGCAAAAACAAATTAGAAGAATAGGGAAATGAAATTAGATAAAAATATTTGTGGTAATGAAAACCAAACAAATTCCAATGTGTGAACTTTTCAGACATTTGTCACATTCTCAGACTGTCTTAAGGACCTTCAGACATCCTGTTTGCAGACAACAACAAACCAGTTCACTGAATATTTTTTTTTTTCCACCTGAGGTTTTCCTGCCCACAGCACCACAGCCACACACCATCAATTATAGAAGACACAGCTGCCAGCTACCAGCTCCCTCTGTGAGCACACTGACTTTTTAAAAAGCTAAAAGAACACGGTGTGATACCTGCATTGACAAAAAAAATACTCTCGTACATTTTTTGAACAGCTGGACACAAAGGTGTTGAATGTAAATGCAAAGGAGTATGAGCGCTCACACTTTCATTTTAACAACAGCTGCATGCTCTGACTATTCTAATATTTATAAAGGAAATTACACAAGTCAGACAGCGTTTCCCTGTAAACATGCTCACTGATCTCATCTTGTTTGTTTCCTCACCTTGGACACAATCTTGAATCCCAAATTTGCCAGTCCGGTCATGAAGCTCCGAACATTCTCGAACCTGCTTGCCACCTCTGCTATTTTAAGGACACCCCTGTAATAATAGTGCAGAACAGTTACACAGACATATTTATATAAAACAATAGTTGCAATGCCTCTACCCTACCAATTTAAAATGTTTTACCCCATCTTTAGGACCCGATTGGCCTCTGCTAGAAAATCTGCCAGGTTGGTTCCCATGAGAGAGAGGCAGAACACGGCGATGTCTACCGTGGCATCCCGGAGCGGCACCTGCACACAGAGAAGGTGTGTTTCATATTCTAACAGCAACCACACGGACTGTATGTGAATTATTATGCAGAGGAGCTACACACTCACGTTGGCCATGTCGCAGACCGTCACAAGCTCGCAGGTTGCTGCCAGGTCGAAGCTGTGCACTTTGTTCTTCACGCTGCGCGCTATCTTACAGTCGCCACAGCCGAAGTCTGCGACCACCAGAGCGGCGGGTCTGGAATGAAGGATACAAAGTGTGTTTAGAATTCAAAACTGAAAGGAAGAGCTCCCCCTTTTAAATGAAATCTACACGGAACTGTTGCTTCAAATCTTCAGTGCCCACATTTCAGATCTTAGTCTGATCTAATGAGCTGAGATACGGATTTCGACCTCGTAGCGTTCCTCAAATCTGTCGCCTTACATGCAGAATTTTACAATATCTCACTTTGTTCGGATGTATGCGATGATCTGATCCACTGGGTTGGCGGGCCACCTCTGAACCTGAGCCGTGTATCCTCTGTGGTACACCCAGAAGGCGTCTGGATCCTGCTTGAACATGCGTTTGGCGTCGCCGCTGGACGTGCTGTACAGAACTTCGTTGATGTAGCGGAAACGGGCCGACTCCAGACGCTGCTCCATGCGGGATCTGAGGGAGGCAGAGCGGTCCAGTTTCACCTCTTCTTCTTCTTCCGGTGCCGCTGGCTCTTCTTTCGTCTCTGCGGGACTCTCCTTTTGGTCCGTTTCCAGCCCGTGGAGCATTTTCCGCAGCTTGTCTTTTTTCAGGCTCTGTTCTTTGCTCAGCTCAGGTTTAAGTCGTTTCATGGGGAGCTGGTGCTGATCATCCGTGATTTTCACTTCAGGTTCCTCTGCTGCCTGTCTGGATCCATCAGCAGGAGATTCAGTTGCAACTGTTTCAACTTTTTTTGTGTTTTTCTCCTTTTGAAACTGCTTTTCTTCTCTGAGTGTCTGTGTTCCTGTTGAACAGGATATGTCAGTGTCTACTTCAGTCTTATTCCTTTTCTGCGGTTCCTTTTCCTTTCTCTTTCCTGGTGTCTGACGGATTTTTTCACCCTTGTTGTTGCTATTTGACTCTGCTTTGACTTCTTCCTTTGGCTTATGTTTCTCTACAGATTGGTCTTTATTTACTTCCTCCTCAGGCGTGTCCTGTCTGTATTTATTTTTACATTTCCTCTTGTTCTTCATTTTGTTTTTCCACTGTTGTCTGTTCAGTTTGTCTGCATTGGCTGATTTGTTTGCCTCCACCTTTGCAGATTTTGTGACATCTTTGTCTTTCGTCTCGCTCACAGCTGTGGATTTTACCTTTGAAGCCCCTTCAGGAAGAAAGACAAATGTTTTACATTATATATTCTCTATTGTTTGGACATCAACATTGTTCTGTTTCTGAATTCATTTAATACTTATTAACACTCAAAAAATGTATGAAATATAAAGCTTTAACCAGTTAATGACTCACCAAATTTGTTGTCTTGCTTCCTTTTTTTTGCTTCAGGTTTCTCCTCCTTTAAACTCTGATCTACGTCGCCATTCTCCTGCTGCTCTCCTGTTGTGTCTGCTTGTTTTCTCCTTTTCCTTCTCTTCTTCTTCCTCTTACTGTGCGATGGAGCCAATTCAGTCTCACTGTCACTGTCCTGCTGATGGTCGTCGCTCTTCCAGTCTGGTACTGATCCCAGCGTCTGCAGGGTCCGCAGCAGGCTCTTCTTTCCCACAGCCTTGGACTGAGCAGGGGATAAATTCAGATGATATAATTAGTGTTTAAACTAAAATGTGCAGCCTTGGTTATTATAACTGTATCAAGATAACAGTAATGAGACAGTGTCGCCTCTTGCAGTGTTATTGTGGGAAATAACTTTTTTTTTTAAAAAACAGATTCTTTTGCCACAAAATAAATAAATACAAAGGAAGTTTCACTAACAGTAGTATAACATTTGTTATTATTATTACTTTGCCAGATCTGCTTAGGAATGGAACATTTATATAGAAATATTCAAATAATTTACTGAAGTAAGAGTAACAATACCACAATAAAAAAATACATCAACTCTCTTACATGAAAGTCTTGCATTGACAAAATGAGTTAGTTAATTATTTGTTCAGTTTGCTACAACCACTTTGTTATGTTGTTGTATCCTATATGGCCTATGAAGCAATAAAATATAACAGTGATAGAAATATATGTAATATAAAATAGAAGTACTCAAATTCAAATAAAAAATAGAGCTGTATGTATTTATCCCATTCAGTAATAGAGTTTGGCATCGGTTTGGAGTCACTGGGTCCCATGCTGAATTTAGATTAAAATATTGATATAAAATAGAAGGATCAATATGATCCATTATAAAGAGGTGTGTCCTATCTGGCCTGGGTAGTAATACGATTCGGCTTTGGTTTGGAGTCACTGGGTCACATGATATGGAAGCTATTGAAAGAAATGCTGAATTGTAAATGTAGTGAATTAAACGTATATAGCATCGAAATAGTCAAGTACAAGCAAGTACCTCGAAATTGCACGTTTGTATGGTAACTGAGTAAAAATACTAAATTACTGTCCACAACTGAATAAAGCCATGTAGTACACACCATTAAAGGACAGTATGGAAACATTGTCCCTGTCTTGCAGCAGGTAACTTAACTGTATGTATTTCTCACCTTGACATTAGTGCTGTTGTTATTCTTCTGGGTGTTCTTCAGGACAGTTTTGCTCAGAGCCTGAGCGTCTTCTTCGTCACTCCAGTCTTCATCCTCATTAAACATGTTGACTGTAAGAAACAAACACATCTGTAAACCACTGCTGGAGATCATGAAGACCGCCCTGCTACTGTCACTTCTACTCTTTCACCAAGCTAACTCTGCTAACTCACTCACCTGTCCGTCTCCGAGGCGCCAAAACAGACTGCTTCACTTCACCGACTGCTTGTTTTGTTGTTTGTTTAAAAATGTTTTATTTAACGAACAGATAACTACTGTTAACAAATACAGAAATGTCTTGTCAAGAGCAAAAGCCACGTTGGTTCGGCTCATGTGCGCGAAGGAAGCAAAACAGAACTACAGGCGCATGTGGATGACGAAAGCACACCAGAGGATTATGGGACATGAAGTGTTTGTTGGTAATGTTGAGGATCCCAAGTTTTCTGTTGTTATTCAGGATCTGTAGAGTGTAAAAATCAACCACATGTACCATATGAACAATAATTCAAATGAATTAATTAACAATTTTAGTTATTGCTATTTCCCAATCTTTCAGAATCACAAATCTTTCCTTCTCAAGCACTCAGAACGAATTGAATGAATCAATATATGAATGAAAATAACACTGATAAACAACTGATAATGAAAAATTAATGCACTAAAGCTAAAAAAAAAACAACTTTTAAATACTATAATTTTTCAGGCAATCCCGCAATCTCACAAACAAGTTTCTTGATACCCTTAACACATCTTAACTGCCATTTAATATTATGAAGCTAAAAGTGCCACATCATATTCAAGGTACTTTATGAGATACTTTTTTCTTTTAAATACCACTTTCCTCTTCTACACTACTTTTCAGAAGGAAATATAGTTGCTTTCTTAACTATAATTGTCTGACAGCTTTATTTATTTTATGGCTAAAGATTTTTACATGCAAAACATATTTATATATTTAGATATATTTAGATCTATATAGATTTTTTAAAAATCAAACCACTCAAAAAATGCTTACTTGACTAATCATTTAGCCAATTGACAGAAAATGTATCTGCAAATATTGCTTATTGTCAAAACATTTCATGGTGAGCATTTAATCTTTCTTTTTTTTATTATTTCAATATTTTTAATTCACTTTTACTGTCTTTGAATTTCGTACTTTATTTGATTGAACAAATAAAAGCATTAGCCAAAAAAAAAGTCTACATTTTTATAAACCAATCGAACGAATCGAATATTTGAAGAAAAGAAAAGAATCATCAGATGAATCCTTAATGGAAATAAATATCAATTGTATTCCTATGAATAATAGTTCAAAGAATAAGCTTTAACTCAATCAACATCAACAAAACTTTTTTTTACACTTGTGCAAATGTAATAATAATCTAATTGCAAAACAGTATTTGATTTGATGTGATTTGATTTATTTGTCCCGTAGGGGAGTATAACATTCACTGGGGCTTTTTTTTCTGTACAAGTTTTACTTTTGATGTTTGAACCACATTTTCATGATTATACTTTGTCAATGTAGGACTTTTACTTGTAACAAAGTATTTTTAAAGGATCTGAATACTTCACCACTGGGGATACAGCTTAATGTTTGTACATACTTTACAATAAAAAATAACAAGCATTATAGATCTGTTTTGCAGGACTAAATGTTAATATCCCTAGTTGCATACTTGAGCCAAGCTGCTAAGAGACTCTGTGGGATGGTCAAGTGAGAGATTGCATATAATATAAATGGACGTAATACCATAATGCTTTAAGAGATGTGTGACGACATGCAAATAACTGTAATAACTGTGTGTTGTTGATGCTTTAAAAAAACTGTGACCTGAGGCTGTGAATATTTGACTTCCTGCAGTTCTCTCCACCGCCTGTAGGGGGCGGGGCGCTCTCTTCATCCACTACACGTTACCACGTACGTACGGCGGGCGGTGAGGGTGTGGACGACCCACAGCACTCAAACCCCAGGACACAACACAACGTTGCTAATAACTTCTGCTCTCTCTAACTGCATCGCGCCACAGCAGGCCGACATACCTGGTAGGTTCATCGGCGTATTTATTGTCAGTTCGACCCGTTCAAACCTCGACATTGTGTTTTACCAGCGTTCATCTCAGTGAAGTCAGCGTCAAATGAGAGAAACGGAGGCAGTCCGCGACGTCAGGGGGGCAGTTGGTTAGCTTGTTAGCCAAACCTGCCTGTGTGTCATTTGGTCAACCAGAGGATGCTAGCTAACGTGTGAAGCTAATTGAGCCACTTTGAGTTAATTTGGTGTAATGGAAGAACGCGATAGCACAGCCAGAAGTGGAAGGGATCACCTGCTAGCTAACTTAAACGAGCTAACTGTTCTCCTGTGTTAGCCAGACAGCAGTGCAGCTAGTCACACTGCTGTAGAGGCTGTGAATAGTTAACAGTGAAGTCATAACTGTCACACCGGATTGTTGCAGTGTTTATGTTAACTACATGAGCAAATCCTGCTGAATTACAGAGTCAACCTTCAGGTCCGGATGTATTTAAACTTAAGCTGTTGTTCTGTCATCATCTGCCTAATCTTTTTCATTATGAGTGCTTGGTCTATTTAGACAGTGAGTTTGCAATGCTTTTTTTTCATGCATGGTAATAGTTACCTTAATGTAAAGACAATGTTTTAATCCCAGGTCTTTGCTAGGTGTCATGCCACATTTGTTAACCCAGTCATAATATGTTGCCTTCAATAAAGTCTTGCATTCTGCTTTTTATTCAGCCAACAAGTCATTTATTCATATGGACACTGTGTTCCTGAATCAATTGTTTTTAATGAAATTGTGTCTTACATCTTGATTATAAAATTAGGGTTCACATAACAATGAATGTCATTCTCACGTTAATCTACAGGTTGTGTTTTTGTTTTGCTTTTTGCTTTTTTTTAAATCTGTAAAATGTCACATTTGATATTTAACAACTTGCTGACAGCTTCAAATGGCTTGTTTTGTCTGATCTATGACCCAAAACCCATTTACTATCAGTTAAGTGTCATATATGACAGAGAAATGCTGTATATCATCAGAACTGAGAAGATGTTAGTGCATAATGTGTGGTTTTCTTTTTCTTTTATCCTTGATAGGTGACTGAAATTGCACATATATTTCCTGTAATGAAATAATCATTTAATCACTGAATGAAAAAATAAGGAAGTACAGAAATTTAGCATTGATAGAACTTAGACAAAAGATTATCATTGTCTATTAATCTGTAGATTAAGTTCTTGATTAATCGATTGGTTGTTTGGTCTATAAAATGTTAGAAATCAGTAAAAAAATGATGATGATCATTTTGCCCATCACTCAAAGATACTTAGTTTGCTGTCATAGAGAAACATAGAGGAAACATTCACAATTAAGAAGCTTAAATCAGAGTTAAGAAAAAAAACTCAAACAGATGAACTGTTTATCAAAAGAGTTAGTGAGGATTATATATCTAGCCTGGTCTACTGGGTGCGATTCACAGACAAGTGTTGTGAGTCACAATGGTGTAAACTTCACACACACCCAGTGTTACTGAGGCGGATACTCACTCAGATTACTCAGCACCAAGTTCCTTGGTTGCTTATCCTTCTCCTATTTAGGTTTGTACAGCAGAATATTATGAGAGAGGGTTTACCTGTCTGGGATAGAGGCCAAACTGATTGTAAAATGTGTTAACAGAGGATCCTCCCCCTTTTCTGTCCCATTTTCCAGGCGTTGAGCGCCACTGAGCCTCCCTGATCCCGTCCCTCATTGTCCCAAATGAGGAACTGATGCTGGCCAGGACTCTGCTGAACCCCTCGGGTCGCCTCTCTCATCGATCCCAGTTTACTTCTGCAGCCCCTTAAGAGAAGAAGAATACAACAGCTGAAATGGATGACATATTCACGCAGTGCCGGGAAGGCAATGCTGTGGCAGTCCGCTTGTGGTTGGACAATACAGAGAATGACCTCAATCAAGGGTGAGCCATGGTGTATTTATGTGTTTTATTTTCTCGTCAGCAGGATGATACTGGTATCCAGGGTGTGTTCTAACTTGCCTGAATGCAAAGGTGCAAAGATTCCCACCTTTTGTATGCCATTAGTCAGTGATGATATCACACTGACCATGGCTAAGTTTTAGACTTTTTTTTTTTTTATGAAGTATCGTGTTGCACAAATACAAGCTTCGCTCGTCTCTATCTTCATTCTTTAGTCAACAAATCATTTTGCTGAATTGTACTTCTGCCTGAGACTTGCCACAGCATGATTTTTTGATGCGAGATAACATGAATCAGAATCTCAAGGAAATAGTCACACTGCAGTGTCTCTAACTTAAAATGTTGCATTCTCAAGGCACATTTCTGGTGCAGAACGAAAGCCCGCCTTTTCAGTCCCCAGCGAGATCGTGGCCTGCGATTGAACCCATTTCCTTGTGGACCCGTGTTTATGTCCAGAATGCCAGCAGAGTAATTCAAAAGCAAGATGTTGGACAGGAAACCTACTGTGATGGCAGAGTTAGTCACGCTTGCATTTGTTTCTGCAATTAAATTCAGAGAGGACATGCATAACGAGAGTACTGCAGGCTTCTGTAAGATTTGACATGTTTATTACACAACATATCTGTCTGATAGTTACACATCATCAGTCAGTGCTGAGCTGCTTCTGTATCCTCAGCTGACACTGTAAAGTAAATCTCGGCAGAGGCTGCCAGTGAAGTTGTGCTGACCACCCGAGGAGCTTCTCTTTTGGATCTTTCTGTCCCAGATTTAGACTGCTGGTGTTTGTTTTTCGAGATAAAGAATTAATCCATTTAATTATGATGACTGTTTACCTTTTTGTCCTGTGTTTCAGTACATTTATGGTCACAAGGTTGAGCACAGGATTTGCAAAGAAAATCGTTGGCAAGTTCTGGACAATTCAAAGAAACCAAGAGTTGTCTAAAACTGGAAAACCCCATTTTCCTTTATTACTGTGACAACAATTGAAGTTAAAATGTTAACCGAATGATGTTCCAGCCTCTAGTGTTACCTGTAATGATGGTAAGAAATTGATTAATGGTTTTTTTTATGAGGTCTGACTGATGGCACCAAGACTAGTCAGTCTAACCGTGTAACAATGTGATTGATAATGACAAGCTAATTTATTTGTCATTGTACAAAGACATTAATGAACGAGGCATGATATGAAAACATGGACTCGTTTAATTTCCCTCTGAGGAATTAGACATGTCTGTTCATTTTAATTTGGTTTGAAAGAGGAAATTGTTGTTATTTGGTCAGCGATGTCTTTTTTTTAAATTTTTGCTGCAAAGATATAACAGGAGTAGTTATTAAAGTGCAATAGCATGCAAGAAATGATGCAAGGAATCACACAAGATGCTACATAGTCTCTTTCTTTTGCCGTTATGTGGCCTTTCTCCTCTTCTAAGTTTAACCATTTGTGCAGAAATGTAGAGAGAAACTGTTCACTCTTTATTTGACTGCGAGCCTGAGCTGCTTATGCTTTTATTTATTTAAATGTTCCTATTGTCATAAGACCGTATGATTACACTCAGTCCTAGTGGATGCATGCACCCCTACATGTGACTGGTCCATTAGCTGATTGCATGTCAGGTTCCCTTTTCCGGATCATATATCTCACCCAGTGGGTGAAACACACTTTACTCTTGCCTTTTTATTTCCATACAGAACCTACCTATATTTCAATACAACTGATGCATCTCAGTCCAGCAGTTTGCGTGTCGATGATGGTGTGTTTACACTGATGTAACGCCCAGACTAAGAGTAGTAGTGGAATGTTGAATCTCCTTACAAGGAATAACACACAGGCCTCCAGGGAACCGTCTACCACCTACCAAATACCAAGAGAGAGGGGGAGGGGATTATTGTAGTAGGGCCGGACTGGAAGAGTTATGTGTGACGAGACAGAGAATCTTTGTGTGTGAGTGTGTGTGGGGCCAAATAGTGCATTTTTCAACAGTGAATTGCACAGTAAGCTTCAGCAGAGCACATCACCTTCCCCTCCTCCACGCCAGGGTTTCCGGTATTCATCTCCCAGTGGTATTACAGCAGATAACTCCACTCATTTCCCCTCAACATTTCCTCCAAGTTCAGAAGAGTTAATTGTAAAGTTTGAAACAAATTCTCCTGAACGTTTACAATAAAGTCATCATCTCTGGTCTTCGCTGTACTAGGCACTTTCCCAACTGTTGCATAATCTTAGTACAAGTAATAGTTTTGTGTTGAAATTTACTGCAGAGAGAAATCTGGTTTGGAACAATTTTAGGACTATTTGTTTTTCAAAATTCAAATTATATCTTGATAATAGATTAGTCTAGAGCTGCAGCTGGTAACTATTTTCAGTAACATTAAATTAGCTGATAATTGTCTCAAAATCAGTTAATTAGCTGATGTCTTCCTATTCTCTGTTGGTTATTATGAGGCCATGTGCTGACGTCCATTCCTCACTGCGTCCCATCTGTTGTGTTTGGTCTCAAACAGAAGACTGAGTTTAAATCTCTTATCTTTTCCTTGACGTATGAGTATGAAATCATGGCTTTGATGGTTATCTTTATGAAGCATCATCAGAATTCACATCAAAGAATCCCTGTACATGTGCAAATAACAGTTTGAGCGGAACTCTAAACTTTTTCACTCATGATCGTATCTCATGATGATCTTATTTTACTAAGTTGTTGATGTTGAGGCTCCTTGTTATTCCACAGTGTCACGACTGATTTTATATTTATCCTCTGTGGTGGGAAGAGCAGCATTATGAGCCTGTTGCTCTGCAGTGGTTAATGTTGCAAGCAGACAGTGGTGTAGAGGCTTGTTGAAGCAGGTTGCAGTAATTTCAGAAAAGCCAGTGTCAGCAGTATTGGAATGGGTTACTGGAGGTGCACCGATACAGATTTAATAATAAATTGAGGAACGTAAAATAACTCATTTGCCAAATCGTTGGTGATTTCTTGCCCTTAATGCCATAAATGCTCCTCTTATGTACTGTTTGTTCAACATTTTTATAGAGCATAAACTGTTTCATGAACTTTTCATGAGGTGAAAGAAAAAGGGGCCAAATAAACCCTTCAAATGTTTGTTTGTCCAGTGTAAACTGCAGAAGTACAGTGCCACTTCACACTTAAAAAGTCTCTGGAAACCTGTTAATTCTGCTTCTGTGGATGTTCTTTTCGTTTGTTGGATGTTTCTGTGAATTTGTCTTTCCCTCATCTGAGGCCTGTTATATGAACTGGTGGGGATGAAGGGCCAGAGACATAGAGGGTGCAGACAGGGGCTCTTCCTCTGGCTTTTCCGTCTGCCAAACTGAGCACTGTTGGCAGGTGGAAGTGCCTGAAATAAATTACCGCAGCCAGTGTGGAGGGGGCGAGCAGGAGAAAACCCTGGCACTCGAGTGCCTATGGGTTGTGGGGATGAAGCTAGCTTACAGGGAAAATCTATCCTATAAAAAGGGGCCCCGAATAGAAATACACACACAAACCAAAGGGCTGAGCCTTGCTTAATGTGGAAGTTGTACATTTGAGTTATTTAAAGTAAGTCAGTCAATTACTTATTGGGGCTGAATGGTACATGTAAAAGTTATTATTATTATTATTATTATTATTATTATTAAATGTATTAGAATGTTATTGAATTGATTACTTGTTTCAGCTATAATTATTTGCAAATAATGTAAGATACAGGTTATCGGCAGGTTGGTAATTCATTCATTCAGTTTGTGTGCGCATTCTTGCGTTTGAATTACACAACCAACAACTTCCTAGTTCCACTTCATCCCCTAAACAGACTCGAGCTTAACACAGAAAACTAATAAAATCATGAGGGTGAGCCTGTGGGGAGTTCCTCTCTCTTAAACTCAGGCTAATTAGCTTTTAGGATTCAGCCTTTTGGTCTTAGAGGAAATTGCAGTCCGAGCAGATCTGGTGAGACTGCGGCGGGGCACCCAGATGCACACATAGATGTGTGTGTTGTGGGACTGAGGGTCTCTGTGGGGCTGTTGATGCTGTTTTGAGCCGAGCTCTGCAGGATGTGTGAATACAAGCCAGTGAATTGATGGCGGCCAGGCAGAGGGTTCAGATTCCTGCAGATTCATAATACTCCCTCAGTTCTCAGATCCCATTATTATGCTGGCTGCCCACTCTTAATTTCAGAACAAGTGCATAACTTTATTATCTGGAGAATTGTGCCGTGTTTTGACACAGACAGTGAAGCCCACATGGAAAAGAAAAGTCTGTGGGAAATGGAATATATCATCAGTACAGTCCAGCTGTATGAGTGGGACTGTGAATGGGAGGATGAGGGAGTGGAGGGACTCAAACGAGGGAGGAAACTTTGCATTAGAGGAGGAGGTGACCGCGGTTAGGCGGCGGAAAATGAAGAATGACACAATCACACACAGCAGCTGGAGTGTATGCGTGTCTGCCTGGACCTTATAAGGGCTGCAGCGAATGCTCAGCCCACTGTTTTTTTTCCTGATTGACTCTCTGTCACTCAGCTCTCACTTCGTCTTAATCTCTCAGTCTTTATCTCTTTTTCTCTGAGGAGGTTTGCCCATCAGTCATTCTGCCATGTAATCGAGGCCACTGTCCTACATGTGTCACTGCCAGTGTCACAGAGACAAAGAGGAATGACGGGTGCCAGAGGCCTATTAGGTGTTGTTGTGAGTCTGAGTTGCATCAACTTCCTTTTTTAAGAGGAAGATGACAGAAATACAAATACCCACATTCCTCATTATGCTGAATAGCCTAAAGCAAATACATGTTGTAGCTACAGTTGCCAGGTTATAAAAAATACTGTAGAACATTCAACCTACAGTAACATAACAACATTCAGCTTTTGTTGACTGTTTCAGAGAAGTGTTGATTCAACTTTGTGTCAGTTTTAGTGGCTGTAGTTTGCAGCACTGATTGCAGAGGCTGCCGTGCAAGGTGACCTGCTCATCAGGAGCAATCTGGTTTATTACCTTGCTCAATCTTTAATCTTCCTGTATAGATCACTTATTATCAGTCATCCTCATGAATTTACAGTCTCAATTGCTAGTTTCAAGTCTTCAACAAAGCATGATGTGATGTTCATTTTGTAAGTTATGGTCCCATTCACAGTAAAAATGGTGTTGAAGCAGGGTATGCCTGCCATGCTACCAGGATGTACAATGGATTCTCTGTCAGATCTAATCAAGATCATCCCCAGCTCCACTCTGTCATCCACACATGGTCAGTTCTGGTTTCCTAAAAAACAAGTTGTCGACTACCGTAATACCAAACCTGAGGCAAGTAGTCCGCAAACCAATGTGTGACATCACAGCGGGGATACACTTGGTCTGTGTACAGTGCATGGGTTTTTTTTTCTTCTCAGGAATGCACACTTGTTGTCTTTTTTTGTATAGTGGTATTTGGATTGTCAAGGAAAAACACATATGCTCCAAAAAACAGTCGCAGTCTGTATCTCTTGGCCTTGAGCCAAGTAAACCACAGAGTTGTTTGCAGAGACAAACTTGGTGTGTATAGCCAAGGGGCTGAAGTTGTTTTACTTTTTCTCCCTCGAGTTATACACTTTTCCTGCCTGTGTAGCAGTTATTCAGAGTCCTTGCTTTGCTGAAGGTTCTTGTGGAACCTTTGCTGAATATGAATGTTTCTCTCTCCCTGTAGAGACGACCACGGCTTCAGCCCTCTCCACTGGGCCTGCAGGGAGGGCCGCTCCAGCGTGGTGGACATGCTCATCATGAGAGGGGCTCGCATTAACGTCATGAACCGTGGCGACGACACGCCTCTGCACCTGGCCGCCAGCCATGGACATCGCGACATTGTGGGAAAGGTATGGAAGCATTGGAGCATGCACACAGTGCTGCTGAAAAAGGTTACTTCCTGGTTCCTTTGGTCATCCTGTAACACAACAGTAGAACCTCTTGTGACGATTATAAGAGTATGAGCTACCTCCTTGACATTAGGTCATGGCTGACTCTTTCCCAGTGGTCTGTTTGTCAGAATAAATCTTTTAAAATGCCAAATGTTAAACTCATTCTCCCTAGAAATCAAGTTAAAAATTGATGCCAGAGCTGTAAAATTGACATCAGTCTCTCCTCTGCAGGCAAATCTCCCTGTGCAAAACAATGTCTCTTCAAGTTTGCTCCATCGGCGCAAGATATTATGAAACCTGAAATGATGTAATCTGAACAACAATTATAAAGACAAAAGTCTTGTCTGTTCTTGCAGTTCCACCAGCAGCCATTTTAAACTGGAGGAAAGCAATTTGTCAGTGTCAAGTGGAAATTTAATGTTTCAGTGGTGCCAGTATGATTACAAAACACACTTAAGACTGCAGTTGTTTAGAATAGAACAAGCCATTTATGATGCAAAAGAAGTAGTAATTTTTCTTAATATGTTTATGAATCCTTTGTTTTGGGGACAGTATATGTGACCATTTGTTCATTTTTCAAAGATGTTAAACAACAGGATGAATCTATGGCTGATGGACATTTAAAGGCATACTTTGCACACAGTACAATGTGACCAGCAGTACAGGGATTCCCTCATGCATAGTGCTCCTATGCAACATAAAAACTTGACCTTGTTATTCTACCTTGTCCTTTAAGATACATCACTTGGGTGTACTGCATGTCCTGTTGAAAGGCTTTGTAAGGGTTGCAACGTGCAGCGTGTTTGTGGGTAAAAAAGCAGAACACAACATGACTAGTCAGATTGTCGAATTTATGTAGTCTGTGTACCATATGGCATAATGTGAGGCTTCTGCTCAAGGGTGTCTGATTTAGAATGGCTGCCAGGCAGCTATTGAGTTTAATGTCAGGCATGTCTCAATACCTCTGGTATGTATCCTCAGGCGAGATGAAACTCCATGATTTCTGTTGGCAGCATTAACACTAGCCCTGTATACAGCCCAAACATGATGTGACCAGCCTTGTTTTTTATATAATCCTTTGTTTTTGGCTTTCTCTTTTAGCTGATCCAGTGCAAAGCAGATACGAATGCAGCCAATGAACACGGAAACACACCACTGCATTACGCCTGCTTCTGGGGCCAAGACCAAGTGGCTGAGGTAAGTGCGCCTCCTGGTGGAGACTTATCTGGTCTTACATAGTTCCCATCAAAGTAAACTCTAAAATCTTCCCCTTTTCTCAGGATCTCGTGACTAATGGGGCTCAGGTGAGCATCTGCAACAAATATGGGGAAACTCCGCTTGACAAAGGCAAACCTCACCTGCGTGAACTGCTCAGAGGTATCCTGACCCCCTCATCTTAACAGATTGCCTTTTTGATTGGCTTTGTGATCAGTTTTCTAATTGCATTCTCCTCTCCCTCCACACGCAGACAAAGCAGAGAAAATGGGACAGAACTTGACTAAAATCCCCTTCAAAGACACATTCTGGAAAGGCACCACCAGAACTCGACCCCGTGAGTTCCACAAACGCATAAACTGGTTTATTAGCTGACCAGTTTCCATTAGTTGGTCAAAGCGATGCATGAAAGGGAAAAATGGTCCATGCTGGTCTCCAAACCGGTTTTAATGTGGTGTTTTGAAATTTCCACCGCTTTTCCGTTTGCATAGTGTTGTGCTGAATTTCACATGAACAATGTAGCTTTTGTCCGAGCTCTGACTTAAATTTGTCCCAATCTTTTAGGAAATGGCACTTTGAACAAACTTGCAGGCATTGACTACAAACAACTCTCTCTCCTGGCTAAAATAAATGAGAACCAGTCTGGAGAGGTACTTTGCATTCTTGTTTTTACTACTTTATTTTAATGTAGAGCTGCTGATTATCAGATAACAGCACTCATTTCTATTTCTCTGTTTGTATTTTTCATGTGTAGCTGTGGCAAGGGCGCTGGCAAGGAAATGAAATTGTTGTTAAGGTGCTAAAAGTTCGCGACTGGACTACAAGGAAAAGCAGAGACTTCAACGAGGAGTATCCCAAACTCAGGTTTGCTTTGAATCCTGACTTATCTACGGCCTCTATGTTCTGTGCTGTCGTGTTCACTCATTTGTCTGTTTCCAAACTTTATGTATTATTTCTTTTTGCATCTCACACAAGCCGTCTGTTTATGTCAAATCCTCTCTGGGTTTGCCTCTTTTTGTCTGTCTGTCTGTCTGTCTCTCCCCTGTCCCTCCTTCTTGGGCTCCATCCCAGGATATTTTCCCACCCGAATGTCCTACCCATGTTGGGAGCATGTCAGTCTCCTCCCGCCCCTCACCCCATCATCATCACACACTGGATGCCTTATGGCTCCCTCTACAACGTGCTGCATGAAGGCACCAGTGAGTACTTCTGCTCTGGTCACATAGTCCGCACTTGTCACCATTTGTTGGTGTCTTGCAGGGATTTGTGATTTATTGCACTTAAACATTTGTCATTATGTTGCCATAATGTACAATTATGTACAGTAGCAGTTATCTTTGAACCTGTTGTGTGATGAAACCTGTCATGATTTGTCACTTATCCTGCTGTCAGACTTTGTCGTGGACCAGACGCAGGCGGTGAAGTTTGCCCTGGACATTGCTTGTGGAATGGCCTTCTTACACACACTGGAACCGATGATCCCTCGCCACTATCTCAACAGCAAGAGTGTCATGGTAAGAAGAAGCTGTTTTCAGGATCATACATTTCAAAGGAGATGATTTTCCCCAAAAAACCTCCTGAAAGAAGTGATGAAAAGTGACAACTTAGTCACTGTTCCTTGTTTCCACAGATAGATGAAGATATGACGGCTAGGATCAGCATGGCAGACGTCAAGTTCTCCTTCCAGTGTCCTGGCAGGATGTACTCGCCTGCGTGGGTGGCCCCTGAGGGTAGGCATCACTCATACAACACAAATCTATAGTGACAGCTGGAGCCACTCAAGCTGGGGCGTGAATGATGGATGCAGGGGACTCTAGACTGTCTCAGAACCAAATGTAATCTGCGGCTGATTTCCCCTTTGAGATACAGTGAAAGCAGAACAAGTTGGAAACATAAACTGATTATGTGAAAATAAACGGGAGATTTGCAGCAGTGCTTCAAACAGCAACCCACAGAAAAGGTTTTAAGTCGTATATGAAGCGTGATAGCGGTGACCGTGTGGGATACAGGAAATATGTTGCAGCCTGTTACCATAGAAGCAACCATACAGTGACCCATACAGTGGGTAGTGAGTGTAGGTAGTGAGCACAGGTTTAGCTGAGGTGAGTTTCAAAAAGGCTTCAAATCTTCAGCAAGGATTATAATATAATCCTAATTTATAATTAAAAGTCAGGAAAAGAGCAACGAGTGATAAACATATAGAGTAAGATAGATAAACTTTTATTTTTCATGTTTAAGTAATACATGTACTAAACTTTCATCTTTTAATAAATCGTAGTACACACATTATATTTGGGATGGAAGTAACAGCAGAAGCCACATGTCATGACTTATATATAAACAAGTACTTTTTGTTCAGTGTGTCAGTTACTGGAAAAGTCATGCGGGAAAACAAGCTTAAGATTTGATTTGGTTTCAGAGACACTGAGGTTTGTCAATCGCTGGGATTGCTGGGACAATATAATTGTATTTCTCTTTTAACATCAGTGCTCTATTTTTATCATGTGATATACAGAAGAACATCAGATTTATTAAAAAGGGATATCTGGAGTACTTTTGTTCCACAGCTCTAGTTTCACCTCACACAGTTTTGCAGGGGAGGGTTCATTGATCGTTGCTTTGATACCTTTGCTTTTGTTGCCAAGCCTTTATCACCACAGAATAATTTCAACTCATAGTATCGGTTTATGTCGTAAAAGTGAGTTTTAGTAAATATATTGACAGAGATAAACAGAAAAAGATTAATTCTGCCTGTCTGTTACCATCGCTCCCCATACAGATTTGACTCAAATCTTCCATTTCTCTTGTTCAGATTTTTCTATCCATTTCTTATGTGTGTAGAGAAATGAACTACATAATAATAAAACTATTAATGAACGTATTAATATAACATAATAATACAAGGTTTCAAGTGCTTCTTAAAAAGAACAAAAAAACTGAAAATAATTATATCGAAGTTATGTCCTTTACTTTGTCCTTATTTTTGTTATTCAGTTTCCATGTAGCCACACTTAGCATACAGGAGTCTACAGTAAAACTGTTCATCTAGTTAAATTAAGTATATTAGAGATTCTGCATTTCAAGATAATATTCACTGTTGTTGTCATTTGTGTTAGTGGTAGTGCTTTTTGCAGGCGGTACAGAGCGGCAGTATCTTTTGCGTTTGTTCACACTTGTTGCCTTTTCCAGCCCTGCAGAAGAAGCCAGAAGAGATCAACCGTCGGTCAGCAGACATGTGGAGCTTTGCCATCCTGCTGTGGGAGCTGGTGACCAGAGAAGTGCCGTATGCTGATCTGTCCAACATGGAAATCGGCATGAAGGTAAGCAGAGCTATCTTTGGCTCATTAGATTACAACTGAGTAGCAAATGCTTGCTGGCAAAGTCAGCGATTAGTCATGGGTTTGATGCATTCATGTCTTTTCTACTGTATCAAATTTTTTATTTTTTTTTTGCCTCTCAGGTCGCCTTGGAGGGTTTGAGGCCCACCATCCCCCCCGGCATTTCACCCCACATTTGCAAGCTCATGAAGATATGCATGAACGAAGATCCAGCAAAGAGGCCTAAATTCGACATGATTGTGCCAATTCTGGAAAAAATGCAGGACAAGTGAAAATCCTCCTCTACCCTCCTCCTCTGCTGAACCGGATATCTTGCCCCGAATGGTGGTGTGGTGCTTACCAGTATTGCCTTAAACTGTCACTCTGCCGCTGCATTCAACGCCACTGTTACTTCTGCTTCTGAGACAAATCCAGCAGCAGTCACTTCTTTTATATTGTTTTGTTTCTCTTTTTTTCAATGTGATATCAAGTTTTTATTTGTGTCTTTATGTGTCACTGATCCGCTGATACTGTCTCTGCAAGCTATAATCACATGGACTGAGTACAATCTTTGAGACTGAATAACCTGTGGAGGTCAGCATGACAGTCTGCTGCTTTGCTTCAGTGGATTTAAGGCCTTATTTTGTATCTGGAGTGGGTTCACTGTCAAAAAGGAATCATGATGATGGCTCCTAATTAAACAAATTACATAAAGCTTGTCTTGTGGGGAAAAGGTTCAATTTTCTGGGCAAGCATGGCCAGTGTCTGAAAACCAAGCATTTAATCATGCAAGAAAACGTATTTGAATGAGTGTTTCCAATGAGAGTACCTAGCGGTGTTACCATCCAGCTTGGCTCTGTAGTGATGTGTAGAGCTTGACCTGTCTTGAGCATCTGTCCCTGATTGTTATCCTGTTCATCCTGCTGACATTAACATAAACTGGCCATTGAAACTCTTCGCTGCAGCAATCATGTCGGAGTTGATCATTGCATTTGCTGATTTTGTGTTGTTAAATCTGACGATGTAATGTAACTAGATTACTCAAATGTATTACTGTAATCTAGTTTATTTTCATTATTTTCCCTTCTAAAACATAACGTTTATTATGATTTGAACTCTGCAAGCTGTACTGTTCAACAAAGTCTCTCTTTCAAGTATTTGTGCTAAACTCAAGTGTTATTCTCATGTTGAATACTGTCAGTCTACATAATCCAACATGTAATACATGTTACATTTGAAGCTGCTGCCAACAGAAGGGACATAAGGGGGTTGGTGTTAATATCCCACCAACGGTCATTGTTTCCTCATTTATTTTTATCTTTTAGATACTCCAGTTGACTTCTGACTTTATATCAATCTCATGGGTTGTGTCTTCTACCTACATTGTTTCTGTGCCTCCACCAGCTTGCTTATTTGTGCTGAATCACAGGTTGAAGCCAAAATCAAGAATGACTTATACAAATGTATGTATTTATATATAAGTATATTAAAAAGGACAAATATGGCCAAGTTGAATGTGTGAATTTATGGTGGGGGTTGGACGTTATTGGGTCATTTAGAAAAGCGTAAACTTTACGAGTAATTATATTCAATGGGGAAGAAAAAGAGACATTGACATCAGGCCAGTGTCATTTAACTGCTAATATGTCGCTCAGTGTTAGTGCTTTTGTGATTTAGTTGTAGAGGAGAAAAACCTAAAAACAGCAACAGAAAAGGCATTAATGTTTCATGTGAAGTTTAAAAGATGTTTGGTGGTCGTGCAATCGCTGACTGATAGCAACATGCAATAACTAAAATAACTGAATAATCAAAGGGAGGCCTTATTTATAAGTGGGAGAAATATTAGTGACTAATTTGATGAAAAAAAAAAGACTTACAATTTTAAATTAGAAGTAGTGAAGTTTCAGCAGCTTCTGTTATTTGTTTAAGAAGTAAGTATCTTGCTTTTCCATCACTATCTCTAAAGCAAGTGGCAGTTTTATGTTTTCATTCTTGTGAACAAGATATCTCAAGAACATCTTGAGGAAATGTAATTCAATTTGGCACAAATGTCCTTTTGGACTCAAAGCTAAACTTATTAGATTTGAGTGGTAAAGGGGTCACTGAGACCCAGCAAAACACATTTTTGTCCATAACTCAACATTTCACATAAAGTGTGACAGAAAATGTACACAAATATCTGAGAGGACAATATAATGATGTGATGACATCAATATGAAAGGTCAGCCTCACTGTGGCAGTATAATATTCTGTAAAGATTCTTGCCATTATTCGACACCATAGCTCGGAAACAGCAACATGACTGGTACTGCAATGTCCTTTAAATTTATGTCATTCTCCTTTGACGATTGTCTATAAAATGTTCTTTATGTAAAAAGTCACCCCTCATAAAGGACAGATAAAGAACACCCTTTAGCCAGGTTGTGAAAATGTTCTAGATGGTGTGCCACTTAGAGTTTGTCACTTTCTAATGAAGTATCACATTTAATACATTAATCTAACATATGTATTAAACAAGTATCACTAATTTCAAACATAATAATAAGCCACCAGCCATTGTTCTGAAAAAAGTCATGCTTGAGTGAAAGTAAAGATACCATGTTAAAATATTACTTTGGTAAAAGTGGAAGTTTCCATTTGAATAGTACGTGAGTAAAACTACCACTACTCAGCATTTTTATTCATTTCAGGAATCAGTATTTTTCCGTCGAATTTCCAATTAAATGCAATAATTTAACAATATTTTGTCTCTGACGCAGCATGTAATCTGCAAGTAACCAGTAAAGTTATCAAATAAATGTAGTGGTGTAAAAAATACAATTGTTTTACTCCTTTGCCTGTAGTGGAGTTGAACTAAAAAGTAGAAAAAAATAGAAATACTAATGTAAAGTAAAAGTAACTCAAAATATTAATTAAGTACCTTCAGCTACTTGAGTGAATGTACTTAGTTACATTCCATCGCTGCCATCGGCTAAAGGGAATGAGTCACCTGTTGTTAAATATGTTGATTTGTCATAAAAGATTATTAAACCTAATTTCAGCAGTTATAATTATATAATAATATAAATCATATTATATTATTAATTAAGGGTTCTTTTAAAAATCCATCATGTCTGCTGTTAAAAATGTAGTTCCATATTTAAAGGTGCACTTTAATTTTTTGGGAAGAAATTTTAATCAGAAGAAAAAGATTTTCATTGACTGATCTTTGCTTTTATGTGTTAACAAACTAAATAAACAGACTGACCTCAGAGGACAACATAGTTTCATACTGTTTTACCTTGTTTATATGTGGCGGACCCTGCCACCTTTCTAGCTTCAAACAGTGCTCTGGGGACCTTTTTTTTCCCTTCTAAGAACATTTTGTTTATTCACTAATGGAAAAGATAAATATTTCTGATTAAAAGTTTTAAACGTTTGAATTTCTCCTCCAAAACTACGTAGTTCTGGTTCTGGTCTTGCAGCTGTTGTTATGAAGGTTTTGGAATTAATGTTGGAAACAAAGCATTCTGTCTAGAGTTGACTTTAATTGTTAGAGGCTGAAGATATGCTGCACCGGATGAATATGTCCAAAAACAGTCGTAAAAGTGATGCTGGATGTCCTGAGCGCCTCTCCTGCTCTGCCTCAGTGGCACCAGTGGGCTCTGGTCGTGACGTCAATCCGTGACGCAGGTTCGCCCTCCATCACCAGCCGAACCCACTGACAGAAAACACCACCAAGAAACGAAGCGAGTCCTCACGATTCATGGAAATATGTAGCTAGCTCGCAACGTTCCGCGTATTTTTCGACAACAGGGGGATTGGTGGAGCTGGTAAGTCGACATTTCTCAGCATTGCTTGATAAATCACGGCTAACGTTCTTGCTTGCTTTGGTTTCCCTGTTTGGAAATGTTAGCTAGCTAGCTGAGGAGCTAACTTTAGCCTAGCCAATCTGACGACGGCGATCATGGCGGATGGATTCCGTTATTTCCAGCTGCGGCGATGGCACCCGCCTGATATCGGTGTATTTTAGTGTGCAGTATGCTTTTAGACTTGGATTTTAGTTAACAACCAGACGACTGGTTCTTATATGGTGCACTGGGCCTCTGACTGGCGGTACATTGAGCTCAATGTTAACAGAGAAAAAGGTCGTGTTGGCAAGTGGAATGTGCAGCTACTGAAGTACGTTTCACATTCGTGCTGAAAATCCAACGGTGAAAGTAGTCGCAGTGAAGGCCAACCCGGAATAATCGATCAAGAAACAGACTTCAGTTTGGAGATTAAAATGACGTTAGTAGCTTCACGGTTAATCTAGCATCAGTTTTCTTTTAATCAGATAGGCCTTCTGAATATATTCGTGACCAGCAACCACAGTACATTTCCTCGAGGTTTGATTAGAAAGTCTGGACTTTATCTTTCTGTCTGTTATCAATCTCTTGCCTGATGGTTAGCTAGCTAGCCTGCTAACGGTAATGCTAATAAATCTCATCCTTTTCCTCCATTAGATCAGTTATATGGAAAGTTACCATGGGTGGCCATGATGATGAAGATATGTCTTACGTTGTAAATAAACAAAAACAAGATGAAGAGCTGAAGAACAAGCTGAACGATAGCAGCCACTGGTGCGATCAGGACTCCACAGGCAACAATGCCAAGTGGGTCAAAGAAGGCCAGAACCAGCTGCGGAAAGTAGCCGAGAACCAACAGGACCAGAACCACAACTGCAATATCAGCCAGAATGGGAACAAGGAAGACTTCCCTCTTCAAACCACCACTCAGGAAGAACAACAGGGGAACGAGGAGCAGACCAAGTCTCCTAAAATAGCAATGACCCCTGGTCTCAGTCAGGAGGAGTCCAAGAACATCCTTAATGAGCCACTACTCATCAACACCCTGGAGTCTACAGAAGAGAAAGATAAAGAGAGGGAAGAAGATGGCACAGAGAAGGAAAGTAAATCAGAGGAAGATGAGGAGACATCAGGTGATACCAGAGGAGTGGCAGGAGAACAGAGAAGTGTTGAGTCTCAGAGGGAGGGCAGCGTGGTGGGGAGGAACGCCTGCCTCCTGTTCTCCAACATGAACGGGACACCGAACGAGGAAGAGCCCAGCTGGCCTGCAGTGTCTCAGGACAACACAGCTGACAGCTCTCCTAATGGCAACAAAGGTAAAAAGAAGTTGATCTGTGGGCCACACATACAACACCAGACTTGACTTTAACAGCAGTCAGATGTCACTGCTTGCACAGACAACAACATGCATAAAAAAAAATAAACATTAGAGGCGGAAAACTGTGTTTGCTGTCAAAAAACAACAAAGAAACAAATTATAAACTGAGCCTTGAATCAATGAATTGCAGATTGGATTAAAGGGCTAAACTGCATTTATAAGCAGTGTATACACGTATTACTCATAACACACTATAATGTAGTTGTCAGCAGATATAAGTGTTTATTAGCACCCAGGACTGGAGGCTGGTGTAAGAACAGACTGTAGACAGATTGTATGACAATACAGTAAAAAAAAGTTCTTAATATCATATATGCCTTTATAGGAGGAGATATAATTGCTGACAAAAACTGTACATTGCTATAAAAATGTCAAATGTATTTATAGATGTTTATAAATAATATATTGTATGTTATTTACCATTTATTCGATGGTTGCATACGGCTTATAAGTGGTCAGAAAGGAGAGTTAGGGTAAAATGTTTCACATTAAAGCTGGCATTTTTGGAGGATACACTTTTTCTGCTGCAAATCTTTTACTTTACGTTGTCCCACATGTGAAATGGATTTGTGAATAAATTTTAGTTATTTTCTTTTGGATTAAAGGCTTTGTTGTATTGTACTTGCTGTGATACTGTGGTTAGTGATGCCAGTACAATCTCTTTTTTAAATTGGTATTTCAGTGATTTTATCATAGTATATAGAGACATATAGTAGTTGAATATCGTAAAGTATAGTGTTTGAAAATAGTACAGTCTCCTATCAGTTCTCAGAAATACTATTTAAGTCTGTGAATGACAACAATGAGGTGAAGCAACTTTACAAATGCAACATTACAGGCTTTGTCACCTGTTGTTTGAAGAAGTGCAAGTTGTGAAAATGATCTTCAGCAATGTTGTTTAAACCTTTCCTCTTACTTACTAGTAGGCTGATAAAGAGGAATGTCAAAACAATCAAAGATAAACTGAGGCAACAAAAGATAACTGTGATTATTGATTGATAAGCTTATATAGAAGAATGCTGGCCACATCAATCATCAAATTTTACAGACCTTGTTTTGTCCTTTTTTTTCTCATCTCTTCCTATTCAGTCAGAGTTTGTGTTGTTTTTTCTTTTTTAAACATACATTAAACATTTTCCCCTTCGACATTATCTTTCTTCTTTCCCTTCTGCCTTTCAGAGTCCTTTTGGGATTCCAGTGCTTTTGAGACTGACACAGACCTGCCTTCAGGATGGATGAGGGTGCGAGATACATCAGGCACATACTACTGGCACATCCCAACAGGCACCACCCAATGGGAGCCCCCTTCACCCCTGGGTAAAGTTGGTGACTCCATGATGTCCTCCACTATGTCCCTGGAGACTACCCCCTGTGAAGAGCCTGAGGTGAGGTCTAATGTGAATCTTGCTTGGAGAGAGGCAACGACTTTTAAGTCTGTAGACACTGATATATTCTGTTACATTTTTCAGGAATCCTGGACTCAGCTCTCCAGCACAGAAGAAGGAGCTGAAGGTGAAGGTGAAGGTGAAGGGGAACTGTGGAAGGTAAGTAACGGCAAAGGATATGCGAAATGAATTTATAAAAATGTTTACGTTTTGCTGACAACAAATCATCTACAATACTTTTTTTTTTTTTTTTTTACATATTAACTCAGTTACTGTCAAGGCAGAAGGTTTTATGAGAACAACTGCATGATGTCTGTCAAGTTGACTTCTATCTGATGTAAGTTCAAATTGTGTTAATTGTAGTTCTTTTCTGTATCTTCAGGAGGAGGGAGAGGTTGCATCTGATCAAAGTCTGAAGGAGTTTGAAGGGGCAACTCTACGCTATGCATCCATCAACCTGAAGTACGTGCTGTTAAAACCTTATTGATGAGTTAGTAGTTTGTATATTATAACGTGTTGTTGTTCTCGTTCTGTTGCTTATCCTGATTTGTTTCTCTCACTTTATCATTGCAGTTACAATTGCTCCCAGTCTGACGAAGAAGAGAAGCTCGCTCCACTCTGCACAGATTTAGAAGCCAAGGTAAATCAGTGTTTCATGTTTACTCTTTTAATAAGAGTCAATTAAGATCCCAAAATCAGATTGAGTATGAAGTACACTGCTCTTAAGATAAAAGATGGCATCAGAACTGTTCCATGGCTGCTGCAGTGTGGCTAATGAAACATTAAGATGGGTCAAATGCAGAAGGTTACATTTTTCCACAGGGATTATTAAAGTATGGAACTAATGGTTTCCCATTAGCTCTTTAAAGAGTCAAAACACTTTAGAATCGTTGATCTTTTCAACTTGTACTTATGGATAATTATAATTTGCAGTTGAGTTTTTGAACTTTGTGAGCAGGTTCAAGCAGTAAAGACAAAACTACAAGCACTATGGGCAGCATTAACTCACGGATACAACATGCTACACATTTTCATCCTTTTCTGACTTCATTCGTCTTTACCTTCCCTGTTCAGTCATTTATTGTGCTAATGTGCTGCATGTTTTGTACTTCCAGTGTTTTGCAGTGCGTTCCCTGGGCTGGGTAGAGATGTCTGAGGAGGACATGGCACCTGGCAAGAGCAGTGTTGCTGTCAACAACTGCATCAGGCAGCTGTCTTATCACAAACATAACCTTCATGACACTGCTGGTATCTGGGGAGAGGTGAGGGGCTTTTATTAAATCCTACAGTCACTGTCCTGACAATTCAAAATCACTTCAGCCATTGGAAAGATGTGACTATATTTTTAGATATTTTTAAGCTTATAAAAAAGTTTTCAAGGCTAGGTTAATGTAGGAATTGAATTGAAACCTTAAAGTTAAGACATGGACTAATACATGCATACCTATCTTAACTCAATAGCAGCCCATGAATGACTGTGGTTGGTGAACATTATTAAGCCAGGCTGATCATTTTAAGAGTGTGTGTGTGTCTTCGCAGGGTAAGGATATGGTGATGGTCCTGGAGAATGACACCATGAACTTGATCGACTCGCTGGGCCAGACTCTGCTGCACACTCAACCAATTGGCAGCATCCGTGTTTGGGGTGTTGGTCGAGACAATGGAAGGTCAGTATCCGCAGGACGAGACCGAAATGAAGATGGCAGAACTGCACCTGATTTGTTAATCAAACTTTTGGTCTAAACAAACAACACTGCTTTGTTTGACCATTGGTCAACAAAACATCTTGAACATTTACTAAGCAGAACTGACTTTCTTTTATACCTCAGGTGAAATTTTAGTTTCAGTGTTTTTTTTTCATTGGTTGAAATGTTCAGGCTGAATTAAGTGGTTGATTCCCCTTTAAGATAATGTACAGCCTCCTGTAGTTATGACTCATTCATGACTCAGAGGCTTGCACATTGTTCTCCTGTGTGTGTGTGTGTGTGTGTGCGTGCGTGTGTGCTTTTTTTTACTGTACACTACTTCCCTCTGCTGGATAGTTCAGAGCATTGCTGATAAAGATTACCCTGACTGTTTCTGCCTGCGTCCTGTCTCACTGAATTCTAACAAATCATGTTTTTTTTTCTTTCATGCTGCATTTTCTGTGATGAACAGGGAAAGGTATATATTGATGACTTTTATCTGAAATGTTTTTTTTTTCAAATAAGTGTTGGGTGCTGTTCTTACTTGCAGTAATCTTTATGTGCACTTAAGCATGTATTTGTTCAAACTGGCTCACCCAATCACGGTGTATGAATGGTTCAATATTTAAATGTGACCTTTTACATCTCATTTCACCTGCAGGGATTTTGCTTACGTGGCTCGAGACAACCTGACCCAAGTTCTGAAGTGTCATGTTTTCCGCTGCGACTCACCCGCCAAGAACATAGCGACCAGCTTACATGAGATGTGTTCAAAGGTCAGCTACTATTGGATTTAATTTTGATTCAGTTTCTTCATTCATAGTCAACAGTGGTTTTTTTCACTCGATATTGCATTACGTTGATTATACCTATTTTCTTCCCCTACTTTGACTTTAGATAATGATGGAGAGAAAGGCGACTAAGCCAGGTGTTAGCAGGCTCAACTCTGACCCAAATAACCCTGGAGTCATCCCGGTAGAAGGTAATGTATCTTGGTGTCCTAAAATACTTAGAATATCTTTATAATTCAGCATGTGAAAATGAATCACTTAATGCCTCTTCCTTCTCCTACAGAGTTTCCTGTTCCAAAAAATGAACTCTTCCAGCACTTCCATGTTTATTACCTTGGTTGTGAGGCTGTGGCTAAGCCAGTTGGTAAGAAAAAACCTACAAATGTATAACGGTTCATGTGAATGCTTCAGAATTGAATGCCTTGAAATAATCATGATTTTGTTTTTTCTATGGCGAGGTTGATGTATCATGTTCTCTGTGATTTGCTCTTCTTAGGTATTGATATAATCAATGACACTCTAGAGATGGCAGTGAATGGCAAAGATAGAAGTGAATGGATTCCCGTCTCTGTGAATGTGGCACCAGCCACCCTCACAATACTTTCCAAACAGGTAACACACCACAAACTGACAATGACATGGGCTCAGGGAGGGTGATGAAGTAGAATTATGAGCTAAAGCTTCATCACAGGGGTGTCAGCAGTTTCAGTGACAAGATATTCATTACCTTCAGCGTGAGCTGCTTTCATTGCATACTTTCACTCAACTTTGACTGTATAGATTTAAACCTAAATAATTAGTGTATTTTTACATCATTTCAAGATGTAGTTTGAGATTAGCCAGGCATGTCTAGTATGTTGCAACAACATCAGATAAAAGTGAAACAATACAAAGCAAGATAAAAACAGAAACATAGAAAAAGAAAAGAAAAAATGTTATACTTTGCTTATTATTTTACTGTCATTTATACTTCTGATCCCAGGATGAAGAGGTGCTGTCAGAGTGCAGGGTGCGCTTCCTGTCCTTCATGGGCGTGGGAAAGGACGTCCACACTTTTGCTTTCATCATGGCGGAGGGTCCCCGAGATTTCACCTGTCACATGTTTTGGTGCGAACCCAACGCTGCCAGTCTGAGTGAGGCCGTGCAGGCCGCCTGCATGGTGAGTCGTAAATGCATACATGAGATGAAAACCAGGTGGAGAGAGGTGGAGATGAGATGGAGATAACTTCCAAATGATTAACTCTTCAGAAACACGATATTTGTGTTTTCATATTGTGTTACCATATTTAAGCTAGTGCTAGTTTAATCTAGTGTCTGTAATAACCCATTTACGCTGTGTGTTTGTTTTTTCTTCTTATTTTTAAGCTTCGCTACCAGAAATGCTTGGATGCTCGTCCACCCAGCCTGGCCTCCTGCCTGCCCACTCCTCCTGCTGACTCGGTGGCTCGACGGGTCAAGAAGGGAGTGCAGAGTCTGCTCGGCAGCTTTAAGAGCTACAGGTCAGGCTCTCAATCCCCTTGAGTCGAAGTGAAGATGATCTACAGTCCATTAAACACACGGTCCATCACCACAATCTCTCACTTCTCCACTTCCTCCTCTCATCCTTCTGCCACAGTTTCGCCTTACGACCGCCTCACCTGTCTAGTCACTAGTGTGTTGAGTAGTTTGTGAGGAAAATGTGTGTCTGAAAAGAATACATTTATTTCCTTTCGTCCGCTTTTATTTGTACAATTTTACACTCCCATCTCTAACAGATGAAACCCCTGGCATCTATATTTTCTCTGCTGGGATTCTTTCTGTGAGTCTTAACTATTTTTGTGTTTTAACAGAAAACAATGCTATGAATGTTGGATATGGATGTAATATATTTTACATGCTAGAATTTGCTTGACAAAGAGGTTGCTAGATTCTCTCACAGAAATATTCTCGTTCCCTACCCCATCCTCGGTGCAGTTATCATCTCTAACGCTCTTCTTTTTCTACTTTGAATGAAGGTACTGTAACACAGTCGTTGTCAGTTGGTGTCAAGTATCCTAATACTGATTTTTCTAAAACATCGTTTGCACCTCTCTCTACCATCTTAGGCTGTAATACAAGCACTGTAGGCGTGCCACGTAGATATATGTCCCCGACCCTCCCGAACAATGTATTTTAGTCTTCCAAAGAACTGTACTGTCATCTGTCACATAGTGAGCAACCACTGATTTGAGTGTAGTGTGTTTCTCATACATTCTGCATGAACATTTGCAAGTTCAGTGCTAGTGTGCAATAATCAGATGTATCTGTATGGTGTGGTGATAAGACGGCTGCCATGTGATTATTTGTTCACTTTAATGAGAGCGTCTGTCTAGATCGAGTGCGAGGCTAACGGAACAACAGAGCCATGTTAAAATCATTATCGTGTGATATAAATAATAGTAATAAAAGAATACAAACTCTGGGTTTTCACACAGTCGTGTATCACCAACAACTACTGAATAGTACTGTAGACTCGCCACAAGCTGCATGTTTTGATAGCTTAGAGTTCTTGCTGCTTGCAGCGGTTTTAGTGCTTAAGACCCATTAATGTATCGTGTAAATTCTTTCTGTGTTTCTGTACGGTAAGAGGAGGATGGAGTCGGTGTGTTGTTTCGTGTTTCATAGGCATGTCACTCTAGATAGTGCCAGTGTTTATCATAAGCTAGCAGTAGAGAGTTTAGACTTCCTGTCGGTTCCTTCAGACTGAAAAGATGAGAGCAGGTTAATGTTTGTATCTACAGTTTTTTGTGTATATGAGAAACCTCGAGATGAATTCTCCTGTGGTTTACATTTTTATTTTTTCCACAATTTGACGTGTGTGGGCTCCTGGCCGCTCCAGTTAATGTATTTTTTATTGTTTCCACACACTGCAATGTACACAATTTAAGATGGTTTTCACATTAGCTTGTTAGATTTACTTTTTTATAAAGAACACACTAATTAGCCAAGTTGTATTTGATCTTTATGTGTGTGTCAGTGATCAATACTGTATGTAGCACAATAGTAATAGTCATCTCTAATATTAAAGATGCAGTTTGTAAGATTTATTTGACCTCTGCAGGGCATTTGTTTGGCCACGTTGTCTGAGACACTGGTAGCTACTTACTAGATATCCTCAGGCTGACTGACTCCACTACATAATGATGAAATGAATATATTAGAATGTGTCCGATGGAAAAATTGAAAATTATTTTAGAGCAAATGTGTCGCTCAAAGAAATTACAACAAAAGGAATGTATAGACATGCAGAACAAATACAAGTTTGTATTTTAAAGAGCAAAACATACGTCTGTGAAACAGTGATTGACTTCTGTATATCATGGTGATGTTGAAACAAGTGAGACTTTGTGTTAAATGTCTAAGTGGTGCATAATGACACAACTCTGATTTAAGTCTCGTTTACCTGCTGTCAGATTTTATTTAACTTTCTAGATGTTTTGTTTTGTAAAAAAAAAACCCCACAAATCTTTGATATTTTTTCTATATCGCAAAAAGCTGAAATCAGAAGTGTCCTCAGAAGTGCTGAAATATGTTTCGTACTTGTAAAATAATGATTGAAAATATGGATTAGAAATGATGTGTGACAGATTTCCAACTATAAAAGCTGTCATGGAGTCTGTTCTGTTTTCTGACCTTCGTCACCCGATTTTGAAAGCGAAGCAGTGCTTTGTGATGACTGGCCTTTCTCAAACTGTAACTCATAGATTCTCATAGATGTTTTTAACATTTTAGAAGTTACCGAACACTAAAAACTCTTACCAACTGCTTCTTTATACGTGTACGATATAACACTAATGAAAAGTAGACTACATTGACTCATATTACTGCCTTGTCACTCATGTGTCACTTGGAACTATTTTCTCTTTCAAAGTTTGCTGTGTCCAGTCGGTGGCAACACTAAAAAGCCAGATGAGTTAAAGAACATTAGCAGATTAATTTATTTCTGTTCATGTAAATTAGGTGTATAAAATGTATGTATATAAAAGTCACTGCACAATAAATGTGAACATATCACCACTGTGTATCTTGTGGTCTTTTAATATCTTGGATTGTGTGAAGAGATTGTCCTCCAAAGGGCAGGTCTGAGCCCGAAGAAGTGTCTCCTTTGGTTTCTGGATGTGGAGGCACAGACATTTATTCCTTTTCTATTACTGGCTTTATCTGTGATCCCCAGCTTTTCCATTAAAATGTAAAAGAAGCCACACACAACCTGTCTGGGCCCTTTTTGCATATGCATTAAACCTGCTGACACTGGTTTTACCATATGTATCGACAGACAAGCCGTGAATAAAAGAAATGCAGGACGCCCTCCTCCTCCTCCTCCTGTTCAGTCACCTGTTCAGTTCATATCAGCACTGCTGCCCCCACCTGGTGAGTTCAAAAGGATGAGTAGGGCTGCTTATTGTTTTCCTAAGAGATGGCTTTTGGAGATGAAAGGTGCACATCAAGTGGAATCCAAAGCAGCCGCGTACTGGTAATAATTGGCTTCACCGTCTCCACACAAATATCAGGACTGCCCTGCCAGCAGGGTCCTGGGGCAGCGAGACAGATCAAGGCCCTGGCTATAATCGCTCCCTTTTGAAGAGATACACTGGGACCTCTGTGCGAGGTGACTTATTGACTTCTGTTTGTATGAATTAAACATATCAAAGTCCACCGCTACAGTCTGTCTTGTTGCATCATGTGTGTTGGAACACATCAGGCTGTGTGTTTTTAAAACAAAAGAACACTGCCTCTGTTAATCAGTGCTCAGCTTCTGACCACAGGAGTCGACTTGGGGAACGTGTGTGAATTTTAACCATCACTTGACAGGTTATAGCTCATATATAAACTCAGTATAGCCAGTCGGTATATCAGGAACACCAAGCTTAAACTAATGCAGTCTAATACAAAAGCCTTTGTACTGCTTTTATTCAGTTTGCAGCGTTTAGTTTTTGTTGAAGCTTTTCGTTCTTTTTGAAGATAATTTTTTTTCCAGCAGCCACAAGATGTGAAAAAACAATTTACACCTTCCGAGGTGTAGAACAACTCTTCACAATTCTCCTTTTAGATACAGAGGATATTGACTGCGGAGTCGTTCCCATCATGCATCAATCCACTCCTCACAAATATTAGATTTACTTTACAGGTTGTTTTATGACACAAACTACCTGAGTTTTGTCAGTAGTTGTGTTCTCTGTCCTTGTGTCTTTTCTAGCATATTTGTAGAGTTCGTATTGGAAGAGATTCACATGTATCTGTGTGTCTGTACATTTTTTGTCCAATATCCTGTTACTCCAACTAATTGTTGATGAAACAGCTTCAGCGACACATCAGAGGACAAAATAAACATTTATTATTAATAATAATATCGATTACAACAAAATAAGTTTATTTGCACGTATATACAAATAGAGAATAAGCATTTTTTAAGATTTGTCAAAGTGCAGAAGAGGTTGGAGATACCCTATATTAAAATCAATAGCCACTCTCATAAAAAAATAACCACAAACATTGCAAAATTCATCAAAGTCTCAAGACTTAGCAGTGATACAAAACTGATGAAAAACGTACAATTCACATAGAAGTTTGTTTACAGGTTAAGACAGTACAGAAGGTGAAAGTCTAAAAGAATGTCTGAGGAGGACTTGGCAAGTACGTGAATACATTAGTCTGGTTTCTGTTCACATTAAAAACTAAGTGTGTATTTTCTGAAGAGAGAAGCAGATGAGTCGCATCTTTTAGGACAGAACTTGGAGTGTCCAGGGCACACCTGTATTCATACCTGTACAAAATAACATTATTATATCATCATGTACATGTGTATTTTTGGTTATAGAGTTTGCCTCTTCATTAGCAAAATAATGTTATCAAAGGACTGACGCAGTAAATTAAAAACTCATTCATTACTTTTTTGTATAATTTCCTGATCGTTTAAAAAGTTCTGATTTGTTGTATACAAACTGCAAACCTGCACTATAAAGTCTGTAGATTATGCTATGCAGTCTGGAGCTGGGACACAGCTTCTTGTTTAAATCCCATCACTTTTTATCGTTCACTGATGTGTTCTCCTTTATGTTTTACTTCCGCTGTTTCAGAGAGGTGTTTGTTGAACTGTGGCGTTGTTAAACTGTTCTGTTTTATACAGTTTTATACTGCTTCCTTGACGTTTTGCCCTCCTCATGTATATCAATATGAGGAGACAAACAGCTTCAGTAAATACTGAAGATTATAAACTACACGGAGGTAGGATTTAATGCGAGACTGCTGTACAGACTAATAGCAGGTATATATTGTCTGTGTGTTTATTCCTGATACAAATTCGTACAGCGGGCCTGTGTAGTCTCGAATGTATATCTTGGATTATGAATGTGTGGCGGTGGCATGTTTACAGCCACACATGCCCTAAATCCCTTCGTGGCCTCTGTATCCTGAGGCTTGTTATTGTGCAGCAGTGTGTCTCCTCCCCTGTATCTCCGAGGCCACATTTATGCACTGCGTGTTTTTTTTTTTTTTTTGCCGGGTGTCAATCACAATCTACACGGGTCGGCCCATGGAGAAACTAATCACAAATATAATTATTCCTATAGCCTAATTATGCATATGGCATTTGTGTAATGGAGATTTATTTTGAGTAATGAATGTGTAGTCTTGTGGAACATTGCTTTTTCCTCTCGGTGTGCAAGGAGAGGACTCGCGTCTCCTCCCGCTCTTCAATCTAATCACCAATCTCAGACTAGATAAAAGGAGCTGGTGCAAGCTCCGTCTTCAGCCTGGTATCAAGGTCTGAGCGAGACGATGGAAATCCCTGTAGGGCCTTTTTCTCTGACGGATTCATATTGCGAGAATACGCGTCTGTGAACGGGGATTCTCATATCCTCTGCAGCCTTTATTTCAACAGCGCTCACCCATTATGATTTCTGCTGCTTTTTTTTTTCATTTGTTTCGACCCCGCTCCTGCAGGGATCTGTGCTTTGTGCTGAAGTGATTGGGGACGACACCACCGAGCGCTGAGCTTTGGTCGGATCAGCTACAAAGCAAAACCAAAGGAAAGGACGATATTTGTACACTGCCACATAAGAAGTCCTGCTTTCAGTCTTAGAAAACCCATAATAAAATAAAATACATGAAAAACCATGGTATGACAAGTGATAGAAAATACAGACAGACAATAGGAGACACAAACACTGGTCTCCTTTTACCACCCCGAGGCATTCATTTGGGGATTAAGCGGTCTAATCTGAAAATGTTCAGTAATTAATTCTCTCCCAAATAACACGGTGATTGCTCTGCCAGTGGGTGCAGCCGGCAGCCCACCGCCGTCTGAGTAATCGTTTCTCCAGAGGTCCTCCGGCGATTCAAACAGCTCAGCGGCGGCTAAGTAGCAGTTCAGTACACCTCACGCCAAATCTGACAGGAGTCACTGTCTTTACTGACTCTGCAGCATGGGATGATGCATGACAATGTCGACCGAGATGACCTAAAACCTCAGACACATCCTTCGCTTGTATCTTAAGACTGGTCAGTTTTAACATTCGCTTATTAAGCAGTGCACATGACAGTAAGTTGCTACTCAATTACAGGACAATAACCCTAATGAAACCCCCCCTCAATCAGAGGAGACTGACCATTATAATTTTTTGGATGGTGTAAACTTGTTAATAACCTAAACTTAATGCAGTCACTTCTCTCTGGTTGGAATAAATATCTTCATCCTGTTCATGTTTGCCTCAAGTGATGTTGTTTCCGGAAGAGACAGGAACTGGTCTGTGGCTGATACAAGTCTTAAAGGTTTTCGCTGATCGGCTCAATCACTGAAAGGATCAAGACGACAACTATTAAAATAAATGATTGAGAAGATGAACAAGGTTGGAATCCACCGAACCGGTAGATTGTGTCAACAGGCAGAGGACATCAATTGATTAATTTAATTATCTGTCCAAAAAAGTCCCATGTTAAAAGTTGCAATCTCTTATTGAATCGTTTCTATCAGAAAAGAAGTGTCCATGCACCCACAGCAAGTGTTCAGAGGGTTGCCTTTGAAATGTAAAAGGTTGCAGATTACTAGTTACCCTGTTAAAAACTAAATACACATCTTATTACATTTTAGCCCTTGATTTAAGTTTTAAACTGTGCAGAAAAGCTGAAATCTCTAATTGACAAGAGAACCAATCAAACACAACGCTCAGACTGACTGCCCAATAACTGGAGCTTGTTCAGACGCTCCTACCCTCAATGCACCCAAATCCGTCCCATCAGCCTCTCTGACCTACATTTTTTTCTAAATAACTGCAACAGATTGCAATTACATTTGTTTCATGATTCAACAGCATGCCAGCATATTGTTGGCTCGGGTACAAGAGTTTTGGAAGGTTATTAAAATGATCTCAAAAATAATTTTCTATAAATACTCCTTTAAAATTTAAAGTACATTTATGTCCTTCATACCCAGTGGATCTTACTAAAGGGGTCATTTATGGATAGCACAGTGTACAAACATGCATGTCTGTGTTGTCAATACACTTTTGTATATACATGATAGACGATAAGAAAACGGAGAGTATATGGTGTGAAGATTTGTGTGCACAGATTTGTCTTCTCTAAGAGAACGTGAAGCTTTTCCAGTGTTGTGAAACTAACTCACCTGGTTACCTGATACCATCCAGGTGCCCTGACTTAGAATAATCTTCAGGACTGTTTTTTTGTGGCGATGCCGAATGCTCGTCTTAAACAACCAATGCTGACTTTGGTTGTAAACATTTTTATTTCCCTGCAGTTTGGGGATATTAGATCTTTTTTTAAATCGGATTCTTGAGAGAGAAAAGAAAAGAGAGCTGCACGGTGGGGGAAAGTGTCCGTGTTTGACAAATATTCCATTGATCTTGCTGCCGGTTACCTTTGAATTAATCTTTATAGAGTTTGTCACAGAGTTGTTTGCAGGAAATGCATGAATGGAAATGCCGCCAAGATCTCAATACGACCCCCTGACAAGTGCTGCTGTTCCAAGACAAATATACTTCTCTGGCGCACCTTGGCCGCCTCCCTCCCACCCCCAATCAGTCATTTCTATTTAAATTTGTCAAATTCCATAATAGAGTAATTGCCGTGAAGAATAGCAACTGTCAAATGGAAATGAATGGTCTTTACATTTGGTGCACTGCCATGTCACTGGAATCTTTAATCATTAAAGTTGAGATGACAGTCCGCCGATTCATATTCATACTGGGCGATGATTGGGGGTTTGTCAGGCTGTAATGTTCGATGATTGGAGATAGAGGGAAAACGACACGTCTCATTACACGTGAGGATGAAACCCTCCAACAGTGTTACAGAGGTTGTCAGAGACACAACATACAATTTCACACTGATATTTTGTGCTTGAAAGGAGGAGTGTGGCATTTTGGGAAGTCAGTTTTTTTGCTTTCTTCTTAGACGAGACGATTGATATCATTCACATTTGTACACAAAACTACAACCAGCAACAGATTATTGTCTCATGAAACAGCAGCAACAACAATGCAGCTAGCTTTGCTCTGACTGAATATAAAATCTGTTAATCAACACCTTTAAATCTCAGTAATGAACACGTATTCAGCCTTTAATCATCTGCATAAAAACAGAATTTTTAAGGGGGGAAGTCACTGCACCGGTCAAGTAATAGCAGATTAAACACCTTCAACATAGTTCTGTATGCAGACAGAACATTTGGACAGAACAGGAAGTTAGCATAAACATATTGGCTAACTGATTCATGCATGTGACATGCCTACAACTCTATTTATAAATATTTTTCTAAGTGAAAAGTTGATGGCAAAGTTTGCTAGCAAACGTTGGTCGCATGCTAGCTGTGTTACATATAGAGTGCTGTTGAGGATTAAGGATTTTTTGAAGGCTAACATGGAAGTTAGCATTGCCGTGGCTCCCTCGCCAAAAAGCCTATGGGGACTTTTGAGTTGGATTTTGGATTATTGCAAAAAAAAAAAAGGTTTGTAGCAAACACGAGTTAATGAAACATGAACGTTTTGTTCAACAAGATACTCCTCACAGAGGAACACCACTTTATTATTCTTGAAGCTTAAATTTAATTTGCTAACAGTAAAAGGTTAATGTTATGCTTTGAATAGACTACATTGTGGTGGCATGACTTAAACATCACAACCACTAAGTGTCTTACTACTTAATTATGATACACTGACAGCTTCTGTCTAATGTAGCCACTTAGCAACATGTTTTTAAGACATGTTACTTAACTTATGTCTTAAACATGTCGGGACATTTTATGACATATTTTAGGTCATAGAACAAAATGTGTAAATATTTGAAGCCTGTTGAAACCACAGACTTTATTTCAGGCATTTAGCCAAAAAACCTGTTGACTTTGAGACAAGGGAACCGGAAGTGAACTGATTTCTGGCTTTTAGGACTCATTACTATAGCACTCTATAGAGTTCCTGCATGCATAACAAAATACTTGACATAACTGTCTGAACACCTGGCAGTCTAACTTCATTACTTATTTGTCACCATGCATATAAAAACAGAAAATTAGCTTCTCTCATGTTCGTGGTGGCGTTTCCGTCCAGAGGTAAACAAATGCATTTCCTTGCCGCGTATGTCTGTATTAACAGAGACAGGACAGAACTGTGTGAAAACGAGGCATAACACAGAAGTATAATTGAAGCTTTAGAGGTGCCAGTAGGTGGATAGCAGGTCAGAGTGAGGCTAGACATTTTGGGGAAAGTCCATTTTTCCGACATCACAGTATTCCAAAGCCCTTATAGTCTGAAAATGTACCAATGAACTGAAATCCTGTTCGCCTGACAAATGGTTATCCCCTCAAAAAATAGGCCCATTACCTCTGAAATATACACTTTCTCTGCAGTTGTTATTTCAGTCCAGTCCACGGTGCTGAGTCTTGGAGGGTCTTTCTGGCCTTACATCAAACATTTCATGTGATTTCACTGTTACAGCAACATTTCCAGTGCTGGAATTAAAACATGAGAGTTTTACCTCAGTTGGTGCACTGAGGTACAATTTCAAGGTAAAAAAGGGTTTGTGTTACGGGGTCAGGGTTAGGAAATAACAACTACAGGGAGTGGGTGTATTTTTGGAGTGTTTGTTTTCAGAATCACAGGCTTTCAAGGCAATGGGACATTTTTCAGACTTTTAGAGTTTTAGAGTAATTGCCTGTAGAAACAACGGCATGGCAACGCTGTTTCCCCTGTTTTTTCAGTCTTTGAGCTAACCTAGCTAACCACCTGCTGGCTTATATTGATATTTAATGTACAGATAGAAGAGGGGTTTCAACCTTCTTGTTTAACTGTTGGCAATAAAGCAAATACAAGTATTTCCCAAAATGTCAAAAGATTCCTTGAACTCCCTGTGACTGTGTGTTGCTGCAGTCGAGCCCATGAAGATATAAAACAGTTAATTGTCTTACAGGTGTACTGATTAAAACTGCGATTAATTTATTTTCAGACAAGTCACTCTAAGAAGTCAACAACTTACAGCCTGGTCTCCTGTGAGTCCCTCCCAGGCCCCACCAATCTGACGGCCCGAATCCTCCCAAGGCAGACTGCGGCAAATTGCATCGTTACTTTGCAAATTTGTTCAAGCAATCAACTCAATCTCACTTGGGGTACCGATCTGACAACAGGAATGATTAGAATCCTAGGCGGCTCGCCTCTTGTCACTTGGGACAGAGATGAGAGCGGAATTACAATGAAGCCTGAAATTGTGTGCTATTGTTACCTCCCTGTGTTCATGTCCTCTTTCTACATCCACCGTGCTCCTCATGCCCACATCTGTCCCCTCTATTCTATCCTTTGGAGATGTGGTAACAAGGTGTGACTGGTAGAGACAAAGCCAAAGGGCAATTGTCTCAGATTGGAGACTAGAAATAGCTCCGATCTTTATTACAGAGCACACCTGCCATCACCAGAGTGTAAAAACCTCTGATTTGGGAGATGGAATATGCAAAGTTTAAGAGAAAATGAGATGGAGGATTAAAGCTGATGGCCTTTAATGTAGTGGTGGTGGACAGGGAGTGCTTTAAAGGAGGAATACACACTTCATCTTTTGCGGGGAATTTCTGAAAAAAGAGAGGCGGCTTAGTCGCATTTCCGGACAAAATACATTAAAATGACCCCAGGAATTGTGTCGAAGAAGCCGAGGTGCAGACTCAGGCGGCTCTCAACTTGCTTTATATTTATCAGTTTCTCCTCACATGTTGCCTTGCAGAGGAGGGTTGCGTCGGGGGTGAAATGACCTGACGGGGGCTGAGGGGAGGAGAGGCAGGCTGTTGATTCTCATTTCACCGTTCCCATCTCCCAGCAGGATTGTCTGAGACATAGATAAATACTGCCAGCACTGCGATTTATAAGCTGTGCAGCAGACACAATTCCACCCATTACCTGCCTGACTCAAAAGTCCAACACGCTTCAGTCCCCTGCACACAGAGTGCCGACATTTCAGCCGCCATTGTTGTCACCCCTCCTTTGCCTTTCATCTAACTCTCTCATGTCAACACAACAGGAAGAAGAGGGAGAATCTCTCACTCTGATTTTTAGACTACGGCAGCGATGTGCTTTGTGGAAAAATTAGTAGGTGTTTCATTTGATGTGCATCACGGCCTTCTGTGCGTTTAGGCTCAAATCACTGAATTTCAAAGGCTATACTTACTGTAATCACAGAATTTGTGTGACTGACTATTAAATCAATGCCAAATAGATCTGAAAGCCAGCCTGTGGAAAAAAAAATACATTTTGCTGATATTACAGTACTTTCCAATGTTCAGATTGAGATTGCAGATGGTCATGCTCCCATTTGGAGTCAAATTCTATGTAATCTGAAAGCAATCTGGCCATATTTTCAAATAAGCAATGTAAAGAGATGAAAAAAAGATGCAAAATGGTTCTTTTTCTGTCCAAGTACAGACGGAGGGGGATGTGCAACCACATGCAGCAGATCATATTGAGATTAAAACAGTCTAATCCTTGAACAATTCCTGACCTTAACAGCAACTCTTTTATCTCTTCATGGTAGAACTGACGGGTCGGTTCACTCGAATCAAAAAGCACGTTATCTTACTCCAGTGGATTCTTATATCTCGCAGACAGTTTTGGTTTTATCTGACCAGGTTATGACACGTTTGTCTCCGAAATATCAAGAAAACGGAGATGAATAAAATCGTTTTGCGGGGTTGAACCTGCCCTTCGACACGGTGATCATGCCATGTAAAACATGTGACAGTGGACCGGGCAAGGTGAGGACATGATGAGCTTCAGCCGCTCTCTTAATCTCTAGATCTCTACATGCTTCTTGAATGTTCTGTTTTTAATTATGTTTATTGATTCTGAATAGATTGGCTGTGATGGGTCATGGTCAAATTTTTAAATGCAGGTGCCTGTGTATCTACTTTAAAATCACTGAGGAGGAAGGTCACCCTGAGCGCCGGCTGCACAACTTCAGAAGATAAGGCTGCACTAACCCTCGTAAAATACCTCGGTTAAGCTTCATTCATGCTTCAATGTGGATGTGAATGCAGACAGCGAAAGATGGGAGTGTGTGTGGGAGTGATCAGGCAGTGGAGGGCTCAGCTGTCAATCATGACATCACACCCCTTTTTATAAAGCATCACAGATCACATTAAAACCAGACTAATCAGAAAAATGGACATATGAACATACACCAGTTCGATAAGAACAACAACAACAACAAAAAGACAGAAACCATCCTTAAGAAAACAAATATTTGACGTGGATTTTGAGATTTCAGTTCGGCCTATATCCAATTTGCAGACATGGAGTGTTTGTGGCATGAGCTACTTGCATGCACAAATTGAATCCTTCGGGTCGAAGGATTTAATTATCGCTTTCTGCTAAATGATGGCTGATTCACCTATTAAATTAACAACAAATGACTACTAGCTTATTCCTCCATGCCACAGATCTCCACTGTTGTCCAAAAATGATCATGCTCCTTTATGAGGATGAACGCAGGCACTGTTATTTTATTCGAAATCAATCCCACAAATGCACCGTCCTGCTAGCGCATCATATGTGAATTCATCCCCAGCTGAAAATAGTCCAGACAAACTCAATAGGTTTACTGCTGTTTGAATATAAACAGCAGTAATTTTGCTTTCAAAGGTAAAAGTATATATATTTTTGAACTTCTTAAAGCTGCAGTCTGGAGTTTTGAGAAAAAAGTGGACTTAGTCAGAATATTTGAATGAGCACAGCTCCCAGGTCCCTCTTTCTTCCTCTCTGCTGCGCTGCAGCCCTTTCTTCTAAGCCCCTCCCCACAGAGGAGCCTGCCGTACACGAGCCCGGCTTGTAACCACAGTAAAAGAGGACGCCATATAACCAAGATGGCGCATTCAAAATAACAACAACATAAGCCACGATTGTTCTCTTTTTTACCAATACAACTAAATTACAATGACGAGTGCCTCAGTTACCAGCTAATCATTACCTCGTGCAACACCATACTGCCTTTCTGAAGCATGAGTAACGTTATTTCTTTAAACCAGTTAAACAACTTCAGAGTGTCCTAAACACAAACTAACATTATAACTGCCCGTTCACTTGAAAAACACTTTTGCTAACCAGTAGCCATTAAAGACAGAGCTAAACACTGGAGTTAGCATACAAGCTAAAAAGCTAGATTTAGCAACAAGCTACGTAGCTCAACTGCAACATAGTATGGCCATATGTGCTGTTGTCAGTATTACTGTAACCACCGCCACCATAGCCTTGTGGTTTAAACATAGAATGAAACATTTATCCAGCAGGAGTCCTCACTTGTCCAGCAGAAAAGCCGTTAACTCTGCGTCACTCTTGAGTCCTTACAAATCATGCAACTCCCTCCACCTCTAAAATGACGCTGTGATATTTATCCTTTTTTCTCTCTGGCACTGTCCAATTCTTTCTTTTTACACTGCTTTTTTCATCAGTCTCCTTATTTCTTCTCTTTGATGTGGGCAATGGTGGGGCATTTTTCGGCTCTGTTGTTGTTGTCTGTTCTCCGCCATTGTTTACAGTTTGAGCTTGAGCTGGAACGTATCTGACCAGGGAAGAGCAGACTCTGGCCTGCGCGGTGGAGAGGCTCTGCCCAGTACACGCTTTGCGAGGGAGGGGGGCTGCCAGCTGTATGCGCGAGAATGACTTACACTTCTCAGACATTCCCCTTGGCTCTGATTGGTTGTATTGAGCCGGGAGCGGTGGATTCTTGCAAATCAAATTACAGCCACTGGGTGGAGCCACAGACTGTGGATTCTTACACAGCTGACCTGTATCTTATTCTACTGTCAGATCATAATGACAATTTTAGCAAATATAACAAAGAGAGAGAGAGAGAGAGAGAGAGAGAGAGAGAGAGAGAGAGAGAGGGAGGGAGAGAGAGAGAGGCACTGTTTGCTTCTAACACTCCTGTAAATTTCATCTGAAGACAGCAATGTATTCATGAATTCTGCGGTGAAGCTTGTCTCTTCAGTTTAACAGTAATAGAAACCACTGGAGTAGTCATATTATAGTTCCAAATAAATCATGAGAATAAACATTATCAGCCGTTAAGTCCTTTTTGGTTGAAGTACTTTTCCTCTTTCAGTGGATTATTGTTAGCATCATCCTACATTAAAGGGATTTAGAGACAATGTTTGACATTAAATCTCTGGCACTGAAAGCAGCAAACAGGCTCCTTTTCTAAACTCGAGGCTATTTTTGTTTTCCAGTTGTATTGAACACCACCGGCTTCCCTCCACGTTCTCATTCAAAGTCAAATGACTCCTTCAAGGCCTGCCAGTAATATGGGTTAATTGTTCTGGATGGCTGGATCACTTCCAAGCAGTTCATCCAATTTCCATTTAAATTGAGCTATTGGAGCGTGACACGGGCGACATTGGCTCGCCACTATTGCAGACAGGCGACGCCGGCGCACGGCTGCCTGGGATGCAGAGAAACCTGTTTACAGGTCATACCGGAGACTCTCAAGTGGCTCGCAGCAAATGAAATGCGAGCGCACACCTTGCTGGTTCCCTCGACAGGGATTAAAGAGGGAGGGAAGAGGGAGAATATAGTCAAACTGGTCAAGTGTATATACATCGCTGTATAGTCAGTCTCAGATGGGCTGTGGTTCTCGCTGTGACCCGACAGTCTGAACAATAGAGGAGGACATGCTGCTCCTCATTTCATTCTTCATCTTCTGCTCTCGGGTGATTCTTGCCTTTTGAATGAGAGCTGCCCTGCTCTGTGTCTCCTACTACGTTTAGCTCTTAAAATCAAATTTGTGGTGTCGAAATGCCATTTTTTTGTTTTACAGCTGCCCCTGCAGGATTCATGTCACATTGTCTCTCAAACTGTCGGACAGATTCGTCCTCAGCAGCACACCCCACTGTTCCTAATTTCAGCTGTTGATTTAAGCCTTCGATTTCGTTTCTATGTGGACTCTAATGAGCCCTGATTATCTCCCCCCACTGCTACTGTCATACGCGTCTTTGCTTCTTTTTTTGCACTGGGTATAAAATCAAGCTGGTGGATCTCAACTGTGTGAATAAATCAACTTTCATCATACAAGTCTTTCTGGTGAAATGATAAAAAACAACCATTCTTTTGAGGCAGAATTCATCAGACGCACCACAGGACTCTTTTGTAGCTGCACTCTTATTTCCCATTTGTACGTGAAGTCAACACTCCTCCTTCCTATTGCACATTTACATGAGAGATCTCAAAACGCAAAACGTTATATGCGTGTCAAAGGCTTTTACCATACATTTTACCGTAATGACAAAAGACCACGCAAAGATTGAACGGTGAAAAAACAAAAAGTGAGAACAAAAACGAAAGACAGGCAACAAAAGCAGGCTGGGGTGAGTCCAAAAAACAGGAGAAGAACCTTTTACATGGCAGACATTTTGACTTGTCAATGCAGGAAAAGCACAGGTAGAATTTATACTGACTTAAGTAAACTAATGTAAAGGGAGGGAAGGCTAACGGTGGACGGCTGAAAAGACTAAAGGCGGAAAACACACAAAGGCAAGAAGTTTGTAATATAACGTGACACACGAGGATGAAACCTACAAAATAAAACAGAAAATAGCTGAACTAAAAAAACCCAACCGAGGGCTTTTCATGTACATGTAGGCAGAAGAAGAGTTGAGAGTGGATTTCCATGAGGAAGAGCAGTTAGTAGAGAGCTGCTTGAAGTCGACTCCAAAACATGAAATGTGAAGAACTGACAGAGACGCGATCATCCCTCGGCTGTCATGACTGAATGATCATCTGATATGTTGATTTTCCAAAAAGTTTGTTCACGACATTGTTTGAAAAACCCAGAAGGTCGTTTGACAAAACTTAAAAACATTGTTCTGACTTCTTTTTTTTTCTCATCTGAACCTCAAACACTCTTCTAACCATCTGGCTGAACAAATATTCTGTCTGTTGCACGAGAATGCAAAGATTGTAGCTGATATGACATCGCCTATCTTCTTGTTGAATTTGTTCAGTCAACAGTCAGTTTTATTGGCATCTATTTGTTATCCTAAATCGTATCCCCTGTGTGCACTTCAGGGAATATAAATCAAACTGGTGTCTGTGTAATCCTTGTAAAAAAGTTTTTTTTATCTATTTTTGCAAATGGACTCGTCATATATTGATGTTTCCTTCCAGTATTTTGTTTTTTCATACAAAATAATAAGAAATAAATGAATATTTCGACCCTGTTTTGCCAAAAGGAGCAAGGACGGAATCATTTCAGTCGTGGCTTGAGGGATGAGTTGAAAATCTATTTATTGTGCAGCAGACAGAGCAGTTTGTCATCCAGATTTTGTTGAAGTGTTTTTAAAATTCCGGTAATACCTTTGGGAAAGCCGTACGTTCTGTTAAACGACCTTCTGCTTTTCAAAGATAGCGGAGTATTTATTTTTCAAATCATCAGATGCTTAGTTTCGTCTCTGTCAAGTCTTTTTTTCTCCGAAAAGAACAAAGAGGTTTCGAGGTTTGACTGAAAAAGTTCCAAATGCGTCACCTTGTCCCCTCGCCTGCCTTTTGTGACTTTAGTGGTAATGCACAACAGAGACTGCAGGCAAACGCAGCCTCCCGTCGCACCTCGCTGCTCCGTGGATCAGCTTGGATAGCTTGCATCAGTCAAACCCCAACAGCCAGACCAGCCTAACTTCTCATAAAACCCACACCATTCTGTATCATCGATTAGTTCCCTTCCAGAAATGGGCCCCGTGTCACACGTATTGTTTCTAGATCGAAAAGGAGTTTGCCAACATCTGCTGTAAATCATAAACTCCCATTAACCAGAGGGATCCATTCTACCTCCATCTCTCTCTCTCTCTCTCCCTGTCCCGGGTCAAACCATTGTCTCGGTTTCATTTCATTTTCTTCTTTTTTTTTTTTTTGCAACCTCAGCAGGTCAGCTCCTCCATCACTGTCTCCGCCGTCAGAGGGAGGACGGTGGTTTGTGAGCACAATGATGTCAGGTACAACATTAGAACGTTTAACCGAGTGGAGGGGCGCCGTGCCCCCCCGCGCTCGCACTGTCTGTCGGGTCAGGATGAGAAGATGGAGGTCACATAACACACAAACACATGTTATTCTAAGGCACTAAATGACACTGAGAAGGGAGGGAGGGTCAAATCCACTTAGGTTTATATTTGACCTGGTTCATCTCTGTATGCTTTGATTCAGTTAAAGGGTCACTTCAGCATTTCTTCTCATTTACTCCAGTGGTATCCAGCCATGAAGATAGATTAATACGACAACCCCCAATCGTTTTTTTAGGTCAACATTTTAATATATTTGTATCTGGACTCAGGACTCGTTGATTCCCTCAGTGTTTACATTGTCCACCAACCTCGAGATGAAGATGCCATTAATATGTGGCATAGGCTAAGTTCAGACTGCAGGCAAATCAAAATGGTTGTTCGTTAAGATAGAACGTCTGAGCCTATTATTATTTGCAAGTGATCAGATCGGAGTTTTGTGTCCAAACGTCACCAACCTATCTGCATGCTGCACGGTGTTGACCCGGCCTTACAGGATGGAAGCATGAGAAATGAAGATCCATCATCTCGCCCTTCAAACAATCACGCTGTCGAGCCGCAGCCGATTGTCTCCTCCTTCCTGATGTGTATCACCTGTGTGCAATTATCCCCACCTCCCTTGTGCATTTAGTCCGCATGCTCTTCTCTGCCAGTTTGCCCTTTGCTTTTCATTGCAGGCGCTCCAGCATTCGCTCTCGTTCTTTGTTTCTTGGTGTCGTTGAACCTGCATTGCCCCTTTGGGTACCTTTGCTATGCTAAGTGATTTTCTAGACTTCCTAATCAATCTGAATATGTGGACATACAGATTTGGGCAGGCAGTCTGAACAAGGCTAGAGAAACATTTCAGACATCCCCCAAAATAATCCCTCTGTATAAAATAATGTTGGCGTGACATAGTTCAAGATGCAAATATGAATGAATTATGTAAGTATGAGAACCATAGTAAGATGTCTGGTGGCCAATAAACTGAAGCAGAGAGCTTTACTTGTTGCTAAACTACCTGTGATCTGCTGTTAACCTGCAGCCATCCAGTAAACAAGTCTGTGTGCAGCCTACAGTTCAGTTACGTCACCAAGGTGATGGAGTTCCCGTATGGACAGATAACAGTAGCTTTGATGTTAAAGTAACCGCTAACTGCTGCTAAATGAAAGATCTCATAAGCCAGTTACCTCAGCTTGCTAGTTAGCAGTGCAGCTCGTGGTTCCATTTGCCGACGAGCAAGAAAACTACCTCAGTATTCCCTTTCTTCATACTGGCCTCAATCATCTCAGAGGCTATTATTCCCTATACTTCATCATGATACCAGTCTCATCTTACTTACTAAGCCAAACATTACATTTCCCTAAATGTTGAACCAAGCCTTTAAACTGGAAACTATCAGCATGTTCCCTATCTTTAGCAGCAACTCAGTAAATTAGTTTGTTTCTGATTTTGGTGAACCGACCCTTTCAGAAACTGCAAATAGATTCAGAGAGGAATGTTGGAGTGATATAGATAACTGAATTTCTGTTTCATTTGTTGTTGTGGAGTAGAAACACACAAATCTAACACTAGTGTACGTAAGTGTTTTGTGTATCTTCAACACTTTCATGTATGTTTGTGTGCGAGTTCATGCATCAGTCAGCCTGCGATAGGCTAATTTTAAACCAGACTCAGGTCTCCCACATTAGCAGTTCCCCTTGAGCTGCCCTTGACTCGAACGCACTGAGCTCGAGGCGCTGGGCTGAGGGCTGGGCTCCCCCCGCGGGCTCCCCTCCCCCAAGGACACTCGGCAGGTTGCCTGCCTGTCTGCCTGCAAAAAAAGAAATACATGTCCAGATACTTCTATTGTTCTGCGCTCTGATCTTCACACAGGTTGCTAAAACAAAGCCCCCCTATTAATATTTATAGCCTCTCTGATGGGACGGGATCAATGGAGAGAGGAGAAAGAGAAGAGAGAGTGTGCCTGAATAATCATCATCCATCTACTTCCAGCCCTCTCTCCCTTCTCTCCATCTCTCTGAAGTAGAGTTGATGTTTTAGAGAGGAATCCAGCATGTGAGCGAGAGATGGAAATTTGGTTAGATAGGAGAGAAGAATGGCTCCGTCCGTGTGTGCAAATGACGGTTTATTTTTGCTTTTTGCGGCACGCTGGCAGCCATGTTGACAGGGATGAAATTGAGCTATTTTTACTGTGGTTTTTCTTTATATTAGCGGCTAAATAAAGCGTCACACCGTATACCTATTTGCCTCCACAGATATAAGTATATCCATCTGCACTGACATCTGTTAAATCCTGGCTGCATTTTACTCAGCTCTGTTGACTTTCACTTGCCATCAGTTCTTCTCTTTTCCCAGCTGAAGATGTGTGGGAGAGTGTTCGAATGGATTTGTAACAGACTCCTGGTGTCTTCATTGGCAAGCCCAGCATGGTGGATCTCCAAGATGAAAGCCTGACAGCCTGAGTCAGTCTGCTCTGCGTCTTCAGCAGGTGGGCACGCAGCCCAGTGCTCAGTAAGCGAATTAGGTGGGCAGTGCGCCCAACACTGCCCCTCCTGACTGACAGTGGCCCTGCCGAGCGGTCTTTAACTGCACAAGGAGAAAGTTATTAATCAGATGTGTGTGCTTCTTCCAGCTTTTCCTGCAGAGGAGGAGGAGGAGGAGGAGGAGGAGGACGAGGAGGGGTGGCTCGGTGATGAATGCCCTCACTTCTACGCGTTTCAAAAGTACAGTTTATCCATGAGGAATGGAGCAGCTTGTACATGGGCTGAGGGGAAATTGCCTTTTCCTTTGACCTGCAGCCAAGGGTGAGGAAGTGAATGGAAAGCGATATGAGTGCATCTGCCCTCCGAGGTGATGAATACGGTGCAAATTAAGGGAAGAGGCCTTTCAATCTCCAGCGCTTTGGCTTTTCCCCATTCTTACAGCTCTAAATTGTTTTCTGTCTTTTTGCTCCACAGCCCATTCCTGCCTCCTCATTTTTCCCTTAATCTTTCTTTCCTTTCTTTTTCTCCATTTTTATATCTTCTCCACCCCCTCCACGCGGCGGGGTTCTGGGGGTGTGCGGGTTGACAGTTTGAGCTCTGGGAGGTCGAGAGGGCAAGGGCAGCATTTGCAGATTGTGGGACAGAAAGCTGAGGCAGCACGGCCTTCAGTGAGAACGCAGTGTGCAGCAGGAATCGAGAGGCCACGTGGAGTCACGGAGAAGTGTGACCTTGAGCCATGAGCGGAGGAAAAAAAATCAACACAAATCCATCGAGCCCGGACGTGGGGCTCGCAGGCCTCGGTGCCCTGCGTATGTGTGCACTCTTTGGCATATGGTGTTTTGCTCAAAATGGATTAGACGGAGCCCCCTCATGAATTGTTGTGAAAGCCCAGGATATTGCGGTGCACCACTGAGAGATAAACAAATTAGTGTTTTTATCATGTCTGCGTTTAATTGATATTCATGAATGCAGGATTTCATATGCAACAAAAGCTCTGGTCCAATGCTAAAGATTTAAATTCTGATTATTAATTACTGTTATAAAAAAAATCTCTCGTGTGTGTGTGTGTGTTTGTGTGTTTTTGTGATTAATTTGAGCACACAAGATCCATAATCTCTTGTTTTATCCGGCAGCTATGATGTATTTGTGTGTGGTTCGTATAAACGCTCAGAATAATACTGCACTAACCCCCGAAACTGCACAAAGTATCCAACACAAAGCCTGTGGGACATGAATCTTTGAATCAGACGTGAGTGGAATAACAACACTGGACTATCTAAGAGGAGACTGATGGACTGCTTTAAAAATACATGTGATTCCAACTGGACTCGGTCTTGATTTGGACCCAGTCCTGCTGGATTGACACTAACTCCGTCCCTGGGAAAAAGAGCTGGCTCTGTTGTGCTTTTTTCTTCAATTTCAACCAATTTGTGGTTAAAATGATTCCACGTAGAGCTAGATGTTTTTTTTTACAGTACATATAAAAAAAAAAAACTGTCTCTGCATATATTTAACGGTCCTTCTCTAATATATGTAATTTTGCAAGAGTCCTTTAAGGCATATATAAAAAAGATTTTCAATCACCCACAGAGCCTCTGGCAGGTAAAACTTGACACATGCTGACGGTTAACACCCACAGAACTCCATTTAAAAATCAAGTCCAAACCCACACCAACTACATCAGGTTGAACTGTGCACAGATAAAAAAAAAAAAAAAAAACTATGTGAAAGGAATATAGATTGTTCTACTGAATACTGCAGCTTTAATTCGGATTACTTCAACTGAATGATGTGTGATGCTGGAACATGTGTGTAACCTACAATCTGTGCTTCGTGGTCAAATCGTGTGGAGAATGCTGTCTGTTTTATCAGACTCTAGCTAAATGTGTAATCCCTTCTAGTAGGGGTCCCTCAATTTAAAGAAAAAGATGTAATTTGATGAAGTAGCATGGGATCATGGGAGTTGTTGTTCTCCTTAATCATCACCGAGAAGTTTATTAAACGACAGATTTCTCTGGGTTTGAATTGTTGGAAACGTTTAGAAGTAACAACAAAATATAAAGCACAGGTCTTACAGTTGGTTTTAGACATTTGAATGCAGAAAAGTCACATATTGTATCTTTAAGGGAGTAATTCATCATAAGTGACATTAGCATTAAAGGTGCGCCACGTAAGAAATTTAGTTGAGAACATAAAAAAAATGACTTAAACTAGCAACAGAATGTATAGAAACAGTCTTGCGGTTATGATATCTAGGTATTACAGAGATATCTACTCTAGTAAGCATGCTAACCAGCTAGCCCTCCAGTGAGTCTCCTGGTCCCTGAGCTCCCAGTCTGGGCTGCTACCTGCATGGCTAACTGAGCTAATTAGCTAAGGACAGGTAGAGTAAGCAGCTGTTAGTGGCTACTTTGGAGATATGCTGCCCCCTATTTATTCAAAGACACGCAATTCATCTTAAGAGGCGACTCTGATTTGCTCGTAGGTGTGATGTGAGTGAGAATGGATGTTTGTCCCGATATGTCAGCCCTGTGATGAACTGGAGATTTGTCCACGGTTTACCGCTCGCCCAGTGCCAGCTGGGATCGACTCCAGCTGCCCTCGACCCTGCACAAAATAGGCAGTCATAGATAATAGATGGATAGACCTGCATCTAGAGAGGCACCACAGTCATACATAAAACAATATCGGCTGAAAAAATGTCCAAGCTAACCTTCAAATTCCACTTACAGGAAGTTATCGTTCCCAAACACATACTATATACCCCCGAAAATAGGAATCCAGGTGACACACAAAACACACTCTCAACATCCAGTAGGACACATAAAGCATAAGATATATGATAAAAGTCATATAACTCCCTCTAAAAGACATGCACTATAATAAATTGTAGTTCTAGCTGCACTCAGGTTCTTACCAGTTTGAATGGGTGCTTTGACTCAGAGTGTTTTTCTGTCTTTCTCCTCTCTCTTTTTTTTTTTGTACCTTATACCTTTTACAACCCTTGCAGATGGTTGCTTTCCCTTGAGTCACAGTCTGCCATCTGGGGGTGGGAGGGCTTGCATCAGTTCCTTGTGTTGTTTGCAATAAAGAAAATGCAAGAGATGTTTCATGTCCTTCGAGCAGCCTTTTTTCATTCAGCGCTGGTATCTGTAAACACAGCGAACAAAGATTACCAAATTCAGTGTCTTTAAAACAAGATCCAACTCATCACCACTGATGCAAATATCAGAAGTGTTCAAACACACCTCTAACAACACACCAGAACTGCAGTAACTCAGGATGATGGATGCTGATTTGACCTTCAATCCAAGCTTTTAAGACCGTGTTTAAAATCTTAAATGTTGCCTTTAAAAATTCAAAAGTGTTGTAAAATGTTTCTTTAATCTCATATTAATGCTTTTAATAGTGAATCATGGTCACACATGCGTGAACTCTATCTCTGCTGGCTTTGACAGGTGTTGTGTATCCCAATTAGAAAAATCAGGAAACTCTGTCAGACCTTCATCAGCCACCATACATTACAGTCAGCCTGTGTGCTCCTCGTGTGGCTGAGCTGCTGCTGTTGCTCTGAGCAGTGTTCTCATTTAATGTGACCCTCTGCACAAAACACGGACTTGTTTAGAATCGTTGAGATGCTATATATAGAAATAAGTGACGAAGCAGACTTAACTTGAAGCTTGGGATCAACATCAACCAGCATCTGAGTCTGGAATAGATTGTTTTCCTGTTTACAAAGGAGCCTGTGGAGAGGGTTTTGTCCTCCAAAAGTAAGTTTGTCTTTCTTAAAAAAAACTATCCTTGGAAAGTTTTACAGCCAGAAATGCTGGCACACCTGTGAATGCTTACAGTTTTGGAGGGTGTAGGAGGTTAAGTGAAACATTAAAATCATCTCCTATCTGGGTTCTTAATGAGGCTTTATTTTCCAGTCGGCCATGCGGCTCGTTGTCTGGGTGAGGAATGTGCCAATTTCTGCTCAAGTGTCTCCTTTTGTTCGTATGCAGATGAAGGTTGAACATGATGCAAAACCTGAATAGCTACACGTTTGCAGCGCTTCTCACACACGCACAAGGCGTTTAGAGGGAATGAGGCATCACCTCATATCATGTTGCTTCATCTCTTCATTTTAACGTCTGCAACTCTTCATGGATGCAGTTTGATTATGGTAGGACACTGATCACTATTTGGTGTTCTGGAGGAAAACAGCTGTCTTGTGCCACTGTAGCGCTCCGGTTAAGTGACATCACCACCACCACCACCACCACACTGTGTATATTTAAACATGTGACTTCGGGAGCAAATTCCCCACAGTATGCTTTAAGCCAAGCACATCCACACAGCCTGAAGTTGCTCACTTAAGCACAGGCCATACTGTGATTGCACGCTATCATCAGTCTTCAGCCTGAACTAGAGGTGAACCGGCGGTAATGATGGATTAATTGTCTCACCGAGCAGCTTCTAGCCATCACACAATGAGTGTCTCTCACGCTGGGAAATTGTGCAGGACAGTGTTTTTGTTTTTTTTCTAATCCTCCTCTGTCTTGTTATTCTCTAACTACTCTGGTCGCAGTGAGGAATGACGCACAGTCAGGCTCTCTGCTGGGCGACTGCTTCCCTGGGAGATGTCGCTCCTTTTCTGAATTGTGTATGAATATGTGCGGGGGAAAGATTGGAGGCTGATGAAGATTTATGGTCATCTGGGAAACTGCAGCTGTGATTTTTTTTTTTCCCCGAGACTGTTCGCATACGGTGTGAAGTAAATGTATAAAGATGCAGTAGATTTTCACTTTGCCAAACATTTTCTGTGACGACTCCAAAGGGCTTTCTGGGATTTGTTTTTTGTTTTTCTTAATAAAACTGTGGTGTCTCATCTTCGTGGTCCTTAAAGGAACAGTTTTATTTTATAGAATAATGCTTATTTGTGAGGTTTCTTCTCTCATATCTGTCTGGTAATTAAAAGGCTGCAGGGTTACTATAGCATCAAAGGGTAACTCCACCATTTGTACACATTAAAGCGTGCTTACAAGGCTCTGGGAGTACTACTGCAGATGTAAAAAAAGAATCATAAAAAGTGCTTCCAGTGATGCCGCTTGGTGTCTGATTTGCATTGTGGGTAATGTAGGCGCCAGGTTTTGTAAAGCCATCCCAACAGGACCAGAGATATCACAAGTTGTTCATATTCTTGCTTCTATTTAAAACCTGGCCCACATCACCCACAATGCAGCTTGAGCTGAGTGACGTCACAGCAGGCAATTCATCAGATTACATGCATCTTCCTCTGACGCACACCTTAATGTGTACAATTGGTGAGACATGTTGTTTGTACCCCTGTTTTGTTCAGGAAAGGCTCCTGTTAACGTTGTAATTGCAGTCTCATCAGCCCTGTCAGTCATTTGGAGAGAAAAAAATCAGTGGCTAATACTGAAGTGTGTTCTTTCTGTTTCTGGAGGACTTTCTTCATCAGAAGAGCACTAAAGCAAGACGTGGTGACACACTGACCCTTCGTTATTTTATAGGTTTATTTGGCAATTCCCAAGAAAACTGTGATTGGTGCAAAGCGATACAAACAAGCCAGAGTGCCTTTGTTCCTCTTTATAGCACAACGATAATGAGTCTCGACATGTGAGACCAAGACTGGGTTGCTGTTAATTGGTCTCCATTATATTGTTCATTTAAGTGTACTGTCAGGAAATGGCGTGATGAAAACGAACCTGTCAACACAGGCTATATTTATCCACCCTATACTGTTCTCATAACATCTGCTAATTGGATTTTGCCCACTGGAGTTATTTAACTGCATTGTGTCTGCTTTTTACCATAATGTAGTGTTGTAAACTATTGAACCCGTTATTTTTCTACCATTCTAGGACGGCTAAAAACAGCAGACGAAAGCACTGCCTGTGAAACTAGCCTTTCAGCTAACTCATTTACATTTGTTTGAATGCTGATCAAATGCACAGTATGTATCTTCTGACGTTGCGGGTCTCTCAATCATAACAATGAAAACAAAAGACTGGTTTGATGATGTCCTGCACCAGCGAAGAATCACAGGAGCATTCATAGTTAAACAACCACCATTGGGGCTGGAAATCTGATGTTACTCAGGCAGAATCAGGTTCACGGACAACATAAAGCTTTAAATTTTGGCTTTCTGGCTCTCTCTGACTGGTGACCAAATGAAGTACACAGTTTGAATAAAATTACAGATTTCTCTGAGTTTGGAAAGATCTGTGATAATGTAAGGGGTCTGGTTGTTTGTAGACATTAAAATGTTATATGTTATATCTTTAATGTAGATCATCCCTTAAAAAAAAAAGGTAATTTAACGGATGGAGAATTGTATGGAGCTGCTCAGCTAACGGCAAAAAAATACGATATCAACTATTTCCCAAAATGTCAATATCGCTAATGTACTGTAGTTCAGTTCAATCTCTGCTAGAGGGGGAAAAAAAGACAAAACAAAGGAAATGGTGGACATTCAGTTGTGCTGACACATGTACAAATAACACCGCTCCAAGAGAAGCCTTCCATACATCACCAAAATGAATTTCTCCTCATCATTGGCTGAGATTTCTGACCATTCATCTACGTGAGTTATGGTCTGTCTTGGGAAGTGGATCCGTGCTACCTCAACCTTCACCTCACTTGTATATCTTTAAACCTACTGCGTTGTGCTTTTGGTTCTGCCCGTCTGAGCGTGTAGTGTAGTGACACATCCGCTGGGACTGCAGACACGAGGTTAAGGCAATTCACCACGGAGGAAACTGGAGCCTGCTTTGGCACCGCTGAAGAATGGGCAGAGACAAGCATGGATACCAGATGGCGGTGAATCTGTAATTACAATTCTCTGGTGCAAAATGAGTCACTGGTGGAATGAAATCTTGCTTCGAATACCCTGCTTTGTTTACGTGGCAGAAGGTTCAGCAGTCGTCCTGTCGGACTTTCTCTGAAGTTGCTTGTTCTCTGAGTCCGCCGCAGAGTTCAAAATGTTGATGAAAAGGCCGTTTAGCACCGTCGGACTGCGGCGTTTTGCTGGTGTTGGTGTCTGCTGGGGTCTTTTGTGGAATCGTAATTACCAGCCTAATCAAAAACAGAATGAAGGTGAACAAAGACAGTTGAACTGAATTTAAAATACAATGAGCCCATAATGGCTCCCAAATGGAGAGCAAGGTCTGTGCTACGCCCCAGAGGGACTCACCTGTGATTTAGCCTCTAAACTTCTGTGTGTGACGGGGTGGCATTGTGGCATCGCCCGCCCCCCTCCCCTGTGACCCCGAATGCTCCCTCTTCCGTAGGAGGCTGCATAATTGTCTAATTAAATGGAGAGACAACAGCCCCAGCATACCTCATTAAAGACATCGCTCCATCAGCTCCCGCCTTTCCATTTCTTTTAAAAAGCCCTCCACATCCTGGCAGGAAAGGTCAGACGAAGAAAAGTGCTGGGGATGCTTGTCTGTCCCTCTGGCACTGAGTTAAACAGTCTGTACTGGGATAAAGTCTGCTCCGAATTCCTTTTAATCATTTTTTTTTTAAATAGTCTTCTACCTTGTAGGATCGGCTTGATTGATAATGTGACTCGCACAGAAAGAAGAGGCGATGAAAAATACAGTTCTGTCTGGTGCGTCTACCCTGCAAATAAAGTGAACGCAGTCATCTTTTTTGTATTAATGAGGCATGCACCGTTGAATAATTTCAACAGATAAATGAGCCAGGTTTGAGCTGCTTATAAATGAGGCTAGTTGAGGAAAAAGAATCCCATGTGGATTGTCTCGGTGCTCGGAATATAGTGAAATAATTAACTTGGAGATTACACCAATTATAAAATAATTCAGGCGTGTACGTACGTGGTTTTTTGAACAGGTTATTTTAACATTCTGTGTATGTATGTGTGTATGTTTTGACTAATTTCATCATCAGTATACATACTTTATTGTAGTTCATATGTACGAAAAAGGTTTATTTTATTTATGGCCACATAAATAAACTATTGCATGCTGGAAATTACCCTCCAGCCACAAAAAACATGTAAAAAATATGTATTTCTGTTGTATATGGACGAGAATTAGGGCCAGTTTTACTGTTTTTCACAATCCTGACTTTAAACTTATAATTCTGACTTTTTTCTCTGACTTTAATTCCGAGTTTAAAGATAGAATTCGGACTTTGAACTCTGAATTATGAGAAAAAATGTTAAATGTTAAAAATGTAGCAGCTCTGATTCTCTGTAGTTGTAGAAGTGTGTGTGTGTGTGTGTGTATGTGTGTGAGCATAAAGACGTGTGTATCAGTATGGATATCTCTTGTGTCTTCACGGTTGTGCTATTAAATGGGCCCCTGCTGAATTTATACGTCTTCCTCTGTCCAGCTGATGCTAAATGTAACCTTTCCAAGTCCAATTATTTATGAAGTCCACAAACATGTTTTCTCCCTTGCTCCCCCCCCCCACATACATATATCATAAATATTTGAGAGGCTGGATGTTGGGGGGGTTAACATATGTCCCATCTGAAATGTCAGCGGCCCCTCCAGTGGCCGGCACGCTGTTGACAAACCACCAAACTGCTTTGTTTGAGATGTGAGACTCTATTATGGTTGTTTGTTTTATCTCCTGGCCCCGACGTGAACACGGCTGCCCCTGAATGTGTACTCGCGCAGGATCGGTTTGTTCATCCAGGTGTCTCGTATGCTTTGGAGAATGAAGGTAACTGATTCTGTCAGCCCTGGATTCAGAGTGGCTCTGTAACCTGTCATAAGATCAAATACTCGGCCTGACATCCAATCTACTCATAATGTTTGACTCTATGGATTTTGTGTCACGATCTGAAAATGGCCGCTTGGATTTTGCTTTCGGGTCTTCGGGGAGCGCAAATGATCTTCTCGTTTGGAGTGACAGCCGGAGACCGTCGACTGTGTTAACTACGCTTGAGTGGCTTCATAAAGTGCGTCTACTGTCTGGAGCGATGTGGTCAAAAGGCGGCCTGAGGTGGAAAATAATCAGGTGTCTTTCATGAGGTGTCTCTGAGATAGACATGCAGCAGATGTCGGCATCATGCAGTGTTATTAGCTGAACCCCTGCGCTCTGGTTAGGTTTATGCACAGAAAACACTTGTTTAGTTGTGATGATGTCAGGAAAACATCATGGTTCGACATCAAAGTCAGGTAACAAGCATGTTCTATGAATGTGATACGACACCTTTTCACAAATGTCAATACGGTACACTGAAGATAATCAGGTGTCTTTCACGAGGCATCCCTGAGACAGATGAGCATGGACAGGTTAGCTCCATGCAGCGTCGAATATTGAACCCTGGCTTCAGCTTATTACAAAGCTATTTTCTGCTGCTACAGCAAAGACACAAACTTTCTGCCATGACAGCCTTTAGAAGGGACTTTCAATAAAAGCGTTATTCAATGCTATCACTTCTCCACCATTCCTGTACTTGTCCAGAAAATGAATTGTGTTCCTTGAGCCGCAGGTATATTGGCTAAATCCATATTAGTTGCTCCACAACCTCTCCGAAACGGGAATAGTAAGTGCAGTGTTACAGGCTGCACACTAAACGACTAAACTAAGATTTAGGGCTGACTTTATGTGAATGATTTTGTTTATGTATTTACCCCTGATATTGATGGATGATTGGGGCTCCGCTGCTTTCGCCCATGAATAATTCATCACTATAGGAGACTGTGTTTCAGAAGTTGGCTCCCTGGCAACAATATTGACTTGAGGAAATTGTTGGGGATGGTTGTTATCTAATTAAAACAGGGGACGCAGCAGTAAGTACAGGTGATATAACAGGAGAGCAGTGCTACCTGGCCAATAGGAACCAAAGACCAGCATGTCAGACGAACATTAGCTTAGAGGATTAAAGAGGATGGATGCTGCATGACATAAAGAAGGCACTAATGTAGCAGCCTTCTGGCTAGATTTTATGACCCACTCAACAGGAGGATGATAACATCTCAACAATTTTAGGAACTTGTGCTTTGTGGACTGGGCTGAAGTTCTGTTTAGCAGAGCTGAAACTAGGGCTGCACATTTAATCCAAATACAATCAAAATCACAATATGACATCATCGTCAAGGCTGCAATTTCTCGTGTGATTGCATTATGAACACACTCAAAATGTGTTATAATGCGCCTATGGTCCTGTATATTTATGATTATAAGAACTAGTGAATATTCATAATGTGTTATAACAATAGCTTATTATGACATCATACATTAAAAACATACTTATAATGTGTTACTGTGTGATCGTACAGTTGTTATACATTATAATCGTGTTATAACACTGTCATTATTATAAAATGTAATAGTTTTAATTAAAGCAATAAAATCCACCTGTGTGTATGCAGATGCAATAAATTAAAAGCTCCTTAAATGTCACTCTAAGTGGTCATTATTTGTAGTAGTTAAGTTAAGTGAAGAAAAACCTGAAAAAATGGACTTACTAATACTAAAGCAACATTATGTAGGTGGAAACTGGCATGTTGTGCGATTTGGTGCCCCCCACAGTTTCTGAGTGCAACACCACTGTCGTAAATTGAAATTGCAGGCCTGTAACAGTTTGTAAACAGATGTAATGTAGGTGTTGACTACAAACAAAACTCATGACATCATAACAATGTTACGTGTTTAAAAACGTGTATGTTGAAGTAAACATGTGTGATCTGACCCTCTATTACAAGACACTGTACCATCAACATGATTCTGAAGTTGTTCATGTCAGGTAAAAAAACTTGCATAATGTTGCTTTAAGTCAGTTTCCAACAAACAATGGCTTTCATACCAGTATCGTTAATGCATTAGATACACCTGTGCAATAATGAGCTACCATTATTGTTATAAACCATTATGAATATTCATAAGTGTTTATAACTATGGCTATAGAGCACATGATGATACATTATTATTAAGTTTACGATGCATCATAATGCATATAGGTGTGTGTTGCTCAGTTTTTTTTTGCTAAGTTAAAATGTGTCAAAACAGCATCATAATGAAGTGCAGTAGATCTGCAGAGATGTCCTGTCTTACAAATGATTTTCTGCAGAAGTAAGAAAACATGTTTATTTGGTGCAGACGCCAACAAATGTCACATCATCATGATTTTAATAGTCACGATTGTTAGATCTGTCAAAATAATTGAGATGTGATTTGTTTTTACCATATAGTGCCGTCCGAACTGAAACAGTTGGTTGACAAATGTATCAGCAACTGTTTGAGTTTGAGTCATTTTCAAATACAGATCCAGCCTCTACAGTGTCAGATGTATTAGCATAATTTGCTCAACAGTTTATATATAAGACGATAAAGAAAGGCCTGATCCTTATACCAAAGCCTATATTCTTGGGGTTGCAAAGGAAGCCTGTGGGATAGTTCAGTATGAGCTCAATATAAGTTAACAGCACCTCTTGACAGAAAGTCTTGGACATGGCAGGAAGCTCCGGCCCATCTGCCCTTTCAACCTGCTGCTGGACAGAATGCAGATGGATGCATGAAGGCCAATAGAGGGAGCCCAATAGCTATTTGTCCTCAAGCTGAGACGTAGCGCGAGGCTGCCACTGCAGTTTGTGTACATGCAAAATGCTTTAATCAGTTAATAAAAGCAAAACTAATGGTGCTGGTCACAAAGGTACACGCAGGAAGACTGTCTTCAAGAGGACTCCTGGTATATCTCACCCTGTCTGACACACTAACTAGAATGTATTTGCTGCCCTTTGTGAGGAAGCACTGAAAGCCAGGTGGAGGGCTTTAAAGCCCCAGCAGATGGGTGCCGAGGGGGGTTTGTGGAGTCCGGGACAGCTGTGGTCCCTCACTTTTTCAAGGTGTTTTTAGCCTTCCAGAGGTTTCCAGGCGGCTATAGGAGCCTGTCAGCTGGTTCGCTTCAGCTTCAGAGAAAGAGACGAAGGGTCTCAGGGGAGCCGCGGGCTTTTCTGTTACTACAGTCTTCATAGTCGTTGCGGCAGCGGTTACCCCACGTTGCTGTCACGCTCTGCTGGTGTCCTCGACTCTAGTACACAGTCGTCATGAGGCGGCTCTTTATACATCCTCTAAAGATTAATGAGATTGTACGCTCATTGTGACAGATGATTTAGAGATGATGAGACTCAGTGTGTTATCAAGCGAAACAGGATTTTAAAGTTGTTTATTTCAGTTTTATTGTAAAAATCTTTACGGTTACATGAAGGAAACAACTAGATATTAGTTTTGTAGTGATTTGATGCACCTGGCCGGGGGTGATTGATGGACTTAATATATTTGATTATAAGTCAAGGATTTATACTTTCTCCTGTAATGAGTCGATGTATTGAGCCGCCGCTATGAGGCCGAAACATGTCCACTGTTAAACTCCACACAGCTCCGGTCGCTTCAGTCTTGAAGGACTTAGGAATATTACTTCAATAAATATTTGATGAAAGAGGAAGTTCTATCGATTCATTACACTGTGAATATGTGTGTGTGTGTGTGTTCATTAGGGCTGCCTCTGAGTATCTGTGTTTAATATTCTTTGTTTACAGTGGAGGGTCACATATGGGGGAGCAGGCATGAATATGGAGCAGGTAGCCTGCGCTCGTCTCTGAGCTTTGCACAGATGCTCACACACACACTGTACGTAGACTAAGGCTAATGTATACACACACACGCGCGCTCCCTGTCTTTTTAATTAAAACAATTAAAGCGGCATACATTTTCGTGACTGACAGGCAGATTTCACTGTTATCCTTTATTGCTTCCTGGTAAAAATAAAATCGCGCCGTGTCTCTTACAGCATGCCAGCCTGGTTACAATAACCTCCTGACTTATAACAAGGCAGCGTCTAGCAGCAAAGAGCAACATGAAGGAGGTGTTGAGCACGAGGGGAGGGGGTGAGTGTCTTTCTGTGTGTGCTTTTCTGCATCCCTGAGTGTCTGAATATTTGTGTGTACAGCTGTGGCTCCAGAGCGTAAAGGAAGGGGGGCTGTACCAGGAGAGAGGTACGGGCTCTGCCCCGCAGCATTTGGCACAAAGGGCCTGCTCCTATTATGCATGCTGGCGGTATCTGTGGGAGATAAGGTTTGGTCCTGGGAGATAAGGTCAGGTCCTGCTAATGAAACACATGCTGAAGGTTTGCATTGGAAAAAAAAAAAAAAACCCTCCTGTCTCAACTTCACATTCTTATTTTGAAGCGCCTCATTCTCGCCTCTGTTTCCCGTGTCGGATCGTTCGCCTGCAACAATGACCTTCAACATTTGCATGAATGAAAGTTAAAATGATCCCAAGGACGGGTAAAAGTGATACTCGGTTAATTAGGACAGACCTTCTGAAATACAGCAGCAGTGCCAGGGAGGGGACCCTGCTGGAGCGTGGCTGGTTCTTTGTTTATATGTGTGTGCTTTGAGTGTAGCTGGGAGGCATGGCAAGCGGAATTCGCTCAGGTGATGGGTTTAGTACAAGCGGATGCAGGAGGGGGGGCTCGCTCCTCCCCGCTGACTCTCCCAGCCGGCTCTGGCATTAAGTCAGCCCGGCTCTGTACCAGACGACAGCATGACAGCTGTTTCCTATGACTAGGGGAAAAACACATTGATTCACTTCCTCAGTTGGCCTCATTTGGGAAGAGATGGAGTGTGGCCAAAATACTCTCGAACCGGCACCGAGACGTGGACAGTAGAAAAAGGTCAGCAGGCGGAGAGGGGGATGGACGGGAAGCAAGGCTTTAAATGACACAACCAATTTTTCAGTTTTAAATGGATTTTAACCTTTTCACATTGTGGGAGATGAACCCCGATGCTTCTCAGTGATTCTCCTTCAAAGGAAGAACTTTATAAAATTGAGTTTAGACCTGAATCTACCTTTTCTGTTGCTCTGCTATACTGTATAGCTCAGCGGCCTGTTTATTAGGTACAGCTAATGGAGCAGCCTAGCAGCAAACGGTTATCATGTTTGTTTTTTGATGAAACGAGTTGAGTTGATCCGTTCCTATGAGGATAGTGAAGGTTGTAGTTTGTGGTTCTATTGAAATGATGAATTTTCTCCCCCTCATTGATACAAATGGTCGGACATAATATTAAAAACAGAATAGACCCGATTTAACAGCGCCAAAAACCACAGCCTCAAAAAAAACAAAACAGATCATTAGCTATGGCTAACTACCTGTTGTTTGAGACAGAATTAGTTTTTGCTAGGTGTACCTAATAACTTGGGAAGTGTGTATGTTTTGCAATATAAAATATGTGATTATATGAAAAAGCTTTTGAACCACAAGATGAACTAAAGCCAAACTGCATGTACACAGAGACAGCTCCCTTGCTTCAGCCTGTTTACTAGCTGTTTGCTAGCTAGTGGTTAGCTAGTAACGGCAAAGTCAAAACTAAACTTAGAAACATCTGTAAATGGAAAAACAGCCTTTATGTTTTGATGAGCTGACATGTTGGCAGTTCAGTTTATTAAAAGTAACTAAATGGTGAAGTAGTCTGGTTGAATTCAGTCACAGTGCAAATAAAAACATTCAGCTAACTCCTGGTAAAAACTAACTAGCTCATCAGATCTCATTAGCTTTCCTCTTAGCTTTTGAATCCATTGGAACTCATGTGATTTGGTGGGCTGAAGCTATTTTTAAATGTTACATAGGGTGCATTCGTAAACCGTTACTCTGGGCGAAACTGGACAGCTCGTAAACAGAGAGGAAAGAGTCGATGGTGGCTGTGTAAGGTGAGCTAACTGCTAGCTAGTACCCTACATTTCTGGACCTTATTTCCAAAGGCATTACGTTGCGGCACCATGTCTCATCATCAGCGTCATTGTCCTCAATCTTGACAAGCTCTCGTACAAGATGGACCTCTTTTTTATCGTAGCAGCCTGTCAGTAGGAAAGTTTTTCTTAATTCAACTAATTTGACAGCGTCAGATTGGATTTACCAATATTTTAATTTAGATGCATGTATTATATTGACTTTGATATATTGATATAATTAGATAATGGAAAAAGAGACACCAAGCAGACAGATGCATTTATTTCCAGTGAACTGTGGATGTTGATAATCAAAATAAGGTTAATTTTCTTGAACCAACTAAAGCCGACTCCCTTCCTCTGCTAAGATGATTCAGAGGCAGCATACATTGTATTTAGATACAATGTATGCTGTATGGCAATGATTGTCCTTGTGAAAGAGTCAGCCAAAATTAGGGCATTAAAACTTTTTCATTTGTTTCGCAGCCTCCCAGTCGGCCTGTAAACTTGAAACTTTTCCTCTTCTCGACTTCACTGCCTCTGTGGTTTCCGCTCTCTGCATTTTCGAGGACGTAATTGTGGAGATTGTAGAGCTGAGAGAAAAAAAAAGGGAAGAAAATATGACAGCTGTGCAAAAATAATAAGCAATGAACTTCTGAAGCTTTGTCACAGAAATATGAATATTGTACGAGAGTGAGCCGGGACATTTATCTGCTGTTGTTTTGGAAGAGCAATTTAGAAACATTTCATCATGATGAGAGCGGAGTGGAACCAGAAAGAAGGCAGCCTCATAACTGCTCTGCGTTTCAGGCAGAAATGTTCTGTCTTCGCATCCAGACATCAGCATTTATCCTGCTGTCTGTGGTATCGATCCGTCTCATGCTGACGACCACACTCTTTTTGTCCAGTGAGGGCTCCTGAAAGTCCTCAGCCCTGTGCTCAGTGCGAGTCCAATACCTAAATGCAGTTTAATGGTTCATGCAATTATTTGAAAAGTCACAATATGGACGAAACAGATGCACAAGATATTTTATTTTCATTCCAGGGGAAATATCACACGTGACATGAACTTGTTTGATTTACCATCTCGTCTCTGCTGCTGTGATCTCTGTCCACTCCGTTAATATTGTTTCCTGGAGACGATTTAACAAATTAATCAAAACAAACGCTTGCATCATGTTGTGCGTTTAAATCACTGGTATAAGAGATCGCGGCTGTACGATCAATAGTTCCCTCATGCTACTTCAAACATTGATCCGCTCCTTTGAGATTTAATTAGTTCCTGAATATGCTCAGTGTAACATGAATATTGTGGTATAGCTATCGAACGACGGGATGATCTATACTGCGTTTGTTGGGGGGATCAATTATGAATGTTGTAATTTGCTATTGATGTAATTGATTCATTTGTCCAATTATACTGGAGACAGTCGTCAGCCCTTTTTACTCCACAGCTCAATGAGCGGCCCATCAGAGGAGCATCCTCAGGAGTAATGATGAGCCGACTCCTCTCGGTCTACCGCTGTGTGGGCTCGCCTCTCATTTACATCCGGCACTGTTCAGATGTGTTTTAAGGAGCTGAGGAACTTGGTACATGTGGAGGCAAAGAGTTCATTACCTTCATTTAATTAGATTAGATTTTTTGTTTAGAAAATAACTTTATTCACCCTTACATGCACAGGTAGATCCATTTCTTGTTTATTATATGATCAAAGTGTTTTGCTTTAAAATAGATGTTTTAGTTTTTTTTCTGCAATATTTTTATAGCAAAGTACATTTAATATTTTTGAATTTTTGACCCACATGCACGTCATCAAACATGGAAATTCAGAAGGATTTTCTTTCTTTTTAACCTCTTGCTTTTGTCAGATATATACCTGCATACATCAAGGTAGTTTAAAGTTTGATATATAGATTCAAAATAGGTTTGGTTTCATATAGCCTACATTATTACAATTACCTAATTATTTTTTGAAAGATTACCTGCTATTACAATCAAATAACTTTACTTTCGTGGCTAGCTAACATTAGCCTGCCAGCTAACAGTGCTGCAGTTGTCGATCATACGACTTTTACGCTCAAATTAACGTGTATGCTGCTTTTTTTTTTCCTACTTGTGTGTGTCGCATAAATGATGACAAACGTGCCAGAAAAATGGGGATCAGTAGAAAGCATGAGATCGTATCCATTAATCAAGAGTCGTTGTGTGATCTCCAACTCCTCCGGACTGCAATTCGGAGTGTCCTTGGACAAGACACTGACCCTTTTGAGTGGTCAGCACTAAAGCCTTAAATAATTGCAGCACATTTACCATTTAACATTCTCAACAAGCTGTCAGTCAAGCCCTTTTAATACTCGATTCATCTGAGCAACAGGAACGTCTCAAAACTTTTTCCTTTACTCGTATTTTTTTGAAAAGATGGTTTCATCTCATCTATAAAGCAAGAACAACACTTCATCAGCATTCGTCACCCGGCACCCACAGTGTCGCTCTAGTGTCAGTTTTCTCCACACATGTACTGCATGCTGTACTGTATATGTAGAGTATACATATATACATTTGGCAATCTGCTGAAGAGTCATTAAAAAACCTTTTTCCTCGGCAGAATCTCTGTGTGGTTCCATTAGTTAACGCTGCTTCTAATGCAAACAAAGATGACAAACATTACCACAATTTATATTAGAATTAAGTTGAACAACCACAGAGGACTGTAACATTTAATGTAAATTTACTAGTTTAATTACATCTAGTCAAAGTATTCCCCCAACACAGCCAGTGCACCAACCACTTACTGAGTAAACCAGCTTCCCGTTCTCCAGCAGCTAATTAAATCACACTGATGGGAAAACAATGCAGAATTCCCAACAAATTGAACAGAACCATTTGTATAAATTAAACAGAAGATGGCAGATGAGCTTCAGGTAGAACCTGAAACCTGCACGAAGAGCCGCAGTGATACTCGATGAAAATAAACTGTGTTCTGAAGGATTTTAGTGATTTAACTTTTACTTACTTGCTGAGAGATGTCTCCAAAAATAAAATAAAAAAGATAATTTGACAACTTTAAGTCATTATCACTGATGTGAAAATCTTTCCATAAAATGAGTTCTTTCATCTCTTGTCAGACATCTTGCCAATCTGCTAAGTGCCTGAACTAATTACTTCATTTTCTTGTGAGCTGTATTTCTTTTGATAAACCACATCTGTCTGCTGCATACGGACAGCTGCTCGCTGCACAATAAAAGGCTCATTCAGCTCCGAGTACATCTGCAACTTCTCTACGACTTGTAAACTAGATGCACTGTGAGGTTTGGTGTACTGCAGGGCCGACCGCTTTGATGAGCTGGTTTTACTCTCAGAGCAAACTCGCAACATCCCTCCTCTTTCCCTCTCAGCTGTACATTTTACATCCCCTCTGATTCAATGATTTTCCACTGGGTTTCATGCTAAATGCAGTAGGTCTCGTAACACCTCGATCAATCCTTTTGTTGTATTTCAAACTTTTCATCAATGTTTAAGGCTTTTCGGCTGCCCAGTCTTCCTCCATTGGGCGGATTAGAGATGCAGCTCCCCATTAAACACTTCCAGTTGTAGATGGCAGTTACTTTGGAAAGAAAAAGTCAGTAGGTTTTCATGGACTCTTAAGTCGAGCTACGGCCATAGCTCTATTAACTGGACTACTGCCATTGTCAAAGTATACAAGCACCAGGGGAGAATCGATTTATTGATGGAAGTATGTCCAACCACAGGTTGGTGGCGCTATGCATTGTTTGAGCTACATGCTGCTGGACCTGCATTTGGTACACCTATTATGTCACACACCAAACAAGTTAGGAAGCGACGCAAAGAATGGTGAAAACATGATGACTTTTTGGCGCTGTACAATACATAATATATATTGTACTCATACTTTTGTCGTCATGGTTGTCGTGTTGTCTTCTTTTGTTTTTCCCAGCTTCCTGGACTCCAGGGTCAACGCCCATCACAGGGACTCTAGTGCATGCACAGAATGCCAGTACATGTCCGAATAAGGCTTGTACATGAAAGAGTAAATCAGCTTCCAACCGCATTATCTGACTGTGTTAGTCAGACTGAGAAATGCCATTCAGTACAAATTCAGTCGGACTAACATGTTTACATGGACTTTAAAAGTCTGGTTTCAGCTGGACTTGCAGAAATAGTCTGACTTTTTAAAAAAGAGAAAAAACCCAGAAATTTTAACAGAAATCACACCATGTTCATCAGGTATATACAACCAGTTAAAGTCTGCCAGCTAAACCAATTTTCTGCAATAACATCTCCTGGTGAGGAAAATGAAATTTGTTACTTTCCACATCTTTATACTTTCCCTGCACTTTAAGATCTTAACTTAAATTATGCTTTTTTTTGCTATAAAAAAAAGCCAGAGCTGCTGACTGTTAGCCTTGAAACAGCCAATGCAAAAGAGTACTGACTCAGTTTTGAATTTGTTGTCAGTAGACATCTGCAACAGTAGAACATGTCTCTACAGACGCTTCAATAAATATGTTGATTTTGTTGTCTTTTAAAAGGTCCTATGTGAACATCAAGGTTGGTTTATTTCACGAGGTACTGTGGTTATGTCTGTGCTCTCGTCACTGATTTTGAAATGGGCAGGACCGGTGAAACAAGGTGATGTCACTTACTTCTGTGCACCAATCAGGACTTAGCAACACGTGATGCTTGTGTAGTTCATGCTAATGGAACCACACAACCGAACTTTCAGGGGCTTTAGTTTTATGACAGCAATTCATACTAGACTAATTTAATATATGTTATAAATGTTATTTTGTGAAAAACAAACATTATTGTGGTTAAACAAATGATCCCATCTGTGTATTCGCTAATGGTAAGCTGAGATGTTGTCAGACCCACAATGGCCTTGCATGCAAAATGCAGCCCTCTTTGGTTTTTTTTAAATGGGCTGCCAACGCAGCAAAGCAGTTGAATTAAGGTGGACTTTTTACTGCAATGCAATGTCCAGCCCGTCCTCATCAGAAAAAACAACCAGATAGGTTGACTGTGTGTTAGGCAGCAACCTCTAGTGGCTTTAGTAATTATTACAGCAGCAGAGGAGGAGGTCAGGTGAAGTTCTATAAAAAAAAAAAAAACATCATATACGTACATAGCATAACTGCAGTTCCGTACATAATGTGAGTAGTTTGGTAGCTGAAGTTACATAAGGAAAGTAGGTTATTTTAGCCCAAATCACAGCTGACTGTTCCATAAAGGTCCAGTGTCTGTCAGTGGTATGTTTCAGCGGTCAGGCTGTTTTGGGAGTGACTGCCAATCAACCTGTCATGGCTTTGGTTTTTGTTTTAGTTATTTCCTGTTTTATTTTGTAGTCATGTCTTGTTGTGTCTTGTTGTCACTTTGCACACCTGTGTTCTGTTGTCCTCCTGTGTTCCTTCCGCTCCTCTTCAGCTTGATCCCCTCCCCCTCACACCTGTCTCACATCAGCTTCGTTAACACAGCTCTGCTCACAGTGTCTCCCCACCTGCCCCTCACCCCCTCATCAGTTTAGTTTGTATTGAAGCGTGTGTTGCTCCCTCTGTCTTTGTTGATTCATGTACTTCTGTCCACGTGTCTCCTGTACCTGTTCCCCGGTCCTCATGTGTTGTAGTTTTCTGCATTTCTCTTTATTATATTTTTCTGTTTTTTTAGACTTGTGGGAAACTGTCTTTGTAACATCATGCTGTGGAACATGAACACACTTCTCTTAATGTTTACCCTCCGATTGTCATGATGAAAGACAAAATTGTTGCCACTGTGATACATTTCCAGAGTTGTAAAATCTGATTGTAGGTGTTACAAATCATTGAATGCCTTGATGTTGTTACTCCAACTGGAGTTCACAGTTAATAGTTCACTGTCTCAATGGCAACACAGGGTTGTTCTTCATATTCAGGAAGTCCCAAGATGATAAATGGGATAGAAAAAGAAGACAACACTCAAAAGTATATTTATTTTTCAGACGTTGCTTTTTTCTCTGTCAAGACCCTAAAAATGATGTGATTAAATAACTGCAATATAGCAGACGGTCATTCAGAGACATGTGTAAACTATAAGAAGAGGTGATGAGAAGGTATCGCTGCACTGTAAAGGGTCACAAGCTGATGTGTGTGTGTGTGTGTGTGTGTGTGGTCTGAGTATGTGGAGGGCGATCATAAGTTTAGTGTTTCACTGTGGTCCAAGTGGACACCAGCACCCATTAACACTTATCCCTCTGTCCATCCCTCTGCCTCCAGCCAACTGTAAACACACGGCACACACTTGATGGGTTATTTTTATGTTCCTACAAACACTTCCTCTGACAGCAATCGCACTGAAAAGCCACTCCTATTATCACAGGATTGATCACGTTTGAGTTTTTCGCTTACGGAAGATACGGAACAATTGTTGTCATTTTAGCCGCGGAACAACCATCTTTCTTAAGCCTCCCCTCTTGTTCGGTCCCACTTTACGCTGCAGATTGGTGCTTACAGCGGTGAGTGCCTCTCGAGCTGGCGTCCACACAAAGCCCCCAACAGAGTCTTTGATGTTCGCCTCAGCGGATCAAAGATGTTAGAGCGTGGACCTGCCAGGTGCACCGCTCTTTCATCTCACTTACTTATCTGTTCGCTGCTTCCCATTCTCCGTAAAGGGGCAGAACAATGTGTCCCATTCAGGCACGCTCCGTAATTCACAGCAGCGCGACTTACTCAATTTCAGATACTCCTTTTCAGGAGGCAGTGAATGATTTTAACTGCGGTATGTAGTGGGTAAAAAAAAAAAAAAAACAAACCCAAAAAAGAGCGGCGCTGACAGATAGTGTTTCTCGGGTTTATTGCGCTGCCTTATCATTTTGAATGCCATACATGAGTAACAATAGCTGAAGCAACAGTTCAGAGGTACGAGCAACATCTTAGGGCTCCATCTTAATCCTTCGACCTCCGAAAGAAGAAAAGAAAACGCTTCTATTTCCTGAAACACGGAATATCACTACAGCACAGTCGCCAGAATGAAATGTTGGCCCATGTGTTTCCACAAAACATTACCACATTATTACATTACTATGTTTCACAGGTATAAAAAGGTTTTTACAATATACAATAGGGGTGTAACAATTCTCAAACAGTGATTTTTAGGTCGCAGACATGAAAAGAAAAACATCACATTGGTTTTATGCCTTGAAACCTTTTTATCTACGTGCTCAAATGTGTCTTTAAAAAGGCACAACCAGTTTGACTTGATCCTGGTGGCTTTTGAAGGTTAAGGGTTAGGCGAGTTCAAATAATATTCACTAAAAAATAAAGATTCCAGAGTTCAACAAAGAAAGAAAATACTGCCCTTCGGTGATACAACAACAAACAACAGAAGATAGAAATTCAGTTTGTTACGAAATTTGTTTTCTCAAACCCGAGTACGCCATCTGCAAGCAAATCGAGCGAGTCAATAAAGGATCCCTGAAACATCTCCGTTGTTTGTCTTCATGCCTGGAAGTGCAGCTACAGGCAAGGTGTAGTGCTGCCTCCACTTTGCTTTCTGTGAAGAACTTAAATGCTCAGTTTGCATTATGTAGTTGTAAAATCAGCTACATTTGAAGGTCCAGTAATCACTAACGCATATGTCAAAAATAAATGGAATAGTCAAAGATGTCCTATTGACATTTAAGGTGCGCTGATTGATTCACAGCGTCACCTCATGCTTTGAGTAAACTGCAAGAAAATGCACTACCTTTAAAATATGCTGTTAGTCATTGCGAATGTTTTTTTTTGCCCCAGGTTATAGCTAGCTAACTAGTAACGATGAAAAGGCAGCAAAGCGTCCTTCATTTTTTTGGGATTGCTAACAAGCTAAAAATCACCATAAAAACTCAATTGGCTTCAAATTCGCAACCGCCTTTGGGCTGGCGGGTTGAAACATTGGTTACTTGACCTTTTGAAATGAGCCATAATGTAACGTGTCTGTGCCTAAACCTCAACAGACAGAGCTGCGACAATAGAAGCTTAAAAATTGAAAGGTAAAAAATGGTAAAGTCTCACAATATCTGTGGTTTGCAGAAACGTACAATGCCAAAATGTACTGTGGCGACCGGGTCTCTGCCTTCTGATGCCTCTTCTCTGCTTCATCAAGTGTAAATGTGGCTTTCACACAGAGCAAGAATCTCCTCTGACTGTCATGAAAACCTGTGGCATTGCCAAGTTCATTCCCAGTCTCGGCGCCAGACCTGTGTGAGTATTCAGCGTTTTTAACTGGCTATAACCAGTCGCCTTTTGATCCTCACATTAACCCCCAGTCGTTCAGATAAAAGACGACCACTCCCTCTTTTTCCGTGTTTGAAAAGCAAACACGGGAATTCCCGAAGGACACCTCTAAGTGCCCCCACCGAGGATTTCCACATTATTGATTACAAATGAGATAATAAAAGCCTGCATCATTTCATAGGCTCTGGGGTAAAGATAACTTGTCTCCATTTACATATCATGTTGCAACTTATCCCTTTGTATACGTGTCAGCCTGTCTCACCGTCGTCCTCTCCACACATGACTTATGGATCATGTATAGATGGATCCCTGGTTGCTTCAGCTTAGATCATTGACGCTTTGATCCCAATGTAAGCGGATGACGTCCTCATGCATAATCAGAGTATTGATTTTTACCCTCCTCTTCCTGGCAAATTGATCGGGAAACTAATTGTGCCCTTTTCCCTCTCAGCAGCATCTCACCGTGGATTCATTTCTCCTTTTCCAAACTACCAATCTTGTTAAAGAGAATATAAACAGTCTAACAATTTAGCAGGCAAAAGTGGCCATTTAAATGGCAATTAACGTCACACTTTTCAGTTTAAGTGTGTCTGCCTGGAGTTGAGGCTATTGTAATTGAGTCAGTAAACATTAGTGGATTTTGCATTTCCTCCTAAAAAGAATGAACAAGACAGTGAGAGCAGCTAAATGCACCATCATTGCGCTCCAAGTCATTGTCCTTTGTTGCTGTATTTTCCGTAAAGTGGCTAGGTAATCCTGTTGGACTGAGAAATGGTCTCATCGTTGAGGCAACAATCTTGATAATCCATTCTCTGGACCACAGCAGGAGCTGAATTTGTTTTTTCCAGCTGGTTGCTCAACTGTGCACACAAAATGACACACAGACAGAATAATGTTAGTGGTTCAGCTCCGGGCAAATTCTTACAGAGTTAGAAAAAAGACGTAGGACAGCACCTAGCAGTCGGTCATCGCGCTGTGAACGAACGCTTGTTGGCATAAATTTGCCAAACATCAGTGACTAACCTAAGCTTCTGGTGTACTCCTCAGAAGCTTACAGAAACAGACATGAGGGTTTTAGATGAAGCTCATGCAAAGGAACGAAATGGGAAGAAGAGAAAAATGTTTTCAAATGAAACGAGTTTAAGTTTGTTCATTCATGTTTTCAGCAGGATTAACTTGTCAGTTCCTTCAACAACATTTACAAATACCTGCTAAAATGAATCAGTTTTCTGATCCGACACTGATATGGTTGAGGTTTGGTTTGATTAACATTAAAGAAACACAACGGTTTTGGGCTAAATAACTGTCTTTTTCAAGGTAGGGTGCCTTTGTTACTATGGTTTCTATAAAAACCATCTGATTAAACCTGAATTGGTGAAGGGGAGACAGTCTGTGGCGTTTGCAACTGGTTGATCAAACACATCCAGCTGACACAGAGCCACATTAGCATTCATCTTAAGTTGTCGACCTGAGGAATGACCGTCAAATATTCACTTTCCTTTTTGCTGTGTTTGGTCTCCGGCAACTCCTGAGGGCAATTTCTATTTTTTTTTACTCTACCTGAATTTGCCTTTTCATCAAGATCCATGCATTAGTCTCAATGAAAATATAAAAAAAAACGCCCTATTTAGCTACATTAAAGAAAGTGAGAAAAGAAGTCCCTGGACCCGTCACTTTATCCAGATCCACAACAAAAGTTAATGTGGTCTCTTCTGGCCCGAGACCCTTCCACTGTCCAAGTTTTGTGTAAATCTGTTCTGTAGTTTTTGTGTAATCCTGCTGACCAACAAACCAACCACAACAACAACAACAACAAACTGTTCGGTGGAAGTAATAATGAACCAAAACTCAAGTATTAATTCTCTGTCAGTATAAGCAACCAATTTCACAAACGTGTCATGTGATCCATTGTGTACATGAAAATATTGTTGTCTCTGATGTCAAAGTCGGACATTTTGTTGTACAAAACACCATCAAACTGTTTCCTCTTTTGTTCCACACAAACAAAAGGTATTTTTTTATGGCTGGCAGAAGATAAACACGTTGTTTTGGGGAATTTTACGATTGAGACGACTGGTGTTGATCTTGCAGTGACAGTCTACAGAAAACATAAAAATCTGGGGAATCCCATCACTGTACTGCCAACTAGTTTGGACTCTGACGCTGGCAGGTTTAGAGAAGATATATGCGGCGTGACAATGACTGATGTCCGTCTTATGTGTAAGAAATCTCAATAATGTTAAAAAAAGACAAGAAGATGAGGTGGGTTGCGAGCCATTTGTTTCTGTAGACAGGCCGGCCGTTGTGTCCCTTCAATGCCCATGAAGCCCCTTCGCCTTGAACAAATGGATCCAGAGCTCATTTCAGCACAGCAGAGGGTGATGGAGAGGGTGCTGTCTGTATTTTGTCAGGCCTTTGATGGAGTCATTGACTGTGAGAGGTCTCAGGGACGAGGAGCGTGGATTCAAATGGGGAGGAGGAGAAGAGGGCAGAACAAAGAAGTACCTCCTAACCCAAACAATGGACTCTTTGATCGCAGCTACAGGGGACTGCAATCTAAATGATCATAAGAAGCAGCCTAATGATGCGTAGATTAACACATTTGTGGATGATTACACAACGGCTAGAACAATGGCATTTAGCTGCATTCTGTCGAGATATAATCCGGTAGACAGACTGAGTCAACACGGATCTTTGACTACATGGCACATAACACTGAAAACATGCAGGAGGAAGTGGATCTAATGTCTGTGCTCAGGTATCCAAGGTAACAAATCCCAGTCCGGGGATCTCTCTGAGCTCGGGGTCAGGCAGAGGGATTGCTAGTCACATTTCTGAAAAGGGCAAATCTGACTTCACCCAACACCACGCTTTTTCATACAAGCCCAAGTGGTTTAACACTTAAAGGTGCAGGCATGCAAAGACTTCAGGGACAGACCAGCGCTGGGGAAATGTGGAAATAAGTAATTATGATTAAATTTTTTTTTGCAGCAGTGTAGTATTTTACAGTAGTCACATTCATGTCTTTAAAGTGTGTATATTATTGTTTTTTTGACAGACAAAAGGGTTTGTGAAGAGTTTTATGGTGAAAGCAAGTATTATCTTACTTTATTTTGCTATTTTTTAACAGTTTTTGACCTCAACACTATGACACAGACACTATGGGGCGGCTGTAGCTCACTGGGTAGAGCCGCTGGACTAGTGATCGGAAGACGTGCAGCTGGCACCTTGTGTGGCAGCCACTGCCATCAGTAAGGGTCCTGCAACGAATTGGCGACTCATTCAGGATGTACCCTGGCCTACGCCCATCGAGTAAATCTGGATTTAGCCCCAGCCCCATTTGGCCCCAGTAAGCCCCGCAACCCCTCAGGGGGATAAAAAAGCGGCAACATCCTGCGACCCGCATGGAAAAGTGGAAAAAAAAACCGAAAAGTTTTCGAACCTCAACACTGTCAGAAATAGGGGTAGAGTGTACAACCTACTCTTCAGTTCTTGCTAGAGTTACAGATGTTACAGATGTTACAGATGTAGCCAGTTGTAGCTTTTTCAGAGCCTAATATAGGGCCTATAAGTACTGTTTTTTTTCTAAGTGTACTCTTTTTAAAAGGTCAGTTTTTCCCCCTTAAATTAAGGTTAAAATTGCCACCAGAGCACAAGCTCCAGTGACAAGCCGAGTGGGTTCCTAGTTTGGTTATTTATGGTACATATTTAAGGCTGCACTCATAAACACATTCCTGCGAAATAATTTCACTCTATTCCACTCATCCACTGGTGTGGGTTACATTCCAAGATATGCAGCGGCAAGAAAGAAGAAGACTATAAACAAGTAAATGTAGATAACAGGAATCTGTCAAGTAAACAATGCTAGATAAATGTTGTTGCATTTAATATGTGAGTGAGTGTCTGAGCTCTAACAGACATGTACCCACGATGAGTTTTGCCAAGGGACACTTAATGGAAACATGAGCTTTGTTTGTCAAAAAACTTTACAGGACACTCTTTTTTTTAAGGAGATTAATCGTAAATCATTTCTTTTGAACACATACCAAGTATTAATGCTGTGCAGTGCATCCAGTTTGATTTCACCTCGGGACCTTTGCTGTTGTCACTCTTTCTCCTTCCACTTACTTTCCTGTCTCTCCACAGCTTTCACTATCTAAATAAAGCAAAAAACAAAAAAAAAATGAGAAAAATACAACATTGATTTATTGATAAATTGCAGGAAAGTTCACCCGCACTGTACATTTACTGCCACTAGAAAACGTTAATAAGCTTAACTAACAACTCACCTTGTTAACCCACCTTCATCTAGAAGCACAGAACATCAACATAAACAGAAGCGTCACCTAGCTGTATAGACTCTTCCAAGTAAGAAGAGATATACAAACACACAATTTGAGAAGGACTTCAAAGACCTCATCACGCTTCTCATGAAGGAAAGGATTGTCGAACAGCATCTGAAACTCTCTTCTTGAGGAGCTGCATCCAACCATTTATTTGACTGTCCTAAACAGTCACGCCAACTCGACACATCAATTGACCAGGTGAGCAGAAGTGTGAAGGTAGGCGGGCTTCTCTACTGTTCTCTTTCTCATTCCTCACAGTTTTTGTGTTCTCAACAAGATACAACACATTGATGCCTTTCGAAGCGGAGGTGTGATCCTTCCGGAGGCAATTATGACGGTTGTTTCATCGCTGTGGCTTTTGATTCATTCGGAGAACAGGTACATACACGTTTGCCCTCAGATATGGTTGGAGGACAGTTTCAACAACCTGGTTTGTTCAACACGTCTGTCCGTTAATCAGACATACTGAAGGGTCAATGAGAAAGTTTTGATTGTACTGCTGCTTTTCACCGTTCTTAATGCTCATGAAGGATGCATTTTCATGACTATCATTATGACGTGCTGGAGTGGTTTATTATTAAAGTTACACAAGGACTTTAATGTTGATATATTTCTTTGTCCTAGTTAGGAGTGGGCAGCAGAGCGTTGAGCATTTTGACTGCAAAAGCTGTTAGAACTACATAAAATGGCTTTCAAAGCAATGCTCATTTCAGATTCATGTTTAGAAATCATTGCCACAACAATAAATCTGTAGTTTTAGCAGTGCACACCCCACCAGAGCCCTGCTTTATCTCGACAGGTCCTGTTGGGATTAATAGCCCCTTACCCTCAATACATCAGCAATATGCAGCATGACTGGATTTTAGCTGCTCTGAGAATCGGAAAACTCGCCAAAAGATAAGAACTTAAAATGGAAATGCAAGTCACTTAGCTCGAATAAACAGCCTATTTTTATGCTTCATAAAACAACCATTTGACCCTTCGATTTAAAAACTTCTGCAAAGAAGTTGTGCCCAGCTCATTACAACTAAAGCATGAAAATGTCTTTTAAACTGATTTCTTCTCGCTCACCACACACACACAGACAAAAAATATCCTCGGTGTCTTATTTTATGCTCAATTTGTCACGCTATTTACACAATGTTTCCGTGGCGAGCCCTTAAAATAACATATATGTTTGATTCATTTTGTGTCAATTATCTTCTTAAATTGCAACTCCGTGAAAAGGTTGAAATTATGCAAAGAATCAACCAGAAGCGGGAAATAAATGACAATTTGACAAACAAAACACAGCAGACATGCAGCGGTGATTGTAAACAGATGGAGAATATGGCCGACAGTGAAGCAGGAGCAGACGCCACTGAAGGTAGCAGAGCATGCTCAGTGAGGAAGTGGGTGAAAGCTGGCGAGCACCCGTCACTCTAAGCAGAAACTACCCTGGACAACTACTTCATAAACATATTTGGCAGAAGTCTCGAGGTCTGATTTGAATTTGAAATGTGTTGAATGCTGACAGAAAGCCTGCATAATTTTCCATGGCTTGTTTCAGAGTCTGATGAGCAATCATGGGGCTGCGTGAGTGAAAAGTAAACTGTGTCAGCTTGTATGTTACACAGTGCTGGTCACTGACCCCCCTCTGCCATGTGGGAACATGAACAGTGGCTGCTATGGGCAACAGTTTCTATGACATTTACTGGTTATATGTCTGTTGAATACTGAGTGTGTGTTTAGAGAGTCACAAAGCACTCGAGGTTGGCTGACATATAAAGGTGGTTATTTAGTGGTCTGAGCAACAGAAATGTATTTTGGTATTTATCACAGAAATGAGAAATTATCATGAATATGATTATTTTGAATATTGGACTTGTATATTGTTAAGTAATGTAACAACTGACTAATAGCAGATACGTTAGCCTATATTAGAATCTCACATCCAAATACATTATAACCAGCTGCCATATAATGTGAAACTGAGTTACACATTTGTAATTCTCAAGAGTGATGAAGGTCAGTAATTATTTTATCCACAAACCAAAGGTCAGATGATTTATATGTTTGAAGCGCAGGTCCTGTGAGGTTAAATACTTACAGTGTATATTGTTCTGCCTTGCATATTTATTTGGTCAAAGCTGTAACATTTGTATTGAGTAGTAAATTTGAAGTTTTATACTTTCCCTCGACTGTAGCTTTATCTTTTGTTTTTAAAAGGCCAGAATTGAAAAAAATGGACAGCCATGGGCCGGATTGTTACATTTCCAACATCTGAATTGCAGAACTTTAAATGTGTTACATGTTTGTTCTCTCCTTTGTGTTAATATAATATTATACATATGAGAGTTAAGGAACAAAACAACACATATTTCTAATCTTAGAGGCAGGTTGTCAGTTTGATTCAAACATTTAAATATATTTTTTTGCCAAGCAACAGACGCAGCTAACGCACTCTTTTCAAAATAAAGCTAATTAGCTTAGGTTGCTACCGCCCGCTTTGAAAGTTTATCACACACCTGACAGCATTTTTTTGCTAATGAATGATAACCAACACCATCTGGGCTCATCGTTAAAGGAGAAAAAAAAATCTTGTATCAATATTACAGTTCTATAAGATAAAAATAAATCAATGCTGTTTTTCAGATGTCAGTCAGCCGCTGTCACATTTAGAGAGCGATGCTTAGACAGTTTCCACATTTATGGAGAGTAAGGGTTTTTATTTTCTCTTAAATCATGGAATATACACAAAACATCCAATAAAATCATACAGTATGAGGAGGGGTCACTTTATGCTTACATCGGTCACATCTAAATACAGTATCTGATTTTAATATGACAACTTTTAAGTTTAGACCATGTAGTCTGTGTTAAATATTCTAAATAAATATCTCCAACATATTGAAGATGAAAGATAATTGATAAAAGATACAGTTGCTTAATGTCTTTGTTTAAATTATTACCAGCACTTAATAAAGGCTCATTTGTTTACAGTTGCAGAGACATCGTCTTGAAGTTTGGCCTGTTTTAGGAGTTTCATATATTTATGAAGCATATTAAAGTCCTATAGTGAGCCCAGTGTGCCTCTTTATGAAGCTGATTATAACGCCTGTGCCAGCAGAATCACAATGGGGAAGTAATAACAGTCAGTACACACTTACAGTCGCTCAGTTCCAGCTATGCAATTAAAACACCCAAAGTTTGGATCGCTTTCCTTCAGCTCGCAATTTTTCTCCCTATGAATTATTTCTGCATTAAAAACAAACGGCCCATTTTTATTATTTTTCTGCCGACAGCTGAGATTTGTATTCTTGGCAGTGAACTACTTGTCAATAGTGCTGTTTGAGAAATAGGAGGTGGATCAGATCAGCCCGCTGGTTTTAACCCCAGTTTCGAAGTATTTTGAAGCTCAGGAAGCTTCAGGGGGGAAAATACTTAAAACTGATCTGCAGCCAGTTTGCATCTTTCGCCGACAATTAGAGGAGTGCTCCTGGTTCTCCTTACTTGGAAGCGAGTGAGACAGGGAGAGAGAGTTTGCTATCATCCATATCAATTATTGGGCCTGTGACATGGGTATTTACATTACCAGGGTGGCTCCACTGCTGTGACTAATGGAGCCACCATCTGGACCCGCTCCCTGACTTCATCACCACCACCAGCACCAGTCACTTCCCATTGGAGGCAGCAGGTGGAGATGAGAGGCAGAGGTATCAGTGGTGCTTCTGTAAGGTATCCACAGGTCCTTTTTCTCCTTTTAATAAATCATTCAGACATATTTTCTTCAGATAAGTGGTAAGATTTAAAGGCGATATTATATCTGGGATCACAGTATATCGTAAATACACGAGCATAACTGTTACCACTGTTAAATGCAGTGTAATACGAGTGTAGCGCCGAATGTTTCTCACTCCTTGTTTCCTGGCTTGAGTTCTCCTTCGCCTGTTAACCTTTCACACTCCATAAGGTGCTATAACATTTGGCTCTCGTTCTCATGCACCCAGTCCGTCTGCCAGCATGGCCACTTTTTAAAATGATTTTGTGCTTAATCCGTGCGAACGTTCTGCAAACTATTCCCCCAACTAGAAAAGGTCACATGAATTCAGAGTTATTGGAAAGGGTTCAAGGCTTTAAGAAATATCACCTCCCTCAGTCGCTGTTCTGTTCAGTTCCTCTGGCAATGAAGGCAAAAGCCACGGAAGTTTTGCGATCATATTAATCAAGCTGTTGTTGGGGATTTCTCGTGTTTAGTTTTGTTTGGTTTCCGCTTTATAGATCACATTAAAAGTTGGGAGTCATTATCACATTCAACTCAAGGCACCAGGACCTACTTTCAGACGAAGCCATACTTTGCAGGAGTCTCCCTATTTTTAGTTCTTTCTCCTGCTGTGCTCTGGTAATTTTCTCCTATTTGTTAATCAAATGAATGTCTCTCAGTGTCTTCGTGGTATATGTGTCGGGGCACCTGGCAACCCAACCCAGAGGCAGAGGTGAGCACTTGCAAACGACCCTGCCTGACGGGCGTCACTCATTACTGCACTCGAGAAGAAGCCAGGCATACGCTCTCAGATTTCAGTCCACTTGAGAGACCTTGCCTGATATCAGACAGAATAGTAGAACTTCTTTCCACATTTATATTCATAATCGGTCAACTCAGCTTAGTGGGCGGACTCAGATGTCTGGACCCAGGCTATGCGAGACCTTCCCCTTTTTGACATTTGCCTCCCGTCTCACTTGCTCGTCCTCCTGCATCCACTCTGCAGCCTGTAGACCTGCATTATTTTCTTCTTCTTCTCATTTTGAGATGGTCTTGTTGGCAATGACGGCTCCTCAGCACACGCGTGCACACACACACATTTTTTGTGATGTCAAATTCAAATATTGATGTAATATTATTTTACTCTTTATCACAACATATTGTTGGCAAGTACATACACTTTATCCTGGGATCATTTGGAAGAATGTAAATGTGAGAACATATAAAAATAAATTATTTTATTTAATTCATTACGTAACACAAATACACTAGCATTGACATTTGTGCATTGGAAACTAGACAGAGAGTCTACGCTCATGCTAGCAGACCAAGTACAGCCCTCTGATTCTACAGCCTCATAGAAGAGGCTTTGGGCAAAATGCTAGCATCAGGATGCTAACATGCGCTAAACGACAATGCTAGCATTTGCTCATTTCCTTGACATAAAGTACAGCTGAGGTGTATGGGAATGTAGAGAGCCACAGTGAAACCATAACCGTATGCAGCCAACACTGTAGTGTTTCACTGGTGTTGTTTTTCCTTGACTGACAAAGTAATCGCTGTCCAGAGGCAACAATTAACAATCTACCACTAAAGCTCACAAATTAATATCTTTAATATCTTGTTTGTTGAATCTATACAGAGACTTTTGGAAGGATCTAGGCTAGCTGTTTCTCTTCTTTCTCAAAATGTGTTACGCTAACACCTTGAAGTCAACATTTGTTTGTTGGGAATACAACCTTCACTGTCCACGTACTTCCACGCTTCCTTCACACATGGATGTTGGTGTTACAGAACTCGCAATGCAACCACTAGATGGCGCTGCTCAGAGTCAAATTGGTCTCGCACAAACCTCCACTTCTCCTTTGTCAGCAGCCTCAGAATGCTTTGAGGTTATAAAAATGAAATATGCCGTGAAAATGAGAAATTTCATTGACAAATGTAGCCACCAACGTCTTTAGCTTAGGAATCGAATGAGCAGAATACAACTTCTGCCCATGTCTGTCAGAAAACTAAAACTAACTCAGATGCCAAATTTAATACTGATTAAAAGTCATGTCGTTTTAACTCGTGTGAGACTTGACGAAGCCTAACAGGAAGAGTGTAGCACCTGAGGTGTAGCCCTCAGGCAGCGGTTGTGATAAACAAGCCTGTGCTGCCTGTATGTAACAGCTGATAAAGGCACTGTACTGTCCCCGCTCCCTCGTACCACCCCATAATGCATCTGTGTGATCAATGGCACCCTTGGCTTTGCTCTTATCCCCCCGCCTTCGTCAGTAATCAGCAGTGTGATGTGATCAGAGACGCCCGCCTGTCCTGTCCTCGTCTCATGCCGAACAGGACCAAAGTATTCCTTCTGTCATTCCTGACAGTCCTGTGATGGCAGGGCAGAGACGAGGGCTTTGTCCCAGCGTGATATTTATCTTTGAAATTGACGAGTAAGACCTACGAGCGACCACTTCGTGTACCTCTGGCTTTCCTTAGAAACGTCTTTCAAATGAGGAGGATGAAAGATTAAGTGCCCCGGCCTCGGGATTTTACAGCCAGATCTCAAGTTATTTCAATATTTACAAGCATGAGCTTCTACTAAGAAAGATGGCCCTGAAGACACATGAACAAAGGGATTTAATAGATGGCAAACAAGCACTGCCACTAAGTACTAATAATCATTACTATATGCTATGACTCCCGTCATTTTCAGTGCTTTGGTAAAAACCTCTGCAGACTGGATTACACACCTTAGACATCTATAAAATGAGTGACACTCGACTTTTCTGCTGGAGAAGAGAAGCATCCCGGCCTCAAAAGCAGCTCTTAAAAACGCTGTCAATCACGGCGGCTCAGTGTACGCTGGACCTGACAGCGCTTTCCTCTGGCACAGTCGCCAGGGAGCGTTTGTCTGCCGTTCACAGACAGTTCAAGGTTAATTGATGTACGTCATGAAATATTGATAACAAAATGATCACTTACAGCACAGGGTGAGCAGGATCTCGCATCACGTGTGTAAACCGAGCTTTTGGTGAATTTGTATTCCATTTGGGGAAAAAAAGTCTCGGAGATAAGGAGAGGGCTGCAAAGCCCCCTTAAGTTAGTCATTTGCACATTTTGGAAGTGGGTTAATGAGTGCTGGTTAATGGGAAAACTTTTCTCTTCCCTCAAGAAGCACAATGTAATTATTTGATTTATGAGTTGCTGCAGGAGGAGCGCAGCAGCCGATCACTCTCGCCACCTCAGAGGGCTTCGGGAGGGTTTTTTTTTCGAGCCACCTCCGTGTTCTCAGCCCTCTATCACATCATTACAGCACCACCCCGAAGAAACGCACAACACTTTTGCATTATGTAAAAGATCCGTGTTTGTCTAATGCCCGTCATCCGGAGCAGACAGCGAAATTAGATGGGAAAACAAATAATTGTCTGGAGGTTTGAGTGAAACAAATCAAAACCGAATTCGGAGCACTCGACTTAATTTGCACTACAGGGATTCTTTGTTATTTAAGCATGTAAACCACAAGAAAGTATTAACACGAGAGGAGTAGAGAATACTATTAATCACCGCGTGTTGAGAGGCATTGTGATAGCTTTGTTTCGGAGTTGTTGGACGGGTAATCTTCTTGCTACTGTAATCCAGCTTTTGGAGCAGACAGAAATGCCTCTTGGTTCATTCTGACAGTGTCTGGAGCTGCGAGGAGGATTAGCCGACGCCAGAAGAGTGACAAAAGCAACAGCGAACGGAAGGAAAAACCCGTCAACACATTTGGTAGAAAAAGAAAATACAAGATTGTACCTCTGGAGTATGATGGCACAGTTTTCCCCCTGTTGTTCTTTAATAACGCTAAGTGAATGTGCAGCATGTCCACGGGCGTAATTGCACGCAGAGGTAAAAGGTTGTGGGCGCGGCGGCTCCCAGCCTCGTGTCGGCGGATTGACCGCATGCTGTGATCACTTACTGGAATGAGACGAAGCTGCCGTGTGCAGACAAAAGAGAGGGAAATCGAGCTCCTTCCCGTGCAGATGGAACGGTTTGTCCTAAGTGCCGTTTAATGAGAGGCTGCCAATCAAATAAATGGAATAATTGCACTGCCTTAATTAAAAAATTTCAATGCTAATTTGGTGGAGGATGCATTGCTTTTGTGCCCTCCCTGTAAGAATTGATTTCCAATAATGTCCAGACAGTCACATAAATCAGAGCAATAAAACCAAAAATATACTAAGTGAATAAACATTTTTCTACAGCGAGAGAAAAAACACCCCAACATGAATATTAGTGCTGTTGCTGTCGGGCTAATTTGTAAATGCAAATGTATTATCTTACCCTATTATGGATGGATAAAATAAGAGGAGGCAAAACAACAGTATATGAATTATTAGTCCAAAAAACTAATATATTAACTAAAAACAGAAATTTGGTGTTTTGAGAGCAAACCTGAATTTACACAGGAAGTTCTCTTCATTCTCTTCTTCCCCTGAGCTGAGGCTCATCTCATGTAGGAAGTCTTAGAGCTGCAGGGCTTTGAGGCTTTTTGTAACACTGACCCCTGACTGCAGTATAATAAATATTAAGCATTCTTTATATCACACATTTTTAAAAGCAGAGCCCCCGTCCCATGTAACACATAACAATCCAGCTTAAAGGCAATGTACTGCATTGTACATTTTATAGGAACAAGGAACAATTTATTGTTTGTAGACAAATGACGATTCCAGTAAAAATTGCAGCTCAATTGCCAGAATAAATGTTGGCACTGTGATGTCTTTGCATATCACCGATATGATGAACTTCAATTTAATATTGTGACAACGCTGTGGTGTATTCAGCACACAAAACACTTGGTTAGGTTTAGGAAGAGATCATGTTCTGTACTTCCAGACGTTCGCATTTTCCCAGCTATCTTGACCTGGACTGTAACTCTGCCCACACTCTGAGCCAATCTCCCCCATGAGCCGGCTCCATTATTTCATTTCAGCAGACTGGTATTTGTCCTGACTTTCCTCTGGCTTCAAAGAGACATCCCATGGTTTGGTGTTTTCTTCTGTCAGACACCACCCAAGGTTGCCCTCAGTTTCTGCTTGCCCTCTGCCTCAGAAGGTTGCTACACCACTGACCCTCATGCAGCTTTTTGTCACAGCGTGATCGAAGAAAATATTTGGGGGGGGTCCCACAAACATTCCTCTTTCTTTTCTTCGTCTCACAGTTTGTTCCTACTCCGCTCTAAAACCACCCCTGGTTTTATATATTTTTTTATTACACCAGACATCCCCAGATTCTGTTTGCCTGAAGCGTCAACTCAGAGATCTTGTCTCCCCAGGCTCAAGAAGAATAGGTCTCATTCAAAGTTTTCCTAAAAAAGTCAATCAATCAGTTGTTCCAAAAAAAACATTGTATTAAAAATCAGCCAATTAAAGGTATTTTTAAAGTGAATTTTATTTTACTAGGTTACTGAAAACTATAAAACTTATTTTTTTTAGAAAAACACAGCAGCTCCATTACTGTTATCGGCTGTGATTCAGCATATTAAGTCGCAGAATCTTGGACAAATTGGCTTGTTTAATTGATTTTGGAACAACATGAACTAGTAAAGAAAGTGCTAAAAAACCTGTGGTGATATTTGGTTTTATTTTACAGCCAACTTTCACCAGAGTGTCTGAGATAATTATGGGGAATTACTAATTACTGGCTTGATTCTTTGTACTACGATGAAAGAATACCAGACATGTATGCACCTCTATACATGTAGAAATGTATGTTGTTCATCAGATATTGTTGTTATTTGAGTGCACTATATTGCAAAAGGTAATGTACCCAAACAACAATGCATGATCTAATATCTCCGTGTTGGTGTGGTTTCAAGAACATCATAATAAATGTTGGTCCAGTAACTGACTTAAGAGTTTTGGTGTGTTGTGGCTCTGCTACTTTGAGAAAATGACAGAAAAATACACGCATGAGCAAAGTTATCCTTTCTAACAACATAACCAAGTAATGTTGATGCCTAAACCCGAGCAAATTGTAACAGAGAGCTGATAATGAAAAAACTGACAGAGAAAACTGTGTTATTGACTTATCACTTTCAGAGTCCTGTGTTTCGCTCACTCAACCGCAACAATCTGCTGTCGGTTTATATGTAATTTACACTCACGGCCCTGGAGCGACATTGATTATGATGTAGGAACATAAACCGTGAATGTTGAACATCCCATTTCAAAACTGTAATACGCTGCCGCAACAACTTCCCACAAGATGTTGGAACCTGACTGCAGGAGTCGGCTCCTATTTATCCACAAGTGCACGAGTGAGGTTCAACATTCACCGATGTCGGGTGACGAGGTCAAGTCCGGAAACTGTTTCCTTACTCGCCATCTTTGTACCAAGGTTATTATGAAGTAAACTTACACTAATATCGAAATTGATTCAAACCGACTCTGCAAACTAAGTGAAACGAAAAAAAAAATGAAAATGAATGAAAAACACAGAACTATAATTCTGCTTTGTGCAAAGTCGGAAGGACACTACTGTCCATAAGTACACAAAAGTAGGTGGACAATGCCAATCTTACTCTTTGCACCTTCCTTTTCCGCAGTCTGTTTTTCTGCACGATGAGGCGCTGCCAAAACCAGGACAGACAAAGACTGAAACGTGTTGGCTTGGTCTCACTCGCCTCTCTAGAAGGGAACGTACCATAAGTCTCCCGGTCTTTCTCTCTCCCTCCTCTTCATCTTCATCTCTTTGCCTTTCTGTCTCCTCCTCTTCCCCCCCCCTCTATCTCCCTCTCTGTCTCTGGCCTGACTCCAGATGAGTTACTGCTCCAGGCACTCAGTCTCAGGTTGTTTGAGCTTCGAAAAAAAAAAAAAAAAATACAGTGGAGAGGTGGTTGACGGCCAAAGAAAAAAAAAAAGGCCATAGCTGAAAGAATATGTGAGAGATCCCAAATATTTCTTCGATCATGCTGTGACAAAGAACTGCATGAAGGTCTGCGGTGTAGGATCTTCTAAGACGGAGGGCAAACAGTAACCTAAGGCAGCATCTGACAGCAGAAAATACAAACCCGCAGGGTGTCCATTTGAAGGTGGAGGACTGTGAGGGTGAATACAATTCAGGGATTCTCAAACAAGAAGTTATCTGGCGGAGTCTATACCGAGTATCTCGAACATGCCCGGAACTGTGCTGCAGTGTATTAGTATGTGACCTGTGAATCAAGAGACTGGATTCAGACACAGTATTGACATTTAAAAGGTTCAACCTTTCACTACTGCTCATGGGCTTCTGAGCAGTCGGAGAGAATGAGCCTCCATCATCTCCGAGGTGAGTTCACCGGCGGCTGTGAACCGAGGGGCTTCTGCATGATTTAAAAATGAATCTGTTTGTACAATGTGTCATCTGCAGAGCCGCTCAAAGGGGGCTGAAAAGCTGTCATAGAAGCGTTTGTTGCAACTAAAAATACAGATTTGGATTTACCTTCATTGTGTAGCTTACACACACAAACCTGAAGGGGACAGACGCTCTGATGCACACGACGATTCTTGATAAACACGAGGCAGCATAACAAGTGTGATAAGTTGGAAAAGGACGCAAGCACAAAGCATATTGTTCATCATATAGTGCGCCTGCTTAACAATACTTATGCTGCATAATGTGAGATCAATCTGATGCGGAGCCCTCGATAGCTGAGTGTGCAGCATTTCCTGCAGCAGCTTTACAGTCCTAACACACCGGGACACGTCTCCATGCTTCATTACTCCAGCTGGATTTTGTTTAGTTCCTCACAGTGCTGTGGTCACATTTGATTTTGATGTATACAGCTATGGGACATCTGAAAAAAGGGGATTCAATTGGAGAATGTATTAGCTGAAAGGTGTTTAAGGGCACAGAAATCGGTGTGATTTTCCAGCCTGCAGGTACTTCAGCATGAAACAGCACGAGAAAGCTGACCAGTTCTGTAAATCAGTATATTCAGCTGGAGCTGCAGCACAGACGTCAAGGACGAATGTGAAGGAAGGTGAACTTCCAGGTACGGTTCTTGCGGGGTTTATGGGCAGAACACGTACATGCACCTTTTACTTATGAAGATGAAAAAATAATAAACTAAATGAAAAAAAAAACCACTGCAAACTTTTTTGTCATTCATGTGTCATCTTCACACTCCTTTTTCCTGTTTCTCTACCTTTCACAATAAAAGCCCTCGACATGACAAAGACTTAAATTCACTCAGACCATCTTCTTTGCCAGCTCATTTTTTAATTTCGACCTTTTAAAAACATTTTCCTATATTTTGACTTTGCTGTGGTCTTTCGTCTTACTTAGCCACTATAGTGTCGTGTACAAGCGGACATGTTCTGGAGTAAGTTTGGATTCTGCCTTTTCTTTCCTACGCCACAACTAATAACTTACCTCTTGAGTCTGCAAGGCTGCGTCAGTCCTTTACCTCAAAACAACTGAGTCTCACCATGTTGAAGAGGCTTTGGCTGAACTTGTACAGTACCTTTGCGTCTGCATATTTATAACATTTCACATCTCCTTGCCCATTTGTTTATCTCTTTCCTCTGTGCAGTAGACACACGTTACACCTTCCTTAAGGTTAAGCTTCTAGAAAGTGTTTGCACACAGTTCACAGAGAAACAAAGAGTTACAGTGTATGTTCCTATATGTTCAATTAATTGTAAGAAATATAATGTGGGTGTACTACCTACCGAACTCACCACTGTAACCTACACTTGAGCTGGAGGTGGTTATAGGATAAGGAACAACTAGTCTTTGCAGTCAGCGTAGGAAGACACAAATCTTTGGATACGTTCTCGACAATTCAGCACTTGGAAAAAGAGATCTCGGATGTTGGCGACATTCAAATCAGCACTTAATTTAAAGCGTGCTGTCAGCTGCTTAGAGGGGTTTAGAGGCAAGTTACTTAGGATTTTGTAAAAGAGCCAACTGGCAATGAACTTATTTAAATCAGCTCATTATTCATTATCTCAATCATTTCAGTTCCTTAAACTGTCGCCAACAGTCCAGTACTGCTTGTTAAATCTCTTCATTTAAACCAGAACTACAACCACCCAGGGACACAGACGCTAACTGACTGCAACACACTGTTTCACTCAGTTATTTAGTCATATTTGTAGAAGATTTGCAGTGTCATCCACCAGCAGAGATTACATTTGAATTTGCACTATAACGGCTACGCTGGATCTCTGTCATCTTTGGAGAACTTTCGCGCTTAAGCTTTCATAATCACCCTTGTAAAACCCTTGATCTGAGCTCTGGTGGGTGATTAAAGACTTGGGCGATAAAAATGGAGCTATTTGTGGAGAGGACAGGCCGGCAGAGAGGGCAGCATGGACATGCCTAATCAGGATTAAGCCAGAAAAAAAAAAATAAAATAAAACAATGCGGAAAAAGAGACCAACTTCCCCTCAGAGTCTGTGGACGTCCAGTCAGTGGAGAATATAACGACAGCAGAAGTTTGAGGGAAAGTATTAGTGGAAGCCCACTCGCTCAGTCTGACTGCAGCACTGAGATGGGTCTGTTATTGCCTCAGGAGCTGTGCTTATTGCATATTTATTAAACAAATAATTAACACGACTGTGTGAGTGTGTGTGTGTGTGTGTGTGTGTGTGTGTGTGTGTGTGTGTGTGTGTGCATGACTGCCGCCACTGTGCTTTTTCATTACACCGCTGTGTCTCGACTCACTGGCAGCCGTCCAAGGCGTTCCAGGCACCGATCAAGTCCGGGCGTGAGATGGCGGACGGAGGAGGAGGCGCAGCGGAGGGAAAAGGTGGATTTATTAGCCACAATTAACATCAAGCTATTGTATAAGGCTCCTGTGGACAATATCAAAGGGGCTTGCTGAGCAGAACAAGCAGTCTGGTTTCATTAAAAAGGGTCTTGGTGGTGTCGGAGGGAGACAAAGGTGACACCCGTCACGAGGAAGGATATCCTCAGTGAGCCCGCCAATGCTCAGTGAGCTCAGGGCGTGAGGCCTGCAGCCTCCCCCTTCGCACTGGAGGAACTCTGCTTTCTGTGCTGAGCCAAGACTGCAGAGCTGCACCCGGTCATGGATCCGCCTCATGATGGGATATGAATATGTATGCAGGTTAACTGATGTGCTAGACTCTAATTGCGGTGGGAGGGGAAAGAGCCTGAAGTGCAATGCTTCATGGGAGCTGCTTCCCGTCTCAGTGTATAACATATGAGTCCATAGCAACATAAGAGCGGGACACTCAAGGCGCTCTTTTTCTCTAAGTCCATTTTTTTTTAATCTGGCTTTTTGTTGGTGTGTTCTCTTCACCCTCTTCATTCCGATAGCAGCAGAGTCATTTTGCTGGCATTGATCTAATTATATTTGTTGCAGCTTTTGTTGTCCCATAATTTATGCCTCCTTGCCGCTGCCAATTAGGTTTAAACCAAATGTGATTATGAAGAATAAATGCTAGCGTTCGGCTCCACTAGAGGGTGGCACATCAGTTTACCTAAGGCAAGGCTTTTCAAACTTGGGGGAGAAAAGCAGAATGAAGCTAATTTTAAGGGATGTGCTTTTAATTTTGAGGGGTTTGCGTAAGCACAGTGGAGCATTTCAGATTAACCCCCACTCTCCCTCCCCGCCCCAAAATAGTGGCAACCATGAAATTGTTTTAATTAGGCCAGCTGACAATCCAAACACTCTGGACCTCTCTGAATGGGGATGAAAACAAACCATTCACCTTTGCATTCATTAAACTAACATATACAGCTGGAAAGGGTCAGATTCCTTTGGATGTATTCACAGTTTTAATTTATGGTTCATTTTAAGGAAGCCAGTGGGGAGCTTCAGAATAAAAGCCCTCAGCAGCAGAAGGCTGGTGCTTAAACAACAGACATGTTGTGAAGGTCAGGTTGTTACTGATGTTTGGACAGAGTGACAGCTGCCACTTTTTGAGCAAAGGTCAGTCCGTCGGCTCGCAGCTCTTACATATCACCAGTAATAATTGCAGGCGTGCGCACACATTGATATGCATGTTTGCCCACCAAATGTTCCGAGCAATTTTGTCTTGAGAGAGGTTCATTAAGACGATCTGTGTGGAAATCACGGCACGTCTTACTTCAGCTGTTAAGTCCAAAGCTGACATTATTCCACCGATGTTCAACAAATTGCAAATTTCACTCCCAGCACTTGTGCACACAATGTGTTACAACATTTAAAGTAGCCAATGCAATTTTCATTTCCGTCTCCAAATGTTTGCGAACCACATCATCACTGCCGACGCAACAAAGGAAATGCTGTTGACACATCTCCTGTCTCTCTGTGTGTCGATACGGAAGGAGGACACAAACATCAGTATTAATCTGCATTAATCACAGGCGTTAATAATGTAATGTCGAGTATGAAGAGCGCTGTGAGGGCCTTCTAAATCACTCAGGACGTCTGACTTTCAGGATCAGTGTCAGGACGCTCGAAAATCAATCAGAAAACAATCGGAGCCATTGATTAACGGGTGATTTTGACTGATTTGATCTTTCTACCCTGCGCACCAAGCCTCAAGCACTTTTTGTGGCTAATATGGAAGTCTAAAAGTGTTTATTATTCAACCAACTTAAATATGAATGCACTATAGACAGTACGTTTACAATAATGCAGAATGTATAGAATGAAATGTTGGCATTTTAAGCGCGATGGCAGCTGAGCCTGAGACCACAGTATAAGACTGTGTTGAGACATGGCTGTTTTTAACAAAACGTCCGGGTGTTTCCAGGTTTGTTTGGAGCAGCAAAGTGGATATTAATGAGGAAACATTAGGAACATTTTCAGCTGTGTTTGTGGAACCAAATCCAGCGTAAACTTCCCAAGTGTTTTTTTGTGACGGACAGTAAGCACAGCATTGTGACATAAAACTAAAAATGAAACCTAAAGATATGTTACGGAGGTAATGGTATTCCCGTCGAAATGGAAACTTTCAGTGACATTTTTCTTTATACATTTGATAATTGCAATATCTGTTTTGACATTTAATTTTTTCAATGAGATTGGTCTTTTTAGTGCAATGATAAATTAAACGAATTACAGTTCAATTTGTCACATATTTCCAGTAATCGCTCTGCAGAACAGGTTATACATATTGCATAAGTGATGAAAAGGACTTTAGACCAAAACACAGTTCTTCACCATGAATGGAGATGGTGTGTAAAATGGACCACTGCTGTTCAACAAATACTGAGGAAAATTAAGTTATCAGATACCAGCATGTAAATGCAAGGGTTGTAGCCATAACACTGACGGACTTTTAATAAACACTGCTTTATTAAAACTGTATCTAGATTCCAGTCACCAGTCGCTGTGTTTGCCCATAGGGCATCAGCTCGACCCGCAGGGACCATCAAAGGTTTGAGCCGCAGCGGGGAATAACACGAAAGCAATAAAGCTATGTTGTTTGTTCTTCAGTGGCTCCTGAGATCTTGCTCACACGCACTCCGCAATTTAATTGAAATCATCCGTCCATCGTTCAAGACGACAGTTTTAATTTACAGAGATAAGCAAGCCTGGCCTTGACCTTGCTCTGCTCTGACACGGATCGCTGCCCCTACACCTTTCCAAGGTGCCTTCAATCAGCTCGGGGTTTTCTTTGGACGATGCTTCTCTTTTTCTGCCGATGCGGAAGTGCTTCTTATTTTCCTCCCCGCTCGGCTGTTCCTTTGACATGTGCAGCGTGAGAAGAGAAAATCTATGTAAACAGTACTTCAGTCAACAGATCAACGCCGCTCTCTGTTCCGACTGACCGGCGATATTGATTACATAATGCTTTGTTCACTCGGCTGCTTCCCTCCCTTTGTTGCCATTATCAGACGGTGTGCACAAAGCCGGTCACTCACACCGCTCACTGTGAAAGAGAAAAGTCCACGAGTGCAATTATGAGGAGAGCAATAGCAGTGGCTACCGTGATGGCTTTTTTGCGCCGGGGCCCACGGCTTCGAGACTCTTAAATCCTGCTTTTAAGCGCCTTTAGTGGAGTGTGAAATACAGTGCGTTGGACTCGATTATACGTGGGTTCCATTTGCCGGCGAGGCTGTGTGGTTTTCTGACTTATAGAAGTGGAAGCTACAGTCGTCTGGTGAAGTCACATTCACACACTTTCCTTCTTTAATTGATATTAATTACTTGTCAGCTGCCTCGCGTTCAATTCTCCATGGCTGACAGCCCTGTGGACTAACTGAAACTTTACTGCGCAAACTGCACTCTAAGTGAGCGACTTACTGTGAGCTGATTAATCCTCTGACACGCTAAAATAGTTCAACAGCCGTATAGCGATCAAGAACATTCACATTGATGTACATTTTACCAGGTCTGCCTTCAAACTACTCTGCTCTTTAGACAGACGCCAGGTCGATAATATAATTTATAATATATAAACCTCTCAGATTTATTCTGATAGAGGGCAAATTTGACTGATTGAATGACAACAGCTCCCCGAGCGCTTCATAAAGACAGCACAGGCAGAAAATGGCGTTAAAAAAGGGTTTTGATTAAATGTTTATTCTCCCCAGAGTCCTGCATGTGTTCATATTAGAGGGCAAATGAGAGAGAGGGGAAGTTTTTCAGTGTAAAAGCTCAAATGAAATCGAGGAAAAAAAAAAAAAAAAATAAAATAAATATATATTGCAGGCATAGAGGAGGGGTTCACTGTCAGGAGGAGGGTCCCTCGGCCTCGCCTCAGGCGAAGATGCTGCATTAAAGCTGGCCCACACTCTGGGTCAGCATTAAACACCCCCCTCTGTGTATATGCACCAGTCAGTGCATTTTCACTTTTGATATGATGCTTTACACTTCCTCGCCACTGCCAGGTGAGTGAGAGAGAAAGGGGGCGAGGTAGCAAAAACCAACGGATAAGAAAAGACAAACAGCATTAGCATTACTGTGGTGAGCAGCTTTGGCGGAGAGGGACTTCTTTGAAGACTTACAGTCTAATCCGATCTGCTGAGCCGCCATCTATGCCTCAGCTTTTGTTTCTCAGTCTGTAAGACCGAATCCTGGAGGAGCCGCAGAGAGAGGGTCAATGGATTCATCGTGTAGAGTGCATGGTAATATGAGGCTTCTTGTTGATAGCATTAAACAGAACATTTTATAGTTGAATATGCTTTGTTTGCACGTTGACCCTTGATAATAACAGTAATCCTGAGCATATTTGGCCGTCATGTACTGGAAAAATGTGTTGTGAATATCAAGTCGTGTTCTCACAGCTTGCTCTGCGTCCCTGCTCCCTATACATTATGATGCATTACTGTAGCTCAAATATAAAAAGGATTCCTATTGAAGCCCTTTCCATTTTCTCTTAAGAAATCAAAAGCGTGTGGAAATAAAGTGTCACAGAGTGCAACACTGATATGTTTATGTCCACATTAGACACATGTGGCTAAAAGTGATATCATCTGAATGTGTGTTCTGACAGAAGGCAAACCACATTTTCACTCCGAATTAAACACTGTCAACTCACACTGCCGCATTTTGGCATCAATTTGCACGGCCTCAGATGAATTCACGTCTTATCAAGTCTTTTATTGACTTTGTCTGCAGTTGCGTCTCCTCTTAAATGAGCTTTTTGTTCTTCCTGATCACACAGTAACACACTCCATTTATATTAATTCAGCACATTAGGAATATCTGTCAGTATCACTAAATGCAATTTATCAGCGACACAATCTACAAAACTCCACAATGACAATGAGATGGAGATAAATCAACACTTTGACAAGTCCCCCCCCCCCCTTAGTATTTCCAACTGGTACTACAGTTGGCGCCACTGTCAGAGTAGCAATCAACCATCAGCACAGGACAAAACACGAGTTAATTCATTCGTTTAGTCTATAATGGGGAGATAAAAGCAGATAGAAATGGTGCCAGGCTGCCAGCCTACTACAATACCAGTCAGCCTTCATTTTCCTGGGAGATTTCGTGCCCAGTGGCTGAAAAAATAGTATGTTAAAGTGAGGTTTTGCGGAAACAATCCAAACACTAATGGGGTCATTATTCTATGCCCATTACATTGTGCAATCAACATTTACTTTCCCAGTTCCTAGTTTCCAAGCCCAGTCACCAGGATATAATGTTAGCAGTTAGCGTTTCTGCAAACCACAGATATGCATCTGAGGTTGACCTTTGTATTATAGGTGGCATACAGTATCACGTTCATATTACATGCTCATCAGCCACCTTTCACATTAGGAGGTGGAGAGGATGCCGGTGCAGTTCTAACAAGCCACAAGGCTGCCAAACTGATGACCGCAGGTCGAGTCACTACTGGATGTTCTGAAGGACATCTTGGAACATGTCCATCTGTTTTCATGGCAACCAAAACCTGCTATTTTTCACATGAAGTCAGACCATCTCCAAATCTGTAATCGTTGGCACAAAAACTGGTATTTTAAGCCAAATAATGGGGTTTTCTGAGCCTACAACCAAGTGGTTTTTGTGCGTTAACCTAGCAGAGCGTATGCATATTGTTGAGAGAGGAATAGAAAATTCACCGTAAATAAACGTTCAGTTTTAACTCATCTGCGATTTTGCAAAACAAAACATACCTAACTTTTATTCTGCCGATTGGGTTGGATATACAGGTATTGGATTTAAAAAAATCATTGATATTAGATTCAGAAACAAAACCCAAAGAGCATGTCAGAGATAAAACCGATTATTAGCATACTGATCTCACCTTTAAAACATTAGCTCATCGGGTCAGATGGGAGATCAGTGCAGAAAGAGGTAAAGAAAGGTGCATTGTTGTGCTTGTGAAGGTGGTCCAGTGGAGCTGCAAAAGAGAAGCAATGAAACAATTTGAGTTTGTTTAAAGGAAACGGGAAGGGAAGACATGAAAGGCCTCGCTCTCTGAACATCAAGTGCTCCGGCACACTCACACAGGCATAAAGGTCCGTACGGAATAGGAGCTGAGTGAACATGGTGGGCCTTTGTTCAGGCGTTGGCGCTAGTTTAGCCGCGGTAATAATGAGAAGCCACTCCTGTGCACTCGCAGTGTGTGTTGTAGAATCATGACACGGGCACCATTTATCCCTCTCCCATTCAATTACGATTCCGTCTGGACGTTGGCGTTTCTGCTGCCACAGCAGCGGAGAGAGAATTCACTTTTGAGGGACTTCAAAGCCGGTTTGAACGCTCAAAAAGCCCCCCTATAGCAACCACAGCTCAAAGGACAGCGGGTACAGTGACTGCCAATTAGGAGTTCCAACGAGTCCCATTAGATCCCAAAGAAAAATAGATGTTTCAAAGGGGAGACAGGGAAGAAAGTGCTGTTTTATGAAGGGTGCTAAAACATTTTATGCCACTGGACTATAATGCCACTATATTTTTGCCTTTGGCATTAGTTTTTGAAGGACAAGCTGTTATTTTAAAGGGAGTTACTCACCTGTGAGTTGTCAGATGTTGGAGCTGAGTGCCATTTGATGACACTTTCTAATAAACTCATCGAGAGCGCCCTTCAACAACGGTCATCACAATCACAGCTGCAGAAGGTGAGACTGAGCGAGGTGGAGGGAAGAAGCAGAGGCTGGATGTGCCCCAATCACACACAAAAAAGATTTAACATCGCCCTGAGGTGTTTTTACAGCACTGTTGTACCTTAAAGGTGCATTAAGTAAGATTTTACTGGCCCATAACACAAATGGCTGTAATAAATCATCAGGGATTTGATAAAGTGACTCAGCAGTTACCTTGCCCTCTGCTGGTATTTCTGGATTTCAGTAAACTCACTTTCCGACTTGACCTCCATTCACTTACTTGTACTTTCAACAGCTCAGGGATGTCATTGTGCAGAGGACAGGGCTGTGAGTCAGACTCTGGAAATATCTGATCTTTACAAAGGCAACGAAATAAAGTGTCATCGGATGAAAAAACATTCTTTTATAACTTGATAAAAATGTGACTTTAATGTTTGGGTAGATTCAATTAAAGTCATGATTCAGAACCAAACAACTGCTCTGATGGCGGCAGATTTCACAGCTTGACTGTAAATAAAATCCCACCCAAAGGATCAACGCATTTAAGTGCACCTGCTCCCTCTTACGACCACTAAGATCTTGTGTTTTTGCTTTGAAATAAATAGTCTGAAATTACCCTCCATAAATTGTTATTCCGTGCAATAAACCAGCACATGACGCAAAAAGTCCAAAATACTTCCAATAAATGACCTTTAAACAGTGTCGTGTCATATTAAGGTAGTGGTAACACGAGGAAACATCCCCGCTCAGCCACGTGTGCTTGAAAAAAAATGATGTAAGAAACCAAAAGCAGCAACAGGCTACATGTTGAATTATATGTCAGATTTGCTGTTTGGCTGAGATGTTATAAAAGAGGGTAAAAAGAGTAAGTTTCTTGCTATAATGAGTTTATACAAAAGTTTATACAATATAATAATGTGAAAATGGCTTATTGTGACGTGAAAAACATGTTCTTACAATAAACTTCTTACTTTATAACATGATACTAATCCGTTGCACTTTTGTGGTGTGGCAGCAATTCACTGCCCTACATAAGAAAGAAAGTTTTTTGTTGTTGTTGTTTTTTAAGTAATGTGCGACATAACAATTGCGACAAGACGAGGCTCAACTAGGCATATTACCAGACATGACAGGATAAGCACATTCATTATGGGAGGACAAACAAACATTGAAGAGACGGAGAGGGGTGACAAATAAACACGGTAACAGTAAGACAGTTTGGGAAAGCTGCCTGAAAGGTTAAATAACTGCTGAAAAACTAGCTGTTATGGAAATGCGTGGGCCAAAATGGTGATTTTTCAACACGCCCTCATAACTAAATTACTAAATTGGTCGATTGCCTCCATTGACTCCCTGAAAAACAAATTGGTGACTGCTGGATATAGCCATCGACAGGTGTACGGGACCTTTATCATCACATGGTTAATGTTGTGAAATAGTTGCAGTTCGGTTACATTTAGGCACTAAAGCTACTTGCTTAGGTTTAGAAAATATCATAGTTCAGGTTAAAGTATGCCAACTTCAGTAACATTAAGAAACCTGACATAGCTTATACGTAATTTAAAATCAGTCGGCGCTGACTCACACATGGGCCATGAACAGAGGTATGCTGGGTGAAAGTCTGGGTTGGTTTGAACCATCCATCCACTCCTCCTCCAGATGCTAACTTTGTCAGTCTTCATTCTACGTTCCCTGACTTCCTCCTTTGCTCCCGTCTTAATTTCTACGCCTATGCGTTGTTGTAACCAGCTGCTAGCACAGACGACCTATACATCTGTTTTTCAGGCTGGGTCTGTAGTGGCTTGTGTAAAACAAGAGTAAACAGCAGCGTGGTCTTTTAATTTTACTTTAACTCACCAGTGTGTACATTATGTATCTTGGCTTGATTACGACTTGGCATAGTGACGGTTTGTACTTGGCAGCCGTCACAGATCAGCACTTCTGAATGCCAGCATCTTCAGGGCTCTTGAAGACAACCTAAGATTTCATGAACATATGAGGGGCTTCGTCGTCGGCTCTCGGGCTGGAACCCTGGGTCCCGAGAGCCGACCAGCATCACGACTGTACTTGATGATGATATGACACAGTTGTTAATGGAGGAGAGAACCAACCCCTGTCAGCCCCTTTTCATGTGGGTCATCTAACAGGTGAGATCACGCTGACAATCCATGAGAGCTTTCCGTCACACAAATTAATGGACACTTCCAATCTAATTTCAGCCCCATACCTCCACAGGCCTCATCCGTCATCCTGGTTTCACCACGAGCCGTTCCACAGTCTGGCTTCTCAATCAGGATGTCTCCTGCTGCGGCACTTTTCCTCTCAAAAACAGTTGTTGTTGCTTGTTTTTATTTAAAGGCAAAAGTCTTTGCAGTGAGTTAATGTGCTACTATATATCAGGTCATGAGAATTAATGGGAATTAACCTTTTTCTAATTGGACTTATAGCTCATCTGTTGGAGAGATATTATGCCAGAATGATTCATTTGAAATAATGTTTCGAACTATTTAGAATATCCATTAATGTTTTGAATGGTTTACCAAAACTCTCACTGTTTCTGGCTTATCAAACGGGATGATTTGCGGCAAGGTGGTCAGATGTATTGATACTTCGATAGCACCCACCAAAAGTACCAAAGAGTTATGGATCTACAGTTAGATATCAACCAAGGGTGTAGAGATGCTAACATTATCACAGATACGTGGGAATGTGCTCAGTGTTGTGTGATAAAACAAAGAACAAAAACTTATCCTTTCTTTTGTGCCTTGGACTTCATTTTTCTTTTTGAAATGGAATTGGCGATGGTATCAAGGTGTTGAGTTTTTTTTAAACAAGAGTATTCGATATTGTGTTATTGCAGTTGTAATAACTAAATTCTAGTTATTCGCGCAGCCCTAAAAGCATGAAGGTAGATTTGTGTCTTTACTATTCAATCAAAAAAAAGTTGCTTCAATCAAAATATATATTTTCAATTAAAAAAAACCTTCACTTCAATCAAAAAAACCCTTTTCAATCAAAGAAAAAAAGTGTTTGAATGCAAAAATATAGTTGAGACTCATAGAAATGCATTTGAACACTGTTTTTCTTTGATTGAAAATGTTTTAGATAGATAGAAGTGAAGGTTTTTTTGTTTGAAGCAACTTTTTTGATTGAAGTAATGTTGTTTTGTGTTTGGGACATATTATGGGTAGGACATTTGTGTCATTATAACTCAATCAAAAAAAAAGTTGCTTCAAACAAAAAAAAATATTTTCAATCAAAAAAAATCACTTCAATCAAAAAAAAGACTTTTTCAATCAGAAAAAACGTTTTTGAATGCAAAAAAAATATTTGAGACTCAAAAAATTGCATTTGAACACTTTTTTTTGGATTGAAAATGTTTTCTTTGATTGAAGTAATCTTTTTTGTGTTGGGCCATATTATGGGTAGGACATTTGTGTCTTAATTATTCAATCCCAAAAAAGTTGTTTCAGTCAAAAAAAATATTTTCAATCAAAGAAAAAACTCAAATTCAAAAATAAAAATCATTTGAAGTGTTGTTGTGTTTTATTGAAAATATTTTTTTTTCGATTTGAAGTGATTTTTTTTCTTTTGAATGAAGTGAAAAAAGTTTTGAAGTCTTTTTTTTTTTTGATTGAATCATTTTGACACAAACATCCCGCAGTGGGCGGGTGCTTCCCCATTGGTCAGACATGTTTGAGTGACAAGTGTCTACACCAACGACGTCTTTCTGACAAGCAAGTCATGGTCGCCAGCAAGCCAGGGAGCAGTGCTGGAGTTGTTAAGGAGATAAAACAGTATTAAAATGATTGGCGTCATGTTATTAACCTACTCTGTTTGATGGGTGCAGGGTGCGCTAACGGCTAGCTGATAACGTTAGCCGATGGCCCTGCACACTGAATGAATTGTTTATTTCACTTAAGCACAGAGCAGCGCTGCCTGTTTAGCAGCAACAGGTCATGCAGAGCCTGAGTCTATCTTCTCACACAGCCCGCAGGATTCAGTCTGTGACTGCGGTCAAGCCAGCCGTGGTTCGCGTTTGCTTGGTCAACTCAGCCGCACGTTGTTTTCTAGTGCGCGAATCTACTAACATTTACGGTAATCCTAATGAAACCGCTCTGAAGAGCTTCTGGAAGTGACTGTGGGGCAGACTGCAGTCTCACATCAGACCCATGAAACATACGGTACTTTACAGTAATTATTCCTGGTTCAGGAATTCATTTCACCCAACAGCTGGCCTGTGGACTGTTGTTTGACCACTAATGACGTTACTTATTATAACATTAGCACTAGCAATAAACAATTCATTCAGTGTGCAGGGCCATCGGCTAACGTTATCAGCTAGCCGTTAGCGCACCCTGCACCCATCAAACAGAGTAGGCTAATAACATGACGCCAATCATTTTAATTCTGTTTTATCTCCTTAACAACTCCAGCACTGCTCCCTGGCTTGCTGGCGACCATGACTTGCTGGTCAGAAAGACGTCTTTGGTGTAGACACTTGTCACTCAAACATGTCTGACCAATAGGGAAGCACCCGCCCACTGCGGGATGTTTGTGTCAAAATGATTCAATAAAAAAAAAAGACTTCAAAACTTTTTCACTTCATTCAAAAGAAAAAAATCACTTCAAATCGAAAAAAATATTTTCAATAAAAAACAACAACACTTCAAATGATTTTTATTTTTGCATTTGAGTTTTTTCTTTGAAAATGTTTTTTTTGATTGAAGCAACTTTTTTGGGATTGAATAATTAAGACACAAATGTCCTACCCATAATATGGCCCAACACAAAAAAAGATTACTTCAATCAAAGAAAACATTTTCAATCCAAAAAAAAGTGTTCAAATGCAATTTTTTGAGTCTCAAATATACAAATATATTTTTGCATTCAAAAACGTTTTTTCTATGATTGAAAAAGTCTTTTTTTTGATTGAAGTGATTTTTTTTTATTGAAAATATTTTTTTTTGTTTGAAGCAACTTTTTTTTTGATTGAATTATAATGACACACATGTCCTACCCATAATATGTCCCAAACACAAAACAACATTACTTCAATCAAAAAAGTTGCTTCAAACAAAAAAACCTTCACTTCTATCAAAGAAAACATTTTCAATCAAAGAAAAACAGTGTTCAGATGCATTTTTTTGAGTCTCAACTATATTTTTGTCTTTCTTTGATTGAAAAGGGTTTTTTTGATTGAAGTGAAGGTTGTTGAATTGAAAATATATATTTTGATTGAAGCAACTTTTTTTTTGATTGAATAACAAAGACACAAATCTAACTTCATATAAAAGGAAATAAACTACATAACTGTCAAAACAAAACCTTTAGCAGGTTGGCAGCCTTGTCATGAGATCGGCCTATGTGACCACTGTTGGGTTGTGTATCTGATTATCTGATGGTACAAAAGTCAAGACAGTCTATAGTCTACAGTCTATAAAAATACAAGAGGCATGAGGAGAAGACCCAAACTGTGTTGGGTCTTCTCCTCATGCCTCTTGTATTTTTATAAAAGGGATTGATTCATTACACAGAATCTGAAATACTTAAGAGAGACTTAGTAACTCTTACATTTTCCAACAAAGGATAATTTCCACTACAATGATTCCTAGTTACAGAGTCGAAGAATGTAATACACATATAAAAGACACATGAATAAACCATATCATGAATCAAGCACGACCAACCAATAAAATCAAACCGAACCCATCTGTGTCTCCTTTACTTAATATAAGATAAACAGCCAGAGCATTATTATAAGCATTATTATAATATGAGACTCCTAATATAAATCAGTCTCATTCCGCATTTAGTATTGGGTTATTTATAATTTTTTTCACAGGTCACCTGCTGCTGTAAATGACACATTTTATGCTGCTTCTTGATTTTCACAATACAATGGCATCACACACTGACATCAACTGAGTTTGTGAGGCTAATCGTTAAGAACAATGCAGGGGGAAACATTCACGTCTCTGTTTAAAGAATGTCATATCTGAAATTTTCCCAACTGAGATAATGTCTTTGATATGAAGGTAAAAAAGACTGCGTGACTCCTAATGGCTCCTGTAAGAGCTGAGTGGTGTTTCCTCCCTCTCTGTCCGTCTGATGGTTGTCAGCTTTGTTTTCCATCTTTACTTCTTTTTACTCCGCAGGCTGAAGGCTTGTCCACCTTCCATCACTGAAGCAATCATATGAAAACCTTTTTGTCTTTCCTGCCAATAATCCGTTCACAATTGGTTGCAATTTTCACACCCGTCCAGGTTTTCAATCCTCTGTCTTGGAACTTTGACCTGTGAACCGGTGTGGCCGTGGCATCCTTGACTCAACCTTTATTGGATTCTGCCCAATTGACCGTCAGGTTTCTCTTTTGAGGAAACATCATCACAATGTGTTGCCATTGAATTCCCATACTTTTTTTGTTGCACTGGTCAATTCCATTTGACAGGTGATTGGTTTTGTACCTGCGACCTGATGATAGCGTCTGTGGAGGAGGACAGGGAGGGAGGCAGTGACATCGGTCAGAAGGTCATTTAGGGGTTGGAGACTGACCGCCCTATTTATTGACAGTATCCTGGGAAGCTGTTCTCCTATTGCTACCTAAAAATGTCTGAAAGTGTTATTCTGCTTCGATGCAAAATCGAATACCTACCTACCTCATGGGAGGGATAGAAGAACTGTAATAACCGATTACAAGGTTCAAAGCTTATGTCAAATGATCTGAGGTAACTATAAATATAATGTCAAAATTAACCTATTATAAGGTAATTATGTTTTCATGTAAGCATACCGGCTTATTAATGTGCTTTTAGTAATAAATAATTTATTTATTTCCATTTTCACTTCGGGTTGGCTCGAGCTGTGACAAGCGTGCCTAAATTGGTTTTCAAAGAAAGAAGCTTATTGACTGTGAAAAAAAAAAAAACAGTGTGTTGCAGAGGAAGCCGACTCCTCTCGCTCCAGAAGGAGAACATCCCGTGTTGATCAACAGAGGTGTTGTGATGAATTATATGTTATTAATGAGAGGCAGCACATTGTGAAAGAGATTACAGATGGATTTGCCAAAGGCGCCTTCACACTCGGATCCTGTTGGAAAGCCCAACACTGTATATTTTTCAATGTTTTTAAAGGTTTTTAAAATGTATTTTTATGATAATGCGAGGTGAAAGAAAAAGGCTGAATACGTGCTGTCAGCGTTGATGTTATTAAAGGAGATGAGGCTACGGTTATGGACCTTGGCAGACATCAAATTTACAATGTGAAACAACACATTTTCATATTAAAGCCACAGGCGGTAACAATCTATTCAAAAGGGGAATCAGATCTCAGAGACAATTACCACAACAATAACTCATAAAAACTGCCTTGTAATGCAGTAAAAAAAAAGGAAAATTGCTAATGCAAGTAAGTGATTATTCTCAACTCCTGAGCAAGAAACATTCAACTGGAAGAGAATAACAAGTCCAAGGCTTTGTTCACAAGTATTTTTCCTTAATCCACAACGCTGTCCTTGATTTTTAAAAAACATCTCTGTACACACAAGAACACTTCAAGTACCCAAATGTTTTCAGCAAGGTTCAAACCCAGAGAAAGCTCTGATTATTTTCAAGGTAACATTGCATTTCATTTGGTTGCCTGTCACTGTTAACTTTACAGAAACGTCAGAGAATGTAGTAGCAAGTTGTCGAATGTGACTACAATACAAATAAAATCTGAAAACATTGGCTCATCTATTAACATCTCAGCCTGAGTCACGTTGATAGATTATTATCATTATTCATTTAATGTTATATATTATTATTTTTTATTTTGTATTGGGGGGGGGCCTTCGTGGCAGAAATTACATATTGTGCTTCTTTTAACATTGAAAGTTAAGTTAATCAGGAAGTAAACATATATTTAGACCAAGCAGTATTTAGAAAAATCAAACATCGGTGCTAATCACATGCAAACAAAGCAGTAGTCCGCCATTCCTGATGTTTCTCATGCACGCTCACAAAAGATTGACGAAAAATGAATTGAACATATTGAAAGAATATCTTGTAACATTTTTCAGAATTTATATCAGAGTCACAAGTCTGAGACCACAAGTCCAAATGCTTCTATTTGTTTTGAATGCACTACTCTTTTTATTACAAATGACAGTTTGATAATATAATGGATATTGATAATCCAGCATGATTTGACGAGGGAATGCCTGGTTTTCTCAGTCTTCAGATCATTCTGGGTGAGTAATCAGGTTTTACACAAACACGTGGAGTCCATGCCAGCTCTAGTGCATTGAAGCAAATAAGGGATGGGCCAAGTACTAAAAAAAAAATCAACTTTTTACTAACGCTGTTGAAATGGGTTAATCATTATTTATGGAATGAAATACTATGATATTAGAAAGATTAGAGTATTTTGGACCAGTGGTCTCTTACCCCACTATATTTATTCTCTTTGGCACCCCTGCATTTCCTGTCTGTATCTCTTTTAAAGAATGGTGGATAGAGAGAGAGAGAGAGAGAAGGAATAGTAGATCAAATAATGAACTAACAAAGCGAAATATCAAAGAAGCAAAAATGGACCACATTTCAAACCAGGAGATTTCATCTATCACATGATTTTCCAGGACAGCTGTTGGGCATTAGATACCACTTAGTATGATATGAACCACAGAGTGGAGCTAATCCGGACCTATTCCCGTGTAAACGGCAACAACAACAGAGATCTTTTGTCAGAACAAGAAGAAGCGGTCTTCACCATCGACCGTCTGACTTTTATAGCTGCATCACCACCTCGACGTAAATCATTAGGTCAACTCAAGTTCTCCTCCAAAGATGGACCCACTGATTGATGGGAGTAATGTGTTGTTATGGTCATATTCTGCATCCAATTAGTACTGATCTATTGTTGCTGTGTGGTGTTGTAATGACCGCAGTGGGCGGGAGATGATTGGGCCTAATATCATTTGTCTCCCTAATCATGTGTTTATCACAGCGAGGTCTGCAGAGGGTCTCTGGTGAGGCATGTGTAAACCATGCACCACTCTTTGTCCTGGGTGAACCTGCGGCACCCTGTCGGAGAGGAAAGTCGTCATTAACATGCAGAGAGGTGAGGAGTGCCCGACTGCAGGGGCAGAAAGCCCGGCATGAATCATCATTAAAAGATGACGTGGCACGAGGTCACATTTCCCGGTTAGTACGGAGGTGGCTGCAGCTCAGGCTCAGTGGATTGCCGGCTACAAAGACTGGCACCATGCAGTTAGATAAAGATAAACTATTCTGCAAATAACTTCTGGGGGCCTCACTTTTGTGATATTGAACCACTCCATTCACTGTTAATTGCCTCAGTGTAAGGTTAATTGGCTTGTATTGGAGCCAGGAAATCCAATTAGCCCGGTTGTTATTCCATCTCCATCCACTCATTGATCCCCTTGTTTTGATCACAAAATAATAGTTTTTACAAATAAGATCAAGACGGACACAGCGGTCGTGGCAGCAGTGGTGAACCTCGACATTGTGGAAGCGTAGCACGTTTTATTGTCTGAGCGCCTTGATTTAAATTCACTCGTAATGTGTTTAAGTCTCAGAGACGAAGACCAATTTTAGTCTGTTTGAAAGTTCTAACTGAAGAGAAAAAGACTGTGAGTTGGCAGCAAAGTGGGGAAAAAAGCAGCCGGTGCGGCTGGGATGGGAACAGATTCTCTGAACCAGAAAATCACAGTTCCTCCTCTCCAGCACGATTCTGCCTTTTCAGCTCCCTGCAGAAGATCTGGGCCTCCTGGTGATGAAATAATACCAGATCACAATCTGGAGGATATAATGTGGGTCTAATTCCAGCAGAGACTCCTCAGCTGAGCTCAGTCATGACTGGAGTACTGGTGCAGAAAGATACTGCCAATGTAACAACCCAATTGCCAGTATTATGTTTCTGCAGAACCAAAGAAAAGTTCCAACTTTGTGTTTCTATATTTTGCAACTTTACTTTTGTTTAGTTTTAATTTTCCCTCTTGTCACAATGCTGTGCTTATGCTCTGGTTAGCTTTAGGCACAAAAACACTTTGTTAGGGTTATATTAGGAGAACATCGTGGTTTGGCTTGATATAGCTGTCTTTGTGGCCACAAACACAGCTGGAGATGTCCCGAGGTTACATTAAAAACACACAGTGTTGTCACCACAGACATGGCTACAGAGAGCCCGACTTCCCGTCAAAAATACCTGCTGTTTATTTTTCTTATTTCTTTTTTGCCACCACAAAAGCTGCTGGAAATTGTTCCAGGAGCTCCTTAAAAAAATCGAGCAGTGTTACATTTGCATATGCAGAAAACTCCTGTAACTCTCCTCTCAACATGAAAGTCAGGTTAAAAACATGTGTGGTGAACATGATATGACACGTTTTGTGGAAATGTCATTCAGGCAGGTCGCCTATGAGACATACCAATGTGAACATTTCTGTTTGCATAAATGTTAACTGCCAAAATGTTATCCTGGTAACTGGGCTGAATCTAATCCAAGGAATTACATGAACTGTAAACCATGCAGCATAAATTGTTTTCCACTTGTCTTTTGGGCAGAATAATGGCCAGCTTTTCTGTCCCCTGACACTGAAAATAAAAGCTGTTTCTTCACAAAATTGCGTATTTTAAGCAATTTGAAAAAGGTGGACGGTTGGGCTGAGATGTCTATATATAAGAGCACAGGCATCACAGAGGCCTTGACAGATGGATCCACATGTGGAACAAAGGCGATATGAACTGATGGATGGAGAGATGAATGGACGGATAGATGAATGGAGGGCTGGAGAAAAGTAGACAGGAATGATAAATGGGCCGAAGATGAATGCTGTAGCCCTTCACATACAAAGAATACCTGACGGTCAAAGCCTTTTGAGATGACAACAGAATCTTTTCAGAGATATGGGGTCAACGTTGCACCATACAGACGCCTGTAATTCCGCTATGGTAATGTCTCGGGCTGGATTATTGCACCGTTTGAGGGATTTTATTGTGGCTAATGTTCGATGATTTTCTGGTCCACTGCAGAGGGGGCCGGGACGGGTGCGCTGTGTGCAGGAAATGTCAATGACGATTAGCATAAGAAGAGGGAAGGGCAGGTCACTCGATGCATATTCCACAGCCCATTGGCTCAAGAGTATTAATAATAAAACAACACAATGAGGGGCTCGTGCACTAGTTCACTGCAGATCCATCGCAAATCAATTGTTTTTTTCTTGTGTGCGGGGTGAAATATTCATCCTGCACACCTTGCTGAGCTCCAATTAAAGATCTGTTGAGTGTCTCTGCATCTCTCTCTGCATGCGGGAGTCCGAACCACTGACCTCAAGGAGATGCTGAGAGTATTCAGAAACACATCTCCCTTCCTGTTCCCCTCACCCCCCCTACCCTTTTTATCCATCCCCCACTCCCTTTTCACCATCTCCCCCATCTCTCACTGCAGTGTTGTCGCAGTGAGTCTGTGTGTAGGAGAGGCATGTATGTGCATACTAACACGGGCCGCGCTGTGATTCCCCCCCCCCCCATGCCAACGCGGCGTGCCTGCTGCCTCACGCTCCAGATTCTTATAAATAAGGGAATAAGCATTGAGCTGTTATTAAAGTTGATGGAGACAGATGGCTGCTGTTGTTTACAAGTTTAACTAAATCACCAGCCGATCAGCTGTGACACCCCGCCGAAAGTTGAAGGGGCTGGAGAAGGAGGAAAAGGCAGAATAACAGAGCAAGAGAGCTGGTAAACTGATGGCTGCAAAACACCTTCAACAAATGATCGGAGAGATAATTCATCACTGCCCTCTATTACATCAGGAGTCTCCGGGCATTAGCATCAACGTATCTCAGAGATTAATGCACCATTCATTTCTCGGTTTACCTTCGAGTCCATCTACGCTCACGTGGAGTACGCCGGGTCAGTTATTTAGTCTCCTTTAAGTCGGGAGGTTCATGTAAGGAACAAAAGCATACATCTTTTCGGCGTGACAGGCGACAGTTATGGATTCAAAGTAATTTAGATGTCCACTTTGAATGCTAATGTATACAACGGGCATTGTGCTAATGTAGCGATTCATTATTTTACTATTCAGAGTCCTCAGGGGTGACATCTTGCTCGGCGTGGTCATCTTTAAGAGACAAAATTGTATATTGATTACAGTGTTTGGCTGGAGACAACTTCATTGTCACAGGGACGGCTCCACAGAGAATATGCAGACAAGTCCTGCTCACTGCGGGAAAAAACACATCAGGTATGTTCAAAGTGAAATAGTTCGTCCCCGATCCAAAACTCATAATGAATTGATATTTCCCAGTCTGCCATTCTACCCTGTCAGAGGTGACATTGATATTCATACATCGCAGCAGGCTCTGTGTCAATTTCCAAGCCTTATTCAAATCTGCTCTGAATGGAGCACAAACCCCCTCAGCAGTGCTGGCTGCGAGGATGATAGCCCGTCCTGTTTGAAGAGAAAATTACAAGAGCAATACACCCGGGGATCTTTTCTCATTTTGCGTGATGTCAATGCACAAGACATCTCGGAGCAATTCAATCTAAATGAAGTATTTTCCTCCATCTCTTTGTTTCTTTCTGCGCGTCATGCGTAGACAGGAGCAGCTCAGTCGACAGGATAACATTTTAGTAGTTTACTTTTCTGCAAAAGCCACAGATACAGCCATATGTGCAGCATGTGTCATTTGTTCAAGAAGTATCACATCACGTTCACATTACAGGTTTATACCCTGACAATTGTCAGAAGGTGAAATATGATGGTAGCAGAGTTACAGGTGTTTCTTTGTAAGTGTGAAATTTTGGGATATTTTTGAAGGAAATCAACAAAACAATCGACAAAAAACAAATAATTTGGATAAGAAGTCTGCAGCCGACAAAACCAGATGTTTTTAACGAAACCTCTGGATATCTCCAGTCGTGTTTGTGGCAACTAAAACTAATATTTTTGATGGGTAGTCTGCAGCAGACAAGGCAGTGTGTTTATGGTGACCAAAACAGGTATTTTAAGCCAAACCATGACATCTTTTGTGTATGAACTCAGTGCCTGCGTGGTAAACACACGGACACACACACACACACACACACACACACACACACACACACACACACACACATAGATGCACATTTTGCAGTATACTTTTGAGGAGATCCCATTACAATCCTTGACCCTTGCGACCTTAACCTTCACCCTCGTGGCTACACGTAAACTTAACCTTTACCCCTTCGTGAGCTCATTCCTAATTCAAAGCCATTCTGTTAAATCCCTGCAGCTTAAAAAAAAAATAACTGCGCTCCTTGTAATCATAATCTTTTGGAAGAAATGGACGCTTTTCACTGAGCCATTTTGAGTCATAAAGACTGGTTAAACACACACACACACACACACACACACACACACGCACACAGAGGGAGAAATGCAACATAAACTCTGTGATTATTTTACACACTCTTTGATGACTCACTAAAAATAGCCCTGGAGTTTTGTTAAAGTGTGTAAGTGGTTCGACACCCCGTGCTTGCTCCATCAGCCCCTCTGACCCCAGGTGACCCCCCTCTCCCTGACCTTTAGAAAGGCCAGCTGTTCTCCTTTACAGGATGTGACTGAAGAGGCGGGTCTCCCAGACACCAATTGATTAGAGAAGCATTAATCAAGCTGAGGGATTATCCCCAGCATGGAAAAGGCTTCTTTCTATAGTAAACCAATTATACTTTTTATGGGATGAGAAGGTTAACTGGCTGTGTGAGCAATCCGTTTAAACCATTGACACTGCAGGTCTGGAGAGGTGAAAAAAAAGGAGGAGAAGAATGTAGGCGGAGGAGCTGGCTGTGCAGGACGGGGGGCCGAGGGCGCGGAGGAGCGTAATATGGATTCGTGGAGGAGTTGGAATTGAGAGAATAGAGTGAAAAGCATAAAATGATATTATTGGCCATTAAAGTTAATTGGGGAAGTTGCCGTAAAAGGTCCATGGAAGGCAGGGATGCATGATGCCGCCCTTGCTGCTCACATAAAGCAGTGTTTTCCCTTCACGCTGCATTGAGCACGCAGGAGAAGGAGGGAGGGCGGAGAAGGAGATTCTGATAAAGGTTCTCTCTGCACTTTTACGGCTCCCATGACTTTAATGACCGCTGGCCTGATCTCAGGCTTAATGACGCCTCTGGTTTTAGGGGGGGTTAAATTAAACCTGTAAAGAGAAACATCCATTCATTACCACTCCCCTATAACTTACTGTCACATCAGTGAGCTGATAACAATTAACACTTAAAGCTCTCCATTATGATGACAGATTTTGGTTTATGGGGCCTAATCTGTTGAGGCTCGACTCGTGTGGCACAGCATGCAAATAAAATCGTCCTTTAAAACTAATCAGATTGATTGATGTTAAAGTGCATTACTAAAGGAAAGAATTTAATACTCATAATTGAATAATCATTTCACATTTGAAACTTTATGTGACTTTGCTTTGCATTGTTTTTTAAGTACATAGTTACATTTTCACAACACTATGCTGACGACGGGCTTGTAGACATTTCTGTTGAGGCTTTGGCCCCACATACAGCCTTTTTATCTGCCGTTAAGAACAATTTTTAAAGCTAAATTAAGACAAAATCAAACGTTTTTTAATTTACCAACCTGAAATCAAACTACAAGTTTACGGTGTAAACATTAAGTTAGCGATTTTCAAACCTTCAGTTGGTGTTTTTAGGTCCCAGATGCACCAGTCTGGCCTCAAAGAACGAACTATTGTGTTGAGTCACGTTGCCTATGTGTGATGCTTTAACATACCGCTCCAGACTGTTTTGCAACTGCCTGAGAGAAAATAACTCCTCAAACCAGCAGGTAGCAACAGTCATTCGTCATTCAAAAAGCGAAAACTGGAGGACTCTGGACTGCAGATATGCAAACTGTCATTATGATAAAGCACGTTTTACCTGCTATTTTCAAAAATAAGAAGAAACCTCACTAAATGGTGGAATCATAGTTACTGTAGCAACAGGTTCAAGAGGCTTTTACTTTCTTTTTTCTGTTTCTGTGGACTGATGCACTTAGCTGAACAGTCAGAGTAACTATAAAGTTGACAACAAGGGTCGATTATTGCCTAAGGAGTGGGAATTGCAAAAGATTGGGCCACAGACACTCACTGGCAGCTGACCATTAGCCTGATGATGCCTACTTGTAGATGAAAACAACTACCCTTTGTACAGATGTCTTAAGGACAAACAGTATTCGATTTATTCTGCTATTTTAAAAGTTCAAAACACTGACAGAAAACTGTGCACCCTCAATTTTTGTCAGTGAGCAACAAATTGCCTTAACGTGCCTGTTGGCTGTCCCTAAAATGACGGAACTGTCTTAATAAAACACCAAAGACCCTTCAGAATGGGATCGTTGCATCTTTCTTTTTCTATGTTTGTGCTCAGTGACCATGACACTGAATACTGTAACACAGAATATGACTATATTATTACTTTTCTGGCTTATGTATGGCTTGTATGGCGAATGTTTTGATAGAACAGTAAATAAAAAGAAACAGTAAGTAGCTGATTGAACTTATTTGTATTGTGGGCCACCCAGTGTTATTGGGATTATTCTGCAGTGCCAGAGTCTATTCGTACAATGTTAAGAATCTATTTTAAAGACAAACAGCTGTGTCTGATTTAAGAGGAAAATGTCTGTGGTGCACACTTCAGTTCTGCAGTGTTTTGAGGTTTGTCTGCTCCTTTAATGTAAAAAGTAGGGCTTCATATCGGTTCTGCTGCTGTGCTTGTTCATGACTGATAACCACTTACTTAATGAAATATGAGCAAAAAAGGAAGTAATGATTTATTTACACTTCCTCGCCATTTGTTCTTCTTCGTCCTTTTTGTTTTACTTTTATGCCTTTGCTGTGTAGTTATTCTCTGTGTTCTGAGACAGACTATAAACTTCAGGAACAGAGACCGAATTATGTGTCTCTAACTTGAGAAAAGGAATAGATCCAGTGAACAGTCTGTGGAGTATTGGCCCATATCTGTCTCTGCTTTCTGTCTTTAAATGCAGTTTGCAGATGACTCTAACCAAACTCAGGGGGCCTGATCAGCTGACACCGACGGGTCCGTCAGATTGGCATGCTCTTGACAACAGTGTGGGATTTGACAGACATTAAACTACTACTGAAGACCTTTGTGCCTGTTTTCAATGCCAATGTCTATTGCCAAACCCGGCAGTAACAATGAGATGCCTCCTGACTTATCGCATGATCCAACTTTATCACCTCCTGCCAATCTATTTGATAGAAATACAGGCCGGGCATTAATAGGTCGTATCTATTTAAGCATGATTACCTTTTGTTGTGACTAACACTTACTTTAAGGGACACTCCATCAACAAATCAAGTTCAGTGAACTTGTCATGAGGAGAATTACTCAGACTGGGAAAACAGTTGTCTAAAGTTCTCTAACTCTGGAGAGGTTTGGCCAGGTGAAGGAAAAATTGCCACTGTGATGTCACCATCAGTTTCAACCACTGACACATATAAAGATTGACATCATAACGGCACCCCAAAAGTGAAGCTAGAACATCTCGACCTGGTGGCTGGCGGCAGCAAAGCTCCTAAATCCTGCCCCTGTACTTGACAAACATGTTTCCCAAAGATGGTTTCTGTCATTTTGGGTCATTCTCATTACATCTATATCTAGATGTGTGAAAGTGTGATACATTTGGTTTTGATAGTCATTTGTTGCACTAAAAAACTGGTGTAACTCCAGTTTACCCTAACCCACAACTGGGTTTTGAGGGTATATGTGCCAGACCTCTACATTTCCCTTGAAGCACATGAAGACACATGAGGTTTTCTTGCTCCTGGTTTATTTAAAGACATGTCTCCAGATCCACCTGGAAAACTAAACACACACTTTAAAGACCATGTTTGCTTAACATAAACAATAGCGGGCACAGCATGTGGAATAGCGCTTTATCAAAGTCAAAATCCAGACACACAACAAAAAGTCACCACTGGCTGTGTGCTATGAAAAGGAAATAGTCTTATGATTTTAATTTGTTTGTTACCATTAATTGTTTCCTGATCTAGCATGAAAATCAGCAACATACCTGCAAATATGACATCTTTACTGGACGTTAACCTTCAAAAGGTGATGCCAAATCCCAACAGAAAACCTGTAACCAAAGTCCACACAGGCTAGCTACATGTCAGGTGTTCTCCAGTAAAGAGCTGCATGAGATCAGAGTGAGAAAAGATGAGTCACCACAGGGTGGACTGGCAGCAGCTCTGCCCACCACTTCTTTCAAAAGTCATTCCTGTGACTAAAACATTGATACAAGCACCAATTTTCTGCCTCAAATATGTCCTCCCTGTGGTGACATCCATCCCTGTAACCCCACCCCTCACCTCAACAGAGACACATTGAGATCCAAAACGTTAAGATTATCCTTAGTTGGAGCAAAATGTCATTATTTTATCATTTCCTTTTATTATTTGTCAACCATTTGTTTCATAAAGCTGATCTGCTGCCCCGCTTTCTCTCTCTGCACCAACTGTAAAATTATCATTCCTCAGGAATAAGGTGACCGCCTCTGATAAGGCGGCTGTTTCCAGAGCAAATATACTTGTCAAGTGAAGATAATTCTGATCCTGGTCCTGATCAGGGACTCCTTCTGCCGCTCTTAGACTCCCATTCTAATAGATTTCCCTTTGATCTCCACTGATCCACTGCAGGAGAGTGCTGGTATTAAGAAGTCACCCTGCAGGTTACAGTAATGGTGCAGCATATACAGAACGTCTCTCCTCCTCCGTTCTCTCCCCACATTTGCGTCACATGTATTTTCATGCTGCAATGTACTCATACGGGGAACCATTCATATTGTGCTGAAACCTGTTATACTGACAACTGTTAAAATGCGAAGGTGTCTGTGCCTGTTCTTCTAATTCATGTAGAAAAGATTTGATATGAAGTGAACACAGAGCATGTGCAGAGTTTATATTTGGCATCGACGCTGTGGTGGTAACATGGGAAGCAAAACCTACAGGTGGATGCACAGCAGTGAGTAATGTGTCATGTGTGAGCATAGCAGCAAGTTGTCTGCCGGCAATGGCTTGCATGTATCACTCTGTATAAATTAACTGTGGAATGTCCAGATTTATAGGCTGCTGGAATAAAGTTATTTGTACAGTAATTAAGAGACAGTAACTTCAAAAGTGTATTTTTTTCGATCAAACCACTGCCACTGAGTTATAATTTCATCCTAGTAGGCTAAAAAGTCATTTTATAATTGAGGACAGACTGCACCTGTTTGTCTGAATCATAAAAGTTATTAAAAATACAGCTGACCCTCAACACTAACTGCTGTGATGTTTGTTCAGTTCAACTCTTTAAAACTCAAAACTGGAGCGGTTTAGCTCTTCAAGAAAACAACATTCTATGAGGGAAACCTTCACAACTCACAGGCGAGACACACATGTGACCTGTGACGAACTTATGTCTATAAGCGGTAACTGAAATCAAGGGTTAGGAGAAATATTTTTTTCCTGATTGAAACCTAACATTTTGATTCCATTTTAGGGTTTTTTAAGGAGTGAAATGTTTTAGTTTAAGGTTTACACTGTATGGGTGGACAGAGAAGACTCTACAGTGTAGATGATACCGAGATTGCATTGGAGCTTGGTGGATGTTGATGTGGAAGAAACCAAGTTACCATGAAGTACAGGTGCTTTTGCTGCAGCATTGGTACATGTTCATGGGAGCTGTAGTTTTATGTATACTAACAAATGTTTCAAGATGTTTGAGAACATAGATAGAAAGGCTGGTGTAAGAAATGCTGACTGAAGAGATCGCTTTTAGTTTCAAAGGTTAGACAGGAAGTCTGAGGACTTCAACTCTGTGTGGCTCAGCGAGGCTGTTTGAGAGGGTCTCATAGTTGACAAGTGTCAACAAGTTAAGCAGTGTAACTTTACATGGAGCTATTTTACCACTTCTGCAGATATTTTTCCATTCTTTTTGTACCTTGATTAAAAGAGGTACATCGATTCAGTGATCAGCACAATATTATTAATGCAAAGTAAAAATATTGATCCGCATTATCATTTTAAGAGACAAGTTTGTGTAAATGTTTCAGTTCTGTGAGGAGATGTAGTGACTTAAACCATTGGTGAGTATCATAATAATAATACGTGTCAGTTGTTGAGCTATGAGGAGAGGAAAAGTAATGTAAAGTAGCACAGACTCAAGCTAATAATAATAATAATAAAAAAACATTGTTTTTTCTGTGGACCTTGGCAGTTAATGAGACAAGTTTTCTATGGTTGTTAAATGTTCTTGTCGCTAAGCCGTGTTTTATATGTCAGTAGGGTCAATTTAACTTTACAACACTTAATCAGTTACAGTTATTTATGTGGTGTTTTCATCTCTTATGGGGGCGTAAAGGAGTATTAGCTTCATCTATAAATGACTATGCGTTGGCATATAATCTCGTCTCATACTGATCACAGGCCCCTGCATTGAAATATTATAATGGCAGACTTGTGATGTTGCAAAGAATCGATATAACATCATATAGTGATGATACTTGATATTTACACCCCTATTAATCGCCTTGTTTCTGTGTCTATATGTCTCAAGTCTTTGTAGAATTTTAATAACATCAATACTACATTGTTACCTTTGTGATATTCCACAGACCTCATTAAAGCCCCGCACATATATCACTACACAGCAGCATGCTCAATCCATTTTACGGCATTTAGTTAATTCATCTTACCCCTCCTTCTCCATTACTAATGATCAACAGAGTGTAATAACATAATCTCCACTGCCAGCCCGGCAGTGAACACTTTCATGTGAGCATTGCCATGGAAGTGCTTCAGCTGGAGGACAGTCTCACAGTGGGATGTGCAGACAGGAGCTGCACATCCCGGCTGCCCCCCTGCCTTGCTTTAGTCTGGCTGACTGATCACCTGCATACATTACCCCACGGAGGGGTCAAACTCCAACTGTCCCACAGGACCTTCATTATTGCAGTTTAAAGCCTATTTCTGAAGCAGAAATGGCTAACAGCATGGAGACCAATTTCTGTACCAACAATCTGTAAAAAAGGCTGAAGCAATCTCCAACTGTTGGCTCTTTCAATCACCATGTTGAGGCAATCTGTTCAGGCAGCTGATTCAATGTCGGAGAACATCACCGTGAATGCAAAGTAAAACAGCAACGCTTTCAGCAAAGGCAGCACCGATCTTTTTTTTTTTTTTTTATGAATCCGTGCTCCCACAGGGGGCAGATAGAGGCAGGTGTGTGGGGGAGGGGAGCTGATGAAACATACATGCAGAGATCAGTATAACACATGAGCGGCAGTAAATGCTCGACAAACACCGTCACCGGCGGACCCAGATGGACAGCTCTCCTCTCCGAGAGATAGGGCCACTGACCTTGAGCTTGTTGTTTACTTGTGTGTGTTTACTTTCATTGCTGTCGTCACTTGGTGCTGCAGGTTACTGTCAGCCTCTTAAGTGCCCATTGTCCTGCAGACTGCCTCGGGCTGTAGGAGTACAGAAAAGCAGGCGGGTGGCTGAGTGGTGGCTGGCTGTGTTACTCTGGGCTTTGCTCACCACCTGTCTAGACATCAGGAAGATAACATCCCCACTTTTAATCCTTACTGGAGAGCCTGGAGGAGACACATTTTAGCACCCGTGCCTGACTGTTTATCTGTACACACGTCTGCCTCCACTCGCAACAAAACGTGCACTTCTAACTCTACAAGATGCAGACAAACGCCGTCCAACGTCTATCGTCTTTCCTCAGCAGAATGGCTTGTAGGCTTTGATGAAGAAAAGCCCATCTGTCCAGCGTGTGTTGTGTCCTGCAGTCGCTGCATTATTTTCAATCACAACTAGCAATTTAATGCAGAATCACTTCCCCGGGGTGAGAGAGCCGTGCTCATACATAGATAAGTCGTTCTTTCAGTCATTCCAATTTGCTTGAGGATGTTGGATTGGTAGTGTGACTCAAAGTGTTGCCGCCATTCAATCCCGCACACTGTCAGCCTTAGACCTCCGCAGGTAGGTCGACTCATACAGTAGCTATATTTAATCATTTCATTACAAGAGCTGTCACGCCAATTAATGCTGGCGCTTCAAAATGCCAGTGGATTTAGGGAGAAATAATGATTGGCAAGGAAAATGCTCTGTACCTGACGGCTTGGTAATTAAAGAGGGCAGGAGATTATTGTATGGGACTCCAGAAGAAGACATCAGAGGACAACTCTCTTTTGTAGCACTGCAGGAGACAGAGACAGAATTGTAATGATTTGGTCAAACTTGATTTGATTATTAAAGAACAATTCTTGATGCGCACTCGCTTAGGAGGTGGAGCGGTTGTCCACTTATAAGAGGGTTGGTGGTTCGATCCTAATGCTGTGTCACAGGTGCGTGAGCCTGGGTGTGAATGGGTATTTTTCCTGGTTAGTAGTTGGTGTCTGGTCAAGGCAGCGATGCAAGGTGAAAAAGGTGAAAAGTTAAAAAACACTGTTTAATACTTCAAGTGTAAACCCTGCACTCATTGGTTTTTTGGAGCCAGACGCGACCATATTTGGAAGAGAAAGAGGAGCTGGAGAGCGTAAGCCTTGCTACGCCTGTATCCTGATTGACGGTTGCCATGGTAACAACCAGTCAATCACGAGGCTCTAAGTCATAACCTGCTTTATTGTCTGTTTTACTCCAAATGCGACCGTAATTTAAAAAATGAACAACATGATGTGTTGAAGAAGACTATATACTAGTGACTGAGACCAAGCCTTTTTACTGAGGTAATAAATCAAATGAGAAGTAGGGTCTTTTTCTCATAATCTTACATACAGTAAGATTTAATTTTTCAAACCAGTGGAGACTCCCCCTGCTGGCCATCATCAAGAATGCAGGTTAAGGGCACTTCCACACTTTTCAGACCTGCAAGCTCTGTCGATATTTGCATAGAAATTCTCAAAGTTGTCTTTAACGGGCCCCAACTACAGGCCAGCTTCAATCATATAGGTTACACATACTTTCTGTACTCAGAGTTTACAGGCACAGAATTTAAAGGACAGCACAATTAGAGCATAACCTCATGCTTTGTCTTATACACGATAGCCTAATGATTGTTAACATTGAAAGCGGCTGTCTCACGAGATGTGCGAGGGTCGTTTATCCAGGCACAGGTTTCCCAATGCATTACTGCCTCACTGTAGTAAACATATGACAAGTAATCAGGCTCGTTTTAAATAAGCTTGACATCACTATTTTTTTTTACTATCATTCAGCAGAGAATCGCAGTGCAAGAATTTGTTCTCTCATTCTTGTAAAATCTTACTAAAGGAGACATCTGCTGTCCAAAGTGATAAATAATTCATTTGAGCAATATCAATAATATTTATCCCAGATCTCATGTTCAGTCCGGACAGAACAAGTGGAACTAATCAGTGGATACACGCTTGCCCACACAGTTTGAATTGAGTGCCTTGAGTCGAGATGCTCGGTCTGTGTGGAGTCTCTGATGGAGAGTTCTGCCACCTGTTTGGCCTCCATCTCTTCACTGCTCGGTGAGGCACAAGATGAAGCACTTTACATCTTAGTGATCCTCCTACTCCTGCTCATCACTCTTCATAATACCTTCCAACGCCCCCCCCTCAGTAATCTGCTCAGCAAAATGAGCAATGCCCCGATCTTTCTGCCACCCCCCCAACAGCCGAGACACGCTTCATTTCAATTCAGCAGTGACAGTGATGAGACAAGAGACAGCCCTCCCCCATCTTCATCATGAGACAGTGAAACAAGGGACACATGGGCTCTGCCACACTGCTCTGTTTAAACTACGGATTCACTTGCAGCACCGGCAGATGGCTGAGAAGTCCGCCGCTGACTTAATGTGCTGTTTAGTTTTCATTATGTGAGGGGAAACAAAGCGTGGAATGATCAATGTTTGGGCTGGTGAATAGTCAATTTGTTTTTTTGAGCCTTTATATGCTTATAGAAAGCACCCGATTCCCAGCGAATATGTATCTGATGTAGTTGAATTTCTATGCAGCACGTACATGGATGGTTGGCTGGGGACCGTTCAGAGACAGACTCCGGTGCCAGAGCCTCTGTTTGAACTGACCATTAACATTTATTTTTGTGATGCAAAATGACTTCAACAGGAAACAAAGCGACAACAAAGAGATGTCTGTGAAGGGATGCAAAACTATGACAAAAAGATCGAAAATGGCTCAAAAAGCAATATAGCCATGGAGAAAACGACCACAAAGAGATGCAAAATGACTGCAAAAAGACAAAATATCACAGAGAAGCCAAATGACTATATAACTAAATAAAACAACTACAGAAAGACCCAAACTTTTCTTTTAACATGAGGGTCTAGCTCTTACATACAATAGCTGGGGGGGGCCTTTAACATGCCTGTGTCCTGGAGCCCACTGTCTCGTAATAAGTATCTGACTTTGTCAGCTGCTAAATAACTGACAGGTTATTTGATATTATTCAGTGTTAAGTACCTCCAGTGGTAGAAGTCTCAATCAGAGAGAGTAAATAACTGACTAAGTAGAGTTGATCCAGCTCACGCAGGCAGCAGTTCATAAACACATGGATATTCTACACAGACTTCGCTTCCAGAAATCCACAATTCTCCTCGAGACTTTAAAATTTATCTCAAAAACTTTTAGTGGTGGATGCAATATTAATGGCACTTTTTTTTTTTGACAGGTAATTTGAAATAATCCATTTAGAGTTGTAGGGAGCCCCGAGGATTTGCATTTTAATTATACATTTTGATTCGCCGGGGTTGATTACTTTCATTCTCTGGCAGCAGGTTAATTGTGTGAGCTCAGTTCCGCAACACTGTGGACTTGTGTCATTACTTGTGTGAATAACATAATGAGGTTCTGTTATCCACGAGTGGCAATGCTCACTGCTTTGACACTTTTCACCATCACAGCGCAGGCAATATCTTGTGTTAAAGATGAATCAATATTTCGATATTTTCAGGGCTCTGGCGCTTTGACCTCGGTGGTTAAAATTAGGCTTGCGGTGTGTTGACGAGGGATGAACTGGTCGGAAAAATAGCCGAGCACATACTGCTGCTACGACTGCATTTCCCCCTATTGTTTCTCGCGGAGGTTTCTCAGTGATTTGCATCGATTGACTCCCATGCTTGGCCAGTCAGCTCAGCTCTAACCCTGCTCCGCACGGACCTGGTCCACTGGGAGCTCTGCTTAGCTCGGTGTGCACAGGGAAGGGGAATTAGTGTGGGTTTTCAAAGGAGGGATGGTGGAGGGATCTGCTATGCATCGGAAATCATTGCCGCTCGCAGTTCCCAGTGGACAGGGGCACTGCTGATTTGTAAACACAGTGGGTGGGGAAGGGCATGGACGGATCATGTCATCAGGGTTTGTTTTGCGAGGCTCTTCCATTAAAAATGTCCCTTTTGCGTTAATCATATTACCATTTATGTGTCATCCGGGGCCACTTGGGAGAAGATTCTGCTCGTCGTATCAATCAAACATTAATTCCTTTTATTTAGGGTGTACTGCATCCTGAAATCTACCTAATCTCCAAGCGATGTTTGATACCGCGGCTGAATTTTGATTAGTCCCAGGCTCTGAGTGAGAAATCACAATCCCCAGTAACAAGATATAGATTTACAGTCAGAGTTCTGGTGTTGTTTCCCTTAAACAAACTTTTTCTACTTTACTCTGGCAGCTGTTGGCGCCGGGATTCAGACATCTATATGTTTAAAACTGTACGTGACGCAAGCGAGCTGTGAAATGTGATTTCAATTACCGCGACTGGTCAAAGCATTTCCATATCGATAATTGCTTTTCGTCTAACAATGCGCTCCGAAATGATAGTGTCCACGGGAAGAGGCAGCCTTCCCCTTCATTGTGAGTGAAGAAAACTCAATTTGATAAACAGTTAGCGGCAGACATTGTTTGGTGATGTTATCATGCGCAAAATAGGAGCCCACTCTGAGGAGCGGCTTACAAATGAGGTTTAAAGATTTTTTTTTCTTCCCTATTCTGTGGTTTATTATTCTCCAGCCAGATGAGAAAATGGTTCGCTGCTGGCTATAGTGGTGGAATTCCATCTACTTTTTTTTTCCTCCAAGAGTTAAGCTCCACCCTCAGCTTGGGGATTTACGAGGTACTGATAAGAGAACTGACATTCAGTGCACAGGAGAGAAGGCAGAATCCCATTAGCATCTCACAGTCCTCCCACAAAATAAGTTTCCACAGCTCTTTATGAATTCAATCTTTGTTTGCCACTTTAATAGCCTATTGATATTTTCCAAATCAGATTCTGCATCCCCTCCCATCTCTGTGGCACCCCTGCTGTGCAGTTCAGCATCAGGCATCTAAAATCTAACCTTTCCCTCTCCGGCCATCAGACAAACTCTAAATGTCAGTGATGGATCTCTCAGATGCCTGTCAATCAGGGATACTTTTGATGTACCAGACACCTCTCATCTTCATTTGGTGTGATTTGAGATGGAGAGTCTGCTGCTGGTCCGTCCCATTGTGCACAAGAGAAGCTGGTCTGCATGAGGAGGAGGAAAAGGCGAGGGCCAGATGAGACCCCATCTGGACAGAGCCCGCATCCTGCCAACTCTCACCCCAGTGGCTCGGGACGATCCCCACTCATCAGCAGCCATCAAAGGGTGCCTGCCCACCGGCGCACCCTTAGTGGGCTGCCAGCTCAACGAGTCCCTCGCCTCATTACTGACAAAAAGAGGCGAAAAAGCGGGGAGCTCCTCAATCATTCAGCCACCCGCAGGTCCCTGGGTAGCCATACAGATTGCACTGTGTAAATAAAATGTTTTGTGGTTCTGCTGCAGTTTAAGCGAAAGATTAAATAAACAGATACGCCTCCACTTTCTGATATTTAGCAGAACTTTTCTGAAAAAGTCTTTTCTGCCGAGGATTTTTTTTACCAACACTGACCGGGGATCTCATCTTCCCCTGCCAACACACTAAAAATCAATGTAGCACAAATGCAATACTTTGCCAAGTACCCATAGACAAATACACACTTGATCTCCAACCGCGGATGATGAGCTGTTGATACGGTGTTAGACGCGTACAGATCAAGCTTTACATTAAAATTGTAAGCACTTTATGAAAGATTATTAGATAGTGCGATTATTTGAATAGCTGTACAACAGACTCAAACCAATCTGTTTTCTTGTGGTTTTTCTACCCAGGGGTACTGTGGGAAGTTAACCCAGTATTGCATCAGCGCCATATTGACTCATACAGTGCCAAACTGCTTCTTGTATGCTGAAGAAAAGCAACAATAATTCTTCAGGGCTTCAGGGTTTTTTGCCAGATTCGTTCATATACCAGAGTCACAGCAGACCTGGTGTTTGCTAGCCCGTGGATACTGTCTCCTCTCTGCCAGCAGACTGACTGCCACAGTGTGCCTGTTGTGTTTTTAATTGTTTTGAATACTGATTCAAATACTTAAAGATAAAAAAAAGTAACATTTCTGCAAGAAAATTACTAGAGTTTTTGTGATATATTTTGATGAGTTGTGTATTTCCAACAGTGTTAAAACCTAGAGAAAACCTAAATGTACTCAAGGTAAGGGTGCGTTTCATTTGGTCGTATGTGAGTAAAGATTTTTTTTAAATTTTCTGCCTGAGTCACGTGGATAGATTTTCATTGGAAATGGTGGTTGTTTAACAATGAAGTCAACAACTCCCATGATCCCAAGCTACTTATGTCTTTGGGACTGATTGAAAGAAATGGCAAAACCTGAATGTACTTGGATGTTTGACGGGGACTATACTTGAGGCAAAACAATCCCTGATTTTTGTGCGGCTACTGTGGTCTTTGCATTGTTTTCATTGTTAAACACTATGTGGGATTTTGAGGTTATTTAAATATCCACGTTTAAACTCTGATGTCCAATCTTTTGTTACACAACAGACTTTTACTCTTGAGAGCGTGAGCAACATATCTACAGCGCATGGATCCGCCACGTGGGGTTAACAGACAGAGACTGCTAAGAATGTCTGCTAATTAAGAACAAAACTTTTCACGGATGAACAATCAGACACAATTTATTTTTTTATTAGAAAGGGATCGCTCCAACACTCCTGAGGAACAGAAGAAAGCGAAACGAGGCATATTCATCACAGCCGTATGAATAGAGAGGCATGTAAGGCATGACAGCGCTGCTCAGCATGAGGCGCTGTGTTGGTTAGCAAAGAGGGTTTTCTTTGTGTGTGTGCTTCATAAGTCATTAATTTTCTACAAAGTTACATGACGGTAATTCGAGACTTCAGAAAAATACCTCGACATCACCATTATCTCCTAGATGTACGACTCTGCCACAGGCTTCACCTGACTCCTTTCCTTTGTTCTCCTCCTTTCTTTCCTTTTTTTTCCACTGTCACAGTATACAGAGAGAGACTCTGACTCATTCTCACCCAGGACACCGGAGATCGAGTGCAAGGCTTTGTTTCAGAGATGAAAAATACAAAATGCATGTCAGAGCTGAAAGTAACCTGAGTGAGCTAACGTCACACCTTTTGTCATCCGACTGAATTACACACTTAAAACATCCATCCATTCAATATGTATACCTGCTTATCTCGCTAACCTGTAACAGATATGCTGTATGTGATATATGCATACAGATAAATGCACAATAATAATATGAGTTCGGAGTGCTATAATTAGTGCTTATTCATCTTCTGTTCAGTGACATCAGCACAAAGATATTAGCTTTAGTCTCATTTCCCCTTTTAGAAGTAATTCCACAGTCATGATGTTACTGCTCTGTTTTTGGGGCATAATTGGGCTTTGTCTCCTTCACTCAAAGCTCTTACCAAAATAGTTTGTGTTTTATTCATTCAACGCGGCAAAATGAAGAGTCTAAATGGAGTCATTAGAGTCCATTAAATCTGAAGTGTGACGCTTTGCCTCTCGCCCATTATCTTTCTATCTTTGTCAGTTTTTTTTTTTTTGTTCTCATCCCCGAGCTCATCTTGAGTAGAGAGCTCGCTGGTCGTCTGGATGATGCTATTCTAGCACAGCAGCGTGGAATTTTGTCGGACTGAAAAACTTGGACGTATGTGCAAACTAAATGGAGGGAACGGATGAAACCAGAGAGTCTAAGTTCAAGTATTTGTTATTTAGCCCTCAGGTAGAAAACCTTCCTTTTATGGTTGTGTCTTCACTGAGTAATGCTCCTCTGCATTGCAGCCTTCTAGGAGGCTGCTGATTGACAGGGGTTAACACAGTTCAAGCCAGAACAAAAACATATTATTTTGTTGCAAATAAGCAGAATGAAAAATGAAAAACAACTTATGTTATGTTCTTATTCTCTATAGTAGTATCTAAACCCAATCCCAAGAATAAATGTTAGCTAAGTTTTTGATGCAGCAAAGACAGATCGACATATCCCCAGGTGTCCTTAAAAAATATCCACTAATGTGACTTGAACTGTGGGTTTCCTACAGATGTCAACCATGGACACTGATTTCAGCAAACACAAGTCCTCTTGTTGCTGTAGTAGTTATGGCTCTCGGCTGTTGTCAGCAAAGGAGGAAGTCAGGGCACACTATTAGGGAGCGACAAAGGACACTTGGACTTCATTGTTTGCTTCCTCTGTTCTTTGACACAGGACGCTGGATTCTTTACTCCATGACCACATGTTGCCTAACCTCGAACATGTAATTATTTCAACCCATACTATGATTCGCCGTTGTAGCCAAACCTAGCCAGACCTTAATGGCGTCGGATCAGAAAATAATCCTGGCAGGCACTGACAAATGATGTCGCCCCGCCGAGTCAAATCAGAACATTTCAAACATTGTGATTTGTCATTTTATTTGGCGGACTTTCCCAAAGACTGTGTCACCTCCGGACATTTTCCTCAGTAGAAAATTCTACTGACAGTGGTAGAATACTGTTATTATCCATAATCATGGGGACTGAGAAATGTACAGTAATCTCCCACTGGTTTGGACAATATCAACCCAGTCGCCAGAGTTAATGTTGGCATTGAGAAAGCACACATCTGTTTAAGAGTTAACTTAACTTTAGTTTTCAATTTATGTTGTGACAACGCTGTGCTTAAGGTCTGGTTAGATTCGGGCACATAAACCATGAAATGTATATGTTTTGTCTTAAACACATAATTTTGTCGCCACAAACACAGAGCGAAAATGTCTTCACGTCTCTTAGAGGAAAGTCAGCTCACATACACGCAATTTAAACATAATATGATACATTTTGTAGAAATGTTCATAAGTACAATGACAACATTTTTTAGTCTGGTGACTGCGCTGACAAGACAGGAGTCTTTATTTTGCAATTTGGATGAAATGACCATGTGAAAGGGTCCATCATAGCTCTGACAGCGGAGCAATGGAGAGGCCAGCTATCCTCACCTCATCATTCAGCTCTGAGTCCGTCGCCTGGAGCAGTTTGGCGAGGCTCTATTGTAGAGACAGTCAGGGATGCTCGACCCTCCAACCCCTGCAGCTTCTTTCTCCGAGGTTCTGGCTCAGCGCACGTTATTACTCTACAGGGGAGGAGGTGTTCATCAGCCACAGACTCCATCTTAGATTGTTGTCAGCTCTAAAGAAGGATATGGCCCATATCATTGTTCAGTGTGTTCTGCTGTTTCTCTGCCACTATCAGTCACTGATGGGAGAGCTGCTGTTTTAGCTGCTCGATGCAGGTGGGAGGTGTTGTGTTGGAGTGGCTGGAGTCACCACGGGCTGCAAAACTGTTGAAAGACTATTTCACACCGGTTTTAAAGGAAAGGTTGAAACATTTTGATCGATGCCACTAGGTAGATGTCAAAGTTGCTAGCAAAGCAGCTCGCTTTAAATGTTTTCGTTACGGCTGAAAATTACAACAGAAATAAACAAGTTTGCCAATTTATCTCTGCAATGCAATTCTACCATCATTTGTCAGCCCTGGAGTGAATGTTGTTGTTGGAGCAACGTGACGGCGATTCGGTCTACAGCCTCGATCAGTCAAGTTCATCCTTTATTCACTGCGAAATCAGAGTGTTGACGGGCGACCTAGGTGACTTTTCCATGGGCCGTTATCAATCACCTTCATCTAAAGTGAATTAATTCCAGATTAGTGAGCGGGGCTGTAATTAGATTTCATGAGCAGGGAGTTAAGAGGCTAAAGCAGAGCTTTGCGGTGCAGTATGCTAGGAAGGCATTGTGAATTAGAGAGTAGATAAGCGCGAGTGGGACCTTCAGTTCTTAGGATGGTGAAGATGGGTGGAGGAGGTTGTTGGGTGAAATTTGTATTGATTCCTTAGGGAGGAGGAAGAGAGCCAGGTGATAAACTTGGCCTACTTAAGTTGACAATCAATACAGATTTCAACCCTTCCTGAGGAAATAAGCATCAATTACCTGTAACGCAGCAGAAGAACTGCAGCGGATAATTACATCTCACACAACAGGTCACTGGGCGGACTGACTGTGTCTCCAGCTGACAAGGTGGCTAATGCAATTCAGCATGCTCAGAAGGCAGCCGAATGCGCTTGTTACTGCAGCCACGTACCATTGAGCCAGCTCGTTTTCCCTTCAATCAGCTTGACCTTTTCCTCAGTGACTTTAAGTGGCTTTGTGAGTTCACAGCGTCGCTCCGACAGGAAGAGAAGCATGAGCACGTTTTTTTTTTTTTTTTTTGTGGGAGTGTGTACGCTGGGTTGATTAGGAAGTTCATGGTGTGTTGGCCTCGTTCAAGTAGCACCGCAGTCTGATGTTGTCCCCAGATGGTATTTCTGGAGAAATTAATGAGCTATCCATCCCTGTGATAAATATAATCCTTATCAGCACAGTAGGAGGGAGTGTCCTCTGCTGAGACATTAGTCCGATTCAGAGATTGATGAAGCTGCGGTACAAGAAAAAACAGCTACCTGTAAATACTGTATATCAGCAGCAGGTGGAGAGATAATTAGGAGTTGTTCTGTGGGTCCAGCAATGCTAAGAATAAACCAGGTGGCCTTGATCATGTGTTTGTGATGTTATTTCAACAATTAGTTCATCAGAATTCAAACAAAGGCAATCCAGGATTAACAAGTATCATCTCCTTCATTAACAAGCAGATTTAAGCTCTCGCTCTGCGGTTTCCCCCTTTAATCCAGTGCTTCTGTGCTTTCGTAGTCCATATGGATTTTCTCTTTGAAGCTTTAACATCAATGAGAAAGAATGTTTAATTTCTGAACATATACGTTTTCTTACCCTCTTATTTTTCCCCATTATATCAATTTAATGTTGGAAAAAAAATCCTCTTTTTTCACTGTATGTTCTGTAGCAGTTTTTTTCCAGCAGTTTCACAGGAGTTTGATGATCTTTACACTGAGTGAAATGTTCACACACAAGACTCAAACCATTTCATGGGATGGTGCCTCTGTGGAAGCACCCTTCAATCAAACAGAAATGCTTTTTTATTTTATTATTATTTTTTTTTACATCCTGTCCAACACATTTCTCCTAAATCCAGCCTGGCACATTTGATATCTTTGAAAACTTGAAAGATCTCAGAATTCAAAAACAGAGTTCTGGGACCTCTTTCATAAAAATGTTCTTAGATTTCCCAGAGTGTGCTTGCATTCTACTTGCTGAGCTTAAAAAAAAAATCTTGTCTTAATCTATAAAATGTAGGAATTCTGCATTAAAACTAGACGTTTGTCATGTATTTTGTTCAAAGACAGAGAAAGTCAGTTTACTCAGGGTAAAGTGTTCAAAGAATCCCATTTGTAACTTACACATTTTTGATCTATACATTTCAAATCGACTTCAGTTGATGGGACTTGCCTTGTGTTCGCTCCTTATATAATACCAGCACAAATGAGGGTTTAGTCACGCATACCAATGGATTAAAAAGAAAACTTTTTGGAAGTCGAGATCAGAGGAGAATGAGCCAGGCAGCATGTATTATTCACTGGACGAAGACGATGGTGAACAAACAGAGCAAAACAGTTTTGGCACAGGCTTGAAAGTTTATGTGTCCCAAACTGCAATACCCCTACGTGATCCGCAGGAAAATCACTTATAACTATTCTAGACTTCGCTTGGAGATAAGATCATTTCCACATCAAAGTAAGGTTTCTAAGTATCTAACTTAAAGCTGCTGTAAGCATTATTGTCGTTTTTGCTAACTTCCTGTCTGCTTTGCAGCAAGCGATCCCCTCCCTTCTCTCTGCGTTACCACAGTTGTATGACTCTCTTTGCCTCTTTCTTTTCGTTGAGCTTTTTTCATTGCTTGGTCTGTTTGGTGGTATACGCCGCCAACGGGAGCGCTGAAATTGGTAGCTTTCCCTATTCTGCCATTGCTGGTGTAAGAACCAGAACAGGAGGATCCTGCTCTCTGTTCCCCGAGCAGATAGTACCGCCTCTTTATGGAGTTCTCTGTCCTGATTGGATAAAGTGGACAGGGATACCAAGAAATGTATTTTCTCTCATACTGACCTAACACAATGTAACAGTGATTCCTGTTGGAATATAGAGCTATTTAACACTATATAACATTTACAGCAGCTTTAAATGTTGTTTTCTGCTTACGATCAAAATGTATCATAAGTCCGTTTGATAAATGAGGCCCAAGAGCTTCTGACCAGCCCACTGACAGATCTGTGTCTGTATAAACTTGTATCGAGATTTATGATTTACTTTAACAAAACGTGAATCATTTTACATTATGGTTTGGAGTCTTTTGTCTTTCGGGCAGAATACCCTTCCATTAAAGTATTTTTCTGTCATTTTGGACATAAATTACAATCATCAAATTTGTGAGAGCCACTTCTGAAATGATTACCTTCCAGCATGCGATTGGTTGTTTTGGTATTTCTATTATTCTCTATCAAAACTGAACTTGACCCGCACATCGCAGCACCTGACTGAGTGTGTGTATAGTGTAAACAGAATTTGAATGGACTCTTCAGAACCATTAGCTGAGGTTACACTGTAATTGCAGGCTGATTGCTGGCCTTTACTGCAGGTGACTCCAGCCTCAGTGGGATAAACATGGCCTCCCGGGCTTCGTCTCATTTTCCTTTTTTTCGTACAGCATCTGCCTGGTTCATGTAAAAACATTTTTCGAGTGAGCTAATTAGCCTCTTTGACAACGCCATGATAGGCGAATAGACAAAAGGAAGTCTTTTTTTTACAACACAGGTCCAATCCTGAAGCAAATTAAAGTGAGAGTGCACCACTTAAGTTTCTCTGTTCAGAGTAAAACGGCTTCATTGAAGCCATCTGGCCAGTTCCGGCTGCACTGCTGTTGCCACAGGAACCGTCGCCAACCGCCGCCTTCGTATCTGAACAGTAACCAGGAAAAAAATAGAGACGGCAACCTTTTGCATCATTGCCAAAAAATTGCACCTCTATCTGTTCTGTTGCGCGACAACCGTGGAGACACCATCTCTCAGAAGAATTGCCAAATTAAAGAATTTAAGAAGGGATAAGACATTGTTTACCTGACCCAGTAACAACCGTCGAGGGCTGGGAGAGTGTAGCTGAGGAGACGGAGGAGAATGAGTAATAAAGAGGCAGGAGTGACAGAGAGAGTAAGACGTGCACAGGGAGAGAGTCAGCAGGACATAAAAGAGGAGTTTGTAGCCCCGTGCAGCTTTCCCCTCCAGCCCCAGCTGCTTTATACACTGAATCTTTTCATGTACAAGTGCTCGAGTCCTCCACCGAGAGCCGGACCCACAAAGAGCCCTCACAGCCTGGAGCCTGTGGAAAGGTGACACAATCAATAGCCTCTCTCCTCCCGGCTTCTTCACGCTGGCTGTGGATGGGGCTGTGTGCCACCCACCCCCAAACCCCCCTTCACAACTCTATGCAACTTTGAACATATTCAGACAAAGAGCAACTAAAATTAGGGGGTTGGGGGGTAAGGACAGTGAGCACATGGATTCGAGTGGATTGTTTTGTCTGTCTCTGAGAGTTCACACTTCACAGAATCCCCAAAATTAAAAAAATAAGCCAATAAAGGGACGAGGGGAACAAAGTCCTGTGATCCCTTTGTGTGGAAGGTTCTACAATGCGTCCACGCTTCAGATATTCTGCTCTTTGTTTGTGCAGATGTGAGGGCAAAGCAACACGGAAGGCAACATGTCAGACTATTTTTTTTAAATAAAGTAGTTTACAGTTTGTATACAGTCTGTGTTTTCAAAAACGTCAATGACTGACGTCAATGATTGACGTTTTTGAAGACAGACATTACACAATTAATTGATAGACATTTGATAGAAAATATGTATATTGATTAAATTGAATGATTAAATTTGCATTACGGCTGCCTCTTCATGTAGTATTGTACTCTTCCTTGCAAATGTGTAAAGACAACCATTGCCCATCAAAAATACAATGTGCACTTCCTTTAAATGATGGCAAACCTCGTCACTACTGTTACTGCTTCCTACTGAGGTTTCCCAGCTCGAACCGGGTAAATGTCAATGTCCTACGATGTCGCGCCCTGAGAGTGCCACCACACCTTTCAGACCCCCCCCCAGCCAGCATGGTCTTACAGGACTGGGGTCTTTTGTTTTTCAGAAAGGCCACAAACCTTTAGTTTTTCTTCACACCGGGCAGGTTTCGTCCTAAACCCAGATCACAGCCGGGGCAGAACGAGTTTCCAGTGGATAGCTTTCAAGTGCTGACAGCAAGACCATTAAAATGGAACAGGTAAACACAAACTTGGTGAAAGCTACATTTACCCAGAACCAGCTTGTGAAAGTGGTCATTTCGTACTACTTCATAGTGGTCGGTCGTACAGCTGGCAGCGCATGTTGTGAGGGTGTTTCAATGGAAAAAGTGCCATTTAAAAGAACATTTGAAGAAAAACTGTATACAAGGTGTTTCGGTGCCAATGGAAGAAGTGAAAAATGTCTTAAAACAAGTCCGATTTACTTCACTGAAATGATGTTTTTTAGGTGATTCAGTTGAGAGCTACAGCATGAAATGTTTTGGTCATTTTTTCAAGCAAAAATGTCAAACATTTGCTGGTTCCAGCTTCTTAAATGTAAGAAATGTCCTGCCTCTCTTTGTCCATAACTGAAGTAGTTTTTCTGTTAACCAAAGACAAACATTCCCTCGTTTGAAACAAGTGAACTGTGATCTTTAAAGCTGCAAGACTTGTCATTGTTTTGGCTAACTTCCTGTCAGTCTTGCAGTTAGCGATCCCCTCCATCCTCTCTACCTCACCCCTTCGTGCAGCAAGAATCATGGGACATGTCAGCAAACAGGAGGATTCTGCTCTATTTTCTCTTTTACTACATGAGCAGAGGAGAGAGATGGGCTACCGACCAAACACTCTGTGCTGTAACAGTACAGGAATATAGAACTATTTAACACCTTTTTAGAAATGAAAATGTATTAGTTTCAGCAGCTGTGAATTTGTCAATAATTCAGATTCATAACAACCTCACACTGAATAAAAAATTGCCCACAACACCGACTTTCTTTCAAATGTTTTAGAAAATTCAGGTCTGTTGCATCACACAGTCGTCTGTTGCAACACCTGTTCTCCCATGTTTATAACCCAAGAATACATGAATGATGAAACTGCATCCACATAATGGGTTTGGACTGAATGTATATGGTGTCATACATGTTGTATGGAACATCCCGGGCAGAGAGAGGCTGAGAAAGGGTGCCTCAAATCCAGGCAGAGTGAAGACTGACTCAAATATCACACAACATGTCTGAGTCAATACCTCCATGTTGATTGTTGATGCTATTTCGGGGGCTGACTATTGATGCCTTCACGCAGTCTCCGGGCTGGTTGTTATGGTATCTGAGGAGAGAAATAATGAAAATGTAGATTAAGTAAATGCAGGCAGACACTCTCACTGTTAATTTCCCTCAGAATAGTGCATCACGTATGTCTCTGTACTAAAGGTTTAATGGTCAAGAAAGACAGCATTTAAGTAATACAGTCCTATACAAAAATATGTCTCTCCATATTGTATCTTACATCAAGATGGCAGCTGCTTTGAAATGTGTTCAATGCTCAGCCAAATCTGAGCAATGTTTGAAGTGATGTAACGAATGTCATTTTTTTTTTTTAGATTCAACGCTTCTGTTGAGGTTTTTGAATGAAACTTTGAATGTCTTTTGTCGTACGATCATTCTCCTAAAGAGAAAATGAAATGTCAGTAAATATGAGTGCTGAACACCAAGCAAGCAGAGATAGATAATGTAATCTTTATTTTTTAGTAATGACGGAAATGATTTACTGTGGTAATGTAAATGGGCAGCTGTGGCTCAGGGGTAGAAACAATGTCTTGTTATCGGAGGGTCGCGGATTTGATTCCCCTGGTCTGCATGTCGAAGTGACCTTGGGCAAGATACTGAACCCCGGACTGCTCCTGATGTGCTGGTTGGCACCTTGTGTGGCCACCGCTATCAGTGTATGAATGAACTACTGTAAGTCACTTTGGACAAATGTAAATGTAAATGTAGTAATGCAGGAGCAAAAGTTAGACTGTTGCTAGAATGACATCAAATGATGCTAAAGGGCAGCTTAGTACTCACCCATCAGCTTTCAGAAGACAGAAAACAAAATGAGCAGAAAATATTTACAAAAGGCACTGTTCATATATATATACATATATATATGAGGATAAACAGTTGATCGGGCCAATTCTCCAGTCAGTTGCCATTAATCGACTGCAAACTTCAAATTATGGAAAACTGGAGACTGTAAATGTAGAAAACACAATGGAAGTGTGACACAGATTACAGTCTCCTCATCAGTCCACACACATCTGATGTTTTCATCCAACACCACTTTTAGCGTGTTCAGTGGAAACCTCAGTGGGCATTCAGGTCATGATTAATGTCCGTTTGATTGACCTGATGCATTCACTTTTCCAGCTCCACCAAGTATAAAAAACTTTTTGCGCAATAAAGACAAATGCATGGGAAAACATTTATGGTGCTGTCAAGATAATTCTAATCAAATAAACACACGTCTAGCAATGCTTTACGGAAAGGTTTGAGGTTTCAAAGCTTCTTTTATAAAGTTGACATTTCTTTCTCTTTTTTTTGCATGTCTATAGTGATTGTAGAGAAAGATAACTGATTGCTGAGTGTCAAGCCCAGATCAAATATACTGGCTTAGACTGACTTAACAAATAAAACTCTATTTCCAGAGAATTGCTCACCTTTAAGAAAAAAAGAAGAAAAATATTGGGTTGTCTAACTTTCAATGTGTTTACCAAGGAGTCTGATCTTTTCAGTGTTTGGTCATTGTAGCTGATCTGAATGACAAACTGTGCTACAGGGCAGAACTGCGATTAATCTAAAGTTGATACTGTGAGACTGTGGACCAGTAAATGTCTCCCAGTGGTGGCTCACCAATCTATACTCCTCAATGAAACCCCCTTATAGGTCTTATTGGAATGATAAAACATTTTACTATACGCCGACACCAGTCGCTTAATAGAGTTACACCAGCATTAAGGACGATTGTAACTGAGCTCCGGCACCTACAGCAGGGTATGAGCCTGTGCCTGTGCCAGACAGAATAGACCAGTCCAGTTAAGCTCAGTGGAAAATCAAGAATAGATCCCCCAACTGCAAAATTTCCTATTTAACTCCTGGCTGCTCTTTGTATGTTTCTGACCACAGGCTATTTGTCTCCGCACCGCTCTGTTCTGCACAAAAAATCAAACTATGAATGAGATTACCTTATCTCCAGCCTCCAGCATAAAAGCTGAATCTTTCCAGTTCTCCCTCTTCCTGCCCGCATTCACTGTGAACAGATAAGTCGTCTCACGCTCTAAGTCAGAGTTACATATGATTTCACATCACAAAAGTTTCTGTAACTGTCCTCTCATGAACCAAATGAAATATCGTCTCACGACTAAACGTGCAAACTCTTTCTGTCCTTCCCAACAATCTATACATGATCAGTGTTACTTTCAGTTTGAAGAACTAGCTCAGATCGCCGGGGGCTCGCAGTAGTGTGGAAACAGGCTGTGATGGATTTGCGTTGGAAGGAGGCCAGAGCAGTGCGAGTTATTTTTACGCAGCTGGACTGTGAAAAATAGATAATGTTTCTGAAACCCTGATTATTTTTATTTAGTATGCACACAGAGTGAATGCAAATTGAACTGCCAGGCCCTGCAATGTGTGATTTTATTGTTTGGAGCATTGCAGGTGTTGACATAAATTATGCGCATGTGTGTGTAAGAGAGGGCGCGCATGTGTGTGTGTGTGTGTGTGTGTGTGTGTGTGTGTGTGTGTGTGTGTGTGTGTGTGTGTGTGTATTTGCACATAATTGTCTAACTTACAGCAGCAAATGTTTGGTTCATTTGGCCATTTTTCTTTTTTTTTCACCACAGGGCATGCAGCTTGCAGTGTTCTTCTTCGTTCATCATCATCAAATGCTGACATGATTTAAATTCTCTCCCGGCTTGTTGATTAGCTGTCGTATGGGGAATATCATAATGGTAAAGGCCCAGTTCATTTATCTACAAGATGTATATGTATAAATGGAAATTCACTCCCTCAACAGACAATTAATTATTGACATACCACTCTCAGAAAACTGATTTCAGGTTATTGTTGCATGTTATAATGATTTTGTCATTATAGTCTCCACCGGTGATAGAAGAAAAAAAGAAAACTCTCCAGCTTGTTTGTATTTCTTTAAACCAATCACAGTAATCCTGGGCGGCGTGCACAATTGTGTGGGGGTGATCTTGTTTTGCTTGAGGCATTAAATGGCTAAATTCCTGCAAAAAGATAAATGCAAGAGCTGCTGGCCTGTTTAGGTTCATACTGTTAGTGACCATTTCGGAGTAAAGGGGCTGTATTTTGGCGTGTAGGTTACAAGCACAGAGGTTGTTGTTGTTTCCTGTAGCGACAGGGAGAACTGTGTGACTTCAAGGTGGCCACTGGCAAGCTTATACCGACAGCGTATATCCAGTGAGTCAGAGAATTGTCATTGTGAGTGTACCAATTATTACAGTGAATCTTGGAGTTTAACTAAGTCTGTCATCTCATGCTGTGTCTAACTTCCTGTTGATTTGGACCAGTTCTGTTCGGTTCCCCCTTGGCTGACATGTGGCCATGCATTGGCCTGCTTGTGGCTACAATCTGGCAAACAAAGGATTGACCGCCCAAGTGCCATCATCCCATGCTGCATTTGTGCTGAATTAACGTTTCTTTGCTATCTGGGTAGCTTGTGAGTGCTGATTTGTAGCTGCCATCATGTAATCATTAGTTGCTTGTAAGTGGTGCTGGTTTGAATTGTCTCTCTGCAAAGGTGATACGATGATACAGCAGCTAATGGGGATCCAAATAAACAGAACAATGAACAAGCGAAACAAATGTAATCTGTGATTGACCTCATGTTCGTCACTCAGTCATATGTGAGGCCTTGAAACAATGCTTTGTCAAGTGTATTTCGATCATTTACCGTGATCTGATTGAGTGTGTGCACCTGCCTCAGCTGTAGTCTCACACTCTCGCAAGAATGAAGGAACCTTTCAGAAACTGACAGAAGTCGAGAGGTTATATAATAACTAATTTATAGCTTGCTGAGGGCGATAGATACTTTTCCTCTCTGATGAATGTCCAGGGGATTTTACTGAGGGTGAGAAAAACATTACAGAAACTTGGCAAGGGAGGATCAAAATAAAGATCGTCTTCCTGTACAACATCTATCTTTTAAGTTTGATTTTGCTCGGGGGTCAACTGACTCTCTCGACTATGATTCAGCACACAGAAGTTCATGCTCGTGTTAGTGTCTTATTCCTGAACAGGAAAACTCCAGCTTCCACAAGATCTTAGTCCGAGGCAGCAACACACTGACAGCAGCGGCCCTTTGTCTCTGCCGAGCTGCAGCTAACAAGGATGGCTTTATTGGCATGTGAGTGACCTCAGGGTTTGAAACCGCGTGATTTTCCTCGCAGTATGCAACCAAGTAGAGCGAGCCCATCATCCCCTCAACAGCAATGCCCTTCCCCACAGCCACCGACGACAGGTCGAGGAGCACATCTCTCTCTCAAATTATAAAAAAGGACAAGATGAGAGGAGATGAATGTCTTTAACAAATGTCAGCCTGCTGCGGTCCTGCCTGCCTCTTTTCTCTCCCCCTGGTAAGCCCATGATCCTCCGTCCAGAGGAGATATTGGAAAAATACAAATGCAAATCCTCCGCCTCCCAACAATTCCACCTGGGAGAGTGTCGAGCTGTCAGTTAATGAATGGCAGGAAAAAATGCAAGAGAGTGTGTTTGTGTGTGTGTGAGAGAGAGAGAGAGAGAGAGAGAGAGAGGGAGATAAAGGGGGAGAGAGAGCAAGAGAGAAAACAAAGAAATAGTGGGACAGAGAATATGTATGTGTGTGCAGGGGCTTATAGTTTGTATGTGTGACCCATGAGGACACAGGGGTTTGATTGACCATAACCTTTGTGTTGTATGCGTGTGTGTGTGTGTGTGTGCTACGAGCACAAGAACTGAATGCTATTTGAATTGGTCCACCTGGGACCCGGATCCCACCCGGTTCCCGTCGCCAGCTCAGGTGTTCCATGAATGTGATTTATTTCTAAACAGGGAGATCCAAATGAAGATGAGGCATGGGCCACTGCGACTGTCTGGAGAGGAGGAGGGAGAGGGAGCGAGAGGGAGGGAGGGGAAAGCAGAGTCAAAACACGGTGAATAGTAAAGGAAGCCGATCTGTGTCTGCCTGAGCGGAAAGTAAACTCATTGTGCTCTTTAGCGGTAACTGCACTGCATGAAATGATGCAGATCGATGTGTGTGAAATGAGCAGAGAGAGGTTTTTGGTTTCAGGGATGGAGTAAAGTGAAGGTAAATGACAGCATTTTAGAAAGCGATTCTGCGAGATTGTTAAAGTGTATTTTTTTTTTTTTTTTTACAGACGTGATTCTCTCTCTTTATTTATCATATTGTATTGCACAATTTGGACCTGCATACATCTCAGCCTTGCTTCCATTACTTGTGGTATTGCAGCGAAGAAATTACCCCTCATACATTTTCTCCATAGAATATCATTGTCACATTCATAAAAAAGGGACATCTGTTAAGGGGATATCACAACTGCAAACAAAGTGAGCAGTTGAGGTAAGAAAACTACCATTTCCATTATACATTTTTCTTCCATGATGGTTCTTTTTTATGTTAAACTTCACTCAAGGTGAAAGGCAATTGAAAAATCAGCGACATTATCACAATGTAAAGTCTATTGGCGAAACACTACTGCTCTAATTCAGTGAGCTGCATACCCGGGAATTAAAATCGGAAGCTAAATAACTTTCTGGTGCAGTCACAGCATGAGCAATTCTCAGGATTCCCACTGAACCGTATGCCTGCAATCAGGTATGTGGCTCCTCTGATAAATCTATGCAACACGTTTTCACTCCTAACTCGTTAACCAGTGGCCTTAAGCTTTCAACTGTGACTCTACCTACTCCTCTTGCATCAGTTCTGTATGTGAAGGGCTCTGCGGTCAATATGTAACATGCAACATACGGTTCCACTTTCAAAATAAAGCTTGCTGCCATATTATGACATATCATGACTCTGAGAGTGTCATCAACATCGTCAAACAGTCATGCGTTGGTTAGGTTTAGGCTCTAAAACTATTTGGTTAAGTTAAGGACAAGATCGTACTTTAGGTTCAAATAAGTACCAGCCTCGTAACTTAAGTGAGGTAAGTATATCAGCTGCATTAATGTAAGTGACTGAATTTAATTTAGTTACGTAACACGACAAGTCACTCATGGTTCTTGGTCACAAACAGGACATGCATCCTGCTCTTTGGAAGCAAAGTCCAGTATATGACCATCTAACCACCCCAACCACCCCTCCGACTTTTGCTTTTCATACCACTGCACAAGAAAAGGCACTAGAGGGATAACTACAGTGCCAAACTAAGAAGCGTGGGGCTACTGAAAAGGCTGCCATGATTGATGAATTGGGAGTAAGAACGGGCTGACATATGTGGCCACTGTACACTCAGTTGAAAAAAAAAAAAATGTCTTTCCTGCATGTATTTTGATGGCAAATTAGTGTATCAGTAGGCTGCCAAGGGATGGACACCCAATTGCAATGCTCACTCTTTGATTATGCAATGAGTTAAATTTACATTACGTGCTTTAGCTGACACGTATGTGTAAGGCAGCTCTGTTGGCCGTATGTTGCTGTGAAAGGCTATACAGTCGGAGGCTGCATGATATTCCCCGAGGTTAGAACCTGTAACTCTTCCTTCTCTCTCCCTTTCTCTTGAAGCCTGCCTCGTAACACCGATGACCTCCAGTTTCCACGGGGAATCAGGCAGGGCTGAGGGGGAAAATGAGAAAGAGGAGAGCAGGGTTACAGCAGTGTGGGCTGGTGTGTGTGGCTGGAATGTGAATGAGCATGACACTCGGTGTGAGAAATGAGGATGTTTCACACAATGACTACAAATGTGCCCATTCATTACTGCTCCACTTCTTCCATTTCTGCGGCGAGTGCCCGTTTGTGCGCGGGGGCCCGTTTACCTCCCTGATGCCTCCTCAGCCTTCACATCTGTGGGCTTGCCGGCACAGATGTGTCTGCAGTGCGATCGATGAGCTCCTCAGTCTGTACAACCTGAGCTGTCAAACATGCTGACGTTAACATGACAGGAGTGCATGTTTGAGCGGCCGGGCTGCGTGTACTTCACTGCACACTTTGGCTGTGAAAGTTGCTGTTTAGTTGCAAAAGCTAGAGCTTGGTCTCTGCAGGCGTCGCAGTTCACACCTGACCTTTTTAATATAAACACCTCTGTGCTGCCGAATTCACACTTCACTTGACTCTGTCACATGTAATTAGATTGCTGTAATAATGTGATGAATGGTTTATTGCTCACCATAAGTAATGGAAAATAAAGTGTGAGAGTTTTATGATTAATCTGAATATACAGAACGGATTCGTATGTACTCGATGGCCATTTAATTAAAGGCCAGTGTGTATATACTCGGGCTCAGGTGAAAAGTCAAGTGTGTGAAATATGCATTCGCCGTGTTTGAATCAAGAAGGAAATTAATTTCCTCAGCTACAGTAAATGAGATGTGCTCTATCACAGATATGACAGAGGAATTATGGGGAATGAATTCCGTGTCATCCTGATGATCCTCCTTTCAGGCAGTATAATGTGATGCAGGATGAAGAAGTTGAACCGTGTGAAATTCGGTCCCTCTTGCTCGCTCCCTCTCATTCCAGCGCTCCCTCATGTGCACAACTATTGACCTCGGGACCGGCTGCGAAAAGAGCTGACGGCAGACACCACTTCTTTCCCTTTCATTCATTTCCTGTCAGCCGCTCGGTGCGCTTGTGTCTTGAGTCCACTGATATCAACTAAAACCACATTATGAAATGTTAGATGAGAGTGTTTTTAATTGAATTTTAAGGGATGTCATTATATTCGCGCCGTGACACTGTTTGACCACTAACACCGTTGACGGCAGTGTTCAAGCTGAGTGAGGGTTCCACCTCAGTTTGAATCTGCTCGGCTCAAAGTAGAGTTTTGATTTGAAAATTAGTTTCTTGGAAAGTTAAGTCTGTCATTTATTTTTCCTGTGGCACAAACTAAAGACTGAATGTTTCCATCACTGTCAATCTTTTGATTTATATCCGCTCATTTACATCAGGTGAAGCAAACGCTGATTGCATTCTCTGTCTCCAGCCTGCAGATTGGTGTGTGTTGTTCTTTCTCCTGTTCTCTGGTGGTAAAGGTGCATGGATTATTCTACCTCACTGACTTGGGTTGCTAACTTTTAGCTGCAATACTTCAACAAAGTAGGTCTTGGACTGCAATCTAGATGTTTAAAATGATCTAGATTGGAATGACTAATTATTATAGAAACCACTGCGAGAGACTATTTCAAGCCATGTTTGTTTGGACAAAAGCAGACTTGGGAACATTTCCAGCTGTAATTGTTGTGAGAAAAAATGGTATTTTAAAGCCAAACCATTATGTTTTCCTCACCCTAACCAAGTGGTGTTTGTGCAACATAGAAATGTAAAGCTTTAACTGGTCTGTGGCTTGCAGAAACGTCAGCCGTGCTTCAGTTGGCTAGCCATTTCAACTAAAACGTGTTTGTTTTCCCTGGGAAGCCATTATGCCAAATTTTGAACTGTGTTCAGTAATGTATTCAGTGTATAAAACATGTGGATGTTACAAATGTAAATAATCATCTCGGCAGATTAGTGTTGCTGAGACACTTATCACCAAGAAAATAACAGCATCAGTTGTTTGCATAATGCTTCAAGGCTCCTGAAATGCAACCTCGTGAAGTTATCAGAATCAGAATCCGAAATATTTTATTGATCCTTGAGGGAAATTGCTTACATAAAAGCTGCTCCCATTAAAATGTCTTAGAAAATGAGCAGAATAATGAAAATTATATATAAGCAAGATTAATAACAATAGAATAAAAGTACAAGAATGTACAAAATGTACATCTCTATACAGCATCTATTAGAAGCAGAGACAGGTAGCCCCAAGTTGCACCAAATAATTCAAGTAGCACAACCAAATCAGAAATACGCTCACATGAATCATTTGTAACAATCATACATTTTGGAAGGCACTGAGGTATGATGACATAATATTCTCTAAGACCAACAGATAGTTGTATCATCCCATATGACTTTGTATCTGAGCGCAGACATTTATGAGTTTGATAGTTCACATTGGTCCTTCGGCATGTTGTAACACGCTGCTGACAGTTAGAAAGCAATTTGCGAGGGTGCTTAAAAACATCAGGTCCCTATTAGGTTTGTTCGCAGTAATGAAGTGCTGGGTGGGCAGGTCTGTGTCTTGCTGAGTTTAGATAAAGAGGCTGTGAAGCAGAGGATGTAATTAGCCATATTTACCGCCGCCAGCACACGGCCCGAAGCACGGAAAGACTGACTTTGTCACAACTCGGTAATTACACCGGCCCCCTCATTATGTTCATTTGACCACGAGCGAATCTACAGAATACAGAACACAGAACTGTGCAGAGGGACGGTTGTTCACTGTTGAGTCTTTGTTCAGAGAAGCAGGGAAATTATTCCAGCGAATGGACTCAAAGTACTAAAACGCCTCGCTGCCATTGTCAACACTGCTTTATAGAGAAGGATTACATTAGTCGGAGTTATGCACCAGCTAAAATCTGTCTTCTTAGCTTGAAAGGTGGATGTGAATGGTGACTGAGGGGATGGAGATTGTGGTCAGCTTCATTGCAGTTACAACAATCGCCAATAGCAATGAGTTACATAGGCAAAATGAAATCTTATCCCACTCCTGTAACAAACTCCACTTCTCTAGTGTGAGACCGACAGCAGGAAGTAACTTTGAGAGTGACATATCCTGGAACCAATAGGTAAAGAAGGAGTAGAATATCTGTCTAATAGAGAAGCTAGATGCATGGCAGGCTGGTTGAGTGTGAGTTTAGATGTTTAACTATTTAACTACAATCTGTCCTTTACTCTACCCTTACTTTGAGTGCCTAAACATTACCATGGAATACAAGTTAATAAGGCTTCAGTTGCTGCTTTGTGCAGATATTGTATTTCAACAGATGAAATACAGTGTCAGCGAACACTTTCCAGATCAGTTTAGTATAAACATTCATGAAAAATGTTCCCAATTATGTAAAAGATAAAGAAATGTTGCATTATATTTCTTTTCTATTTTGTTGTTGCAAATGAGAAGTAAGAATAGAGACAGAAGCGGCATACTAAACCAAGACATTGTGCGAAAACACGACAGTCTGGAGCATACTGAGCACACAGATGGACAGCGGGGAAGTGGAATAAGCTGCAAGAATCGTCTAATGTCATTCTGATAGTTTATTTCGCTCCTCACTCATACTGACCACGGCTTTGCTTTTTTTTTTCCGCGAGGAAGCGGACCACAAATTTCTTTCTTGAAGCTCCTGTACCACCCTTCAGACTTTTTGTTTGTGGTGCGCTGCAGATTTATTCATTTGTGCGAAGAAGAAAGGGCGAAGCTGGAGGGAGATCAGGGATGAGAGTGAATCTTGGAGCGGTGACACCACTATAATATGTCAGCACATTACACGGCAACCCCCCCATTCTGGACTCGAATGTAAGTGGCATTGAAGATTGTGCCAAAGTCAGGAAGCCCCCCCCCCGTTATGTAGTTCTGCCTTTAAGTGGTTCTCTAAATATATCCGATGATGGCTCTGTTTTTGACATTTAACTCGTCCGACAGATAATATCCATCCATCTATCTTTCTGCCTCTAAAGTAGGGCTTCTTCGGCCAAGTTATGCTAATTATCCAGCCAAGACAAAGGAGTACAGGGCTGCAATGATGAATGGCTTTGTTGGAGCAGGTTGGCTTTGCTCTTTTAAAGATAACCCTTTGTATGTAGAGGAGAATGTGTTATCCATTCAAATGGGCTTATCTAGATACGCAGGAGGTGTTCGTGGCTCTGTACTGTTGTAATGAGGAGACAGAGAAAGATGAAATAATAAAATGAGACATGCAGCCCCCCTTCATTACCATATAGATAAGCAATACAGTACAAGTGAGTTTGCGATCAATACGTGGGTGTGTTTTCTCCCGTTTGTGAATAAGTGGGGGGAAATGCAGAAAGAGTTGTTTTTGCTCGTTTGGGGGAGAAACAGAGGAGCACGAGACGACAGAGAAACCAATCTGACGGGGGAATATTTTAAGAAAAGTTCCATCAGTTCTCGGGCAGCTGACGGTGGATGTTTTGTCGGGTGAGATGCTGACTCATTTTGAGAGGCTGATTGGATAACCTTTCCGGCGCACACCTTGGGCTAAATTGTAGTGCATGTTTATAAGAGCAGATCTGTTGCTCGGACCGGGCCCCATAAAACCCATAATCCTTTATACTGACACATCTGGATGCAGAGAGCTCGTCAAACGTTTTCTCCAATCCATAAAATGTGCTCGGAGGGGGTTTCAAGTCAGCGTGGATGTTCTGTATGACTGCTATTTACAGTTAGCTGACCCTTTCAGAGAAACAGTCATGCTGCAGCAGAACAAAATCATGTTTTTATATCCAACAACCTGCCAGGTTGGTGCTTATTCAACCATTATTTGGATTTTTCCTCCTCAGAAAAATCCTTCATGTCAGGCATTAGTGGAAAAAAACGTATGTAAGAAACACAGCGTCCTTGTTTAAATGACACATGCACCAATAATTCACGGGAAAGGTCATGTGGTCCTCTTTACTCTACATCCTTTTCATACATAGTCCAATTATCTGTGATGGAAGGCGCCTCCTGCCAAGTGAAAAAAAGACTTTGTTGCTTTATTAGGGCCGACGATGTGATCAATTTGTCTCTTCGTTATTTCGCTTTTAGATGAAGTCACAATAGGCAATCAGGTACTGTAGTTACACAAAGAGACATGATCTACCCCGGAGCAGGGTGACAATAATCAGGTGCACTTCTTCTTTTTTTTCTCTCTCGCTTAATCATTTTGCAGTCGCTAAAAAGTCCAGTGTGTTGAATCATCAGACCTATATCGGCGTGAACAGACTCCTAAAAACATGGAAATCCACCATTATGACATTTAAATACTGCTCTCAGCAAATCTCAACAAAAAGAATCAATACAATAGTTGACCAATAAACAGATCCCAAGTGATGCCTCTTATGTTTAACAGACTAGCCTAGTGATTCTCCAGCAGCTCCAATGGTCAGCCTGGGAGCCGGACAGTTTGATGAAGGGAGAGAATGTTGTTCGAGAATAAGCGCGCACGTTGTCAATCACTCTCACAAGATGTGCACATTTCTCTGAATTCACTGATATTGTGCAGGCAAGATGGGAAAATGTGGCGGGCCAGATGTGGCCGTCGAGAAAAAACACTCTTACTTCTGTTTTCCCTATGAAACAGAAAAAAAAACTCATCAACACAGTCTTGGTTTTCTGACTTGGTCGAACAAATAGCTCAATTCACCAAGAAAGATGTGAAAATGTTCTGGCTCTACGCTCACCTGCTGCTGACTCTGTCACTTCTCTCCCGCTGCATGCCTCTGCACCTGCCGTGTCTTGTCTTGACATAAAAATTCTCTAATGTGTCTGACATTATTTGTGCAGGGGAGAAAAAAGTATAATTACCACATAGAAATCCTAACAACCGACACCTACACCTTCTGCCTCAATAAAGATTCCACAGTATATAGACATTTACCTACTGGACATGTCTTCTACTTTGATGCGGAGTCCATTCTCAGTGTATGCTCGCTAAATGCTTCAAAAAGAAAGAAGGTTTTTCAACGAGCTCAGAGAAAATGTACACGTAACATTCTCCTGGTGTCAAACCCTGCACACACATCATTCTACACAATGAAGCTCACATGTTTAAGTGCAGGAACAAGAAGAAAAACACATTTTTGAATAGTGGTGTTGTGATTAATCATGATTAAACCGTCGCAGCATCTATCAGAGAAATTACTATTTATTGCTAGGCGTGAGTGATTTAAAGCATGCCATTAAAGTTTTATCATCTCAGGCGGCATAGGATGCGACGTTATTATTCGGTGACCGACAAAATGCTCAGCCCAGAGCTCAATAAAAGCCCGGCTGAAACACCGAGCCAGAGGAAAACAAATGGATGTCTCTTGAAATGTGAGTGTTTAAAAGCACAGAGACCCTCCAAGTGAGGTTATTTATCCACCCGATCCACTATGTTGATTAGTAGACAATGGGATGCAGCTCAATTTACTTCTAATTAGGGTTCTAATGTGTGTTATTAAATACATCGCCATGTCCCAATTAGAAAACACCAGGGCCATACATCATTTTAATTGATATCCACCTCGAGCCACATGGGCTCACCGTATTCCATCAGTGTTCCCAAAATGATCTTTGCTTGTAGAGAGGAGAAGTGAGAGTGGAGCCTTTTTATTGGAGCGCACTCATTGACTTTATGGTGTGTGTGTTTGTTTGTTTCTTAGCGTGTGTGTGTATGTGTTTGTGTGTACTCTCCCTGATTGTATATATCTGGATTTGTGCATTTTGTGAGCTATGGGACGTTTAAGAACAGCAATGTGGCTCCTCATTATAAAACCACACGCCTCCCATGATACCAGTGCTTTCTGTTTATTGAATGGTAATGTGTTAGAGGATGCAAATGCATTCTGCCCCATGCGTTTTCGTTCAAGCAATCACACTTAATAAGCTATAGCTGAGTGCAGCCAGGCAGTACGGATGTTTTTGATTCAGGTTTGATCAGTGGAGTAAAACAGAAATAAAGTCCTGGAATGGAAAATGTGTTTGAGTGCGCTGGATTTCAGGCAGGAGGTGCTGCAATAAAATAACTAGCATGAAAAATTAAAGTGGCTATCAATAGTTTTTATAGCAACAATGGATTGTACAGTATCACTACTCGTATGTGAAAGGGGTCGCTTGTAGAGTAGAATCCATAGAGAGTGGTCACCTCATTCTGCAGCTCTCCTCAGCCAGTTCATTGTTTTTGGTTTTACAGCCCATAAAATACTTTTTGGTTCTCTTTCCCTGCTCTCTTATCGACATTTCAGGCCAGAGCGGGCAGCTGTCTTCAGCTAAAAACGCTCTACAAACCCACTTGACACTACTTTCCCAGTACACAGTGGTAGATTTGATGAATTTAGCAACTAGCTGGTGAACTTGAGCCAGATGTTTTTGTTACTGTAGGAGGTGGAGACCAAAAATGGAGCTAAAAGAAAGTAAATATTGGACTTGCATTCCTCAGATGGCCAAAAATACAACTTAAAATGAATTATGGTGTGCCCCCATAGCCTCTAAATACTGTAAACAACTATTTGCTAGCATTTTAACTGCTTGGTTCTGCTGCCCAAATGCCATAGTGGGTTATTTTTTGCCACTTCGGGCCAGTACAACAAGCTGCAAAAAAGACTGTTGGCATTTTATCGCCTGATAAAGTTGACATCCTCTTATGAAGCAAAATCATCATTCATGTGGAGACATGTTTCCGGCCACTGAATTAAATTTTGGACTCTAACTGCTAAATGTGTTACTATCGTCATCAGCTAGTAGCTTACTTTGTCAGTCTACCGCGGGTTGCTGGAATGGTAGCGTACAGCAGGTTTATCAGAGCAGTTTCATTTCATTTTAAACAGAAAGAAAAATAAAGCATAACAAAACACAAATGAAAATGTGTTAAAGCAGATACAATGAGATGCAGAGAGGTTTATGATCATGGTTTTGAATTGACCATAGGTTAGCAGACTATTGATCCTGATGTGTTGAGGTTCATTCAATAACTTATGGAATACAGGTAGCCCAGTACTCATTACATGAAGTCATGTTTTTTTTATTTTCCATGTAAAAATATGGTGTCAGTGCAGCTTTTAATGATCCCATGAAATAAATAAAATAAGTCAGTGGTTTTGTTTTTCTAAGGTAATAGCTAGGCTCCTTTTTATTTTTTTTGAGTAAGGTCTTGCCATAAACTGTTTTTAATTTTAGAGTCCAGCCGCAGAGCGAGAGCAGGCATGCCTCTGATTCAAGATAACACAATTGAGATGATATAAACTGTACAAATGAGACTAAAGCACTCTGAAAACCCATCAGCACCTTTGCACCTCTCTGAACCAAGTTAGATTGCATTGTCTGGTCATCAGGGCTGAAGCAGATAAAGCGGCCACCAATCAATAACCATTTCTTATCCCTAACCTTCATCTTCTCTCTATCAAAGGGCAAAAGCTCCTCTCACAAGTGATTCTGCCACAGATAACCACCTGTTCAAGCCATGACTGGTTCAATCTTCTCCTCCTCACACTATTATTGCTAACCTCGTCTGACTGTACATTATGTGTGCTGGCCGACCACTCGTCCAGGGGGAGGGTGGAGGGTTTATGTTTACCGTGTACGCTCTGCCTCGGTCTTCCTCCTGCAACTGTATGCTTCTGTATGAAGTTTAAAGTCTGCGTGGGGTCTTTGTGCTCGTTGTGTGCCACATATTAGAGGGATGTGAGAATGCAAATGTGCTCGAGCTTAGCTGGTGACGTTATTTACATGGAAGATCACAGCGAGGCAGAGCAAACATGTCGCTTTTGTTTGAAGAGAGGGGCTGAGTGGCGAGAAAAACCAAATAAACACGCCTAGAATAACAAGAAAGATGCTCAATTTCATCTCCTCCCCGCATGGCCGCAGACTGCTAATGAATTTGTCTGAAAACTTTCACCAAACAGACTAATTGGTCTGACAAAAATATATAAACTCCTCGAGAGCAGAGATGGAGTCGGATCAAGCCTCCATTTGGCCACGAGGGAATCTCCTTGTTTCCGCGTTCGTCGTGTTTTATTTACTTAACAAGCCGCGCTTTTGTTCATCATAATTAAAAAGCCTATATTGACCTTTCCCCGCCCCTTCAGAGTGCTGTTTCAACGAGAGCCTCTTTCAGCATTCATGCAGCTCTCCACACGGGGCCCTTTGGATTTGAAAAAAATACAGATATGTTGAAAAAAAATCCACCAACCTGCAGCTGCTGCACAACAGGAGAAGTCAAGGTTGTTGTTTTTTTCTCATGAAATCACTCTTAACTGGAGTATTTTTGGAATACTCTTCTGCAAAGAAAAGGTCAGTCAAAGATATTATATAACATTTTCACATTGAATTTCTAAAAAACGACTAGAGCTGTGCTATTTTTTTTTTTTTTTTGTGGAGTTATGCACTTGCATCACCCAGATGTTCCTGACAATGTTCAGACCCAGAGAACATTGTCACTTTATAAAAGTCATGATTTGTTTCATCACTAAAACTTCCAGGGAGACATCAGATGATACTGAGCAAGGAAGTCAGCTAACGCGACTAAATGTAATGTGAATGAAACTTTAATATTGTCTGTGATTATTTCTACCCAAGTCATGTCAGAGAGATTTTCATCAGCAGTGGTGGTTGTTTAACAATGAGGATAACAACTCCCATGATCCCACGCTACCTCACAAATCTAGCAGCAGAAATTACGTACTGTGCCTTTAAAAATGTGAAATCTTTAGGTGAGACTGAGACCAAATGCAGGTGAAATAAGGGTGAATTTAACCTTCGTTTCCTCCTTCCTCATAGTTTAGGGTCCCACTGGCTCCTTTGCTGTATGTGTACTAATGTGTGTGTATATATATATATATATATATATATATATTTTTTTTTTTTTTACTAAGGGCCGTGCACGAGTGAATATCAGTTCCTTTGTGAAACTGTCATATCAACATGAATGTTTCCCAGGAGCAGTTGCTGAAGGGGACACAAAGTCGTCCTCTAACTCAGTAGACAAACAAACTCTGTCACCCCGCCAGCTAACATGACTACATTTGCTACTACAAACACTGGTTAATGTCACTGCAAACAACAGAAAGAGCAACCCAACATATCTTTAGTCTGACTTTATTGGAGTTTAATCACGAAAGACAGACTCACATATTCTACATGAGGTCTATTGGTGATACATTTTCAGCCTTTTCATGTCAATTTGGCTCATTCTGTCTTTCTAATGTCTTTTTGACTCGCTTATAAATGGACAGTAGCTTGAGAAACTTTAACAGCTGGAGTTTTCTTTTCTGAAACTTTTCGGTTACTTTTTGTTGTTGGTGTAGTTGTGACGATGCCTGCTGAAGAAACAGAGACAGATTGCAAAAATCAAAAGACATCTTTATGATGCCTGGCACATTATTTTATTTGACCAGTATAGCGACATGCACTGTAGGGGACATATTAGTTTTTCCTATGATGAAGTCACGCTCCCCCTATTTTTTTCATTTTGTTTTTATGCCTGTGACAGTACGTGATCCTGCATGGTGAAGACACTTCTTTTTCGGATCAGTTTGACCCCAGATGAACTGTTTTGAAACTTAAATATTATTACTAATTCAAATTGTTACAGCTGTTAAAGAGGCTGCGGACAGGGTCTCCAGACTGAACATTAGAGTTAAATACCTGGGTTATTTTTCAACTGTAGTCAAAACATTGGGTACATAATCAATATAATGAGGCAGAAGTCTGCAGCTGTAGTGAGCAGCGCATGTATATTTCATTAATTGTGCCAAACGAGCAGCCCTTTAAACAAATGCGCGTGATTAAAACATCACATTAAGGTGCCTGAGAATCCTCTTCCATTGACTATCAGTTAAACACTTACTCCCTGATTCCAACCTGCTGGGTCAATAGCCGGTGTCTGGGGAGTGTGTGTCCCAGAGGAGCAGACACTGGAGCTATGTCTGTCTCCCACTGAACTGCGGAGTACAGCTTTGCTATCAATCGACATTCATCATGTACTGGAGCCTCCTCACATCCAGCTTCAAACTCGACGCTGTGAGATTGGAAAAAAAAAAAAAAAAGGCACACTGAACACTTTCTGCTCGCATCAGGATTATTTGCTTAGCAATATCAAACCGGGTACCGGGCTCAATTTATCTCTATCTCCCATGGCAACATCATACATGGTAATTTTCTTCTCTCGTTGACGAGACACCAAATTGTAATTGAAAGTGAGAATAAATGTTTTAACAGGTAAATCCCCCAGCGAGATGTATCTGATAATATTTTCTGCTTTGACTTTTGGGACGGGGATGAAACCCGCTCTCTGAAGGTCCACACTGAGATGGCGCATTAATCTATCCCCTCTGTGGTGTAGAACCTCTCTCCCCCGTGTTCCCTCCACACGATGGCTCCTGAAATGGGAATAGCAGGGGCTGGGGGCTGCGGGTGTATTACTTCAGAGCTGGGGGCCCCCCGAGCTAAGAGGAGAGTGGGCTCATGCGTTAGATTACTAATGCCCTCAACCTGTCAAAAAAAAAAAGGAGAAAAAAACGCACCTGCTTGCGGCTTGACGTTAATTTGTTTGGACATGGTTTATAATTTAATTCCATGGCAGAATTAACTTCCAATACAAGAAGCTATTTGCTGGGGGAGATGGCGGTTGGTGGGGGTATCCCTCCGTGCCGCTATGGCAGTCCCAGGTTAATGGTAAAACTTTGATGCTTGCCCATAAAATAACCCGATGCCTATGGATTTTGTGCATTGCTGGAAAAAAAAAAAAAAAAAATAATAAAAATCCAATCTGGGCTTTTGGAGGAGAATCTACCACAACAGGATTGAGCACAATCGCTTCATGCACTGTGCTTTACAGCGTTTGCTGCTAATGGTACCAGGCCACGGACTGCTTCACGGCGAGACTTAGCTGTAACTTGGAACAACAAAACAGAGCTTTTTTCCGCAGCAGACGTGTTGACTTCTCGAAGCGGGCAGCAAGCGCAGGTGTAACATTAATGATGGCTCACTTCCAGTTCGGTGGCCCAGTAAGCCATGCCAGTGAGCCAGCATGGGCAATAATGAGGCCCTGGCACTTGCGCAACTAAAAAGGAACGCAGCCATTATAAATGTGAGTTGCTACACCTGCGTTTGCCATGACAGAATACCCGCCAGGAGGAAGGTCTGTGGTTAGAAATGTTCCCTTGTATACATTCTGTATTTTATTGAAACATCCAAGATACATTTCCTCATGTTTATCAAAGAGTTTTACATATTTTTTATCTTTTTGAGGTCAAAACTTCAGAAACACATAGTATTAAAAAAAAAACCCTGACAACAAAGCCGTTTCCCTTAGACCTTTTCCCTTTCTCCATGCGTCTTTGAAGTAGGTGTAGTCGTGCCAGAGACTTCCACTCTGCCTCAACAATGTTTGTGTTTGTGGCTTCCCAATCTGTTTCACTGAATGCATGCTTGTAGAGGCCTTTCACCTATTTAGGGGAATAGAGTATACAAAAAAAGCCTCCCAGAATTCAACTGCCTACAGCGAACAGGAGGCTGTTCCTTGTTCATTTTATTCATTTGTTCATTCCGTCACTGGCTTGGCCGTCTTGTCTGTAACTCACCTGTAAAAAAAAAAAAAACAACCAAATATCTACAAAACGAATGACATTCACATCAGCCTCTGCTGTACTTTTTGTTTGGTGCTGATTGGAAGATGTTACCATGCCAGCACACTAAATTAAGATGGTGCACATGTTAAATATATATATCAGCATGTTGGCGTGTTGACGTTTGCGTTCTCTATTCTCCGCATTCTGTGATCCTGAGCAGCTTGTTTTTCAAATCATCTCCAGTTGATGTATGTATAGTGTTGTTAGGGAGCCACTCTCCTGCTCAGCCCGTTTGTCAGACGTGTGATAATAAAAGAATGTTTCACTTTATACCGTGGCTTACAGCACACATTCTGTAAAGCCACAATGGTAACCGAACAAACAAGGCAGCTCTCACTGTAGGGCTCTAGACTCGCACAAGGAGGAGGAAGTAGAAATAATACGTAAACACAATGCTGTCAACCCCGTGATCAATTTGTGACAACTACTTCTGTTCTTTTGTAAACACAGCGCCGCGATAGGAGGCCGGCTCTTTTGTTTGGCGAAGGGAAGTTGAGGGAGAAAAAGAAAGCGGTTTTGTCATGCTTTGCCAGATGCCGGCTCGCCGGAGGCTGTCGCGAGGTGAGATGACAGCGTCGCACTCATAAGTGGGCCAAGCAATTAGGAAGTGAGGGAGTCTGAAATCAGCTCAGAGGCGGCCTCGCTTTGTGACAGAAGACGCTGTGAGCCTAAAGAGTCGGACAGAGGACGACTTCCTCTTGTGCATCCGACCGCAGTCAGACAGGAGGGAGGACCACCCCGGGATAGGAGTCATAGCACAGCTACACGCTGCTCAAAAAATAAGGGCTGGGAGATGAAAACCTCTGACACATACCGCATTTCATGTCTTTATCCCACTGTGCACCGAGCCAGCCGGCCTTCAAAGAGCTCTGCTTTCATCCAAGCTGTGTCCTTTTTCACAGCTCAGGGGTGCAGTGAAGGACACGAAGACAAATTTGGTATAGTGATGGCTCTTCCTCAAATGTCTGTTTCAGAGAAAGAACCAATAAACTGAGAGTCTTTTTTGTTACGTTACACTAAACAGATGTGACAGGCCATTGGACAGCGGTTGACTCAGCTCTCTAAACGCGGCAGAATGTTGCAGAGATAACTTTTGTTTTGTCACTCCAATTTGCAACCAGTAATTATGTATCAGCTCCCATTATCTTGATACGTATCCGAGTCACTGTCGCAGTGCTTAAGGGAAATGGAAAAGCTCAACACGCATCCTTTTACCCACAGATCTCAGTGAGGAGACGGCCTGCGGTTTTGCTAGCATGTCCCATGTCTCGTCTTGTTTTTACTTAAAGGTGCATTTAATAATATATACATAAACAAATACATATATTGTACAGTGTGTACAGTAGATATGTTAAAACTTCTTGAGAGCAAACAACCCTGTTATTACATGTATGTTTTTTAGGTTTGTACCAGAATAATAGACCAATTCAAGCATTGCATTGGGTATCACTTCCTTTGACAGGGGTGCATATTAGGTCTTAATTACCAAGCAAGGTCATTTAAATTTCTTTGAAACTTCTGGAGGTCAGTTCATCGAAGTAGATTTTTATACTTTTATGATTGTGAATATTACAGTTTTTCTCTGTTGATGGTTTGTTTGCTAATGTATTCTTGTCTCAAAGTATGAAATGACTGTCCCAAAGCAGGACTGATCTGCTAAAATGACTGATATTGGTGATAAAGTAAATGGTAAGAAAAAAAAAAAATGTGCAGACATCTGACAGAAACTATTTGGAAGTTAAAGCTGGCATGATCAGCAGATGGTTGTCAGAAACTAGTTGGAAGTTTCCTGGAATTGTATTAAAGAAATTACCAACTATTAATTGACAGCTTATTGGAAAAATAGCATGATGCTATTATTGAGACATTTTGGGGCAATTTAAAAGAAGAAATTTGGTAATTATTGTTGTAACTAAGGGGAAATTTCAAAGAATATTTAAATATGCTACCTGGTAATTACCGCCTTCTTACCGTGTTACATTGCATCTCATGTGAAGACGATGGCTGCATATATATTTTATTTCAGGGTGGTCTGATTGATTTCTTGGGGAAAAGTTCATCCTTGACTTCACTTGTCATGCAGGAGGCTCTGCCTGTTGTTCAGGTGCCCTTTTCTTTGTGCAAACCTGTGTGCAGTCCTCAAACTGAGTTGGAATAGTATTCTGTTTTTTTGCTGGATTTCACCATACCTGCTCATCCAGGATCAATTCTGAAAGCTTCCAAGCACAGATCGGTTTTATGATTGTTCTCAGCCTACACTGACTGTACCTACAGCATATTAATGCCAGCGAATTTCAACTTTACTTTGACATAGTGCATGAGGGCAGACAGAGAATTCCCAAAAATCAAGTAAAGTTTGCCATGGCATGGGTTTTAATGTGCATATTCCAATACTTTTTGGAGGCCCTTTTTATTGCAGTGGGGCAGGATCTGTGTTACTAGCATGCATGTCTCATTTGAACCACGCAGTCATTGGACGGGACTTCGTCCAGCTCTCCTCCCTCCGTACTGTTGTTTTGCTCTCCTGCAGGATTTGAATTCTACGCTGTTTGGCTTTCTTGCAATTTTGCATCTTGCCAGTTTGACTTCATGCATTTTTGGTACTCACCGCCTAATCTGAGCTGTCAACAAAACTGAAAAACGAAAGCTCTTCACGATCAAGTCAATATCCACACTGTGCATCAGACTCCTGCTTCTTCCAGGAGCATTTCTTCATTTGTCACACAAATAACGCCGTTATCATATCGAAGTGATTGTATCCTGTCGTGAGGTAGTGCCAGTGATTTCTCTTCCCACCCGGAAACCCCCCTGAGGCGTGTGTGCGCATACAGCTGGCTTTTTACTTCCCCACATCTAGAAACAACTTTAAGTTCTGCCAATTTTGTCCGAAACATCCCACCTTCACCGTGTCGTAACAAGGAGAGAGACCACCCCCCGCTGTGAGCTGAGGCAGTGAACAAAAGTGAGTCCAACTATCTCTAATTGGTACTTTTCAACTGACTGAACCAGCTTTGGCTCCTTCACTCCTCTGAGAGGTTACATGCCACATCTTTAGTGTCAGTTTCCACCACATGTCTGCCTCGTCGTCCGACATTTCTCCCTCACCGCCCTTTAAGGTATTACAACTCTCACTGTTCGCTCGCAGTTGTACTCGTAACAAGCTTTTCTATGACCGACCCGTCTCGTGCTATGAATCGCTGCTCGTGTTATGAAAGCAGATATCGAGGTACCTTCAGTCAGACTGCAGCGCTCCTATGTGAGTGGGTAGCAGGACTTCTGCATCGGAGCAGCAGCGTGATATTTCTGGCTTGTTGAGCTGAACATGTGGCAGTCTTCCTGGAGAGCTGACCTGCGTTGGCCCGTCGACAAGTTAATGTTCAAGTCAGCCGATGCCCGTCTGCAACTGCCTCTGTTTTCTCTCCATCTGTCGCACTGCCACACGCACACACTCTCAAAAACACACTCAGAAGACCTGCTGCAAGGTAGCCGAACTGAACGGCACAAAAATTCTCCATTCATCATTTCATCAAGTGCCTGTGAAATTTACACCGCGGCTTGCTGGCGGCTGTTCTGGCGGACGGTTCACCACCGTCAAAGAACATAAAATAATAGATGCCACGATCAGATCTCTGCTAAAAGTCCTAAAAAGAATCAGTGGAAAGTTTCATCTCTCCCACCGACCAGCTGCCACGCCGGCATGTGAGGCACGCTGGTTTGTATAAGTTATCGCGCTAAATATCAGCAGCTTTAGACAAGTAATTGTACACAGCTTTGCTCCGCGGCAGGGACGGAAGATTTACTCCTGACCTTATTGTGTGTCATTGCTTTCTTGGTTTTATATGATTAACAAGTTGCAGATGTAGGCGCTTATCCTGCATATCAAGCAGGGCTTCAGCAGCTGACTCCTCAGTTTTCTCCTCTCCGTCCTGCTACACTCGGTGAATCTAAATGGATTTGAACTTTAGCTGCCTCTCAACATCACATTCTGACATATTGCAGGACCTGCGACGGCACGACACTGACAAAGGGATCTTGCTTGAGACAACTCTGATCTATAAGGCAGATCTTGTTTCATACTTTTTTTTATCTTCTCACCTACGTTATTACTGAAATACCTTCATGCTAAAGTTGAGCTAATCAATATTTCTCTAAAAGCAACAAACCCCCACGCAGTTAACACCGCTCTTCGTCCTCCCCTCAGTTCTGTGAAGCATTTCATCTTCTTTTTATTTAGTTGTTCGCTTTTTCCAGCACACAACCCTCATCAAAAACATTTCCAGATGCAGCCGGCAGTAGTTCTTTTGAGTGAAAAGCTTTGATAAACCCACAACCTGCCTGACCCCCTAACAACGAGCTGGTGAACACAGTCGAGCATTAAGCAGCTGAAGAGCCTGATATTTCCCAGAGGAACTAGTGGAGACCCGATAGCACAGTATAAAGGTGAGTGAATACTGGATAAACATTACCCGGTTGATGATATGATAATGAGGCGCACGCAGATGTGCTTCTCCCAAGGGGCCAAAAATATCAACAAATGCAGCTGAACGACAAAGAGACGATGTGATCTGTAGCATGTCCTCATTGAAACCAGGATAATTGATTCAGGTTTTGGTGAATACTCAGAAAGAGATTGAGCCCAGTGAGCACTTCTCTTATAAAGACATTTAAAACAAGGCTATGGTCGCCTATAAAAAGAGATGTGCAGAACTGATTCAAAAGTCAAGGTTTCTCAGGCTCCAGACTCACAATGGGCTATTGTTTGCACTTTGTGGAGGATGAAAAATGTGTCTTGGAACATCATTTCACCACAGAGGTAGAGGACCAAATTGCCAACCCTCTGACTGGCGGAGAGCAGATCTACCAAGTGAGTCGTACCCAAACCATATAGTTCATGGCGTGAAGTCTTACAATGTCTGATATATAGCGCTGCTCCCATTATGATGTCCTGGAAGCTTGTTGTTGGCAGCTCACAGCCTGTATATTTCTATATTTCTCATATTTTATATAAAACATGAAAGGGTCTCCATGTAATTTCTGCGTTGTACTGGAAGCCAGTCATTTATGTTCGTGAACTCCATTTATAAACTGATGTTGCTCTCTGATAGCCGAGCAGAGCCACTTGAGAACGCGCATAAAGCCCATCACGTCCTTCACGAAGACATCCACAGTCCAGCAGCACCAAACCACTGGAACAAGTTGTCCACAGGCTTGTATAGACAACCGAGAGGGACAGGGAAGAATGAAGAAGTGATTAACTGAATGTAAATTGCTGAAAATGTGTGACACGGAGCCCCGCTAAATATGTTGATGTCATGTTTCCGTAGAGCCTTCGTGTCACCTACCAGTGCAATTTGACTAATCAATATCATCTGTTTATAAACCTACAATTGAACAAATTATCAAAATTATTATCCTACCATAATATGTGTTATTGTAACACTTTCAAAGTCCATGTTGAAGTTCTGGTTGCTGCTCACTGGGAGAAAAAAAAATGGGTGAACTGCAGAACTGTAACATTTCAGCTCGACCAACATGGTTTAAGCAGATTTATGGAGCTGGATGTTCGGTATTTGGGGTTGTATGTTCAATAAAAACAATAACACTGCTTAATAACAGTGGCTTTTGTCAGAGCAGATCCTCAGCTTTACTCCTGCACTGCCTGCACCTGCGCTGCTCGTCGCTGAGATGACGGTTATACGCCACTTTGCTACCGCAGTATGCAGTTGTCCGTTTCAATACTGACAGCCATTTGTCATGTTAACCTCAACACGAGGACCTTGAAACTAATTACCCTAAAATATAATGACGCATAATTGTTATTAAACAACTGAGCAGGCAGCACTTCTTACCGCTTCGATGCATTTAAATCAGTTTAGATGTGAAACACTAACCCAGTTGGCGCTCCCGCCTAACAGACACCATATGCAACGTGCACATGATGAGGTTAGCAAAGGTCCGTGTGTGGGATTATGAGTTCGTGGGTGGAATTAGGGCTGATTGGCGTCCTCTGCTCCCTCTGGACATGACCTCTCTCCGTCTCTGGACACAGCAGACAGGCCTGTTAGGATGCAGGCAGAGGAGAGCGGCAGCAGCATGAACGTCTGCTCCATCCAGCCTCAGCAATGATTGACAGGGGGAGAGGTTACATTGGTATTTACCCTTACAGAAATACATGAGATTGTAAAAAGGCAAAAGAAGAATACCGTAGTGCAAAATGGCTTTGGCATTGAATAGCCAAACAGGGAGAGGAAGAAATGGGAAGCATAATGCATGAATTGATGGACAGATTCGAGGAGATGATGGAATACATAAATGCATCAATATAGAAATTCAATTTTGAAGCCAAATAGCATCTTTTGTCCTAGCGAGATTTTCCCTTTTGAAAGAGACGATAAAAAGAAACTTCCTCTTTAATCGGGAGAGATCATCAACAGATACGCAGGAAGTCTTGAGATTTTATGAATCGCATTAATGTGTTCCTTCTGAAGCGGCCGCATCCTCTAAACAATGAAAACACTTTCAATCAGAGACTGAAATTGACTTTTTTAAGTCAGTAGACTAGAGAGCCTTTGGTTACCAGCCATGCATTTCTATTACTGTGTAACATACCAATTCACAAGTCATGGTATACTGCATCCATTTCTACATATTTAATCTCCTCAATGACCCTTTGACTTCCTCCTCATACTTGTTTTAAAGCTACATGATGCTTTTATCTAAGGAAAGTACTAAAACATTAGATGGCCATAATTTTCACGGCTGCAGCATCACATCAAATTGAAATTATCTTAATGTCTTGTGCTGTCTTTATGCCAAAGTTCCCAAAATGCAGCGATTATGACAGAATTGAGGGTTTTTTTGCATATCTTTTTTTGTCTGAACAACATCGAGTGGCACTGACGATCCCTGTGGCAGGTTCAGGTTGACGAGGGTAACAATATCATACAGTCTATAAATGGGTGAGTACCAGAGGGGACATAAGTGACGACTGTGCATCTTTACAAGGAGCCGAAACAAAACATGAACATAATTTGTCCTCACTTTGTTTCAAGCTTTAAGGGTGCATTCTGTATTGTTTTGGGGAAGAAATATGAATCCAAAGAGAAAGATCTTCACTGAAAAATGCATAAACAAACTAAATTAACACACTTTCTTCTTCCTTATTTTCCTCTGAGAACATCTTGTTTATTCAAATAAGGAGAAATATAAATACTTCTGAGTGTGTATTATTACCTCATTAATATAGTAAATATTAAAGTTTTGCATTTGAATTCCTTCTCCAAAAACTATGTGTTTTTTTTTGTTTTGTTCTTTTTGACCTTAAACAGCTCATGTTGGGTCTTCTGGTTTGGTCTCACATGTGTCCCTTTGACAGTAGAAATAGCTCCTCAAGAGCTTTTATGTGGTTTATAACTTCTAATCCCCTTTACAACGTGTCATGGCGTCCTCAGTGTCTCCCTGTGGCTATCTAAACTCATCAAAATGTATGAATATTCCACTTCCAGACAACAATAATGAAGAATCTGGCCTGAGCTCAGCGTTCGGTTTGTCGTCATGCGCCACTGTGTTTCTCACAGCCGCTTAAAATGTATGAGATGAGTAAAGCAATTGAGAAGGCAATAATTAATCGCCACGCCTTCCTATTTATATTCCGCTCTACCAGATGCTTTTGAGGGGAAGCGTGTTCGGATTTTACGCACAGGCTACCGACGCCCCAGAATCTACGCACCAACATTTTGGAGACAGTCCACAGTCATCCCAGCGCGGTGACCGTTCAGATGTTGTGTTTAAGGGATGTTGTTATTCTGCTGATTGGAGAAATGTTAACTATAGTCCACATGTTTGAAGTTCCAAAAAGAAAAAAGGGGGATGAGGAGGCTGATATTTGCTCTCAGGTGACACACTCATCAGACCCTGTGCTGGTGGGTGAGCTCACATTGATCCACATCCTGAGACAAAGCATCGAGGTGAGGCTGTGCTGACTGCCAGGCCGCCAGACTGAACTGTATCCACAGAAGCTTTTATTTAGAAGGAGCTTTATAACCCGCCTGATTATTCAAGTGCGCAGCCTCTCCAGCTCAGCTCCGCGTTTCCCTGCACTTCATGATGAATCACTTATTGATCCAGAACTTTGTTCTCATAGCTTCAAATGAAAGATTCACCTCAGCTAGTCTGAGGTTCGTGCAGGTTACAGAAAGACAGATTTAGAGATGAGATATTAAAAGAGCCGGTTCTTATTAAAATAATGCCTTAAATGAATGTGACTTTCACATTTTGGTGTTTGGGATTTAGTACTAGAGGATGACAGACATTGCTCGGTGTTGTCATATGTACAGCAGTCATTCTGAGAGACTGCCTGCTCACAGACAGGCTGACAGGCAGCGGCGGTGATAGCTGTCATTAGTGGAGCGCAGCGCAGCTTTAGGACCCGGGGACGCTGACGCGGCTGCTCCCTGCAGGAGAAGCATGGACACATTTGTATGCGCCGGCTCTCCACCGCTGCACTAACTGCACTGTCCACAGCGACACGGGATATTGTTTTTCCACCCAGAAGGATACGCTTCGTAAGAGGACACTGATTTGGTTCCAGTTTCCAATGCTTTGTTTCTAGAAAAGAAGGGATAAACCAGCGTCTGCCACTAGTTTTATGCTGCACATTTCCACGGTCTTCGTTCCCCTCAACGTGCGCAGCCAATAAAAGTTTTCGGGACTCGCCGGTATGGATGACTTCTGCTTATAAGGGACAAGCACGTGCAGCAGCCCTCGCATCGTTCCGGAGAGGTGAGTTGGACATTTGACTTGTGCGTGTAAAGACTGCCGCGAGTGCTGCGACAAGAGCGGCAGTTTGGTGGGAAGATGGTGCGCGTTGCTTTTTCTGCCGGTGTGGAGGGCAGCTGTGCGGTGTGTGTGATTCATTCAGGCTCGGATGCGGTCGCTCTGGCTGTAGGTACAGCTTCAGACGCACCGGCTCAGACGCACCGGGTCACATCAGGCTATGCGTAAAGAGCCGGAGCGAACGACTTCACAGTGCGCAAAAAAAAACAACAACACATACAATCTTATCTCTGATCTGTGAGAGTGCATGTCACGTCTTTCTGTGCTGTAATTCACAGCTAGCAGCTGTTGTGTTGTGGTTTGACAGGTGTGGCTGTCACCTGTCAGAGCAGCCTGTTGACGGGCTGACTGACAGGACGCCCCGGCCGCTCTGGCGGAGCTGTCCTCCTGTCTGTGGTGCTGAAAGTTTCCCGACTGGCCACATGGCTTGTCGCATCACAGAGAAGAGAAAAAAAAAGAGAAAAGGGAAAGGAACTGGAGAGGAATGAGGCGCACGCAGATGTGCTTCTGAACATAATTCTGATTTAAAGGCTGTCAGGATATTTATCCTGCAGGGAGTGTGAATGATCCGTGTAAGTCAGCTCAGCTCTGTCCTGCCGCACTGGAAGCAGGATCTCAGCAGGGATCGCACCGGACAGTGAGGGACCATGAGTCAGTACAGCTTGAGTGAACACAGGAGGAATTCAAAGAGCTCCAGTCCCTTCAGTGAAAAGCCACGATGAGGCTTCTTCTCTCTTAACTGTCCTCTGACTGTGACATTTTAGATACCAGTGGTTATTTATGGGGTTAAGCATTACTGTATATTCAAGTTTACGTAACAGTGTGGCAGTGAGACATTCTGCATGTCTATGTGTTGGATTATCTATAACTTCCCCCACCAAAGACAGCAGGAATACCTGCGTATTTTACGTGTGCTGTCAGAAATACCTCAGGTGTTCAAGATGCTGTGTGTTTGTCCCCGTCACCCGCTGTGAGGAGCCTCCTCTCCAGGATTGTCACTAATCCGCACTTCTCTGAGATTCAGCACATGGCTGTGAGGATTTCTGTGGACAGGTGGAGTGCTGTTGATGCTGCTGATGCTGCTGCTGCTGTGGCATCGCTTCATATTTTCCTCTCCCTGCTCCTGCTCATGCTCATGCTCCACACTGAAATGTAGTCAGCCCTAATGTGATGATAATGATATAATGTGTGAGTCTTTTCCGGCCTTTGGCAGCCACTGTGGTACTTTCCAGATTGATTCACTTTCGCAGGAGAACCATGGAGTCTTTTCTTTTCTTTTTTTTTATCTTTCTTGGTCTCTCTGCTCCGCTTGTAGTGATGGAAGAGATGGTGGTGCTGATGGTGGTGGTGGTGGAGGAGGAGGAGGAGGAGGAGGAGGAAGAGGAGGAGGAGGGAGGCTGGGTGGATTTTCCAGTGAATACCTTGCTTTCACTTCATGGTCACTTTTATCAGCCTCCGTTTCTGCCTGTTTTGTGTGGAAAACTTTTGCTTTGCCTCACGTTCTTGACTTTTTCATGTGAAATAATAAATTCTCCTTGAAAATAATAACATCAGACCCTCCTGATGCAGAGTCTGCTGACAGTGATTTAGTCGGGCTCTTTCTGCTGTATTACCATAAATCCATTAAGTTATCAATTATTCTTTTGTGTTTGTTTTTTTCCATTTATTTCACGACAATAAAAAGAAGAAAAAATGCCTTTGAAGGACAAAATTTGGCTTCTTCGGTGCGGTCTTATCTTTTTCTTTTCACCGCACATCTGGTCGACACGTCAGTATGTTATCATCTTCTTTGTCGTGGCCACGTCCTGGATGTGACATATCATCACACAGGATCAAGATGGCACTAATTAAGTCCAAACAACAGCGATCAGATACAATACGGGAATGAATGGGAAATTAGGGACATATTCACGCAGCATAATGGCAGAAATGAAAATCACTTTATTTGCAGCTTATTCTCGCCTTTTGTCTGTGGGACGGGTGACTTTGCCCACTGGGAACTGCTGGTCACACATGTCTGGTTGTCTGGCTAAATCTTCTCTAATCCAGAGAGGCAGAGTCGATCTGCCTTCATGGCAAATTTGGGGCTTATGGGCACACTTGGAATTTTGTGTGTGGCAGCCAAAGCAGAACATTAATAGATTTCATCTAACAGGATTAGTGATATTTGGAAATAAGACAGGAGGCAGAAAATGAATAAGACATTAATACCCAGCGAGCAAAACCAACAACACTAACTAACGCGCGAGTAAAGATTCTTTGAAAGGCACACAGACGCTTCTTTCATAAATCCCCCCGGAGCTGCATTGCAGATTGTGTTTGCAGTCACATGTCCTGTTTGTAAAGAGACTCGCTCTCAATTATTCACCGATAGAGGAGATTGATTGGGAACCTGAAAGCCGCACTCAAAATCTGAAATATTTCCTCGCACAGAAAACAAGCAGCACAATAATAACAAGCCTTTGTCGGCTGAAGATGATGGTGGAAGTCACCATCGCTCTCCTTCATCTTCCTTCCACCCTCAAGATGTTCGAGCACCCCGAGGCTCCCCGCCGATTGATTTCTGTTTTATTGTTTTTATTTTTCATTGCAACGCCATTCCCGAATGAAATGGCTGTCCTGCAAGGCTGCTTGATTGAAAAGCTCCAGTTCCCCGTCGTCTCCGGCTCATCCCCATCCCCACAGAGCCCCGAGGCTGTGGGTCCGACAACAGGGGGGATCCTGTTCCTTCTGACACCCGACCTCACACGCAAAAGGTCGAGCGCTGCTAGCTGTCGGCAGGCCTCATCATTCCCTCATGACACGGCCATTATGGTGCCCTCTGGATGGCATGTCAGTCACCCATGGTGGCAAGTCAATTAGTCATGTCTGGAGGGAGTTGGGGCACGTCGGCTGGTAGGATTTTTGACATTCATCTGTGGGTGGGGGGCACACTGGAAGCAGATTACAATCTCTAATTACTTTTCACATACTTACCGTATGCCATGAGGCAGTGATAACCAGCTTTGGATTTTCATTCTAATTCAACTATTATTCGTCATGCAAACAATTGAATTATGTTTTACACCCTGATTATGGCGAGTGTTGTCGTCTTTTATGTTAATTTGCCGCGCTGCAAGGACTCGACTGCAATGAGGACTAGAGCTGCGATGACAAAGCATCAAGCAAAAAGGTCAAACATTTTGCCGGTTCGGTGTCTTTTGGTGTTGGACTGATTTGGACTGGTTGGATCACAAAACCAATCTCAAGACGTCACCTTGAGCCCTGGGAAACTGTGATGAGCAATTTTTATTTAGCATTTCATTTGAGGCAGTTTGTCCCCTCAGTCTTTCCTTAAGGCTGCAGTTGCACATTAACTCACCATTATAGTCACTGCTGTTTCCCACTGTCGCTCTGACAGCAACCGCCAACATCCCCGACACACAACCCCGTAGCCATTTCAAGAGTGTCTGCACAGTAGCTTGCCTGTGTTCTTCCTAACTGGGGGGATTTAATGAGAAAGTAGTAAACGGGACTTGGAGACGTAACACTGCACTGAGCGGCGATAAACTTCTTTTCAATTTCACTCCCACATGTCACAAACAACAAAAACTCCTGCCCTCTGGCAACTCTGAGGTGACCTACCAATTAATTGTGTTCTCTGGAGGGGGGGTGGGTGGGGGGGCTTTTAAATCAAGATGTTCTGATGGTCAGGGCTCAGTAGACATTGGCGTCGTTCGTCGGCCCAACCATAGTGATAGAGTCCCTTTATGGTACGTCAGAGAAAAAAAACCCAAAACAAACAATATTTTAGAGCGGGTGTGCAGGATGAATTGAGCAGATAATAATGGGCAGATCACACAGCAATGAATAGAACCACTGCAGCCCCACTAAGGACATCAGACGAACAATATGCTGTGAATTAAGTATGAATTTCTCGCCAACAACAACAGCAGCAGCAGGGCAGGGAGAAGAGGGATCACTGTAGAGTCGAGGAGGGAGAGGGAAATGAGACAGAGGAGATGCTGATCAAAGGCGTGGATTAAGATATCTTTGGTTGCCTCTCAAGGAGATTCAGTGTTGTGTAAATCAAACAGACAATCTGCAGCACCACATGGAGATTAATGCCGTTAAGTACCTGGAAGATTGCTCTACGGAAATCATCATAAGGTGCTCTGCATGTGTGGATGTGTGTGTGCAGACACTGTAGATCTCAGTCTATAAGGAGAGTGACACTGCTGTGGTTTTATCAAGGAGGGCTACTGCTGTCAGTTATTCCTGTTTCCCGGTCAGTTTTGGTTTTGTATTTTTACTGTGTATGAACATGCTGTCACGGCAGAGGAACTTGTCCTGTCCCCAAATCTGTAATGGCATAGCGATGTACAGCTCCATAAAGTGTGAAATGGAAGAGATAGAAAATGTGGCTGCGACCGTACTCTATGATTTGTCTCAGGATAAGTGTGCATTTACTGCTCCGCAACTCACAGCAACACAACCCATATAGACTATGATCTTGATCAGTAGGCACTAAGATGCTCAGTCTCACGCCTCACTGTGGCAAATATTTATTAAAAAAAAAAAAACAGGGAGCCGGTCCTTTGCTGCTTGCCACTTAGCATTAAAGGAAATGTATTGGGTGTAAGCCTTTGTGATAGACTGCTGTCCAATCCAGGGGCTTGTGTTGTACACCTGCAGTAAGCTGCTTCATGCCCCTGCATGGGGTGATAAGCTTGTGGCCTGTGAGCAGCCTGAGCATGAACAAGGCTTATTTATACTGAAAGGCTCACAGACGAATATAAATGCTCAGAGAACCATTTTGTCGATGCGAAAAGCCATCATTGTTCATTGTCAAGCTCAAGATGCCCGGCAGCACATAGGAGATTTTTGGCTTTAGGTGAAGTCAAGATAATATTAAAGAAGACATATTAGGCTCATCCACAGGGTCATCATTTTATTTTGGGTTACTATTAGAACAGGTTTACATTCTTTAATGCTCAAAAAAACACACCAGGCTTCTCATACCGTCCAGTGCTGCAGCACTGTATTCCCCCTCTATCTGAAATGCTCTGTTCTAGCTCCTGTCTCTTTAAGGACCCTCCTCCTGAATAACCAATCTGGTCCGATTTGTTGGCTCACTCATGCCTGAGCTCACAACAACAACAGAGCTGCTCTACTAAATCAATTTTTACATGCCACCTCTGCATCAATGAAGAAGATAAGCTAGCACTAGCGAGACAACCTTAACTATCTAAAATGTGAGACCACTGACATATATAAAGATTGCTGACATGTTGTCGCTTACCTTACATATTACACTGATGCAAGAGTTTGTGCAACGGGTGGTATTGAGGTCCCGCCCATACACCCACCCGTTTTAATCACAAGCAGGGCTCTGCTGTCAATCATGATGTGTTTTTTATAGCATCAAATAACTTACAAATACAAATCAGTATTAAGTATTAGGACTCAGACCTGTACTGCAGCCAGCCACAAGGGGGCGATCAAGATGTTTCGACTTCACATTTGACGAGCTGTTATGTCGCGCAACTTCATATAAGGTCAGTGTGAGACAAACATCACACTGGGTGTGCACACATGCACAAAAACATGGGATCAATGCTAATGCTAGCAATATGGGTTTACTAGCTTCACTGATCTCTTTTATTCTATAGCCTAGCTCACCAGCTTCCTCTTCCAGGGGTGTTTGCAAAAAAAAATACATGGGGGGGCAGTGGGCCCTGGCTTGCCGACTTATTACCAAAAATGAGTTTAAATGTGCTTATTGTCCATAAAATAGCATATATAGATACCATAATAGGTGCTGCAATAAGTTTAACATTCATGCGCCGCTTTGTCTGATATATTGAAAGTATTTTTCTCTATCATGCTGCGATGATACTGTTACATTACAATCTGGGCATCACCTACATCAGTAGGTAGGCACCCACACTTCCCAGCGTTTGGCGGGATATCTGTGGTCTGTTATTTTGTGTTTCTCCTGCTGTAAGGTGCTGCATAATTTAGCAGGTTTTAAAGTCATGAAACAGCTTGGATCTCAGCGGGAGGCACTGAGCTGTACTTGAGGTGTTTTTCATTCCCGAGGTCTTTTAAAGTCTCTTTTTGATTTAGGACTGTCCTGCACTTGGACACAGTTTGAAATGTGGGAATAAAGCAGCAGAGGGCTACTGAGGACCAAGTTTCTCTCAGCAAAGAAGCATCCTCCACTTTATTCTTTTTCCCTTGGCCTCCTCCTCCAGCTCGAGCTTCTACCTTTCGAGTTCTTCTGATATCACAGAACACTAGCTAACTGGGGATTTGCTCAGGATGAGAGTCCCTCGATCTCCCGTCTTGACGTGTGCCCCATATTACTTGCAACATGCATAATATCTAGAGCAATGTGCCTTTTACGGTGCAGCGCAGTGACAGGACCGCATACGTAATCCATCAAGACCACAAAACCACACGGCAAGGTCACTTCTGCAGTCTGCCCATGTTAGCTCGGATTCAGGACGTGGGCTGTTATTTGCATGCTCTTATTTGTCTCAGTCAGTATCTTTAAACATAGTGGCAAAGTTGTGCATGCTCAGCAGCGGCACAATGTTTGATGTCAATACCCAATTCCAAAAGCACACAGTCGGCGGGTTTGTGTTGTCTGTCTGTGGCTCAGATCTTCGCGCCGCTCTAAATCTGTAACAAAGTCAAATGTACTGTGTGTGTCTGCACATTCATTAGTATGATGTAATGAAAATCCACTTGCACAGGGATCTGAATAGCACTGGGCAATATATCACCGGCATGTCCTTATCGTGATATGACACTATATTAATCTTTTTAGATATCTTGATAAAGCACAAGTCCAGGTTTTATGGGTTGCATTACAGTAAAGTGATTGTTACATAATTTTCTGAACTTACCAGGCTGTTAGACTTGTAATTCTTGCCTTTAGCAACTTTTTTCATTATATCCACATTACTGATGGGTATTTATCAGGAATGTCATCGTGTTAGAGGTGCATTATGTAAGAATTGTCCACCTGTCGAGTTTATGGGGGAGGTGTATCACCCAAGTAACCGCTAACTGCTGCTAACAGTAGCTAGTTAGCTCAGTTAGCCATGAGGATAGCAGTCCAGACTGGGAGCTTGCGGACCAGGGGAGTGTTGGTGTTTACACAGGAGTGTTGGACTGCGACCAGGGCTAGCTGGTTATCGCCATATAGCCTAAAAACATGCTAACTGGAGATACTTGTACAACACGTCAAAACATCACAACTATTACTTGTGCAGATTCTTAATTTTTGAAAGTTTTTCCAACTAAAATGTAAATGTAGTCATCTGTACAACATTGTCGCAATATCACTATAAGTGTATTGACATGGTCACACAGTCCTTGCATTTGTGGCAAGTCTTCAAGTGCTCTTGATAAGATTTCAAAACATTGAGTATCGCTTTATAGCCTAAAAACATTCTGATGTTTCATTAACTAACTGTGAATAATCTGTCAGCAGTTCAAATGCATGAGCATCTACTTCCGTGTCTTTATGCGTGCCGTTGTGGAGCGTCTGCAGTTTGTGGGATCAGTGGTAACCCACAACTGAGGCCAGGTCATCTCATCATCTTGTCCACACTCCAGGACGAGACAAAGACAGCTGACGCTCCATTTGAGACAGCCGGGAACAAAGGATGAAACGTACAGCGTTGCGTTAAAAAGATGGCAGATAAAAAGATACATGGACTAATCTGTGTAATAGATATAGTGAATGCACTCTCTCCTCGTCCACTCAAAATCAATGGTCATTATGTTTCCTGGACGGGTGTGTGAAGAGCCTATTCCTCCTCATGTGCGTACACATGCCCCGTGCAATAGTTGCTTTGCTTAATGATGGGCTGGCGTGGCCCCCATGAACATCGTTTGTCCCCTTTAATTACCTGGAGGTAGAGATTGTTATTCATGGTAAGGGACAGGGGAATAGCCCTCTGCACGCCCCCCTTCCCTGAGGCCTACTGCTCTTAGCACTGATGTGGGAGGATGTGCAGAAAAACAGATGCTACCCCATGATTTCTGAGTGTTTGTACTAATGATGAGCTCCACTAGGCTATCTTTCACCCCTTTTAATGGTGGTTCAGCTTGATTTAAAGTCAGATTTTATGGATGGAGCGGTGGTTTCCAACCCAGCTCATCACCAAGGGGCCATCCTGAAGCTCTTTTATACAGCATGACCGTATTTCTTTACTCTGCGGTCCTTATATGGAAAAGTCTGCCTTGCTGCTTTATGTTATTACTGTGGTACTAGTTTACTTTGGAAACCAAACAGTAGTTTCATCCCATTCACTGTGTTATTGTGTCTACCAATCTTCCAAAACATAGGACTTTTTTTTTCTTCTTTTTTTAGATTGTTCTCCTTCCTGCCAGACAGCCATTGATCGCCATTCATTTCACTGCGATATGAAAATTAACATGCAGACAATTGAAAATCTTTCGAGAGAGGTAATCAATCCCATTTCTCGCCTGTATAGAATTCCTTATTGTCAGGTCGGATTGCGAGCACTTTGAAAACTCTCTGTTCGATGCATTAAAGTGCGCCAAGATATTTGGGAGTTGGCTGACATTGCACTGATGAGCTGCGCTGTCCTAAAATCACACCCAGGAGACGAACAATGAGCAAATCTCCGAATATTGAGAGGGCTCATGAGTATTTCGTCATTTATTGGATCCACGAGGCTGATGTTTAGCGAGTTTTCAAGTTTCAGTATTGAAATTACTACTGAAAGTTTTTACAAGAAAGTCAGAAAAGGTAATTTTGCTGGAAAAAAAAAAGAAACAATAAGCTGCATCAACATTTTAGAACTTCTACAGTATGTTATTCCTGCCAGTAGGGGTCTCTCAATAAGACAAAACAAAAGATCATAGTGTCATGGTCCGGGTTTTTTGGTTAGTCATTTCCTGTTTTAGACTCATTCTCATGCGTCTTGTTGGGACTTACCACTTCCTGTCTTTGTCCCTTTCTCACCTATTTCTGTCTACACCTGTGTCTCATTTGTTCATTAGCCCTTGTGTATTTGAGTCTGTCTCTTTCCCCTCACTCGTTCTTAGTTCGTCTTCGTCTCCTGTGTCTCCTGTGTTCCTGCGTCTGTTCCCGTGGATTCCGTGTGTCCTCTGTGTCCACGCTTTGTTCCCAGTGGCTTCTGGTCTGTCCTCAGTTTTGTAATTCTCTTTAGTTTTTTTCCTTTGCCTGCCTTTTGTTCTTTGCTTTTTTTTTACAAAATCAAACGCACCGCTACCTTCAGTAAACGTGTGGATTCCTCTCGGTTGGAAAATTGTTGGAAACGTCTAGGATAATATAAGAACTGAACTGAACAGGAAAAATAAAAAAAGGTGTAGTCGTTTTTTAGACATTTTACTGCAGAAACACTTTATATCATATCTTTAAAATTGCTTGCTTTTTTGACCTTGATCGCTTTCATCTCAGACATCTCAACAATATCAGCGAGACAGCCATGGACACCGCAATACTGAGGGCTCTTAGCATGGATGTTGATATCATTGACAAGACTGGTGTGTTATCCCTTCTCCACCTGGCGTCCCGTGTGTGTCTACCCTGCCAGTATTTAAGTGTAGGACAGGATGTGTCCCGGAGGCTGGCTCTAATTCCCAGTGGTGTCCATCAGACCCCTGTCCCTCGGAGCTCTGACAGAAGGAGCTATTATTTTCTCATCGCCCTGGTGGCCCGTGTCTCCTGGGACAGGCCTCGCCACGTGACTGACAGCTCCGTAAACACAGCCAGCCCCGGGGTGACTGAGTGAGAGCTCACCGCAGTGACGCCCTTGTCCCGCCTTTTCTCCCTCCTTCCTCCCCTCCTCTCCAGACTTCTCATCTCTGAATGTCTCATCGCCGTGACCCGGCCCACCCTCAACCCTCCCCATATTACCTTCACCTGACGCCTAGGGTCAGAAGTCGCCTGTGTTGGAGTGAGGTTATTTCTGACCTTGCTGCATCCTTCAGCAGCTGACCAACAAGCAACAACCCCCAACACCCTAATACTTCTGTCATCCATTACATTCAGCCAGACATCTTTTTCTCCCTGTGATATTTTCAATATTTTCAGACGCACTCTATTAGCTCCTTTAATGCAGTATCATAACAACATGGCTGGGATTGCAGGGGCTGGCCTGCTTCCTCTCTGTGTGTGTCAGTAGGTCTAACTCCTGTGTAACTAAGACAGATGACTGTGTCAGGGTTGTTTCCCCACAGGGCCGAGAGAGTACTTCTCCTCCCAAGCCGCTCTGCTCCCTCCACTTTGCGGGCTTCGGCAGGCCACGCTGCTTATTGTAATGACCTAATGTAGATTCAGGATCAGCAGCCAGGGGCATCCATCTACATCAGGGTGGAGGAGACAGGAATACCCTCTGAGTATGTCTGCTAGTTCGTGTGTCTGTATTTGTCTGTGTGTACATGTGTGCTGCTTCATGTCTGAGTAAATGAGTGGGTGCACAGGAACACTGTTGTTTTTTTTGTTTTTTGTGTGTGGAAGCTATTGAAAAATTTAACAAAAAAATCAACCATTAATGAAAATAAGTGTATATTTCAATGCTGTCTTTTCTTTTAGCCCTGACTCACGATTTAAACAAGAGATTTCAATGTCTACTGAAGCCTTAGAACCACTCCAGCTGCCAGTAAACATTAGTTGTCCATAAACCAACCAAGCAGAACTTTGCTGCAAAGTAACAAAATAACCAAAAACCCTTTTTTAAAGCAGAACATTGAACTTTTTACTAAGAGCACCTGATAGAATCTGAAAATCAAACATGAATGCCTTATTTCTGCTGTGGTCCAGTATTCAAGGTGACATCTAATATACTAACTGATGCACATTAACATTGCATATCATATAACAGGAGCTAACGTTCATTTGTCATCTTCAATAAATGAATATCAAGACCCACGGTGCTTTTTTATGTTTATTTTAAGTAATCCTTCAAGAGGCTGTCGTGGATTGTCATAACTCTTGATGGTTCTACTCATTTGTTAGCCACACAGTGAGAGCATAGTGTGAAAAAGACATGGTACCATGACAAACCTGACTTGCCTTATTCTGCTCGCTGCTCATCCCTTATGTAGCTACTTTGTGTGTTCCGATTATAACTTTACATGTTTGTTTTGTTGCTATTTTAATGGCTAATTTAACATCTGGCAAGAGGACCGCATTCACAAATGAGTCTCTTGGCTAACACTGTCACATTTAAACAATGCTGGTCAGAGAGCGTAGTTACTGTAGAAAATGAATAAATGAAGCGCTAAATCAGAAGTCAGGCCATAAAATGGAAAAACAGGAACTCTCGACCTCATTTCCTCCGTCTGTAAACTTCCATTTCTTCAATTCTAACACACTCGAACTGGTTCTCAGCTGTTGCCCTCCTTCTGGAGCTACTTTCTGAGCAGGAGAAATACAGAATAATAGATGCACATGTCCTGATGTCACAAAGATAGCCGGGTATTTTGACATTTTTAGAAACATGTGTCTTTCCTTTTTCTTGCTGAGATTTCAAAGACTCGCATCTGTCACCGTCACCGCTAGCGGACAGTTAGCATAGCTTAGCACAGAGACTGGAGACATGAAGAAACAGCTCACTTGACTCTGTTCCACTGCTGACAAAGAAATAGTCCATTTATAAAAAGCTGTGTTTGTGCTTCAGTTGTTTTACAGGTTAAACAAGTGAGACATAACATGTTATAACATAATTAGCGAGTTTCAGAGCTGCCGCTTGGTGAACCAGGCTAGCTGCTTTCCCCTGTTTCCAGTCTGTGTGCTAAGTTAATCAGCTGCCGCAGCCACGTATTTATCACACAGCTATGAAAGTCGCATTAATCTTCTCATCTAAGCCTTGGCGTGAATAGGCAAAGTCCCTGAAATGTTGACGATTCTTTTAGCTGTACCCATCATTTGTCTGCACCGTGCTTCTCTCCTGATATCATGTTAATGGAGGTAGAGACACACTCGTCCTATGATTTCATTCTTTTTGATGCCTCTGTCCTCATACGCTCTCAGATTATTAAACAGCGTGTGTGTGTGCAAGCATCCCTGTTTCAGTACAGTGTGGGAGCTACCTGCTCCTCAGAGGAAGAGATTCACATTAATAAGGGCAACATCTGAGGACACCGTATTCTGCTCTTTCTGATTTATACCCAGATCCTGACAACAAATTAACGCGGGTCCTTTTTCTTTCAGATACACCCCCCCATTAATAACAAAGCTGGCCCGGTAGCCATGCAATACTGTAATGAGACTCCTTATGTTAATGCGGCTTCGCGGAGCATGTGAGTGCAAACTTAATTCCGCGAAGTGTGAAAGTCCTCGGCGATACGATGAATATTCAGCTCAGTATTCTCTCTGTTTGCCTGCCACAGTCAAGATAAATAGGGAGGGAGGAATTTGAAAAATACTCTTTTTGTGAGCTTCCTGTAAACAAACACGAAGGCGGAGCTGTGTGGATGACAGCCTCTGTAATTGCCAATTTGACTTGGCTGGTTATATCGTTTCATGCAACAAAGACAGGGAGGAATGGAGGATAGCTTGGCGAAAGAATGAGAGTGCTCAGGAGTAGGGAGAGTGTTACCTTGAGCACATTCGCATATGCACAGGAAAAAGCTCGGAATTGCACTGAAGAAACAAAGTTCTGGCCCACTCTGACCCTCACTTTTAATTGGCTGAGGGAGAGGGGAGCTGTGATCCCAGCCTGTCAATGTGTGAATACTCTAATTAACTAGAACCTTGGAGCATTGTAATCTCTGGATTTTGGGGTATCATAATGTATTAACATTAATTAAGCTTGTGAGCTATGCGAGGTAATTAGATGAATGTGCTTATTTGTAATCGGGATAATATGAATACATTTTACACAAGCTCAAATCAGTCAGTCTCGCTAATTACAGTGTGCGTGGAAGCTCTAATTGGTGATTGTGTGTCTGCCTGTGGATGATACACTGTGGCTGCCGCTCCTATCCGAGCAACCCGGCTTAGGCTAATGTGATGAAATCCTCATAGAGCGATGATGTGCTCTGCTGAAGGCTGACAGTCCCTAGGAGAAGCGCTCACCATGTCAGAGGCTTGTTGAACCACGTACATGTTCGGGACCGCTGCTCCTGTCTGTCAGCACGCCGACAGTACAAACCCGCTGTGTTCTCATTATCTACCTGAGTTTTTCCTCTCTTTCCTGCTCTGTGGCGAACTTCGCTGCCGCAGATGTTTACCCCTGTGTAGTTTTTACGTCTCATATCACACATTTGATCTTTGTCTGCTGCGTGCTGGAGCATGAAAGTTTTACTACTACGGGCTGTCGGGGCCAGTGGTTTGAGTGTTGCAAGGGGAAGGAAGAAGTGTTGCAATTTCAGAGCTTTGATTTAAACTAGTCCATCTCCTGAGATGCACAGCATCACTTGAAGTGGTTTCTGACACCGGGGGCCTGTATTTAGCTGAGAGTTACATTTTGGACTTAAAGTGAAAGATGAAAGTGATCACTTTCGCACCTACTTGCAAATACAAGATAGCTATCAAATTAGTTTTGACTCAGACGTCACAATAAGAACGCTCCACACGTCTCTTAAGTAGACTGAAGGGGCCTTCCAGTGGTTCAGTATTGCACTTGAATGAAGTTGGTGTACTCACAAGAGAAGCTGAGGTATCCTGACTTTTGTAGTTCATATGTGAGTCAAGCTTCAGAAGCTCCTACACTGGCCCACCAAATTGAGCAACAAACAAAGGTGTTTGTCCTCGAGAGCGATACACGGGAACGTTTTCTGATCTGACGCCCATATTGTTAAGACAACATCATTTGTCTGCTTTTCTAAAAACGGTGAGTTTTGGGGACTAAAAACACTTGGTAGGGATTATGGAAAGATCATGGTGGTCAGGATAACTACTTCGATAAAGTAAGGGGACCTTTATGGCCATGGTTACAACAATAAATGCTGTAAGGGTGAAGGTTAGAGAACAACTGCTGCTATGATGGATAAACAATATATATTCAACTTGGACTAACTTGGACCAACAATGGACAATGTCTTGGGGACGGTCCTCCTACGTGGCTTTGTCACTTGAATATGAACATGAACTGTTTTGGGGCACTTACATGGCACAATCTGATATTGATGTGTTGGAGTTGGTCCTTGAACATGATGTAACTCCTGGACCATCGCTGACACCCACCATTTTGCATTTTGGTGATGTCAAACTCGCAGAAGAAGACCAGAAAAATAAGTACATGAGAGAAGTTACCCTTTTAAACATGTGTTTAAGGTTTTTAAAGGGTCTATTCTAACCCAAACTATGTTATTTTTAACCTAACTAAACAGTGACAGAAAACTGGAATCAAAGGAAAAATGATAAGTGTAACTCAGGAAGCAAACCCTGGTCTCCTGAGTGAGATTCCCACCTGTAATCCACTGAGCTAACACACAGCAGCTTGCTCCAAATGTTGACTCTGTGGCTGTTTTGTAAATTGAAACAATGGTCCCGGCGCAACATCAATCATGACACCAACAGGGGACACCAACAGAAGTCGCAAAGCTATAGCAACGCAATAGTCAGTTGTAACGATGGTCTTGGAACAGTGTTAATTATGACGTTCTGGTAATAACACTAACACGGCGATGTCAGAGGCAACCACTGACATCATGCTGTCGATGTTTCATTAGATTCACCACAGCCCCAGTTTGTAACACAGCCATGTTCACTTAAAAATGGCGGTGTCTGATAATCCTTACTTTAGATTTCAGCCACTTTCCCATCTATTTTTTTTTATGTACATTTATATAATATAAATGTTGTTGATATGTATTAATTAAACATGTTAATTGCTGGTAGATGTATCAAAGCTCATAACAGTGAAATACCTTTTTTTATTGTATATGTAAGGTTGTTTTCTGTCAGCCAAAGCCCTCTGGTCGGCTCCTCCTGCTCTAAGCATTAATGTTATTAATAATGTGATCACTTGAGATGTTATTCTGTCAGGCTACACTTTGCTGTAGGAGCAAGTCTCTTGATACATGTGTCTTTTTCAACGCTCTGCTCCAACGGCTGCTTCTTTAGAGCGGTCTTACGTGTAATTCTCAAAACTCTGATAAACACGAGTCCAGAACAGTGCTGTGTTACAATAAGTTGTGTTGTATGGTATAATACTGAGTACAGGATCTGTTATTTGACCTCTCTTTGCAGAATTAGCTGTCTTACATCATGCTGCTCTGATGACCACTTGGTTTTCTTGTCCTGTAAAGATAAATGATACGGGGTGATTCACTACAAAGGCAATGGGAGGTATGTCGGATTATAAACGAGCAAGAGAGCATGAAATGTGAAAGGAACATTCGGTGTGTGTGTGTGTGTGTGTGGGGGGGGGGAATGTGCCAGTGGCCCAATTTGAAACAGACGCCTGCAGTCATGTTGTCTTCGGTCGCTCTCTTTGTGTTCCTGTATTCTGTTTATTCAGCTTGAGGCTTTCGGTGACAGCTGTGCTGAAATGAGCTCCTCAAAGTTAGAAATGGGCTCATGTGAACAAAACAGCCTTACACAACCACCGATGTGTCACTTCTTACAACACACGACAACTGGGGGAACCGCCAGCTGCAATCAGACATCGCATTGAATAGATGAATAAGCAAAACAAGCTGTTACTGTGATATGTACACAGACTGGAAATGCAGCGGATGCCCCGACATTGCAGCCTGTCACGTAAGCCCCCGTGGAAGACTTACCTATTTATAAGTTATTACAGGGAGCAGGTTGAAATTCATAAGGGCATCTGGGAGGCTGGGGGGAGATTGCCAGCCACTGTCACTTACAGTGAATGAAACCTCTGCTACTCCTGTCCTCCAGAAAGTGCATCTGAAACACACTATTAACTTTCCCATTGCTGATGTCACTTTTTATTGCCCCATGGTTTCTGGTCTTTCCGAGTTGGCAGGCTCTGTTGCGCTGCTTTCCAAAGCCAGATAGATGCTTGTGTCAGAGCACAGAAATACAGCAATGATGGAGATATTATTCTGAAGATTTAATTTGCCGGAGTGGGGCTGCTAAAGTGCACCCTCACGGTGATTAATGCACGAGAGGCTGCTGTGCTGTGCTTGGGAAAAATCTTCCCGTTTGTAATGTCTGTTTAGCAAATCTATGAGCGAATGCACAGTCTTTTCAGCTGTGTAGTGCGACAAAATGGGAATGGAAGATGTAGCCATTATCCTGAATTCAGCATCGAATTGAACGTGGAAGTGAAATGTGAGGACAGTACAATGGTCCATCTGCCTAAGTGATGTTTTGATCAGTTCTATTTTTAGATTTTCAAAACTACCGATTTTAAAGCCCAGTAAGTACCTCTATGCAGGAACAAGGAAACGTTGTATCTTGAGAAAGAGAAAGTAGACAAAGAGCTAGTTCCCCCTCTGTGTCATTGCAAGTTTCCAACCAATGCGGTTGTCATTTTCACCCCCAGTGCCCTCGTTGTCTTCTATCTATCCGTGCGCCCATGCGTGTTGGTCTTAAAATGAGGTGTGGTCAGGTGCATTGTTGATGCTTTGCTATCTTAAGGCAGCAGAGAGCAAATACTGCAAATCTGCTATTTAAAAGATGCCATATTCAGAAATTACATAGGAGAGACGCCTTGAAGAGCTCCCCCTCCCCAGGTGCATTTGCCCATATGCAGTGCAATGGGGTTGTTGATGAAACAAAGGATTGGGAGAAGGTGGAGGCAGAGGGTGGATGGCAAAGTCAATTTAGGAAGGTCTTTCCACTCGGGAACCATTTTAGTAACACCCTTCTGTAGCTATTTTTGGATGAACAGGACTGGTTCACCATCTAAATGAAATTGGAATGAGCCAGAACTTGACTTTCAGTGGTCACCTGGACATAAAAACTGCATAGTCAGAATCACCAGTCAAATCTAAATTGAATAATCTTAAAAAATCAAGTGACTTTGCCACAAAATAAGGCGCAAGACGCCTTTCACCTACAGGTTGTACTTCTAGTTTCACAACACCAACTTTTTTTGGGGTTAAATCCAGAGTGAGACTAAAAACAACCACTTTGCAGTCAGAAGATGCGCCATTTAACAAGCAAAAGTTGAGCTGGACACGTCTTTAATGCACTTGCACCATATATGTTAGAGCATGTGCAACAGATAAACAAGGCAGGAAGTGTGTCTAAGGATCTAATCTTAAGAATACCTGCGAGCTCAGCCTCCTCCAGCTGATAATGGACGTGAGATTGAGTAATGAGCCCGACCAGTTTACAGGATGAGGTTCATCAATTAGAACTACGCACACGGACATATAGGTTTATGTCAGATGATCTAGTTAAGGGTGATTAATTACATCTACTATTAATTAAATATTATGAATGACGAGAAGCCGTCTGATTGTACCATGAGGGCCCACAGCAGCCACCAAGGGATGTGGCGTTTGCTTTGCATATGGCAGAGAGTAAAACGTGTGCTGCCTTTGTGCCGGGCACAATAGTGAGTGGCATTTGAACATGCGCTTGCTGCATTGTGTACGGGCAATTAACATTGCATAATCTACCTGCTTACAAAGCAACTTTTGTAATTAGAGTTATGATTGCAGCGGGATAATGACAGCCATTCTACAGCAGATAATGACTGTTGTGCTCCTGGCAGTCGCTGCATTGTTTGTGCAGCAGACTTCTGACATATGGGACACAAAAAGACACGACGGCCCGGCTGACCACCTTTGTTCCCACTCAGGCAGACCCAATCACTGCAGACAAATTGCGCTGTAGGCCGTCAGAATGATGCCTACCCAGGGAAAATGGTTCAGACACATGAGAATGGGGCCGTAATGTAAAAAGCTCAGCTACGTGGAGGCTCATGGACTCTGCACCTGAGCTCGGACACAGAACCTACAGCTACCTACTGATCTCTGGCTGCAGTGATACTGTTTTATAGGGAGGCATGTCAGCCTCCCTGATCTGGGTGCATCACATGTTACAGCTTAGAAATTTAACACAAAACATGATGAAATATTCTACATTCAATGTTGCAGCCCACCATTAACAAGCTCAGGTCATTCAGGCAGAATCTAGTTGTTTTGGTATTTAATAAAAACCTGTTTTCTTGACAACAGAAAATCTATGATTGTTTATGAGAATAGCTTAGTCTTGTCAAGCCATGAAAAATATGCCTATATAGTGTATCAGTGCTAAACTGGGCTGAGGGTTTGTATGCTAATACTACTTCCAAAAAATCAAAGAACCATCCATCTGTCCCCTGAAAAAATGGAATTGTCCTTTAAAGAGACGGCGGAGCATTTATTCAAATAAATTAAGCGTTGTCAGAGATGGCATCTTGGTAGGAGGCACTTAGGCCCGTGGCGTCCATGGCTGTGCAGTCAGTGGGGACAGGTCCATAATGCAGACTGTGGACTAATCCATCACCGCCAGCGAAGGGGGGGCTGGGGGCCAAGCGCTTGGCTTCTCCCTCCAGGAAATAATCAGCTTTTAATTTATCACAGATCACATTCATGAGAAGACGGATCGCTGTGGGGAGGCCTCTTGCGACCGGGCCCATCTCCTCAGTCACGCTGGAGTGCTTTCGGCTCGTCTAATTTATTCTAATTTGAGTTTTTTCTCAAATCTCCATCATTTTGCTAGTTTTTGGATGAAGAGACCCTTCACCCCTATTAAATTATAGCAATTTTGAAAAACTATCCCAGAATGTACAAACGTCCATCTAGGACACAATGAACAGTTTCTGAAATAGTTTCCACCTTTAAAAAACATTTCTAGTGACCAGTCGGCACTTAATGACATACAGTGGCAATGAAAAAAAAGTGGGACACTGAAGCAGAGGTCTTTCCCTGTGGAATGGATGGAGCATATGCTATTATGTAAGTCAACTACAGGACGTCCTAATGGCTTCAGATTTGTTTCCGGTCCCTGCGTGTTGCCACAGTCAGCACCGTGGCCCCCGCAGTAGCGTGGATGATAAGTGGCATGAATCGGAGATGGAATCTACGCTAAGGGGGAAGGACAGTTCAGCCACATGTCGTCCACCCTCCCCACCGATCACTTTACAGATCCCAGGCAGGTTAATCCTTTTATTGTAATGAAGTGAGGGGGCATAATGTACTGTGAATGTGAGATGCTTAATCCAGTGTTGGCATTTTTATGAGGAAGGAGTAGCCATGCTGACATAGAGAACAGAGTGCTTGAGAGGCTCAGGAGCCATCCATCAAAACATGACGCTGACATAGCACAACACAACACACACACATACAGGAAGATTTGCATGTGCGTCCGGCTTCAAGACCATCTACCTACATTTCAATAGCTCTCTCATCTGCTTGCTGTTGTGTGAATATGTACCATCACTCTGGAGTCAGTTACTCAATGTTTTAGATTTAAAGCTGGAATAGTTACACACAAAGTAGTTCCCACATAATGATTATTGCAGTAGTATCTTTAGACCTTCAGATTGCGTACCAAAGTCCAGTTTTACGTGCAGGCGATGTGCCAGTCCTTTCCCATTTAGTCAAAAACATGCGTCCAGTTTCCCTCAAGAAATGTCAAATTAAGTAATATAAAGAGAGATAAAGTCGGCGACGGTTGGTGGTGGAGGGTGGGTAAGTCAAATTACCACAGGACTTTCCACCAGGATGTTCGTGTCCAGTGTGAAACCAAAAGTCTATGTCCACTTGTTATAGCTCGCATCCGTAAGTTAACGGATATTACGTATTTAACCTACGTCATGTAAGTGATCTATTCCGCAACTTAACCGAGTAGTTTTGCTGCCTAAATCTGACCAAGCTGGGACTGTTATATATTTATTATTGGTGCATGACAGAAAAAACAGTCAGTCAAATGGTCACCTCACTATGGGTGATGTCAAAGGTCACCTGGATATGGATCTGCTCTCCACTGAAGTTACTGGGAAGGATGAGTGTATGTCAATCATGCACAATCATGTTATTGCATGTAGATTCATGACTCCTCTCTAAATCAGCACAACCAAAAATCAGCACAGATGTATGCCTCGAAGGGTACTGAATGTAAGATTTAGCTGAATTATATTATACACCATAGATTAAAAAACAATATGCCCCAAAATAGTGGTAGGACAGTCAGGTTAAATTAAATAACCAAAACCAGGGATGCCAGATATGCCTCTGTCGCTTTAAACTACATGAAGAAACACATACATCCCTTTGTGTACAGGATCCATATAATCAGACAAAGTCATGCATACATACATACATACATAAAGGATTGTCAAGCAAATATCTGTTATACCGAGGTTTTAATGGTGCAACCCAAATTTGTTAAATCAGCACTCTAAATAAGTAATTATTTTGGTAATTATTTTAGAACTCCAACAGCACTTCTCACAAACCTACTAATGGATTTAAAAATAGTACGACACAGTCCTTGCTCCACAGAAATAATGATCATGCATCTACGACCTAGATAAAGTTGTTTATTAAGAAGATATGTAGTATTGGATAAACAATTTTGCTACCTCAGTGAAGAGCAGCCAATGATTCATCAATGAGAGTGTGTGACCTCAGTGTCCTCTATTTTTAAGCCCCCATTACCACCACACATGTGTTTTACAAGAGTAAAAGGGGTTTTCATTAATGCTGAACCCTGGAGACTAAAACTTTGATGCTAAACTTGAATTGCACCTCCTCCTCCTGTGGGTAGGTGGGTACAGAAAATGCAGTACTGGTCATATAGAAGTGGTAAAGAGGTGGATTTCTTCTTACTCTGCAAAATCCAGTGCAAATGGGCAAATTTAGAAAAAGGGATCTCGCTTTATTATAGTCATACAGGTGGGGTTCCAGGTATCCCCAATGTTATTTAGAAGGAAGGCAAAATAGCAATTAATACACAGATTTCAGTTAAGCAATTTGTTTAAATTAAATTCAAGTCAGTCTAAATACTCACACACACATTGACTTTTTGAACTCCTTAATTATGCCACCCTCTCCTTACAGTCCATGAAGTGATTCCTTTTTTTGCTTGTCTGAAGTGAGACACAACGTCTCCAAATCAAGTGGGCATCATTGTCCTGGTAGTCTTACGTAGGTGTATTGCTACTGCTGTGTCCTGAACACAATTTTGCTCTCGACTGCCAGGATGCATCCCTCCGCTGAGGCTCAGCAAGAAATCACTGTCAGGAGAAACATCAGTGGGACTTCTGTACAAATATACTGTAACTTTGGACGGTATCCACTAGAGTTTGCCAAAACAGGCCGCTGATGTCTCATATCAGCTTCAACTAATACATAAGGCTTATTTGAAAACCTTTTTTAATTGGTTATTTAGAGTTACACAGAGTGGCCACTTTATTAGGTACACCTGAGCGATCTCTTGCAATCCATGGTATGAATTTTGCCTCTACAAAGTCTAAAATGTTAAAATATTTGTTGATATTATCAGAAAGTTGTGCACATTTCCTTAGCTGTTTTTTGTTATTGAGGTCATAATAAAGAGGGGTGTTGTGCTGGTTTCCTTTTTGTAGAGAGTTGCTCCTCACTTCTTTGTCTTGCCTGTTTACATACAGAATCACAGAAACACCTCTGAATTTAATGCAGTCCAGTACAACACCAACACCAACATACCTCAATGCTAAAACATGTAATTTAATCAACACCTTCAGCCATAGCAGTGTCAACAAAAACTGAAGAACATAAGTCGAATCAACAGTCGATCAGCGGGTTGAATAAGACGGCACAGATGAGTCTTATAAAGTGGCCACTTTCTGTAAATACTCTCTAGTAAATTTGTACTTACCTTAGTTCTTTACCTTTCTCCTTTGAGTCATCTTTATACTTTGCTTCCTATTCTGCTCCATCTCTCGTTTGTCAATATAAGAATGTGCAGTGTGCTTCAGAAGCACAAAGGCAGAAGATTAAAGAGAAACAGATTAAGCTTGAGAGGAGTAGAGGTCCCAGTCAGAGGTAATATGAAGTTCAATCTTATTCTCAGAGGCCTCCAACTCCCCTCCCCTGAAGTTACCTTCCAAATCCTCCCTTTAAACATTTCACCTGAGCTTTTTCTGGGCTCAAGAAAACTTCACATGAGCATTGCATCTCATTAGTGCTTCCGGGAACTTCTGACATTTGCAAGATGAGTCGGAAAAGTTCCGTTTGTTCACCCGTGGTAATAGTGATGGGCTGTCCGCAGTTGTCTCGGCTCTGTTGAGTTAACTGCTCCGGTCGTGTGGGAGTGTCACAGTGAGAAACCGCAGGTTTTGAATGACATCGCCTTGGTTTAGTAGGCATTCGAAAATCAATTTGTGGGCAGCGACTGTTCTGCTGATGGTTCCCGTCTTTTGTGGGAGTTGGTCACTGAGCCAACAGCAATGCTTCTTGTCACTGCCAGATTAATTGGCTTCAATCCATTCAGCAGTCATTGAGTCAGATAAAGGGAGACAATAAGGGCCTTTCATTCCTCTCGGACTGAATTGGTAGTGAACGCAGAGGAGGCCACTGAAACAAGTCTTGTAAAACATTCTCATTTCCTTTGATGGGAGCACGCTTAATAATAAGTACAGAGGAATGGGCATTGATTGGCCGGTGATGCATCTTCACATACGTGTTTGGGGGTTCTCGAGGGGGAAGCTCGAATAAATCTTCCTTTATCTCTAATCCGTCCATTCATTAATCAAATGGAACAGGGTGATGAGTTGAATTACGAGTCCGGCTCCCCAACGCTTGCTTCTGGGTTGAGGAGGCCATCTCGCTGCGACGTATCCCACGTTCCCAAAGCAAAGACCCTTGGCAGCCACTTGTCACAGCCATCTCCTGACTGGTAATTGGGTATTTATCAGATTGCCTGCGAGAGGACGATGCAGTGTGTTTATCTGACACAATTATCAAGAAAAATGGGGGAACCGAAAGAGCTGCTCCTCCAGGATACTGGCGTGCCACTGGTTCAGGTGGCCGGGCAGAGCGAAAAAGCACTTTAATCTTTCAGAATAAGCCACAGGAAGTTCTCTATTGGACATTTAGCTCGGGATATGCTTGTCATCATCACATGCAAATGGGGCAATTGTGCAAATAGGACACATAATTCTTTGGCTCTGCTGTGACACTGGAGGAATGAGAGGTGATGATAAGACACCCCGCAACAATGAGCTCCCCATGGTCTGGATCCGACAGACAGGCTTTTCAGAAGCTCTTCTAATTCTGAGAACAAGAAATGCATATAAAGGAGCACAAGAGTGTCCACTGAGTATCCGGAGATAAGATTGGAGAGAAAAGCTAAAGGAGCAAATTGGTATGCTTGTGCCTTCTTTCTCCGGCAAACCTATCACGGAAAGGAGCGCGAGAGAGAGGCGCGAAGTAAAGGATGGTATAGAAAGAAGGAGCTGCCAAGAACGAGTGGCAAATAGTGGCTGCATTTAGTGTTAGATGAATTAAAAAGACCTGCATTTTTACACGAGTAGTAGCAGTTTGAAAAATGCGGGGTAGAGTCTATTGGTAGCTTTCGCTAAGTGAGCATTCTTCATGCCTTTTCATTACCGCACACTCCTCAGTAAGGAGAGGCGATGTTAAACGCTCTTCATCAACTCAAAAGATGCAAAGGCTAGACGAGACTCCACCGTCGCCCACTGCAGCGCCTTGAAATATCTGATAAAGCAAGTCCATCATATTTTAGCTGGAGCATATCCAATTCAAGGATTCTGAGAGTGTCATGCCTGGAAGAAAGGTCTGCGAGGAGAAAATCATAGTGCATAGCAGCGCAGAGGGGGAAGTGTGAAAGACGGAGGGGGGGGAGATACAGAGAGAAACCAGGAGACGGAGCGGCCGAGGCTGCCTGCACTGCTGGATGTAATCAAACAAGGGTGAACAGGTTGTTCCACAGATGGCTGATCCGGAGAATCCTCAGATTTATTTCCATGCTACAGACGGTCCCTGTCACCGTGCGCCGGTGATGTCAGCGCCGCGGCATTGTCTCGCACACACCACTAAACTCTGACGCTTTTGTCTCACCTGTCTGAAATCAATTTGGCACAGAGGATTTTTGTTGTGTGTGTGTTTGTGTGTGTGTGTGTTTGTGTGTGTGTGTGAGCGAAAGGAGACAGTGAGTAAGAGTTTGACAACGGAGAAAGTCGATTTGCAATCTTCTTAGCATTCAGAGACCGAACTCTCGTAGGATTGTAAATTATGGATTCAACTACCGTACTATCACAACGTAAAGGAACTCAATAGAGGATTGTTAGTCGTTTGTCATGAAAACTGCTTTGTATTCACTAATGCTTTAAAAATGCCACTAGAAATGAGATGTTTTATATGTCGCGGTCATGCTGTCTTAGTAATTGTTGTTTTCTCCTGCACTCTGGAATTTTATTGTAATTTGCACAATAAATTTAATGCCCATTTTTCTTTTTACAACACAGTAAAGAGAGTGATATCCCAGCAACATGACCATTCTTTAACTCTCTTATTTTCTCATCTCTTTTCCCAGATTGACGGCTAGTGATGCCAGGACAGTGAGCATCATAATGTATGGCACGTGGTCAGGGGCCACGCCCCTCCTCATGATGGTTCTGCTCAGACTGGCCCAGAGCCAAGAGGTTCCTTTAGTCCCAGGTAAGACGCATTATATTTCTCTGCACCGGCATGTCTTCTCATCAGTGACTAAGACTTCATGGTCTGGCTCCATCATCATTGTTTGTCTCTGAGTCTGTGTCATTGTCTGACTATTATAGCCTGGCACCGTTTCCTTAGTGATGGATTATTACCATGTACCTGTAACCTTTTTGTTTGAGGAGTTTGGCACCAGAATAGCAAACATTGTTCTTAGCAACCATAAGCAATTATTCACATGGAATCTGCTACAGGCTGCAAACAATTTAATTAAACAGCTGACACGAGTGCAATGAGAAAAAACTGTTTTACTAATTGCACAAACACTTTGGTCACAGGTTAGCAGCCAATTGGAAAACCCTGCCTTTAATCTAGCCCATGCTGAGAATGACTGCAGACTAACCTGATAGGGATGTAAAGGCAGAATGAACGGACTACATTTTGGTATTTGATACTAGTAAAAAATGAGTTGAAAACTGTCTTCTGTTGGCGCTCTGGGGCCTGAATGCACCGACATCAATCATGTCAGTTTTTTCAGCACGTCAACGAGCAGTTTTCAACTTCAACTGTCTCTACCCTGACGTTCGAGCTTTTTGTCTGGCATGGGTTGATGCTGCAGAAGTAATATATCATATATGTTGAAATTCTTTGAGGTGGTACTAACCCAACCCCACCACCATGTCTGTCTTGGTCCACCAGAGTCCCCTAGGATATTCTAACAAGATGTCTAACTTCCTTTCCTCAACACTGTTCCTTGATCTGAATTTCAGATATGAATCTGTAGCATATAAGATAATTCAAGAAATATGAGCGGTACCATGAAACTTTGACTTTGATCCACTAATACCACGACCTGCTACTTAATGAAGTTGCTAAAAATCCCTCATGTTTGTGATTGTAATCATCTTCTCTGGGTATTTATAGCGGCAGATGTTGGACTACACTCTTTATGGTGATGATATGAAATATATTAATGACGCACAGAATAAGAGTAAGTAATCAGAACATAACTGTCTAGGCTTACAGAGGTGCTGTATCGAGATAATGAATTTCTTTACTCAACATTTCGTTCTGCGAGGTGGAAATGTGTTGCAAGAAGTGTGAACCGTTCTTTGATGTGTTTGCCACATAAGGACACTTTTCTCATGTTTGTCTTGACTAATCAACGCTGTTCTGTGTCTGGTACCAGTGAAGATTTAGACATGCTTGGTTTGACACAGTTCAGTTAGACCTTTGAAGAAATGAGTTAGGGAAGTTTTTAGTATTGAAACGTCTCCCCACCAGAGATAAGAGAATCACCCATGGGCTCCTTATTGTCACCACAATTGACAGTCGTCTCAGTCACACCATGTTGATCTCCCTCCCCTCGCCCCCCGTTTCTCATCAGACAGGACGACAGGTCCATGCAGCCCTGCTTAGAAGAGCATTTCACACTTGCTGCTTTCTGTTACCTACTTATTTTGGCTCCTTTGCTTCATTCTCTGCCTTTCACCTCTCATTCATTTCCCTTAACCATGTTCATGCCATCTTCTTTCTCTTCCTATTTTCTTTTGCCAACACGATCTAGGAAGCAATTTACTTGTCGAGCGGAGGGCAGTGTGTGTCTCTCTGTGCTCTGATTTAATGGTGTGCGCGTGTGTGTGTGTGTGTGTGTGTGTGTGTGTGTGTGTGAATGTGAGGTATCACTACCTTGGCAGAAATGCTTTCAATCACACTCTTGGAGCAGGATCTCTGACTGGCAGCCGTTGGAGCTATATTAGGGTTGAATTCAGCTCGTGGTGAATTGACACTTGCGCTTGACACGCCGATGCCATCAGATTGTTATAACCAAGGGCACTTCTTATCTCTATCGTTCACGACTCATATTCAGCTCTAGTTGCAGCTGAAAAGATACAAGGTGATACCCACGAGAATTGTAAGAGCGGAATGACGTATCTGTAAGTGCTGGAGTTGGGAACAAAGATTTGAAAATAGATATTCTTTCTCATGTAAGACACTTGATGCCTCAAGCAAGGTGTTCAGCCTCAGTGACTATTCACCCAAACCAGAGGGGGATGTCAGATCTAAGTCATGAGTCGTACTTTCCGCAAATATGTCAGCAGAGTTAAAGAAGCTGTCACACCTATCTAGATGGGGGAAAGTCAAATTCCGTCAGGACTGTGTGTCTTTTAGAGGAATTTCAATGCATCACTTTGACTTTCTTTGCATACCTGCTGACGGAGAGCTTTTTTTAATTTCCTCGCCTTAAAGTAAATACCAGCAGCTCCCTAAAGCAATGACTCACTTTTGCCTTTTTGAAAAAGGTATTTTCATCCTCCGGGTTCCCCTACTTTATGAACTTTCTTATGTTCATGAATGATGAAGCAGTATCCTGTGTATAGATAATGGGAGATTTACATGTCTATCTTTCACCTCATAATATATATACAGTAGACTAATTAGTGTGCGATATGGGGAGGAGGTCAGGATGACTGATGGTCATGAAGTATGTTAAACTTAGTATTTAAAATCACTTGTCTGATGTAGGGTTAGAGACGTGCAAAAAATGTCAGTGGTTTTGTAACCAAGTGAATTGATGTCTGGTTGTGGCGTATATGAGCGTGTTAGCAAACAAAGATCCACTGTTCATTTAACCAGATTCAACCCCCAACTATGCCGTGCTTTTTACCTGTACCTTCTTTACTCCAGTGTCAGAGATTATCCTAGAGTTAAGTTGCGTTTTGGCATCTTTGAGACTGCACACCGATCAGTTCCCAGGCCCTCATGGGTCGGACTTGTACCTGCACATCCCAGAGACGCTTGTAAGATTGGGATCTGGGGAATTTGGGGATCAGATGAACGCCTCAGGCTCTTTGTCACATTCCTTTGGTCATTCCTGACCAGTTTTTGAGGTGTGGCAGCGCACATTCTCCTCCTGAGGTGGGGGGGCTCCAGTGACAGTCAACTTGACAACTTGACATCGTCGCGGATCTTTTGTTGTCTTGGTTTGAATGTGCTTCAGAAACAAATCTGATTCCCACAGCGGTCTTAAGATCAGGCAGGTTTGTCTGCTGAGGGCTGTTTTGACTCATTATTTTTTCATGTGACATAACAACAACGCTGCCTGGATGTTTTTCCACATTGTTGTTTGGGGATAACATAATGTCCGTGGAACTAGATTTAGACCCTTGTCCCTGGGGAGAGTTCCTCCAGTAGAAATGCACCTACAGTATATAGGTAAAGTGGTTGCAGTTCATTTCAGTACACAAGTGTATGCATTCATCTTTTCTCTTTGGCTTTACTTTATTCTTCATTGTCGACTCGTGTCGTCTGCTCAGCTGAGCATGCCATATGTGCAGTATATTGAACCACATATATGAGTCTCCTATTTAAAGATTATAAAGTGGCTCCCTGATCGCGGTAATTTACCTGGTGGTTGGTTCTCTTGGGTGAAGTATTATTCATTTCCCATAATGCTCTGCCAGCCTCACTGCAACAGGTGCCTCATATTTTTCTAGCTGGGGTGTGCGGAGGGGTATAAAGCATAAAACGTGCTTTATACTCAGTTAAGCTTAAAATTTGTGAATTTCATCAAACTCTGTGGTATTGTTCCTCCTGAATTGTGAGATTGATGCTATTGTTTATCTCAACCATGCAGACCTTTTCTCTTTTATGGCGTAATTACACTGTAAGGAACGTGCAACATTTACGGCTCTGCGTGTCTCATGATGGAGAGTTTTGTTTACTTCATACTTCACACAGTTTTTTATTGGTGAACCTGCCCTTTAATGTGATTTTCTAGACCACCAAACTCCATAATACACGATATTTCATCCGTCAGACCAGCACTGCGACTCAGACAAATTAAATTTGTTCATATTTCTTCCGTTGTCGGAAACAGCTTAAAACAAACTCCTCGCCCCTGACCAGACAGTTTTTGTTTTATGCCATGCCTCACAGATGAATTCCTTATTCGAAATTGTATTTTTACAGATATCTTTTTAACTAGAGTGGAAACACAGAGGCACACTCATGGTTAAACTGTTCCTCCTCCTACATACTGTCAGTCATATAGGAGCTGTGTTGGACTGTGGCTTCTACCTCTTCCCCTTTACGTTCAGTATTCAGCTTGCACACCACCCCGAGGGTGATTAAATATGTGGTTAATACAGCACCATGAGAGTATTGAATTACACAAGAGCCGTGCTGACCTTTTTAAATTACAGAACCAATTGTGCAAGACGGCAGAGAAAGTTTATAACAGGTACTGCCAAGATGGAGCCCGGAGGAGAATGGATCTGCCGCAGCTGTCCTGCTGACACTCTCCTTATTAGTGTTCTGCACTATAAGCACCCTATTTGACACTCGCACTTTCCTTCCATTCTCTCACTTTGAATCTCATTTGATGGCAGATCCTTTGTCCCTTTGTCTCTCGGTCTTGTGTACAAGCAGCTGTTGGAGCATTCCTGCAGAGGGGCTAAAAAAAAACACGCACACGCCCACACACAAGCTAATTTGACATTTCATTTCACCGTTGATGAGACACGTATCACTCTTGACACACGGCGAAGACTCACTCCATAAATCTTGATCACTGGCCTTTTTCTCGGGATGCATCCTAGTCAGCATATTTGCTCCGCTGATATCTGAAGGTCGTCTCTGATGTCTGATCTAATTTGAAGCTAAAGCCAGAAAAATGAAGCAGTCTACTTTGGCATCAGGCGCATGACTCCATGGAGTCGCAGCCATTTTTCAGGGTTGACTGTACTCATCTTCAAAACCGCAGCGAGAGAATTCAAAACCTGACTGGCAGTGATGCAACAATCTCTGCTTGGCAAAGGGCAGACAAAAGCTTTTTACCAATGAAAAAAAGTCCAAATAAAATATCCGGACATTAAAAACAAAGTATTTTTTCTCCTTGCCAACTTTCAAGAGCGATTCCTGATTGCTTTAAACAGCACTTTGCAAAACGCCCTGTAATAGTATTTAGGTGGAAAATCCTCATTTCACCGCTGTGTTTTATTCTTCTATCTTAGGGGAGTTTGTGCCATTACTGAAGAGTGAAAGGATTGAAGGCTTGGCATTTCGTATAATGAAATCCTTGTGACAGACTGTTTTTTTTTTTTGTGGGAGAACGATACACTTTAGTGACACCATTCATTCCATTAAGACATATTAAAAAGCTTTGTCAAAGAAAGCCAAGACTTTCTCTGAACACTGTCCGTACGGATCTCTCAAAGCAAACCAATCTCGCTCGTGTCAGTTGAAATTGCGTGAGTGCTTATCCCGGCTGCCAATCCATGAATTGTTTTCCTCTCACTTTTTTCCCCCCTAACAGTTTCTACCATTGTGCATTCAAGCCTGTGTTGTTTGTTGTGTGTGGTTTAATCCTTTCAACACCACTAAGTGTGATATATGGTTGCATTTGTGTTCGGGGAACAAAATGTTTGCGCTTGTGTTTAATGGAGTCAAAACCAGGCGTGTGGATGCGATTGTTTGCTCTGGAACTAAACTCATTATTGGGGCGTGTGCGGACAAGGCTTGATTTAAATGTCAGGAAATCTCTTGTGTTCCTGAGCGTCCGAATGTGTAAGCATTTCTGAGCTTTGAGCTGGTATGCATATTTGATGCAGGACCTGATCTGTTAGCCTTCCCACTCTGGTCCCAGTGAAGTAGTTTTGCACGCGGGATAGTCTTTGGGATTTTACCTTTAGCAATGCGGCTCTGAGGTTGACGAGGTTGTAGTTTGACATCACTGCTGTAAGCGACATATTTTTATTAAAGTGAGTGTTGGATAACTCTGTATAGAGTGTTTGGTCATTAATCCATGTCTCTCCTCCCCTCAATCATGCAAAAAAGGGAAGACATGTCTTGGTATCCCTGCACATTTTCTCCAATCAGGACAGAGAACTCCTTAAAGAAGTGGTCCTGTACTGTGAGGGGATTGCTAACTGCAAAAAGGACGATCTCAATTGACATTTGGATGGATTTGCATTCATGTTACCCTCAGTATTAACTGTAATGACTCTTACTTCTCATTTAGTGACATCATCTGGTCAAAATTTCAAGTGTATGACCAAATAACTTTAAAACCCACGACACTCCCATCAGCCTCTACTTTGCTTTCTGTTGCTAATGCTAATTGGGAAATGTTAGCATGCCAAATATGCTAAAGGAAGAAAATGTATACTTAACATCCACATGTTAACATTGTCATTGTAAGAGTGTTAGCATGTTGTTGTTAGCATTTCTCTCAACGCACCGCCATGCCCGAAGAACAACCTCACAGAGCCGCTAGCATGGCTGGAGGCCTCATTCATATCATGCACTATTCATAGTCATATTAGTACACTCACATCGTGTACTTACATCATGTATTATGTCTGTGAGCACGTGCAGTAGGTGATTTGAGGTGGGACATCTTTAATTTAAGTTTTAATAAAAAAAAAAAACAGTGCAGCAAACTTACAGACCAATGGCATGTTTCGTAAATCACCTCACGTGACGCTGCTCAGCCAATCACATCACATCTGCGTGACTTTGTTTAGCATTGTGATTCCAGTCAGACACAATTGAGAAGCAAGTGTCAGAGAACACAGACAGGGAAAAAGTGATCAAAGAACGGACCCGTACATATTCTATGTTCTCGCAGGCAGTTAAAAAAAACCCAGTATGACTCATATCCGAGACTGTGGGGATTATTAAAGGCATGAATGTGAAGCGTCACTAAAAGACAGACAAACCCACTCAAATGCAAACTGAGGGCGCAGGATATGAAGTATTATACATGGCTCTGAATCACAACACAAGTTAGAAATTACGATGTCGCTTGAGGAACTGTTCTCTAACTCTTTGAGATTTCTTTTATTTATTTTCTTGCTCTGGATTCCACCGCTTTCTTCAGTTTGGTCTTTGATCCGCAATCGTCTCTGGCGCAAATAAATCAACAAATTGTCTTCTGGGCACATGGAAGTATTTATATTGTAGACACATTATTACACGATTCTAGCTACTTAACAGAAAACTTGTCCTTAAAACCTGACTGAGCTGAGTGATGCTAGCCCCGCAGTTATACATACTTTCAGACATGATGGTGTCCATGTGTTTGTCTCACTGTTTCTATGTACAGACCGTGCACCTCTGTAGGCTATACATTTTTGTTAGCCACATTCAAGCTACATAAATCAATATTTCTATTATTAATGATTTCTTTTCTCTGTGTTGTGCTCGTATGTGTTTTTTTTTTTTATGTAAACATTTTCATTTCTGTTTGGAGAGAAGCTGCAGTGATTCCACAGCAATCTGTCTCTCATCTTTGTTTTTGCAAAGTGACATTTCTCACAGATATCTGCATTGTTTCAAGCATCTGACAATATTCCTGTTTCCTGGGGCGCAGAGCCCGGTGCTTATCATCTCCCTGCCTCTCACTCCATCCGGCCACCATTTAATTACAGAGCAGGGCGCACGCCAGTGTTTCCTCATCATGCTCCCTCTGCCCTCAGGCCATCATTTAATGATGAAAAATCTGCTCCAGGAGGTTTTGGACATTTTTTTTATTATTATTCTCCCTCTTTTTATTTTGCCATGGCGGTGTGTGTTTGTGTGTGTCAGGGGGGGTCCTTTGTACACAGCCAGCTTTTTTTTATTTATTTTTTTTCTATCATATTTTGCTCCCAGGCTTGAAATTTGATGTCCTGAACTTGAGTGTGCTATTTCTTTATTCCACACCTCAGGCTAGAGCTTCACATGAATCCACTGTGACTTCACCTTGAGCCTCAGCTCACTGCTGTTAAGGCTGGAGCTACAACAAAGTTACTCCAACGGGAAAAGGCGAGATTCAGGGCAGGTCGCGCTCACTGTAAGGGACCAATAGACAAAAACATTATTCCCAAGAAAGAAAGGAGAGCACTAGCATCAAGGTGGACTCGTAATTAGACTGAAAAAAGTCTGATAATAGCAGATGCTTTGATCCCACAAGTGTGTGCAAGTCATTTCCAGCAGTTTAAGCAAGATCAACAGAAAAAGGCTGAAGCTGTAATGTCATCAGAAAATGTGCTGACTAATTTAGCAGTCATTACCACCTACACATGCGTCAACAATCTCTCAGGCATTCTAACTAAAAATTCGGAAACCTCATTTGAGGCGTTTCTTAATCTAATTCTGAAAACCCTTCAAGCAGCAGTATGAGTTTGTCTACTGAATATTCATATGATCTAACACTGCAAGCAGTATTAACAAGGATTTTATCGATAAAATATGTTTGGACAGCTTAAAATGTACTACAGGAAAAAAAAACACACACACAATGAAATCACTTCCCATCCTGCCGTATGTCATCGCTTTTAAATCAAATACAAAGCAATATCTTAACAGATAACACAATAACAGACTCGCTGCGTGCAGCTCCTTCAGACCTCGTGCCTCCCTCTGCTCTCTGTGCGTGTGCACTTGTATGCATGTGTGATACGCCGTGCCGTGCATGCGGCACAGTTTATTGATTTCCATAGAGACATGACACAGGCGCCTCTGCATCTTTTCACCCCGTTCCTCAATCTTCCCCAACGCACACACACAAACACATCCACCTCCCCCCCTGCCGCCACCACTACTCCCCATCCTCCGAGCCACAACATCCCTCTCATGGGGGCTTGTGCTGTGGGGCTGCAGGAGAGCGTCATCTCACAAATGAATTTCTCCTCACATCCCTTTCTCCATTAAAGAACCTGTTTGTGCTGCTACAGCAGCGCGCAGCACTCCCCTGCAGCTGTTTGTGCTCTCAGACACAAGCACTTGTTATTTATACCTGCGTTGTGTCTGTGTTGGCTACCTGCAACAGTGAGACTGATCCTTTCTCGCCATATTTACTTTTTTGGGTGGGCTCACGTCAGCAGCGCCGGATTCATTTTAGAGGTGGGGGGGCCGTGGGGGTTCTTGTGCGGCCCTAAAGTTGAATGACGGGGGGGGGGGGGGGGGGGGGGCGCGCGTGAGCCTCACGTTCGTGCATGTTAATGGATATTAACTTTTAGTTTTTGCCCCGAAGACCTTGTTAAGAATTTGCTTAATCACTGTGAATCTTGCGTTCAGATTTCAGGAGCTGCTCTTCAGGCTGCACAACCTAAGGGCATTTTTCCAGTGGGCAAACCATTTCATAGTTTGTGTTGTATTTTGTTCTTTTTCAGGTTCTTTGATTCCTCCAACTGAGGCTTAACTCAATAAATAATTATTACCTCTACACACGCTTCATCTTTGTCTTCGAGAAAGATTCGTGCAACTAAAAACACCACTCGGCACATCTTTGTTGTCTGATTCAGGCATACCTGAGTTGGGAAATTGTCTTTTCGAAAGGAAAATATAACACATTCAGTCTCAGCAAGCAAACGCTGTCATTTCTCACACATACAGGAGCCATGTCATCCTGGTTTCACATGTGATGAGGCGCTCAACAGGCATCCGTCTCCACAAACTGTTGATTTGGATTCTGTACTCCGCTGTGTAGATAAGGCATACTGAGGGACCAGCAGACAAATTGAGCATCCATCCATGATTGTAAATCTATCTGTCTACGTGCCTGGCAGGACAATGAACATCTCCGTTGGTCTCCCACTGAACTCACATGCAAAGATGTTGAGATGTTTTTTCGCTTTATGAACACAGCAATTTCAGCTAATCAGTGTATGTTTTTGATTGCGTCCGTCATTCATGTCCATCTGCGTATATACAGGGGAGCGGATTAGTTAGCGTAGCACGGAAAGTTTTCCGATGGAGGGAAAGAACAGTTGGATGCAAATCCTCCTTGAAAAGTCGCCGCTCTATCTTGATGTTCCATTGAATTTGGGCTTTAAAGCCTCTGAGATCCCACTGGGTATTCTGTGCATGTAGCCTAAATGGCCTTTGTAAAGTGTTGAATTGTGGGCTCTATTTCCCATGCACGCTCATTTTTCTTTCCGTTTCCCATTTGAGACAAGATATTGGAGATGATCCCCCGATTCTGGCAAGTGGCAGTTTTTTAATGGAAGCTATTTCGGCCCTTTTCATTTGTCAATCAGTCTGAAGTGTGAGTCTCTGACGGTGCCTCAATGTGCGGCTGTAATTGTCAGCGTCCCCCTCTGCCCGACGCGCAGCCTGCCGTTTTGCATGTGAAAGGATCCTGAAAGAAGACGTGAGCGCTGAATTAATACCCAAACCGCCTTTTGTCTCCATCACTTTGGCTTCTGCTGCCACGAGACACAGAGGCACAGACACGCTGACAATCGATGAGGAAGAGGGGACGAGGAAGGAGGGGTCTGGGATGCTGTCTAAGTGAAAACTGCAACATCAAGCTCAGCGGGTTGGATCCATCTGGAGTCCATCCGTGGTGAAGACGGGAAAGTTTGGGCTGATCATTCATCACACATGTTTTGCCAGAAATGTGTAAAGATTGCTCTCTCCAAATGAAAGCCTTTTGGATGTGTTTGAGCTCAGATTCAGTGTTTAATGATCAGCCACACATCCTCACATTTTGGTGTACAGGCAGATTTCAATCACTTTAGTGACAAATACAATTCCATCCTTAAATACATGAATGCACCTCTTTGTTTGAATATATTCAAAGTGCTGCAGCCTCGTTAGTCTAATTCCCTTTTCACAGTTAAAAACCAGAGATGCAACAGGATGACATTAAACAATACATCACATGCTGATGCCACCCACTACAACTATTTAAAGACACAAGGGATGAAAAAGTTTATGTAAAGTTTAAAGTGTATTAATCCCTTGATGCGGGTAAGTAACAACCTGCAAACAGCCACTTACATCTGCCTTGATTCCCTTGTGGAAGTGAAGCACACTGAGGAGAACTTGCTGTCTGTGATATGAGCTAAATCTGTCAACTGTGAGTAAATGACGGCCCGATGTGGACTAAATAATGTCCTCGAGGTGTGTGAGAGACAACAGACTGCCTGCTTCTTTGTGTACTGTTTATAACGTTATGGACGTTTTCATGTTTTATGGTCCATTTAATGAATCGCATGCCTTCTTAAACTAATGGAGCTTCTCCACGCACATGTGCTGGCTCGTCTTGACTCTGTTTGACTCAGCATGTCAGCCTGGGGCGGCAGGGCTTTGCATTTCCATTACAATGAGACTCCCTGCTTCAAGGTGTGTCTTTAATTGATGATTGGTCATAGAAGTGGTTATTAATACTCTTTCTCCCATTACTTCCTACTTTCGAAGAATGGCCACTTGCAAGGCTTTGCTAATTTTGTTATATGCATGTTTCATGTCCTATAAATACTTGACGATGAAAGTCCTGTGTTGTATATTTACTTAAAATGCAGCAAAATCTGGAAATGTTAGGTTTTCAACAGCAGTAGCCTCGCAAGGAGAGCGTACATGTCGGTGTGGATCGGCTCAATATGACGCATTAAAACTGGTCAAGTGAACGCAACACTGTGCTGTAGAGACTCCTGTACGCTGAGGTGTGTATCTGTGTTTGTGACATGAAATATTAATGTGCACTGCACTTCTCCAGCAGAAGGTCGGGTGCATGGAGGGAATATGGATGGAGTCTAAAAAAAGCTGTGAAGTAGTAACTTTTTACAATACACCTCCCACATTTTTATTTATTTTCTCTTTTGCTTCATCGGGACAAATTACTCGTTAATTAGGCGGTCTTACAGTTCTTACCGTCAGCATCAGCATTCCAGCCACAGCTGCCTACGAGGTCGCAGTCTACCTTCTACATTTGCAGAAACGATAACAAGGCTATGATTCCACAGTCCCGCTGATAGTAGTCTGTCAGGCACCGCAGGCATCCATTGTGTTTTTAGGAAATGAAACGTTGCCATTTTATGAGTTTCTCTTATCTCCGCTTAATGTTGTTGTCCCACCTGCACCCTCATAATCTCTACAGACACTCTTAGCCCAGTTCCAACATCCTGCCATCTACTGCTCACGTAATGATTTGGATAAGAAATGTTTGGGGACGTTTGGAGATAGGTGTGCTGTCTAGACTTAAGGAATTTTCCTGTTTTGACATAATGGTAAGTAAGCGGAAAGATACAAAAATCCCCTGCATGAGTTATGGCCCGACACTAGCAAAAGTTTTCACTCAGTGTTTGCTCTCCATACTCTCATACTGGCATCACAGCGCCGTTCTCTCGTCACCTGGATGACATGAGGCAGATAGACCAGGTGCTCTTTGCAGCAGCTAAGCCTCTGTTTGATGGGCAATAAGAGATTTCCCTGGACAAAGTCCCTGCACTGATGATCATGTCCAAGTAATAAGCCTGATATACAGCCCCATTTCCCTAATGTTTACAGCAGCCACATGCAGCTTTAATTAACGAAAGAGGTGCTCCTGTTGCTCCCGAACAACCTCACCTGATCAATTATTTCCATTTAGAAACACGCATATACACACACACGACTATAAAAGTCAAACGGGCGATGACTTTAATGCAGCAGATTTTTGCTAATGAACGCTGAAATCAGGCGAGGAAATGTGAGATTAACTCGCTGTCAGCAGCTTAATGCCGCCCAGGAAACGGTGTACACAAAGACGGCGGGGAAATTAATTTGGAACAAAAAAAGCCAGTGGCAGATTCTCCACCCTTATCTCTCCACGTGAACTTCACAAGGAGCTGGATGACATTGGTTTTATTACCGCCGAGCATTGATGACGAGCTGGATGAGCGAAAGTGCTGACGAGAGGGAACGAGCGAGTGATCAGTCACTGGCTGTGTGCCCATCACAGGCGCTCAAGGATGCTGAGAGGACGTTGGCCTCTGTCATGTGATTGCCTGGATGAGGAGACCTATGGCAGGGGCCAAGTATGGGGGGTTAAACACACACAGATGGGCCACAAGATCCAAGAAAAAGGGAAAACCCTTGTGCACTCAGACACACACAAACCCTCCTGTACCCTCCCGTGTCATCATTTCCTGCTCTTTCCTTCCTCCTCTTGAATCCATAGGGTGCACTTCCCCCACTGATATTAATGTCATGGCTGCGACAGTAAGGGCGAGAGAGAACAGAACTGCCTCCGCCGTCTTGCCATTCTTTGCTGAGTTTTATTGCCTGTGTCTGTCACACCTTCAGGCTTTGGTGCACAAGTGCAGCTGTGTACTCAGCGTTCGCTTGTATCAGCTCTGTGGAGTTGACTGCACGACGCGTAGCTTGAAGGTTACGGTGCCCCCGTGAGCTGCAGCTATTCGAATTGATATATCGACATATCCTTCACGCCCATTTTATTGGTATAACATTAGCATTAGTCACAATCCTGAATGCCTGAATAGATTTGACGGTTAGCTAATTGCCGCTGTTTGAGGATTTCTGACCAGTTTATTAGGTTCTAACAATTACAGCTGGTGACAATTATCCCGGACAGACACTGATACAAGCTTCATTAGCGTCACACGTGCATTTAAATGTTGATCATCCCCAGGCGTTTACAAACCCCCGGCAGGCTCTGAGATCTCTTGCCAAGAACTATCTTAAGATCTTAATTCAATCAATTTGAGGTAAGATCCATCTTTGGAAAACAATATTTTAATCTTTTCAGCGTGAATTGAGGAGAAACAGAAACACAAACTGGGGTTTTGTACTAAGAAAAGACTATAATTCGGGAAGAGAGACACTCATTTTCTCATTGACTTATCCAGCGGCCCAGATTCTTCAATCTGTGCTCAAATAACATCTGTGTAGTGCGCATACCTAAGTCCAGTCCTTCCCATTAAAGTTCTGTGGAAACCAGATGCGTCCATCCTCATACCTGAATGGCTCGATTGCCACTGACTTCCAAAATGACTTTTAACACAGCTCCAAAAACAAGATGACAGGATGACAAGAAGCAGCGAGCAAGTGGATGTTGCCGTATCTTTGCCGTATGTCGCTGTGTCAGCTAGGACTACTTGGTTAGGTTCAGGAAAACAGTGTGGTTTGGCTTAAAAATAACTTGTACTACTTAAACTCCAGTTATGAACCAACCGACCTACTATTATGCAATTTCGTTTACATAATGTTCATGATTGACTTAATTTTGCTTTAGTAAGTTAAAAAAAACTAAAAAAAAAAAAAAAATCTCACCCCTGACGATCACTTTCACACAGGACAGGAGCAGCAGTCTCCTTGGTGAAAGTCCTGAGCGTGTTAGACCCAGCCAGCTGTACCCTGCCTCCTCTCCATACTTCTTTGCACGATCTCCTCCTTTGTTGCTGTAATACTACACTGGCCACCTGAGGTTGCTGCCAAGCAATAACTGTAAATATGGGTCTTAATGAGCTGCTTTGATAGTTGACCCATGGTTGTTTTTCTGATGAGAATCCTGAGAAAGTTTTTCCTTGCTCAACTCGAGGGTCAAAGAAAGGAAGACATTGTTCACTGTACAGATTTTGCACACTGGACACGATTTTGAAGTGCGAAGTTGTTGTTGTTGTGAACAGATTGAATTCTACAGATTGTAGGATCCAGACTGCAACACCTCGTATCAGCCTGAGAATGCAATTTTCGGACAGAAAGAAGACGTAACCCCCATCATTTTCTATAGAGTTGTGCCATGAAAACAAGTCATCAGTGCTAGTGGGGACAGAAGGAAAAAAAGATAGCTGAATTAATGTATATATGGGCTCGTAATGTATATATGGGCTCAGCGCATCCTTCCAAACAGGTTTATATGCCATCAGTGACATCAAAGGAATTTCTGAAATAATTACGCTCAACAGGTGATACATTTGAGCTTCTCGTGTGTCGTCAATCAATAAGCTGCCGCGCTCACATCATGTCGATACGTGATAGCTGTGTGTAACGACACAAAGGCTGCTGTGACGTTGTGCAGGATGAGGGACGGAAGGAGTCTGCTTTACGCGGCTCCTGCACTTGGGCGTAATTTCCCAATGATGGAGCTGCATGATGAGTGAGATATACGCTATAATGAGATGTATACCAATATGTATGCAGGGGATTACACATGGGTGCAAACACTGCTTATGCATATGCTGCTGCCTTTTGCGCATAAACAGACTTTTACTGGCTTCTTCCACAGAGTTTTCTGCAACTGGCCCTCAGAGACTTGCCAAGGCTGTCATACCCACACTTTTCTTTCCTAATGCATTTGCATACATTTATGTGGAAATGGACAGAAGGGACAGTTATTAATGGTTGAAGACTTTGGTTGTGAAGTCTCTTGAGCACTGTGACAGATTTGTGAGGGATATAAAACTTGACAACGGCACAATACAGCCTCTTCAGTGTCCGTGGCATCATTTCCATGCCATTCTGTATTCAGTATTTTGACTGAAATTAATTATCTCCAGTGCCCTTTATCACCGTGACAATGCGGAGAGATGTGAAGTTGACAGTGTTGACTTCATTACTTCTCATTTCCATATGAACAACAGTGCTGAAGAGGCCTTCAACCTGCCCACTTACCTCTGCTCTGCTCATAAATCGCCCGACGCCAACGTACGTGCTCGGAGTTACTCACACATTCCACTCCACTCGCCCGTCCTGAAACCAGAACATTACCATAGATAACTGCCCTTCACAATCTCTGACGGGTCTTTTTTCTTCTTTTTCGGTGATACAGTATCAGATTATCTAGATGAAGTGCCGGCAGGGACGGTGGGGGTGTGAGGGACAGAGTCGTTTGCCAGGGCCGCTCATTAATTGGCCGCTGGAATCTATAGGATACATATGGATTGCGGCCAGGTGGCAGAGGGGGTCCAGGGTGTCTTATCAAAAGGCTGCGCTGCTCCGGGCCTTTGTGTGTTGGGTCATTAATCTTGCTGTCAGTGAACTGTCATTGAAAGTATCTTTTTGCCTTGTCCTCACCCTTCCCTCTCTTCATCCTGACCGCCCGGGGTTGCGAGTGCAGAGGAAAAGGCTTGCCGGGCTCTGTGAGGCTTCCACCCATACACCACTCGTATAATCACTTGATCAGAGCCGTGTTTGATGACGAGTGCGCTGAGTGGAGGTGGACCCCCGAGAGACCCACGGGGTGGCTCATCTGTACCTCTTCCTGATTGTAAAGTAGACCTGAGATTTTCTCCTCAGTGTTGTTGCAGACTCCTTCTTAAGGCTCTTTGTGCGTCGGAAAGTACACTTTCTCACTTTCCGTGCAGCCGTGGTAAACGTTTTTGCATGCTGAACAAGTGGACCGTGCTGGAAACTGCCCCTCGGAGTGTGCTGACATGGCCATTCTGTGCATGTCTGAGGGAGAGGCCAAGGTGCTGAGCTCATGTTTCCTGACCCAGCAAGCAGCAGCAGCAGTAAGCAAGGCATAGTGATGAGAGCGGGAGCGCTACGCCTCTCACTCAGAGAGAGACACGGTCCCATTTCAGACACTGCCCTTTAATCTTTCATTCATGTGTTTTATGCCAGCTTGGCTGCTCCACTTGTGTTTATCATACCAGAGAAATGAATTATAGAATTGAAAGAGAAAGTTATTCATGAGCTGTGATGAAGTGTGATTTACCTACGGAGTGAAATTAATAACACAATTGAGGTGGGTTTTCCTGCCCTGTGTGCTCAAGCTGCCGGAATCTACTTGAAGTACATATTGCCACCTGTGGGATGAATAAATGAATCCCATATTTCAATCTTTCATCCATCTTCTTTTGTCACTTTTGGTTACATTTCCAAAAGAATGCAGGTGGAGCAGGCCCAGATTCTTGTCAGTCGTGGATTTCCTTTCTCAGAGATCAAATGAGGTTTGTTTAAAGAACTCGGTGGATGTCACAGTGCTGCCGTCTGATACCCTGTGACAGTAACAGTAACGGATGGCAGGACGCTCTCTTTTTAACAGCACCAAATGTATCCAGCTTAGCAATTACAGACTTTAATGAGGCCTTTAATGACAGATTTAACACTTGTCTTATAATTTTATAGTCGCAATATAAATCGATGGAGAAATTTCCCTGCCATTCTGAAAAAAAGCCCTCCGACTGAACCCGATGAACGGCACGGGCACTCCATCTATTTAAAAGCACATAGATAGTCATTAGGGATGTGAGTGTGTCAGTACATGAGGGCTTAACAGCGTTGGTCAGCGCTGATTGCTCTGGGAGGCGACGGCGGGGTTATGTCAAGGTGACTATGTCATTGTGTCATTCCTGGGCGCCCTCATGCAGAACATTGCTTATTTATACATCTGATTTCTCTATTCAATTGGTTTTTTCGTTGCTCCCCACGACAACGAACCGAGCCAAATTCCCCAAAGAAGCCTGACAATCAATAGCGAGGTAGCTGACGCAGCGCTCCGGCACGTTTTGTGAGTGAGGAGCTGACAGGGCTCGCATCACTCCTGCCTGACACGTCCTCAGTACATCTGACGTGTGCCGTCAAACACCGACCCCCCTATACCGCATCAGCGCCACAGACGTCCGCAGGAAAGATTTACATTGGTTTCATTCAATTTCATTACTTTCTTTGTTGAGCCTGTGACATGTTAGCCAGCTCAGCTTTTTTGCCGACATCCACGTTTACTGTCTGTGCTGTATTTGTACCTGTCGGTGGGCCGGTGAATGCGGCGGTGTCCTCCCCTAACGAAAGCTTTCAGAAACCTTTGACGTTTCCAGATGTTTCTGCTCGCCTGCCATATGTTCAATGAGAACCGGGACGCTTAGTATTGATTTACCATCAGTCATGTGGTTATGCTGGGCCCAGCGCTGAAGAACGCTCCCTGTGTCTGGAAGCAGAAGGGATAGATAATGGATAGCTAATGTGGAAATGGAGCTTGCAGTCCTAATGTGTGTCAGAATAGCAACAAAATATTATTTCGCTGTGCATATACACATTTTTCCCAATGTGGCTCTCTGCTATGTATCCTTCTAAGTCTATCTCTGCTTTATATATGTGAACCACTCGCCTCTCTTTGTTCTTATACCCACGCAAACAGTGAGGCTCTAGGGATGGCTATGTCTACCTATCGTTCATCCCAAAGCTTTGGTCCAGACTGAAATATCTCAACAGGTATTGGATGGACTGCCATGAAATATTGCACAGTCATCCGTAACCCCCACAGGATCAATTGCAATAACTTTGGCGATCCTTTAAAGCAATACGTTGTAACTTCCTGGAGAAAGATAGTTGATTGTTGAGCGTCGTGCCCGGGACTTCAAATGCTGACGCTTTGGGTTGGCGGCTCAGTTCGGACGCCAACCCAAAGCATTAGTATTTGACGACCTGAGAATGAGACTCAACAATCAATTATCCCTCTCTGGGAAGTTACATTTTGTTGCCTAAACTTTTGATTGTGTGCCATCATCAGTTCAAATACCTGTAAAAACATGCTAAACAGTATACCCGCTGCCAAAGTACAGCCTTGCAGAGCTGCTTGCATGTTATTTATAATCAATAAAATAAGTCGAGTACGTTTCATAGCCAGGTGTGTCCTTGATTTCTCAGCCAGTCTTTTATTTTCTGTATATTTGAGGATGAGCTGAGTTTATTTAATTCACCACAACATTTGCTGCTCTGCTTGATTCGTCCTCTAGAGCTGATCAGCGAATAATGGAAGTCGGGAGCAGCACAACAGTTTATTCTCCACGTAACTGCTGTCGAACGCTCACTTTTATTAACTCCAGCACGGAGGTTATGTTTTCAGCACGTGTCCATTTGTTGGTTAGTTTGTTAGCAAGGTCACTGAATGGATTTTCCATGAAACTTGGGTGGAGGATGGGTCTCAGCCCAGAATAGAACCCATTACATTTTGGTGTGGATCCGGATGAGGGTGTGCTTGTTGGGCCTTGGTGGGAGTATGTGCTGTATTGAGTGTTCACAGTAAGATCCTTTTTTGTTGTTTGTTTAAGGTCATATCTGGAAGAGAAGTAGATTTTTGAGTTCCCAACTCGTCAAACACTGATGCTTTGGGATGGTGATATATAGATGCTTACATGTCACAGTGGATTACCCCAGCTAGCATCTCAGTGTTTCTTGAACCAAGCTAACATGTGTATCCCCAAAACTCACTCACTCCAATGCTCCACTTGCTCTTGACTGTGAGCATGTGTTTTGGTCACTCTGTCGTTCCCATGCGTCTATGAATTCAGGCCAGCTGTAAGTCTGTGTCACTGGCTCATTTCCGGCCTCTCTTACTGTTTATCTTACATGATGAAGCCCTAACTTATGTAGCCTTCTTTACCTGCCATAGCTGATAGCTCTTCCCTGACCTACAGTGCAGCTCTGGAGCTGTCACACACACTAATTTAGTAGTGACAATCCATCACCTAGAAAAGGCCCCATGGCTTTTAGTGTATTAACACACATTAACACTTCCCACCATGCTGCGCCAGCCCCACACGCTGATGAGGGAACGGCGAAAAAGACGTTTATTGTTCAATACTATTGACCTGCAGATTCAGAGTGATTTATCCACCGTTTTATTGGGATTGTTTTTTGCGTGTGTGTGGAGGTTTTATGTTCGGTCGTACCCCTGGAAATGCCCCAGTGCTGTTGCACATCCGATGGCTTCGGACTTGATTTATCTGTTTGAGGAGGGAATTGAAGAAAGTGGGAGAGCGGTGACATCCCAGTCCATTCATCAACGTAAAGGCCAGTTTCCCCTTGAAACAGGGGTAATTCCAACAGACCCCTAAGTGCACCACTGGTGGCCATCGGGAGAAACTGAAAAGGGTCATCTGAGAGTGATTTTCCCTTTACTTTGAGAATAAAAAGACGGAGCCGCTGTCCCCCCCGCCTCCCAGGCAAAGCCAGCTTTAAGCTCCACACCACGTCCGGAGCCTTTACTTAAACATATCATACAGTTTACCCTGAGGTGGAGGGCGCAGGGAGGGCTACATCTCCTTATACCCAATTAAGCTTGCCACAGGAGGTGGATAGTCTCGGCTGAAACCTCCTCTCCCTCTGTGCCCCATTAGAGCACTGAGAAGCCTGCAGAAGACTGAATCCCTGGCGGACAAAAGCCCTGACCTAGAGCCAAGGAGAAGCACTCCAGCCCCACTCACCTAAATATACAGACATGCCTACAGAATAAGAAGCTGCCTCCAGTTCAGGAGGGACGGAGGAGGCTGTATTTATGTGTGTGCTTGCATGAGTTGTTTGTGCGTGTTTGCCAAGAGAGGTGAGAGGCCAGTCTTTGTTTATTTTTAGAGAGCACCGTATGTCTCAGACAGAACCGGAAAAACAAGGAAAGAGACTAAAATGGAACAAGAGCACCTGGAAATTGAAAAGGCTGAAACACGAGTTGAGACGCTCTATCCATAGACTTTCCTTCTCCACCACTCAGTCTCCACAAGCATGTAGGGAAATCGCGCCTGGACACGTGGTGGATATATATGTTTTTTGTTTATTTTGCGAGCTGCTCTGTCACATACCTGCCCAAATCATGATAAATGCTTTGGCATGCTTACCCAGTGCGTTTGCATCACTCATAATTCACTGTCCCCTGTCCTCCCACCCATCTGGGACCAGCTGGCCCCAGAGCAGAGGCAGAGCCGGTGCTGCCAGTGTGCCCCAGCAGCACCGGCCCATCTGTCCCCGCCTGCAGGCTGTCGTAAGCAATCCTCAGCTGTCTCGCAATCAATGACCATGCGGACGAAAGGGAAGAGATGCTACTCAGACAGGTACTTCTATTCACCTCCAACTCTGCAGGTGTGGGGCTCTGACTGTCAAGCAGGCCTGTCTTTCTCTTTACATCCTACTCCCTCCCTCACACCACATCACACACACCTGGTGGCAGACAAAGCAGCAGTGTTGTGTTTGCACTTGTGATTACAATCTGAACAGCAAAATGAGCATTGTCGGCTACAGACTTTCTTTAGTTTCATATCGGAGCTCTTAATAATTGTTCACCACTGATTAGGATCATGTGTTTCCATCTTGGTCTCACCTGAGCAGCCTCGAAAACAACTGTTTTAGTATCAACTTTACAGCAAAGGCCAGGGATTTAGAAACTTTTAATGTCTTCGAATGACATTTCCGGGCAGAAAATGAAGTGCGAGGTGCTAAATGTCAACCAGAAAGGCCTGTCACAAGTTATGCTTTGCATTCCTGCCTCAATTTATTTTGCTCCCTGGGTGAACTCCGTTCATGCTTTGTGAGTGATGGATGATGGGGACGGAGGCTTATTTATCAAAATAGGCCCGTGATCTTTTTAATTTCGTCACAAGCTGCTAATTTATTGCGACTCACACAATGAACCGTGATAGCACGCGCTGGAAACAGTGGTCAGGGGACGTTGATCTAATTACTAAGGATTGGATTCCATCACGTGGGACACCATTAAGAACGTTAGACGTGCACACTAGTGGTTTACCACATGGTGGCAGGAGTGGTTGAGGGATTCATGTGCTCAGGCTAAGCTGGCCCAAGTTGTCAAAATGCATCTGAATAACTGCACTCAGAACCCCTGCCTACGTGCTTATAACTCAACCGGCTTTGAGCCTTTCTGTCACGAATACAGTGTGTTAAAGTTGGCTGGGAGGGGAGACATGTTTCAACGTATAGATCCAGACTCTGCATGGAGATGGCTCGTGTTGAACATATAATCTCTGCATCGCCTTGCATGCTCTCACACATCAAACAGGCTTTTCAAAGTCAGAGAAATTTGGCGTAATTGGAAATCAAGCCTGCCGCTGCGAGGCTTCTGAGTTTACTACCCAAATAAATAGGATGGCAAAAGTCTGGTGTCACTGCCTGCAAATGGGCCTGTTAGGAGGAGTGGAGGGGGAGGAGGGACAAAGAGACAAATTGAGAGAATGAGCATCGGGCAGATGGACGAAGAGTCAGAGGCTGACACGTTGAGACTCTGAGAGATAGACAGACGCAGACTTTGGGCACCTGTAATGCTTTTATGGCAATTAAGATGTAGTGCATTCAAGAAAATCCCATTAAAGCCAAGGTGTTGTGTTCTCTGCATTATTGCCTGTCCTGATGTATGTGTGTGCGTGTTTGTGTGTGTGTGAGAGAGAGAGAGAGACAAAGAGGCAAAACAAAGAGGGCAAGGCTGGCGTGTGGGTGAGAGTGAATTTGAAGCTTTATTACCGGCTTATATTGCAGCCCAAATTACAAATCTCGGCGCAGTTATTCCTGCCTCGAGATGTTACTTCAACCCCACGTTTGAGGCAAATCACCCTGTAATGATATTGCTCATTGCAAATGAGGGAAGTGATGGAAGGTAATGAATGAGGCGGGGGCACAATCCGATAAGGTGGCACCTAACTAAGTGGGTCTCTCCTTCTCAACCTTCAGCCGGCCGACCCCGCCGCGCAGACCATTATTCAAACCGTAACAAGCCGATTCATTTAGGGCTGTCGGCGAGCAGAATTAGATTCCCGCTTGAGCGAGCGTTGAGCAAAACATAAAGATGTTTTCCGCACCAAACATGCCGCATTTACATAATTTCAGCTCAGGTTTGGGGCAGCAATAATAAGTTATGATAAAACTGTCATTAGGGGCAGAGATGTGCGGGGAGAAGGAGCCGCGCAGTTCAAGATTAATATGGGAGCTCTCCGCGGTGCTGAAATGTCAGGGGACACAGAATAATGAGACCGGCTTTGTTCGGATAACACACCTGTATGGGCATATATATATGTGCCGGTGTGTGTGTCTGCATATTTCAGAATGGATACATCTGCGACTCTATGTATACTAATCTGAAGGTCAAAACGTTTGGTCTTTAATGTGCATCTAGCATGTTGCCCTCTAATACGTTGCTTACTGCTTTTATCCCCAGGAAGGCTTCAGCTGCAGCAGATATTAAAGGCTGCTGTGTGATCTCCTGCAACAGCAATTTGTGATCCTCAGTGTTGATGATAAGTGAAAGAAATACGTGCATACTTCATTTTACAAACCAGGCAGATGGAAAAACAAGACTTTAAGAGAGCCCGGTGTTAGTCTGGGTGTCCAAACACCTGTCAATCAGCACAGGATGGACACACACTGCGTGGCAGAAAGAATGTGGACTCCCACACATTACATCAATATGTGATTACTGAACATCTCTGCTCCCTGTTTCTGCATCCACAACTCTCCTGGGAAGGCTTTCCACAAGATATGTGAATACGATTCATTGCTTGCAAGGAAGATGGTTCTGCTCACTGTTCTCGGTGGATTCTGAGGAACCAGGACATGATTTCTAAAAGAGACATTGCCTTTCAGATTCTCTTGTATTGGAAGGCAGACATCTCAACAGCTGATAGCTAAGCTTCAGTTTATTATTTCATACCAATCTTTTTGATAACCACATTTTAGTGATCTTTGCAAAAAAAATGTAAAAACAAATGTGTTAACGTATAGATTCTATGTATGTAAGAATAATGGCTGATTTACCGATATCGGCCCCAAATACTGAGTATTGGTTGGGCTCTAAAACTGACACACACATTTAAGGATGACCATTCCTTTATTAACATGTTATCAATAGTCCTCTGCTGAGCTGCACCTGGTCTTGAGATGTGTGTAAATGGTCGCAAAAACTCTTTCATTAATCAAACAAACGTAGCGATTAGGTGCTACGATGCAGGAACAGCTTCACAAGGACACGGCATCCCGGGGTAATGTACACAATTTGTCACAGGCATTGGCTTTAAACAGTACATTAGAAGGAGATCCACTCGGATTTATTCATCTCCGCACAAAGGCAGGAACAGCAGTGAATGGGACGTGTGGCCATTATGAGCGCTTCACAGAGCGTCTGCTGTGCGTCCACGACCACAACTCACAGAGACGCTCGTCCCGTAGAGGAATCATTCAAGTGTGCTTTTAACCTCAGGTTGTAATTTTTAAGCGGATGTGCAAACTTAATGCCCATCCTGTTGGTTTATGTGTTATTGGCTTCTGTTCTAACACACAAGGAAGACAATGTTTTGACACAGACTTTAATTTTACTGAAGGGGCTGTTTCATTTATGTCCATGAAAATATATATATATAAAAAAAGAAGCAAACTTTCTCCTTTAATAATCCTGCTGTTCTTTCTCAGCAGTTAGGCAGATTTTCCTCCTGATAACGCTGACGGCCGGTCAGCAGTGGAGCTGCAGTAACTAAGGAGTGGGTGGGAAACAGAGACACAGTGTCACCATCACTGTGGGACTGGGGCATTGCCACAGCACAATTTAACAAAGATTAATCTCTTCCACTTACTGGACCTCATGTGTTTATTTTTGGAGCATGTCTTTGGAGGGGGGGAGCACTTACCATGGTTATTACTGCCATCACCTTTTTTGTCATTAAACAACATGTGCACACATGCACAGAGGGCATTAATAATCGCAATAAAAATGTCCTTTTTAAGACAACATTTCCGACGTCCTACTTGCTAGTTTTCTCGTTTATCGCCACCGGTCTTGACGAGGTTAACCTGAGTGCTGCCGCGGCACTGATGTGCAGCCCTCTGGAGCAAATCAAATGCTCCGTCTCCGGCTGTGTGAGGACGATCTCTCTCTCTTGACACAGGGCTTTATTGAAAAAGCTATAGCCCTTTACAGAGAGAGTGTCAATTTCTAGAGGAAAGTCAAATTGGCAGTTGCGCCGAATCCATATTTAATAGTGGCAAACGGAGCAAACACAATTGAGGAAAATCAATACTGCTTTCACGTTTGATCATACATCACCTTTCTCTGAACTACTGCCTACCTGCGTTCCTTTTGTCTCCCTGGAAGAGGCGGAGGCTCTCCGACAATGAGTCGTAAACAAACAAATAATAGTTCCTCTTCGTCTTTGTGGTTCACGGACAAAGAGCCATGCATAGCTGCTTACACATACAAGAAATGGTTGTGAAAACATGATTTAAATCTGTCAGCGTGACAACAGGAAGGAAAAAGAAAAGCTTTTTCTTGTGGGCTTCTGATGCTTGCACATCAGTCTGGCATGTTATTGCCACAACAAAGCAGGTCGGTTGTACTGATGTCGCAACGTGCATATGCAGATTTGTTCCAGAGGTAAATTGAATTAACTTCAAATAATGGACATACTGCTGTGAATGAGGCAACCGGGAGAAAATTGTGTGTCGAGAGAGATTTGTTCATTTAATGGAGTCCAAGCTAAACGGAGGTATGCTGAACACTGCGACCAATCCAAGTGCCGTTTTAGACATTTTTAACCCTTTTAGACGGAATTATGGCACAAGTTTGGTCGTTTTAAGCCAAGGTAAGAAACAGTACGGGTGCAGGCAAATGAGGCATGAAATTTCCATCATATCCTCGACCAGAGCTGAGTAGCATTTGAGTCCAGCTGAGGTCAGGGTGGTACAGTCTGGGTTCCTTTAACCCTGTTCATCGGCAGGCAGCTTGTTCACCAGATGGGCCTCGGGCGCTGACAGAGCAAGGGTGAAGGATGGCTGGGAAAGGACGGTGGGAGGGCACGCGCATGATGACCTGTCGAGTTCTGTCACCTGTCTTTGTGTGCCTTCCTTTTTCTCCATGACCCAGCCCCACCCCCCACCCACGCCTCCCCCCCGCTCCGCCTCAGAGCCCCACAGGTAGCATGCAATGTTTGGTGATGAAAGGCCTCAGTAATGGATCTTTTCTGTATCCAAGCCCAACTAAACTGGTGTGACAGCTCTCCTCTCTCCCCAGACCGGCCTTTATATTGTCTCTGTCTGCGAGTGAATACATTTTGAGTGAATGAATTTCATTACAGACCCCTTTTGTGCATGTGTGTGTAAATGTGTGTGCGTGTTCTCTCCCTCAACTAGACATTAGGTTACGTGTTTGGCCAGTTCCCAGGTGGGCTGCAGAATGTGTGCATGCACTATTTCAGTAAACAGAGACCCCCCATAAAGAGTAGTGTGTGGTGATAGCGAAGCCATGTTGAGGATAAAAAAAAATAAAAATAAAAAAGCTGTGTCAGAATTCACTTAGCAGCCAAACAATGTGCCGTAACAACCCCTGCACTGCTTCTCCTCATGTGTTTGCTGATAGAGCTGACTTGTAGCGATGGCGTTTTCTGTCTATTTTCGGGGAGGGAGCGTATGTTGAGATTCAAGCAGGAGAGAAAAAAAAAAAAAAACATTCCAGTGCCAGCGGGGAGATGATTGACATGGGAGCCTTCCTAGTAATGTATAAAAATGTGCCTCTGATCGCTGCTCACTCGTGCAGTGGAGCGTGCTGGAAAATACCGAGCCCGCCGCGAGCTCCAGGTCCCCCGTCGCCGGGCAATGTGTCCCCCCACCAACCCCGACGCTCAATCTGGTGTACAAGTGCCCATCCCTCCCTCCCCCTCGTCATCTTCTCCCCCCCTCCTTCTCCTGGCACACACACACACACTGGTATGCACTGAAATTCAATCAGATGCTTAATTACATCTTAACATGGGTTCCTACCAGCTGGCTTTATTCCCCTGCTTCTGATTAAAGGGATTAGAAAAATGAAATTTAACAGTGGATTTGCATACGGCTCTAAAAGGCGCACTGGCACGTCTCTGTTGCTGGTCTGGCCACAGTGTTTTTGCTGCTCCGGCTCCCTGTAGTCCATCAATAGAAAAAGAGAACAGAACTACACAATCCTGCCTCCGACTCTGCACAGCAGGTAGAACCAATTATGAGAAATAGGAACTCGGCCTTGTCTCGTCTTCTCGCCTCACTCTGAATACTGGAGACGTGATAGCCTCTGACACGAGCATTCAGATGCATAGATCGTATCAAAGAAGCAGCATAAAGGAGATACAGGTGTGTGTTTCTTCGTATTCAACAGGGAATATTTCCTGTCCGCGTGAGAATAAACCTCTTTCTGTTGCTCATATCTGCCTGATGAATGGCGTACAGAGAAACCGGGTGGCTTTAGGCTTTTTCCTAATGGGGCCAAGTAGGCCCACTATCCAAGCTGTGCAAAGAAAATGGGCCCATTAATCACGGAGCCACCACCATCATCTCCATATGATTATTCTCCTCATGTGCTGGCTAACTCTGAGCTGCACAGGAATTATTGTGACATCCTGCGCCGCTCTCTTTCATCCTTTTTTTCTTTTTTTCTCTTCTCTCTCCTCCCCTCAAAATAACTTGCAGGCTTACTTTTTCAACTTAATCCGCCGTCTGTAACCGAGCTAAATCTATCCTGAGAGGAGATCTGGTTACGCATTCACTGTTTATTTTATGCAATTAAAAGGCGATTCTGTTGGAAGTTTGTATTAAAGGGATTAAAGGCTTATTGGTCTGTCAAGTCAGAGCGAGAGAGAAAGAGGAAACAGCGTAAAGGAGTGGGAAAATAAAACAGATAGCGGGGTCTGCAGGGAGAGGAGGAGAGAGAGGCCTGAGCTTTTTTCCACTTTAACTTGGCCTATGTGTGCTTACTTTGACCAATTAGAGAATGCCTGCCCCCCATACAACCAATTTTGGTATCTATTTGGGAACAAAACGGCCAAATCATTAACATTTTTCCGTCGGTGAAGGACACTGTAATTAGTCCCAATGAAACAGCATGAGCTGTGAGCAGGCTGTGGCCACGGCAGCCTCACAACATGACACTCTACTGCCCTCTTTTGGAAGCGGAAGGAACATCGTATTTTCTCAAGACACTTCAGATTTTTTCATGAGCACAATGAAAAATGAGGAGAGCACACACAGCCAGTAAAGTAATATGCAGCCTGTAGCCTGATATCAGTATCAAGACAGTGGCTTGAGAGAAAAACACAAAAGCTTCATGAATAATATACCCTGTGAGACCATTTTTAATCAGGAATTGATCCAACTGTATCATCATCTTCTCCCCGGATTTGTGTTCTTTCCATCATTGCTGTCTATTTAAAAAAAAAGAAAAATGGTGAGCCTGGATTTATTAGAAAGAAAAAAAACAAGGCTCTATACAATAAAATCTGAGCTTAAATGAACAATAGTTACTGAATAAGGTAGACGTCATACATACGAGATGAACAGAACCAGGTCCCTGATCAGAATTAGGTCAGTTTGCTGTCAGAGGGCGCCCCCTTGTGGCCAGAGGGAATACTTCATCCACCCGTCCCATTTTCTCCTGCCTGACACAGCAGCAGGCTCTAAAGTTTGATTCACAAGAAAAATATTGCTCCAATATTTTGTTTTACTTTATGCATGAGTGGATCCCCGTACAGTTTTATGATGTAAATGTTTTATGTGGATAACTTTTGCAGCCCTTCAGAGATTGTTTTCCCAGCATAATGCAATATTGTGGCCGCAGCAACAAAAGGCAATGAGATGCAGTTTTGTTTGAATTGTCCCTCCGTGCAACACTAAATTTAATAGTGTGCACACACACACACATTCATTAGGCAGTGTTTATGGGAATGCTACGTGTGCATATGGGCATCTTCTGCTGAGGTTTTTGGAGTTGAGATGGAAATTTAAAGGTGCACTACGTAGTTTATAGGAATTTTTTAATACCTAAACAAACTAAATAAGCAAACTCCTCTTATTCATGACTGAATAAACAAACCGACCTCAAGGGACAACGCAATTTATGATGTTTGACTTTGTTTATATCTGGCGGACCCTGCCACCAGTGTTCTGGGAACCTTGTTTTCCTCTGAGAACATCTTTTTTTATCCAGTTGTGGGAAAGATAAATATCCCTGAGTGTGTTATTACCTCATTAATATTGTAAATATAAGAAATCCGATGCTGAATTTCTTCTCCCAAACTACATAGTGCGCCTTTTAAAGACAGAAAGAGATAAATGTAGTCAGAAAAGTGAAAGCACCTCTCAAATTGGTCTGGAAACTAGAATGGCACTCACTAGATTGTACACCTCCGCCAAGGCCTATTTTGCACTCATTCATAGATACCAGCCAACTAAATACAGCTGATTATTTTCCATCAAGATCCATGCATCCATCCAAACAAAAGAAAGTGAGGAAAAAAATCCTGGATCTGTCCCTGCACAAAAGAGACCCATCATCCATCCAATAACGGTGGAAATCTGCGTGATCCTGCTGACAAACCAACAATAGATAGCGGTGAAAATAAAACCTCGCTATGGAGGTAAAAACAGATTTTTATTCAAGTTCTTGTGCTGAGTCATGTTCCAAACCTAATATTTTTCATTAACAGTCCAGCTGAAAAATAACCAGAGAAGTAAAGCAGTTGACATTGTTTTGAACCCTTTTGTGCTCTGCATTGTATCCTGAATGTGCCTGTCCTTGGTTTAACTAAAGCCAATCGCATCACTGCTCTGTCAGTGCCGCCACCACCACCACCACCAATCAGTGTGTGTCTCCTCTCCTCTACCTGACTGACTCAAGGAAGTGTTTGCCCTTGAAGCTCTCAGAGGATGGAGGCTTGTGTACGTATATATGATCTGTAAATAATTTATTCCAATCAATCTGGGGGTGTAAGTGATCTTGTAGATAGAGAGTGGCGGATTTACAGATCTAATCTAAAAGGGTCTAATTCAGGACCCGGCTGCCAGGTGTCACTTCAACACTTAAACCCTGATGCGCCTCGAGTGTCCCTGACCTCCCTGGGGTGGAATCAGTGGCCGAGGTGGTTTGGCTTTAACATCGAGTGAATCCAACGCTGCCTCCTGCTGGGCGATCGTCATATTACAGCCGGTGACCTCAACGAGCCCCCTCCTTACATCTGCTGTATATTTGGCAGCTCTTTTGAAGCTTGTTCTGCCCTGCTTTTAGTGCTCTGACACCTTTTATACGACACCAGATGTTTCACCTGGTTCTCATCACACACTCCAGTGAATGCAAACTGCAGCAGGAGGCTCTTTAGGGACACATTGCATCCGAGGTACAGAGCATTAAAAGATGCACATCCACTGTTATGACACTCCCATAATCGTGAATGAGGCACATTTACGCTGAGGGTTTTGTGATTATCACCTGTGTAGTTGGGGCAAAGCCAGCGCCAGTGTGTGTGTGTGTGTGTGTGTGTGTGTGTGTGTGTGTGTGTGTCTGGGTTCAGATGGCGTGTTCCTGTGGATTTCATGTGGACTCCACAGTGAGAGGTGCAGGTGTCTTCGTGCAACTCACTCAAGGACGTCTTCCATGATAACGGTGTGGACCTTTTTATATCCAAAGCAAACATAATTCTCAACTTAGGAGCTCCTGGCAGCTCCTTTTGTGTGAAATTTTGGAAGGAGATGAGCAAATGCGCCCCTGCTGTGAGCGTGAACTCACTCTTCTGTGTGAGTCTGTTTGTACCAGAGAGAGACAGAAAGACAGAGATTAAACTCTGCTGTCCAGGGCTGCATTCCGAACGCCTTCAGTTACTTTCTATTGTATATTTGAAGCATGTATACAGTGATGGAATGTAACCATGTACATTTACCCAAGTTCTGTATTTAAGTACACTGTCGACATACTTGTACTACTACTCTGCTACTTTATTCAGTACTTCCACTGCACCACAGGCAACATGCTACAATCAGATCCAAAGCACCACATGTTTAAATTATTGTATTTAATCTGGCTAATCGGGTGAAAAAAACACAGAATCCGACAATCAGAGAAATGCTGAATATTGGATCCAAAAATCGACCAGGCCAATAATAAAAATAATCTAAACAATAATACCTATGCAAATTTGATTTGAACCGTACAGTATTGTAAAGTACCTATATATCTTACTCTGGTAAAAGTCAAAGTCACATATTCAAATCGTATAAGTATCTGATATTAATCGTACTGAAATATTAAGTCATTTTCTGGCAGTAAGTATAAGTAGTATTTATACTTCTTATACTTAACTTACTGCCAGAAAATAAGTAAGTAAATTAATTCTGATATTCAGCATTTTTCTGATTATCAGAATCGGTAAAAGTTTTTTTTTTTTTTTTTATTCGACTGTTAACAAAATAAATTATTTTTAAAATTGAATCAACTTGCAATCTACAAAGTAACTAGCAACTAAAGTTATTCCATAATGTACTGGAGTAAAAAGTACAATATTTGCCAACAAGATTTTGTGTAGTTTAAGTATAAAGTCGCAGAAAATGGAAATACTCGAGTACAAGTAACTGAAAACTGTACATAAACACAGTACCTGAGTAAATGTACTTTGGTACTTTCCATCTGTGGTGCTGCATCTTATGTAACCATCTAAATGGCCTTCTGTGTATTCATCGTATAATGATTTCGCAAGAGATCAATGCGAGTAACAATAAAGATATATAATTAATCATACATCTGCAGTTACAGGAAATGGATAATGAGTTAGAGTGCATGTACCTGTGTGAAAGAGAGACAGAAGGAGTGAGAGTGAAGGGCAGAAAGGAGAGGACGTATGTGGCAGAAATGGTCAATGGTGCATTCCCACAAATGTAGAGACTTATACAGCAAACCTAAAGCTCGTACAGAGAGTGAGGGTGTAAAAGAGAGAGTAAAGGGGAGAGAAAGAGGAGAGAGTCTACTGCTGAGTGTTCAGGAGTGGTTATGGTCCAGATGGCCCTGCAGCAACAGCAGCTGTAAATCACAGTGCGTTGTACGATCCGGACGATAGTGCTGCAGGCTGGAATCTCACTGCAAGGTGAGACCGCTGACGACAGCCATTACAGGGAATGAAACCAGGACTTCTGGGTGGAGGGCGGAGGGTGTGGAGGGCGGAGGGTGCGGAGGCGAATCACATTAGCAGTGTTTGTCTCTATAAAGGAGCAGATGCTAGTATTAGTGCTGCAGTTTATTATCATAAAATCGTATGACATAAAAGACAGTCTGCTGTCGTCAGTCTCCTGAATGTCGGCGTGAGGATAAATCACGATGCGTCGCAAATTGAAGAATGTAGATTTTATGACAGATGTATTTTATCAGAGCAGTAATGAGAGTAATAAGTGTGTCTGCCCTTCAGCAAGCTTCAGTTTTGCGCTTTGACTTGCAATTGAGATTTCTTTTTTTTTTCTTCCCTAAACTGATGCAATCACAAGGCAACATCCATGAAACCTTCTAAAGAGACTAAATCCACGTCCTAAACCCATTTACTGTGTTATTTCTCAGGGGACGTGAGTGAACATAAACAAACGAAACACTTCAGGTTGAAGCCATTTTCTGAGCTCCAGTGAACGTGTGTGAGTTTTTCCCCCAGCTTCATGTCTTTGCAAGTCACCTGTGTTTTACCCTGCACACATTAACCTTCAGCCAGGTTCCTCCTGCGACTTCACATTGATTGGAGGGTGGTGTCCTGTGTGTGTGTGTGTATGTGTGTGTGTGTGTGTGTGTGTGTGTATTGGCGAAGACAGATAGGAGGCTGGAGGTGTGGGCGGGACGGTGGTGTTGATGGAGTGGGCCATCGTAACCCGGCCATGCAAAGAATTCTGGGTGTGGTCCTGTTTATCGTCCTCCGTACGCGCTGAACATAACTCACTCAGAAGCAGCAGGGGTTCTGCAGCAGATGTATTAATACGTGTTTCCAAGAACAGTCCGGTGTTACTGCATTCTCTCCCCCCCCCCCGAAGAGAGTGCACACACCGAGGTACCAGCTCCGATCCTGGTGCCAAAGTGTATTTACAACCTGTAGATTAGATGTCACTGAGTCGAGTGTCATGCAGTAATTCAAAGCCCCGGCTCTAAAAATGTGGGTGGATCCAGATTTTCTCTCTGCATTCTCGGGGCAGAGATAGTAATGAAATATGAATCGCTTGGAACTCTGGTATGTAGGTTGAAAAAGATAAATAAAAATCTGTCATCATACAGTGTCACTGTTCAACCTCTTGATGTCCTGATGGCTAATTTATGCCCCATCTGCCTTCCTCCGAAGCACTACAATTAAAATTCTAATAAAATGCACTGGAACAGACATACTGCCGGTTATTGTGCTGTAAGGTTACGAAAGCACACACTTGCAATGACCCTACTTGATTTGATTAATATACCAAGTTAAATGTTAAGTTGCTATAACAGATTAGCGGCCCTTATGAGATTAATACCACTCTCTATAAAACTCTGAGCAGATATGCTGCAGTATGTGACAGAGGTGGAAAATGTGGGTCGCTGTGGGTACTTCTGGCTTCAAGTAATAATTGGACATTTTGGAAAATGTCTGCCTTGAAATATGAAGCTACAGCCAGCAGCTGGTTAGCACACTTTAATGACTGGAAAATGGGGGAGAAGCTGGCCTTGCTCTGTGTAAATGTAAATCCACCTACCAGCTCCTTTAAAGCTCACTAATTACCAGGTTATAGCTCATTTGTTTAAATGGTACGAAAAGAAAGAGACTTCCTGCCCGTTTGTAGTCTCTGTGCTGAGCTGAGATTAAAGATAACCAGCTGATGACAGTAGCTTCATATCTTTGTACAGATACGAGAGAGGTATGGACAGTTTCATCTCACTCTCAACAGGAAAGCGAACAGCGTGTTTTCCAAAATGTCATATTTTTCCCTCCAAGTATCCACCTTATTCCTGACTTCATGAATTTACCCATGGTTCATAGCGGTAGTCGGTTATGCTCTTCCGGTTGAGCTGGCTGACCTCTGTGTTTACGCTAACGTAGCTGTCATGCTCGCTCTAAAAACCGGCTTTTAACACAAAGAAAGCGACAGAATGGATAAAAATCGGAGGTGGACACACAGTACGGATGTTTTAATAAGTCGTGAGGACAGTTCTCACAGTGCCTCACCGTCAGTTCTCACGGAGTGGGCAGATGACATGAAGCATTAGCCCGACGTTAGCTAACGTTACATCGATCGTTAACTATCTTATATTTTCTGAAGGTGTTGACGGTGGAGAATTATGCAGTTACAAAAGCACAGAAGCATACAACTACCTGCACAGTAACACAATCGGGAAAGTACTGTTGAAAAGACACAGCAAGTTTATATTTATTAGGCAGCAGTAACGTTAGCGCCCAGCCACAGTGTCAATAAAGCTAACGTTAAACATACAGCGTGGATAATGCTGAAGGAAAGAGGAGTCGTGGAGACAGGCGGCTGCTCGGACATTGTCGGGTTAGAGAAGTCATGCAGCAGCTATTCTGTTGAATATATTTATAAACACAACTATTTAAATCAGTCTGGAAGCTGCGAGCCACGCTAGCCTCCGTTCCTCCTTCCTCAGCATGACGTGTGGGGCGCAGGGCACGGACATGTTTGTCTAAGTTGCTAATGTACTACACGAGACGTTTCTGAAAAAAACTTCAATTTTCATGAATTGCTGTGGCAACCAACAACGACACAAGTTGTACCTGAACTGATTTTAAAAACAATTCAGCCTGTATGACAGAACGCTAGTTGTTTAGGGCTAGCTTGGCAGCAGTGGTCAGTCATGCAGTTGCAAGGCAACCGGAAACAGAGAACCGCGGGCGGAAGTAGTTATCTGTCATGGCAGCCCCCATAGGCTTCTGAGGAAACAGGTGGATATCAGAGAAGGACCATAGCGTCTTGGTGCTGTCACATAGGCTGTTGAGAGCATGGACGTGGCCTCTGGGACATCGGCAATACGTTTCTGAAGAGATAACGCAAAGCTAAGTTTGGTGTCGGATCCACCTGTCAACCATCTTGGCAGCTCCTGCCGCTGCTTAATGCTGCATTCTACTGCAAGTCCCAAGTTGATGTTTTCAGGTCGTTATTACCCACTTCCAATCTAGCAGTGTTCCGGTGCATCTGCTCGGAAAAACAAACATGGTCGCCCACTCCAAACGGGTGTTTGAATGGTAAGTCTTCGAACTTCACAAGCAACAAAGAAACAGGCAGACTTGGCTCCCAACGCAAAGTTCCAGAGACTTCTATTGAGCACAGATAAAATAAATTAAAGTGAAAATGAAAAATATAAAGTTGTATTTACTGCACATTTCACAAAACAAACACTATATGAAGCAAAAAGTGATGCATGGTGGAGCACGGTGGAGCTGAGGCTGAAGGAATCCTGGTTGATGACAGCCAGCACCTAGCTATACCCACACACTTCATTTGTATTATTTATTATTTTCATATTATTATGAATCCCTCCTATAGTTGTCATGAATGGGGAGGAAATATTCGCGATCAGGCTGCAAACATGTTCACTTCTCCCGTGACGCTGGGCGGTTTGATATGTGCGTCTACGTTGTAGACGTTGTAAGGTCGCTGCAACAGATTAACAACTACTATGCTAAGTTTAACTACAAAGTACCGAGCAGATGTGCTAGAATTTGTTCATGTTAGAGGATAACATATGGCCGCACTGACTTGAGATCTGTGCAGCATGTTCGGGGTTCTGTCGTCGAGTTGTGTCGAGCCACAGTGAGTCAGCTGTTCAAGTTTTCAAAAAGACATTTCTGACTCTACTGTAGCTCGTCTTCTTCCCATGGGCCAGCTTTTCTCCCTTTTTCTCCTGTGAGTGTCAGAAAGTGGGTGCCAGTCCCCCCCGATTCTCTCGCTGCGCTCCAAGCTGTGTACTAATGTCCAGCCCTCCGCCTGTTCGTCCCTGCTGGGTGTCTTCGTACCACCCATCAGCGCTGCTGTCACATCACGTTGGCAGAACTAAGATGGGCCAGAATGCGAGCTTCACAAACACCATCCTGACACGAGGGAGACAGCGACGGAATACAAAGGGGATCTCATTTTCAAGGCTATATGGTGGCTGAGCTGTGAGAGATGCTCTGAAAGACTCCCATGCAATAATCTTCAATTACTGTTTCTCCGTGTCAGCTTTCTGCTCGACAGAAAATAAATATTAAACTCCGGAGTGCTATTGTTGAATATGAAGTTGTGAAGAGAAAATGCATAAGATGAGGCATGAAAAAAAAAAAAACATCATTCCTCCACCACCCTTGCCGAGGGTGTACAGCAGGGAATCTATTGTGAATCGAGTTCATGCACAAGGTCACGCATGGAAAATATCTGGTGGCTTGTAAAAAAAGCAATATGTATATGTGTGTGTGTGTGCTATCCAGCACCATTAGGCTGCAATTTCCTGCCTGTACACGCAGGTTATTGTTGCTCTACTTAAACATGAGTGCAGGGATATGATATTAACACTTAATACTTTTCTAAGCATAAGCGTTTTAGCGTGCTTAGTGCCGCAGGTATTCGTTTGATGGGAGGTTTGGAGGATTGCAGGAGTGAGCAGTTGTTTCGGGCAGGGTGCTGCAGGTCTGCAGCTGTACTGAAGCCTCAGCGTTGTACTGAATGTATTATAGTCTGTAGCGACCCCTGCTAGGGAGCCCAATGAAGAGTGTGTTTGGCCTTGAAGACTGACCTCTCTGAAAGTTAAGGTGAGACGGAGACTAAGAAAGAGACCTTCGAAGGTTTTTCAAGTTGTTCTCAAGCAGTAATTGTGCATCAAATCTTGCACCAAGAGCAGGAATGTTTGTGTTGAACCTGGTTTTTCGATAGGATAATCGCACCTCACAACTTCCAGGGCAACGTTTAAGAGACAGTACGGATGAGGCTCAGTATGGGGCAGCTTATATGTATTAGTTGTTGCTATCGGCATACAAATCTGAAGATAAAGCGTGCCTTGTTGTTGACACAAACATCCGGGAGCATGTAGAGGATGACAAGATAAAGCAGAGGTTTGACCCTGCAGGGGCACCGCAGCTGCCGAGATGTGAGCAGGACCTGTGATCCCCGAAGAGACGGAGTGAAATCTGACAGATGCAGGAGATAAACAAGCCCGAGGATGTGCCGGCGATCAGCGGCGGAGTTACGGAGGTCCTGGAGAAGGTTGCTCTGTACAGCGTTTACCTCGAGATCAGCTGAATCTGCTTGAGAGAGGTTTCTCAGATGTATTGTGCCTTGTGTTTGCCCACTTGCCCTGTAGGTGGGCGGTGAAAACGACCTCGGAAAACACAAGTTAAACAGCCTGGCATGGCCTTTACGGTAACCCACCCGTGATTTTAATGCTGATTAGAAAACTGCCGGCGCTGCTGGTGTCCGTGTGTGATTATGTGAGTGAGTTTAAGCCATTTGTTACACAGCATGAATGTGATTTATTTGTGCGCTGTTTGAATTTTTCAGAGAAGTGCCCGCGCAGCTGTGCAGCACTTCTTGCCCAAGCTAAAGTTGTGTTATGATGTATATTTAACACGGAGAGTGCAGCAGTGATGTCGGGCCGATAGATTCAATTTGGGATCTAATATTTAACGCGCATGTAACGCGGTGACTAACATGCAACGACAAATCTGAATCGCTAAATAATACAGTAGATATGTAGCATGTTAGCTGCAGCGTTTGAGTTGTAAAGCAGCAAGAAAATACACAAGCACAAGTGTTTTACATGTGTACACTTCAGCTGGGATCCAATGCAATATGAGTTTACGTGTTGATGCTCGCCTCTCCCCGATGCACAAAGCAAACTAACCTGACTTAAGTCTATAATAACGGCTGTGAGCTGACGTAATCATCTTTTATCAATGTATCTATTCTTTTAACCCGACACCGAAAGTTATTAGTGTGTTTTTTGCGCGGCATGTTAATCACCCATTTGGCTCAGAGTAAACACGAGGCAAATCTCCTTCTCAGGCTGCATACTAACATCTCAGGTGCACTACACCTTAAAAACACACATGTTAGACTCGGGCAAACAGGTTGTGGATGCCTCTGTTGAAACTTGCCCCGCCATTTATTCCCCCCCCCTTGCACAGAATTTGCATTGCATTGTCCAAGTCTCTAAGCAGTTGGCATTAGCCGTGACATTTAGCAGGTAGTAGGAGTGTTAGATTGGCGTCCTGAGGGGTTGAAGTGCCCCGTCCTCCTGCAGTGGTAATCATTCCAGAGGCCTAATCATTAGAGAGCTGTTTTAATCAGACTTCCATCAGTGGCTAATGTAACGCGATTAATTACATCTCCATGAGCACGCTCCTTAAGGGCCACTACATCAAGATTACATGACTGACGAATCGGGGCACTTTGATCGGGCCATTGTCCACATCATTCAACAAAATAAGAGATAGGAGATCAGGCTTCATTCGAGAACAGTAGACAGAGACGGAGACTCACAGATTGTATACATAACAGCTTGTGACAGCAAACAATTCAGTCCACAGATTTATGTTTTGTGACCTCACACGCTGTGAATTCCTATGTATCTGGATTACATTATGTTTGTTTGGGAGCAGTTAACACTCAGTGATGGCATTTTACACCACAGCAGCAATGAAGGGCATATGAGAGAGACATGGGGGAGGTGCTGCTGACACCCTCACTTTCCCACGTTAACCTGCACTCACCTGCCTCCTGACAGCCTGAGCAGGCGAAGGAAACGAGCGGTGTAACTCTAAACCCAGACTTGCTGAGCTCGTTTCTTTACAAAAATAGGCTTTGTTGGTGTGTGTGTGTGTGTGTGTGTGTGTGTGTGTGTGTGTGTGTGTGTGTGCGTGACACAGTGTGCACACTGTGTATACTCTCTTTATCTGTATATATCTGTAGATTATGCAATTCTACACTTCAAATACTTCTGTGAGATTACAGCGTGTTTATTTCACCATTGTTTTATTCTCCTGAGAAAAGGTCTCTCAGATGCAAACAAATGTGAGACTACAATTACCTTATAAGCGCAAATGTGATTTATATATTTCACACAGAATGAACATAAAGTAGAGTTTATTTAAGCTGTCAGCGCTGTAACGTTCCCATCTTAGTGTGCCTTGATCAGCCTGGCTTTTCAAGTCCAACCTACTGGCACGCTGTCATTAAAAGGAGGCACATGCAAGAGAACATATCAGGCTCATTACACACCTGCAGCGCGCGCAAAGAAAATACTATAAAGGGGGATGCCCCTGTTCGTCCACCTGGTAGAGTGTGCACCTTATGTACCGAGACTAAATCCTCAGCCACAGCCAGAGTTTGATTCCAATCAATAACCTTTTGCTGCATGTCCTCCCCCCTTTCCTGTCCATACAAACATTCCTATAGAATAACGGCAAAAAAGCCCATAAAGTAACCTTTAAATACAATACTCTAAAACTCATTTTGACAAAGAGGAACTGTTTCATTTGCTTTGCTGCCCTGGAAAATCTTTTCTAAACTGTGGTGCCGGTAGTGATTAGCAACAACAATTACAGATTAGCACCCAGTCAAACTGGTCTGCGTGCTTGTCTGTGCAGGTGCATGCCTGGCAGGTCGGTTGGTTGGGTATGCAGGCAGAGCAGTTTATTTTAACAGTTTCTTTCTGTTTTCAATCTGGGAAAGCATAAGATTACAATAAACCTGCTCCAGTAACACACACACACACACACACACACACACCTTCATGCACAGGTGGCAGCCGTTGAGCTCGGCCGGGCTGTGCGGGTATCCACGGGGAGAACACGCTCATGAACGAGCATCATGAGCGTGCAAAAGCGCAAGAGCCATTGCACTTGAGAAATTGCTACTCACACCCCCCACGCTTGTCTCTCTCCTCCATATCTCCCTCGCTCCCTCCCGCCCTCCTTCCTTTGCGAGATGTGCTCTCTCTCTCTCTCTCTCTCTTTTCTCCCTCCCTCTCTTCCTCTCCCTCTCTCTCTCTCTCTCTCTCTGTCAGACGCTCTGTTGACAAAGTCAAGGCTGCTCTCTAGTGAACTGATCTCTGTGATTTATTCCCTATTTTCATATCAACACTGCCTCATGTGATCTGAGACGAGTGGTAGGTGGACGAAGAGAAAGAGAGAGCGGGGGAGGACACACATGCATTCACACACACACACACACACACACGCTCCTGGACACATTCACTCATTCAGTCACTGCCTGGTGCGGGTGACAAGAGTTGGCTGCCGCTGGATTAGTGGTGTGTCACCGTCAGTGTCAGCGGTCCACACTGTGACCTGAACAACTTCTGCTCTACGAGACGGGGGAACGATTTTCTTCTGCCTTTGCTATCTCTTTTCATGGGAGCTCCTTCTACTGAGCTCAGTTTGAGGCTTTGACCAGGACTGCAATAAATACCTCCTTAACTCCAAGAGGCTCTGAAAAAGAGGAAGAGTGCAGAGCGAGAGAAAAAAGACCAGATCAATATTTCAGAGTGAAGCTCCAGAAATCCAGGCTTACTTTGCCTGTCTACCAACACTGGAATTACAGTCAGTCTATGAAGCTTTTGACCCTCAGAAGGATAATTCCAGTCTCCCAGGAGGAGGGGGGTCGCCTGTGGTGAGTGTGTGACCCCTCCGGGGCGTCAGTGTCGTGGCCCAGGGTTAACGCTCTGAGGGGATCCGAGCAGGAGGAGGACGTTTCGTCTTTGTTTTGGATCTGTCCATACAGCTGTGCAAGGCATGACTGAGTGTGGGACAGCGGTCCCCGTGGCCCTCGACTCTCTGCTGCTGTAGCCCTGATGCGAGCTTCGGGTGCAGGCATGTCCGGCGGCAGGATGCCCCTGCTGCTGCTGGTGGTGCTGGCAGAGGTGCTGAGTGGAGTCTGTGTACCAGGGGACGGCTCGGGGAAGCACAAGGGAAGCTGGAGGTGGAAAGGTGACAGGAGCCGTGAGTAACTCCTCCCTCTCTGCTACACTTTATTCCTTCTTCTTGGCGTTCTTTCCTCCTCTTCCTCTTGATTTCTTCTCAGGTGTCAAACACCTTTTTTCCTCCTTGCACTTTGTTTTACAGTTCTTTTTTTCATTCCCCGGACTCGTGAAGTAAGATCCGGGAAGCACTAAACAGTGTGTGCCACTTTGATTACTCCGGGTGCTGTTTGAGTCTCAGCTCATTTCTCTGCAGCACCTGGATATGAGAGTGAAATAAATCGTCTATATGAGGCCGGCGACCTTGGCCCGTGCTGCCAGCTTTAAGAGGTATCAATATGGACGTGATTGCGGAAAGTGCCTCTCTGCTGTTGGATCTGATGCGAGTTGCAGTTCATAGTTTATTATCCATCTCCCCTCGCTCGTCTCTCTCTCAGCATCACTCTAATATTCCTGTATGAATTTCTCTCCGGGTCTCATTCGTAGTCATTAATTGATCAGTGTTGAGTTGTAAAAAGCTACTCAGGGTGATGGGGCTGCCTATTTCCTCAGAGTAAAAGCTGGGTGTAGCTCTGAGTGAGCTCATTACACATGCTGACACATGAGTGCATGGATGTTGTGAAGAGAGAGGATGTTGGAACCGAGCAGAGAGCTGCGGTTGATTCAGGACAGAGCCGATGTCCCCGGGCTTTTGGCTTTGGGTTAATGGGATTGTTTGGCATGCCACCACTGCTTGACGCTGAGTGATGAAGTGGGGAGAGTGTCCCTTAGTGTCCGTCCCCTCTGCGGAGGTTAAAGGGAGATCGCTATCTTGATACTGTTCCAAGATTAAATGACTGGAATGGGATGGAGGAGGCACTAAGTCAACGTATAGCAGGTCACTTGCCTTCTCAAGGAGACACGAGCCGCTCTCAGGGTGGCATGAAAGTGATATCTTTAACAGGTTTGGATGGCAATGACACTGGAAGACTTCAGTTTGGTGTTATATTTAGCCGCTTGAAGATATGCGTGACAATGGTGGTCTCAAATCCCACAGTTTCTTCTCAGCTTACTGTATATAATATTCAATTCAGTGAGTTTGAGTCAACAGAGAACTGGGAGGAAATTTAAGGATGTTGGTTCTAAAATAAAACCTTGGAGTCTACAGTTACTTATCGCAAAGACTGCAAAATAAATCCATTTTGAAGTGATGTGTGAGCTTTATAAAGCACTGTTACAAAAAACTGCACCACAAACTCTCTGTGCACTCCAATCCAAGTACATGGTTAAATAGGACTAGTTGTCAGGAGAGGACCTTGTCAGAAGCACTGTCAGCGGATCGAATGCTAACTGGACAACCATACAGTGGAAGTAAAACCTTTATCTGATAAAAAGACAGTTGTTTTTTTTTCTTTTCCTTTAAATAACTACTTACAGCTTGAGCTTCGGTACATATTTCAGAGCTGTTTTATACTCTGACCCCAACCTCCACTCCAGAGACACTTCTCATACAGTGCTTAACAAAAAAGCTGGTGTACATTCTCCATGTCAATCATCTTTATCGATCACATGTGTGGTTTTTACGGCAATAGTTATACATTCATGATGTGGTCAGGAGCTCTTAGTCTGTGCCATCCTTTACCAGACTCATGGACATTAACATGGAGTTACAGGTTTCACTCACTTGAACACAGGTGTGTATCTGCTTTGGATTATAGATCAAAGTCCAGGAATGCTTTGCAAACGTAGAGCAGATATCTTTCAAATGCAACTTTAGCCAACAGGTGTTTTTCAACTTGGTTATTCGAGGCAGCTGTAATCAACATCTTAAACGTTGTTTAAAATGACTACAGGCTTAGTAAGTCCAGTTGTATAAGTTTAATGGCCCACATCCTCACAGTTTGGGTTTTTCTCCCACCACTCTCATCAGCGTTCTTCTTCAGATGCAGCAGACAGCAATAAGATATCGGATCATTCAAGAGCTAATAAGCCAGATATTTCCCTCAAGAGCTGGTGGAGGGCAAACCAATGAGCATTGAACTTTGGGCTCCAAATGTGTGTATAGCTTGTTTCTGGCTTAAACAGCCTGACCTCAACAGATAAACAACCATATAAGTCAACTGTGAAAGCAGCTTATTACGACCCATATTTATATTTCTCGTTAACTGGCGACCTCTAGTGGATGTAGTAGTTATTACAGCAGCAAAGGAGGAATCAAGGTGAAGTAGTACAAAGTGTCCACAATAGGACTTACATACCACTGTTTGTCATCCAGTTGGAAACCAAAAAGTGAGTTATTTTAAATCACTTAAAGTTACATCACGTATATAAGTTACATGTATGCATGTGTGTATGTCAGTCGCTGAACTGACTTGACCCTAACCCCTGACTCAACCCCCCATGTTTTCAGGAACCTAACCAAAGTGCTTAAACTAAAAAACTAACTCAAACCCTACTGTGTGATTAACTTATGCATACTTATTTTGGACGATTCTGCCCTGTCACATACTTACAATGTGTCTTTTTATTATTCCTTTTTTGTGTGTCGCAGCCAAACCTGTGTTATGATAGAATCACCACAACCTGTTTTTGTGTCAGGGTGTCGGTTTGTGTTTTGTCATCTTTCCACCTTATAGAGGAAAAAATAATGCTTTATCTGTAATAACCACTAAAAATGTGAGAATGTTACCCAAACAACACACATTGGTTTATCTCACCTGCCTCTTCACGCTGCCATCTGCACACAAAAGTCTCATTTGGCAGCCCACAGGGGATGATATGCATGAGGGCGTCCAGCTGATGATATAAGTGATAACGTCGCCAGCTATTATTTGCTACCTGAGACTAAATCTCTTCTAAAGGCGGTGTGAGGCGGAGCTCCTCTTTCTGACAGAGCAAGATTTTGCACTTTTCTAGTTCATGTGCACACAATCTCTGTCTCTCCTCCACCTCACACACACATGCACATGTACACCGTGGCCAGAACATGAACCCACCGTATGACTGAGTAGGGTTTTTTTTACTGTGTGTATGCATTTGTGCGCGTTTCTGCGTGTGCACGTTCACGTGTGAGGGTGCGTTCATGATAAATAAAATATCACATTTGCTATTTTCAGCGACAACTTGTCTCCTTGAGTCCACGTAGCTTGGATATGTCCCTCTGTGCCGTCCTCTCGCTCACGTCCAAAACTTTCCGCTTTTTACGTCTTCTCCATCTGTGTTCTTACAACAATCTGCTGGACAGGTTAAAATAAACTGCCCATGGGTGGGTTAGTTGTGCTCTGCTGCAAGTAGATGGACTGCCCCGCTTTCAAAATGACATCATCATGCATAATTAATGCGGAATATTTACAGTATTCATGCGTGAGCGTGAGCTTTGGTCCAACTTGTACGCCAGCCGCCTGCTGAGGTTTTGGTTCTCCTCCCTGACATGGCCTCATCCTCATGATGGATGAGGAAGATTAGAGGATTTACGGCTGATTTAGTCTGCTCTAGTTGCTAATACGTGCACAGTAATATGACTGGCTGCCTCTTAGAATTCAGAGTACAAGACACTTTACTCATCACGCAGTCTTTTTCATGGATATAATTTGAATTCTGGGTGTCTCTGCTGCTTATTACTGCAAGAAAAGTAAATAAAGATGGGGACAGATGTGTGGTTTGTGTGACAGAAATAGTCTGGAAGGCTGGCATGACGAATAAGCCACGTGTAATTGAAAGTCTCGTACATACAGCGGGTTTCAGCCTGGACTTCATTTGCCTGAATTGATGAGACCTTTGTGCCTCGTGTTGGCAGAGTTAACATCGTTATTGCATCAGTTCTTTCACTGTAGCTTGTATGAGCTATTTTCCATGGGAGCTGCATATGCGGGGATGTGAACTCATGTATCCGATAGATGGCAACAGTGACATGCAGCCTGCTGGAGTTCGAGGGAGTGAATGAGTGCTAATGGGCTGTGGACTGAATCCTGTGGTTTGGGTCAGAGGCCAGACAGGCGTAGCCACAGACACTCTGTCATCAGAAACAAAAGCCCAAACCAGCGGACCTTTGCAGGCACGTGAATGTATAAGGAATGTATGATATCTAGGACGGTCCAGTGAGCATCAGGTCGACATCTTTCTTTCTATTCTAAGATGTTTTTCTCCGTATGTGATATTTCAAAACATCTCATCTCAAAAAAAAAACCTTCCTCAAAAGAATTTTTAATTATTCATACTCAGCCTCTAATTCATTATTAGAGGTGTTAATGAGCACCGGGGTCCAGATGTTTGCTTTTTTTCTGCCTGTTTTGTTTGATCATTCTGTACTTTGCCTCCTCCACCTTTCCCCTTTCTCTCTCTCCGAGAGACTCGGGGAGGTTCATGCATTTTTTAATTAGGTGAGCTTGGTAGGAAGGAAGGCCGTGGAAGGTCGGTTAGTGGTGAGGTGGGGCTGTGAGCAAGGAGATGGAGATGTAATCAGGGCCAGCTCTCAGGTCAGTGTCTGAATATCCATCTCACCACTGTGGATAGAATGTAAGGTACCTGATTCTCTCAGTGTGTGAAAAATAAACTATGAGAAATATCTCTTTCACCTTCACTGTAGGCAGTGTCTGATAATGCATTATCTAAGCCTGTTTTGTGGTAACTCAGTGTGTTTAAATCTTTATGGGTGTCCGTGGGTGTTTTCGCACATTCACATGAAGGAAAACAACCTCATACGCAGTGAATCATGAGAGGAATTGAAACTTCTTAGCAGAGAGAAGTGAAACAACAGGTGCACACCATGATCAGACATGGGCCATAAATATGGGGCTCTGGCAGGCGTGGGCCAGAGTGAAAGCACAGGGATCCGGGATTCTGAGGATGTGTCGGGTCAAGGGTCGTTAAGAGCAGAGGCGGGTCTTTAGAGGTTAAAAATCAAATGGTACCACTCGCACAACTCCTTGATGTTTTATTTCTCCCTTTTCACGCCACTTTCACTTCGAGATTCTTACACAGCAAACGTTTGCGCCTACGCACGCCCTGGTCTCCACATCTGGACCTGAAACGTATAAAGCGTGTAAAGACTCACACTTTACTTCTCATTTGTATTCTCTCTCCGTCCTGACGCCCATTACTTTGACGCCATTCACTTTGTAGACGTTCTGGTCCATTCTGTCGGCTTGCATGCTGAGAAACCATAACACATTTGCAATTGCATTTGCATAACAGCATGAGGCCGCTTTCATAAAGAATTAAAAATATAGATGGAGGAGACGATATTACAGTAAGTAGCTGCTATTGTGTTTATTTATTTATTTGTCCAGATTGGCTGTTAGCGGCATGGCGGACCAAACAAAAGTAAGAAGTTAACTCTTAACAGCCTGCAGCAGTGGTTCTCAAAGCGGGGTCGGGTGGTTGCAGGAAGTCCCGGGGAAAAAGGGGTTATAATTTATGTTCACTATAATTCTATAATTTTGTTTGGTCACAGGTTGGGAAAAACAGAGATCATATCAAAAATGATGTCTTTGGTCGGTTTCACATCAGTTTAGGGAGTCCTTAAAATCGTTTGAGAACAAGAGAAACAAGTTTAGGGGACTGATGTTTTCTTAACACAGTGTCAATCAAAAAGTTATATTTCTATATTTTACAAAAATATAATTACTGAATGACAGGGATCAACCGATATGTTTTTGTTTTTTTACGACAGATAACGAGATATTTGGAACAGATTTACATTTTGGCTTCTTCATACTTCCACTCCGCTACTTTTATTCGAAAACATTAATCACCACTTACTTTGCAGATTCAGATTATCCAGTTTTGAAAGGATATTACTTCATGATGGTCTGGTGGGCAGGACATATTATTTTTTTTCCCCTACTGACGATATTCTGTTTCTTATGGTGACAAATCTAAGCAGATGCAGCTTCACTTGATGAATAACTGAACCTATGATAGAGTAACAGAAACATGTCTTGATCTGTCTCGTCATTACTCGCAGATAAAATGAAGTTTTGTATGGCCTCTACTAATGCAGTCAAAATAATAGAAATTAAACATTATGATTAACAGCACAATATTTGAAATGAGTTATTTTTAATGGTTAGACATTCACAGACAGATCCTGAATCTGTGTTTAAAAGTTATGTCTATTGTTTCCGTGTCTGAGGGTGTGTGTGTTCGTGTGAGTCCAGTGAGGGATCATGTTTATAGGTAGTACACCTGTGAACCATGGACATGTTATGCCTACCTGGTGAAGCTTGTCAGTGGACAGTGATATTGGAGATATTTCTGGTACCGTGCGTGTCAGGAGAAAAAAACATGGTTGTCTACCTGCAGTGAAAGTGAAAATGTGAGTGAAAAAAAAAATTATATATATTTAGATTTCTTCCTTTATTTTCCTCCCACCGTCTGAAAGAAATACCAGTCATTTCTGCACATTCCTGCATACACATTATTACAATATTCACGTCTGACAGAATGAGTTCAAATTAAACAGTCTGGCGGCTCTTTCATTACTGTTTTCACTGATGAGACAGCCTCTCTTCTGGTTTCCTGAAATACATACTGTAGGGCGCTCAGACATAAACGCACGTAGGGCAGTCAGTCTGTCTGGCTGACAGCAGCGAAGTCTACCATCCAACCACAGCAAAGACAGGGCAAGCTGTTTACCATCCCAGACAAGAATCTTCTGGGGCCACTGTTTTCCTTTTCCTCCAATGATGAAGTGGTAATTACAGGAGAGGCCTCACACCTCCACAGAGCAGGACATCTTTAAGCTCAAGGCAGTCCGTTGTTATGCCCAGTCATAGGGACACTGTGTCACGCCATTGACCAGACGCATCACGGAAGGGTTTTATGAGCTGCACAAGGACAAACGCCCGTTGTTGCTGCGCGTCAAACGTCAGGGGAATAACTGCATTGTGATTGTTGCACTTGCGCACCATTATGATGTGACCACGGATGGAAATTCTATCCAATATTTATGAAAGAGAAGCAACTTTCATTGTATTTGGAGGATTGTTTCCTTTCTTTATACCATGTCAAGACACACTAAATTAACAAAAGCATACTTTATACCAGAGAATACTCTGGAAATCAGCTTAACAACTATTCCACCTCGGCCTGTCCGCATGGCTGCCTGCAGTGCCACGTCCTCTTCAGTGTAAGTACAATCCAGCTGTGTCAGTGGTTGATCCTCCACGGTGGGAACTGAGACGGTCTTGTGCATCAGCATCCCTCCGTCGCTGACGCAGCATTTGCACACATCATTTCCTTGCAACAATCCCCGGCTCTGTCTACCAGCATCAGCACGGTCATGATGGAAAAGCACTCCTCAAAAAAACACTGGTGAGCTTGTGTTTTGCATCATGCGTGGAGACGTTCCAGACATCTGTTTCCGCAACACAGACGGAGAGGAGATTTTCTTCGGGCTCGAGGTCGGCGTCGATTGGCGTCACTGGAGGGGAGATGCGGAATCCAAGGTTGAGTGTAGATTACACTCGTAACGTTAAATTGAGCTTCATTCTCACCATATGTGACAGACTGCAGAAGATTACACCTCAAGGTCTCCGACAGGTCCATGTGAACGTTTTCTTAGCCTCTGTTTTACCGTTTTTAAGAGCGTCCGGAAATAAGCGGTAAAATGAGACGGCGTTGTCTTGCTGGAACACGACTCCACTCTCTGCAATTTATTGCTGACTTTTATGAGTACAGTGTGAATTGGTGAACAATAGGAGGAATCACCCACAGCTCATGACTCAGTGAGAGGCCAGCCAAGGCGGTGGCACTAATCAGCACTAATGAAGACTGGCAGAGGAGCCTCACACCATAAAAGCCTAAAATGAACCCCTTCTAATGAATTTGCTAATTGGAAATCTGGACCGAGACAAGGCCGGTGTTGTTGTGCTGAACACTCTTTGTGTCTTCATTTTTGAAAAGACTGTGGTTACATTTGATCATCTGGCTGCTGCGTTCCTTTAGCTTGGAGCTGTGAATTATGTTACACAGCCTTTTATGCGCTTGCTTAATTTCGTGAACTCCCGTCTGTAATGCTGCAGACAGACGTTGAGAGTGCAGCGCTGTAGCAGGAGAAAAGTGAAGCGGCACAGAAATAGTCCCACACCACATGAAGGCACTATTGGACATATTACCACCAGATGTCTGACACCGTGGCATGCGTTTCCCCCTCTGCAGCCCTCTTTGAATGCATGAATGTAACAGAAATGTTGTTGGTGTCTCGTGTGATTTACAGCGCTGCCGGCGATTTAATGACATAAAGCAGGAGCAGTTGCATTTGGCATAGCATTGTCTGCAGTTCTCCACTTTCAAGGACAGAAGTCTCCTCAGAATAAAAACGCTCGAGATTTTTCTTTCCTTTTTTTTTTTTTTTTTTTTATGTGTCCGAGCTTCACACAAACAGATGGTAATGTAATACCCCGTGCTGCAGCACATCAGTCCATAACCTAGCTGCAATCCAGAAAGTCACCTGCCACTAATAAATCTGGCTGATTTTGTGTGGTGAAGGGGTGACAGAAGGGAGGGCTGTATGAGGCCCCCGACGGGAGGTGTGGAGAGTTGCACTTTGTCTTTTGTTGCATTTCTTGCCCTTTTTTTTTTAGGATTTATGATCCGTTTCTCACCGCAGCCTCTGGCCCTGGCATTCCCGCGTGTCATGTGACACCGCCACTTTGTTGCGAGCAAAAATCATCATGCCCGAGAAGCTCCTCGCGGGGGTGTATTTGACACTGGTAGTTTTTGGAAGATGCTTCATATATTATTTCTTTAGGTAATATCAACAGCTGCAGCTATATATCATGAGACACTGGGGTCAGGGTTGAGAGTAAACATGGGCGTAGACATCACAGCTGGTATCTAACATTTCCATCTACACTCATGCACACGACTCGTTCTGCAGTCTGTATGCTGGAAGCAAAAATTATTTGCCGACACTACGCTTTCTTCCAAGATGCAGACCCGTTGATCTTACATTGATCATCATCATAAAATATATATAAAGTATAATGTTAATAATAATAATTAATATGTTGAAAGATATATGACCCCTTCTAACAGGATCTTGCACTGAAACGAGTTAGGCCAAACGTGTAATGAAATATTATGTATTGTGTTATAACCTATAATTATGTCGTCACCTGAACGCCCACTGGAAGGATATCAGGTGGAAACAAGTTCTGATTTAGTGAGGTGACAGCTGGAGGGAGGGAGGCGGCTTTAAAGGTACGTTTGAGGTCATGCCGTCAGCAGCCGTGCGCAGCATCACCTGGTTATGGCGGGTGTCTACCTCTGAGGTGTGCTCGGATTGATATCTTTTTCTACAGTCCCCTGGACGTTTTCAAAAAGTGACACCTGACCGCTTTACAAGCGTTTCTCTGAATTCCACGGAGAAATGTATGGCTTAACCTGTCAGAGGAAGCAGTTCTCACATTGTAAATCTTGATCCAGCCTTCATCCTGAAGAATTCCGACTCAAAACTCGCCTTAGGTGATACAGACTACACTTCCTCCACCATAAACCTTTTCTCCCCCGACCGCCTAATGAATTTCATTTCTGTATATGTTAACACGCCATTCGTCTTCCTCTTTAGCGCAACACAACTAGCCTAGCGATGCCAGAGGCGTTCTTTGAACAACAGGCGAGTCCATGAATGGGTCTAATCTCAGCTGGCTTACCAACAACTTCTCTCACATTCCTCTTCAGTGAGTCAGTGGATGCTTGAAACACTGATCCCTGTTCTTCTTTGACGAAAAATGATATCACAAATTGTGTATGACTGTTTGACACACTTGAGAAGTGTCAATAGACCAAAATCAAAGCCACGCCACAGGCTCGCTGACATTTCATCCCTGTTTCCAGCTGTAGCCGAGTGTAACTTGGAACAACAAAAGAAGAGTGATGCCTGTCATGTTCGCCTGCAGATTTGAACCGTCTTTATGGTCCCCCTGTGGTCTCACCAACTACTTTGCACATCTGTGGACCTGTAGCAAAGAGCGCCGAGGTCCTGGCACGGTCTCAGCTACCTAAGCTGCCCGTATTGATCTGGCTGTCGACTGAGATTGTTAGCTTTCTCTTCAGGAGCTCTGAGAAACTGGCCGCATGCCTGCAACGTTCTCACCGCACATCTTCTCGGGGGCCTCATTTCCATCTCCTCTAATCAGAACTCGACATATTGAGAGCACAAGTTGGTTTATCTGCACTCTCTCATTGGACTGTGAATAGTTGGTGTGTGCTCCAGTAAATTAGCATACACATGTTCCCGCCTGACAAGCACCCGTCCGTGGTGGAATGAGAGCGCGTGTTTGTAGGCAGAGCGAGAGAGAGAGGCTGGGAAAGGCAGATAGCGCCTGCTGTTTGTTCAATTTGCTTGACTTCGGATCAGATGGTGACTGAACTGTGACACGGGCAATCACAGAGAAATGAACATGATCATTACCTTGAAGTCATTACCAAACCGCTGTGTGCAAAGTAGCTTGTTTGAACGACAAACAGAGAAGAGTTATAAAGCAATTATTTATTAGTTTATTGAATTCATTAGAAAGTGTAAGTCCTCAGAAACGCTCCTTCATATGAACCTGACACGAAACCCGCAGTCATTTGTTGGCTCGATATTTTTAGCTCTTTGGATGCGAGTGTCACATTAACTCGCTGAATGGATTGCCGTTCAATTATGTGCATACATTCATGATCCCCAGACAAAGAAAATCATAAAGACTATAGTGAGAGCCTGAATTTGAATCTAGCTAGCGAGCATGCCAGATGGGTTGGAAGGGAGTCACTGGAAACTGTCTATCACAAGCTAACTTCAAGCAATCCAGTCAACAGTAGTGCTGCCACCAGCAGAGACAGTTGGGGAATGAAAATCAAGAGAGATCTTTTCCCTTTATAAACTTTTCCGTGTGTTTGCACAGTTTTATGGCTATGCCTGTGACAAATAAATCTCTTTGTTATCCCTCAGAGTGAAACTAACTCTCAAATACTCCTGCATCAGACTACTGGATGCATTTGTGAATGTTTTAGTTATTTATATGTTAAGTTATTGGAATAGCTTTGCTGCAGAACTAATGACATCCCCATTAGCCATTGTCTAACTTTGTATAAAGTACTTATTCGTAAATGCTAACATATTCAAAGGGCAAGCATTAACCCTTGCTGGACATTGTGAGGCTGCTATCATGATGATGTTAGCATTTAGCACATATTAACTAGAATGCTGTAGATTCTTTGTCTTTGTTGAATGTCAGGTTTATACATATTTGAAGGTGCATATTGTAGAGACTGGGAGACAGAGACAGTCGTATCTGCCACGAGAAAGTCACATCTATGGTGGACTGTATTGAATTAAGAGTGAGCTTACAAGATGTAAAGCTAATGTCAATGTACAGAAATTGATTCTGTCATCCAACTACTTTTCCTTGAAATATCAAAAAGCACTTTCATTGGTATAATATTTAGTATTTCTGCTGTTCATATTTTTTGTTGTAAAACGTTGTTGGTTAAATAGTCTTATATTTTGCATGACTTCCAGATGGATAATGTGCTTTTTGTTCCCACCACACCATAACTCAAAACACAAGCCTGTTTTGCTCTATGATTTACAAATACAAATATAACACACGGCCTTAAAGTGCATTGAAAACCATATTAGCTATTACAAACTGCCATTCATCCTATGCGTAGCTCACCTTTAAAACATCTGAAACAAATGCAGAGAGAGTCGGTCTCAAGAGACGAGGTAAATAAACTATGGCAGCAAATATACGTATGGACCTCAACAACAGCACCATTGTCTGCTGGGCTTTTAAAGAAGGTCAGGCACATGCCATAGTATGAAGCAATAATTGCTCGCTTGTGTGAAGCAATAATTGCCAAAAACCACGGCACATTCAGTGTTTGCTCATTTGTTTTGACCATAACACAGCTTGAGAGAAGAAAGAGATTAATAGGTGTGCCTTGTGTGAACTGAAGGCTGGATGTCATCACATCAAAGACTGTGGTGGTTGTACATCACCGGTGGATCTTTTCCCTTTCGCTGGATCTCTAATTAAAAAACTTCGCAGAATTCCCCTTGGCTCGCACTGATGGCACCAACAGCCTGGAGGCATCCACAGGGCACTCTGTCAGCCACTGAGGGCACAGAAGGAATTGGGGATGATCAACAACTATCAAGTCTTTACAGCTTTGTTAGAAAATAAAAAGAACATACTGTTACTCCAACCTAACCAGGACAGTTGAATGTGGGATATAATACCACGAACAAGTCTTGTAGTCAGCAGTCAAGCGTTTATAGAGACGTTTTTTTCTGTTTGAAAACAGTTAAAACTACTTTGTAAAACATCTCATTTATGTATAAAAACTCAAGAGAAATTTTCCTTGTGCCTGGAAAGTCAGACTTCGTCAATGGAGCAGCTCCAGAAAAACGTTGCTGGGAGGGATGGCAGATTAGAGGCTCCGGTTTTTCGGTCCCTAGGTCGGGGAAAGAATTGTTCACATTAACATATTGATGGAATTTTCGAAAGATTATACAGAAAACATATGTGAATTCAGTTTGAGGGCTATTTGCTTTCCCCTTTGAATTTGTGTGTGTGTGTGTGTTTGTGTTTAGAGCACATGTGCCTGATTAAGCGAATCAAAGAGCAGGGAAAGGTAGCATCATTGCAGTTTGTCATTCATGTTCCACAGCTTTGAAATGAGGTCTGAATTATCTGCTCCACTGCCCTCTAAACTCATTTGCAATAAGCCTCCAGTTGCTCTTATACATGATTTTTCCCTGCTTTTATTTCTTGTCCTCTTGCACTCAGGGCAGTGAGAAAAGATGGTGAATTTATTCAGATGTAGGACAACAGAAAGCATCAGAACACCATCCAGTTCTCATCAATCTGCATACAGATTACTTGACTTTGCACTTTTAGATTGCATGCAGTACATACAAGTCAATACTTTCCATTATACAGCAAAACCACTTAGTTAGGCAGCCCCTTTTCCACAGAACTTAATAAGAAGGACCGGCAGATCACCTGCATGCACTATTTTACTTAGGTATATGAACTGCCGACGATTTGAAAGTCTTAAAAATGACAGTTTATCCCCAAAATCCTTGAGTTTTTTGTGCTTTTTTTCGTTGGTACCTGTCGTGCTATTTACCCATCTCGATTGTTTTTGCTGTGACTTACCGCGCTTTGGAGATATCAGCCAGAGAGACATCTGTTTTCTCTCAAATATAGCGAAACTCAATGGCATTCAGCTTGGCACAGACCTTCTTGCAAGCAGTTTTCTTGTAGGAACTGATTCCATTCCTATGTCACTGTACAGAAGGAAGCGTGCACCTACTCATGGCCAAGAGGCTAGCTAACTGAACTGACTGAGCTAGCTGAAGCTGCAGCTCAGCCGAGGAGGAAACGGTTGACGATTGCGTCCAGCAACGTCACGAGCAAGAGCCTCTTGTCCATGAGTGTGAGCACGAGCGTGTTTCCTTCTGTGCATTGATACACTGTCATTGGGTAGAAACTGCACACACAGCAAGATCTGGGAAGAGATGCTGTTGGGTATTTTCTTCGGCATGTTGAGCACCGCAAGCTGACACTGCGGATAAATAACACTAAAGGTCCCATATTATACTGTTTTTCATCAATTTCAAACAGCTGTCAAAAGTCCAAAAAACTATTAAAACTATTAATTATATAGAACTATTCGATATGCATTGCCTCAAACCCATGTGTGGTCCCTAATTTCAGTTGTCTAAAAGTCGCTCTACAGGGCTCTATACAGAGCAGTCCGTTTCTGTGCCTGCACCTTTAAATGCTAATGAGCTCCGTCTGTCTACTTGGAGAGCCCTTCCTGCTACGTCACTCTCAGGGAGAGGATTCCCCTTGCGTTAGCAGTAGCATGCACTAATGTTTACGGTGGATGTATGGCTATGGCTCGCAGAGATTTTTTCGTTCAACCGAACCAGTTTGACCCAGAATCAAACCCACAGACTCTGTGGCTGCAGCAGGACGTTTCAGAATGGTGAGTGTGTCTGAATAATGTTAGTTTGTTCGTATGTGTTGTTACAGTTACTGCCATGTAGCTAATGGCTAACAGTTAGCGAACGCTGTGTTCGTCTCCAACACAGTCACCAAACTGTTGACTGACACTGTTCGCATCGTCTCTGTCTCCAGTCTGCATACGTTTCCAGACTTTTTACTGTGACAACCAAGCTCCCTCCTAATATTATTAACATCAAACTCGCTTCAAACGCCATTGCATAGCGGACCGAAGCGGAGCTAACTAGTTAGCCAGTTTCCAGCTCACTTCTCCAGACTCATTGGCAACTGTGAATACTATCAAAACGTGGCGACACTTACCTGTGGCTCGGGTGCAGTTGCTGGCCCCAGTATGCTTGGGACTGATCCTTTTACGAGGGTAAGTGTCGAGGCAAAGCCAGTTTTGTACTGACCCTGTTACTGAAGCAGTCCGATGTGAAGTGGTTAGACTTAGCACACACACATACAAGCTAACACGAACCGCAGCCAGCACGTTGTCTTAAAATATGAAACGCAACCACTGTCTCTTCTGTTGTTCTGTAGCTGGGACAGAATATAGGCACTTTTGCTGATTTTTACAACCAACAGCAGAGCTATTTGCGTGTGCAGCTTTCTGCGACGACATTGCCACACACTGCTGTCTCACTGCTGGACACACCGAACTTCACCTCAGTGACGAACGCCCCCCTCTCAGATATCTCCTATCACCGTCCAGAGGAGGCCGGCCTATGATAATGACACCTTTCATTACGTAACGAAAGGAGCAGAATCTGAACAGCCTGTAGGAGCGCCGTTTTACCAGTGGGTGGGCTGCAGAGACCATGCAGGAGTCGCTTGTTTTCATCATTCTGGGAGTTGGAAGGCTCAAGGAGGACCAGCTTATGTATGTAGAGACCAGAGAAAATGTGTTTTTCATGATATGGGACCTAAGGGAATGAGGAATGAATGAAAAATACGTGTTTGTGCTGTTGGGGTGAACTGTCCCTGTAAGTCTTGTTGTTTGTACACGGATTGAGGCGACTTGGCTGCGGGGGGGGACAAGCGTTAGCTGTTGTTACTCAGTCAAATCCCCCTAAAATATATAAAGTAACCTCGTGGTACTTGAGTGGAGTGCAGGGGACAGGCTTTGTAGTGAGGAGTCATTGAAGGCCACTCGTCTGTCTGCTGCGGTGGTGTAGATGCTGACAAGCTGCTTATAAGTCACGACCGTGAGCTGCAGACGCCAGATCAGACTGATACATAACAGCCATTCAGAGGCTGTTCACCTTGGCCACAGCACTTTAAATCCTTAAGAGACCTAATTTTTCTCACCTAGGGGAAGTGTCTCTCTCTCTCTATCTATCTATCTCTCTCTTTCAGCTCTCCTCCCTTCAAACTGCCTCTCTTCTGGGCCGGAAAAAGTATTCCGGTGTCATAGGGATGGACATCTGGGCTTTTGGCAGCTTCGAGGATGCTTGCCTCAGCCCCACCGGGACGTCAGGGCAAGTTCAGACTCCTCACAGGCTTTGAACTTGTTTGACATCGGCGTGGTTAAACAAAGCTGAGAAGAGAAGTTTCAAGGAGGAATAATAACACCTGTTACGTAATGTAAAGGTGTGGGGGAAGAGATACAAATGGAAAGTGTTTCATAAAAGCCCCACTTTCAATTAAACATCCTCACCAGAGAGGCAAATGCCCTGAAAGCGGCTGTGATGGTTACAGCGTGAGCTGAGCTTGAACTTGCCGACTATTGTTCAGTTCCAGGCAGACTCAAGTGACCATGCAATATTTAGCACCTTTCAAGCCAATCAGCACTCTTTGTCCTGGAACTGTCTCTGTGTTTTCATGTGTGTGGCTGGTTGCTGATGCCCTCCGAGCAAATCCATCAGTAAGTGAACTGGCTCATATTTCTTCTATGACATTTTGCACTTTTTATTTAACCACAATTAACAAGTCATGCGTTCAGAGATGAGTCACGTCGTTCCCACCGGGAGGACTGACGTGCGCGTATTTACTGTCGGCTTTGTAACCAGCCAGGCCGTGTTTGGAAAGGAGGGTTGAATCTGTCAACAACAAAAAATCATGTGCGCGTCCACTCGCTCACGAACAGGCACATCAGATCAGATCAGGATGGCTATCTGTTTGTCGCTGCGTTGATGTTTTCTCCAGCTGCAGCCACGAGCCACGAAACTGTGACAACTGAGACTGTGACTGTTGAGGACATCAGAGGGGTTTTGGTGGAAAATATCTGCAAAATCAGTTGACGTTAACATGCTAAAACTCACTCTTGGGAACTAATATACTCCTGATTATTACAGTTTGTCACTACCATTGCCTGATTCTTAACTAGCTGCTGACAACATAATAGCTGTGTGTACAGTTAAACTCATATCTCTCCCTCTCTCGCTCGCTTGCTTTTTCTTCCACTCGCTCTTCCAGTAGAACATACACAAACTTTAAAAAACAAAAACACATAAAATGTTTCCAGCATGTAATCCTACTATTTCTTACCACATACTCATAATCGGTCTTTATGTTTTGAGTGGTTATTATATTTTATGATAATCCTTTACAGAAAGAGTTATAGGCAATCGTAACGAGGGCATGAAAAGACCTTATTTATTGCTGGGTTACGAGCAGGGCTTGGCAGCGTGACCTGAAATACATACAGTAATGAGATATATATATATATATATATATATATATATATATATATATATATATATATATATATATATATATATATATATATACATACATACATCATGGTATATGATTTTTTTCCCCTCTTAAGTGATTTGTAATATGGTACAAGACTCTGGTTTAGCAATTTCATGCCTGGAGTTCAAGGTATCAATTAGGTATTAATGTGCTTTACAGTGGCTGTGGAGGCAGAGCTTCATACATGATGAAAGTTAACAGGCAATCGGTCTGCAGAGCCGATGCCAAGTGTGTGCGTGTCATTTGCTCCACTTCCTCCCGACAGCTGGAGCCCAGCGAATGATTTGTGACCTGGTGTTTTTATACTGCGACTCCACTGTTTTGCAGTTTAAGAATAGTTTTCGGAAATATGCTTTTTGGCTTTCTCACCTAAGGTTAGAGGAAGAGGATCAATACCGCTCTCTATACGACGAGCAGCCAGTTAGCTTAGCTTAGCATGAAGACAGGAAACAAGTGGAAGCAGCTAGTCTGGTTCTGCCAAATAAACATGTGTATCTAATTTGTTTAAGGGGGCTAGAAAGGTGGCAGGGTCTGCCACATATAAAAAAAGTAAAACAGTATGAGATTGTGTTGTCACTTAAGGTTTGTTTCTTCAGTTTATTCAGTCATGAAAACAGAGACAGCTTGTTTATTTAGTTTGTCAAACCGTTCTTTTAAAGGGAAAGTTCACCCAAAAATGAAAATTCCGTCACTATCCACTCACCATAATACAGACGGAAAGTCAGGGGAAGTTTAGTACAGAACAAAACATTCTGAAGCTTCACAGTAAAACAATGATGCAGCATTCTACAACAACTGAAGTTAACGGGGACAAGATTTAAAACATTAAAAAAAAAGCTAAATAATATATAAAATGGCTCCATGCAGCTGGTCCACCATCTCTGGAAGCCCTGACATCCTTAATTTATTTGAAAAGACATTATTATTCAAACCCTTTTTAATCCAGAATCTCCACTGTAGCTGCTAAGCTAAAAGAGCTACCACGCAACCAGTCTGTGACTTTTCACACTTGGATTAACTTTTCCTTTCAAGGCATCCGCCTCGACAGTTTAAGACGACATGATATCTTCACATAGATGCACAGTCACGGTTTGTGTGATGTCTTTCCACCATCGGCTGCTTTTTCCCAACAACAACAACTTTGGAGGCGATGTATGTTTTTCTTTATAAAGCTATGCTAAGATTGCTTGTTGCCATTTGATTTTCTTCACTGGCAGACACACACAGTCTGTTATTCATCTCCAGACTTGAATCTCGAGGGCTTTGCAGTTAAATGTGGCCGTTCCCTTTAAAGTTTTTTTTTTTTGAGAGTTACAGTTATTTTAGGAGTTCCACACAGAGAACGCTTCTCCACTTTGACTTCGTCCTTCTCTGTCTCTCTGCAGCACTCAGCGCTCAGTCACTGTGTGTATGTATTATCTCAAGGCCTGATTAAAACTGCATTAGTCATGCAGAAAACAAAGAAAGTGTAATCAAGATGGAAATTAGCGTAATGGTGCTGTGGAAACAGATGAAGCAGACAGACTAGCTTCTGCTGAAAAAGGCTTTTTTTTGGTACCAATTGTCCTCTATCGTCTGTCTTGAATAGAAGACTATTGAATCCAGGTCCAAAATAATGAAGTTACTGTTGGGATGGCGATATGGGTTATATATTAAGGAGCAGGGACCTCATTTAAAAGGTCCAACTTGCAGAATGAGGGTGACAAATGAAGGAATTGAAAACTTGTTGGCTTGGCACCACAATTAGCATTCTTGTTGGCTCTTCATATTTTCTCTGTCATCACACAAAAAGTAAACAGATGTTAGGGCAAGAATGTTTTCCAAGAAACCAATTTAATCATTGAAATTGCCTGAGGTCATGTTGCAGAAATATGCCGCCTCTCTGATCCGGCTGTGTGAAGGAACTTGTCCTACAGCAAACAATCAGTCAGTCCTGTTAACAAGCCCCAGAGTCAGACTCCCCACACTCATCATTTCAAGCCCATCCATCACTTATACAGGCTGCCAGGGATTGAGCGCTGCTGCCAATACATGACAAGATAACAATGAGACAACAGCCTCTCCGGCTTCTACATTCACATCTATTAAGAGCTCCCTGTGTTTGTCAAACTAAACAACCTCGACTACAGGGGCAATAACTCGCGCATCAGGTTTATTGTCGTGTCAGGTCAAATGGCCGCTCGAGTGCTTATTGGGTCCACGTCGCCACAGTGCGCAGCCACTCAAGTCGAATCTAGTGCGAGCAGGCCTCATGATTTATGACTACAGTATAGAAACAGAGCCAAAAGCCTGTATGGCACCCTGCGGATTGATTCATGAAGAAAGGGCCTGTGACCCAGAAAGGAGGACATGCTCTCATGTTAGAGGAAGGCTCGGGGCCAGGACTTATAGTCTGGGGCCCAGGAGGAATGACTGAAGGGGGGGTCAGGCCGGCCTTTGTATCTTTTGGTAAGCAGTCAGTTATCTGCACATGTGCCCCATTAATTAGCTGACGGGGGAGCTGGGGCTGGGTGCTGCACTGAGGGTAAAAGGGGTAGTGAGACAACATTGAGGTCCTGACTTTGTATCCTGATGCCCCAGGGGCAGCTGGGTACACCACCTGTTAATGAGCTCTGAAGTGGTCTCTAATTGGACCTCTGACTGTGGACCACCCAGGGAATCAGGCGCAGTCCGCATGAAGACATAAAGAGAATATACAATACGCAAGACATCAAGGCAAAACAGATCAAATAGAAGAATTGTATCCTCAGACGTGCAGCGAGTAGTTCTATTAATTCAACTTCATCATTGGATTTGACGAGGGCTCCACCATTTATGAAGTGTCTTTGAGAACGCAGCAGTTGGCGGAACAAACCATTCAAAGTAAATCAGTTATTTTCTGGTTGTTTCACAGCAGCTACAATCTGAAGCAGCGGTAAATACGCCGACATCTCTGCACAACTCTGCTGGAAGTTCAGCAGAGGAACACGCTTCGTCCTGTTCGCTGTTTAGCTCAGTGCCTGTAGCTCAACCCTGATTCAGCTCACACACACAGATAGACAGAACAGAGAGCTGAGACAGCAGTGTAACTGTGTCCCAACCTCGTGCCGTTACTGGCTACATAACACAGCAACATTTTAAGAGGGCGGGGTCGCTGCAGATGCAGACACCACCACACATGTCCAGTGGTTCATAAATGATGATTGAGATTACTTCTATATGGGTCCATACATTGGAAACTCTTTTAACTGTTTAAGAAGCTTTTTCAGGAGTTTTAATCTAAATCGACAAGGAAGAACATCTCTGTGGCAACTGAGCAAACTCTACATGCTAATACAAACTGTGCGATGTAGTTTAGAGCTCCAGAATAAGGCAGTAAATTGTTGCTGTCCAGTGAAAACCTTGTATTTCCAAATTAGAATTTCAATGGTCCTCAACCTTGAGAAAATTCTACGTCTTTAATGTTTAAACGCACATCCCAGTAAGCGTGTGACCCATCTACAGAGGCTTAGATAATGAGGATTTTTTTTTCCATTATCGAGAAAGAACTTTTTATTCTTAACACTTGCTATTTCTTCAGTGTTTCGATGAGACTGTCCAGTCAAAACTGTGGCCAACTATTGTTCAAACATTTAAAGACATCAAGCATGTTTTTATTTGATTTGGACTGTACATGGTTGTTAGCGGTATTATGTGTACTCTTTGTGAGAAGGAACATAAAAAGACTGCTTCTTTTTGAACACATTCATACTTTGTTCCAGCCTGTAATTGTTGTCAGTGCCAAACTACTCTTTGCAGATGTTGCATCTTTATTTAATTTGTCTGTTTTGCGCAGACTGAAAACACCACACACATCTGACTGGTGTCATGCTGTACGTGTCAGACAGTGCATCAGACTCGGTGTGACATCTTGTGTGTCTTCATGGCCAGCACCCTCTCATCTCATGGCGTTGTGTGCATCATCGCATCCATTCGTGTTGCATGACCGAGTGACCTACGTGCTCATTTCCTCGTGACTCAGAGGCTCTGCTCTCCTGTAGTGTTGTCACTCAGACGCTGCTGTTTGGACAAACAGGTGGGCAGAGAAGTGGCAGATAATCGGTCCGGCGCAGTGTGCGGCCCTTTAACTGTCACATTAATTGCAACACTACAGGAGCAGCGGGAGGGGGGACATGATCACTGCTTTCTGAATGTCTTTTTTGTGTTGACTTTTATTGATGTGACCAAAACTGTTATGAAAGTGGGATTTTGGGTCATCACTGTGTCTGAACCGTCTGGGAAGATTCTGTCAGTCAGTTCCTGTGAGGGTGGGAGGGCCCGATGAAATGGCGGGTCACCCTCTTCTTCACACTCTGGTGATCTGAAGTACTCTCCAATGAACGATTCTGTCTGCCCGTCTGCTATTTATCAGAAGTGATGCCAGATCTCATTGAGGAAACAGATACTTCCGACAGACTGCCACTCGGTTAGCTAAAGGGGTTGGATGCACTTTGATTAAGATTCCTTTTAACCCCCCCGCCCACCCCAGCCACCCGGCCCCCAAATTAACCCCTTGTCAGCGGGCCACAAAGAGAATGGGCATGGCTGCGTCTGATTTATTTCACACAGAGCCATCATAAGGGCACAGTTGGCCTCCCATCTCCCCCATAAGGGACATACGCCCCGGCCCTCTTTTACTCGCCTCCCCCCTTCTGTCCCGCCCTCACACCTCCTGTCACACGCACTCAACCTGTCACTCTGAAGAAGGCCGAGGCACAAAGACGGGCCCGTATCAAAAGGAGCTGATTAGCAATTAATGGTGCATCGTTTTATTTGCATCAGGACTGTGTGCTCCCCATATACGGTGTGGCGTTGTCAATCATGCAGAGTGTGCCCCGGCCCTCCCTCCTCTGTCCTGCCCATGTGCTCCCTTAGAGGTGCAGCCACTTATGGCTATTGATACGGGGGAGATGACACAGTTTTACACCCACACACTTACACTCAAGCCCAACACAGGACAACAAGAACAACCTCCTGCTGAGCCCAGAGAGAAGAGCTGAAGCTGATGGATCCAAACCAGACAGCTGATTGACACGTGTCCGAAATCATTTCGCTGGATTACTCACAACTGTTGGGACTTTGGATGTTTACTGGTTTACCGCAATGTGGGTGTTTGGATTCTGCAGACAGAGACAGAGTTTAAAAGGCTGGAGACTGGCCTTTCTCTGTGTGTTCGCTCTCTGCCTGTCTCAAGGATGCAGAGGGCTGGAGGTGCGGACCGTGGGTGGGGAAAGTGGGCAGAATGCGTCTGAGTTCTCAGTCCCTGTGGTGTTATTGTTGACAGAGACGGGAGTCGCTCAGGATGGGGCCAGCGAAGTGGCAACACCGGCTCCCACGACCGAACATGAGGATGACAACTCTTTGGGCTACACAGGTACTGCTGCTGCTGCTTTCCCATGACTGTTGATAACATGTCCTTGCATACATGCATACATAACTCCTGGGAAATGTCAAGTTGGACCGAGGTCATTAAACGACTTTTGGTTATTTGGTACATTAGATAAAAAACTTCTTGTACTGAAACAGGATACAGTGCGACTTTTTCTAACTCTTCATGAATCAGTGAGCATGTGTTGCCTATCACACCAGATATACAAACCTCTTCCTGTAAAGATGACAAAATGCATCTGGGCGAGCCAATTATTTACAATTTTTAAACAGAAATTCCCCCACGGTTAAATAAGCTTTCCACATGTTTCCATGGCAAACATACGGTATATTCAAACATGTTCTTCATGTTGTGACTGCTGCAGAAAAAGTTTCTCAGTTTTGAGTGTTGAAAGAGGAGAATTGTGGGAAAAGGGAGGGCACACAGCACCACTTCATGTGCATCAGTTTGTATCTCCCCAGACCGTAGAGCTCTGTAGGGAAATGAATGGGTTCCACACCGGAGGGACTGACTCACACACATGAGCGCACACAGAAAGGATTTAAGTCTGGAGAAAATTAGTGATGACGCGCGTGTTTTGGTTGGAGTTTTTGGGGGGCTCTTTCCCCAGAGTGAGGGTAAAAAAAAAGGGTTCTCAATGTGTTATCCCAGTGAGGAGACTTACCTCCCAAGGTGATTTGCTGGACCTCACACAGATTCAGGAAAAAAATAAGCCCAAATTAACTGTCAAAATCATATTGAGGTTCAGCACAATGTGCAGTAGCTTGGCAGTTCTAGATTTTATATAGCTTGAAATTCAGCCAAGAATAAAAATATATATATATAAATAAAATTTTCATCTGTATCACGCTGTGACTTTAATCTATGATGCCAAGACATTTCAAAAGTTTGAGCCCAAACAACTTTTAGTCGAGGAGTCTGTTAGCACACAGTCTAAGTTTCTGCAGACTTGGCATGCTGTGAATGGAGGTTCAAAGAGGAAAATCACATCATGTCTGCCTCACTGCATCCGGGTTCATCTTTAGAGTGATAAATCTGTCGAGTGGACGGAGCCAGGAGTTCATCTTTAATCTGGCCATTTAATCCCATCTGTGCATGGAAATGAAGGAAATTGATCCGGCCCAGTCAGTGAATTGGAAATGAGACTAATGTGCCCTAATACCTCAGTCTGCCGCTGATAGAACAGAGTGGGCGGCTGCCAAAGACTCCATTTTCAGGGAGCGTGACTGGATGGGACATGAGGATAATTCTGACAGGTGCCAGTTTTAGCTCAGGTAAGAAAAAAAAAAAAACAGGGTGCACCTTCAGGCGCTCACAGTGAAGACTCTTTAAGGTGGCTGCTTGCGTTTAATCGCATTATGATCTCAGTGAACAGAAGTAGGTTCATTGATTTCTGAGCGAGTTTCACTGTTTATCTGATCAACACGTGATCTTGAGGAAGGAGGACGGTTTGTCCTTGTCATTCTTCCACCATGACCTTTTTTTCTAGGTATTAAACTCTAGAATAAAAGATGGAAAATCTGTGCATAAGTGTGAATAATAGTGTAACTTGACCTTTTTTTACTTCATATAAAACTAAAAACAGCTGGCGATGTCCGCGGCAATGACACGGTAATGTTTTGTATGGTAGTCACCTGGGATTAATACAGCCTACTGTGAATTTTATAAGGAGCCACATGCTGACCTGAAGTACGCAATGCATTAAAAGTGTTTTTTATTGGTCCCCCCAGACATTGACTCTCAGCCAGCTCTAAATTGTTTCCCGATATCAAAGAGCTTTGCGCAGAACTTCACATTCATAATGAATGAGACTGACCTGTCTGAAGGCAGTGGATTAGCGAGGCACGCTAAAGCTCTCGCATTTACACTTTGCTAGCCGCTGCTTGGCAGGCAGACACACACAGAGGAGACAGGTCTTTGGTTCTTCTGCCTCGACATGAAAGGCTGAGCGTGACTTCACAGAGCACATCAGCCCTCATAACCGCCCTCTCGGCTGACAGCTACCACTGCGTTTGTCACAGATCACAAAGGACGGCAACTTCAGAGAGCCGCCCTGTTTGTCAGGTTATGGAAATAAAGATGGGGAGGAAGTGCGAGAATCTGAGGTTGCCACACTGTCGCCACCCGATTTGCTGCATGATAGATTGATTCTTCTCGCAAAGCTGTCGCCCCAGAATGTTGACGTAAAAAGCATTTAATGTACTGACGGATGCACAGACGGGTCACAATATCTGCCTTCAAAATGGTGGTGGAAGTATAATGTATCAGACAGAATATTCAAAAAAGGATTGATAACCTGTTCAGACCTGCATCGCTTTCGCACAAGACAAAGACTTGAGCCCAATTTAAACTTCTAAAAGTTGAACATGTTGAAGGGCATAAATGTTGCAACACCGCGTCTCAGAGTTTTTATGTTGTTCACTTTCTCAATAACATTCCAAATAAAGAAAAAAAACTTTTCTTTGTTTGAAATGATGTGCACAGAGTGTAGGATTAGATGAGATAACTGTAATATTATTCACTCTGCTGAGTGCACGGAGGGTTTCAGCTAGTAACCCCAGACTGGTCCCACGATGGTTGATATACAGCAGGTTGTATATAGAAACAGTTTTCACTTTTAGCATGCTCGTTGAGATATGTCCTCCTATCACACTACCTCAAAATTAGACCAAAAAAAATCTTTGTTTTCAAACTATCCAACATTTAAAGCACATTTGAAGTTCTCCCTAAGATTATAAACAGCTTGACCTCGGCTGCTATAGCCACAACACACGCCGTCGTCGGACTGTGAATTCAAAGTGCTGTGTGACACGCTTCTGTCAGCTGACACTTTGTCACATGACACATTTTCACTGAAGCGTGCATTAGCCTTAAGCCTTATTTAAACTTCAGTACGAGAGCGCCATCAAATATGCCTCAAAAATTCAACAAACAGAGCCGACTGTGAGTGTTAGTCGAGGGTGTCGTGAACCTGGACGTGGCATGTTTTAGTGAGAAAGGCGGCCGGCAGAGTGGTGAAAAAGCTCCGGTGAAACATGCACACATGGATTTGAATAGTTAGCAGACATTAAAACTTTGTGTGCCAACTTTTTTTGTTTTTACGTTTTTTTTCATGATCTTTGTATAAACATCTGACGGTAATTACAGTAACAGTTTACAAAGACTCTTGTTTATTGGAAATATTGCCGGAGTACTCTGATAACGGAGGCCAAAAGAATCTGGAGGACATGTGTCTCCAAGTCTTTTCGGAAAGCAAACGAACAACAGAGCTAAAATAGAGCCGTAAGCTTCAAACCTTGACCTACCCCGCTTGTGTCAGTTTTGCAGGTGAGGGGGTCTGCAATAATACGTAATATGAAAAGTCCTGAAGACTTTCAAAATAAAGCTTGCCGACCAACAGTTTACACATTGCAAGATTTTGACAGTTACTAACAATGTCGGGGTTTGTTTAGGCACCAAAACTATTTGGTTAGATTTAGGAAAACATCTAACTTTGGCTTGCAAGTATGTAAGAATTTTGGTTTTAAACATTCAAATATTGACAAAATGTCTCAACAGAATGTGAAATATAACCGTGTTGGTATTATGTCAAAGACATCTGTGAAACATGCTGCAGAGATGTCCACTGGAGTTAGTGAGCTGTGTCGGAAACTAAAGTACTGCAGTTCACCAAGTTTTAAGTAATTTATTATGGAAGAAGTTGTGTCCAAAAAAGAATTAAACGGGTGAACAAGCAAAGTCAAACAGCAAACACACAGAGTTAAAGCAGTTCTAATCAGCTGAATAGGGACAGAGGCTGGCTTAAGCATCTGTCAGTTTTTCTGTCGTTGAGTTTCGGCGTGGTCTGGTGGTCTGTAGTCACGTAGGCATCAATCTGTTATGTGCGTAGAGGATGAGAACCCTGGAACCCTGGTCTTCAGAGGGAAAGTCAGCAGCCCTAACCACCTGCTGACTTGCACTTTTCTTGCTCTATAATCTGCTGCACTAGAGGAGTGCTTCAACAAGTGAAGCGTAGGGCCACTGAGCTGCATCTGACTAAGTTTAGCTATAATCTTCCACACTGTCATGCTTTCACTTTAAGAGGAACTAAATGTTCCGGGAGCTTTGCACAGTTTCTCATTGCACATGAGACGACACTTCAGCAACTCCTGTTCACATGTATACAAGCGCAGCCAGGCTACTTTAACAGGAACTAAAAATCAGTGGGACATGTTTCTGCAAGTCGTTGCTCACATTCGCAACACTTCAATTATTTCGCAGAGGAATAAATCACTCTTGGATCATCACACAGTTAATCACTGCATATCAAGTGTCGCTTTGTTGTTAAAGGAGCAGAGCCAAGATAGTCTTGATCTAATCCAGGCGATGCTAGCTGTGTGCTAACTGCATTTGCTGTAGCTCTTGTGTTGCTTATAGATTTTATCCTTCATATTATTGAGGCTGGATGGAGACCAGGTGCCTGTTTCCCCCCTTACGGATGCAGAGGTGGCGTGGTCTATGTCTGGATACATGGCACTGACAGCTTTACCATGAGAGAGATGGAGGGCTCTACTCTTTATCTGTCCTTTGCTCTTATTACTGGGCTGTTGCTCCGGCCTTGAGTCCCCACCCTGAAAACCAATTTCCTTGACGGTGTCAGCCCCACATATATTACCCTAGAGTCACCACAGCATCAGCGTGTCACGTCTCCATGACACTCACTTATGTTCATCAGTCTTAGTGCCACGGCAATCATGAAACTGGAAGCAAAGAGAGCGTTCGGCTAGCTGCACTCTCACATATTATCCCCAGTGCAGCGGCAGCGATCGTTTCTACCAGTGCAACAAAAGAGAAAGATCCCTGGCCACGCTTGGAGGAGCAAATCACTTGAGATATAATTAGTTATAACCGGGCACTAATGTCCTACACGCATCTTCCCCACAGCCTCTGTGCGGCAGAGGCCTGTAAAGGTTTTTTTTTTGTTCCCCGTCCAATCTCATTTCATCTCCCTCATCCGCACAGCTTAGCGTAGCAATGTCCCAGGAAATGGGTCTATTATCCATTCTTGTCGGGATAGAAAGAGGAGTAATGTGGTCAAGAGGCACTGGAGTGGGGGGTAAGATTTGAGATGGGAGTTAGGACGAGCGCGCAGGGGTCGAAAGCACAAAGACTGCGAGGTGAGGATTAAATTAGAATATTCAGATCCATGTCTGTAGTGTCCTCATGATAATTGGGAGGAAGATTGGATAGGGTTTTGCTAAGTGCTAATAATCAGCTGCTCCTGCGCCGTCGAACGCACTTAATTTCTCGGTGAAAGGATAATAAGTGTTTATTTGGGATGTAAATGGGTCACATTCTTCGCCATCTCGAAGGGGAGAGGAGGAAATGCTTCCCCTCCTCTGACTGTACAGAAGTCAGCGGTTCAAAAGGCTGCTGTAACATTGGCTTTGACAAGACTAACATAAAAGTCAGGCACCTACAGTATGTTGCCTGTATCCACCATGAAGTGCTGGTGAGTAATTATATTTCCATACAGCAATAATATCAATGCCAAGCCATCAGGAACAGCGTGGTACTTTGAGCGGTGTGATAATGAGTAATGGTTACATACAGGCCACGTACTGCACATTATTCAGAGAGTCACAACAACTAAATATATGAAATAAACTAGAATTAAAAAAAAAAAGTCTAGAATTGCTGTATCAGTGAATTATTCAACATATCCTCATTCCTGTACAGCTGGATAGGTTGTTTACCAGTGTCTCCCAGAACAACATGACCACTGCAGCGCAGCAGCAACAGGCATGCCAGAGCTTTCTGATGCAAGCTCACAGTTTAGGTATTAAAACTACTTGGTCGGGTTTACAACATCATGGTTTGGCTCGAAATTACCGTTACATTTATAACTTCAGTTACGTAATGACTTTCACTTTCACACTGACTCACAAACAACGCTCTCCTGGGTTTCCTTACGCAGACTCTGTCGTTCCTACACCAGGACAGCCTAAAATTAATTCAAATTTTAGGTCATTTATGTTTGACGGGAAGTTCCAACCTTTATACAAATTTCTTGGATGTTGCCTGTAAACACAGGGGCTAGTTTCTCAAAACAATTCGGACAATAATGCATTAGCTTATTTGCCAAGAGCAGTTACAACTGTGCTGTACTGGATAAAAAAAAATAGGTTAAAACAATTATAATTATGTATTGATACAGTTTCTCTTGACCCAAAGAAGCTTTTAAAGAAGTCCGTTATCTGACTGAAATGCTACTCTTTAGCTACAAATATACTTGATGAGATCTGTGTTTTTGCAGTATGAACCGCGAGGAGTACAACCTACACTTGTATAGTGTTCGCTGTATATGACAGCTGTAGCTGCACAGCTGTTCCGATATGCTGGAGAGCTGACACAGGGTGTGCTTCATAAAATCCAAACCACTGGCAAACTTTAGCCACAACTTTGATAGCCAGAGTTTGTCATTCTTGGGTGTGAAGTGCATTGTGTTTACTGATTGTTGTTGGTTGATATAAAGTGGTTCCCTACCAGTGTGCCAGCCTGGGAACGTCACCATAGACTCCAAATAAAAAAAAAAAAAAAAAACTCTGATGTGATTTATGATGTACTATGTTTTAAGCAACGTTTTGATTAAAATTTGCTGAAAACTCCAAGCTTTTGTTGGCGAGGAACATGGACCCCGCAGCCTCTGGTTCTCCAGGAGCACAAACCAAAAAAAAGAGAAAAGAACATGACTTGCTGTTAATATGCAAAACTTCTGTGCTTCCCTCATAAATTCAAACTTTTTAAAATGTCCCCAGCAGCGTCTCTGCTAATTCCCAACAAAACACTGTACAAAGTTGACATGTTCCTTTTCCAGAACTGCCTCCAGATCAATTATCCATTTTTTATGAGCAAACACATAAGGAGTGCCTCTCCACCTCCCCGCCAGCCCCGTGCACTCCTCCCAGCAGAAGTGACTGTAATAACTGTCTGCCATGACTGACGGCTTGATGATCTGTAAAAATCATTGCAGGTTTTATTAGTGGTGATATGATTCATGCATACTGTTGCACATGAAGTTCAGCCAGAGCCAATATTCGGCTCGTTTCTTGGAGCTTCGGCGTGAACTGCAGGGGGGCTGTGGAGACTCAGCAGGGCTCAGCGTCTGTGTGAGAGGGGAGAATATCTTGAGATGAGTGGGGGGAGGGCGGCGGGCTGTAAATCTGAGCAGCACCTGCTCCCTGGACTCTGGCGCTTGGTGTGAGGTCAGCAGCGGCAGATATCCCATCGATCATATTTATTACATTCATCACAGCGCCAGTTTGTTTTGGCAGCTGATCGCACCAGGGAAAGAGAAAGGAAGAATAGGCTTTTTATTTAAGAGACGGGGGATTCTTTGAGCATGAGCACTGTCTTTGCATTTTTTTTCACTGCTCTGGGTCTTCAGAGAGAGATCAGTCACTGATGTTGGCTCCGAGTCCTCGTCAGAAACCACAACTCCTGCAGAACGATATTCGGAGTGCAGTTCTGGAAAGTTTCTGAGAGAAATAACTTTGATGAAAAAAAAAAAAAAGAAATATTAATGGCCCATCAATTCTCAGCTCTGTGGCAGTCTGGGTGTGCAGTTGAGGTTTGTCCAGGATATTGAAAGAACAATTTTTTGTTTTTACTTCTGTGATTGATTTCTTTTCAATAACATGAAAGAAAAACATGTAGAAAACCAAATCATTTGAATTAGGAATGTTTATCCAGCCAAGAAAAACTGCAGGAAGGATTTTTGATTCGGACACAAGCTGAATTCTCAGCCACAGTAGCGGCGCGGCTCCTGGGACGGCGACGTCGGTCTGTCTGATGATCAGTCGCTCCACCAATTTCACCCAGACTAAAACATCCCCATCAGATTGAAAACCATGAAGTTCTGTACAAATATTCATGGACCCCAGAAGAATAAAGCTAACTGACTTCAGTGGTCTCCTTACTCATCAATTGTGGCGGTGGACTTGGACTGTGGTTTTCGATGAACCATCTCAACAACTACTGGATTGATTGTCAAGAATTTGGCTTTCTACCCCAGGATGAACTGGAATACATCCTTAACTTTTAATGTTGAGCAGTTTAGTTTTAAGACCAAATATCTTTATATCTGTTTTCTTTGCTAAGTGCTAAATAGCAAAATGTTAGCATGCTATCCAGATAAACCAAGACTATACATTATACTGACTGTATGTTCTAAATATTAGCACGTTGTCATTGTGAGCATGTTAGCAAAGCCACCAACATCACAGCCTCACAGAGACGCTAGCACTTTTAGTAGACTCTTTGGTTCACACTTTATGCACAGTAAAGTTGTAAACCCGAGCATGGCCAGCTTCACTGATACCAAGTCACCGTTAGAAAGTTGAGGCACGCTCGACCGTGATTTGTAGCGCGCCACATCTGACAGGAGTCGACAAATGTCTGGCATCATTTTCAAGCTTCGCACAGCTGGCTTTCACTGACAGTGACCTGCAGCCTGTTGCTTTGTCACCGCTAGTCTGAACAAACCATAAGCCTCCCTCAATAACTCCCTGCAGCAACTTAGTATCAGCGTTGTTCCTGAAATAGGGACGAAATGTCAGGAGTCTTGTTCATGTGCACATTTTGTGAAATTCATGTCCATGTAGACGGATCCTAAAGATTGAATTTTTTAACGGATTTTATTAACACATTATGGTTTCATGAACTGAAAGTATCCTGTCCTCTCCTGACCTTAACCAGAGTGCCTTTGGTTGCCTAACCAAACCGCAGACAAACCCTGACTTCTGGTGTGGCAGTCCTGAACTCCCAAAAACAATTTTTTGAAATTCTTGTCCACGTACATAATTTCAGTTTGTTATATCTCGTGACAATTTCACAAACTGCCATTATACTATGTGGGCTGTGGTCTAAAAAAGATGTGGTTCTGCTGAAAATATGGACAAACTAAAAAAAAACACTCGAGCAATTTGTGAATATTTGATCCTCTGTAATCATACTCTTCCTCTTTTCCTGCACGCAGTCTGAGAACTTCATATTTGTTCTAGTTTGCTGCAGTAAAGGAGTCTGTAGTTTCACTCCGGTGACAATGTGTGAACGGTTCTCTTTAATCGAACACTAATAGAGCCGTTTCATCTGTCACTCTCAGTGCCAACACGGCGGAGAGGAAATATTTACTTACCGAACAGAAGCCTGTTCAAGAGCGAAAACCTTTACAACTAAAGCTCACATATAAGTATAATGAAGTTGCTAACTCACAAAGAACAAAGAGATTGAAGCTGAAAATTGCTGTTCATGTTTCCACTTAAATAATGGCCAGATTGTTGCTCAGACTGTTGCTCAGATTGTTGCTCTGCTCCCGGTCAGGATCTCGCCTCGTATCTCGCTGCCATGTGATTGGCTGAGGTCCAGCCGTGATAAGAACAAAGGAATCTCTTGGCTCAGTTACCCTGAGCCCCACTGTCAGTTATTAAAGCTCTCCTGTCTCTGAACCAATTAAGCCAATTAAGCATGAAACACAATGCTTCTTGTTTGCTGCCTCTGTGAGGGAAGGAGTGAGACGCAGGTCACTGAGCCATCTGTGTTTGATGAAAAGAAGAGCGATCCAAGGACAGCGAGAGATGCTTCGAGATTGTCTAAATTGTGATTAAATCGTATCTTTCCTGTTGTGTGAGTGCAGTCACGCATGGAAATCGCACAAATTGGACTCTGTAGCGCTGCGTCGCAATCTCAGTGTTGAATATTTGTCACCAACATAATAAACTTCGTATCTTTCCATATGGAACATCATCTCACAGGAGGAGTGTTTGAACACAAACAACTCATAAACAGTTTTTTCTGACAACAGACGTGCGCGACGTTCATGCAAACTCCCTCAACGTCTGTTGCTGCGAATATTCCGCCGTCTGACTGTATTTTGATGTCCCTGCCAGGATGTTATGTGATAGCTGGGTTATTTTAATCAGCCTCCACAGGCCATGTCGAGGCTGACGCTAAACAGATGCTAATGTGAGGCCCATTAAAAGACACAGGGAAAGAGGGATTCAGTGTGCGCAGGCAAGCGGAAAAGCAACAGCCTGTTTATCGCCTCATCCTGCTTTGTGCTCCAAACCTCGTAGCGGCATCCTGTGAAGCTCCCCCTCTTTCTTTCTCCTCGGTGTGCGCGACCCTTCCCTCCTCCTCCTCCTCCTCCTCCTCCTCCTCCTCGCCTCACATTTCTTGCAGCAGCGTCATGCATGGGGGCATTCCTTGAACAGAAGCAGATTTGTTTAGTTCTCCGTCATTTTCTTTCACCGGACCCCTGTCTTTTTTATCATGTCTGAAAGCAGGAACAGAGAGGCTATAGTGGGGAGAAGAATGTTCTCACTCCTCCGCCCCATGTGTTGTTACACTCTGCTTTGCATCTTCCTTTCCTTTTTCTCTACTCGCTGGCAAACTCTCAATATAATAGTGACAAGAGACATTTTTAGTCTTGTCCAGTTGTTAAAAGACTTTTTGGCTTGTTTCTGAGGCTCATCTCAGCGGGTTAACTGTATTTGTTCTGGGTTGGAGCCCAGAAATACACATTCTTGGGCTCAAGGGCCGGAGTATTGTCCACAGTGGACAGACAGGCGGAAATGGCCTGACAATCACTGAGGTTCCTGTTGTAGATGTTCCAGAAATATGACATGTCTGTACTTAGTGCTTCACTCTCAGTCTCCACTGATGTGTGTCAAGGCCTAAATATGGTAGGTTTGAGTCTGACAGGCCAGCTGTGATTTGAATTTAATGCTGTTGCTTTGCCCTTAGCTATATTTAAGACAAATGTCTTCGTACAGATGATGTGTGCGTTACCCTTTAACCTTTATCAATCAACTATGACTACAGCCCTGATTCCAAAAGTAGTTGGGACGCTGTTTTAAACATGAATGAGAAGGATCATTTGCAAAGCCTTCTGACATGTACTCAGTGGAAAACAGTCAGAAAAAACAAAGAACATTTTGACATTTTCCTATATTCCTATATTTTAATACAAATTTATATAAGACAAGTGTAGACGGGAGCAACAAAAGACTGGGAAAGTTATGGAATGCTAATTAAAGCACCTGTTTGGAACATTCCTCTGGTAATCAGGTTCACTGATAGCAGGTGATAGTCTCATGATTGTGTAAGAAAAGGGGGCATTTTTCAGATTACTGGAATCTGTTTTTGAATCGTATTGCTGTTCAATTGATTTATTTGATTTTTAATTTAAAAACAAGGGTGTCACTTTGTGTTAAGAAGTGGTGGGGACGTAAGGGCTCAAGAAGAAGAAGCAAGAAAGGGGGTCAGAGAAGGTTGGTACAGCAGGGAAATAAAATCCATGAAGGCACTTCAAAGGGGCATTGCATAGTGTACCACAGAGCTGGCAATGCGGAAGTACCCAATATTTTTTTGCATCTGCACATCTGTTATCTAATGAAAAGTGACAGTCTTCCCGCACGTACAGACAGATGAAGAAGCAGAAAATGAAAATACTAAAGCAAAGCACACGTACTTCAAAATTGTACTCGAGTACATGACTTAAGTAAATGTACATGGGTCGAGGTTCACAACTTTGTGAAACACGGGCTGAAGATGGTAGTTGTGCCGGGGTTTGTGCTCTCCGGGGCTTCACCTGTCTCTCAGCAACCAATCATAAATGATTTGTTGCCTCTCTCAGCAGTGACACCGTAACACCAATATGATCTAACGTCCTCAGGAGTTCAGGTCATCTCTCCTCTCCTCCCTCACATCGCCTCTCGTCTCCCGCCCCCTGCTCTCGCTCTTTGCCGCTCCCATGTCAGCCATCTGTCATGCCACCTGAAAATCATCTCGTTCTCCAGAGTGCCATGAATGAGCGGTGGAGACCTCCTCCTCTCCGAAAGCCCGGCTGCATGACAAAGCAGTCTGACTTTTAACGGGATACATCCTGCGGATTCCAGCGACCGCACAGATCCATCATGCAACAGTTACTTTTTGCAGGAAGTTTTAAAAATAAGAGATTTCCATATGTAGCAAGAGGTCGGATAGAAGTTGGCTCAGTTGAGTAAATGCAATTCCATATGTGTGCACTCCTCCTTTGCTCCTCCACTGAGGTCGGTGAGGAGAGTCTTTTTATTTAAGAAGCCAGTGTTTCATCCAGTTCTCTCGCCTTATTCCAAACAGCTTCCGAGTCTGTTTATGAGCATAAAGCAGCCCGGAGAGTCGTGCCCTTTCTTGTCGGAGGACATTGCGCTCCTGACTGTCTCGCTCAGTCACCCCAGATACTGCTTCTGATTTGTGATGAGCTAGTTGTTTAAATGGATCAAAGCCCAAATCCCTGAAACAGGGCAAAGTTACCCTGCAGCTATTTACTGACTGTCTAGGAAAATGTTAAAGCAGCTCAATCAAACGCCGTCCTTTTTACCTCGTGTTGTTCCCGTTTATCTTTTCCAAACACCTTGGAGACCGCGCTGCCCATTGCCAACTCACAAAGACTACAAATATGAATTGCTGTCTTATAAAAAGAAAAGCCGCACAATGAATAAATAAAAAGGATGGCTCCTCAAGGACAGGACATGAATGATAAAAGGGCCGTGCTGGATGTGAGGCGAGTGATGTATATGGTAACTACCCAACCAAAGTGCCTGTGAAGGGAGCTCAGACGAACTGTACCTGTGACTGCCACACTCCGCCCAAGGTGACTCCGGCTGCAACTTTGACAACTCTCTGTTTGCTTCCCAACAGCTTGTGGAGTATGAAAATTCCAAAACGCATCACTTTTTTCTGAGGGTAGAAATGCGTTCTCACTTTTCCGTCTACTGGGAAAGAGCGTTTTGTTTGCCTCTCGACGGGGAGCATCTTTTTTCGAGGGGGAAAGGTTTTTGTTTTATGCCATCTTGTTTGGTGCGCTGGTGAGATGGGAATGAAAGCCATCAAATAGTCTTAGTTAGGGAAAAAGGGGGGAATGTGGGGCTCCGTCGCCTTACCCCGCCTGTGTGTCACCCCGTCACCTCTATGCCGAGGGGGCCTCGGTTTTGTGAGGAGTCCAGCACATTTGAAAAGGGGACACAGCAGGTCGCCTACAGGATCCCCCGTCCTGCCGCAAGCACAGAAGCATCATAAGAAAAGCCGGAACGTCCACAAACTCCTTTTGAATATTAAAAGGAGAATTATCGGAGATAAAAAAGGCCGGGAAGATGAGAGACGGTCTCGCCATTGAGCGATTCGATGGCGAGATGGAGAGGGGAGTGAACTCCACCATGCATATTGTATACAGAGTTGCCCTCATTAAGATCCCATCGTACTCTGGGGGGGAAACATTGTCACTGGATTTAGGAGACCGGCCAAGACTGCAGGGGTTTATGTATCTGGCAGATCTCACGGGTAGCAGCATGAAGGACTCTTGGTGGGAAGTGAAGCGATGTTTGCAGTTTTTATCTGTTTTTGAACATTTTCAAGAGGCTCTTTGGATTGGATTTTTTTTTTTCATTTGCCACTTTTCAAGGAATAGTCTGCAGCCGCTGAACTAGCGAGTTTGTGCGGTGGTTATACGCACGTCTGCCGGGACCTGTGTCGTCCACACACTTCCACCATGCAGATTGTGTGTTTGCTGGTGGTGCTGTTTGCCATGCTGGTCATGCTGGGAGTTCCCAAAGACCATCAAGGTCCACACAGGGCCCATCGCAACGGCGGGTCACAGAAGTCTCACTGGTGCAAACGGCTGCCTAATAATTTTGGACCTTTGGAGCAAAACCACCAGACTCTGGGCCACTCCCACAACAAACCACACAAATGTAAAAGCGTCTCTCACAGTAAGTACAAAAAAAGTGCTGTATTACATAACTGTCATCGAAAAAAAAACGTAATGACTCATCAACTCTTTGACGGCATGAAAAGCAGTTCTGGTTCTCTTCAGCGGTTGTTAAAGCATTAAAACCTTGGAGCGCTTCGCAGTCCAGGATGGGGGAGTTTGATCCTTTTGTACCTTGTGTATTCTTGGCTCTGGTGTAAAAAGCTCTCCGCTGTCTCAGCTGCCGTCACAGCCCTGACAATATGTCATCTTCTCAGCCTCTGCTGGCCTGATCAAGGTTGCAAGGGAGGGGAAAGAGAGAGGACAGAGAGCCTCGCTGTTCGTGGAGCTCAGTCGTCCTAACTTGCACATACTGTGGGATTTTTTTTCCTTTTTGACAACCACAGAAGACAAGTGAAACCAAAACAGAATACCAAATGCTTTGATTCGACATTAAACTATGGGCAGAAATCAAAGACTCCCTTAAATATGCGCATACCTTGTTAGGATGGGGTGGGTTTTTTTTTTAGATTTAACAGCACAATAAAACCATAACAATCTCTTTTACTTTGCACATTCCCTTCCTATTATCATTCCTATTATCATTATTCGCAGGTAATCGATGTGAGAAACGGAGAGATGAAAGCACCGCGATTGATCTACGATTACAGAGTCTGTTTTGTGTGACACTGATTTTATTTTTGCTTTTTTTTTTTTTATCCTTTGCTGTGCTACATAAAAAAAAAAAATGGAAAAAAGTGAAATGCTTTAACATCCTCTTGTAGCAATCAGCTCTCTCAGACTGCCGACTTTCCTGGTGGGTCCAACAGAGGACTTGTGCTGATAATTGCCTCTGTGTTACAGTTCCCTGCTGCTGGCTGGAGGAAATTTTACTATTCAATTGGTGGTATTCAGCTGAACAGCCACTTTAAAGATCCGCGGCTATAAAAGCTTTCAGGGGGAAAAAAAAAGGGGGCACATGAGGATCAAGTGGGAATGGAGTGTGTAAAAACTGTAATATAATGCACACACGGATGGATGAGAAGGAAAAACATGCTCAGAGTTGACAGACAGCAATCAGAATCATGAGAGATCCAGTAAAATACCGTAATGTCTTAAACGGCTAAATGGGTCAATTGACACGTATCACCGTTCCCAAACAACGCGACTGTTGCAGCTCACGAGCGGACATTCATCGTACAACTAGTGTTTGTTTAGGTTTAGGCAAGAAATCTGCTGGGTTTAGTTCAGGAAAACATCATGGTTTGGGTGAAAGTCACTGTGTTTCTTCTGTAACTGTACCTACTTTAGCTGAGTAGCTCATGTGATGCTATGTTGGTGACTGCTGACTTCTGGTTTTTGGGGCTGGACATTAACGGCGGTGTCCTGAACGAAAGCCCTGAGTTTGTTCGACCCAACCAGCCGTCCCTGTCCTCCTCCCTGAGTGGATGTTTCATTCCTCATCCTACGTTTCCTCACTTCCTCCTTTCCAGCTGTAATTCTTACCACAGCCGCTGGAGGTCACCGCAGTAAACACGGGTCGTAATCAGCTGCTATATTTTCCGAAGAGGACATGCTCGTTAAAATTGATTAGGTTTGAGCAGGGCGACTGTTGATTCACAACAGTGTTTTTGATGAACAGACTACACTGAGAATGGACTTTACAGTGAGACTAAACTTGTGACAAAACATTACAACACTACCTATTCAAATATTCCGGAATTTTGCCAAGAGGGAAAAAGAGTAGGCGCCATTTTGAGGAATTTAATTTCGGAATTATGATATTCTTTCTGCAGAATGTAGATTGTTTGAATATACTTTAATGCATATGTGGAGAGCATTAATGTTGCGGCGGTCCTGTTGATAAAGATACGCTTGAGGGCCATTCATGTTCTGTTTATTTGATGCATTAAAACATTAATCCCTTGCATCTAATAAAGGGAAACTGCAGAAATACACGTGCCCAAGTTTGAAAAAAAATATATACTTGTGATGTATTGTTTTGATCACTGTACCTCCATTCAGCACATCTGAGTTGACTCACTGTTTGAGTGTAAAACACTGTTATGAGAGAGTAAAATATGGTGTTTATTCTCACTTCAGCCTGCAAAGAATGAAGTCATCACATAAGAATGTGGAACATGACAGACTCTGAAGCCCTCGGGGCCTGATGACTGATCTGTCAGCAGCCACTCCTTAGCTTGAAAACACCATATATACACTTACCCCTGGTGAAAACAATATTTTTTTTATATATATATATCAGATTAATTCCGGCAGGCTTCACTGGAGGGCGCTGTTGGGTTACAAATCTTCAGCGGCTCCGCGCACAGAGCTCAGCTGTGGACGCACGGAGGCCGTTCAGCTGTTCTTTCTACTCATTCACGTTTCAGGTCTTTTCAACGCACGGTTATAAATTAATCTTTAAAAAAAGCTCCTCTGTGCTGCTGCTGCTGATGATGCTGTTGTTGTTTGTCTGTGACTCAGAAGTTGAAAGAAGCAGCGCTCCTGTAGGCTGCATTAGATCACAGCCGCTGCAGAGGAACCAGGAATAACAGATGAGAAACACATTTTTTTTTTTTTTTATGGTGGGTTTGGTCCCAAGTTGATGTCACACTGGGGAAGTTGTTAAACTGGGAACACGGATCAGCAGATTCGAATCAACACCATGAACTCACAGCGCACTGATGAGCATTAACTGCAGCTCATTCACATGTTATTATATAGGCTAATATAACATGTTTGTGCAGTTTAAATAGTTCTATCCTGTGATACCTTTCAGATGGATATTTAAAAAAAAACACCATCATGTTATAGCTGATCTAGTTCTGAATATTGAATTATTAATAGTCTGTGAAAAACCCACAGGAGACAAAACACAAACCTTCAAGTCTTTTAGAGCCATTATATAATAACCGTTCAGATCCAAAACCACACTGTCAAGTCTCCTCTGGGCGATCATCTGAACGGGCTGATGATTTGTTTTTAAGTCATGAACCGCAGAGAGAATAAAATGAAATAAAATAAAATAAAATAAAAACCAACATGTCCGGATAGTTTTATAAGCTTCCTCTTATTGTTGGACGGGACCTAAAGAAAACACAGCGGGCTGCCAGTGTGCGCCGTGCGGCTGCGCTGCTCACTCGGATCCAGGCGGGAAGAGGTTAAATTTCTTCTCTGGGAAACATTGTCGGGTCTATGGAGGGGGTAGAAAGGCGCATACCAAATTGACGAGGCATTCCGCTTTTTTTTTCCTTGAATGAAATGCTGTGAATATGAATCCGCGTGTCCCTCCTCGCGTCTGAGCTGTGTTTCGGGGGTCTTACGACGCGCACCAGGATCCTGCAAGCGAAGGAGGAGAAACTCGGAGGGGGGGGGAAGAGAAAAAAAAAGTGATGGAAAAGTTGCACTGATCTCGCTGTCCGAGAGATCCGCTGGATGAGGGAGGACAGGACTATACTCGCAAAGTTTCCGATCTCAAGTGACAGATTCGAGAATCGGGGGACTGAAATAATGTGAGTGCGGGGACAGAGCCTCTCACAGCGCGGACCGCAGAGACCGCTCGCCTTATTTTAACTCACTTTTCACTCAACTTTCAGTCTCAGTGGATTTAATATTTTGTCCTCTTTTTTTTCCTCTTTTTTTTGGCACAAAGGAACTAAATGATTTGAATGAGATCGGCTGAGCGGTCTGAGCGCACGGCTGCAGCGGGATGAATTCAAAGAAAGGATAGAGCTCTTCCACTTCTCTCTTTCCACACATGCCATCATTCAGTGCGGCTCAACTACTGGAACAGAGCATGTGTTGAGATTTCGTGCTGTGTGGAGCTGTTTCTTTTTGTTTGTTTGTGTGTTTTTTTTCCCCCCTCATCTGTTGGAGCCTTCTTCTTCTTCTTCATCATCATCCAACAAGAAGCTAAAACAAGCTTTTGATAAACTGTTCCTGGACTCTTCTGACATTTGGCTTTTTTTTGTGACTCAGAAAACCTTCAACAAGAAAATCTGGGTGTTACATTTTTTCAAACTCTGGATTTTAAAGGTTTCTTTCGGCAGTTTTGACATGAAGGAGCGGATGCCTGAGCTGCTTTCTGAATAATTTGGATTACTCAAGAACATTTCTCATAAGAGAGGCGTTGAATTATGTCTCCAACTTCTATTGGATTTGTATTTCTGTTAGGAATTCTCCATGTGTGCTCAGGTAAGAGAGTCACCATTATTCAGAAGTCATCTTTTTCCTCAGTGTGGATTTTTTAGTTTGGGGTTTCGACAAGTTGAATTTTGGGTGAGGAGGGGATCAATCTCATAATTTGGGAAGCTACAGGCCTGTACAGCGCACGAAGAACACAACAGCTTCACTGAAAATCACTCATTTAAATGACTAAAATGTTGGCTTTTAATAAATGATATGCCTTCTTGCTGCAGGGCACACAAGACACATACTTTTTTTGTTTTAAATCTGGGATTTTTGAGTTTGTTCGAGGCCTCGCTTTGATGTTTGTTCGAGGCTCATCTCTGGTGCATTTTTTTTTAGCTTTCGAAGACAACTTTCTGATCCACAACTGACATTTTTTACTCCTCTTGTGACCAGAACCGCTCCTGGTAAAAGGGTTAACCCTAACTTTAAAGAGCTGAGCACACATTAAGTCACACATGAAGTGCTGAAGCCATGTGGGGATGTGTGTGTGGGGAGAGCAGCTATCATCCTTCATGCAGACAGCAGAGCCCCTATGGAGAACATGTTTCCATGTGTGTCGCCCCTCTGCTCACGGGTGACTGTTATTGCTGAGCGCAACATTTTGTATTATGTTCTTAAAATGCAGAGACTTCCCTCGTGTCGTCTTTTCTTCACTGACTGTTTTAATTCGGCTTGTGTGGAGCTACAGCAGCCTGGTTTTTCAGTTGTCTTTTGTCTGCTGGTGGTTGCTCGCATTGTTCCTTTTTTTTTTTTCATCTTATACATTATTCCTCCTCACCCATCACATGGATGTCTCTATAGAACTCCTGGACCATTATAGCTGGGGTTTTCCAGGTCAGTTGCTTCTGAGTTATGAGGAAGCAAATGCCTGGGACCCCATTATAGGACATGAGGGAAAGAGCACCCTGAATGGGAGCTAGTGGAGCATTTTACACAAAGAAAGACTTGTACAAAACCTGTAAAAGGAACAAAATAGAACTGTTTCAGTCAAGGGTTTATACTCTATTTAATGTCTCTTTATAATACCCCAAACAAAACTAAAGTACCAGGATGAAAACAAGGACCTGCAAGCTCTCAGTGTTGACATTTTCAAGTTTAAATCTGAAAAGCTATTCAGGGTTTCCTGTCTGAACTCTCGATTTGTTACCATATGTCCCTAGAAGTGAAGTCTGTCTGCTTGAGTATGAATGTTCAGGATCTCAATTATGCTCAAACTGAAAGGTCTTTATTCTCCGTCCGTCGGTCGTCCGGCTCTTGAGTCGCTGTCTCTCTGCAGACTTTCATCATCCACATTCAAATTTCAGTTGGCTTCCCGATTGGCTTCCTGAATCGGGTCTTTGTTTTCTGCACGGAGGCAGGGATGTGGTGGCGGCGATGCTTGAAAGCCTGTCACACCGCAGTCGTTTGAGGAAACACTGTAGCACCTAAACAGGAAGTGGGGTCAGAGGTGAGCGTTTTATAGCTAGGTGGTGGCTCCATCTGCTCAGACCCTCGGCCCCCAGAACCTGAGCCCGGGCTGAGCTGAGCTGCTAATGGTCCTGGCCTGTGTGAAAGACCGTCAGACACCAGGGTTTCCAATTACGCCTAGTTGTGGGGATGTCTGGGGATGTTTTCTGGGGAGAGGCGTGAGAATAGGGCCCGCTAATAGAGATGGACTGGACAGCAGATACTCAAAGGATTGGTCTTGGATTAGACGCTGGTGTCAGGAAAATTGGATTACACGCCACTTGCCAGGAAAAGATTTCATATTTGCTGTTAATTGGTGGGTTAACAACTTCATTCTGGAGTAGGCGAGGTATCAGATCTCTTAAGTAAACTCTTGATGGTGTTTAGTAACATCTCCGTGGCTCGTATCAAGAGAATCCTCACATTGGCCTGGCTGTAAGAGAGTATTTTTGTTGTTGGTCGTATGTGTGAAAAAGAGGGAGAGGGATGAGGTGACCTTTGCCCCCTGTCAAACACGTGGTGGCTTGATTATTGTTGCCTTGCCCCGTCTGAAGGTTGTAAATTGATACCTCCATCTATCATGTCTCACCCTGTTATCAGGCGATCTGTCCTCCTGCTGTACACTAAATGGCTGTTATCTGTCCTCCAAGTGCTCGTAAGACCTTATACTCACCTCAGAGGTTGCATTCAGGTGAGGGCAAGAGGAGGCCACGCCGCTCACGCTCTCTGAATTACTTTGACGAGATAGGAAACGATATATGGCGACAGGCATGATATCTTTTCAGGGCAATTAGCATCGAGTGCACATCCATGTGTTGCAAACTCTTTGGGTGATTGTATCCAAGCGCAGCAGAGTGTGAGTATCTATTGCTGATAAAAAAACGCGGGGTGTGGGAGCGCTGTCCTGGTAATCAGCCCCAGCCCCTGCAGCACCTAGCCGTTGAGGTCTTGACAAATTGACTCGTAAGTGCTGATAAATTGCAGAGCCCTTCCACCTCCTACATCACGGCGATATGACAGGACACAGCAGGCTCCAGGGCCAATTAATGACCGCAGACCACAGGTGAGACCCATCTCTGTCTCCTGTCTTCGTACCTTTTCACAAGGCCTGAAAACATACTCATTAGAGCCGGCCTCTTACCGCCTCGCGCAGTCACCCGGTTCTGTGAAATAGTCAGGTTATATTCCAAAAGTGGTGCCGTTTTCAGAGCCCAACCCCTCCGGCGTCTTGAGAGTCACGGCATGTAAGAGGGTCAGGTGCGCCGTGTCGCCTCTCTGCCTGAAAAATCTCGCACCTGCTTGAGGTGACGGCGCCCATAAAGCCATATCTCTATAACTTCCACTAATACACATTAATCTGATCCTAATCCAAATCAAGCAGGGTTTTACACCCTAAGATCCAGGATTAGGCAGACTTTGGCTTAGTGAAACCACATGGAGGAATGCGGGAGGGCAGCCCGTGTCCTCTTCCTCTTCATGAGAACTCTAACTAAGTCATTAATGACGGACTGTATAAACATCTCAAAGCAGTTTGTTTGAGGGCAGGTAATTAGGCGGGGACTCCTAATGATCTGCTTTGCCCCGACTGCTCTTCCTTTAATGACCTAAAAGCGCTGCTTAATTGGATTAATTAAGAAATCCATCTGACGTCGATAGTTTGTAATTCGCCGCGGCTGCAGCTTGACTGATATGCGTGTCTGAGCGGAGAATCAGAGGATTTAGATAACTTTCGTAAACCTGAGGATTCATCCCGATGTCCTCTGCGTCACCCCTTGCGGTGTTTCAAATTCCTCAGGAGTTAACTGTCTCACCACGCCTCCGTTTAGACAGTCAGGAGACTTACGGCTTGCTGATAATGTTGTGATGGCTTATTTAGCGAGTGACACACTGTCTGTCAAATTGTCCGTCAGTGTAAGCTCTGGAAAACGTATAGTCAGACAGAGTTAAGCCATCTACACTAAGAATACTGGGAAACATAGCTTCATATAAGCTTTTTAGTCTGGAGCTGGCTGATACTAGAAAGCAGCGGGCGTGTCGAGGATATTACACTCCTGGGTCAGTCGGTGTAGTGAATGCATCTTGTTCTGACAGTTGACGTCGAGGACAAACATTCCCCATTGCCAGCCTGTGCTCAAGTTTATAAATGGGGTGTCCTTATGGGTTGAAAGGCGTTGCCTAGTTTGTGTCTCGCGGTGCGCGTAGAATTCCCGCAGCTTTGCTTTGTGTTGCGAAAAATGCAAAAAAGTTTGTACTGCAGGGCTCAGTGATGAGCGATCAAATTACATAACGCTTATCCAGATTCGATTTGACACTCTGGATGCGTGTTTACTTGATCTGGCGTCACCGTGGATTAGTTTCCCCATGACTCCACTAATATACATGTGAAGGGGAAGACGGAGAGGTGGGGACTGTGTTTGTGTATGTGTGGGGTGGCGAACGGGGGCTTAAGGAATCTCTTCATCCTCTTACCCATCCCCCGCACTTTTTTTTGTTTTGGCCCAATTTTTTTTTTTTTTTTTTTTTTTTTTTTTTAAGACTTGCCTTTTTTGTGGCTGGTCAGCACCGAAGCCTTTTCTTAAATAAAGCAGGCCGACATGCAGAAAAAAAGCCTGTGGGGACGGGGAGTCCGCATTGTGTCGCCTTAACGGGGCGATTGAAAGGCATGGAGGAGGGGGAAGAGAATGGTTCGTGAGGGACGGAGGGTGTGTGAGGAGTGGAGAGTGGTATTGGGGGTGGGAGTGCGGCTACACAAAGGCTACCCCGGGGTGTGGAAGGGGGGGTGGGGGGGGGTGGAGGGAGGACGAAGGAGTCAAACATACCATGATACACCAGCTCTGGGAATTCTCTTGATCTGGCTCTCCGTGCTCACATAGCGTATTCCTTCTGGTCCCTCATGGCACAGAATGTGCTGATTAGTGTGATAGTGGTAGGAAAACTGTGAGGCAAGGACGCCGGTGTTGTGTTTTTTATTTTGGTCTTCTTTCAAAGGTGGACATCTGGGGAGAGGTGAGGTTGATTTTTAAAAAGTGCTGAGCAAACAAATGATCCCGGTACAAAGGCGTCAGTGTGGCATTGAGGGTTTGGTTTTGGTGTGGGACGGCCAACGCGTAGCGTCTAAATTCTGCATACTCAGGAACTCCCAGAAGGCTTGCCCCGGGCCCGCTGCGGTGGTGGAGAAGCCATGCTACCGTGGGGCGCTCTGCCTTGTGCATTTTAAAAAGGCCTCGGACCTCCCTCCCTTTCATTTTCTCCACTGGGGAGACTGAGAGGTGGCATTGAGGACAGCCTTTCCCCAGTATCCTTCTTTTCTTCCTCACTCCCTGAGCTCAGGCCTCCTCCCAGCCTCCTGTGACCATTCTATTACACTCACATTGCAAGGCCTGGATACACTTTTGAAATGCTAAACCGCTCTTTCGTTATAACTGACAGGGGAAAATACCATTAAAGAGGCTGAGAGGAATAGATTAAATTAGCAGTTAAAAGAGAAACTGCTAATTAGTTGATTAATGTCTCCAGTTCCTCCCACTCTCAGCTATACTGTCGAGTTAAGATTCCCTCCGGTGACAAGCTTCTCCCTCCCAATCAAACATAAGTTCCTGTTTATTTAAAATCTCGAGAACTGTTCTGAAATTGATGTATTGAGAGATTTGTGTTCAGCAGCCACTCTCATCTCGAGCTGCATCAGCAACTTTATGTACCCTGGTTCTCCTGAGGGCTAATTCTGTCACACAAAGACAGTGATAAAAGTAGGAGGGGTGCGTTCTATTTAAGAGGAAGTGCTGGAAAACATAATTAATGAGAAGGTGACCTTGAAATCCACTATTATAGGACTGCTTTCGCAGCCGCTCCCACCATTCAGCTGTAACCATGGTGAGGAGGATTCAAATAACTGGGTGAATTTCCAGCGTGTAAATACACAGTCGCTCTGAGTTGGGAGATTAACTCTAATCCAGATCTATTATCAGGCTTGCCCACTTTCTGCAAATTGGTGCCATTTTTTTCTTAAACCTGATGTCACCATTGAAATGAGCACAATAATCCCGAGCACTTTTATTTTCTCCGCTGCTGATAATGTGTGTAGTGCCACTTTCTCGTCCTCCCTCTGAGCTGGAACACTGCTTTTGACTTGAAGTGAAAGCCTCTGGGTTTTCACCTTTTCAAGAAGCTTTTAAACTATACTTTTCAATTTCAAAGGACTCACGGAGCTGTTTATCACTCCTCTCTTTCACCATTTCGGTCGCCTTCCCACTGTACAGTCGTCACCCTCTCTCCCTCCCACGCCCCCCTCCACCCTCCCTATTCAATGGGAGCTCTAATTGAATAACAATCGCAGTCACCATGTGAGAGACAGGTTCTTCAGGCTCATGGCACAAGATTGCTTTTCACATTCGGCCGCACGTCTGTCACCAAGTCTTAATCGGAAGCTCCGTAGGTTTACAGCCTCACCTCCACTTCCCCACATGCACTTGGTTTCGGTAATCTCACCTTTTTTGGCTCGGGAGACTTTGTAGCAGAATGTTTGAAGGTGCTCTGTGATTAATGCTGTAACACTTGACTGCTATGGTTCTGTCTGACATTCAGTGTTGACAGCCGGCGTTTATCCTTCACTCATAATGTTCCCATTCAGAGCATGCTATTCACTTCCTCCTCCACCTCTGCTTAATGCTTTAATGATAATGACGGGCACGCACATATTTGGCTTTCTCTTTCTGGTCCAAATTATTCAAAGCATTATTTTACTTTGACTTTGATTGAGCTGAGCTTATGCTTACTTTCTTACATGGCCTTTATATTTGCACTTCTGCTCTTACTTGTCTCTTTTGAGTTCACACGGGGAGAGAACACCCTTCATGATAGATACAATAAAGCATAAATTATGGATTTCAAACCATACAAAGCATCGGCTGCCTCACTGCTGATCACTTTTTTAAAGGAGCTTTAAGGAAAAATCGACGTAATGCAGTGTCAGTGGAAAGTACAAGACGTGTCCTCAGGCTGGTTATTTCCGCTTACAAAACAGTCTGAAATGCTGTCGGTGATAGGGATATTTTGTCTCTTGCATTTGTCATCACAGCTGTCTTGCACATATCTGATTTCCCCCTGCCTCCTCACCCCTCCCCCGCCTCCGACTCTGAAGGAAGACAGGTTTTCTTTTTATTCAGATGTCTGACAGAGGTTCCAGTGTCAGGTGTATAAAACTGACAGATGGGAATTAAGGACTGGGGATACATCGGTGATCAAGTCATTTTCAGTTACGACACGGAAAGAAAACACAATTTGTTAGATACACCGTGTACCTGGACAGTTGGTGTGTGTTTAGTGGGGAGGACTTGGTAAGTGGGTGCTGGAAAGCCGACAGGCCAGTGAGCAGTTGTCTGCAGAAGGAAATTTAATTTTAATGCCAGACTGGGCACAATCTCCTCTCTGTGGACGTCTAGAAAAAGGCTTGCTGGCAGCCCTCGCCCCTTCATTAATTTTGACCAAATATTTACTGTGCATCACATGGCATGCCTTACATCCCGCTCTCGTTTTTCCAGGCCAGGTTTGAACAGTTTGGGGCAATTTGTGTTCCATTTAGCTGGACCCGGGCCATGCCCCACTCAGCAGGCCCGTGCTGGTGTCTCTGGGATCTTGCCACATGAGAAACTGGCTCCACTGAGTCTTAACCTACTCTATGCCTCTGGGAGCCACGTTTCACTTTAATAGTACCTTGCATCCACAGGCACAGTGTATGAACCGCCGTCACATATGTGCACGCACATGCACAAGCTTTCACACATTGACAGTCAGATGCTATGTGCTCCGTGCTTACCCTTTTAACCTAAAGGGTACCCGGTGGGAAATGAGCCAAGTTTCTGCACTCAGACATTACCGCTGTACCCTCGTCTGAATGCTGTAACTGAAATTCCCTTTCAACACCCAGCTGTCTGAGATTTGCTTTAGAATGTGTTTGGCCGAACATTTAGAATAGCCTACATAAGGTCATCGGCTCTGCTCTCAGGGACTGTAACATAACACCGGTCCAACAGTGGGCCCGTATCAGCCGCTGCCATCAACTAAATAACATTTAAAAAGCATTAGGTGCTTTTTGGCCGTGCCTGCCTCGATTCACTTTGGCATCTCTTCAGAGCTGTTCTTTTTCTTGGCAGTGCGCCCAAATGCCATACTCCCCGTGGCTGGACTGTGCCAGCTGAGTGTGCTGCTGGTCCTTCTTCAGCCCCTCCCCTGCCTTCCCAACTCCCTGCCACCTATCCCACTCCCCTCATGGGTCGGTCACAGGAAGGGAAACTGCAGCCAGCACAGAGTGACCTTGGGAAGAGCAGACCACCGCACCATATTGTTATGGAGGAAAAACTGAGCAGACAGCAGATTTTGAATTAAATTAAGCACTTTGTGTGCATTAACCCCACGGTGGTGTTTTTTAATCCTCTGCGATCGCTGCGTAATATAATGTGCGTTGGAGCCAAAACTTCCCTACCCGTGTTAAAGGCATGTTTAACTGTTTGTTTTTCGAAATACTACACAAGTCGTACTGCTGAAATCTAATTTATTAATCTCTTGAGGATTTCAAGTCTAGCAGCTCATGGAGGAAGAAGTCAGCAGTGAAACACCCGCTGTCCCCTGTTGGGAAATAAATGTACCAGCATATTCAATTACCCCTGCTTCTCCTATCCTGCTGTTGCAGGCTGCTTTGATGTATCACTGAGAATGCGCTGGTCAAACCTCATTAAAAACAGGCAATGCTGGAAAACAAAAACAAGAAGTAATTGCCCACTCACGCTCCCCTGTGCTCCTGTTTTCCACAATCCCCCCCCATGCCTTAAACCTTGACTGTGCTGCATACGGACGCTTCTTAATAGAGGGTCTGAGCCTGGCACATGCTAATTACGGCTCTTTCCCCGGGATCTCTGCTCTGCTGAAGGAGACATCCTCGACACCGGTGCTAGAGTTCTTTCAGGCCGGGTTTTTCTTCTTCTAGGTCATCCCTGTGAATATGCAGGGTCAACCTGAGGAGCCTGCGAGTCTGCTCAAAGTCACCCACAGACATGCACGCTGTGAATAGATTGATAGATAGGTACCAGACAGACTGACATGCACACATAAAGACAGGCCCGGCTCTTTGCTCGCATCCAGCCTGCTCTGTTCAGCCCATCTGCCTGCGTGGTCTCCAGAGCCAATTTGACAGGCAGCTTCTTAACAAGCACTCCAGTCTTTTCCACTACAGATTTCCTCCTTGTCTCAGGGAATGGATATAATAAAGCATAGGAACTGTGTTTATCCTGCAGGAATGAATTCTGCCCTCGTGGCCTTCTGCAGAGTTTTGACAGCTTTTATTTGTGTCTAATGACACTCGCTGGAGCAGCTTGGCATCAGGAGGAGCTACAACTCATCCACAATTGTGTCCCCTGGGTTCTGTTGAAAATTCATTATTGTATGGTATATATTCCCCTTGTCATGTCTTTTCTCAGATACTCCCTGTTTATATGTTGCTGAGAATTTATGTGACGGCACTATGGATATTTAAATTGTGAGAGGAAAGCCATTCATCTTTAACTTTCATTCATGAACTTTCAGGGGGAAAAAAATAATTTTTAAAGACGAAACAAAGATTTCCTTGTCGTCGTCAGTTGATTTAATGGGTGTTTCACAAGTATCAGCACTCCTTTATCAGACTTGAGATCGCGCCTGGTGTTTTCCAAATGTGTCAGGCCCATTTGGAAAAAGCCTGGAGCAGAAGTGGAGATACTGCTCCTATTGTCATAGCTCCAGATGGGGGGCCCCCAGAGCAGGATGGTCCCCAGCCTCCCGAAGGAATCCTCCACTGGGGCTGTCTCAGGGAGAGCCGGGGATGTGTTCCCCAGCTGACACAGCCACGAGCCGGGGCTGGTGCTCCGGGCCGAGGAGAGCCTTTGTTGGATCGCATCCTGATGAGCAGCCTCGATTATATCAGAGCCCTGGAGCCGGTGTTGTTAACCTGTGGCCCTGAGCAAAGCAGGGAGTGCTGCTTGTTTATGGCGTCGTCAGCAGATTTGACGCTCCTTTATTGTTTATGACAAATGAGTATCAGGAGGATCAAAGACAACAGTGATAACGTGATGCTGATGGATCTGAATAGTTTATCAGTCGGCGTGTAAAAACTGTTGTAAACTGGAGCAAGTCTTGTGATTTCTATTGTTCAGAACTGAATGAACTCTGATGGAAGCCTGGCACAGTCTGATGATTTTTTTTCTTTCAATGATTACCTCCTTAACCTTGCTCAATGTCTTGGCTCTAACAATAACAAAGGAGCTTTGTGTCAGGTTTGCATTACAGTCAACAGAAGCCATATACCGCTCAAATATCATTAGCGGCGTTGTAATCGTCTGTGAGCGTGTGGACTTAGTTTCTATAACAGCAAATACAGATAAACAATCAAACAGCGTCGTGTTGGGTTGCAGTGTTGTGCGCTAACTCTCAGATGGTGTGTTTCAGATGTGCTTTGATTTAAAAAAATAAAAGTGCTAAATTGGACGGTGGTACTGTTTTTTTGGAAGCCGATATCTGTTCTCAAGTGCTGCTGTAGTATCAGCGAGGTAACCATACCCTGCTCTGTTTGGTAAGCGGAGACAAAGAGATGAGGAAAGAAAGAGGCCATAAAGATATCCATCATCCCCCCGACTCCGACTCCCCACCTCTGGGTCCCCGCACACACTCACACGCAGGGCTCTAATCCTGCCTCTTAGGACTGTAAGCGATAGCCTTGTGTAACATTAAAAACAGGTCTGATCTGATGCAACTGGCAAAGTCATTCATGCGCCACATTCCAGGGTGGGATCCTGATGTGGAAGCGGGACGAGATTCAGTTCCGCTTTCCTGTTAATGTCATCTGATCAGCAGGTGAACGCTACCTTGCCTTTTCTCTGCGCTTCCGTCTCTCCCTTGCTCCCCAGTCTTATCTCTGCCCTCTCTCTCCGTTATCTTCTCTAATTCAACAGAAAAGGGTGCCTTTTCTTTTGCTTTCAGTCATTTATTGGCCCGGCACAGTCCCGAGCGGGCGTGTCTCCAGTCTCCGCCTGGCTACCCACGAGGGACACGCCCTCTGCTCTTATCTCTGCCATAAATCCCTCTTAAGTCCCCTAATCACAGATTAATGGCACTGTAGATAGGGAGTGCCCTACTGTGCTCGCTCTTCCTTATCACAGACCCATATTCCATATCTCTTCCTTTGCTCAGCTGGACATCTGATACGGGCCATGATGATATGGCTTGGGCTCCTGCAACACCTCTCAATTTTAGCATCTTTCTTTATGAGATCCCGCGACCTTGAGCATTTTTATGGGGGGGGATTAAACTTTACCACGCTATTGTTCAAAGAGTCGCATGCAATGCAATCCAGGCCGGCAACGTTTGTTTTATGGCGAGATTTGAACTGAATGACCAAGCATTGTGGAGGTGTTTTTATCATTCAGGGAAGTGGACACACTATCCTCTCTCCCTACATCAGGGGACAGAAGAGACAACATCTAAATGGCCTCCCTGCCCCTCTCCCCTGTGAGTTCTCTGGGGTAAAGGGCAGGTGCCTGGCTCCTTTCCTGCTTCTCAAACTTTGCCAAGATATTAGCCATGGAAAAGCGCCATGAGAGACAGAGGCGCATTTATTTTTCTTTGAGGGAACGCACTGGACCTGAACTTATTACTTCAGCTAGGTGATTGTTTTTGTCTGTCTTTTGGCCTGCCTTTCTGCTTCTTTCCAGCTTTATGCAGAGAGTGATTAGTGATGAAACTGTAGTAAACCCGATGTTGCCTGTGGGGGTACATGAGCTCTTAATTGTAAAGGGCAACCATGCTGTGTTTAAGGAATGACCTGGCCTCTGATAGAGCTGACCCTGTCTAGCTTTTTCTTGTCCTGAGGCTGCGCAGCGTCTAGGGTTTTCCGGTCCAGGGTCATCATCTATGCTTTCAGTCAGAGCAGTTAGATCGATTGCATTCTTCCAGCTTTGCAGCACCACAAATAAGATGTTATTGCATTGTCTTGGCCATTTACAGGAAATGATCTCAGTGAAATTCTTCCATTAGTAACTCTGGGAGTTATTATGTAATTAGACATAATTAATTGTTCAGCTTTTGTCAATAGTATAAGGAAGTGAGGCTGCCGAGGGTCTGTAGCTCCCCATAAAAATCTGCATTATTAAAACCAGAAGTTAAAGGCCCAGTGTATAGGATTTACAGGTATTTACAGTGGCTCAAGGGAGCGCCTTTCACATTTTTCGCACGTTTAGTGGCCACTGTAGGGGAGGGTGAGATGAGGGGTGTTCAGTTGGTTGCAGTCTGCACACATTACCATCAGATGCTACTAAATGCTAGTAATAACATCTATATCTAAAAACTGTTTGATATAAATCACCTTCGCCATTTCAATTAATACAATCACCATGAATGTCGTCCAATAAATAGTATGACAAAAGTTTCTACTCTCCCCAAATCCGACTGACTTCCACAGCCCTCGTCGATAGTTTGCCCCAATTTAGTCAGAGGGAAGTATGAGTGCCCTGCTCAGTAGGTCAAATTATGTTCCAATATATTTGCATGATAGATAGCCGTCTGTATCTCATGCATATAATTTTTTTTTATCAGATTAAGGAAGCCGGCTTATCTCGTCGAATATGGATTCACAGTAACATCTACTCACGTTGCAAGGTGAAAATCTAGTTTTGCCCCTTAGACACAGATGAATCAATATGAAGCTGGTAGCCAAAATGTTAATATGCATTGTATGCCTGATGATCTAATGGACAGCTGAATGACCTTGGATTCTTGAGAACCATCACAAATCTCGTGATGCTGCCAAATCTGTTAATGATTGGAGGATGGAGAGAGCCTGGATACCAGAGTGGGCAAACACCCTGGAGGTCTTTATGATTCCTAGGATGCATACAGACACTCTGCGGGTCAGTGTCTGGGTCTGGACCCTTGTGGTGGCTGTATGGATGGGTCTGAGGCTGTGCTTGTTGTTGCTATTGGGCCCTCATGGTTTTGTTGTTCATTACTGAGATTGCTTTTAGCAGCGAGAGAAAAGTCACAGAGAATTGTAGGTTTTTTTAATTACCTCCACAGCAAGCAAAGGCTCCCTGAAGGAGAGTTTGACTGTGTGTGTGTGTGTGTGTGTGTGTGTGTGTGTGTGTGTGTGTGTGTATGCGTGCGTGTGCGAGTAAATGAAAAGAAAGAAACACAGAGAGCTCCAGCAAGTGAGAGAGTTAAGGGAGAAGGAGAATCTTGCCTGAGGCTCCAATCGATCGGATCCCTGCAGTAGAAGTCCCAGCTTCCCTTTGGTGAGGCTGTGTATTGCATTAGCTCATCTCACATTTTCTGTCTGGAAGGGAAGAAGGGGGGAAGTGGGGGATAGAAAATAGGAGAGAGAAGGTTGAAAGCAGCAGAGGAGAAGGAAGGGCAGCGCTTTGAAATAAAGGGAGGGCTGGACGACTCAAACCGGAGCGAGAAAGAGACGCCGAACTGCTCGGTTCAGGAGTGAAATGTGCACTCCGCTCTTGCTTCTGTCTCAGATTCGGTCCTCAGTGCGTGCGAGTGAGGTTAGCTTGTTGGCCATCTTCTAATGGCATGCACCTGTAGAGGGGGAAGCACAGAGTATTTGTGCCATGACAGAATAATCCTTTTCGCTGCTTGTGTCTTTTTCCCCTGGCGAGGGGTAATGGAGCTGAAGTAACCAGGGTCACTCACCGTGTCTGTGGGGATCAGAGCAGCAACACACACACACATGCATGTGCACATGGTGAATTCAATAAGGAACAAGGAATGCATAACAGCGTTGTGTAAATGATACATGCTCTCATCCACTCGCAGCTCAAAACACACACCCTCGCAGGAATCGTGCTTATTAGTGCTCAGTATGAACTGCCAAATATTTATTCACCAGCTTCCCCTGTAACAGGATACTGTACCTCTATATTGTATTCTCACTCTGCTACTTTACCATGCAGATCCGGCATAATCATCTACAGTAAACAGCCGCTGATCAAACACAGCACTGCCGGCTGCACAGCTCTCCGCACAGTGGGCTGCATCTAAATAGTTAATGGCTCCCCCATAAAACCCCAAAACTTCAGACCATTTCAAATTAGAGAGGAGCTATCTAAATCAGGAAGGGAACAGGCTGGGCAGATAGCAGCGGAGCTCTTCAAAGTCCTATTTAATAAAACATATTAGCCTGCCTTGTCTGGTGAAGGGCGGTTGTAGCGGTGGTGCAGGTGCTGTGGTGGTGGTAATGGGCTTGTGTACGATACTAGCATAGCGAGGTGTGTTAGCTCAGCGTGACCGAAGGGCTGGTCCTCGTTAGCATATGGTCCGCAGGTTCAAACGCTTGTGACGGGAGCAGGCTGCAAATGGAGGTTAATTAGTCGGTTTAGAAGGCTCCAGTAGCCAAGATGCACAGATAAGTATTTTTATGTGAACTTTACTCAAACTAATTCATTCTTGCTAAAGGCTTTTTATGCAGCTCTATTTAATTCTCCATCTGGTTTTGTCTGTCTCAGAAAGTTTTTAATCTCTACAGATATCTTTTCTTACCCACAGAATATCAGTAGAGTGACACGCAGAAAGGAACAAAACAGTTTTAGAATTACAGGGATTACTGTGAGAGACTTTTTTGTCGTGCTGTCCCCAAATAATTGACCAGCAAATGATTGTCTTTTGTCTTATTGCCCTGAGTACAGTGTTTTTTAGTCTACTGGACAGTTTTCTATTGCACTGCATCTGTCATATTTCACCATTGTGGAGCTGAACAAGAGGCAGAAGCATATTGCAATTATTTTGATAGCTATTGCAATTGCAATAAGAGTCACAGATTTGGTGAGAATAGTAAATCTTGCATTTCATTTTTACTGAAAAATATTCTTGGTGAGTACGAATGCCCATGTGAAACAAAGTAGTAGAATACCTTTTGCGGCTTCAGAGGAAGCTGCTTGTAATTGTAAAAATTGCCCCGGGTGATGTCACTCAGTTGCTAAGTTGCATTGTGGATAATGTAGGCACCATGTTTTCAAAAGGAAAAAGAATGTGTGGAATAAAAGAGGCTGGTTCTGCTCTGTATTGATTTTCATCATTTGTTTTTAAACTGTCCATAATGAGTCCAGCATTGTTATAAGTGTGCGATGCTACGAGACTGCTTTTACAACCTGGGGCCTACATTACCCACAATGAAACCTAGCCACTTAGTGACATCACTGAAGGAAACTTACCAGATTACATGCAGTTTCCTCTGGAGCCGCAAAAGGCTTTCTACTACTATATTCATATATGCAGCAGTGTTTCCCAAGAGCTGTAAACACACTTTCATGTGTAGTAAAGATTGGTGGAGTTACCCTTTAAGACTAGCTCATTGGCTATTAGGTCACTTCTCCCACTATCATTGTACCATACACACCCACTGCAGTTTGTGACCAGTAGTTGTAGAAAACACACGTGCAGCAAAATGTTCCCTAAGAAGAGCGTACACCAAGTCTCAAGGGAAAACTCAATGTTGCATAAGATTAATGTAAAAACAGGTGCAGAGGATGTATGTGTGAACCCTTTGATAGAAAAGTCAAGAAGTCTGTCTTCTCATAAACGTTTAAGAACTTAAAAAGACCCATGATCATGATGCCCTTCATTGACGTACTGGATTAATTATATTTAATTGACCGCGCTACACATTTGCATTGAAGTGATTAATCTTTCCACAGAGCTGTCATCCGTTATGCTGACTTTACCCAAAAAGATACAGCGACCACAAGAAGATGCCTCCTCAGCACCAGGTTTTCGAGGGGACTGGGGGGGATGGGCGGAGGGCACAGAAACGAGGCAGTGTGGCAAGTTCACGGGATGCTGGGCAAATTAATTGCAGGCCTGTGCCTCCAATTAGAGCCGACTCTCTTTAATTGGTGTTGAATGGGATCCAAAGGCCCTATGCTGGGAGATATGGCGAGTAGAGAAAAACACTCTGTCTTTCTCTTGCACATCCCACAGACACACACACACACACACATACACAAACTATTGTGTGTAGGCACACAATAAATTCACAGGGACCGAGTCCCACCCTTTAGGAATTAACAAGCTAATTTGCATGTAAAGCAGGTTGATAGCCACAGCTGACTGGTCGGAGAGAGCAGTGGTAATGGCCTGAGATAGCTCCGGGGTGGTAACCCCCTTGGCACTGCTGTGGGCGCTGCTGTCGGGTGCGTAGGTAATCTTTGCCCCTGCAGTGCATTTATATCTTATCTTTTATCTTTTCATTTCCTTTCACCTTAAAGGTGTGTCATATGATTGTTTACAGTTACAGCCTTTTCTTTCTGGCTCTTTGATCTGAGAAATGACAGAGTCACGCAGCTGGAGCTGTGCTCAGCTTTACTAAAGGAGCTGCTGCTGTAATTAAAGACTGTCTTTGCTCACAGATTGGCAGTTTATTTGGTCTTGACTTCTTGCAATTTCTACCTGTTATTGTACCTTCAAGAACTTGGTTTATAACTTTCAGATCGTATTGTCTGTATGTAAATGTGAGGCGTATATCAGTATTTCTTGTGGAGGAGTGAAGGCAGAAACCTTATGGAGCAAGTCTGTATTGTGTAGTACATTGCTCATCCAATCCAATCCAATCCATTTCATTTATATAGCATGAGTTTAAACAAACACAAGGTTTCCAAAGTGCTGCACAAAAGGATAAAACAGAGATAAAAATAAATAAATAGATAAACAATATGCACGTGTACACATAAAACAAATACAATCACATAAAAACACATAAAAATCAACACTCTACGTGGTGTAAAAAGCCAAAGAAAAGATCCTCACAAGTTGAGTATTGTGTTCCTGAAGCTGATCATGAAGCACAAAAAGGCATGATAGTTTGACATCCTCACCTCACAATCAATAATTAGAACAGGAACTTAAACATATATGTGGTGAACTCCGAAGAACTGAGTAGAATACTTACTCTGTACAGTAAAGCAAGTTCTTCCGATGACAATGTCTTGACAATCAGGCTCAGACATTGTCCGGTGTTGCCCTTTCGCACTCAACAGGAGATTTCTCTGTCAGACTGGTTCTCACCTCCTGGAAATGCTGTTTCTTTTGCGAAGGCTGGCGCCTGGGTAGCGGGTGGACGAGGAGGAGGAAGACAATGGTTCCACAAAAGAGGGGGACAATAATATACAATGCAAGGAAAAATAAGTATGAAGCAGCTACAATCACTTCGAAATGGTCACTCACTCGCTGTGCATTCTCCAGACAATGACTCTTGCAGGCCTAAGTGGGCTAATGACTGCACCAAATGATTCTAACATTTGTATGCAAATGAACACTTCAGGGGCTGAAGTCCAGAGTTGAATAAGCTCAAAAACAATTCATAGGGTAAATGTAAACTTTTATTTTTGTAATTTCTTCTCAGGATCCCGTCTGCGCCAAGAGGACACCCCACCCCGAATTGTGGAGCACCCATCTGACCTGATTGTCTCCAAAGGGGAGCCCGCCACTCTTAACTGTAAAGCAGAGGGGCGGCCAACCCCAACAGTGGAATGGTACAAGGATGGAGAGCGGGTGGAAACGGACAGGGACAATCCCCGTTCGCAGCGCATGCTGCTTCCCAGCGGCTCCCTCTTCTTTCTACGCATCGTCCACGGACGGCGGAGCAAGCCGGACGAAGGTTCCTACGTCTGTGTTGCCCGCAACTACCTGGGAGAGGCAGTGAGCCACAACGCCTCGCTGGAAGTTGCCAGTAAGTGCAGCATGTCCTCCTATTTCTTCTGCGCCTCTACTGTGGGTGTGAATGGAAGAGTTTGGGTTAAGATGCAGCTGAATAGCAGGCTCCAGTTTCCTCCACTGTTTCTGTGATCAATGTGTTCAGTGAGTTGGATAATCTCTTAGGAGATGGGCAGGATGTGTTTGGCCCAGCGGTCCCCGTAGGCCTGTGGAGCCTTGGGGGAGAAGTGGCCTGATCATTCCAGGGTGAGTGCTTCTCTAAAGGGCCCTTGGTAGGTGGTCAGGAGCTACAATGGGAACAAAGCCCTTTCTGTTTTGGCCCTGCTTCTGTTTTTTTGTCAGAGAGATAGATACGAGGTTTTATATCGAAAGGAATGCAATCATTGCATCTCGTTTAGTCATCTTTTAATGAAGAGCTTTCCTGCTCATTTCATCGAAGGATCAGAGATTCGCTTTATTGTCCACAACAGTCAGGCAACGAATGGCCGGCTTTGATGTAAAGTGGATGTAAGCATCTTCAGGGTCAACCAGCATGCTCAGAGACATATTAGCAAGGAATACGTTTACATTTAGTCAGTGGGTATGTAAGGTCGCAAGAGAAAGTCCTCTTTCTAAACCGTTTAGTCTTTTTGCGAGTGGCGACCTGTGTTGACAAATGTGTTCCTATGATTATTTAAAGGCTGCTTTCGTAGGTGAGGTCAGCTCTTCAGACATATTATCTCTTTGCTCTCTTGACTGGCTGAGAGTGAAGGCTGAGGAGGAGAGCTCAGATATCAACCGCTCTTCTAGCATGCCCAGAGGCTGTCACCAAGCCGCTCACTGTAATCTAATCAAGATGGGGAAAGAAAGAATTGTGTGTGTGTGTTTGAATGTGTGTGTGTGAGTGGATGTGAAGAGTGGGGGCGTTGGGGGGCTGGGCATGGGCTCCAGGCTTTTTGAGGGTAATGGTGGTCTTGCGTATGAGGTGTGGGTCAGATAGAGTAGTACTGCTTGGCGTGTATTTAAAGATTTAGGCTGTATTAGTGGGATCTCTTGAGTGTGTTTTCAATATTTTCCATCGTCAGTGTCAGTTAAGTGAAATGTGAAGTAAAAAGCATCAGATCAGAGACGTTTACAGGCTTCTTGATCATACTCTGGGTGTATTCCATGAGCCATTCTGTAAATAAGTCTCCCTTCAGATGATCAGAGAGGGGAGTAATACAGTGCAGAATGCCAGTCCAGTTGGTTTGTTGTCCTCATATATCCTCTGATATCTAATGCTGGCCAACTCGGCACAATTTAAACGCAATTATCCAAACTGCTTTAGAGGCGAAGTAATTTTACGAAATATGAAAATGTAAAATACGAGGGAACTCGAGTGTTTGGCACAGTTTTTGAAGTTTCCACAGGTCAGAATGCTAAAAATATGTTTCCCTAGTAGTAGATGATATACAGTGTTTATTTCAGAGGTGGGTTTTTCAAGTAGAAAAACAAGACAGTTGGCAGGACTCGCGAGGACCAGAGTACCACTGGCTCGGTCTCAAGTTTTGGGCTGCTTATTCTGTATAAGGTTCAAACAGACCCATAATGACAAGCCACTGCGCTCCAGCCCTCTCTCTCTCTCTCTCTCTCTCTCTCTCTCTCTCTCTCTCTCTCTCTCTCTCTCTCACTTAGTCGGTGTCTCTCACTCCCCTCTCTCTGCAGCTCATGCTTAACTACATATAATTATGTTGTCGGAGCAACCGGGATGGAACCCTGCCGGAGAAAAGAGGCCGTAGAAAAAGAAAAAGGCCCAGACGCACTGAAACTCCTTTAAAAGGCTCCTTTTAAACTCCACAGTGAAGAAACTACAAGCAATAAATGTGACTCATGAGGGCATAAATGAGTTTTTTTATCGAGCATTTTCGATCCCACGTTGTCCTTAAAGATGCTTGTCACACCTTAAGTGCTATGCATCGAGCACTGTAGACAGAGTGTAAGCTGAGGGAACGACCAGGCTTTTTAATTTCCAATGAAACGCCAAAGAAGGAAGTCGTGGGTTTAATTGTGTTGACTTTGCCTAGCGCTCCCCCCGCTAACGCTTTCACTTTAAAAGCTAAAAACACAACTTTTGGAGATGTTATTACAAGAGCGGGGCTTTTACAGTTTCCCTTACTCACCAGCGATTGTTAACATAATCCAAGTTTCAACAGGTCCTGTTTTGTCAGGCTAGGAGAGCTAACCCAGTTTGTTTGGTTTATCATTAACCACATGTACAGTGCAGCCCGCAATCTCCCTATCTCAGACTCTTAACCCAAAGCCGGGGCTAATGCATTTACCATGATTCCTGTTTGCCTTGTGTATTCAAACAAGCTCAAGATAGGATTCTCGTCCTATTAGGTTATTGTTTTCTTTGTATTAGAGATGTTGACGTCAAATAATGAACTTCCTTTGCACACAACGGCTGCCAGTTGATAAAGACCCAGGAGCGAGACCGCATTGATATTTGTCCTGCAATGTTGCTAGACCGTGTTTTAAACAATGTGATTATGTTCCTGTAACCTGTGCGTCTTTAGATGCCAATGAAGTTTTCGGCAAACACGAAAGAGCAGGTAATAGGTAAGATTCTCATTCTCATTTAGCAATTACTGACGGACACATAGGCACGATACAGTGTGTGTGCGGCCCTCTGTATACTCTGTGAAATGTCACAGTAGTTTCCTTTGCCCAGTGCTCTGCGTGAGGCCCTGAGAGGCTCTATGAATAGCTTGTTTCTCTTTTCCTGGATGCGGAGATAGCAAAGTGAGGTAATGGACGGCACACTGCTCCACTTGAGCAGGCGATAACCTCAGGGCCTGCTGTCTAGTGGCCTGGCTGACTGCTTGGTGCTGACCGCACAGGGTTGGCTGGAGGCCTCATATCCACACATACAGACTCCTCACTCGAGAGGCAGGGTTTACATTCTGCTGCCACTAACAGCAGAAGCGGAGGGATGTTTACTTGAATTTGGTCCATTGCACATAACTCCACGCAGCCAAGTTTATCTCAGAATTGCATTCATCGTCTTGGTGCTTCTGTGAAGTCTCTCGTCGCCGTGTGCAGTCAGCTGGCTGTGTTGACTCTGATTTTTGTCAGGGGAGGTCAGGGCTTCACATGTGTCAAAGGAGGCACAGTTCATCCTGACAGATTTGGGGCCATGCCGAAGGGTCATCTGCAGAGCGGAGGACAGTTGGCTGGCATGCGCCAGTCTAAAGGCAGCGTGGTCGCCTCCCACTGATTTGAGGACTCGCCTGTCTCTCATGCAGGAAATCCATTGTCGTACATCTGTTGGCCCTCACAGACTCGGGGTCTTTGTGTTGCCCCCCTCCCCTCGACACGTAACATCTGAGTTACTCACGTCTAACATTTATTCCATCCATTTTCTCACCTAACTCTTTTCTTTACAACTCATTTTGTTCTCCACTGCTACCCACTCAAACAGAGCAAGTCCTATGACTGAAGACAGCGTCTTTCACCACCCGGTGGCAAAGCAATTATTTATTTGTCATGGTGTTTGCGTTTCATTAACTCATTACAAGGGTGGCAATATAGTGCAACAGCTCTCTGTTTTTGAATTTCATTGACTTGCTCACACCTCTCTCTCCATTTTGGTCATTTTAGCGTATAATGTGGACTCCTTTTAACCTCTATGTTCTGCTCGGCAAGAACAACTTCCAAACGTAAAATGAGTCTATGAGGTGAGGAGAAAGAAAAAGTGACTGAGGTAGAAAAAAAGAAACAGCAGAGAATGAGAGAGCCAGAAGTGAAGGAGGGAAAAAAAATCAGGACGGCTAACCCCAGCAGAAGCAGCAGTGAGTGTGCTGGCAGTGTGCCAGGGGACTGGAGGCAGAGTGTGTTACAGCTCTGTGGCAGTTATTTGTCTCAGGGAGGTTCAGAGCAAATTGGTGCAAACGGCACAGCCAGGGTCTGCTTCATGAGTCAACATGCAGCTGAGGCGTGGGCTCCACACCACAGACTCTCCTTGGCCTCCAATCCAAATCTGTTTTATGTTGGAATGCAGACCCTTCCATAATCCCAAAGCCCGATGGTGTGTGTGTGGTTCACCAAGAAAAGTCTGTTCAATGCTAGTGTGAAAAGTTCTGAATGCATTCTGCTGTCTTTAAAACCAATCCATGTTTATTAATTTAACAGATTATGTGTTAATTTTAGCTTATCTCCCTTGCGAATGTGTTGTTCAAGGCTGTTTCAGTGCAGTGCTGTGTCTCTTGAAATTACAGTACATGGGGAAACAACTGGCTACTGTCTAATTACACTCCCCACAGCACACAACTGTCAGCTCAGTGTTTGTGAAAAACCTCTGCAGTCTGAGATGTGTTCCACACACGCATTTCAATTAGTCTTCTCTTAATCCATATATGCATGGAACGATTTTTATCATGCGTGTTGCGTGTGGCCTGTTGGCCGTAGCATATTTAGCACTTCGGGGCGTTTGCATAAATCAATGAAATCCATGTGATTAAAACCGCGGCATCTATTTGCTGCCTTCGGTCGATTCCTAATGCCAATTTAAGTGGAGAATTTTTGCGGTACGCAGCGAGGCCTGCATCACAAAAAAACGTGTGCTGCCTCTCGTTTCATACTGCGCTCGTTAGCGACCTGGTTGACCGTCTTGCGTGAGTATGTACAAGACACATCCCGGCAGGGATTGGCAGACATAATTGACCCAAAATGCAGATGTCACTCCGTGCTGTGACAGCAGCCTGGAGTGAAGAGAAGACGATGCTCATGTCTCTTTCAGTCATGTCAAAATGTGTCAAATGTCACACTGATTTGGGAGATTTTTCGAGCTTTGGTTTTCACAAACATAAAAGCGTAAACTCGCCCACACGCAGCCCTCCCCCGCAAAAACTAATACTGCCGGCTAGATGTGGGGCCAAGCGCTGAAAATGCTCACCGCAGGAAAGAGAGCAGCGTAACAGCAGATAAGAGCCAGAGCAGAGAGGCAGGGGCAGCTTTTTAACAGAGTTTTAGGTGCTTTGTGTGGTTTTAAAGCGAACGCTGGCACCGAGCCTAACGAGAATCTCACGTCCAGCGGATTGAGAGAAAAGTTGAATGGATTGGCTCATAAAAGAATGAAACGTTGGACAGAAAGAAAGATTGGATGAAGCAAGACTTCCTGTGTTTGGAGGGTGCATGAGTCTGTCTGTGTATGTGTTTGATTCCATCAATCTGTCAGGGTGTCTACACTGGTCTAGTGAACAATGTCTAGCAGAGTGTTGTATGAAGGAGGGTTTACATGAGCTAAAGGGGCAGGTGTACAGACATGGGGAAAGGAGCCTGCCCAAAGTCCCATCAATCACTCCATGCTCCACCCGTTGCTGACAGCCTACTGGGCCAGGGAAGACAGGGAAGACATGGCCCCCCAAAAGTACACCGGAACCCCCTTTATCCCTCCTTCTGTCTCTTTCCCTCTTACGGAAACACGGTGGAGACAAAGCTGGCCGCTGTTTGTGATTTAGAGACGAGGAAATCAACAGAGCCAGAAATAATTTCATGTGATTCCCGTGATTCCCCACTCTGTATCTGATCATCTGTGTTAGATTGTCACGGGTTGCGCCATAAAACAGTAAATATAGAGGCTTGGTGAATGCGGTATTTTTTTAATGACAACATAAAACACTTCCACAGCAGGCGTAGCTTGCATCGGTCCCTTTTAGTGTGACAGATATTTAATTATTAGATGTATAATTAATCTCGCGCTCTCTGCAGATATGGAATGACATGCATTAGATGTGCTAAACACAGCTGTTCCACACCGACATCCTCTTTTGTTTTTTTGCCTTTTCGGGTCTCCCCTCGGTGTGCATTCATGTAGAAAATGGCTGGCCCCTGTTAACCACGAAGGGAACGCTGACTTATGGAGTCCACTTTAAGCACTTTCCTCTGTTTCTGTGAAGGTTTTCGCAGTCCATCCATTTGAACACACTGACACTGCCCAGATACCTCAGGATGAAAAAGTAGCGCTACTGCACAGCTCTCTGTCCGGGTGTCTTCCCTAAACTCTCCTGCGTCAGAGCTTTTTTTTTTTTCTCCTTGTTCTGGTCGTCACAGTGACTGCTCCTTCATCTCTATGTAATCCTTGCCTCTGGCTATAGCACAGAGCAGGATCATGGGAAGGATGGGAGCAGGGTCCCAGGATAGTGAAGTATGATATTAACATTATGAAGTGCTAGTCTCGAGCAGATAAGATACAGTATGTGAGCTCTTGAGTCCAGTGGTCCTGTACTAGCACTCAGGAGGACCGCTGATAGCAGAGTACCTTCACTTCCTCTCCTCTTAAAACCAACTATACTGTGTGTGTGTGTGTGTGTGTGTGTGTGTGTGTGTGTGTGTGTGTGTGTGTGTATCTGAGTGCATGTTTCCGTGAGTGTGTTTTTTTTTTTCTCTGTGCATCTTTTATCTCCACGTTTCCATATTTGTCTGAGGTGTGTCACTGGCTCTCGTGATAAATGCTCCTGGTGGTAAGCTGTGTGTCAGTGCCTGTGAGAACCAGATGAATGTACGCTGCTGACTCTAATCTCTGCTTCTTCTGCGGAGACCTGGGTATTACTCTTGTTGTGAGGTGTAATCTCCTCTCGGCCTGAGCCTCTCCCCGTGGCCTGAGAGGGGCCGCGCAGATGTGTGTTTATGTGTCCGTGAGGTCCGTGCGTGCGTACGTGCTAGCATCCCGGTGTCTGGTCATATGACGAGGTGTTCTGCTCTGCGGACATGCTCTGGTTATTAAACCTGGGTTAAGCCTTCGGTTGAAACCTTCTATCATGCTCCTCGATCCGAGACGATGGAGTTAGGGGGGATTAAGGGGTTTGGAGGACGGAACTTCAGGGATTTTCAGCAAACATTTTGGCAAAGTTGGAAAAATGTGCTCAGGGGGCACGCTCAGTTCACTTAAGGTGAGCCTGCATGGACCTTGTTAAGGCCTATCTCTTCCCTGTTTACTCTCAGGAGACAGACAACCGATGCACCTATTGATAGTTTGTTACAGCGGGCAGGTAAGACATCTAGCTGTGACATCTAGCTTAAAAGTACAGCAAAGGTACAAAACCAGACCAGAGGAATGTCAGGCACATACTTTACAAGCTTGTGCCAAAATACTGATACATAGTTTCAGTTGCTTCTGTGCCAATGAAACAAAAAATCCCTGTTTCTTTTCTGAAGCATAGTAACAACATTCAGTTGTTATCACATACTGGAACAACAACAGTGATATACTCAGTTTAAGAGACAATGTACTGTTGCCTGATTGATGCAAGTATAATAACTGTCCCGAGGCTTTGAAACATCAGCGAGGATTACCTAGGAATATTCAAAGCTTTGACAGGGGTGTGGGTTTGGGGGGTGGGTGGATGCAACACACGCAAATCAAACTTGCAGTCATTATCTATCTATATTTTTACATATGCTTCTCTATTGCTGTTTTTATGAATCTAATGAGAGACAGGGACGGGAGGAGAAACGGGTCAAACTCGCGCTCGTCACCACGGACAACATTTTGGACATGGAGTAGAAATGCTTCCTCACTTGTTTGTGTGTGCACACATTTTGAGAGTCGTTAAACGCAGCAGATGAGCTCCATTTCTCTCTCTTTATCAGTACAGCCGTTGCAACTTTTCCTTCCTACAAATACGGATGCATCGAGTACCATGGCAACGGTCGAAGCTGCAAAGCTGCGGAGCTTCAAAGCACTCGGGTCAGCCCTAAAGTATATGGCACACATCTATTTTCTCCTCACGGACATGGATAGTATCTGTGATTTGTAGTTTTGTAGGGTCTGTGGAGGTGTTGAGACGCAGAGTTTTGGTCGCTCAGCTGTAGCAGGAAGACGAGCCGATTCTGCGCTGGGTTCAGTGGGCTGATAACACAGGAAACAGAGTCAGAGCCACACTGCTGTATCAGCCTTTATCTGATATAAAGTATGTTCCATTTCCAATATGTTATCTCCTCTTTCCTCTCCTCTCTATTTTCTATTTTTTTTTCCCACCATGTTGTTTTTTTTCCTAACACCGTCTCCTGTGAAATGCTGGAGAGAAAATGATTGAGGGGTTTGTTCCAAAACCCTTGTGAAGGAGAAGGCATGGAAAAAAAAAAAAAAGACATCTGAAATGTTATCTGTGTTGTAGCATGTTGCTGATCCCGGAGCAAGACAGACAGGCAGGAAGAGCTGGGGGAGCCACGCAGTAGACCCAAACACTGATAAAGATCGGCCTTGCGCTATCTGGCTACAAATGAAATGCGGTCAACTTGCTGCTGACTGCGAAACGGTCGCAGGCCTGCCATCAGTCAATGACGAACGCAATCATGGGATACATGATGGCATTCAGTTGTCATCTAATTGCCCTTGGTTGCTGTGGGAGCTAATCTGATCATTAAAGCAACAATTGGGAGAAAATAAGCTTCTCCTTGTCGTGCCATGGGTACAAGAGTGTGTCCTAAAATAGGACCAGTGTGAGTGAGAGTTGTGGCTCATTATCGCGGTGTAGTTCCTCTGGTATCCTGACCTTTATGTAACGCCGGCAGTTAATTTCTAAGACCCAGATTTCCACCATACTAGGTCTCACGTTACAAATGAAGGGATTGACTCCATTACCGCAGTAATGATGGACTAATGACAGAGGACGTAAAAAGAAACGGATGAGCCATAAAACAACACACCTTTTTTTAAAGATAATTGAAAGTATGCAGGTCATATCTTAAAGCTTGAGTCCGACTTGTTTAAACATCTGTCTCTTCTTATTAACTGAGAGAATGTTGTTTACACACCTCAGGCCTCGCTACATGTGCGGGGAACATAATCATCCTCAATGGAGTGTATGTAAACACATACAATAGTCTAATTAGGACCATAAGGAGAAGGGGCGGCTTGACTGAGCGATGAATAGAACAGATACACTCTCACCTCGTCTTTGTGCCTGCGTGACCTTTCTGAACAGGGTGTGGCAGGGACACAAAAGGGTCTCCCTGTAACCATATACTGCAGAAAGAGTTGGATAAAAGACAGACAGGGGGACGTCATGTGTAAAAGGAGAAAAGTAGAGAGGATCCATTCAAAATTCAAACAGTAGTCAGTTGCTGTGGGTAAGTTTGGAATAGCTGACATCTGACTCAGTGAGGCCCGGTATTGTATGACCGTAGTGCTGCTGTTAGGCTCGGGGTGACATTTCTATTCTCCCTGCCAGACCTCTCTCTCTCTCTCTCTCTCTCTCTCTCTCTCTCTCTCTCTCTCTCTCTCTCTCTCTCTCTCTCTGTCATGCACTAGTATCAGATTCTAATCTGTCAATGGTGCCTCGGCTCCATTTAGGCGATTGGCTCCCATCTGATGGATGGGACAGAAAGCCCTTTAGTCACCAGGGTGGGATATAGCGAGTACTTTTCCCAAAATTCTTCACTTCCTTCAAAATGGCTGAGCATTTGAATCTTATCTGTTGTCTGGTCGATATTGCCTCAACATAGTATTACATTTTTAGGCTGATTCGCAATACATGAAAAATATCTTGTGCAAAGAACTGGCCACCTCTTGATTTCATACTCCAAACAAATAGGGGGGCAGCACATCACCTGAGCAGCCGCTAACTGCTGCTAACTGTAGTTAGCTCAGTTGGACGTGCTCCTTTGATTTACTTAAACACTTATTTCTTCACATTCCGTTGATAATTTTAATTCATAAGTTCAGAAAATGACATCTCATTATTGTAATGCAGCCCTTAAAACCAGGAAAAGACAACACGTACGTCATATGACGATATAATGATATCCAAAATCTAAGACAACATAGAATTTCATATCACGATAACAATATAATATCAAGATATTGCCCGCAGCCCAAAAATGCCCCTTTCTTTTGCTTCTACTGTTGTGATAAACTATCATAAAGTAAGGCATTGTACAACTCACCTACTCCCCTACAGTTACAATACAACCATTAGGACATGCTTGGACTGCCGATAGTCGTGGTGTGGTAGCAGATGATCTCGGGACCTGGCCTTTGCGTCCAGTCTCATTTTTCCCTGCCAATGGGATTATCGGAGAGTGCCGACTCTGCAGGTGGACCTGTAAGTTAATTTGCCCCACTGTTTGGAGCTATAATAGCTTATTGATTGCCTGACAGAGATGCAAGACGCAGCGTAGAAGGGCACAGAGAGGGTAGAGAATAAGTTAATCATCGCTCAGTGTGTTGCCAGGATTTAATCACATTACTTAAGGATCACCACTGCCATGTAAATTCATTTTCAACCTTAGGAGTCGGAGTGACTGCTCAGAGGAAAGGGGGGGGGGACCCTGCTGATTTCGCGAAACCTTTCCTCAGCTGCGGTCTGGTCCCCGCCGGCCTGGTCCTCCCTGCCCAGCACCCGCCTCAATCCTGTGGGATGCATGCTCCCTGCCCAGGGGCCCAGCTTAATTCATGCTAAGCTGTGTGGGTTAATTTTAGCTATGCTAGCCAGCGGTGACCTCCATCTGCTATAGCGCTGCTCAGGTTGTCTGAAAAACATCAGCCCGGCCTCCATGATTCAGACCATAACTTTCAGACAGCTGCTCGGGCCATCACTCATTTTCTTCCACTACTCTTTCCCAGGCCTAAGTGCTCCTGTGCAGTGTGTGCATGTGTATACAGTATGAGCGGGGAAGGTCTGTGTGTTCCTCAGAGGAACTCTGGCCCATTAGCACTGCCATCATATACACATTCTCACTACGGCTTGTTACCTGGAAATTGCACATGCTGCTTTTATTTGACTGGTGGCCCTCGAGCTGCCAGCACAGATTGAGAGAATGCTCCCCTATTTTAACAGCTTTGAGCAAAGCTGCTGTTAATGCCGAGCCCTACATCAGTGCATGGACTGTAGGGGAGTTGGATAACTGTTTTTAACCCGTGCTGCTCGCCGGGACCCTCATTTAGAACCAAAACCTGCTGCCCACCATGCTTACTCTCAGGGTATCACATTGGCTTGTGTTTACACAGAAAGCAGGTTCAGCGGCGGTTTGAGTTTGCCCATGCTTCGGCCTGCCTTCTATCAATCTGTCTGCACCCAAACGCTCAGTTAGCCAAAAGCAAAACAACGGCACAGAAAGGAGAGGAGAGGGGTGAATTAGTGACATAGTGTAAACACAGAGACAGAGAAGTGTTGACCTTGCACCCCGTTACGTACACACACCGCCACTGACCCGATGGGTAAAATTCCTATCTGGCAACAACAGGAGCAACATCTGGAAAGACTGTCCACTTCAACTTAAATCTAAACCTCATCAGGTCTCATCACCACAAGGATTCCACGTACAACATACCGATTACACTTGTCAGAAAAAAGCCTTGATGTGATTCAACATAATTGCACGGAATCTGGCGCTTTCGAGATCAAACGCACAGAAGGAGAGATTGGGAAGGAACAACAAAGACGGGGATAAATTGTCCAATAGAAAACAGCGGACAAGCTGCAATTAAGCTCCGGATGAGAGAGTAGATGGAGGTGGCTCCAGTTGGACGGAGAGTCTCTCTTGGCTCGCGAGGGGAAGATAAGGGGACAGGTGGTGTTCTGTTCTCTCAAAGATCTCCGACAGCTGGCAACTGTCTTGCTATAAGCGCGCTGCCATAGAATGCATGTGTGCGTGTCCCTCAGAGTGTGATATGCGTGTTTGTGTGACATTTATTTGTGTGTGCGTGTGTGTTTATGGCTACATGTGCCTGCGTTCGGCGGTTGTTTGAGCGCCTGCCAGCAGAGATATCTCCCTAAAGTCAGTCTCAGCTCTCATACCTAGGCTTTTTTTTTTTTTTTGTAGTTTCCTTGTTCTTTTTCCTACTCGCTGGCAGCCCCGTGGCACTGTGCCATGTTATACCAGACTGTTCTACTAGAATATTTGTCTTTCTCAGTGTAAGGGCTTCAGTTTTAAGCAAAAAATGTGCCACAGCACAGCAGACTTGCTTTGCATAAGGGCAGGTGAGGCCAGGTCCCCACATATAAAAAAGGTATGAGCTGCCAGTACATTTCTGCACACTGGCACCTCACTGCATACAGCTGGTGCCCTTTTGATTTTTTTTGCCCCTGCCCCTCAAATATCCTGAATCCGCCACTGGTGAAGGGGATTTTAAATACAGCACAGTAATACTCAATCATGAATGAGCATTACAGACAACAGTAACCGACAGAGTGGTTAGCTAGGTTGCTCGCCAACACTGGGTGTTTCCTGTGTTTCCCCAGAAGCTAAAGTAATTAGAGGGGGTAAAGTGGATATGACGCTGTTAACAGGCAACCAATTGAAATGGAAAAACAGATTTCATTGGGTTTGAACATTGTTGAAAGTACACAACTCAACAAAATATATGACAAAAGTCAATGTTTTAAAGATTGTAATGTGGTAATGTTTGGCATATAATGTGCCTTTTTAAAGCTAACGAATGGAAAAATTTACATTTCCCATTCTAGTCTAAAATATTCGAGGTATTCTTTTGTGTTAAGTTTGCTTTTCTCATAAACTTGATTTCATGACCAATGAAAACTTTTCCATGCAAAGCAGATGCCGGGATAACAAATGAGCCAGGACAGCAGGGACTTAAAATTCCTTAGTGTTGGCCTGGCAGTATGTAGTGTTCATGTACTCTGGTTAGTTCGGAGTCCTTTACTGTGTTGGCTTTGGGCTCGTTCCACATACAGCTCTGTGTTTGATCGGGCGGTGTAGCGGTGGCCACTGAGAAGAGCTCGTGTCATCTCAGTGGCAGACTGCTTTTGTTTGCAGAAAAGAAAAAGAGATGGTACTAAATGGGCCAGAGGCGGTTATTTGCTGTTGGCAAACAGACACTGTCCTCAGTGGTGGAGCACTCAGTTGCCACTGTGGCCTGACAGCTGGCTTTCATCCCCTGGCGATGCAGAGTTTGCTCACAATGCAAGTCACTCTTAAATGTAATTCATGCTCTTAAACTCTTCATGGCAATCGCGCTCGGGCGGAGAATAAAGATTCCCCTCCAGCGCTGCTTTTGGTCAACAGAATGGGAATCCATTTCTCAGACCATTATTGATTGATGTCAACTGTTGTAAGTGCTGTCTCTCTTCTCCGCGTTTTGCCAGTGGTTTCTTTGAAGCCGCTGTGATTCCTTTCAGCTTCCAACCTTCAATGGAACAGTTGGCCTGCACCTGATCCATTGATGTTTCACGCCCCAGAGGTCACCTTGACTAGGATGCCCTCTTTGTGGCAGGGGGGAACTTTTTTCATATGCAAAAATAAATGACAGTGTTTTAAGATGAAAGCGCTCTCTTCACCAGCACCATCTGTATCCACTCTCCACCTTTCTCCATGCATATTGCTCCGCACCTGTCTTTGTTATGAGCTGGTACCTCCACCACATATGAATCAACGGCGATGGCAATGTATTCCTGATCTAATCAGCTGTTGAAGTAGTCCCATAATGTCACTGTATATCCTTCAAGATCGTAATCACACTTACCTTCACATATTTCATCATTTATGCTGATTGACTCTATCAAGATTCCTGATGTGCAACTCATCAGGTAATCGTTTAGACTGAAGCTCCTTGTAATTAACTGTTGTTGAGACAATCCTGCAGATCAATAATTTCTAATTGCTTGGGTTACAAACACACACACACACAGACACACACACCCCTCTTAATTGAAAATTGTTTATAAGACGGAAGGGTCCTTTTGTCTCTGGTAAAATAACAGTTATGCTTGTTTACATTTTTTCATGCAACATTAAGCTCTGAGATTCGCTTTTCAGTGTCTGCGCTTGAGGCATGTGTTCAGTATTTGTCCTTCGTGAGAGTGGCAATGTTATTCTTCTGAAAAAAAAAAGTGCAGAGAAAGCAGTCCTGCAGGAGCAAAGACTAGGTCACGCACAACTTGGACCCGTTTTAGATTCGCAAAAAAGATTTTCTGCTGCTTCACTTTCAAGCTTGAGTTGTATCAGAAAGTATGGTTTCCTTTCATCCCGCATAAGATTCCAACTATTTCCCCATGGGCAAAGCCACAAAGAGCCAGCTTTGTCCTCCAGACTCACAGACATTATTATAGCTGTCCTCATACGACTATAAATATATTCATTTTGAACATCAACCGCTATTCATCTTGACCATAAAGTTGTAAACCGTCCCATAACATTCACTTTGGCATGTACGACAGGACGCACGGGAAATGTCAGCGTGGACTTTCTTGTGATACAGAACTGTACATTTGCATCTGTGCACACAAGTGTTACAACAGTGTACGTGTGTGTGTGTACGTGTGTGTGTCACAGTCAGATGACAGTCTCACAGTTTTGTAGCTATTCTGGATGCCTGCCACAAATCAGTGTAACTACGGAGAGCGTGTTAATTCAGTATTTTCTCAACTGTATGTGTGAATTTGTTTTCCGACTCGATAAAAACAGCGCCTCTTCCAATTGTATTTATACCGCGAAACAAGTATGTGTACGAGGGTGTCGGGATTTTCGCATGAAAGGTGGAAAAATCGGGGTCGTCTGGTCAGAGGTAGAGGAAAATCTAGGCCAAGTCCTCGGCAGACAACTTTTTTTGTCCGTGTTGTCTGGAAACTGTCACAGGAGAGAAGATCAAGGTGACCATTTTGCCCGTTCCAAACAACTCTGGAGCCTGTGGCCACTGGCCGCTCATTCCTGAGGGCAGGCAGAGCAGAGCAGAGCATAAACCCCTTAAAGCAGGTTTTAAACAAACAGTCTGGCGAGGAGCACAGTGTGTGGCTTTTCTCTTCAAATGCCTCTGTCTTCCTCTCTGCTGCTCTCCAGAGCAGTGTCTGATTTATCTGTGCAAGGTGAGATAAGACTCTCCGTCGGCCCGTCTGCTAATCCTCTCAGCCACAGATGCAGAATGTGCATCTATCCGGCTTGTAGACAAAAGGCTCGCTGGATGGAAAAAAAGGCAGACATTGAATACACATCTATATTACCTCCACTAAGGATTTTCTGAGGAATTTGGTGAAGTAATTGGAAAATATTTTATCTTAACAGGTTTCACATTGGTCATGGGGTTTTGGAATACGTTTGAGGAGACAGGGAATGTCAGGGGATTTGATGAATTTTTCAAGTCAAGGATTATCAAGCCATATTTCAAATGGGTAGTTTTAAATTTAAGTTCTCTTTTTCTCACTTTTCTCTTTTTTTTTTTTTCTCTTGAGCGAGACCAGATGTTGCTGAGTGCGACGGTTTATCACTTTAGAGCTTTTCTGAGCTGCAACCACAACAAAACAGGGTAGACTAAAATTTTTTGTTCATACAAATTCTTCCTCTTCGTCATTAAAAGTCACGGAGTGTTTTATCTGAGTCCTGGTGTGACCCTGCTCACAAGGTGCACAATGCAGCGCCTTATAGTCGTTTTCCATACAAAAATCATAGCTCCTCTTAGTCCCATTTGATCTGCACCGAGTGCTCATAGTTGTTAAGTACTGTTGGGACTTTAGGGACCGTTTTCATCGGTCAGCTTTGATGTCGAGTTAAAAGACTGTTCGGGTGCACTACTGTAGAACTTAGTTAAACAGATGCACGCTAAGTTTTCTCTTTTTTTTTTTTTTTGCAAATGATCAGAAGTGAGTTTGTGGAACAAAGTGAGATGGATGAGACCCACGGGAGAATCTTTCAGCAGTGATGTGTGTTCGTGTGGTTATGTGCAGGTTGGATGTATGGACAGACATCAGGTGAAACGGATTTATGTCCTCGATGTGCCTGTATTCATCAGGGAGCCGCGGTATCGCTCTGTCCTGCTGACAGCATCGGCCTGTAATTGGCTGAGGAGCTGAGTGAGTACCTCTTCTATTGGTCCAGGCCAGAGACATTTAACTGATATGGGCAACGCCACACTTTGGCCCTTGGGTCAGGAACACAGTGATACACAGACAGTAAACAATGATGAAGAGAATAAATATGAGTCATATTTCTTGGACAGCATTCCACCCACCATGCCTGAACTACAGCGACAGCCCCCAGCTGCCCTTTTCCAACCAATTTAATCCCTTTGTTCCTCATCCAAAGAAGTGTCATCACCATATTTGCGAAAATTGCAGGGATTGGCATCGAGATAATGAAATTTTGTTGTGCAACGCGTATTGCTCGGGGTAGAATTACACTTTGGGTGATGAGTGAAAGTAGATGGAAGTAGCGCTTTAATAGGCTACAGCTGTAGAACATTAAACTAGCTGGATGTCATCAAGGTAATCAGATGAACTGCGCTATCAAGCTGAGTTTTAATGAAATATTCGGAGTGATCTTCACTGCACAAATTCAGATATTTAGGGAAGCTGAGTGATGCGTGCTGGGGAGGACTTAGCAAATGGAAATAATGGGAAACATGACAGGTACAAGCGTGATCACTCATTATCACAAACCTGTGCACCTGTCATACTCTGCACATGGGTACCGTCAGGGGGGGAAGTGGTGTGTAAGTTTCATAGACAAAGTACACAGTGTTCAGCAATGGAAATGGAAGCTCTTCAGCTGCATCTCTTTGATGTAGTAGACAAAAAGCAGGGATAGTGTCCCTGAAGAGCACTTACGCTCAGGATACATCCCTCCCCCTCCGAGGCCCAGCTGCTATCATTTTTAAAAGCAGGGTTTTTACTGTACAGTAACTACCATTTACATGATAATGCTCCCGGGCTGTATAAACCGCTAACACCACCATGTATTCCACTCTTCTTCCCTCCGTGTGGTGCCTGTCATTATGCCGTGCATACTGGCACAGGGCTGAATGCTAAGCTGGCGATAAGAATAAATGGAGTGGGTTTTGGTTTGCAGTCATCGCAGGTCCTGCTGTCCTCGGTGTTTCGTTCCGCAGCGATGTGGTCCTGGTGATCGGCCTCCGCTTGGCGCTTGCTGGCGACTGGTATCTGTCAGTGAGAGGGGTCGGGGGTCCTCAATCTGCCTTCCCCTTCTTTTTGACCTCCCTCCTTGCACCTTTAATCCCTTCTGTCTCTGTTTATAAACTTTATACATTTTGACAGCCGGTGCTGGGAGAAAGGCAACGTTTTTTTATCCTCCTGAGCCCCACTTCCCCACTTCTCAGCCAGCAGGGAGAGACACTTTAAGGGCTTAAAAATAATCACTCGCTGTTTTCGGTGAGGGGCTTTTCTAATTGAGCCTTGACTGGCCCCTGAATGTGACCGCGCTGTCTGGTTTCCTTCCCGGCACTTGATTGAAATGGGAAAAGTGGACTAGAGATTCGACTCATTCTTATTTATTTATGTTGGGTCGTCCCCTGTTTTGCATGGCCCAGCGGTGGATTAGCACTCTATAGATGGGTCCACAGCGGAGGGGCCCCACTTCCCTGACACACTCAGGGGGGCTGGAATGTGCAACATACCGCCAGGACTAATGGCGTATGAGAGGGGGGTGGTATGAGCTGTCTACCTCAATACACCTCTTCGCAGCTGCATTTCTCCAACTCTCAGCCTCGCAATGTTTTGTCCCTCTGGCTCCGAAGAATAGCAGCATTGTCAAGATCACAGCGCAGTGTGAGTCTCACTTGTGACACTGGCCAGAAAACGGACGCTCTTAGGTGAAAAAAAAAAGGCCTCTCGTAAACAATGTTGACAGCATGCTTGTGTACCAGGAATAGCGAGCAGGATGCCGGATCTTTGTAGGTTAAACACATCTGTCAGGGCCACAACACTGCGTCCATTTATTCTAGTTTTACATGCTGCGTGCTGTCAAACGCTGACTGACAGCTAAATCTGCTGGCTTATATTAAAACTAAGCCACTGTGTAATTGAATATTAGTTAAATCCTGGCCATACTACTGAGATTTGACCTAAAAAATAAATCTGTAATCCCCCCCCAGAGCCTTCTACTTTTGTATTTCTCTTAATTTAATTAGGTTATCCAACTTTTTGTCAGCCGTCATCTGAGGTCTTTCTCACGGAACAACTGTATAGCTGTGCCTGGTTTTTCAAAGATGGTTTGTCAATCGTCAGGATTAATCTTAAAACTGTGCACAGATCATCTGGCATCATTGGCTTTGTGCACAGAGCACAACTACCTACGGTGTAAATGAAACATCAGCGCAAGCTTCGGTCATCTTTTTAGTATCGGCCTGCTGAAAACATCTCTTCGCTGCAATAGGGACAAAAGCAAGAAGTACTGTTGTGGGAGCTAAAGATAAAGCGGAGAATTGGTGCCATGTGTTAGAATCTATGGAGACTTGCGCTGACATCTTCTCTGCATAATGTACTGCACATGAGCTGCCTGATTAATGCGGAGGAGCATTTAAGTGGTGCCAGGAGGACATCAGCTGAGACGCCAGAGTTGTTTGATAAAACATCTCTAATTAAAATCTGTGTTCCTCTCCGCTGTTCTTTGTACATGTTATGTGTATTTTACTTAGCTCTCTCGGGAGCAAGATAAATTGCATTCATTAAGCTCGGATCTAAACGAACTATTTCTCTGCGTCTTTAGTAATATTTGTTGCTGTAGATTGCCCGTGCCTGCTAATTGAAAGGCTTGTTAACTAGGTAACAGCCGAGAGACTTCAAAAACCCCCATCTGTATCCCTCAGTCGCTCCTCCACCTGCAGATGTCTGCTGCAACTGTTCGGGTTTGTTCTCTGGTGGTTTGTGGAGGTGTGTGTCCTTCAGGGGTGCACAGGGAGCTGTGCAGCGAGAATACAGGTCAGCAGTCAGAGCGTCCCTCCAGCAGCCGGAGAACAAGGGAGACGGTGAAGGAGAGGCAGTGATGGCAGCAAAGGGTTTTTATACGTTTTATAAGTTCTCCCCGTAGATGCTTCTCCCATTGCAGCCCTCGCAGTCACCCTCTCACTCCATTCTCCAAACCACTCTGCAGTAAAATTAGATTTTATGATTTTGGGTCAGTGCAGCCTCCTGAATACTGTATACCAGGGATGCATAAAAAGTTCTGGATGCTTTGCTCGAGAAAAAAAAAAAAAAAAAAAAAAAACCCACCACAATGTGTGAGCAGTAAGTTTAGAAATGACAGCATGGAGTTCTGTTCTGCTCTTTTATTTCTGTTCTGGATTTTAAGAAGTTACCACCACATTCTTTTTTCTTCTTCTTCTTCTTTTTTTTTTACCTCAATGCCACATCATTTGGAAAATTTCAAAGATAGAGAGCCTTTTTAAACGACATAAAGGGCATTTTTACGAAATGATTAAAGCAACAGACAAAAACAAACGGCAACTAAAATGCCTCTGAGCGACCCATGCAAATTGGAAGATTTTTTTTTTTTTGGTGGGGGGGGGGGCGGAAACGGACATGATGGATGTATGGGGAGACTCATCTTAACACTCTCAGCAGGGGTGCCAGATAATGCGGGCCACTTAGTAACTACACAGGAAGGATTTTTTTTTCTCCACACAGCCTGTTATTTACAATATCTTAGTGCCAGATCTCCATCTGTTAACGCCAAATTACAGCAGTGCTGCAAATAATTCCTCTGCATTCAGATAGACTTTCATTTTGTGCGTATTATAATTGGTTAGGCTTCATCTTAGTGAGTACTGAATATACATACATGTGTAGCATACTGTAGGAGTGAAACTAACACTGATTAGTGAATAAAACCAGCTTGAAGAATAATAAAAAAGGGATTTATTTCTGTAATTGCGGCTGTTTTTTTTTTCTTTCTGTCTTCATTTTCTCCTCCTGGCTCAGTAGGAGACTCTCTGCCCAAGCAGTGGCAGAGTTGACATTTACCCCTCCTGCAGACAAAGAGCGCTGGCAGAGTGAATGGGGAATGGAGGGAGTAGCCGGCAACTCCGGGGCACAGGCCAGATGGATTAACTTGAAAGGCATGGCATTGTAAACCAAATTCAAATTAATCCCTTTTTTGTGTCCCTTGATGGAACAATGGTTCTTTCCTGGGCCTCAGAGAGACATTGACGCCGAGAGGAGAGTCAGGCCTTCACCATATCCGACACTCTATTCACATCGCTGCTCTCAATTACCTGCCACAGAAATAAGGCACTTTCTCAACAGTAGAAAAAAAAAATTACCTCCCATAATTCAAGGCAGGACCCATGAACGGAATACATTTGAATACTAATTTACAAATCACATTTTATAGTAAATATGCACCTCTGGAAACCAGTTTCATTATCTGCTCTGTATGTCCTGGTCCGACTTGCATTTTTAATGCAAAGGCGGTGTCAGGATTTCCATATAAAATAGTTCTCAGGCCGGTTCGGCTCTGTCCACTTTTTTTTCGGAGGGCACGTCTGTTTCCCCTGTGGCTCTGTCTCGCTGACACAGCCCAACAAATAAAAAAGTGAACTCTGTGCAAGACAAAAACCCTGAACCCTTCTGACCTCACCCCCCTTCCCATCCTCCCAAAGTTTTGTGTTTTACCACTATGCGACCAATATTTTATAATGCAATGCGGCCTCGCCATCATTATTGTAAGAATGTCCCTGTCTGCCAGATTTCCTCTTGTTTCCATTGTCTTTCTCAATGACCCGTGCCGTTCCATATTCTATTTCCTTAAGACGTTTTTATGGAGGAAGTCTGTTGGTAAATCACTATTAAATTCCTTTTGGAACCGCTTCTCAATTCTTCCTCCTCCCCCTTATTTGTTTGTGTGTGTCTCTGTGTGCGTAATGCGCAGCAGAAGTAGGACAAGAGGTCCCACTGTTACAGCTTGTATTATTTGACGCAGCCATTCATTAATTATCTTCCCCGCCGCAATCTTCCCTTACGCTCATTGTTTCCTTTTTTTTTGTTTTTTGCTTCAAGCACCTTGTTTCACACTGTTCTAATCCCGGCGCTTTTGTTAAATCATTTGCCGATCCAATATCCCTGGGAATCTGTGAGAGAATAGAGAGAGCGCAGCACATGTGGCTACATATTGAGTGTCTGGATCTCACACGTGCTTTTTGCCTCGCTTCATCCGGGCGACCGGAGGAAGTGGAGACTGAAACTTGAAATCCTTTAGTGAGATGAACTGTGATTGTCCTCACCGTGAGGAGGGACACATCGGGCAGAGAATAGATTTCTGGTTGTCACTCAGTGCTCGTTTTCTTTACACGTCCGTCCCTGAGGTGTTTTGATGCCGACTGGCTCCGAGAACAGATTTATGTTGCGTTTCAGTCGACCGGTAATGTTTGGATTTATCACCGAAGGCTTTGAAGGAGCTTGTACACACACACACACGCAGACTCACACACACACACACACACACACGTGTGTAGACACCTCCAGCTCCTGAAAGTCACACATGCTTTAGCTCTGCTGCCCTGCTCTGTTGATGGTGGACTAAATGATCCATATCGGTGTATATGCACCGCACCTCCACTCATTGGTCACATCCACTTGCTTTTTATTGAATCTACCTGGTTAGTCCGTACAAATGTTGACTCATATATCATTGCCTATCACCGCGGCACAGTTTACTGCCGCGTCATTAAAAGTCCTTGCTTTTGTCCTCCTCCAGCCATTCCTGAAAACATTGTTCTGCAGTGATGCACAATAATGTCAGCACGTCGTCAGTATTCGCTGATATAATCTTTTTTAAATGAAACATCAGAATCGTCACGAAATGAACATTTTGGCTAATTTGACAGGCCACCAACACGACTAATTATTTAATTATGTGGAAGGAATGTAACCCATTGATTGAATAGTTTATAGATAGAATAGAATTTGCACAGTTTCTCCATCACAATTAGAGTAGACATAATAATGTGTTAATTCCTCGACATGAGGGACTTGATTTTCTTTGCAAGTAGGTGAAAAGCAACATGCATATGGCAGTCGGCCAAACTGAGTTGGAAAGGATTGGCATATTGGATATTAGAGCTGCAACGATTAATTAATAAGTTGGCCATCACTAAATTGTCAACTATTTTGCTCGTGGATTAACCATTATCTGACATTTTATAGACCAAGCAACTGATCGATTAGTTGAGAGCCTGACGAAAACCTCATGGTCAGAACATTTTGGCTTTTATAATGAATGATCTAGCCGTTACAATAAAGATAAAAATAGGGGGCAGCTGATCACCACAGTAACCATTAACTGCTGCTAACTATAGCTGCCATTAGCTAGTTTGCTCAGTGAACCATACAGTTAGCAGTTGTATTAGCTGACTTTGCTCAGATTGGGAGCACAGAGCAGAGGTGAGTGTGACGCGGATAGGAGCTAGCTTGATTAGCATGCTAACTTCAATAGATATCTCTGCAACACAACGCATAGATGTCCTTGACATAATGCCTACACTGTTGATAATTTTAGTTACATATTGCACCTTTAATATTTCCTTCCTCATCAGACAGGATGTTGGCAACAAATCTATTACCGTGCATCCCTAATGTTTTGTTTCCCATCCTCGTGTATTAGGCTATCAATCCTCAGCTGCTGTCCCGCTCCACTCTTGAGACATTTTCTGAGGTTCTGTCCCAGAGGTGACCCCTCTGGCATCCACCAGCATGGCCTATGTGGCATTACGCTAAACCTCAAATTGTTTACCCAGCAAGCTATTAATAAAAAAACTTCACTGACAAGCACATCAGTGACAGACGGCACGGATGCCGGACGGTCGGTTATAGACAGTAAGGCACACAGGGGAGAATTATAGACAGCGGGAGACTGGAAGTATGCTGAAATCTGTTTGTGGAACAGGGCGTGTGGGGGAAACGTTGATATTTGTGCCCCTGCTGAGCTCTGGGTGCTGTGATGAATGGCGCTGTATAGCGTTTTACTGCCCTGTGCATTCCTGTGTCTGGGCTGTTTACTGTTACCACACCTCACTTCACTGTGTGTAGTGGTTACCAGCCGGGTAACACATGGTGCCGTCCATGCCAAGAACATTGGCCAAGCGTAGTTATTCTGACCCAGCTTCAAACCTAATTCACTCCACTGCCAGGAGCAGTCACATACCAGCGGCATAGCTTCATGGCATGAAGCTCAAGGGATCTGACGTGGAGGGAACAAAACAGCGTTGCAGCTGTAGAGGGGAATCAATGGGCAACAATTGTGGACATGACAGAGGGGATTTAGTGATCAGTGGCATTTTAAACCATTAGCTACCGTCTCTTGTCTTGTTACCCAAACTGTCCATGTTGCGCAGCTGTATGTTTTTTTTCCCCTTCTGTCAGATAGATTCCATGCCTCGTTAAGGCAGGATTTAGTGTCAGTAAATCCACATCAGCAGCAGGAAGGACAGTGACCTCTCCAACTGTAATTAGACAGGGGGTCTGCTCCGGCTCAGTCTCTTGAAGGCCAGCCGCAGCGACGACTTCCATCCTAATGTGTGGACATGGGCTGATCGTTTGGGGACAGGTGGCGATGTCATCATGACCTTCAGTTTGCCTTCTGAGGAGTCCTCTGACGCGCGGCCAACACAGAGGCTCTCTTGTCTCGTTAGTGAAATGTTGATGGTTTCTAACGCGAGGTGAAGGACGTCGGCTGGCGTGAGCGCTCCTCGGCCTCCTCTGAGGACAGCGTGGATGTTTTCACCTGCTAAATGTCGCTGTCGGCCAAGTGTTTCAACGTGCTGTTGTGGAGAAGGCTAACAACCGTGAGGGAAACATTTGCCAGTTTGAGAGACACATCCCACCGTCACACCCCCCCACCCCACTTCAGCCGGTTTGCTACCTCGGCGCCATCTTGGCATGTCCCCCAGTTAACATTTGTGGGAAGAAAGAGGAAATTCAGCGTTCAGTGACAACTGTGAAATCATCTGAGATGGAGGTAAAGTGGAGGATTAGGCTGGGATCGGGCCAGAGGAGTGCACAGTGACTCAGGGAGAGAGAGAGAGATGGAGGAGGAACAGTTCCCAGCAAAATGCACTGAATAGATTTTTTAGAGCCGCTGTAATTGTCTTTTCTCTTTGTCTGCTGTCCTGGAAAACCACCCACTCCTCCTCCTCGCCTTTTCTTTCTCCCTCCCACTGAAGTTCTTTCAGCTTGGTAGAGCTTTGGCTGAAACCCTATAGGTGATAAGCGATAAAACAGTGGCCAATACTTTTGTGTTTTGATGCAAACATGCAACTCTTTTTGTGCAGTTTCCACTTTAATTTGTGCTTATCTTTGTTATCTCTCCACCGTCACATTGAAGTATTCCTGGCTTCTTTTCTTTCATTGTTGTTTATCTCCCCGCTGGCCATTTCACAGTCTCCCTGGTATGTATGGCAATGTGTTGTGACACACAGCACACTTTCAAGCTGCGCTCTTCCTCCCTCTCACCTGTCTGTTCCTATTTCTTCACAGCATCCCTTTTGCTCAGCTTTTACCCAGATTGTTTTCCTCACGACTTTCTCCAGCTTCCTCTCTGCGACAAACAGAAAAGGAGTTTTCTTTGGAGCTGCTAGCCCACCAGTGTAGTTTGTTTCCTTTCACTCTCCCCTCACCTTCTTTCTCCCTCTGTCCATCATCTGCCCGGTCCCCCTTTTAGGTTTTCCTCTGCCTTCCTCTTACGTAGGCCGTCTTGATTCCTGTTGGCATCAAGCAGCGGTGCCGTTTCTTCCTTCCCTTCCAGCTCGACTCCGCTGGATGACTGGAGCCCTTGTTGAGGTGTTGTTGTGGTTGTTGGCCCAGGCTGTTTCTCAAGGGGCTCCTTCAGCTTGTCTCTCCTCCCTGAGTGTCCCTGGCCCCTGGCCCCCAAACTCCCACACCCCCTGTAGCTGTACAAAGCTGCTGTCAGTACACAGGCCACATGTGTCAGGCCTCAAGCCCTTATTTAAGACCCAGGTCCTGCCTAGGCGTCACTGTTCCAGCAACAGTGAGGGCACCATGAAAGAGAGGGTGTAGGCAGCTATTCAGCAGCCCGGAAAGACACAGAGGAAGGCCGGACAAGAAAAAGTGATGGAAATAAAGCAAAAGTACTCTCACTGGAACAATTGCTCTCAGCCTGGCTGACACGGTGAACTCTAAAAAAAAAAAAAAAGTAGTCTGTGTGTGAAGAGGTAGAGTGACTATTCACCCACACAGAGTGCCCCCAGTTCATAAGGCTTTATAAAAAAAAGTGTGAATATGGTAGTTTGGCTGGAGGGGACAGTGGACTGCAGCCAGGCCCATGCACAACAGCCTCTCTGTTAGGCCTCCACTCTCTCTCTCAACAGCGCAGTGAGCCCAGACACATTAACAAATACTAGCCTCCAATAAAACACCACCGCTGGACAATGTTCCTCCAGCTCTGCCAGTGGTCTGATACGGCTGCACATGAGCCGTGCCATTCATTCCATTTGAGTGTATTCTGTGGTCTGTTTTTCTTTATTAGGCTGTGGTTTAACAGTGATGACTCATTCCATATCTGAAAGTGCCAGCCAATTTATTTCATTTGGTTTTTTTTTTAATGCGTGCTGCATTTAAGACATCAGGCCGTGGCTTTGTGTGTTGTTTCTCCGGAGCGGCTCTGGAGACACTCAGCAGTTAGGGGATGTTTTTAAGTGACGCGGCCTTTGAATAGTACGGTGACTAACCAGGTAGAGACGACTGAGCCTGTCAACAGCTTCTTAAAGGCTCCGTGTTGGGGGGGGGGGGGGTCACAGGAGACAGAAGCACTAATTGACAATCAGTGATGAGTGTCTAAACAGACTGTTATTGCAGGGCTCCCAGGGCCTTGATCAGCCAGTGTGGAGAGACAGACAGACCGGAGGGGGGCAGGGGGGAGGAGAAAGGGACGGTCAAGACATAAACATAATTGCCCTTTGGTTTCATGGGAAGACTGGCACTCAATCCTGAAGACTGATGTGGCATCGCACAGCACCAAGGGGAAAAGAAGCAGAGTCCAAATGTTGAAGGTTGTAGTTACGCCTGACCCTTGGATGTGTCTACGGACTGTAGATTTCTGTCTCTCTTCGCGCCCTCAGAGGAGTGCTATAGCGTGGGTGGTGGGCAGGGTAACGATGGTTTCCACTGCCGTAATGTATAAAAAAGCCAGGAAAGTATGTCCGTATTTGTTGCGGGAGCCGATTTAACAGCAGTTCAGGGGACAGAAACAAGCTCAGACACAGACGGGAGTGAAATAGGGACAGGGCGAATTAACGTTTTTGCCAAGACCCAATTTGACTAGTCGTTAAAGTTTCCTCGCTGTGGTCAGGAGGCAATATGGGGCATGAAAGGTTTGAATTAAAATGTCCAACATGATGTTTGCGCATAATACCTTTAATGGTAGCCATTTTCTGTGGCATATTAGAGCTTTTTTGTGATTTCACATTTCATTACTTCCCAAACCTATAATAATAAATTGTAAACCTCGTGAGATTTGAGTGTTGGTTAAAAATGACAAGGACTGTTTTTTTATTTCATTCTGTTGTCTTTTTCCCCCACACACACACCAACTCCAGCTTTTCACGCAGAACTCCTCATGCTGGATGCTTGTGGTGACTTTTTTTTTTTTGCTGGCAGGTATTTCCGCACAAAGCCTCCCTTGTTGCTTTCCATTATCCTCTTTTAATTAATTTATCTCCCCGGGCGCATAGTGTGCAGTAATTAAGGGCTAATTGCACCCAAGGTCAGTGGATTTATTCACTTATCTGTTCATTTATTTTGTAATCTGCCTTTTTGTAAAGTCATTTTGTCTGTCTGCATTTGAGTCCTTGGCCGTAGTCCTGCTGTCTCCTTCTTCTCTGCAGCGGAACACTATACCTCAGCCCTGTAAGTTGAGCTGAGGTGGTGATTGCCGTAAGGAGGAAGGCAGTGACACATAAAGGTGTCGCTACTCACCGGGAAGGCCTGAGGGCCCCTGTGCTCCTTGTGGACCGGTGTTGAAGGGTAGACCACCTCAGGACATGCAGTCTCTGGAGGTGGTTGGGTTTGTTGGGTGTAAATAGTGGTGTGCTCCCAGTGCTGGCTCGGGTCACTGCCAAATGGAGCTGCTAACATATTCCTGCTTTGTTTAACAGATTGTCCCTTTCTCTTCATATTAATCTTTTTCTAGGTGAACAGACTTGTTTTGCCTCCTGGTTCCCCTTTAATCAAGCTGCTCTTTTGTCTGTGCCAGATGAGGAGAGGGTCCCTGTGATCCCCTCTGTGCGTCGTGTGCCTCGTTGCATCCCGCTTCACGTTTGGATTTTTACTCATTTATTAGTACATCATTGCACAAATGCACACACAGGTACACACACACAATCTCATCCATAAAGGAATGGCCAAACAGACAACCCACATGCCCTTGCACGTCGGCAGTCAGTGGGGTTTCTGCTCAGCATGTGTGCAGTAGCCCACCTTGCCTCTGTCATGTTTTCCATATAAAAGTGCTGGTGTGGTGGGCTCCTGCTGGTGGCAGGGTTGGGGCCCTGTCCCAGGGCTGTGCATGTGGGCCTAATCCCCTCATTAACTCAGCCAGTGCTGGGCGCAGATGGCAGGTTGGCACTGAAACAGGGTGCACACCCCCCCTCGTCTTCTTACTGCTGTCAGGCCCTGAGATCCCTCCGACTACTATACGCTCATTACCGTTAATGGATCGCTGTTGGTCCGTCCTGACTGCACTCGTGTGTGTTGGGAGTGCGTGCGTGTGTGTGTATATGTACATGTTTTCTCTTCCTGTTGTTTAATCAAGGCTTTTGACTGTGTTCGGTTTAATGAAGACTGATGAAAGATGTGATTTGTGGAGGGCAGTTTCCTCAGCTGTCACTTACAACACTTTTTTTCCAAAACCCATCTGTACAGTGAAAACCGCAGCAGCCTGCCTTATCTTCATGATGTGATAGGAAAAACTGAAAATTATGAAACATGACACGATGCGTCCCAATACGGGCTGCAGAGGGGGCGGTCACACACATGTAGACACACCAGTTGCTTTACTCCCTCTGTCTCTGCATGATAGATGACGGGGAACTGCTACTTTCATGTACTCCACTAAGTGAAGTGCCCGTAGTCCCCCTGATTATCAGAGGTCCTAAAAGACATTTACAAGGCACTCAGCAAAACGGACTCTGCCAGCCCATGAAATAACAAACTGTTAAAAAACATTCTTGTAAATTTTCCACCATCAGGCTGAGGGAAAATATGAGCAAACTGACAATCTGGACACGGCACTTGAGGTGCTAGGAGCTATTGCATTGACAAAAAACAGAAACCCGTCCCTCCTTCCAGAGCGTGCATTTGCCGGCACTGAGCTACAGGGTATGTGGACTGGGTAAATATAGCATGTGTTTACAAAACGTCCAGTAGCACTTTTCATGTGCTTATTTCTAACGCTGCTCTAACAGAATTTATTTCGATAAATCAGTTTTCCTCTAATGATAATAATAACAACCTGAAGTGTAGCTGAACAAGAATTATATATATTTATATATATATATATTTTTTTTTTTAAGAGACTGGAACAGATATGTAAGGCTGGACTTGAGCCAATCATGGACAGATGAAAGGCTGGTGTGTGTGCAATTCAGGAGTATGTGTTTGACTCTTGGAGCATGTGTGTGTGTGTGTGTGTGTGTTTGTGGAGGTCATTCTGGGCTTCCTGTTGACAGCTGCAGGCTGCGGGCAGATTTACTCCGTGGCAGATGCTGCTGAGGGACACAACTCTGTCTTAAGTTTATGTTGTGCCATTTGGCCGCATCTATTTATGGACCGGGACTATACAATGTGAATAGGTAGACTAAGCAAAGCCTCTTTCAGCAGTAAAAATGTCTTGACAATGTGTCTTTGCATGTGTGTGTTGGTCTGTTTGGGTGGTAGTTGTTAGCTTGGTTGGACACCCTCATTACCAGGCGTGCACAGGAAGGCACGGTTGATTTCTTTCTACAATGGGGCACGTTGGGTCTTGAGAAAAATCTACAATAGACTCACTGTGACATCCTGGTGCCTCCTTTCATCTTCTCCTTCCTCCTGTCCATGCCTCCTTCCATGCTGCTGTTCTGCTCAATGTCTCCACAATGTGATGTCACATGTAATTTGTATCCCTCCCCCGAGATTTTGTGAAAGAGGATAAATCTGGATATTCTCAAGGGGTGATTGAGCACGGACGAGGCTTTGAATCTGGTCAAGTATGTCAAAAGGCCGGTACCATAGCGTCGTCCCTTGAGGTCGGAGGAGTGGTCTGGCTTTCCTCATGTAAATATGAAAGTCCATTCATGTTGGAGCACCACAATCCAAATCTAGGGGACCCTCGGATTGATTTGACAGCCAGAGAAAGTAGTCATTATCTGCCTTGTGCGTCCGTCATCTCAGCTTTTTCCTCACTCAGATTGAAGAAACACTCACTGCCTTGGGTCCTGCAGTGAACCAGCTGAGTGACTTATGGATTTGTGCTGTATGTGTTGGCAGTCTGAGACCAGGGGCCCAAATCCAAACAGAGCACATGACCTTAACCAAAAAGTCAAACACAGGTTTGTCAGCCGAGGACCAAATGTGGAAATACTGTATGTTCATCTCGTTAGGAATAAAAAATGCTTGCTGCAAGTAATTCCTCCTTCTAAGTGAAAAGGCGGAAAATTAAAAGAGTTAGATTGATACTTGCTGGGTATTTTGTAAAGCACTGAAAACTGCTTTTTTGTACGATTCCTCCACTTTATTTTCCTCTCCTCTCCTAATACACATCGAGACCCTGCCAGAAAACTGAGCAGGTTGGTCCCTGCTTTGAGCAATGTACACGGATTCAGTTTCATTGCTCAAACATTTACCATTTTGTTTGCTATGTATCAGCCTGCAGTTTGACAAAGGCAGCCATTGTACTAGAGGGACATTTTTTGGCTTTTCTTCTCCTTCTCTAGGCTTCAGTGCTGCGTACTGAAAAGGGGGGGGCCACGTGACAGATAAGTTTCACTTTATGCCCACAACAATCATGGCTCTATTGTTCCAACGAGGCGGTTTTGTTTGCAAGCCCTTGTCAGGGAAAAAAAAAAAAAAAAAAACATGAAAAGGAGCAAAGTTGATTGCATGTTACTCTAAACCAACAAGACACATGCCAGTGTTTGCTGCGTTCTCTTTTGCTACTGTCTTGGTTTAATTTTAATGCCTTGGCTTGTTCAACATTTCCGTTTTTATAGACTTAAGGTTACGCCAGCCAACTCACACATCGGTGGCTTCAAATAGCGGCGAGTGAAAACTGGAAAATTGAAACATATATTCCCAGAAATATTGCCAGGAAAATGTCAGTGAACTGTAGATAGCATGCTTATGTTTAACAGCCCAGCCAGTCAGGATCTGGTGAGTGTAGCTCTTCTTGGATGGAGTCCTCAAGGCTTCTGTTTGAAAAACTGTTTGTGTTTTTATTAGTCACTTCCTGTCGGCAGAGTGTTCACACATGGATTGTGCTCTTTTATAAACAGACTAGATTCACTGGGTCTTAGTTGATACTGATGAATCTTCCCTTCTCATTAAAATTCTCAAGAATCAGCACGATAGATTGCCGGGCACAACTTTAAGCAGATGTTGCTGTTTAAGTACAAATCTGATTTGGATTAATTTGTGGTCTTTGCGTACTGTATAAACATGCATTGATTTCCCAGTGTCACCATAGAGACCATTTGAGTTTCATTTAAGCACATGTAAGATGTATAATCCAATTATAATCAAGACGTCCTTGACTTCATGACCTAATGGGTAATGAAAAACTTGCTGCTTATCAGTGAATCTCTATTTGGAATATCCATCTTTAAGTGCCCGCGTGTTTGTCGGACTGGGGTTCCAACTGGAGAGACAGGGACAGGCCAAATGAGAGCCAGACTGTTTTCAGTGAGCCCTGTGGGGTTAGCCGTGTTGACGAACAATATCCTGGCCCCCTTGGTCCACGGCTCCTAAGTGCCCCTCAGCTACATGACCTCCTTTTCTCTCAGCATCACTCTGTCATCATACTACTTATGCCGGTCCCCCACTGTGACAGCTGTACTTTCATCATACACGATCCTTTCAGATAGAGGAAGCCTGAATAACAGTGACATGGTCTCGTTGACAAGAGTCCGAATGAATGGTTTTTAGACGCCACTTTAGAGATCTAGGTTGTATCAGACAGCTTTTGTGATATATGTTTTATCAAATAGAAGTCTTTCAAACCATCCATCCATCCATCCATCCATCCATCCATCTATCCATCCATTCATTTAGGACTCTGAGCCTAGCTAGAGGGAAGATCATAAACAGGATATGAGGTCATCTTCTCTATGAATCAGGCTGGCTGGAAAGTACCGCAGTGTCAACTCTTCAACGCCTCTGCCCTTGCTTTATCTCCCAGTGGCTCTTTATCGAGTTCAAGTGGCTCCGGTATTGACCTTGTGGGAGAGGCTCTCGGCCTTGCCCTCAACACAGTGTTTACAGTGATTGCTGGCCATTGTTTGCCATTCTTTACTGATCTGAAGGAATCGATTAGGCCATTTGCTGACTCCTTGGGCAGAGGTTAAGTGTCCTAATGCCGGCCTGACTAATGCATTCTCTCTAAATGAATGTGGTAACAGAGATGCCCTTTGAACACATGACTAACAAGTGGGATTATGATAAAGAATTTGTCAGATATGGGTGGTGCTGCTGCTGCGTGAGATAATTTGCCTCCAGCTTGAAATGCAGAGCAACTTTTTTAGAGAAAGAGCTCTTCTTTCCTGCGTCTGTTTTCCACGGAGGTGACAGGGCCACCTGTCAGGGGAGGCTGTCTTTTGCCGTCATCTCCCAGGAGTCCAGCCTCTGTACATTTCATCACAACCAGGACTTTACATTTTCCACATCCTGACATCTCGGAGACAAGGGGATTAGGCAGATACTGAAACAACCTGGCAAGAAATGCAGATGTGAGGAAACAAAAGAAAATGGAGAAAAAGTCTGTGTATTTAATGAAATGAATAAATCCCCCGTAGGAGAATATATGGATGTGTTTGGAGCCCCATGGCTCTTTCGGTAATATTGCCTTTGGTGTATTTTTGTGCCCGTAGATATATCTAGCACTATAACCTTCAGACAATAATACGTTTGGACCAGCTGTTTGCCACAAAAACCAAGAAAAAGTTGTCTTCCTGGTGGGTGTATGATTGGATTCTTTGTCCTCGCAAGATTGTCTGCAATATCTCTCTCTAGATATCTTTTTTTTTTTTTTGTGATTGGAGTGCTGTGGACCATTCCTTTATGCGAACGAGAGAAAAGGGAAATTTGGACCGGCTCATACCAGAGAAAAGATACACTTGGCCGGCTTATTGATTTCCCCCTTCCTTACCTCCCTTGGCCCCCCTTCCCCCTCTATCCTCTATCCGTCCAACCCTCTTTCCCTCTCCAATAGACTGCTGATGAGCCCGCTCCCCACAGACCCGCCGCCAGCCACAGGCAGTCAGGGTTCTCTCCGTCCATCTCGGGCCCTGCTAGGCAGAAGATTTCTCCCGAGGCCAGGGGGGAACAAGGCATATTCTGTTTCAGCCAGCGCAGGAGAAAGAAAAACGTACTGTTACTAGATATGAGTGAAATCAAATCTGTTTGACTTGCCCGGCAGCTACGACCATTTTCCATGCAGGCAGAGAATGTCAGGACTGAGTGAATGGAATGCAGTTACTCACCGTGCACCTGACAGATTTGTGGGTCTGTCAGTATTTAAAGTAGATCTGATAAAGAATTATTTTATTTCCATGGCGAGCAGGTTAGGAAATGAGTGGTAGAAACTCAGACCCCTCCAAGGTGTTCAATATAGATCATACCTTTTCTCTCCGTCAGGCGGCCCTTGGTGCGCCAAATATCTCTAGGAATGATATTGCCAGGGTCGTCTTACAGTCGGATTGGGCAGCGGGTTGTCGAGTGTTTTCCACCCCTTCCTCATACTCCGAGTGTCCCGTGCCTTGCCAAATGTGTCCAATAAATGGACAGGCAGAGTGGAGAGCGTGCTCACTCTGGAGCTGCTCTCAGATGTCTAAACTAACATTCAGCCTGCACTTCAAAGGCCTGTGGGCGTTGACACACTGCCCTCCTTTGTGTTAGCGTGTATCTGAGTAAATTGAAATTGAGGAGCGAACGACGGGGCAGAGAAAACAATGGGCTATAAACAAACCTCGAGTCGGGCTCCATAACAGCTGGTGGTGTCTTGTGAGGCTACGGTGTTTGCTCCAGCAGTGTGACAGATGTAGTGTAAGCCTCTTTGCTGCTTTTTATTGTCTGTGTGTTTTAGGTCTGTGTGTGTGTCTATGTGTGTCTCTGTGTGTGAGTGGTTGGACAGGAATGGTAAGGAGGAAGAAGAAGGGAACATTCCAGAGGAAGAGCTTGACAGATCAAGCCTTTATGCGCACTTCACTGGCCGTCTCAGGCTGTATCCGATCAAAAAAATGATGTCTCTCTCCTTTTTTCTATCTCGCATACTTGAAAAGCCAGTATACTGCCGCTCAACAAAGGACCTTTTGCTAATGAGTGCGTATAGCACAATTACAGCTTCTTTGCTCAGTGGCTCCAGTTCGTCAGAGTCCTGCTCAGGCAGTTTTCCTTTTTTCCACCCACCAACATGATGCTGGATAGCTGGCAGCCCCACTAATTGGATGGTACTGTGTGTGTGTGCGTGGAGCTCAGCGTCCCTCTATAGCCCTTCATCTGGGCAGATGCTGCGGATATGGTGGATGTTAATGCGAGATGCCACAAGCTTCATCATCTGGTATCAGTCACTCTGTAATTGGAACAGCCCCGGTGGTTGGTTGTAGCCTTCCCAGGCCCCTGTTTTAACCCCACCCACGCTCTAATGGTGGGATGGGGCTCGCCATTCCCAAACATGTGTGTAGGAAGACTCTAGGAGGAGGAGGAGGAGGAGGAGGAGAAGGGGAAAAGGGAGGGAAGGAAAAGGAGCCAGAGGCGGAGGAGTGTGATCTCTTGCTCCCTGTCCCGGTCTTGATGGTACCCGTCTGGTAGCCAGGCTGCTCACCCCACCAGTGCTTCCCCCAATCCACCAGTGCTACCCCCCCCCTTCTCTACAACTAAAATGATGATGGATTGATCTTGCCCAGCGGAAATGACTCTTTAACGCCCACATTTTTTTGGTTGTGCTCGGCTGGAGGCTGTGGTTTATCAAAGGTATTTGTTATCTGTTGTTGTGTTAGTGTGCTTTTTTTTATTTATTCTTCACTTTTTGCAAAAATGTGTATCCAGCGAAACCAGCCCAAAACCCCAAAATGTGTATCTTCATAGTTGTGTCTCTGCATTTTGCTTGTGGGCACATGTTTGTGAACACATGTGCATAATACCACGTGTGTGCGGGTGCGTTTCCCTGTGTGTGCACTTTATGAAAGGCAGCTTGTGGAGCTAATTAAAAGGCCTTGTGTGGGACAGAACCATTCATCTTAGTGACGGGCCCAAGCTGTCACTTAACCCACAGTCCTGTGGGGGAACGAAGAGCAGTCGCAGGAGTAAAGGACGCAACACACACTCTCGTCCTCTTTTCTCGCCACCTCAAACATCTGCATGTTGAGGTCGAATATAAATGTAATTAATTGTTTCATGTTGAAAATATTCAAATGAGTCTTCCGCTCATTTCTTGTTTGCCACTTGTCCGTGATGGAAAGAAGCTCCGTCCTCCTGTCAGCCTCCCCCCACTAAAGGTGACAAAAGCAGTTAATGTTGAGACGCGCTGCCTTTGACGGAAGGATTAAGATATGCAGAACTCTCCCTCTAGATTTTTCTGAGCTCAGCAGGGTTTTTTGGATCACAGGGCAGTTTTATTAGCAGTGATGGGACTGACAAGGAATGCTGGCAATGGAATTTGTAATTGATGCCTCTTTAGTATGCATCTCAGGGCCAGCATATCCTTTGGCCTGCCTGGCCTGCCCCCTGCCCCCTGCTCTGTGGCTGAACCCAGGCTGCCTGTCCTCTTGCCCTCTCATTACCGCCACCAGGCCCGGGGGTGCTGCCAGGGCACTGAGAGGTGAAGCAGCTGGGTCAGGGCACAATGCTGTTTCCGCTCGCGCTCACACCAGGTATATGGTTTAAAAAGCTTGCATTTTCATGGGCGAGCAAACTTAATGGCGTCTGTTATTGACTGCGGATGATGAAAATTGATTGAGCTTCTCAGCCCTGCATAACATTATCTGTGTGTATGCACAAGGAAACTGCGTTCATGTGCAGCTGGAGCACAACAGCGTGAGGTCCTATTTCAGGACTGGTTGGTCATGTAGGATACACACATTTATCAGTCCATGGATGGGATGACAAAGACACAAATATTTGCTGAGTTTGTTTTTTTTTTTTCCCCGAGCTCTTTATTTACTGGGACGATTTGGTTGAAAAGACCAGAAAAGCGGGATGTATTTGCAGGGGGAGATGGGTGAGAGGTAAGTGGGAATACACGCATGACCTGAACAGTCACACTGTGAAACATCCGTCAACACATGTGTTAGGAGACAGGCGCAGCAGTGAAATGTTTGGTGATTTAGAGTCAGTCTGGCACTTTGACTGATAGTTCTCTCTATGCATCACAGGGTCATCCCAGGTCTGTCTGCCCCTTGCCCTCCAAAAGCCCTCCCACCAAGAAACAATAGTAGTTTTTCTCCTGTTGTTGCACCGCTCAGGCTCAAATTACAATAATTACATCTCCTGAGAGGTTTTGGCACATCACGCTCCGTTTAAATCCTCTAAATCCTCTCGTGAACAACAGGGTGCAGACCTTACCTGCTCTTTAAATCAATAGCCCAGTGTAAGACGGGGTATTTTTTTTCAACCAGGATAAAGATGGCTAGTGTCAAGTGAGGTCTCACCAGTTTGAAAAACATGCAGAGTGAGAGCAATAAGAGCTCCTATCTGGTTTTATTCTTGGAGAAGAGAACAATGCCTGAACCATCACCCTGTTCCGTCTTTGGTGTTCTTAATGTGTTTGTGTGCGTGTGCTGGGAATGTGTATGCTTGACAGTGTGTTGCAACACCTGCAGAGCACATAAAAGCAACACGTGTGCTTGTGTGTGTGTGTGTGTGTGTGTGTGTGTGTGTGTGTGTGTTTTGTTTGTAGGGGAAAGAGGTCGATCCCTGAGGGGGTCTGTTGCACCGAGACACATAGGGAGCAAAGGGTCAGTGGAAAGGGAGGGGGAGCTAGGGACCCTCACCTCCGCGTGAACCTTAAACTAGTGAGAGACGAGCGAAGAGGCAGAGGGGGTTGAGACTTGAGCTTGAACATACGTCTGCAGGGCCTAAGACAAATGATAGGGATTTCCTCTGCCTTACTGACCACGTCTGACTGTCTAAGCCCTTATCTTTTATCCGTCTGTCTGGTGTCATGAGGAATGGAAGGCACCGTCTAACTAGCCAGTTTGATGCCCACAGTTTAGAAATACAATAAACAGAGATTGGGAAACAAAGCGAAAGAGATCAGAGAGAAGAGATTGGCAGTAACGCCGCGTGTCAGAAGATTTGTTTCTCTCGAAACTCTTTAGAAGCTATTTTTTTTTTTAGTAAATGTTGGAAAGTACATGTTCACAGTGAAATATGTTCCAGGAAATAAGGAATATTACTTGTGGAACTATTTACTTAGAACAGCATACACTCGCTATTCCAAGTCTGTTAATGAGCAAGTGGAAAGACATTAAATATTAAAGTTTACAGTTTGCCGTCAATTTACGAGCAGCTTTCTGCTCCAAATTTGCAGAAATCGCACGAACCTGTTCAAATATGTGACGGTTCAAAGACAGTGTCGGAAAAAACCTTAAAGTAACTTATGCTTTATACCATAGCTCTATAACTTCTACCCCACTACATTTCTGATGTTGTACTCTATTTCATTCGTCTGATAACTCTAGTTACTAGTAACTTATTTGATTATGTTCCGGTACAGTGACAGCATTGTATCTCCAGATAAACTGACAGTGTTGTAAAAGTACCCAAGTCAAACTCGAGTAGAAGTCTTCAAGTATCTAATGTAAAAGTAAAAGTACATTATAAATATATTTACATGTCTGTATATAGTGTATACTATGGGACGATTGATTATCAGAATGAGTGTTTATGTGAATATTGATAAAAAATAAATTAATCTAAAGATACTCTGCTTTGGCTCTGATGCAGTCATGTAATCCGAAATAAGTAACTAGTAACTACAGTTATCAAATAAATGGAGTGGAGCAAAAACAAGTACAGAGTTTGCCGCCAAAATGTAGTGGAGTGGAAGTATAGGGCAAGTAAAGTACAGTACTTGTAGTAGTCATTCAGTCACTGCTCTTTGCTTGCTTGTGGCGTTGAACTGTGTGTGTGAGCTGGAGCTGTTAATGGAGTGGAGCAGCATGAATCTCTCCACAGGGTCGGCCTAATGTCGACGATGCAGATAGATATGGGCATTAGTTGTGTGTGTGTGTGTGTGTGTGTGGGTGTGTGTGTGTGTGTGTGTGTGTCTGTTGCTGCTGGGTGATGGATGGACGGGGCCGGGGTTAGAGCGGGGTCACCCTGTTTGCTTTGTGGCGTTTAGGTGGAGATGGGCCGAGGAGGGCCTCAAAGCTTTTCTCTGTGTTAATAAGATCTGTTTGCCACACTTCATCACCATACCTCAAAGTCTGATGGGATGTGTGCGCAGGTTGCAGTTAGCTTGCGTATCAGCAGTGTTCCGCAGCACTTGACAGTCTCTTCATCTATCAGCTGAACATCCTTGAGTTTTCCCGCCTGCGTCTGGGCGCGCTATTATTCCTCACTTTAATGTCTTACCTTCAGAGAATTTACGGGAGAAAAGCCCGCTGACGGCTGACTCTGCTTGTAGAAGTAAACACACGCTCGTGGACTCACCTTTTATCCCTCGCTATCAGCTATTTCATCACTAAGCTGTTTTCACTGATGTGTGTGTGTATATATATATATATATATATATATATATATATATATATATATATATATATATATATATATATATATATAGCGCTGAAATCGGTCTGCCAAGGTTGGCCTCGTGACCCGAACTATCTTTACTTTGGCAGTATTCGAGGATCAGTTATCTATAATGGGTTATAATTCACGCTTGCTACAGTACATGACCTGCTGCACAGTTGTAGTCACATAAGTTAAATTGTCAGTAGCGTTGGTGGGAATTGCTGACCTATCATCATCAGGATAAGGATTGCGTCTCTGGCTCACTTTGCCAAGGTTGATCCCCTCAATCTTCCTGTTTTTCCGCAGGAAAATGGGGCTCTCTAAGCACGCCAATTTCAATTTTGTTTCCACTACACTGCCGCCATCATACTTACTGTACGTTTTCAACATCTTGCTGTCAAGGTGTGCTTAACTTCCAGCTACGCTATCGGAGCTGGTCAGTAGCCAATTGTCACAGGCTGTCGTAGATCAGCTTCCAGGTCAGCTTCCCCAAGATACACAAAGGTTCTCGGGTTGTTAAATTATTCTAGAACATAATATCACATACTCAAGTGTTTCTCTCTCTCCATCACCTGTGTGAGGATCTTTACCGTGGCTCCCCGCGCATGGATGTCAGCTGCTGCCGTGATGAAACTGAATGTAATAGCCAAAGCCCTCACCTGGAACAAGGAAGATCACTGGGCCATATCCTCACTTTCACGCCAGACTGTCCCCAAATAAACTCCATATATGTCGGCGGTGATCCCCCTGCAGGCCCCACCACATTTATCTTCTCAGCCTGACTTGTCTTATCTTGTTTCCGCGATGTCAACCATGGCGAATTATCATATAAAGGGATTCCATGTTATAGTGTGTGTGAGCTGCGTTAGAGCTATGTGGTAGCGCAGGTATATCAGAGGTGTGTTTGCCGGTTGCTGTGTGTTGCATCAGCACACGTTTGGCGTATCTGGCTGTCTGACGGATCGTGATTGTGCTTTCATGTGTTAGTCCGTCTGATTTTTCTTACAATGCGATCCTTTATTTCAGGTTTTAACAAATAAGTGGACTGCTTCCCCCCCCCGGCCTGAGTTTTGCTACATTTTCTAACTTTCTATCAGACGAACGTGGACGGAGATACTGTTCATTTGTCTGTGTCAGTTTTGTGCGCAGCGGCACCTGTTATCAGCACAGTCCCGCAGCCAAGTGCTAGTCAGACAGCTGCATTAATCCTCTCTTTATAACAAATCACCTCCCTCTTAACCTTTCAGAAAAGTTAGGAAGAGAGGGGTGAGGGATGGCGCTGGTGGGGATGATCACACAAGATGATAGTGTTGCTGTTAATGAGCCCTGTGGAAGAAATGACTTTCACAGATCGCATTAAAAAAAAAAAAAAGGCTTTCATTTATGTCTTCCTGTAAACAGCCACGTCTCGGGAAAACCAACAGGTGTCTTTGATCTGAAGCGTCTGAACTCTGGCACCTCTTCAGTTGAAGAATCCTTCCGTGTATCCGATGCAGTGCAGTGGTGTTGTGATAAACTTCATACGGCGAGAGACGGTTTTCTGAAGGATGAAAGCATTCTCATCCTCTGTTTCCCCCGGGATGTGGTTTGCCGCCAACGGAGATTCGGGAGATTCCAGAAGACCCCTTAAAATCTCAACGAACATGAGGGAGGGCAATGAAAATACAACACGGGGAGAGGAGACGTCCGTAACCAGCATAAATGCGTTCTCATCAAAGCGAATATTTCCTCTAGTCCCCCGCTCTTTTCATCTTTTATGTATTTTCTCTGACAAAACACTTCTTTGAGGCCTCATCCTCTGACAGATATGTTAGGGATAATTAGGTTTACAATAAAGGAGCACCAGGCATTTGAGGATATCCTCCCTCTTTTGAACGTTTCCTTTCAAGGGGAAAACTTTGGGTAACTTTTCCTCTGGAGATGAAAAAAAAAAAAGTCAGAAAAGCAATCTGCAGCTACATATCTGTCTGTGAGTTCTTCCTTCCTCCTCTCTCACTATTTAACTCACTCGTCTTTCCACATGTTTCTCCGCACCTACTCATTTCGTAGCCCTGCCCTGTCATTACCTGGGACAGAGGTGGGTTCACGGTGCGTTCTGCACTCTGTAGTTTCCCGTCCTTCCTCTCCTATTTGCCCTGCATGCAAAATAACCGTCATGCTCCGGGGAGGCTCTGCTCCAGGTTATCGGCTCCCTGGTCTTCTGTTAGAGTTCTCTTTTCTCTCTGCCGCTCCTTCAGTGAGGCGGGCAGACACAGCTGGGAGTGATTGGTATTTACACTCGTCTGTGTGCCGTTCGCCGTGAGCGGTCTCATTGCATAGCTTCATTACTGGGAAAAGGAGCAGCCGATGCTCTGCAGACTGGAAGGGCATTCTCTCGCTCACTTAGATTCCACATATGATACAGAGTGCTCACTGATCAGTCACATATTTACTGTGTGATTAACTGCGGTCAGATCACGAGGTTCTATTTTGGTAGTTTGCTGTTAACCTGTTTGGTTTTTGTTCGACGGCCGACATGTCCTTGTCCAGAGGTGAGAGTTCACGACTCAAAATAGCCAGGTCAGCGCGGGGCGGTTCCCTTCCACACTTTGACGTTAAAGCTCCTCCTAAATAGCCGGTTCAGAAAATGCGCCCCGCCTTTGAAGCGAGGTCAATATGCATGCGTGTTAAACATATGCACAGGCTGGATGAGGCTTTCTATTTTAGAATCCTCTCAAGGATGAAAGCAAGGTCAGTGGCGTTGCGCTTGAGCGTAAACAGCCATTTGAATGTTGCGCTGTGTTTAGACAGGTGTTCGAAGGGAGGTAAGTGCATCTAAGTAGTGTTTACACACATATTCCAGTAAACCCACCGTACTCCGTGGGCTACATTCCCTCGGTAAATCATTCACAGCGTCTGTCCTATGGCGCTTTCCACAAGGTTTATTATTCTAATTGCGGTGCGTTCACAGCGGTGTCGGGCGGTCGTGCATAATGTGTCAGCACACACATTTGGCCGCACATGTGTCAGTGTGTGTGTGTGTGTGTGTGTGCCCGTGTTTGTGTACAGTTATGTGTTTAGAATCTGAACGAGATTTAAGACTTTGCTCGCATAAATTCCCCGTGAGCTTCGTCTTTTCATTACAATGTTTTCGATGACACACACTGATTTGTGTCGTCTGTTTGCGTCGCCCGCTGACACTTAAGTGGGATAGAGAAAATTGTTTGAGTACACAGAAAGTAAGTCAAGCTGGGAGTGGAGGGGTTAGCAGCATGCTGGCCTAGAAGTGAGAGCTCTGGTAGACATAATCTCTTTTATGTCTTTAATTTGGGCGGATTAGTAACCTACATTCTCTCCTCTCATCTCTCCGAAGCTGGCCTTTTATGGACGGACGCTGCTCCCTCCGTTGCTCTTTGCCTTTTTATTCAACTCCAAACAATAATTCTGGGTATTCTTCTGCACTCCCCCAAACCTGAAATTGCTTGTAATTCTGGTTATTTGAGGTTTGGATTGGACTTCGGAAATGGGGTAAATGCCTGCACACATAAATGTATTGATGCACGATGTGATTTCAGTCTTTTAAAGGGGCAGTATGTAGTTTTGGAGAAGACATTCAAACTTTAATATTTACAATTTGTGATAAAAATGTTTTCCCCCCAAACTACATAGTGCACCTTTAAAACACAAATGACATGAATGAAATGCACTAGAGCATTGTGGGACTTTTTCCTTGCTCCTGGATGCAGCTCCCGGCATGTGATTGGTGAAGGGGACTATTGCCAATCATCTTTCAAGTCTTCTAGTCAATCAAATGAGTGCCGATGGGGGGGCTGCTCTGTTCCGATGCGTTTATGATTATGTAACACACACACACAAACGGGCGTGCACACAGACACACAGACACAGACACACACACACACACACACACACACACACACACACACACACACACACACACACACACACACACACACACATATAACCCCACACCCAAAACCACTCCAGCATGAAGAATTCCTATCACCTACTGTTGTCCTCCATTGATCTGGCAAACAGGCCGTCATTGATTGCGGTCACCCGCAGATTACAATCAGAAAGATGCACAGTCCGAGGTCTTCTTTAAGGCCCGAGGACACAAAAGACAGATGCTGGGCTGTAAAATTCCTGCATCTTAATCCATCCAGATGCCACCGTCTGTACCCCCCCTCCCCTCCCCATCCCTCCTACTGCGCTAATACATCTTGTTTTATCTGTCTCAAGTTTTTGCAGTGTCCTTTGAGTGCCAGGGAGGGGGGCTTGTATTATTAGAGCTATTTGGTTCTGCATAAATCACAGTATTTGATGATGAATGACTCTGAGTGAATGCTCCACGCAGCTTTGTAATTGCTGACAGGGAACTAGCTATTTTGCCGTGGCATAGAAATAGATTGATTTATTTAAAGCCTGGTTCATAATGTGCTTTCAGACTTTGTATTCGTTTTTATTGATGTCTTCATTTGATATCCACATCAGCACATTTAACAAACTGCTGCTGCTCTGATGATTTACACTGGGACCCATCTGTGCACCCGCAGTAATTCAGCTCTTTATTTGCGTGACCTCGAATGAAAAGGGCCCATTATTTGCTCTTTCTATAACAGTATTCCCTATATTGTGATGAAATGTATCCCATGCCATAGGATTTAGTATATGAAAGATCATTCATGTGGGTTTCAAGAGCCACGACATAGAATCAGAGATGGATGGAGATAGAGCGGAGGAAGCGGGCTGACAAAATGAAAAAGTACACTTGATGGGTACGCGCGTAAGGAAGTCATCCACAAAGTTTTGACCAAATGCACATCGTCTCAGCACTCATTTCCCCCATCTTTAAACATTTTCTTCTTTTCGTACATTACATGAGAAGACTGACAGCATGCTTCATTTCAGCTCGATCTCTTCATGTTTCCCAGTTAGCACAATTATACGCGTGCAGCCGTGGAAATCGCTATGCAAGAAGGAGGTGTGGGCTTGAGGGCTAAAAGACTGATGACCCTGTCCTTTTCCCCATTTACTCCTAATCTCTGTTCTGATGTGAAGTAAATTGTATTGCTTCGCACATCGGCAAGCAACCCCCCCCCCCGGCCACCCCTCTCTCTCTCTCAGCCGGCACACTAGCCTTCCTTGAAGAGCCTTGTTAAAGGCTGACCACTGATCAAGCGCCAAGGGCCTTCTCGGGTCAGACCACAGTGCCCTCTTGACCTTTGTCTGCTTAATTCCAAATTATGATGTATTAAGGCACAAAGGACTACTAATGGCTTTGCATGTATTAAACATCTGTGCTGCCTCTTGATCAAAGGGCCATTTACAACAGGGCTCTAAATATGCTCACAGGAAGTAGTGGTGAGTAAAAAAGGTCAGAGGTCAAGGCAGGCGTGTGAAACGGACCTGTGGCTAATTATTGGCTTGCAGAGAGCCTTTGTACTGGGAGCCAGCTGTAGGACAAGAGGACTAAGGTCTTTAATATCCTGTTTGCAGCACCTAAATGTTTCTCTGTATCACAGAGGAGCATTCCTGAAAGAGGACAGAAATGGAGGCTGCTGCTTTGATGATGATTGGGCATGTCCTCCAGTCGTGGAAGCAGATGATAATCTGCAACGCGCGTGCCTAGAGAGAGAATGCTCCCTCTTGATTGCAGTGAAGAACGATTCCCCGTTATCACAGAGTGCGATGGGAGAACGGCAGGGCAGACTTCAGGACAGCGTTGCTCTTCCCTCAAAGTGAGCGAACATTGTCTCAGTTTAGAGTTGCGGCTTCATTCCTGTGGTGTCAGAAATTATACAGTCGGTTTGAAAAGACAAAATCCGCTGTTTGGACTTGACTTGGCCACGGAGTGCAGTGCCGTTTAGCTCAAAAACCCCTCAATTTGCTTAGACTTAAATGAGACATTGAGAAGTCACCAGACATTCCTGAAGTGAGTAAGCCATCGGTCTGTATTGTCAAGGCAAATGAATGATAGAGTAAAGTAATAAAGTCATTGAGGAATGGTGAAGGTAGCCCACAGGTTTATGGGTTACCACAAATATTGATAGTGTTTACTGGAATCTGAGGTTTTCCTAGAACTGAGGTGTTGTAACTGTTTTTTTTTTTAGGTGATTTCAGTCGTGCTTGTTGTGGGTGAATGACTGACTTCAGCAATTACTTAACGCCATTATTCATGTCTGTGCCTGTGCACTCTAAAAGAATAATCCTCCGTTTATATCTTAAAGCAGCTGTTTAATGTCTCATTTTATGCTCATTTTAGGTTCTTACTTTTATTTTGGGTGTCTAGGGCTTCAATGTTAAAAAAAACACAATTTTAACCCTGGATTTTATTATTATAGCTAAAGCACACCTGTTTCTGAACGCTTCATTTCAGTGCCTGTCTCTTTAAGGCCCCCTCGTGCTCTGATTGGTCAGCTCTCACATGCCTGTGCAAGCACCGCCCATCTTGTTGCCACAATAGCTCTGCCGGTGTTCTTGTCAATACAGTTGTGACTGTGTAGCTCTGACATCATGAACATACAGACGTCTTAACAGCTTATTTGAAGGCACAGTTGCTGAATACGGACTATGTGCCTGACGCTCACTTTCTTCGACGTGGCACATTTATCATCCTGAGAAATTATTCATGAAATTACATTCTTACCAAACCTCCAATCATTGAATCTCCCTACAAGAAACAAATGAAAATATATTGGAAGACCTTCGAGGAGTTTAAGTACTGCTAAGCTGAGCAATTAGTTATGTTCTGAAGGTCAATAAGCCGTTGAACCCATTAATTAGAAAGTGAGAATGGATGATTCTTAATTGTTCTATTTATCTCTGCTCCAGATGTGCTGGAGGACTCTCGTTAAAACGGCATCTTTCCACTCGGCAGATTATGAAACATCCAGAGAAAGACAGGATGCCATTGTCTTAGCAAAAGAAGCAGACTCTGTCCTCCTCTGTGTTTACCCCTGGATTTAATCCCCAGTCACTTTGACAAGATTCCTTAAGAGAGAGTGTAATTATAGTCAGCCTTACTCAAAATTATAGCAAACTCCATGAACACTGGCAGTGACACAGAGAGCTTTTGTAGAGGTGGATACATGACATTATTTATTAAGTAATAACCCTATTAAGTGTTCCTCAGTCAAGGATTTGGCTAGCTGCAGTTTCTCTGAGGTTATAATCATCTTTTTTTTCTCTCTTTTGAGCTGACTGTCAACAGATAGAGTGCACTGAATAATAGTTACATTCCGATGTTCATCGTAGAGTGTGTTCCTTTCACAGAGGCGACACGCGGCAAAGTCCTGAAATGTTAGTTAAAAACAGGTGAAATGTATGATTTTACCCAGATTTTTATTCATATTTATTTTTATTTTTTCTTTAGCAGAACTAGGAATGAACCCATCACAATAAAGTATTCAGTGATGTATTGCATTAGGAACTCAAGCTACACCGGGGCCATGTACAAAGTACATGTACACACACACACACACACACAAAAGAAAAATGCACCTTTCTTTCCTTCACTATATATCTATCTATCTATCTTCCTCTGTCTTTCTTGACTTGACCTTTTTTCCTCTTCTTCCATACGTCCTCTATAGGCTTTGTTTCTGTCTGTCTGTCTTGCTCAGTGGGGGGATACAGTATAGTCAGTCTGTGGCAGAGGTCTCTCTCCGCTTCCTCTAATTGGCTGGCTCCCCTTCTCTCCTTGCCTGCTAGATAATTGGACATGCAACCCCAGCCCTCGCATCCCAATCATCGGCTCCCACCAGCCCCCTCTGCATTCTACACACTTCTCATCCCAGTGTGAGTCTCTCTGTGGACCAGTCTTTGACCACTGGATCAAAGGGAATATGCAATCCTGCACTGTCCAAACACATCGCAGCTCACACTTTTTACACCCATCCTTGCTCACAATACCAAACTATCGGCATGAGATGGATTTTTTATGGTCAGTATATTGCCTCCCTCCAGTACCTGAACCCCTGGAGACAAAAGAGCAGCGTCTCCTTCCGCAGTACATGGAGAACAAGGTAATTCATTTTGGGGGTAGCCGTGCTGGAATTATTCATAAGGGGTTCAATATCAAAATATTCCGCTCAGGCCCTTAATAATTCATGCTTAGCATCCGTCTTCATTGGTGCAGGGAGCAAAGGAGTCATCCGTCACTATGGGGAGCTTTGGTTTAACTAGTGCCCGGCACCCGCGTTGGTTGTCAGGGTTTACCGAGGTAGGGCAGGAGGGAGGGAACAAAAGAAAGGAGGCGTGTGGCTTTGTCACACTGACGAGGGGGCCCCCCCGTCTCCGGGAAGGAGGCAAGCTCGAAAAAGAGGATGAAGGCTGAGCTGTTGACCTTTGGGAAAGGACCACTGGCTTCAGATTGAGTGATGGTGTCAGCCGCTAGTGTAAAACACCTCTATTAGGAATTCCTGGCATGCTTGGGCGCTTCTAATTATGAAGAATGCAAAACAACAGTCAGGAGAGACAGGAGAGGTCGCCTCGCAGTCAGCCGTACGGCAGGCTTACTCAACAGCTACTGTTATGTGGGACCCACCACCGCGTGACTACTCGCCTTACCTCACACACACACACTGATCCGACATATTCCCTTTGCTTTGCAGTCATTTTTTACCCCATTATAGTACGTGCCTACACATTCTTGAGAGAGTCATTGTTCTTTTACGAAACGTACTTTACATTTCGAGGCGTCGTGTATCTGTATACCCACTGCACAATGTTGCATTTCAGCTCACTGAGTGGGAGTTCAGACAGTCCCGAGAGTGCATCTGAGAAACAAAAAAAGAAAAACACTCAGATCAAGTCAGGAACTTGTAGACCCAGAGAAAAATAACTCAACATTTGAGCTCTCTTGAAAACAGCCAGTGATATAAGCCATCTGTGTGCAGTTGGACTTGCCAGTGTTGTCATCCCGCTGCCCCGTGAGGTATCCCTGTGGGGGGAAAGAGCCCTGTAACATTATCAGCAGATATGCATAGCTACTGGGCAGTCAGCGATGAAGGGAGGATTGGACAAGCGGAAGGATGGCGAGATGAAGAGCGGAGGGAGTCCCTTGAGGTTTTTTCGCACTGAGAGACGGAGGTCAGCAGCAGAACACACATAGGCTTTTTTATTCCAGGAGCTGCATGAGGGAGTCAGACAACAGTCCTTTCTAACCCCCCCCATCCTCCACCTCCAACTCCACCTCCCCGCCTGATCAGTCAGAGAGAACTAAGAGCTCATTATAAAACACCACAGAGAAGCACGGTGGAGGTGCAAACACCAAAGGCAGGAGCTGGACGGGGCAATAACGAGGATACTGAAAATGCCATCACTGTCTTTTTTGCAGGCTGCCGGTGTGTTTCCTTACGCCTGTATCGGTGAATTTGTGCCACGTAACTGTCAGTCTGTCTCTCAGCGAATATAATCAAGGGTACAGAGGTATTTTTGAAAGATGATTAACTGTTGTAAAATCCTCACTTCAGCAATAAAATGCATTTCCCCTGTGCGTATTCAAAATAACCCGACTGGCAGATTTGTCATCTCATACAGTTTTACTGTCACCGGCACCCCATAAAACATCTCTATTTATTTAGTGGCAGCCAAGCGTTGCCGTTCCTCTCAAAGGAATGTCCTTGTGCCCGCCCCAGTAACCTTGAGCCTAACGTGGGGGAGGTCAATCTGGAGCGGAGACGACGGGGGGAAGTCTTTTAAAGAAGGAATACAGAATAGAATGAGGCAATAAAAGACTCAGGGTTGCTAATGATAGCAGGGAGGGCAACGCTGGGAGCCAGGTGATTATTCATTATCAGGAAATTCATCTCCTGCCTTTCTTCTCTATCTTTCTCCCTCGCCCTCTCTTTGTCTCAAATTGGTTTGAAAAAGCCATTGTCGGACTTTTCTCACCTCTCAGCAGAAATTAATTCTCCGAGCTTTTTTTTTTTGTCTCCCAACACAATTGTTGCCTCGGCATCCAGGATTTAATATTCCGTTACTTTGCATGCATGTTTCTTTAAATCGTTTATTTCCCGTAATAATAAACAAGGCCCAGCAAGAGAGTCGGTGACAAGGGGACGGCGAGAAAAAAGTAGAGTCACAAATGAGGTCCAGGTGTGCGGGTAATCAATTTCATGGGGTTTGGTTTTGCAAGGCTGCATGCTGAAGGAGACTGTCATAATTGGGCCACCATTTTAGACAGGTAATGGCTTTACAGCAGTCATTCTTTTCAGGGGTACACACACGCAGAGATACACACATTCCAGCATGGGCTCATAGAAATCACAGGCCATTGAACACAATTGAGACAGATAGGTTTGTGGCATTGCCTGGTAACCCCCATGTTTCAAGGACTTTCGCAGGCTTGTTCATTTATCATAAGGGGGGGAAGGCTGTTTGCAGGAGCTTTTCTCCGGCTGTGGTCAGATTTATCACAGAACAACTCCTGTTTGGCTTGTTAACATTAGCTAGATGAGGCATCCAGAGTTGCAGGTGCTGCAGAGTTAAAGGGACTTTTATTAAGGGTAAAGTGTAAATGGATTCACATCAGTGAGTGGCTATACACAGGTGAAAAGTCTACTCATGGATCATTTTTAGCTGCCAGCTCTTGTTTGTCCACTTGTTCCTCTGCCAGCAAGCAAAAAACCTGAGCGTCTGACCACAAAACGGTACAGTTATAGGCTATAATGATTAGGGGCATGAATCTCTGGCAATCTCATGATTCCATTCAATTCCGATTTCTGGGCGGTCAGTTTAATTCAAAGCGATTCTGGATTTAATGAATAGAAAGCTCCAGTGTACTGTACCAAACCATTCACAGCTGTCCTTAATCTGCTGAAATACAATATGAAATATTTTTTTTTAACATGAATATGAATATAAATCGAGTCAGAATCATAGGAGATAGGAATCAAAATTCATATATGAATTGACCACCCCTAATAATGGTGATCACATCCTCCACTTTGAATTGAATAGTGGTAAGCAATCATGGTAAGCAATATATTTTTTTAGGTTATTCTACATTAGAAAAATCACAGAAATTGGGCAAATCATACAGCCAGGAAGTGACTGACAGAGCTGCATTAAAATGTCTTGCTGCCTTGATGCCGAGAGAGAATATTAAATTAAATTATGAAACTTTATCTTAATTGGTCCCAATTAAGCATTGTTCTGCTAGTGCAGCAAAAAAAAAGAAATTCAAGGGGAACCGACATGTACTGGCATTTACACAGACATCTACTGACACACACACACACACATACACACACACACCATCCTTGTGCACACAAAAGACCACGCATCTTACAGTCTCTTGCATTTTTTTCCGGCCTTAATGGATCCAATTACTCTTTCAAAGACTGCCAACACTGTACCTTATGGTGAGCCAATTGAGATGGAAATTCAGTTGTTTTTAATGGACACGCTCTCAATAATAAACCTGTGGGGGGAAAGATTTTTCCAGACAAATTGCGGCTCACGTGGTTAACGTACATTATGCTAATGTGAGGTGCAGAGAGGCTGTCATGTCTCATGAGGTAGGGGGTGTCATATATTCCCCTTTTATAATGGAGGAACCCTTCCTGTAATTGCCCCTAGTTTTGTACATAATGGGAAGCGAGGGGTTTGCTCACAGCGCTGAAGTATGTCACCGCGTGTTAAAATAGCATCGATATGGACACATTTATGTGCATCTCCCCTGCTGAGGGACAGTATGGCATGTCTCACCAATCTGCATCGTTTATTAGTCATGGTTTGGATGCTGGGTGTACTCTGCTGCTTTGTTGGAGGGAGTCAAACGATGACAGCACAACAGATGGCTCTGAGATTTTGGTCCAAACTGTTGTGGAACAGTTTACATAAACTCACTGCAGAACATTCCTGCTGGTCCGTTCACTCAGATCCAGTATCATCGCTCCGCGGTGCCCAGCAGGCTCATGTTCTTGGCTTGTCTCCATCGAGACACCCCCCCACCCACCTCCCCTCGCAGGTTCTCGATCTCTGACACTTACCAGACAGGAGCCTGGGATGGAGACCACCGGACACAGAGGAGGTCACTGTATCCCGTTTCACCAGAGAGGATGAATAGATCTGGGACAACCAAACACACACTGCCCCCAGACTGCCTAGGGCACCGTGGTCCGGAGAAAAGAGGGAGGGAGGATAAGAAAGAGTGACTGAAGTGCATTCCTGAAAGGAGGAGAGATGGGATTGAATGACAGGGGAGGACGGGGGGCCACTGGTGACACTGGCAGCCAGTGGGATCGGGTTTTCACTCTGAAAAGCAGGCTCAGAAAAAACAATGACTTGGGCATCTGTCTGGAAGGGAGAACCAGAGACTGGGATCCTGTGCCGTGGAGAGCCGAGGGTTCACGGGAATGCCTTTAATGTAACCCTGCCCGGGCTCTCATCGGATACTTCATGGCTCTCCTTGTAGAATGTAACATGAATCAAACTCCATCGCTGCATCAATTAAAGCGGCACACTCACCGACTCCGAAGCTCCCTCTTGTAGTCACAAACACTGTGAAGGGGAAGATTACAGAGAATAACAGAGGTTTGTGTGCCAAGATGACTCGTCTTGTCCTCGGGCCATATTCTACATTAGATAAGGATCAGCATTCCTCCACTCTTACAGATGTAGGTCATGTAGCCACAGTGGTGCAAACAGCATTTGAGTCGTGCTTCATTTGTTTTATTACCCATCACTGTGTACTGCGAACGTTCTGCCTTTGCACCTCATGTATCAAATTGAGTATCTCGCTCCATTTTGTGTCTTATGTGTGTTTCACTGCACCCGTGGAGCTGAGATAAAAATCAAAGCAAAGTCTCCTCTCCGGGCCATGTACACATTATTCACTAAACAGTCACACAAGAGGGCACAAGTTTGCTCTGGGAAGTGTGGGAGGCAAATGAACTCATCCCTTCACAGCGAATCAAACAAAAGAGAGACGAAAGATAGAAAAAGAAACGCATAAAAACCCCCAGACTGAACCTCTGTCTCTCTGACATCAGTCTGATGTATAGATTCTGTTGTCGTGCTTTCTATAATAATAGCGATGGCAGCCTGACAAATGTATTAAAGGTGCTATTGTTAACGCACCAACCTAATAAAATCCCGTGCTGGTTGATAAATACATGATACGTAATTCTGGCTTTTGTATTTATTGTCTTTTAAATCAATTGTTTTATTCTTTAACTATTTCTTTGCTAATATGTGCCTACATCTTTTTGTCTTACAATGCAATTTTGAGAAATGTTATTCTTATTATATTTCTTTTTCACTGTAAAGCCCTTTTACAGTGACAAAGTTCATCTGTTCTGGGCTACTGTTGAAATATGGCAGTGCAACGGACTCTACCCCCCCATAGATATGATAGACTCATTCTAAGGCAAAGAAAATACAATGATTCTCAGTTTTGGTTGGTTACACATTAATTAAAATATGATTATGAACATTGTATTCAATGTTTGCCCCTAAGACCTCCTAAATCTTAAATTCTGGACCTTTAAATACACATTTTTGCTGTCCTTCACTGTCTTAGCTTTGACCAATTTCTAATGCTAGCAAGATTTGTAAGAGACTGTAATTGCACATTGTTAACTTAAATTTCAAATATAGATATAATATTAGATTATTTTCCAGAGAAATGTGTACAGGCATTGCAAGAGTGTTTTGGCTAGGGCAGCCTGAGAGGCAAAAACCCAAAATATTAATAAATAAGCTCACAGTTTCAGCGTATTGCTTTTGCAGTGTTGATTGATAGCAACCAAGATTCAAAAAGTCCCAACATTTTTCTCAAGAGATTTTATAGTCAGTCAAAATTGAAAGTGCAAAAGTTGAAGAGCTGCGTGAAGTGAGTTTCATCTCCTGTGTAAATAATGTTCTCGTACACACAAACACACACAGATGGAGGAAGTGTTACAAGTTCATGCCGGAAAGGAAATCTAGAAAATGATCCATGGGAAGTTGGGGGCAGGTCACAGGGTAACTCTGATGAAGTATAGCCGTTTGAGCGAGACCTTATGGTGGGAACTGCCAGAGACAGAGATATTTATCAGCTAAGCCGACAGCGTGCAGGCACACACGGGTCAGGTCATCTGTAGCCAGCAGCTCAGCCAGGGGCTCACCACGCCCTGCAGATACAGATACAGTCCAGTATCACACTTCCCACTCCTGATAACTGCACATTTGTTGGTGCCATTCTGTGACTTGGATCAGGGAATATTTCCACTGCACTGCTCTAGGACAGGAAGAGGCTAAATAGAAGCCAATTAGCTTTGATTTCAGGTCAATTAGCTTCTTTCTTCGTCTACATTAGAGTGTATATTATCTTTGGGGAAAGGAAATCATGGGAGGGCTGTCAGGGACTCTTTGGTAGTCTGTTGAGCTTATGTTGCCTGTCCAAAACAAGTGCTCAAACACAAACACTCTCAGTGGAGTAAATAAACAGACTGACAGCGATGTAGAACAAAGGCAGACTGACATCCCAGGATGAGTGGCTTTTGTTTTTCTGTGAAAAAGCAAAGCTCCGTCTTTCTATTTTGAAATGGAATGGCAAATTTAATTGAATGTAGTTTAAAGATTGTTTCTTGGTACGGAGATATTTTTGGCACGCTGCGCTGCGCGCTCAGAGGTGGTTGACATGGAAGGCGGGAACGCTCAGGCTTTGCTGAAAAGGAAATTGAAAAGAAACAGAATACCAGGAGTCAGATTTCATGAAATAATAGCTGTGACTGAAATGGGGAAAGGCGAGGCAGCCCAGAAACCGAGAATGATTTTCCTCTTGGCCCTAAAAAAAAGAGACAGAGGAAGACGAATATATCAGGGCCATAACAAATAGGCCATTGTGTATGCAATTTAACATGCACACAGTGTAGTTGTAAGCAAATATTGCTTCTGTGAAACTATGCGAGCTGAGGTTGGCCTTTTCGAGCAGAAATCTGACTTAGATTTCTTCGACTTCAGTGCAGCACACTGCTGAACTGTTCCTCGGCCCTTTTTCTTCCAGGATTTTCTACAGGGAAATTATTTTTTCCTCTTTGTCAAGAAAGAGTTCAAACCAAGCGTGGCATCCTGGATCGAGTCCATGTGCCTCTAGCCTTTGTGTTTCATGGTGACCTGCCAAGGATTCTGTGCCAGAGGGAGGAACTTACTGCGAACCAGCACTGCCGTCTTAGACTAGGACTTCAGGCCACAGGTCAAAGGGCTACTGGCTGGAGCTGTCAGCTCTGTTCTGCCTCTTAGAGTAAACACAAACTCAGAGGCACACGATATACACATGCATGAGTGGTCAAGCGCACATCGGAGGACGCACATCAGCACAGCGAGCGCTCTCTGGCACGCTTGTGCCTGGACTGAAGTGGGGAGTTGTCCATTTTGGCTTTAATTGTGTTGTTCTATGCATTAGCCCTGAGCTCATTATTGGACTATACAGGGCGTGGGTGGATGAGGATGCATGCATGAAGCAGTAGCAGAGGGCTTTTAGTGGACAGTTGAGAAGGTGGAGGGCCTCCTCAGCCCGGGCATCGCTCTTCTATTTCATGTGGAGTGGCCGTGGATTGCTCTTACTACTCCATTCAGGTTGATCACTGCCGGTCCTTACCTCAGCCGTTCTAAACAATGGCTTTTGCTAGTGGTGGTGACTCGTTTGAAGCACATACTTTGGAGTACATTAGTGACAGGCGTAGCAGTGTTTTTCCACCCATTGTCCTGCTGCTTACACCTGCGCGGCATTTGTAATAAATGTGTACGCATCCACGTGCACACGAAGGCCTGAATGAAACGGAGGAGGGAATCAGAGCAAGCGGCCTAGTTGGTGAATTGATGTCATGCTTCGTCTATTCCTCAAAGTAATTTCATTTTCTTTCTCATTATTGGAGTTATTACTGAAAAGAAGAAAAGAAAATGTGATTTGGATCAGGAAATTAAGTTTTCATGGATTGTGTCCTCCTCTGTGGCTGGCGTTGTGCCCGTATGCACTGGACTGGTGCACCGTGATCATGTTTTTTGCAAATCAGAGAAACAAAGTGTAGCAAAAGAAGCGGACAACTCGGGTCAAATGACTTGCACAAAATCACATCCTCATGTATGCTACACGAGTTAAAAACAGTGATAAATAACATGTGGCCCAGTAATCATGTACGCCGTATGAGGGAGTAGACGGTGAAACGTGGAAACAGAAATGTTTGACAAACACGTATAGTGCGCATTTCCTCGGCGGCCTAAATTACAACCCAAAATGTGTAATTGGAAGCAGGCCAAGTAAATATTCACTCATTTCAGTCCAGGGTTCAAGCTTGTGCGGAGGCTTTGTCAGAATGCACACTGGCTTCAAATGAATTTGGTCTTTGCATGCGTCTGCCAAAAAACTCAAGTTTGCGCAGTTTACCTCCCAAGAAGAAGTTTTAAAGCAAAACATTACCCCATCCTACTGATTCAACAGTATTCAGGCATGTAAAATATGGATTGAGAGTGAAGTGCAAATCCATACTTGGATATAGATCTGGCAAACATTCGGAGCTGACCTTTTCTTCTCAGCTTCTTTGCTTACACTGTAAACAGACGACCAGATGATAGCAAGCACCAACCACTGGGAACAGATTACGTGGCTGTAATGCCAAAATGTATATGCGAAACGGAAAATCCTAATGCAATTTTCCGCATTGCAACTATATCGGTGCAGATTTTCTGCGGTAACTAGTCCAATTTGGTCCCTGTCCCGATCCACCCTATTTACAGAACTTCATTTGTCATTTAGATATTGAAAGAGCCCCCAAAAGTTGCCGCAGGCCCCAAAAAAGCCCTTTTGCATGACCTACATATATTTTAATCAAATTACTATAAACTAAATTACCATCGTCATTGTATCCCAGCTGCATCAAGCCATACAGTTTATTGTCTTTGACTTGGTTGTTGAGGTAATGATTGTTGTGTTTGTCACACAGTATTGAATGCTGTGTGACTAAATTGACTTAGACTTTCTCCCATTTGGTCAAATGTATATCCGTGCTTGGTGAGAAAAGGCTTGTAAAAGGGACCCTTGATCCCGAGCGTTAGAACTGTAGCTCCCCACATCAACAGTTTGCCCCGTAGTTGAATCATTAACCGGAACTGCCCACTTTTGTTTCTTTATGCAAACTTATATGGCTAGAAAGCAGGACATACAGTCGAATGTATGAATGTATGAGATGCAGCCAGGCAAAGAACCCCAGAGAGATCATTAGTCATCACTATGCAGAGACGTGCTGTACGGCCTTGTCTGTCACCACTGAGGGGAAGATGCACTTCTGTTACTGGTTCATTCCCCAGTGGCCCCTGCAGTATCACGCTTAGGCAAGCAAAGTAAACCACTGTGATGTACAGTGAAAGAGTTCTTATTCCAAGGCCGCACGTTGATGCTGTGTAGTTGGGGGGGGATAGTGAAATAGATGGTGACAGATAGAGGGTCAGACAGTGAGATTGTAAGGACAACACTGGCGGGCTCTCTAGCCACATGATGACAGAGTTGACACTGGAGTCAGTCGTCTGGCATGCCGGGGATGTCTCTGTTTACTAGTCAAGGTTTCCACTCACTTGACTTTGTTGTAGCCCTGTCAAGAGGTGAGGTGTCCACTTTAGCACCAGTCAGTCACGTTGTAGCACTCCCTTGTTTTCCAGACTCCTTCTTTTCCGCTCAACACTAGCGCTACACATGCCGCCAGCCGGCAATTGGAAGGGGAGGGGGGGGGATGAGACGAAAATGAGATACATGGTGAAAAAAGCTAAATCAAGCAGCAGTGAGTGAGAAAAAGAAAGAGACGGAACTACGAGGCAAGCCAGGAAGCAGCAGGATACAGAGAGTTTTATTGCCGTCACTTGCCTCTGAATAATTCATAGATTCCTCATAATCGAAAAACCCACTGCTTTTTATGATGGCATATTTCACAGCTAGTTTATGCTTAGGAGGGCTAACAGCTGAGACTGAAGGAAGAGATATGAGACGTGGCTGTGATACTCTGGTGTCTGTGTGGCGTTTTCCCTCCCAAACCCAAACACACTGTAGCTCTCGGGTCTTCCTCCATGACTTGTCTCTCCCTCACTTGTGTATTTTCCCCGTCTCTGTTTTGAGACTTGACCCAAAGCCAATTAGCTATGCTATGAAAATGTGGCAGATCACTTGATGAGCACCGGAGCTTGTACCCCCTTAAGACATCCTCGCAATTTTTCACTTTGCGTGAGCCTCTTCAGAACACCTTCTCTGATGTGGACCGGCTGGTCAACCAAACACTTGAACGTCCTTAAAAGCTTTGGTCGTCTCATCTCAAAGCCGTCTCTCATCACAAAGGCTGCGTGCTCCAACCACAGCGCCTGAGGTATTGAGCTCACATCCATCGCCACTTCAAAGAACAAGCAGAATCTTTAGGAGCCATTGCTATTGTCTGTCGCGCAGGTGTGCCTCCTCCCACGGGCTCTGGAGGTCTCAGAAAGCCACAGAGCTCCACACAGAGGGCTTGCTGCGATGCTATCTCTCCCAGATACAGACAACATGGTGGAGACTCAGACAATAGAAGGCATGTGGACTCCGGTACTGCAGGCGGGTGGTGTTTGTAATCAGTGCTAAACTTTGTGGGCAGATCCAATTGGTTGCAGGGGAACTTAGGATATGTGCAGAGTTTTCCGTCCAACATAATGTGACCCTGGTGTGCCAGTTTAATCCAAAATAAAACAAAGATGCAAATCAGGCAGAATGAAGCCTCTCACAGGCAGTCTGGCGATCTGTATTATGCCAGGATCAAAGTACGCACGATTTTTGCCTTTTGAGATGGTCAGATGGTGGGATTAGACAATCAAACAGTCATACATTCATGCACTGACTTGGCTGAGAGACAAAACAGCCAACTGGACCCAAACTAATCACGGTTTCCAGTTTTTCAATGCACCTCATCTTTTGCATTATGGCCGTCACCGTCTTGTTTGGTTGGAGCCGTATTCGACCGTATTTGGACGATTATTTCGATCTGGGCCCCAACAATGGACCAGGGTAGTAATTTATCAGTCATAATGTGGCCACGCCATAAAGCATAATGCGTTATCTTACTCCAGATTGGACCATGATTTACCAAATGAACATCATGCCTTATTGAAGAAGACTTGAAGCTAGTGATTGAGATCATAAACGCATTAGGAAACTGTTATAACTAAAGTGAGAAGTAGAGTCATTTTCTCAAAAGCTTACACAGAATTGGACTTCTTTTATACAACCGGTGAAGTGCCCCCCTGCTGACGATTGGAAAGAAAGAAGAAACGATGCACTTCTGTGAGCTGGTATTGTGTTTTCTCATCCTTGCATTAAACTTTGATTGGACGGCACAACCATTGCATCCCTGCACTTTGCAGTGAGGACTTACTCTACAACCCAACATATTATAACACTGTGCTCAATTGAAAGAGTAGAGAACACATTATATTGATGTCGTCCATATGGCCTGTGCTCTCAGGCAAGTTTCACCCACATGAAGTGAACTGATCTGTTTTATTTTGCTCTTCCCCACAACAAAATGAACACCCTCATCTGCTGCTCCAGAGGGCAACAAGCCCCATCACATCCTGGCCCGGATTCGCTTTTTCCCCTTTGTTGAGCACAATGTAGCTTTTTAGCTGCACGCACTCTTATCACAGCTTTGTAGGCATATTTGGGCTTGGCAGAAACTAAACATGGATTTATTTGATGATCTGCTCAGAGGGGAGGCAGTGGCAGCATTTTGTGAGGCACGATAGGCATGTCTTATCTCTGAGAAGAGCCAGGAAAAACGGAGGGAGAGTTTATCTGTTCGCTCAGTCCTGACCTCTCTGAGCTGATGATGTTCTGTTTGTTGACGAGAGGGAGAGGATGATGGTTGTGAGGGCTTCTTCCAGTGCTTGTTGATCTCATACTCTTTCTCTCTATATAGTCCTGCCAGGGGGACAGTTTATTTGCTGGCATAGAGGAGTGTTTCATGTTTGCCTTCACGCTTGCCTGCTATACGCTACGGCGCTGCTGCTCCGCGGGTGCGGTGAACCGGTCGGTCAGCAGGGTGCTAATGAGATGTACCACTGACCACACAACCCGGCAGCTCTTAACACATTGCTGTGTGTGTGCACGCAGACACTGACCTCAAACACACACTGAACTCCGTCACTCCTTCAAACCCGTGTGTGGAACCTTGAGGCTAACACACGTCGCTATCTCAGCCAAGTTCCACATCACATTAAATGTGTCATCATGTTAGATTATCTTTTACTTCTAATTGAGTGTTTTCCTCATAAATAATTTAGACTAATGAGGTTCAAATTTTCCTTCACACGAGTTCTTGTTTTACCTTGTTTCGCCTCTTTCGCAGCCTGATTTATACAGCACACCCAAGTCGGCGTTCTAGCGGTCCAGATCTCTAATGCATCCCTACATCCCCCTTTGGCATAAAAACTCAAACATCTGCCCCCCCCCATACTTCTCCTTCTTTCTGCCCTGCATTCCCTTATCCTCATTCACCCGACCACTTCTTTCTCCTCCATTTCTTAAATTTCCTCTCCCACTCGCTCCTCGCCCCTCCTGCTCCAGATGGGCTCCTCTTTTCCTTTCACAGTAATCTGTCTACGATGCACGGGGGCTTTGGGCTGACCACATGCCTTTGGATGTTGGGAATGGCATTCGTGTTGAGTAGGATTTTCTTTTTTTCTCTTTTTTTTATGAGGGGGTGAACTAGAGGTTGCTGCATCCGGTGGTTGTCCCTGTAGACACCTGCTCAGCGAAACAGTGCAGAGAAGGAGGCAAGGGGAGGAGATAAGCCTTAAGGTTCAAGGTTAAAAGCTTGTTCATAGATCTTTTGCATGAAATTTAAAAAGAGAATATCAAACCTCTATCATTCCTACTTAGAGCAGCAACACATTGAGCGATACAGAACTGAAAGGGAGAAAATGAAACGTGGAACCAGGAGGATAGGACGCCTTTATTAAAATAAAATTGAAACATGCCAACATCTGATCTGCAATAAGTTTATTATATCGTACATTAGATAGGTTTCATACCATCCTTGCCAAAGCTTGACTTCTTCCCAAGAGGATTAACTGCCAGAGGAAGCCTTTTGAATGTGATTAGGTGTTCATATATTAATTTTTCAGGAGCCGATGTTTTGAAGACCCATCACCCAACTATATTACAGGGAGAGCAGCTGGGGATGGGATTGAAAAGATATGAGACCAGTATTTAATATTCCCTTTTAATGTCACCCAGCAGAGCCAGCAGTGTTCCCCACATCTCTTCGCAATTATTCAATCTTAAGTCGTTTTGAATTATACAGCCATCATAACATTAGAGTATTAGTGTAAACATGATTTTAACAGATGAGATTTTAATGGACAGCTGTATGAGTTGTTTATCTTTGGAGAGAAATTTCTAGACTTGAGAATCAGATAAAAAAAAAAACATAAAGGGGGGAATTCCCTCATGCAGTTTTTGATAAATTAGCCGCCATGAAAGCGTTGCCAAGGATGAAAAGATGGAGGAGCCAGACTTCCAAATGGACAGGCCAAGTCCAATCTGAAGCTCAAATACTTTTTAAGAAACTAACACAAATATTTTTAGACAGATTGCACCTTGACTCTCCCCTCTGTTCCATCGGGCTGGTCTCTGGCTGCCAAACTTGAATTAGTAGCAAGATGAACGCAAATCCGAGGAGGAGGAAAAGATTTCTCTCCCACTTCTATAAATCTAGCAGATATTTTAGAGTCCTCTCTGAGTGGAGTTGGTGCAGTAGCCTTAAATTTCCCTCGCTGCTGGGCCCGGCTTTGTGCCCTGGGGAGAGGGATCATAAATCAGCTCACCGGGATGTTTCAGCCATGTTAACAGTAGCAAAGTATACCATAAAACAAAAATAGTAAAAAAAAAAATAAAAAAGGAGAATGCACTTTTCTTTGTCTGTTCCTCGTCTAATGAAAATGGAAAGATGGAAAATCCGGGGCTTAACATCAGTCCTGAAACCTTACACAGTGTCAATTTCACAGGGATCAGGGTAATTTCTGGCGCACTTGCAAAAGTTTCTCCTTGGCATCCGTCATACTTGATATTGCATGTTGGACAACTTGACAAATGCAGTGAAAAGCTATAGCACCAAAGTGTTTGGCAGTGATCACGTAGGCGTTCACACTCACGTGGTGGGCAAGTGCTAAAGATGAAATTTCAACTCTCTTATTTCTTTCTGGCACAGTATCTGTAACGGCATTCCCTCGCTCCGCTCCTCGCAGTATCTCTTCCCACTGTAACAGATCCCCTCTTAGATAGGGATATGGACATCTTTTCATCTTCCCGGGGTCCATCTGGGAAAGTTTAGAGTCCATGTGGAAACCATTGCACTGGGGACGGCATCTGATCAGAGAAAGATGTGCCCCTCTGGAGCTGCTGCACATGTTTGGATCCCAGTGCCCTTATTTGCTTTGTCTCACCCTCTTTAACATTCCTGTGCCCTATATCTCTGGAGGACTCCCTCACTTCCACACTTTTACTTAACCTCTACAACCCTTTTTCCTCTCTTTGTCCCTCTTATTCCCTTCCCTCTCTACCCGTCTCCCCTGTGCCTGGTAAAGTGATTGGAGAGGGATCAGCATGGTGGAAATGAAAGTGGCCATGACGAAAGGCTGAGGGATCTGCTGTAACACTACATTGGATCCCCCTTGTGTTTTTTCCTTCCCCATTTTCCTCTGTGCCTGCCTGTTTCCCTCCACGCAGCCGCTATCATGTTACTCTTCCCCAGTCACCTCCGCAACAGCCGCTGATGTAATCCTACTTTATGGTCCCGTCCCGACCGAGACGCGCTGTTCTCCACAACAATCGCTCACTCCTACTGTTTCCTAAACCTCTGTCAAATTAGACTTTCATTGGAAACTAAGTGTATTAGGCTAAGATTTCCATTACACCAATTACAGATGAAAGTGAGACTTCTAACTCGTCTGCTTTGAATTAGTTTGTTTGACATATGCTACAGAGAGAAACATCCGCGCACCGCATGTCCACTGGATCTCATTAAGCATGCATTAATAAGGCGTAGCCCAAACAGACTGGCAGTGTAATCAGTAGGGAGAACTAAAACACAAGCAAACACACCTTCCTGCACATGAGCGCCCACTCAGGCATACTAAACTCTGCCGAAACTGTGCAGGAGCAGTGGAGGGTGCTGAACATTAACTGACTTGCCCCATATCTCAATCTCAACTATACGAGTATCTGGCCGAACAATAGCAAAAAGTTGTATATAAAAAAAGTATATAGGTAGTTTTTTTTTTGTTTGTTTGTGTTTCCCCTGAATAACGACTAATCCTGCACTCAGGGTCGTATATTAACATTTTGTCCAATAAGCAATTTCTTTATTTTTATGCAGTTGCCATCGATGTGTATAAAGTATATAAAGTAGTAGTAGTAGTAGTAGTAGTGTTTCTTGGGAATGGGCTTCATAGATTACAGCACAAAAACACATCTATATAGCTTGTACGACAAAACAACTTAATAGTTTATATAAAGCTAATCTACTACTAGTGAACAACCTCCCGAAAAACTCATCTGGACCATGGCCCTACGCCGCTCCCAACTTCTGTTTCCTGATGGACGCATACCAGTCCATCTTTGTTGCTAGGTAGTTAGCATTTAGTTGTCGTCTCTGTCGTCAAACCGGCCTACGAGGATGCATTTGTTCCATCCCAGTCGGTCCCAGAGCTGCATGGTGGGGGTGTAATGCAAAGCCAGTGCTATTGGCTACTAATCATTATTCACAACAAGTCCCTCCCTAGCTGCCTGTTCTTACAAAAAATACATAAATATGCAGAAGAAAACAGCGCTGCACTAGTCATTTCATAGGAACTTTAACCACTGGAAGGTCCAAGTGAGCCGAGGAGACCGGGAGCTGTATCATGTTTGTGATTTCCATTATCTCTGACATTAAGCAAACCCAGACCCGCTGTCATCGTAAAATGGTCTCATCTCCAGCTCCACAGCAGGATCTAATTCCCTCTCCACTGGTCCTGTTTGCACAGCACGGCTATAGAATAACACTGTATCAGTCTCTGTTTGTCGATAATATATCTTTGTTTTGGGAAGGTAAGAGAGAGGCTGGGGAGTGTCTTGTAATCTGGTCGTGAGATCTCAGGCTAATAGAGAAGTGAAAAGATCTGCAGCAGATGTTCCCGAAATGCTCAGATGAGGGTAAGCAGCAGGTCAAATGGCACTCTGCAGGAAGGCTGGCCGTGTTTATGGATGTAATTTCTCTGATGGTGCGAGTTAGCTGGCTGACAGGCTCCTCTTACAGTACTCCTTCCTGCCCGGGATCATGAGCTATCCACGCTGTGTAAATGAGCCCGTATCATTGCACGTCACATCAAATTAGGAGTGTGTATGGCGACCGATGCTAACTCATATATCCACTCCTGTATCACCTCTATCTCTCCCTCATTCTCGCTTCATCTCACACACAAACAAACACACCGTAGAAAACAAGACAACCACACAGATTTCAGTTCCTCAGGTATAAAAACATGTTGCCTCACATCCCCCTCTCAGTCCAGTCGTATTGAAGGGTCCCGTGGCTGGTCCGGGTCACACACAGCTTCTTTGTCATTGTGGAGCCGAGGAGGGGTCAGATCTGGAGGAGCTGTGGAGGAGGTCCAGGGGGAGGGCTGCCGGGGCTCCGGGGGCCAGGAATGTTAATTGGGAAGATTGTTTTAATAAGGCCCTCATCTCTGCAGATGCTGGGAGAGGGTTAGCTGGTGGGGCCACACAGACGGGAGGGCAGCTCACAGTCAGATATTGTCAGCAAACATAGCTGACACAATGTGATTTGAGCTGTGTAAGACACGTAGCCGGATTTAGGCACAATTGGATAGAGATATTCCACAGCTCTTGCCGTGTTTGCGCCCGCTTTTCTGGAGGTAAAGGGATTTACTATAATGAGCATTCTATGGTGACAAATGTGCGATCTGCATACACTCACCAATTCTGTGTCGTGTAAAATCCCATTACACTGTGAAGACTCAGGCAGACTAGCACAGTCTGCAACGCCTAACACAGGCAGAGAGGAGAGAAAAGCAGGAGGGGAAGAGTGAGGCAGAGAAAGAGGGTCATAAAGGGTCGATTCACTAAAATGACACAGAAACATATTTTCTCACTTACCTCATCTGGCCACGCAGATAGCTGGTTTAACTTTGCCAGGTTTTCAGATATCCATCTCTGAGATGTCTGCCTCTCTTCCTCAACACAAAGGAGGGAAGATTTTGTTCTATGGTGCTCACAGCAGTTAAAAGAACACTTTAAAAAATACTCAACAGCAACATCCCTTTCCAGAATCGATGTCCGCATTACTGTGGATAATCCACAGAACACCCTGTCAGCAGTTTTCATAGGAACTTATTTTTCAGTAGTTCAGTGGAATCTTTATAGAGATACACTTATTAGGAAAATGCTCAGGATAACAGACGCTAGCGTGCTAAGAGAACGACTACACTCATATTGTGGCTACCGTTTCTGTCAATACATGTTCCTTAGAATCTGAGGATGAACCATCGACTACAGTAGCTGCAAATAACATTGATGAAATTGATCTTCTCCTGCCTTAAAGATTTGCCCACATCCACGTTTCATTTTGTACACTTATTGTGCAAGTACGTGTATGCAGGATGCACTTTATTCGCATGACACGGTTCGCTGAGGGCAGGTGAGAGCCCCATTACCTCACTCTGTGTTGTGTGTGAGAGGGAAAAAGAACCAGAGAATGAGAGAGCATACTGTACAGGTGTACATCTGTGTGTGAACTATAGTGTTACATCTGCTCTTTTGTGTCTCTGTGCATAGAGCTCCAGGCTCATGACTACACAGTGAGTGATGAGAGCTAAGTTACTGGGTTTCTCATCTCTCCTCTTGGTCCTCAGGGAGTAGGCAGCAGAGCTCCACCCATAAGTGAGGACATGTCGCAGACATGCTTCTTTAAGTACCGGCAGCTCCGCGCTGGCTGCCGTAGCCACGTCATTAGGCCAGCTTTTGTAAATGAAGGTAATTCTCGACTTGTAAAATTTGTGGATTTACCTGCTTCTCCCACCTTTATCTCCCTCATTATTATTTTACTGCACTGTAAAACCTGGCATCAGGCATCCTGGCAAAATATTTTATTCAGCTTGGCCTCCCCGTCATAAGAAAACAATACAGGTCTCAGTGCATTTAGAAAGTGTTCCACTCGATGCTGTGTTTCCACAACAGGTAACACACTCTCCTTCAGAATCAAAACAGCCTTAAAATCACTTTCATATGTACGAGCTGATGTGTCAGAAGCAGACAAATCCACAAATGGCTTCTCTTTGTTTTTGAATCATTAAATCTAAATGTGATAATCCCGTACAGATGTTTATTACACAGCTCGTATTGTGGCGGGTGCTCCTATCAGAGTTTTATAGGATTTGTATTTTTCCTTTTTATAACATTTCTGAAGAGAGAGTGGTTCTCGAGCTGTGTTTTTTTTTTTTTTTTTCCCCAACATTCCTGCCTGTGCAAACCCCAGCACTCGAAACACTCTTTATTTTAGTCCAACTTCTGCTCACCCGGCACTCCAATCAAACAGGCACTGTTTATTGAACTACGAGGTGCCAAGTCACTCACTCACTCAGTCACTCACATAAACCTGCCTCCCCGCTGCCCTCCGCGCCTTTCGCCGTGTTCGCCAAACGCCATCTCTCTCTCCAAGCCTGACGAGAAGACTTATGACCATTTAAACAAACACAGGCACTCAATGGCCTCTCTGTCTGCGCGGCTGTGGGGTAAGGCTTCCTTTATATGGTGTACGCCTGTGTTTGCGCCTGTGTGTGTGTGTGTGTGTGTGTGTGTGTGTGTGTGTGTGTGCACATGTTTGTGTTTTCTTTATGTACAGACATAATTGCTGTTGGATACTGATGCACACGAGGTCTGCATGTGTCGGTGGAAGTGTGTTGCGTAGGGGATGAAGCAGCGCTGAGACTGAACCCACACTGGGCCACGGCGAGCGCAGACGTGCCCTCTGCTACGCCACCGAATGGTCTGCAAAGCCATCTGCCCTCACTGCCAGTGCCAGGTATAGACTGTAATCATCTGGCACGGCACAGTGTAAATGCCTTTACAGCCCTCGCCTTACCCCTGCTATAATCCTCACACCAGCAGGGCCAGCCTGGTTCATATCCCTACATGGTCTGGTTTACATTTGTGTCTGTGTAACTCTACAGTCAGTAGCACATCAGGCTGGGAAATATATTTTTATTGTGATATGAGACTGACATCATCGTAGATGTTGGATTATATTGTGATAAGTGTTTTTTTCAGTACAATAAAATTAGGTCATTTTCTGAACCTCCTTGTTCCAATACTTGCCCTCTGAGTCATTCTGTCCACATTACTGATGATTATTTTTTCGAACATCTCATTGTGTTAATATGTGACAGTACTAATAGTCATTACTACAATATTGTGGCGATATCAGTATCATGGTGTTTGGTCAAAAGCATTGTGTCCTCCTGACCTAGCATTTGTGTTGCTAAAATGCTAGCAGGTAACATTTTTGCAAACCACTGATTCATGTTGTGAGGTTCAGAGGACGGTGACAGTTTTAGAGATGACTTCCAAGCTACTGACCACTGTTCGAGTTTGCATTTCAGCATTTGTAAGCGTGACACCTCTGGATATTTTTAAGTAGACCTCAGGACAATTTTAAGACGTGTTTGTGTCTGCAGCTGACAAACCTGATGTTTGTAGTAAAACCTTGGGACATTTCTGGTTGACTTTGTCGTGACTATAACAGGTATTTATGATGTTTTCTTAACCCCAACCAAGTGGTTTTTGTGCCTAAACCTAACCAGAGCATAAACACAGCACTGCGACGATGACAAGAATGAAAATTGAACCCAAACAAACATAAAGTCGCAACGTAACATTTGTGGTTTTGCAGAAACGTTCTTTGCCAACTTTTATTCTGGAATCTGGTTTGAATTTATGAAGTGCTCTTCAGGGGATTTCAAAAATACCGAGATCGATATTGTGTCAGTGCCAAGAAATCACTGTATTATTTTAAGGCCATACCTCAATCAGCAGTTGTCAAGATCACTTTAAATGACTTACAAACATTCCGTTTTTACCTTTTGTCTAATTTCCAGACCATAGCAAGCGAAGCCAGTTGAGAGAAAATGTTGACAGGCACTAGCGGGCCTGTGTTTTGTTTATTTACTAATGGACTGACTCACAGGGTTTATTGTTTTCCGGCTCTGGATGTTTATAAGAGCTAATCGGGCCATCCTGTCTCTGCTCAGCGACTGGGCATCACATCTGAGTCTGGAGGATGACCTCATGGCATCGTGTGCAGGTGCAAACCCTAAAGGCCAGTCGGGTTATAGTCTGTCTGCTCTTGTTGACATATTTACGGGTGTCCACAAGGTGTCTCGCAGTCAACCCGGCACTTAGGCTGTCAGGCATTTTTAACCAATGTGACTCTGCAGATGTGACCTCGTATTGAATGTCACGGCTGTCGAGAGAGGTGCTATTGTTTTCGACATGATTTATCAACACGACATTTGGAAATAAATGTGAAATCCATAAATTGAATTCTAAAAGAACAAAAACACTTAGGAGCGGCGGGCATACGCAGGCTTCATTCGCAAGTCCACTTTTATTTACAACTTCCCCTCCCGTCAGTTTTATCTCTGCATTTGTGTTTGTGTGAAGCTTATATCCATAATCATCCATCCTGGACGTTGTTATGGCCGCGCTCGGTGCAGATTGCGTGCTAGGAGGAGAGGATAGTGTCTGCGGGGCAGGCAAGAGGGCATGAGCTCAGAACAGAGGAACCAGAGCCAGATTGAGAAAGAGAGAGGAGTCTGCCGTGTCCAATCTCATCTCCCTGGTGGTGGGGTCAAGAGGGAACAAGGGAAGGAGTGGGAGGAGGGAGGTGGAGGGAGGCAGCCATTCTCCAGAGTACAGTAGGAGTCCTGTTATATCTTCACACCCACCAGCAAAACTACAGATTCATGCAGCGCAAACACACACTCACACACCCTGTACGCACGCCGCTGGCAGATTACCCACCTGCAGAAGCCTTTTGCGAGAGAGTGGCATGGGTTAACACACCACCGCTACCAGCCCGTCTTTGATGCGAGCTGCTCAGTGTGTGCATGTGAGCCGAGAGAGAGTGAGAGGGGAAGATAAGGGGGTCAAATGCTGAGAGGGGAGAGAGAAATTTCGAGACAAAGTGGGAGATACGTGGAGGGAGAGAACGAGAGGTGTGCGTCCCACAGGATGGAGCTGGAGGCAAGGTGAAGAGCGTCGACAGGGGAGGGTTTAGCGCACAACATGCTGGAGTTGACTGTGAATAAGGCAGAGTGAGTTTCGCTCACGGCATAAACAACACTCATGAAGGGGGCAGAGGAATTATGTTGTACAGTAAGTAGGAACGGACTGGCAGGGAGCTCAGCCAGCGTAAGCCCGAGGTTAATACACATACATTTGTCATTTGACCAAAATTGGGAAGATTTTAATATCCTGGCGACAGCAACTGTGAATATGTAACAGACTGTTTTACATGTGGGAAAATCACTGAGGCCCTGCTGTGACTTTTTCCTTGTGTTTTGTCATCATTCATTCATTCGTCATTGACTTGCATCTGATTTTGATTCTAAATTGAAATCCGCAATTATTTTCCATTATCATAAAGTGAGGATGAAGATTGGCCACCTGTTTTTTGGTATCTGAAGAAAAACACAACTGGTACTGGTGCCTGGTGCCGGCTGTGACGAGCAGCATCGTGCTCTCGCTGTAAATTACCCTTCTTTTGTTTAAAAAAATAATCTGAAAATTTAAATGACAGTTGTCGGGGGGATACATCCAATGATCTGTTTATCTTTACCGCTATCAAGATTTGATAGTCTAACAATGGCACAGCTGTCAGTGCTGAAAATAAATTAAATCAAATGGTGGATATGGAGAACAGTGACGCCCCTGATAGAGAAGCCTCGACAGTAAACGGGAGAGAATGAGCGATTCTTCAGCAGCGCTCAAACACATAACCGTGAACATCTGGAGCTGCTTAGCCATTTGATATTTTCTCAGTGTTTGTTATACTGTCCATTCATCCATTCTTTATGTCCTCAGGTAATGTTTGATTATGTTATACCCCTGATATTCTGACATTGGGGCAGTTTATGAAGCAAATGTGATGAGTTTAAAAGAAGCACACTACCTCCAGGAGGACCACAGGGGAGAGAAAGGCATTATCTTCCGTTATATAGTGCAGATTCTTCCTTTTCCCTTTCTTCTACTGTTCCTCTTCCTCCCTTTAGTAGCCTTTTCCTGCTGTTATCATTCACTCTCGGGTTCAGCCATGTCCAGTCCGTTTCAAGGAAAAACCCAAAGCCAAAGGCGAGACCCATGCTGTGCTCTGTGTCTCTGCGGGATTGACTCCTGGTGCCTTCTGATAAATCTTTAATTCCCTGGTCGGTCTGTTTTTGTATCCTTCCAAAGATTTGCGGGGAGGCTTGTTGTACTTGGTTTAATTTCCTCAGAACAAAGCTCATCTGATCTTCCCACCCAGACTTGTGTGTGGCATTAAGTCTCCATTTTCATTAATGTTGGAGGGGCAGCACGGGAATCTCATTTTAATTTGACATTTAAACATCTGTTTTCAATTTCCTGTGTGTGTGTATGTGTGTGTGTGTCTGTGTGTGTGTGCGTGCGAGCCTGTGTGCGAGTGTGTGTGGGTGGACGGGGGGTAGTTTGTGGGGGTGATGAACCTGGGAGTCTTCAGAGCTGTGAGCAGCCATCTCCGCTGACCTTTGAAGGATGGTTTGGATGTAAGAAATGATGGCGGCTAATTGCGTTAGCCTCAGTGTAGCTCCAATTTGCTACCGTGGACCTGGGGAGCGATTTATCACACAGTACTGTGGAGTGTGGATAGACTGGGTTTGGCCCAGCAGATGCTTTGACACTGCTAGCTAAACCTCTGCTTTGATAAAAAAAAAAAAAAAAAATGGTTGTTTTATGCACAGTTAGCTGTTTGTCTTGCAGCGAGGCATGTCAGCCAGATGAGATAGGACGTGTTTTGTTTTTAGCCTCCTGCGAAAGAGGAAATGCAGTGCAGAATAGATCCCTTTACCTTAACAAAGCGTATTGATATCTGTCCAGGTCCGGATATTCACTCTGTTTCATCCCATCATCAGCGTATCTGAGCAAATCCAGGACGGACAAAGAGACATCTTCATGCTGGGACCTGTGACTTTGGCCCATTTCCACACATTAAGCTACAAAATGAAAATCACTCTCTGTGCGCACAAACACACACACGCACACATCGAGTCCCGGCCTCCCTGTTAATAGCGCAGGAAATATTATCTGCTAGGGGACAGCTGCAGGCTCACCGGAGAGACAGAATGGTAGAGTAGGCTCATTATCCCAAACACGGACACAGACCACACCGCGCACACACACACACTTTCAGGACAGCGCACAGCGTGAGAGCCGCACAATCCCATTTTTTTTCACCCAATTCTGGGTCCGATAGCGCGAACAGCGAGGCGAGTGGGGCCTTATGCAGTATGAATACAGGAAGGGAGAGGATGGATGTCTTATTCGATCCAGGGGGGGGCCAGAGGCAACCCAGTCCACCACAGCTCCGGATCTGACGGGGCCTCTGGCGGAAGAGTTTGGGCTTTGTACCCCATCCAGATCTGGGTCCATCCGTCCGTCTGTCTGTCTGACAGACTGTCTGGCCGCCTCTGTCTCGTTTATGCTCGTTCTCCCTCCATCCCAGAGGATTTTGTTTTCCATTGCGCAGATGTTTGAGGCTGTCTGCTGCGCTGCACTCAGCTGTGTTTATAACATAGAGGTGTTGGTTTGGAGGAGGAGAGAGGGCAGCGAGGTGGGGGAGTGAATGCTGTTAAGGAGGGGTGGAGGTCACCGCGCTGTTGGTGTAAACACTGGATGATGCCAGCTCTCCCTCAGGGCCTCCAACTAGTCAATCCTGCATCCCTTTTTTTTTACCTCATTTCCCCAACCACACACATACCTTTTTATTTTCTGGAGGGACAAATACATCTGCATGTTAGCTGAAAGAGTTACAGGGAGGCCAGCAGGGGAGGAAGAGACCCACTGAGAGGAGACGGCGTGCACTTAAAGTTACTCAACCAAGCATTTATTACAGCCTCTGCAGGAAATCCATGAATTCTCTCACACGCTCTTTGCATTTAATTCTTAAGTGTACACACATAGGATCAGCAGCCATGATCTCCAACGTACGCAGAGTTATACACTTTTATACTCGCTTAACAAAATGGAGTGAGGAGAGATGTTCGGATATTAAAAAAACTAAAAATCTCTTTTGAACATCTTCAGTGTTTCCCCTCACCTTCACGCTCAAGGCCGGCTTTTACAATGAGGCTCTTCAGAGTGTGCTGACCTTGCTGATACAAATGCAGACGGTGTTTCTTCAGATGGAGCCGGTGCGTTAATGGATCGGATGTTTAGTGTTTACATTTGCATTCCTGGATGGCTGTATCTGCTTTTAACCGCACCAAATGAGCTCACTCTCCACGCAGCTGCACCTCTGAGTTTGGCTTGGATCGCAGCGAGCGTAGAAAATTTAAGGGGTCACGCACTTAATCGTTATTCATCTGTGGCAGAGCGCACTGTGCTTGTATCTGTGCCTCCTCCTCATGGGCGGCACCGGGGCTGTGAGTCACAGAATATCTGATGAATCCTCTTTGCTTTGTTCCCGATAAGTACTGTTTCTCTGCTTAAGGATCGAGGCTGGGTAATGTTTCAGCCGTACGTCGGTAAGTGTGGGTGTGATTATGCGGCAGAAGACTGGGGAAGCTATTACCACCCATCTCTGACTCCAAAACCAGCTTCCTACTGTTGGACTGGATTCGCAAGAAAGCACAGAGCGCTATCTGGGCTCTGCAATGACCAATTAAGTGCTTAAAGGGGTTTAGTCTGGAATTTGTTGGCTGTCAGTAGGTGAGGGGTCCTGGAGTGAGCCTGACTTTGATCTGTGACTGAGGTGACTTTAGAGCAAGCTGAGGAGCGTGAGACAATAGACGGCAAAAAGCACAATTCTTTCCCCCCCCCAAAACACAGACGCAAGCAGGCATTCGCAAGGGGATAACAATGCACATGCACACACTGCGCTGACCTTGCAAACTTGGTGTGTGGCCCGAATTTCAGCCTGAAATTTACAAGCGCTATTTTCTTATGTTTTTATATGTATATCCAGAGAAGCTGGGAAAATGATTACTGGCACAGTGAGCGCAGGAGGGAGCTTGTTGCTTTTTCATTACTTTCTCCCCTCTCAATAAACCTCCAGTTTATCTTTAACACCGGAGATATGGAGTTCAGACATGTGTGGTTCTCCTGCCTCCTCACAAAATAGATATGCATTGATCCACTGTGTTGGAACTACCAGATCGTAATGATATTGATGCGATCGTCTGATAAGGCAGGCAGGCAACAGCTAATGAGTTTAGGTGTTGCCGGGTTTTGTAATTTTGCATTCGGCCCCAAATGGAAATCAGGACTGCTCAGCTCCTCTCCTTAAACCCTCGCTTCTCTTCAGTATCAAATTATTAGGAATGAGAAGCCGTGGGCCTCTCATGTCGGAATAATGAAAATCCATGGCTGTGTCATCTTTTTTACAGCTCCTCTAGCAGGGAAAATCAATGCAAATAAGAATCATATCCTACCAAAGTCCTTAGCAAGGCAGCTCGAGTGGATTGGATCTAATGTGGATTTCATCTGTGTTAAGATAGCTCAGGTGTGTGAGCGCAGGGGATGTAAATATGGAGTGTCAGGGAGAGATGAAGAAGCGATGATGGAGTGGAGATGATCAGGGTATATTGTGTGTGTGTGTGTTTGTGTGTGTGTGCATGTGAGTGTGTAGTTCGATCAACAAAGGGGAAGGTCATTGCTATTAAAGATGATGATGGGCTCAGATATGTGAACATCCTTGCTGCTGTAAAGCTTATTGAGTGAGGCTATATGAGAGAAACCATGCAATTGTATATATAAAAGCCTTCTGTACAAAGTAGCCTTCACCATGTACTTATTGTATCTTATTTAACTTCAGCCGGTGTGAGGACATGCTGTAGAGACTGTTATAGTTTTCAGAGCAGGCTGGATTCAGTAAATCAATAAGGATGTTTGTCTTACATTTTGGCAACTGTGCAGAATGAATGATGTGTTCCGGAGCACCTTCACTGCCGTCTTAACATCTGCCTTAGGCTTTGTAAATGTAGCAGCTTCCAGTTTTTCTTAAGTAAGTATTTTTATTTTTAGTATTGCAGTCACTCATGTGCTGTGTTTCTCTCCCTGTTTTTCTTGCAGTTCTCCGCGATGACTTCAGACAAAACCCTGCAGATGTGATCGTGGCAGCGGGAGAGCCGGCCGTCCTGGAGTGTCAACCTCCGCGAGGACATCCCGAACCCACCATATCATGGAAGAAAGACGGAGTCAACATTGACGACCGAGATGAGAGGATCACTGTAAGACTCCTCCTCTTCTTTCTATTAGATATATCTGGAAACCCTGTGACATGTAACATTGTCATTCCTGACACGTAGGCTCATCTAAACGCCTGAAGCCTGCCTGGTATATAAGGTTAATGTGTTTAAACGTATGAGATCGAATGACCCAGCAATGCAGGTCAAGTCATTAGCAGCAATTCAGTGTTTGTTGAAAGATTGATTTGTTTGGCTCATTATTCACATACAGCAATTACCAAACCCGAAGCAGCCCATTTTGGTGGCTGCAACCTTTAATGACTGAGGTAGATAGAATCAGTCTTGCTCCATCAGCCGGCAGCAGTGCATTGATTAGGGATGGCCTGCTGATGAAATCAACGAGGAGGAACGTAGATCAGGAGAGGAGAAATGGGCTGAATCAAAGAGGAGAAAAGTTGTGCATAGCAGTGGCAGCAGGAGCGCCTGCAGAATCCAAACAACTCCCTGCGTTTGATTTGCAACCAAACCCCCAATTATTCAGCTTTAATTAAAACAACTGCACAGCCGGCGTTGCAGCGTCAATCAGCTCGACATGCTTGCTTACTAAAGGCCTGCCTTGTATAATCTTCCCTCAAACTGTTTCAACCAGACCCGACTTTGTGCCCGTAGTCGTTTTCCTTGAGCAGGAAGAGGCTTTTAGTTGTGTCTGATTGGATTTGAGCTTTAGGGAAATAAAAGACTCTGACTCAGCGTTCGGCTAACACGAGCAGGTAGCGGGGAAGAAGTAGTTGTGGGTCTGGATCCCATTTTCCCAATCTGAACGGTTGGTTTTCAAGGCCCTGCATATTGTGCAGTTGTTGAGTGCTGACGAGGGCTAACTTCACAGCACAGTCATGGAAAATCAAATCTTCCCCAGATAATAAATACAACATACTAATAAAGATGTTCCACTCTGTGTGCCCGTAGCGCAGTGTTGAATCCAGCCTGGGCTCGTTGTCCCTAATATATTTTCTTTTACTCGCTCAAGCTAAAACAGTGATTTATTGCTGCTGGCAGCCTCCAGTGAAGGACTGTACATGACTAATCACAGTCCTGCTCGGTGAGGGCCTGTTGAGGTTGGGCACATTGAGCCCTGATCGCGATTTAAACTCATAAACAGTGCAAGTATTCTTTCTCTCTGTCTTTCTCCAAGCCGCACAGGCAGGAGATGGAAGAGTCCGTGTCTGGCCGCTGAGCAGCATAATTGAAAGGAACAAGCGGATAATCACGTTTAAAGGGAATCAAATCATATCCGTACCAGGGTTAATTCAGGTGTTACTGATAAGCACGAAGCCTCGATGCCACATAGTGAACTTTTGCAGCCTTTCATTTTAAGGTCTGTCTTGTGTTTCCTACACATTGGGATCACACATGTATCGTGGATTACTACCTCTTTAATGCCCACTGTTGCTCTACAGAAGGTTATTAAGGCAAAATTCAACATCCTGTTCTCCCTAAACTGACATTCAAGCCAGTTGATGTTGCGCGTTTGAACTTGCTCTGTTATGAAATCCAAAAATAGCATGCATTCATCTATTTTGTCACTTATATTTGCAGTTTTGCTCATCGCCCAATGGCAAACTACCTCTTACTGTTAACTAGGCGAGATACAAAGCAGGCCTGCTCCAACTCAGTATTATGCACAGCCCTCGCTGTCATGGCCTTGGCCATAATTAGATTTTAACCCCACTTAATACAGCACACGCACACTGTATTTGTCGTTTATGACGCCCATCCTACCACATGCAAGTGGAACTGAGGACTTATTCATGCTGGTGTACATATAATTTTGTGCACCGATGGGTGAAATGCTTTGAGTAAACGCTGTGAGCAGTGCTGCTGTAACACAGGCTAAATGACTCAGAGTTGTGTCCTTGTAGCCTGCAGCAGTGTTGGGCCTTCTTTTGAGCTGAAAGCAGGCTCTGGTAGATTTAACAGCGTCGTGCTGACCAGCTGGTGTTGCTCACTGTAAACTTCCTGTCAAGCAAAAAACCTCACAGACTGAGCTTTCCCAAAAGACCACTTTTGAAGTAGCACTAAGTATGAGTAATCAACTGTGGTGACAGACTGCAGTCTGCACGCTCTCCTGGAGACACCCATGTTAGCACATCAAGATGTAACAAAAATGGGACAGTCATGTGGCGACGTCCAGTGTTTGTTTATGATATAGTGAATTTGAAATGGACTGTAGAGAGAGAGGCAGAGGACGGGATCTTTGTAATGTGATGAACAGCTGAGCTCGTCAAAGGGCCCCCTTGCATTGTTGTGTTTGGGTCAGTCCATTCCTCCCACCATGCAACATGCTGGAACGTGCAGTCTCCTTGGTGATCACTGGTGATCTGAGCGAGGTCCCAAACCACCTGCAGTGGGAATTTTCTCTCCATGCTGCACTTTACTGGGATGGGTCGGCTCGGCTTCGGTTGCCGCAGCATAAAGAGCGGGGAGCGGACTTCAGAGACACATCAGAAGGAACCCTTCTGTTTTTCTATCTATTTTAGTCAGCTGTGTGTAAACACCAATGGCATGCTGTGTGCCATCTCACATATATTCATGGCTTCATGTGGGGCGGTTGTGAAAGGTTTCCCATTGAGCCATAAAAACTGAGGTGGGTCTATTACCCTGTAATGCTGCTGTGCTGCTAAGAGCAGCTGGTTGGCATTCCTCCGAGCTCAGTCAAACAGGTCTTTCAGGAACAATGAGTAAAGGATAAATAAACAGAAGCAGGAGAAATGCCCGTATTTAAGCCCAGACCATTGTCTGCTCAGAGCAAGAGTCTGTCGGGAGCATCATAAATGGTCAAAATGCAGCACATTGTCCTCCTCCTTTTGTGCAATAGTTGTGGCTAATTATCAGCCTGGAAAATGAGCTGCTGCGCGAATACCAACAGAGTGCACACTGAATAGGGGCTTTTTCATTATCAGCATTGCCAAATGACATGAGACAAAAGGCGACAGGATAGAGCCATCTCCCTGTAATGCAGGGATAATGGTCAGATTGTTGGGGCTTTCAGCTCCGCCGTGTTGTGTGGAGAGGATATGTATGCAGAGAAAAAGTGGGCCGCTTGCTGCATTCATTTACTTTAGCTGGCTCTCAGAGTCCCTGCTGCTCTGGCACTCCAAATATGCCTGTGGAGAATGGGAAACCGCCACAGAGGTAAGAATATGGATAGAGTGGACGGGGCCATAAGTGGATCCTCATGTCAAAGCCCCTGTGGACCCAACAGTACACCCCCCTCTTTCTCTGCTGCATGGTCTACCCTGACCTTGGGCCTTTGTGAGTGTCACAGTGTTTTAGCTGTTAAGCCTTTCCTCAAACAAACAGTAACATAATGATACTTCAAACCCCTCCAACACCACAGGGTGCCCTAAATAAGCCAGCCTTCCGCAGCCTCTTCAAGTCCCTGTGCCTCCTGCTTTACCATGAATATTAAACAGGGGTGAAGGGCTGAGGAATGCCTCAGATCCAGAAGAATTTGTCCGGTTGGAAAGCTCAAGAATCTGGCTACTTTATGAAAGTAAAGTCAATACACACAACGTCTTATGTCTGTCTGTCATGTGCAAGTGATGAAAATGTACTGAGACACGTCTTGCAAGCGAACACACATATAGGAGGCTTCGAGATTAACGTGGTAGTCACAGGGAAAGCAGATTTTTTTTGCAATGTTGCGTGTCAAGTTCTCCGTCAGTGCTCCTCTAATGAGGGTATCGATTACACACTTGCAGGTGGTGGTCCAGGCTGATGTGTGCATTTAAAACCTTAAGCCCTATCAAGGCACAGAGATCACTGGCGCACCGTGCTATTGTCTGCCTGCGCGCTGACTGGCATGGCTGTGAGCTGAGAGAGGGGCTGAGGGGCCTGTGCCGGGGCCGGGGCTGCCTCTCTGACTGCCTGAGAACAAAGCACCTCCTCTGGCCTGTAATCAAAGCCCTGGGAAATAACAGACATGACATTCACCTGGACAAACACACATTCACTCCGCAGAGTTGGGTGTGTATGCGCGGTAGAATGTACATTCACTTGCTGTCACTTGCAGTTGTAGGCACACACAGGAAAAGAAAAAAAAAATTCCAAGAAACCTTTTCTTTTCAAACATTCCCCGACAATAATAGACAAAACTGTCCTGAAGCTCAGAAGTGCTTGCAGTTGTGCAGTGCCTCAGGTGTTCCCTCAGGGGCCTGCGGTTGTGTTGGATTGGGAAAGTGTTCTTTGGCTCAGCTTACCCTGAGGAGGAAGAGGCCGGCCGATAGTGATTTCAGTCGGAGGCTGGGTAGGACCTGCAAAAAGCAGCGAGAGAGAGAAAGAGAGGGAGAGCGTTGCAGAGCAAAATCCCAATAAAAACACTTTAGCACTAAGCCATTATGAGTTTGTGAGTACATTTCATCACGGTGTTGTAATGGCTTCTTGGTAACTAAATGCTCACAGGCGTCCTTAAATGCAATCAGGAAATGTTTTGTAATGGTTGAGCTATGCCGTTCTCTGTTTTCTGTGTGTCAACCACAGGCCCCGAGTGTCTCTCAGACTCTAATGTTGCTGTTCTTCTTCTCACCTCCTCTCCTCCTCTTCTATTCCCTTTAGATACGAGGAGGGAAGCTGATGATCACAAACGCCCGGAAGACCGATGCTGGGAAGTACGTGTGCGTCGGCACAAACATGGTCGGAGAACGTGAAAGTGAAATAGCTGAACTTACAGTGCTTGGTAATTTTTCCTTTTTTTCTTATTTTTTTAGAATCTGTTGACTGCTTTCCTCTCTGTGCACACACACATCCACACGTGTGTTTTTTTCTTGCTGTTTGTCCGCAGAGAGAAACATAATCCAGATGTTAAGCTTTGATTGTCTATCTCCCAGGGAACTAAATGGTGTCGCTGACCTTTATCAGATAGAGTGTGAGATGACCTCCAATCTCACACTTAACTACGAATCCCACGCTGGCCCCAGCAGCTTCTCTCCTCTGACCAGCTGCACCCTATTTCACCATGAGCGACCTCTGACCCCGATACTCTCCCGTGTCCCGTGCAGAGAACATGTTCAGACATTTGATTTTATCGCCACATTTTTTTACTTCCTTCCCCCCATTCTCCTCGGAGACCTCTTATAATCGGTCAGACTGAACAACAACAAAGCGGATTTCGTAAAGATGAATAATTGTACTGAAATAATAGTGTCACGACTTCAATGAGGGCCAGCCTTGAGCTTTTGTGTTTGTCCATCTGAGTGAGTATAGCAACACAGAAACTCTGGTAAATCATAAACCAGCCTGGTTAGTTTTTGGGACCAAGTCTGATGTAATGTGTTCAGAACGCCTGAAAGCCTGAGAGAACATAAGAGCTGTGGTGACCCTGTGCTGTTGGGATTTGGTGACCGTAAATAATCCGAACTGGACTTTAGGGTGATGGAGTTAACAAGATGACAGGAGGGGTTAGACTTTCTGTGTCGGGTCTTGTTCAGTGGCCTGCCTTCAATTAATCTATTGTCTTTTCGTGCGTAATTAAAACCATCTACAGAACCACAACTGTTTCCTGTCCTTGTGACTAATGCGTACTGTCTGGTCTAAACTGTATTTTTGTCTCATTTTATGTGAAGTTAACCATAAATTGGCTATCCCTGTCAGGGCACTGTAGACAAACTCAATTAGATCATTTCACATTATTTCTCTATTTTCATTCTAGGAGAGCAGACAGCACCTAAAACGGCATGATTTAAACAAAGCTTTTATCTTGAAGCTTTTTTCCACTGGTCTCCATTCAATTTTTAATTTAATGTTCAACTTGGCTCTAAAGCCTGACTGTATAGAACAAAACCAGGATTTATTGAGAGCAGCAACAGATTTAATGACTTTAACTCAAAGGGTAACTCCCCCAATTCCACACATTAAAGTGTGTTTACAGTTCTTGGGGAGTTCTACAGCATATGTGGAAAAAAAGTTGTATAAAACCTTTTGTGGCTCCACAGGAAGCTACATTTGATCTGATAAATTGCCTCCAGTGTTGTAACTCAGTGGCTAAATTGCATTTTGGGTAATGTAGGCACAGGTTTCGAAAAGGAAGAAGAATGTGTGGAATAAAAAAAGGCAGCATCTCTGATTCTGCAGTATCATTTGTTTATAAATTGTCCATATTGAGTCCAACAGTGTTAAAGGAGTGCAGTGTTAGACCAGTGGACGGCTTTTCAAAATCTGTTGCCTACATTACCCACAATGCAACTTAGCCACTGAGTGACATCAGTGGAGACAATTCATCAGATTACATGCAGCTTTCTCTGGAGACACTGATGACTTTATACTGCTTTTTTTTCCCAAGTGTGCAGTAGTACTCCCCAAGACCTGTAAACACACTTTAATGTGTAAAATTGGTGGAGTGACCCTTTAATCAAAAGCATACAACTGTCGTGACCCCTGTGATTTTTAATTTGCGTGCTGTTTCCGTCCCTGCAGAGCGCCCCAGCTTCGTCCGTCGGCCAGGCAGCCAGGTGGTGTTGGTGGACCAAGCCGTAGAGTTCAGGTGTGAGGCCCGCGGCGACCCAGTTCCCACCGTGCGCTGGAGGAAGGACGACGGCGACCTGCCCAAAGGAAGGTATGACTCACCGACTGGTCCCCTTTCATCATACAATACCTCCCTCCCTCACCCTCACCGTCACCCTGCCTTTGTTCCATCCTCTGTTCGCCTTTGTCCGCGCCGTCAGCTGACGCATGTTGCGCTGAGTGAGTCTGCGTCTGGCAACATCTGATACACGAACACCTGTTTTTACACCAGATATGAGATTCGGGAGGACCACACCCTGAAGATCCGTCGTCTGACCTCAGCTGATGTCGGCTCCTACACCTGCGTGGCCGAGAACATGGTGGGCAAGGCGGAGGCGTCGGCCACGCTCACCGTCCACGGTAAGACAGAACACTTTTCTCTCAGGCCTGATGTTTCATCCACAGGCCCTTGGGCAGCTGTCCTAAATTCATTTCCACTTTGGGTTATTGTGCAGCTTGATTCCAATGCAATTTAGCCCTGGGCCACATTGCAATAATAGCCTTCAGCTTTAGTACTACACGGTCATCACTTTCAACTATTCTCTCTCAATTAGCTGATTGATTTCTAATAAAACCAAACGCAGAAATCTATAACAGCTGTAGAGTTGGGCACAGGGGAGCTCAGCAGCAATCGATTTCATTTGCCCTATACAAGTGGCATTTCTCCGGAGGCCGGCCTTCCTTCATGTCTGAGGACAGTACTGTACTATTTTTGAACCTATGGAATATCTCATGTGTCTCCTGCGGCTCCCTGCAGTGGACATCTTATTAACACAGTTGGAATATAAAGCAGCCGGTCACACAGTGTGAACATTCAGAAAGAAACCATTCAGAGGAACTGGGGGGCTGGGATCAGCCCCCAAACCCTCCTGAGAATCAGAGGAACACAGGGGCCATTTAACGCCAAACTAATGGGAATGTAGGGAGTCGGGTGAGAGGAGACCGGAGGGAAGGAGGAGGAGGCTTAGTGCCTGGGTGATGAGGATTGGATGGGAGGACAGTGAGTATGTTGGTCTTGGTGGTGGCTCGCCGCTGATGCAGAACGGGTTGGGAATTGGGGGCGATCCTGTGTTGAAGAGGATAGAGGGGGAGAGGTTTCTGTGGTGAGGTCAGTCATATTAATGTCACTCCCAGCAGTCGGCTCAGTAGAGATATGAAGAGACCGGGCGGTTTCATTCCTCTGCCAACCCCCACCAGCGAACACAGATACTCCATCTTCACTTGGCTACCCTTTGCAATTATTTCTTGATTTTCTCCACAAAACACCGATCTCTGGATTGGTCTGAAGAGCGAGATTAGACACACCTGCCAATACCCACATCAATATATCTGCTCCGTTTATTACCTTTTTTCACTCTGTCCCTCTCCCTGATGAAAGCTTAGTTAATGAAAGGGAACAGCATTGACGTGCTGGTTCAATACGCTGTTCTCCAGGCTTAGAAACATATTTGAAATTCTAAAACCACCCTCGTCCTCGGTGGAAATGAAATGTCTTAACCTCGGGCCAGCTCCCCGTTGCCTGCTTGCATGTAGACGAAATCCACTGACCCCTTTACTTGTGCTCTATGCAACCTCGCATGTTATAAGAATTAGAAAGGCATGAAAACTCAAAAAAAATCGCTTAAATTGATTACCCTTCAGCAAAGAAGAACCTCTGCCATAGATTTAGGGGGCAAATTGCTTTCTTAGAGTGTAGGGTTCAAGTGAAAGGCAGTGCATAAATCACAGGAATCCTCGCTCTGCTCTCGTGGTTATATCCAACTGATTCCTCAACCTCCAAGCTTTCAGAGTTCCTAGAAACATTTCCCTCCTTTCTTCAGATCCCCTAAGCTTCATCCAGACCAGGACATGAGGAGGCCAGGGAGGCTGTGGGCACTGAGTAGTCCAGCTAATTAGAGACAAGCAGGCCACAGTCCCACGCCCGGAAATGACATGCTTCTAATTACAGATGCGGGCATAGGAAAGGAAAGAAAAGCCGGGTAATTGTAGGTCTGAACAGGCCAGAGGAGCAGAAGCGATGTATAGGTAGTGAGATGCCGCTGTAGTAGCGAGGACAGCACTGATGTTGGGGGGCATGAGTTTAGTCTGTGGGTTTAGTGGGCAACGCTGTCACCCTTAATCAAGAGTCGAAGTAGGGCACGATTGCCGAGCCTGCTGCACAACCGAGCAGCCGAATAATATAATTTCAGCGGCAGTGAGCTACTGGCAGAGAGAGCTTCACCGCAAAATGGGTAATCCGATCTTGAAGGCTGAAGTGGAATTAATGTAAATATTCTTTGAACTCAAGTTTTTCTGCTAAATCTGCTGGGATGTGTAAATGGACTATAAAACCAACTGAGTTAGATTGGATTTTTTTCGGTTAAATATAGAAGTCTTCCCCCGCAGTGTCATTACGCAACTTTGCTTATCACTGCAAATTATATTCAGAAAAAAATATAGCAAGACCCTACAATGTTGGCGATCCTACAAAGCAAGACCCTTTTAAAGAGCAGGACGGTTTGAGAGAAGAATCCGGCTCTGTATGGACGGAGGGGGACTTTCACACCTTCCCTGGTCGGACTTGTCGGTGAACAATGTCGCCATTGTGGACGTGCCGCCTCGGGCTGTTTCTCTTTCAATGTGCTCCGCTCTCGTTACTAACTTAATCAGTGAATTATTGTCTTACACACGTGTTTGTCAGTCCACTACACCTCCGCTGGACTTATAAACATGTCAAGTAAAATATTTGTGTGATTGATGGAAGAAACGCATAATTGGCCGAGTCACAAGCCATTTATAGTTTCATCGTAAAATCATTAATCTAAGCCACATGAGAATGCAGTAGTGAGATGGGCTGTTCCGCTGTTAAGTCTGCTTAGTACGAGTGTGTGTTTTTAAAGATTAAAGAATTACACAAGGGGCATTTTTGATCGGGGTCTGGCGTGGTTAGATAATGTTTATACTGTAGTTTGTTAATTAAACCCCACCAGCGGACTTCCTCCATAGGAATGTAAATACATTGTTTCGGTACTATATTGGAAAGAGTCCAGAAAATCAACATGTTATTTTTATTTCTCAGCTGGTTAAGTTTGCCGTTAGCAGTGATTTACGTATAGAATGGGCCTTGAATGGAATGGTAGTCCCCAGAGCAGCGTTGCTAATAACCCATGTAAAGGGTCTGGAAGGAGACTTGGAACTGGTGCCAAAAGAGGGAGAGAGAGAGAATGAGAGGAACTTTCTTGTCAGCAGCCTGCGTGCTGTTACAGTGATGATAAATACCAAAACCTGGTCAGGCGCCTCACGTACAACTGATGCTTTGTGTCTCTCTATCACTGCATCTCCACATTTGATTTATCCTCAACCATCAAATAGACCCTCATTGTGCTTGAGGCACTGTCACACGAAGTTATGAGAACCACATTTAAGGGGAGACACTATGAGAAAACATCCAAAACACACATCAAAGTGTTCATTGAGCTCAGATTTATGTTTTGGACACATATTTCATTAAATAATGTCTCACTTGCATCATTAAAAAATAAATCATCAGAATATAACTACATAATCGTCTTAATGTAAGTAATTCATTGTGTTTTATAATGATATTTGTATCTAATTTTTTACCCTATTTACATTTCACAATACGTCTTGTTAAAGGTGCATGATGTAAAAATTGTCCACTTTGTGCATTCATACTCGTAACCCCTAGGGGGCAGCACATCACCAGAATAACTGCTAACTCTGTTGCTGCCTACACAGAGAGTAAAAGAGCTTTTGCTGTCGGTTTGCTTGTATTAATTTTAGTAAATCTTTGAATGTTGTCAACTTAAATTATTATTCTTGAATTTATTAGTCATATTGCATCTTTAAAGGCCAGTCCTAGCCTGGAAACGCTACGCAGTAGCACTTACAGTACCAAACTTTATTTGCATGCATATTCTGGAGGTTTTTTCTGGAATTGTTTGTTCATATTTATTTCAATCATAGCCTGATTTATGTAAGATTTTATTCCTAAAAACATCCATGATGATTGATTTATCCAATGTCAGATTTCTGTTCTAATTTGTGCTTTATTAAAGAGATGAAGCCCGATTTGCATATTTAAACTTTACCTTTCAGGAAACTTGTAATGCAAAAAAATAATTGTAGGTAATTAACTTGGGAAGTTTCATGGTCATATCTCTCCATTCTGACGTACGGTATAAAGACTCTCACAGAGGGACAGGACATTTAAAGCGTGCTACAGACCTCCCAGTGGGAGCTCCTATTAATCATGCTAAATCCTCTGCATGCAGTCGTGCCCCTGTGTTGATGTCAGGCCTGCTGAGCAGCAGCACTGCCCAAATCCCTATTAATATCTCCGCTGTGGTCTTTGGTATGCAGCCTGCCTCCTATTGGGCTGGAGGGCACAGTGCTTGGTGTGTTTTCCTCCACCGCTCTGATCAGCTTATTGATAGAGACTCCCCTCCGCGCTGTAAGCCAGCGGAAAGCCCACAACAAAGTAGCCCCGGTCAGATTTAAGGCTCACCTCTCCCTCCAGGTCCACAACTGTGATCACAGCAGCATGGGAGAGGTAGGGTTACCTAATTAAAGGCTCAGACACACATGAATGGATGTGTGTAGGTGTTCGGGGGGGTCGTGTGCTCATGAGTGTGTATGTTCTCACGATTGTGTGTATCTGGAGCCTCTCGCGTGGCGGACAGCGGCGAGCATCTTCTTTTGGGAGTGTTTGATGTGAGTCTTATCTGCATTTTAAAGGCCAGCAGGGGGAGGAGGGAGGGGCTGGTCATTACTCTGACTGACAGCGTTTATGTTTCCGTGGGAGCCGTTGAAGCAGACAGATTAGATAAGGTGAGCGATTGGCCGAGGGAAATTTACAGCCAAAGACTGACAGTTAACATTCACCTTGTGGTTTTATGAATCGGGCTTGCATCCGAAGCACCGGGATCTGGCCGATCCTCCGGGTGTTCTAAACCTCATTAAGGTTACAAGAACATTTGAAAAGCAATGTGTTGCAAAGCAGAGAACATCTGTCCGTGTGTTTCATGTTACTGTCTGTGTGCCTTTTTCTTATTCTGTTTTCCTTAATCTGGCATTTTTCCTGTCCTTGAGCAAGTCCCAAGACTACGTAGAAATGTTGTATGAGATGTATGTGTGTGTGTGTGGATCTCAATGCATTCCTGATCACTCATGGTAATTCTTCTTTGCTGTGTGTATCATGTGGTCTCTGAGGGTGAAATATGTATTTTAATCAGAGCATAATAACAACATGATTGCTTGTACCCACTGACATCACGCACTGTTGTTTTCCTTATCTGTCATCCTTGTGTCATGCTGTTTATGATTTATTTATTCATCGTTGGGCTTTTTGTTGTTGTGTTTTTGTTTCCTTTTTAGTCGTGTCTGGTAAGTTGAAATGTCACCCGTCACCTATTCACCGCCCTGACAGAGACAGGAAGCTGTCACAACCCCCCTCCATCCTCCTCCCATCACTTCTCCACCCACCAATCAGCACTCATGTTTCTGTTGTCATGGGCAACAGTGACAAAAGGACATTAATGGGTAAAAATATGCTCCGCTTTGGGCCCTCCAAGGTAAAGCCGCATCATTTCATTCTTTTATTTGCTCCTTTTATGCATTACCAAACACTCCATCTTATTCATGGACAGATTATGTCTGGATTTCCAATGACAGTTTTCAGATTGCTTTTATATCACAGCCCCTGTATGAAAATAATTAGAATGTTAGCAGATTTATGATATTTGAGGGCACACCCAGCTGTACGCTGGCCGTTTCCCGGACCTCTAAATTCAAGGTGTGTCTCCTCACATAGACGGCCTATTAGACCAACGAGGCCCAGTGTCACCGTGGAGCTGCACGGATGACATTGGCCCACGACACCACACTTAGTAAGAGATGGAATTTATCATTAAGATGCATGGATACTGCATCCTGGTTGAGGCCTGCACTATTGGAGGGTGTCATTGTGGACAGATGGCTCAAATTTATTCTCCATTTCCATGTAAATTTTAATGGTCCGTGCCCTTGCCCATGCAAATGAGGGGGGCATGTGAGCAACCCTTGTTTTTTCTATCCATTACATTTATAATGCCTGCATTTTGAATTTGATCAGCTCTCTGTTTAATCTGCTGCGCACGCACACACACACACACACACACACACACACACACACACACACACACACACACACACACACACACACACACCATGCAAAGTTTGGAAAGAGAGCATAAAATCGTTAGAGGAGATTTGCATACTCGAGCCGTAGCTGCAGTCAGATTTCTTTCATTCAAATATCTCAGACCACCTGGAACTGTAACATTGTGAGGATTGTAATGATATATTATGGCGTGTTTGTCTATTCAATGGCTAACCACCCTCATGGCTGTCCTCCAGTGCCCCCGGCATTTGTGGTGAGACCAAGGAACCAGGTGGTTGGCGTCGGCAGAACCGTCACCTTCCAGTGCGAGGCCACTGGAAACCCGCAGCCAGCCATATTCTGGCAGCGGGAAGGCAGTCAGGTAAACAAAATAAACGAGGATAAAAGGTTTTTCATTTCAGAGCGCCAGAGAACATGCTTGTGTACTCAGTCAAAGCTTTGGAAAGAACTATTTTGTAGTTGTTAGCTGATACCTTAAGGCAGATGCATGTCCAATTAACGTATTCAAGCCAAATAGCTGGTAATAAAATCCTTTCTGCGTGCATGTGTTTTCAGAACCTCCTCTTCTCCTACCAACCTCCTCAACCCTCCAGCCGATTTTCTGTATCGCAAACCGGAGACCTGACGATCACTGATGCCGAACGCTCAGACATGGGATACTACAGCTGCCAGGCTCTCAACATCGCTGGCAGCGTCATCACCAAAGCTCTGCTCGAGGTCACTGATGGTGAGCAGCCTTTTTTTTAAAACACACTACTTGCATACAGAGGGAATTAAAGGAAGAGTAAAAGAAAATGAGTGGATAAATGTTGGGGTTTCAGATAATCTTTGGCTCACGAGGATAATGCAGTTCATCTGAAATGCTGTGGTAGCACTGTAGAGCATATTAATATCCAAATTGAGGTTTGTGAGGTTTGGTCTGGCCTGTTCAATGTGTTCCTGTCAGAGGTAGAGACTCTCTGGTGCCTGTGCACCCAGACCGTGGCTCAGTATTTGGCCTCGCTGGCTTCACACTGGCTAATGTCTCCTTTGGTATTCCACGGCTGGCTTGCTGCTGTCTACCGTTGGAAGGCTGTGGCTGTGTGCTGAGGTCTGGACTGGGTCCTCTAATTACCCTGGTAGCCAATCGTTGTCAGCCTGGTGGACTAGCCTTGGCTTCATTTCCACCATTCCCACAGAGATCTGGGCAGCTATTATTTTGTCTACGACACACCTAGATTCATCCCTTCATTTAGCAAATGTCCTTCTTCATTTCAGGCCTGCGACGGTGCGCTCCGTATCTCTCTTGCTCTTCTTCTCTCTCTCATTCTGTCATGCTCTCTGGATAATAATAACAGTTATTAAAGTGAGCAGGCCGCTCTGAGGCCACCACTTCTCCGCAGGCAGATCTGGTAATTACGGGTCATGCTGACAATGTTTTAGTAATTGCACCATCCCCGGCACAAAAGCAAATACAAAGCGAACCAGAGATTAGACCGCAGCATGGTTCTGAGGATCTATGGACACATACATACATCATTATGTGTTGCCTTTACACTGTGTGAGGTATTAATTTGATTGCTCCTCACTGAATGTAACTTCGTACTAAATCAGTGGTGCTGACAGCAGTACAGTCATCAATAGTACTGTGGGTGATAATAATAGTCAGAGGGGGGCAGACGACCTGTAGCAGGAACATGATGTATCACACACAGTAGAGACCAAATAGAAATGGAAAAAAAATGTGATGCATTTAACTAAAGTCTCTATTCCGTCTCTCTTTCTGTTGAATGCAAAATTCTCTCTTTGTCTTTGTTTTCCCTGTGTTCTGCTTTAACACCTGAGGTTCGCAGGCTGGGAGGAAGGGAGGATTGTAAACGTCCTCATGCTAATAACATTGTCTGTTCTGGCTAGATGTCTTTTTAGTAAACATTTTTCTCCCTTGTTTTGTGTTTTTTTTACGGCTGGGGGGATGGGCTCTGGGAGTGTTGGCCGCGAGCGTCCGTATGTGTAGTGCCAGGCGTCTGGTGGAGCTGCAGCGAGAAGACTGAAGAGGCCGTTTCATTTTAATTGCGCTGCTTTTATTTGGCTAAGTTCGTCTCCTGCTGCTGAATGATTAGAAAATTGTTTCCAGTTCTCAAAATTGGATTTAATTCCTCTCCCACAATCGTTGCTGTTCTCGCATGCTCCCATCGCTGCGCCCTGTTTGTCAGATGCTCGCCGCTCTCTGCCTTTTGTGTGTTTTCTCACACAAGCTGGATGTAATTGACTGGATTCCTTTTGTGCCTGCTACAGCACATGAACACCTTCACACTTTCCCCCGCCACATAATTGCTCATTCCCCTGCTTCCCTTCCGCAGTCATTTCGGATCGCCCGCCACCAGTTATCCGACAGGGCCCGACCAACCAGACGGTGGCTGTGGACGGCACGGTGGCCCTCAACTGTGTGGCGTCGGGGAACCCCAGCCCCACCATCCTGTGGAGGAAGGACGGTGTCTTGGTGTCCACACATGACTCCAGGGTGAAACAGCTGGACACGGGCGCACTGCAGATACGCTATGCAAAGGTGAGACACCTGCACACGTGTACAAACATTCTCAGACGTCTTTTTTAACATCAAGCAAAGTGAACAACACAGCACGGTACACAGCAGTCTGTAATATGACTATGAATGTAAAAAATCTGCCTGGCATTTCCATGTCTGTTTATGTAGAAATATAATGATGCTTTTATCAAGATATTCTATTGGGCTGCCTTTTAATGTCCAAATCCATTCCAATAAGCTTCAAAGTTGTCCACATCACATCCGTAATGTGCCGGGCAAACCCCCCGCTGGTTGGTAAATAAAGCATGTGTTCCCTGCCAGCAACCAGCGCTCAGTGGGCTGTCAGTTAGTTGTCGCGGGTTTGAAATGGAGTCTGTGAAGTCTTACAGTCTGCAGCTCCTGTCAGTCACTGAGCACAGTGGGTTCTGTGAGTTATTTCATGTGTGAGCGTACGTGTGTGTGTGACGACAAGCTGCGCGATGCCGAACACACTCTCGGGGAGAGACGAGCAGGGGGCGCTGACGTGTCTTCCAGATGGAGGCGTCACGGGGTCAAAGTTCACGTCACTTTGCGGCGTCCTGATGGATGCCGACGTGTCTTGCGGGGACAAGATTGCGGTGTGATTGGGCCAACAGCGTGAGGCAGGCGGGAGGCGATGCGTCTGAGCCCCTCTCCCGCCGTAGCCGAGCAAACTCCGCAGGCGCTTTACATTAATGAACTCGTCATTTCTCCCTGACACAGTTTTAATGAAGATGTTTCTGATGCATGAGGTAATATACGAATGTGATCATGCGGGTGTTGTTATTATTGAGTTTTTAATACATTCCTTTACCACCCAGACAAATAAATACACACCTTGAGGGTCATATTCACACTACAATTTATCTCTTTCTGTTTTTCTATCTTCATTTTGCTTAAACACCAGCACCGTAGCCCTCAGCACACGATGCATCACCAACAAACCAGAACAGAATTATTTGTCCTTCACCGCGGTTGACAACAAACATCTTTAGAAATGCAGTAATGTGAAAACATGCCATATACGTTTTGCCAGCACAGCTGCCTTTTGTGTTTTGTTTATCAGCCTTTCAGCTAGCAGAATATCTCAAAAACTTGTCAGTCGATTCGATAAAATTTAGCAGCACCGAGAAAAGAACTGATTTGTTTTAGGTCTGGATCCAAAAACCCAGGTGATGAGCCAAGAATTGTGAGAGCGATGGGGCTTCTTTCCAGCTCTTTTTTTTTCTCATGAACTACTGCACTTTGCAATTAAGAAACTCTGGCACATGTACCACGCAGTTACCTGCCTCTACTGTGTGTATATGTTGATGCAGATCCAGATCCAATGCAGATTCAGCTAGAACTAACTTCAAAGGATCTCACTGGAGTTGTGGCTTCTGAGCTAAAACATAACAAAACTACAAATGACTACACCGAATCAAATTCAGTGCAGATTGTTACCACATCTGTTACACAGAGCCGTCACTTCAATGTTTTGTGCTCCGGGATGGCAGAGAGAGAGAAAAAGAAAAAGGTCTCCAATTAGTCTGTGATCCTGTGGAAATCTTTTCCATTTGGCTAGCGGTGACCTGCCACTTGGCCTTTCCAGCTGCTTCCCCCCCAGTTTCTGCTATGAAAGAGATGATATTGAGATTATCAGGCAATGACAGCTGCCTGCTTCAGACTCCACCAGAATGTCAATAAGCAGAGCGGTGATGGTGGCGGTGGGGGGAGAGCTGGCAAGAAGAAGAATATAGAGCGAAAGACACAACCACCAGTTCAGGAAACTGTGGCACAAGAATTTACATTTAACCAAATATCCTCCCACTTTCTCTCCTCCAGCTTGGTGACACCGGCACCTACACCTGCATCGCCTCCACGCCCAGCGGAGAGGCCTCATGGAAAGCCTACCTAGAGGTTCACGGTAAGCCTAATACTGAGGCGTGGGGTCCATTTTTAATTTCTTGATATTTTCGAATAATCGTTTTCTTTCTTTGTGAAAAAAAACGGCAAATGCCTCGAGGTAATACTGAATATCCATTGCTTGGAAATAGCAATAAACTTCATTCTTTCCCTTTTCTTTCCGACTGTCTGTTCTGCCTTCAGAGTTTGGAATCCCAGTCCAGCCAAACAGACCTACCGACCCAAACCTGATCCCCAGTGCCCCGTCCAAACCTGAGGTCACTGACGTCACCCGCACCTCCGTCACCCTCACTTGGAAACCTAATCTTAATGCTGGAGCCACACCCACCTCCTATATCATAGAGGCCTTCAGGTAAAACGAATCAGCTTGGCGATCGACAAACTGAATTATTTCATAGCCTTAATAAAACCTTTTTAATGGTAATCCTCTCTTTTGTGTGTCCACAGTCATGCATCAGGGAGCAGCTGGCAGACCTTGGCAGAGCATGTGAAAACTGAGTCATTTGTACTGAAGGGCTTGAAGCCCAGCGCAGTCTACCTCTTCTTAGTACGGGCAGCCAATGCCTACGGGCTGAGTGATCCCAGTCCTATCACTGATGCTGTGAAAACACAAGGTGAGAGCTGCACCCTTGGATAAAAAAGCTGCACACAGTGTTCTGGATGTCCCAGTAGTTAAAGATAAGATCATTAATTCTTTATGCCTGTGTGTCTGCATACAGATATCCCTCCCACCAGCCAGGGTGTGGACCATCGTCAGATCCAGAGGGAGCTTGGAGAAGTGGTCATCCACCTTCACAACCCCACCATTCTCTCCTCCTCGTCCGTCAGGGTGCAGTGGACGGTGAGTATCATTTTCACCGTGAATGCACTGTTGTCGCCTCTTTTTCTTAAAGCAACAGATCAACACATGGATCACTGGTACAGCTGGTCACCAACGCTCCAAGGTTAGTTTAGTGTACGCTACGGTCAATTTGTCAGGCCACTCAGCCGAGCTAATGTGCTAACGTCCTAGCACCCTACAGAGGAAGGACACCGCGGAGAGCAGCCCGGAACACAGTCCAAGTGTTCTTAGTGTCCATCTGGCATGAGCCTAAACTGGCCGACTGGCCAGAGACCAAAAATCTGCAGCTTTGCCCACAGCGGATCTCTCTTAACCGCTCCAAAAGCTAGACTGCAGCGCCCAGCCTTCTACTAGCCGCGTAGCACCGTATAGCAGTGTGTGGCGTGCCAGTCTGTGCCCTCGCAGATTGAAAACACTTGACGGCTGTTAAAATAATACAAGTGAGAAGGAAGAGGCGGCCAACTCATGCTCTTAAGTGGAAATGGCTTGCAGATGTTGAAACGGATAGGTGGGAGAGGAAGGAGTTGGGCTTGCGATGATGTTTCCTTGCTGTTACAAGCTGAATATGAAGTACTGACGTTCAACTGATGTGGCTAATGTCATCTAATGTAAGATTTTTTTTTTAGAATATAAGACAGTAAAACTATACATGGTAGATAGTAGTCTCTGGGATGGCTAACTGTAGGGTAAGTCCCAGTTTTGATGTAAGGCCACCCCTGCATTCCCAGGTATTATGAAGTGTCACAGTGAGTGATGAATGGGACTGAAAAGGATACTGACATGTCAAGACTGATTTAAAACATTACTGCCCAGTTACCCTGTCTCCGTGGAATGTTCCAGAAAAAACACACATGACATGAAGGAGACTGACATTACAGTAAATCACCACAGTTTCCGTGTTTTGTGGGGTTAAATCTATTCCCAGTGTGGACTTTTAACATTTTCCTTTTGTCTTGTGGTAAATGGTTGCACAGCTTTCAGGCTAATGAAGACCACCTGAGCCGGCAGCATATTTTACAGGGGAGGGATAAAGAAATCACTAAAATCTTTACAAGCCAGCGCTGCTTGCCTTCCACAGGGACTCTCAGGGATATTAGCCTACTGGTTAGCGGTTATTCTCTTCTCCAACAAAGCAACATTAATTATCCCTAAATTGAACCAACAGACAAATCTCTTACAATTACATCTCTTCTCTTCGTTTAGCTACATCAAATGCCGGTTAACTTTTACCAAAACGTCCACTTTTCCTCCTTCTTCACTGACTCCAGCAGCCAGTCAGTACACTGGAGAGCAGGACAGGATGAGACAGGCTGTTCTGGGAGCCTGGGCCCTATTTAACCAGCTCCAGACTTAGAGGAACCTCTGGCCAATGACCTCATACTGTGGTTTGCACAAATCGCTGCTGCTCCAAATGGCGCATAGACAGTCAGTCAAAAAGAGATGTAGATGTGGATGGATAAACAGAGGGGTGATGTGATGAGTTAGCACCTCATTCCATACAGCGCCTGGTGTAGCAGTTGCACGCATCCGCCGCTGTCTAGAGATGCTACTATCCATTACATCGCTGTATCATTTTCCGCCGAGGAACTGTGAAGCAGCTAATCAAGTCAAGCTGACACCCGTCTGTGTTCCCTTGCCGTTCACTAGGTGGAGCAGCAGTCACAGTACATCCAGGGCTACAAGGTGATGTACAGGCCTTCACCGGAGGGGCTGCAGAGGAGCGAGTGGGCTGTGTTCGAGGTGCGCACCCCGGGGGAGGACAGCGCCGTCGTGCCACAGCTCCGGAAAGGAGTCACATATGAATTCAAAGTCTGGCCCTTCTTCAATGAATTCCAGGGGACGGACAGTGACGTCAAAATTGGCAAAACGCTGGAGGAAGGTGGGGAGGATTGTGACTGTGTGTGTGAATGTGTGAGAGGTTTGCTTTAGAGCTTGCATGTGTGCACGCATGTTTTCATGTTTACACAATTTTTATGTGCACAGCTTGCATGTGTGAGAGCGTACAACAGCTGTTCACAGCAGGCAGCGAGGGCAGGATTATGTTATGTTCAAATGTGGTGCATTGAAGCATGCTAGGGTACATGCTCAGCTCTTTAAAGGGCCCTATGGAAACCCATATAAACCGCTCCAGTGCAAGTGTTATACTAATTTCTCATAGGGTGTGGTTGTGGCAGTCTCATGAGGTTTGGTTGAAGCCCAACTACAAATTTCAATCTGCAGTAAATAGTTAAGAGAGATGTGAGCGCACAAGAGTATTTAATAGAGTTTTTTGTGTGTGATTCATGTGTGGGAGTGTTTTGATCTCGTTGTGCTGGATTCTCTTTTGTTCCCCAATTTTGTTGATATTTGTTTTTCGCAGCTCTAAACGCAATGTTTGTTCCTCCATAAGTGAAAAAAAATCCTCTTTTGATAGCCTTCAGACATGCGGCGATTATGCCTTTTATGTTGCGTTCATAATCATCTCAGTTTAATCACCGTTGGACCACAGGTTGGCTTTCAAACACCACTGTTGTAACTCACTGTCTGTTTTGAGTAAGCAGTTATTTGCTTTTATTTACCCACAAGAGCACTCGTGTTAAACAAACTCCGTTTTCAGATAAAAAGCAGCTTCATTTGATGATTAGTCCTTTGTTCTCATCTCGGCTTCAGTCTCGTGCAGAGATGAAGGAAATAATCTGACAGCCAAACGGGATGATGGGAGACGGGGAGAGACTGAACGCAGTTACGACATAGAAAATCTGCTTTATATATGTGAAGGTGTGTTCTTTTTTTTTCATAATCTTTTGTCTGCTCCCCTCAGCCCCCAGCGCCCCGCCTCGTGAGGTTACAGTGATGGAGAGCGGGGACAATGGGACCGCCATCCTGGTCTCCTGGCAACCCCCTCCAGAAGAGGAGCAGAACGGGGTGGTCCAGGAATACAAGGTAACAAAAAACACAGCCAGCAGTTACATCAGGTCGGAGCAAGTGGGACTCTAATTGTAGAGACACACAAAGGAGAGACAAACAAGGATGCAGACAGCGTAGATAACAGAGACAATGCGCAGACATGGAAAGGTAATGTATTCCTAGTTGAGGCACACCTTTGTACACTCCTCAGTGCTCTTCCTCTGCGTGATGACAGACTCACAGACAGGAGAGTAAATGTGTGGAGAGCAGGGGAGCTGGTGTAAACTGTTGTGAAACAGTGCCATCTGGTGGAGAAGGGAGACTGACACATCTGGAGAATTTCAGCAGAAGCAATTTTTGTGCTATTTATTGATAGGTGTCATTTTTTTTACTGTGCTGCCCTACAAAACCAAACTGCACCATAACTTTGGTCAAAAGTGACTGAAATCTTACTTTAAAATGTCTGTTTTATCTTGTGACATCATTTCTAAGTTCAATCTTGCTCTTTCTCAGAGAAAAAGCAACGTTACATTTGCAGGAGCTAGAAAATTGAACTGAAAACCAAGGCAGACCACAGGACGTGTGTCTACTCAGGGATTACATTTTAATGTACGAGAGCAAATCATTTAGAAAAAAAAGGTTGCATACATTTTACAGTAACACAAAATATATCAGAATATATGAATCTCTCTTCTCTATTAAATACAGATATGAAATAAAAGATGGAATTAGATTTAGATTTGCTCAGATGGAAGAAAAAAGAGGGAGATTTGCAGTAGCACTACCTGTATATCTTTGTTCAGGTGATGGTGAGACAGAGAGCAGTAGCTTCATTTTTAGGGTCATAGGTCAAACAAGTTGTCTGGATTTTTAAGACATTAAAAATGACTAGAAGTGTACACATTCAATAAGAACATAAGTGCTGTTACACCTTTAATGCATGTGGCCTTATAGTTAAATATGTTGATGCCAGTTTCAGAGTGAGTGTAGTTTCTGCAGTTCAGCTTAGTAAGGCAGAGCAGTTTGGCTTTAAGTTGTGTTTATAGACCTCCTATCTGACATTTTCCATGACAGATTGCATATTTAACCTATTTATTTGTATTGGAAATAAGATGAATTAACATTACAAACCACCACGTTAAATATAGAAGCAGGTAGCAGTGTAGTAGAGTGGAGGACAACAAGCTCTGAGAATGACCAAGGGACATAAGCGTGAAGCAACAGGCCTCCATTATGATCCCTGTTAGTTCTTTGGTCTGTGGCTGTGCTAATGTGTCCCTCAGCCTATAGCAGCTCTCTCTCACTCCCCTTGTCTTCCACCTCTCCTGATAATGTATGCTCTTTTTTTGTAATGGCCCCACTTTGGACAGCGCTGTCTACTCGTACATTATGCTGTAGAAGTCCTTTTTTCTGTTTTTGTTTTTTTTTTTAATTGGAAAGCTTTTTGTGTCACAGGGAATATAGGCTGGTGGCAGAAGGGGGCGATGAGGGAGAGCCAGTAAAAAGTTAAGCCACTGTTAATTTTCCAGGTAAATGTTTTCTGGTGATAGGCTTTAGAGTAATTTCATGGTTTTTAAGCGCGGCTCGAGAGCGTTCCCTGCTCATTACCGAGCTCGGTCTCCTAGCGGCACTTCCACTCACCGCAATTTTTTAAGATACACAGAAAAATTTCAGGGCTTTGTAGTTCCATCGCACAAGTACAAACGCACGCACGAGCAGACGTGTGTAGCAGGAAGTGTGTGCGTTAACCTGGTTAACTGGTGGTGGGAGGAGGTGGGGGGTAAAGAAAGCAGCATGTCAGGGGGGTTCAGGATGTGGAGGTCTCCAGGCCTCACGCTGAGGTGAATGTATACTTCTCTTTGTGACCGCTCTCCTTCCTGGGAGTGACAGCACTTAACTTCTGCTGAAATTGGGTTATGGGGGTGATTACTGATCCCCATTTGTTTTTCATGGGCTTAAGGCAGCACTGAGACATGTTATGGCTACCTCAGCGAATACTGACCCTGTGTTGAGCATGGCCTGTAAAACTTCAGCCCACGCTGTAAAATGTTTTCCTACCTCAGAGATGTAACACAATACCCACGCGCGCCAAAACGCTGCAATAGCAGCACCGGCCAATTATAAGGACACAGGTTGGTGGCAGCTACCAAGCTGAATGTTGTCACGAATCCCTCATAACATTGTCTCAATCTCCACTTTGTCTCTGTCCTCTGTTATGGCAGATTTGGTGCTTGGGGAACGAGAGCAGATACCACATCAACCGTACAGTTGACGGCTCAACCTTATCCGTGCTGATTCCCAGTCTGGCCCCGGGGATCCGCTACAGCGTGGAGGTAGCAGCCAGCACCGGGGCGGGTCCGGGAGTCAAGAGCGACATCACCTTCTTCCAGCTTGGTGGGTAGAAACAACCTTTTTATTTCTATCTCACAGAAGGTCAGATAATTATTTTGTTTTTTGCTCCAGTGGACGCATTCGCTGTGTTTCAATGTGTTTGTCCTCTGGCAACGCTCACACACAGAATGGAGCCCAGTCATCTGACGAATAATGATGGCATTAATCCAGTCATCTCAAATTAAGAGCTTTTTCAGTAATATGACTTCCTGCCAGTAAACAGACTGTTACGTAATTCCTTTCTTTGTAGCGACGGACGTGTTCAAGCCTCTGCCTGCTTTTCCTTTCATTACCGACAGCAATGCCTAAAAACTGTAATCAGCGTGATTACTGTTATGCAAACATCATCACATTGGCCACGGAAGAGTGTGATGAGTTTGAATGACAGGGAACTTTTCAGCTCCAGTAGCTGTCAGACTGATCAACACATTAAATTCCTGTCGAGCCGACTGCCCCACCCTGCTCCACTCTCCAGTCAAGGATGCAGTGTTCTCTGCCTCTGCTGCACTTCAAACAACAAAGGCAATAATGAATCCTGCACTCTGGGCTCTGACATGGCATGCCATTAATGCTAAGAAACAGACTGCGTCGCGGCCAGTTGCTGTAATTTACTTCTTGTTTTGTGTCCTCTTAGTCTAGACGGACAGATATTTTGAGACGTTGTGTCAGTTTTTATTCCCCCAAAGCTCCGACGCCTGGCCTGCTCAGGAGATGGGATGGAAAACACGTGAATAGCAGGACGAGGCGGAGAGAGACCGAAAGAGAGAGAGAAGTCCATCTGGTTTTAAATGTGTGATTGAGTGGGCTGGGATGGGCATGAAGAAGCGCTGGCTGTGACTGATACAATTTCTCTCCCTTGAAGAGTTCCTGTGGTGATTGTTGCCATGTTATAACACTGGAGTGGAACAATGCGCCTTGGGGACCAGCGCTTCACCCAAATGCATTTGTCACACTCTGAGCTTGCATGCGTCATCACAGCCCAGATACCTGTACGGTCCCTCGTGGGCTGCTTAGTCACATTGGCATGCTCCGTTCACTCGGCCGGGCAGAGCCGCAAATTGAGAAGACAGCCAGTCAAACGGAGACGTGGACTGAGCGACTGAGACAAAGGCAGACGGAGAGAGATGGAGGGGCAAAAAGGCAGGGAGCTGGTTTCACTGGGGAAGTTGTTTTTTTATTTTTTTTTTTTTCTTATTGCCTGTGGCTAAGAAAGTTGGTAGAGATGAGTGGCTGCAGAATGAAAGACTTCATGAAGAAAAGAGATGAAGACAAAGTAGCACAAACATGAAGAACATTTCAGAATGGCAGCGGGGGTGGGGCAACCAAAAAAAAAAAAAAAAAGTCTTTCATGTATCACGCATGAGGGAGAAGCACAGAGAGAATAGACAGATGAGAAAAACAGACCGGGAGCTGGTTGTTGTGTGCCTCTGTACAGACGCTGCCTTTACAGTGCATTTCACATTAGAGGACGGCTTCAAGGCATTCACACCTCAGCTTCTCACAGATGTGTCTCACTCCGCTAATTACTGTGGCATCTGTATTTGAGGGATGATCTCACCGGATTTATTTATATGATTATGAAACCAGCGACGCTCGCTGTAAATGATGCCTCTCTGTGTTTTTTGTTTTTTTCTGCTATCCCGGCTCCATTGGCCTCGTGTGGCACACAGGCGTGTGTTTGAATGTCTTTGGCTGCTTTCGTCTGCTCACCTGCCGTTGTTGACGGGGATTTGCGATGAAAGCCTTTTGAATAATGGAGAGAAAACGACTCCCATTTTCACAAGCTAGCCTCATGAGCGCCTGCTGAGATGAAGAATCTTTTTGTGTGTCTGGAGAAAGAGGAATGTTCCTATTTATGTACCATGCTGACTCCATTTATTGTTCCATTTATTTTTTACCTATTTCAGGCTTTGCCAAATAACATTTCTCTTTCCTCTTTTCTCGACTGTTGTCACGTTCCGAGCTGCTTTCATTTCATGTGTGTTTGCACCACTGAGGGTACCTTTATCCTTTCTAATCCTGCGCTCCTCCAATCGTTTCCCCGTCCTCAGATGCATCTGGGCGAATGACCGAGACTGTGAGCCAGGAGAACCCCCTGTCCCAGCAGATCTCAGATGTGGTCAAGCAGCCTGCCTTCATAGCAGGGATAGGAGCTGCCTGCTGGATCATCCTCATGGTCTTCAGCATCTGGTTGTACAGACACCGGAAGAAGAGGAACGGCCTCTCCAGCAGCTATGCAGGCATACGCAAAGGTCAGTATATTGATGCAACAATACACCATGAATGCTACCATGCCAGGGATATCCGCTCGACTGTCTGATTCATAGCTCTGGTTCAAGTTTAGAAGATATTTTTCTCACCTGCAAACTTTGGCGCGATACCCAGTTTATTTCTGTCTCTTCCTGAATTTTCTCAACCCACCTCACATCCTGCCCGTCACTCACAGACAGATGTCTTTGTGGAGCGCTCCAGGTGACGTCTAGCTGAAAGTACCCTCCAGTAGAGCACCTCAAGACGCCATGTGAGCGCCCTGCTGAGAGTGCTGCGTGAAGATATCCTTTATGTCTCTTTCATACTTCTGTCAAGCTGATTTCTGTCGGAGTGTTTTCGCTAAAAAGTACATTTTCAGGTCCAACAACTCCCTCGCGATGGTGCTAGTAAATAGAGAATGTCTCACCATAGTCCCTCTTTATCGAGGACATGCTTACGTTTTTTCATGCTTGAAGTACTCTTTGCTATCCGTTTAGAGACAGGAATTCAGATGTGGAGGAGTTCAGCATTGAGCAGTCCTGTTGATAGGGAAAAATCCAACATGTGTGTTTTGGTTGCACTCCATCCCTGTCAGAGTAGCCACAGCTTAACCCAGTAGGGATTTTCACTTGACTCAAGCCAAAGTGACAGGGTTCATGACATGCCCAACCTCTGCCGACAATAGTTGGAGTATAAAGAAAGCTATTAGCCTTTCTTTCTGAGTCTCATTTATGTGTGGGCTGGCTTAATGCGTGGCCTTGGGCAGTGCAGCTGCTGCCTGTGAGCGCTACCTGCGCCATCCGTCCTCTCTCCTGGGCTCAGGTTTACTGCCGACTGCCAGGGTTAGAGGAGATTCAGCCTTCAGCCTGGAGACACACGCGGACAATAGGCTGACTTAAGTGTTGCTGTTGCTAATCTGCGGCTGTCACATAGAAGGCTGCCCATGCTGTGAATCCAGCGCAGTCACGTTAATAGTGGGAAATGTGAGTTATGTGAAAGTGAGAGACACCTCAGCTGAGCTTTTCTTTAAGCTCTGTGGTCTTTATGAGCTTTTATACATACCTGTGTGGTCCATGATGGTCAGAACTGCTCCTTCTCTCAGCAATCATGAACATCCTCCGAATGCAGTTATGACATTTTAAATGTTTTATTTATTTAATTGATTTTAGGTCTCCGTCTAGAGCTAATATACAGTATAATAGAGTGTTGCTAAGGGAAGGAATTGTGTGTATTCTGAGACATCTCCATCCAGCCCAACAGCCCCATTAACAGCATTCACTCCTCACGGAACATTAGCTGCTTCCGCCTTATAAAATGTAAGGATTTAGATGCTTTTCTCTATCAATTATGATAGCAAATGAAGAGTCTTTGGGCTTTTAGACTGTTGATTGGACAAACAAAGAAACCTGAGCAGTTCAGTTTGGTCTCTTTGTGATGGGTGTTTTTCACAATAGTCATTCATTGCATCCCTAATACAGAACCGTAACTTTGAAGACTCCGAGAGCAGTAATGAGCTGTGGTCAGGCGGTAGGGAAGACTGTGTAATCTGAGGTTACCCTCTGACTTTCTTTGATTCTATGTATTGATGCTTATTCACATTCATAAACTCACAAAGCTCTTCAGGGGCACAGTACACAGACATGCTCCCTCTCCTCCCCCTCCTCCCCCTCCTCCCCCTCTTCCTCCTCCTCCTCCTGCACCCAGACCACAAGAGGCCACGGTCTTTGTTGGAACTGGTTACTAAGAATGTTTTGAAAAGAGAATAATTGCAACCACATGAAGCAACAATCTGCACAGAGGGTGAAATAGGTTGAATTGAGACTTGCGTGAAGTGTGCAACTTTGGGCTACAGTGTTGCCTCGGACTACGTATTTCAATTTGGAAACTTAAAAAAGAAAAAAAAATCATCCAATCATTTTCTCTTATTTCCTTAGAAAAAAAAATCATCCAGTCATTTTCTCTTGTTTCCTTGACAATGAATGCAGTCGTGCAAACCTGATGGCGTGCTTGTGTTGGTCACAGCATTGTGCAGTGTGCAAGTGAAACAACTCAAAACAAATGAGCTACAGACCTTAGATCTCAGCAACTAAATAAGTACTCAACTCATCCTAGGTCAGTTAAAGCTTCATCGAGCCTGGGGTCGAAGATATGCAACAGTCTCGTGTGAGAATATGTATTTTAATCACGTATACATTTGTCACAGCAAGTGTTATCCCGTCTCCTCTTCAAAGGCGTTCACCAAACAGATGAAAGCCATCCAGTCACTCACATCTGTAAACTTGTTTGAGCGTCAAGTGGAGACATTCAAACATGATAGGATGATTGTGGCATTTAAAGGACATTTGTAGGCACAGGTGCTGTACGAATATATAACTTGAGGGAATGAAATGTACGACGAAGGCTGCGTCTTTCTTCTCAGATGTTTTCCTGTAGGTAGAAGGGAGACGACAGCATCTCTAAAATGCACATATTTAAGGCGGCTCGGCGGATGACGATGAGCGCGGAGCAATGTTGCATCAACTGAAATGAATACTGTAGCCTTCCCCGAGTCTTCAAAGAGGCTAACAACAAACACAGCACATTGTACAGAAGACACCCACAGACCACACCAGCCATTAAAGAATCTAAATCTGCTTACAGCAGGCTGATTTTCTTTGCACAAGGGCCTCTTCCATGCTGGAGTGTGAGTAATTGAGCTGTGTGGGTGATGATGTGAGTGTTCGAGATAGCAACAGATATCTCCCGGGTGTGTGACCCCCGCCCAGCAGGCCTCTGACAGTCTGGGCGAGGATTTGAACCAGCAGCTGGTTCAACACTCACTTTCCCCCAGTTGGGGTCCGGGGATGTCTGCTGGGATCAAAGAACATGGGGCAGCGAGTAGCGTGTGAATACAGGCTAAAGTACTTTTTGTGGATTTGGGTGCTTGGACAGAAACTATGTGGTGATGAAGCAAAGAAAGTATGCAACAGGAGCTAACTCTGTCCCCCTCTCTCTGTCCCTACAGTGCCGTCCTTTACTTTCACACCAACAGGTAAGCACTCGCAGTCTGTTTTTTGTACGAATACACTGAACTGTACATGAGCACCAGCCTTGTGAAACACTCCATTTAGTAAATGAAACGGCTAATAGATGAGAGCAAAAACGACTGTGGAGAAGTCGGTCGAAGGAGCCGGCCGCTGCCAAAGTTTAAAAGATTTACCGAGAAATAAACGTTCCACCAAATGTAGTGTCAGAATGTCATGCTCAGAGGGAGGCAGGCCACTCGACTGAGGAGCTGTTAAAAACTAGTGGTGACTTGATCAAAGGGCTGCTGGCAACATCATGGGATTCAAGAGAATGACACACCACCGGCACTCCAACACACCAATTAGATAGGCAAGCAGCAGCGCGGCTAAGGAGGTTATCTGCGAATTGAAGTGACACAGCGTAAAACAGATAAAAGAAAAGCTCTCCGTGCCTCTCTATCTTCTCTCTCTCTCTCTCTCTCTCTCACACTCTGAGCTTGTATTTACAGTCCTCTCCCCCTTTTATTTCTCTTCACTCGTGGACCTGAAGTTCTTTGTTCCCCAGAGGTGTGTCAGGGGTGTTGGCAGTGCTTAGTGCAATAGCGGATGTCAAACGGTAAAAAAAGTGAGAGCGGGAGGAGGAGAAGGAGAGTGAGAGAGACAATAATCTACAGTTTGTGTTTGCGGTTGCGCTGGCTGATCCTGTCTGTGCAGAGGTCGTATCTAAACAGTGCCAGTGTTGTTTCTCTTCTTCTGCCTCGAGGCTCGCAATCAGGTAGAATCATTTTTGTAGTTGCAAGAGTGTTTCATCAGGTGAAACACACTCCCTGGTTGTGTGGTTCGCTTCCTGTCTGTCTAAGAAGAAAAATATCTGCTCTGGCGCCGGGTGTGCAACCAGGACGTTGCAGTGCATTCCCATCTAGAACCAGATCGTGATGCTTTGGTGTGCACTAGAGAGAGCTAATCTCCGAGCTCCTCCGGCTGCATGCGAAGACCAAAAAAACCCCACTTCCTGTTTTGAAAAAGAGACAGGGGCCCGTACCTACCCCTCTTCCTGCTTTCCCTCCTCTCAGGGAAGAGATTGTAATTAAAGTTGGAAGTTTATCTCTGCTTCACACACCGGCAGCTTAGAGCTCCTTGAAAGAGTCCAACTTGCAGCGCGCCGAGCTTCAAACACACTGAACTCGAGCCAGAAAACCAAAGAGCTCTGCATCTCTGTTCTTCATAAGCCTCTTACATATCCTCTTCCTGCTCCTGTTGCTATGTCTGTGTGTGACTCAGCCGAAATGATGCGACACACATTCATTCACAAGCTCACTTGAATTGACACAATAAGACACATACACACACACACACACACACACACACACACACACACACACACTATGAATTTTCTCGTGTTGACCTTGCATGACAATTGGCAGAGATGGTGTGATGTGATGACAGCGATAATAACGTTGGGAACTCGTTATATCCTCTCTTTTCAGTGGCGTATCAGAGAGGTGGAGAAGGTGTGAGCAGCGCTGGAAGGTAAGAATTAATCTATTATTATAAATATTATATATAATAATATTTCAAATATTTAACGTGATGATGACTAGAATTGTATACAATAGGGTGTTAAACCCCTTCTGAATAGATGGGAAGGGTTGGGCAGGTGTACTTCTCTTCAGCAAACACTAGGGGGAGTGCTGTGACTTTCTTCGGCAGCACAGAGCTGAGGAGGGGTAAGGAGGTGCATTAAGTATGTTATGATAACAGGAACAAAGCCCCATGCAGTCTGCCAGGAGCCCATCCTCATCCTATATGGTGGAGAGCCACATCCAACCACAAGGCTGTGCCATAGCTTCACCTAAAAAACCCTCTCGGAGACACGCACACACACACACACTGAGTTGGTAGTAACGCCACACCTCTACATGTTGTGGAATGGTGCATTGTGCACAGACAGCCAGGCTGTACAGAATTAGGCTTGGTAAACACTGCATCAACTTGCTAACGCTCGTTTGTACATCCACCGGATGGTGTGTGTGGTGTTTTCATACAGCTGGGAATGACAGAAAATTGAGAATGCTGATTTAAAAAAGAAGCAATACAGTAGAAGAACAGACTGTACACAATGCTGACTTTAAGTGTACATTTGTTGTTGTTCGTGTGCTAATGAATAGTTAGCTCGGAGCCATCAGCAGTAAATCCATATTCATTATATTATCCAGTCCTATGATTGAATCCCGTATGCAGCATGGCTGTGTCAGCTCTGCACAAAGACAATGGCCATTCGATATCAACATGCAACTGCCGGGGTGATTGAGGAGCTATTGTGGGATAGTATTTGGCGGTACAAGACAAATGTGTTCATTACCCAAAATGAATCCAAGAAATGAGGCATTTGAGAGGGAATGAGGAGACGTAATTCAACGCTAATTCAGTGTTGGGATATGCAAACTGGGAGTCGTTCAGTGGAGATTTGAATACTGAGACAATGTATGGCCCTGGTAGAGTAGGCTGCATTCTCTTTGTGTGCTAGATTGATTCATTTCATGAGCAAGACGAGGCTGTTTATTCTCAGCTCTTTCAGCACTCAGTGGTTTGGCCTGAGGTCAGGTTGTACAGTAGAATCCTGTTAAACATGCGGCCTCGTATTGTGTTGGGATTAAAGCGGAGGAAATAGGAGCAAGACGTGGAAACAATAGAGATGGATGAAGTGAACTGAAGGGACTGGTGGGCTTAGGTTCTTTTTCTTTCCTTCTGTAATGCTGAACAAACTTTTATCGTGACGGAGATGTTGTGTGACACCATGGAATCCAGTCAGGGAGCGTTTGTGGTTCACTGGCTGTTGAAGAAGCACATTTTGCAACATTGGGAGTGAATTTTATCTGGCTGTCTAATCCAGGCGGAGCGCTAATGCGCACGAGGGCTCAGGGAAAGTGTCATCGGCTGTGGGCAAGTCAAGCACACACAATTTATTTAGCTGGGCTTGTTTTATAATGCGCTCCACAGGCCTGTGTGTGGGTGTGGGTGTGTGTGTGTGTGTGTGTGGCCAAAAGGCAAAAAGTACTAAAGCCGGATTTCTGTTTTTCTTATTCTCAGCCGCTGGATAAATAAACTCTACATAATCTTCTCTTTCAAATATCATGTTACTGTGGGTGTCTGAGTTCATTCACATAAATGTCAATGTGGTGTTGGCTTAGTCTCGTACTATTGTTACCCATTTGGTCCAATTTCTTTTTACAGGCCTGGTTTGCTAAACATCGGGGAATCTGCCACTCAGCCCTGGCTGGCTGACACGTGGCCCAACTCCTGCTCCAACCACAACGACTGTAGCATCAACTGCTGCACCGCCGGCAATGGCAACAGCGACAGCAACTTGGCAACGTACAGCCGCCCAGGTGAGTAGCGTCAGCACCTCCATGCGCAGGCATTAACCGAAATAAACACTCTCCCCTTAAACAAAAATAACCGTACAGATAAGAAATGTAGGAGCGGCGGGAATCTGCAGTGCAAAAGGAAGTAAAAATCTGGGTTAGCTCCCCGGAGAGATGTTCAGTGCATCTCTCTTTTCTGTAGGTCTCCACACGAAATGAAAAAAACCTGAAGAAATATTAGGATTAAGAGTGGCTGCGCGCTTGTGTGTTTGATTTATCGAAGGTTAAAGTAGAGCTGTTTTAGGAAGGAAATAAAAGGAGCACACTGAGAGGGGCTTATGGCTCTACTCTGTTGCTAATCGAATTGCTCTGCTGATTTCCATACTGTTGTTATAGCCGGTAATGTAATTTCCCCTAAGTGCTCAGTTATTTAAGAAATGTGCAGCGGGCGAAGAGGTCAAGGCTGGACTGCAGACGGTGGCCAGAAGCAGAGGAAGAGAGAGTGATAGAGGGAGAAAGGTGCACCTGGAAGAGCAGATGGAAGGGAGGAGAAGGAGTGGAGTAGAATAAGTATATGCTAAAACATACCCTGAAATGTTTGGGCGGAGGTACAGAGCATGAATGAGATAAAGTAACGTTGGGTAGGTGGAGAGGAAAGAAGGGAAAGAGACTGGGTGGAGAACCACCAGGTGGCCTTTTAGTTTCTTCAGCGCAGTACAGTAAAGGGAGAAAATCTGGCCTCCAGAATCTAATACACTGCTTTATAATATACACCACTGCACACACACACAGTGTGATCTATCTGAAGAGAGAACAAAGTGAAACTTGCTGCCAAAAACTTCAGCTTGGATGACACAGGACTTAAAGTTATTAATTTTCAGCTGCGACTCAAGTCTTAAACAGCTCGATCCTCGGAAACTTGGACCGCAATGAAATGCTTTATGCTCTAAATTATGCACTTTGGGACTGCGCCTTTAAGGGCCAGCCCCATAATTCCTATCCAGCTGTTCAGCCTAATATCCGTCCAGCCATGCAGGAGTTTCTCCTTACATCAAAAACCTTTCCCAGTGAAGATTAATAATTCATTTTGTGGACTTTATAGTCATCAAGTTCAGTTTTTTCTCCATGCTAATCACCATTCAGAGGTCGAAGTGTTTAACTCTGCCTTAACATGGAGCGAGATGTTTAACAGGGAATAACAGGCTAAAGGCAGCCCTCACTCTTCGCATGACACCCCGCTGTATGACACTAAGGAGCTTGCCAGACGCATGCTTTGTGTGTGTGCCAAACCTAAACTCTGTGAACATTAAGAGGATCACTGACTAGGTGACAGAGCAAAGAAATAGGAGTTAATGTCCCTTTATCTCAGCCATAGGGGCGCCTTCACACATCAACCTTTGAAGTGTCGAGCTGCTCCGTGTTGCTGAAACGTGAGGCGGGCGGCACGAGCAAGCGTGCACCTATGGCCGTCCGTGGTATTTACCGCAAGGCTGGCTCTCAGATCTGCTGGAGGATTTGAATATTTTATGAGCCAGGGAAAATTGGATCTGTCAGTGGAGCTGTGCTTTTACTGCGCATCTCATTCCAGGTCTTTGATACAGACATGTCTCTCTGTCCCTCTCAATGAGCAAAGATGCTCCCGCTGTCAGATGGGAGAGAACAGAGATGACACCCACATTGAGTCACGGGTGGGACTGAGAAGAGAAGAGGCTGAGCGGGGAGATGTAATACCACCTGTGTCACGCACCTTAAGTAGATCATCATTTGGCAAACAAAACTGAGACTTTAAACGGAAACGGAACTGTCTCTCCGATGGGCGCAGAAATCCCGTCTGAAGTGAAAGGTTCCATACTGTAGAAAGTGTGATTTTCCTGTCTTTTTTTGATAACAAGCAGGTCGAGTCGCTAAATAAATACTGTGAAAGTATAAAAACACTTAATCCGCAGAGAAATTCATGTGGTCTGTATTTAAAAACTGAGCCCATAAAAAGAGCTGTCAGGGCTTCTGCTTGTGATATCACAAATATACAGTCCCTCAGCTACGTCCCCAGCACAGCCGTGGTTGCAAAAAACACCGGCAGAGCTGACGCGTAAGCACAGGTGGGCATTGCTTGCTCAGACATGTGAGAGCTGACAAATCAAGACAGACTGGGCTTCTCTGGAGGGGTCACTCAAGAGTCACTTAAACTTAGTGGTTTGACAGAGGGTGAATATCGGCCTTTATAGCCAGAAACATTTAGAAGTATGAACCTGAAAATCTGCAAAAATGGGACCTTTAGTTATGTTAATGTATTTCACTTTCCTCAAATAAAGGCTTTCAGCGCTGCAGTAGATCAGATGATGCCCTATTGTTTCTAAGCTTTTACCGAACTGGCATGCTGCTGCTAAGCTGATCAGCAGTAGACGCGACTGACTAAATACCCTCCTCATGTTCTCCAGCCGACTGCATCGCCAATTATAACAACCAGATGGAAAATAAGCAGACCAACCTCATTGTGCCGGAGTCAGGAGTCTACGGAGATGTAGACCTATCCAACAAGATCAATGAAATGAAGACCTTCAACAGCCCAAACCTGAAAGATGGCCGCTTTGTGGGTCCGGGTGGGCAGCCGACACCGTACGCCACCACCCAGCTCATCCAGTCCGCTATCATGGGCAACAACATAAACTCAGAAAGAGGAACCGGAGGGAGTGGAGGAGGACTCGGGGTTGGAGGGGAGCCGAATGAGAAACACTGCTGGAAGCCCCCCTCAGTCCTGCAGCAGAAACAGGAAATGGGCTCCCAGCTGCAGTACAACATCATGGAGCAAAACAAGCTGAACAAGGGTGAGTGTGTGGAATACCCAGCAGCCATGGTTAAAGAGGTCAACTCCGAGCCATGATCTTCCTCCACTTGATTTTTCCCTCTGTTCTCTCCTCTCCCGGCTCTTCCAGCCTCACTGTGGAAGCCTGTAGAAGAGTTTCATGCGCATATTTTTCTTGGTTCTGTCTCGCTCCTTTTCAGCCGACAGAGGCGTCATCACTCTTTTCTTTCTGCCTGTCTGTGCGGCATTCATGTAACCCCTCATCACCCTCCATGCAATCATCTATAATCTTTGCCGCTAAATGTGGGCCGGGGCTGAATGGCTGTCGTCGAACGGTATCTGGGTTGTCTTTTTGTGATGAAGGCAGGTGTGAGGGTTTATCTTTGGTGTCAGATTTCTAAAGGAAAGACAAAGATAACTCCTGGATCTTTGAACGAAGCTATCATCACCTTGTTGTACCTGCAGAAAGGAACCACATCTGGTGTGATAGCTTTGAGATTTTCTGTGCGGATGTTGCATGTGTTCACGTACTCACCTGAACATTACAAAGCATGATATGCATGCCCTTTGCCACGTGTTACGCTGCACACTGTGCTCATGTCACATTTCCACTGTGAGGTATTTTGTACCAAGCTGCGTTTCCTTGCTCATTACAAAGTGGTTGATTTGCTTGAAAGTTGGTGAGATGTCACACTAACTACTCTTCCTACCACCAGACCGCTACAGAGGAGGTGACAGCCCAATGCCAGCCACCATACCCTACAACCAGACCCATGACAGCCACACCGGAGGCTCCTACAACAGCTCCGACCGGGGCAGCAGCAGCACCTCGGGTAAGAGGGTCGAGGCATTGACAACAAGAGTAGTTCCGGGGAAGGGCAGTCAAAGGTTTTAAAATCAACTTATCCAAAGACTCTCCCTCGAGGTTGTTTGGCGTTTCATTCCCTTGTCTGTGCCCCTTTTAATTTAACTGCCAAAGTATTTTCTCAGCGTATTATTGTTGTGAACTATACAATCAGATACCCACACCCCCCTCAGCTCCATTTGAGAATCCCAGTTTAGCTCAAACGCAGTATATCTCTCTGAGATGCTAATAATGCACGCCTTAATTTGCGTAATTTCCACATCAGTCTATCTTCAAGAGAAATTGAAAGAGAGATGCGTTCAGAGAGTGGAAAATTGCTGGATACAAAGAGAAGAGAAGAGAAACTGGCAACAAATGAGCACGGCTCTGCATGGCTTTTCTTGTGCCTTTTGTGCTCTGGTGCAATGTCATCCAAGGGATGCTTAAAGCAAATTAGCTGAAAGGGATATTTTGGTATCAACTCTTTTTTTGTGTGCGTTTTGTTTTTCTGCCTTTTATTTCATTTCTCTGCTTGTCCTTGCGTGGTTGTTCCTTGCTTTCGTTAATTGGCTTTACTTTAATTCCAGTATGGCGCAGCCTTAATTTCATCAGGGCCTCAATGTCTGTCTGTGGACAAGGACAAATGGTAACACATTGCAGACGGCATGCAACACTGCCACCTTAATGCCATGTATCCATTCTGATATTGCGTTTGAAGTTCAAGCCATTAAGGAGAAGCCTTTAATGCTCACTGCACCTCATAGCTCATTGGTTCACAATTCTAATAGTTTGGTATTAATTGGACCCTTCTCTGCCGTTCTCTTCCAACCTTTTCTCTCAGTACTGCTGCAGGGAATTTCAGAGTTTTTTCATTTAATAACTGTGTGCACACTTGCATAAAGCTGAGGGGTTTGCATTAGCCTTTGCACTCTCACATGTAAAATGATCTTTCTTTTCTCAGACAGTCTTGTTAATGCATTTCATCTGCTGTCAATTCATTACCTGGCGATTTTCCTTCAACATTAATAATTTATGTGTTTTTCTGAGGCGGAGCGAGTGTAAGTCTGTGTGTTTGTAGGTGTCTTGTGACTGATGGAGTGCTTTTTTTTTTTTTCTCTCCCCATTTTGGAGCAGGCAGTCAGGGTCAGAAGAAAGGAGTGCGCACCCCCAAACTACCCAAACAGAGCACAATGAATTGGGCTGACCTTCTGCCCCCTCCCCCTGCAAACCCACCCCCAAGTCGGAGCACAGAGGAGTACTCACTATCGATGGAAGACAGGTGGGACACGTCTGCACAGACACAAAGATACAGACATTCTGACAGGCACGCACACACTGTATTTAAATACTACTTCCTGCCTTTTCGCCTGTTTCTCACATTCATTGCAAGCATGTGCCCCAAGGGTTTTCTATCTATTAGCGCTAGACTCATGTCAAACCTTGATAGAAGGGTGGCATGAATATTTAGCGCATGTTTTTTTTTTTTTTCCTGGCTTCCGTATATGAAAACATTCATGTTTTTTTGTGAGTGATACGGAGGTAATGAGGCTTGTTTCTCTCTGTTGGCAGCTGTGACCCAGACATGCAGTGCCCCATGCCCCCCTCTCACATGTACCTGCAGCCTGATGAGCTGGAGGAGGAAGAGGAGATGGAGAGGGGGCCCACTCCTCCCATACGAGGGGCCGCCTCGTCCCCTGCCGCTGTATCTTACAGTCACCAGTCCACAGCCACCCTCACCCCCTCGCCTCAGGAGGAGATGCAGCCGATGCTCCAGGACCCACATGACAGCCACGAGCGCAGGTAACGCGATCTGCGAGGATAACAAGTAGCACAAGAACAAGCGGTTAGCCTGTGTAGAGATGTTCAAGAAATATATCTATTCTCTGAGGCCCCATAGAGATGAAATTCACAAGTGTTTTTCCACGTTTTAGCCCATTAACTCCAACTCCTGTATATTTCACAGCCTTGTCGGCCATTTCTCAAAATCATATCTTAGCTTTTAGATTGATTTCTTTCCTACCAGGGAGCCAGTGGTTTCACTTCATTTCAGCGCAGCATAAAAAATCAACTTGCAGCAATTTGAAAGTTGTTTAAGAAGTAATGTAAAGTAATAAATCACAGTCTAAATCTAGGTCATTTTATTTCTGTCCATGTGGTATTATCATTCTGCGGTAATTCAGCTGTGAGCGGGAACAGAAACCACGACCTCGTTCATTTAAGACTGAACTGCCAAACAGAAATCATTAAGGATAAACAAGTCAAGTTCACATTCCTTTTAGCATTTATGGTTTCTTAATGCGCCTTTTTTGGGGTCTGATTTCTGGACAACACGGTTGTAAACTCTCCAATTTTGAGTTAAAAGTGATTTGTAGTTAATTTGCTTTAAAAAATGCTAAATTACATGTGCGTATTTTATTATCTTCTTCATCCAAAACCTCAAAAATGTGATAGGATTCTGTTACCGAGCGTCTCTCGTCTCTTGCAGACGCCACGCTGTGAGCCCCCCACCCCCTCCAAGGCCCCTCTCTCCTTCACACACATATGGATACATCACCAGCCCGTTGGCCTTGGACACTGACGGCATGGAGGAGGAGGAGGAGGATATATTGGAGGAAGAGGAGGAGGAGGGTGACGAGACAGACGCAGAGGTAGCCAAGATGCACTACCACCACACCCACCCCCACACACACCCCCACCATCCCCAGATGCATCCGCGAAGGTTGCTGCTACGGGGACTTGAACAGACGCCTGCGTCCAGCATGGGCGACCTGGAGAGCTCGGTCACCGGCTCCATGATCAACGGATGGGGGTCGGCCTCTGAAGAGGATAATGTCTCTTCAGGGAGGTCCAGCGCCGTCAGCTCATCAGATGGATCCTTCTTCACTGACGCCGACTTCGCTCAAGCAGTCGCCGCTGCCGCAGAGTATTCAGGCCTCAGGGTGGCCAAATATCCTAACACACAGGGCCACGAAGTCGGAGGAGCTTCAGGTACGTTTTTAAACAGTTGGACACATCCCCAAGAAAATGCTACTGCAAGAAACGTGAGGAATGGTAAAATCAAGCTTCTCTGTTTCTTTTCTCAGCACGAAAATACCAAATAAACCCGTCAGGCCACCGTCCTGGCAGCCCGGTGTCTACTGACAGCAACATGAGTATGGCAGCTGTACACCGGAGGCCTCCGAAGAAGCAGAAACAGCATCCTGCAGCTCATCCAGGGAACCAACGACGTGAAGTCTATAATGAAGGTACACATATGATTTACATTTCATTACTATACAAACACAATCACATCAAGCAATTTACAAAATGTCAGAAATTGAAAAAATCCTTCTCGCTCGTCATACAAGGGCTGCCAAGTGTTCCAAGGCTTCTACAGTTGCCATGGTAATTGACATTCAGATCAGCATTCAAATGCCACTTTGAGTGTTTGCACGTGTGTCGAACGGAAGACAGCAGATATTGCTGAAGTTGCAATAAAAATCCCAATCTTATGATCCGTTTCTATGACCAGCATGCACAATTTCCCGGTTACACCACTGAAAATGCCCGAAGTCATAGCCGACGGGATTTCACACATTAGAGGAGAAAGCAACAGCTTTTAAATCAGTTGCTCTTCCCAATCACTGCACTTCAGAGTTTCCCTCGAAGCCCCGGAAATGGTGTTCAGGACAACCCTACGACATTCTAGGGCTGCAATTAACAGACATTTTCTTAAGTGATTAAACTCCTGTTGTTTTTCCTTATTAATTCTGTAGTTTGTAGAAGGGAAAAAAATGCTATCACAATTTTCCAGAGCCAAAGACAAAGAACAGCATCAAATCCTTACACCTGAGAAACTAGAACCATATAATATTTTAGATGTTTGCTTGTGAATTTCTTGTAGACTCCTACTCTAAAAATGAATATTAAGTGAGCTTATTCTGTTTTTCCTTTATCAGATTAGCTACAATTACTCACAAAAACAACTCTGATTGAATCTAATGTTGAAACGAGAATGTTTGGTGACTAGGTTTGCGATTACACGCCTTGTTCGTTGCTTAGTACAGTAAACCTCCAATTACATTTTAGAACAAAAATCACAATTTGAATCTGAATATTAATCTGAAAATCACAATTTAATTATTGACAAACTCTAAGTTGGCAGGTATGTACATGATTCTCTGTACAAAGGTGTGAATGACTCTGTCCAGCGGACAGACTGAGGGAGAGTGAGACATGCAGCAGCAGTAGCGGGTTCGCTGTTTCCCACAAGTCCACAGATGGTCAGTTTGTATCAATGGCTCTCCACCATCCCCTCGGCAGATATGGCCGGGAGAAGTGCAGTTTACTGTGATGTAGTGTCCGTAAACGACTGAGTACGGGTGTGCCGTGAGCCAGAGTTTTAATCATCTTCTCTCATGTGTTTATGCGCATGCATACATGGCCTCACTCCTAATCTGTGACGGTGCTGAACAGATCGGGCGAGTGGCAGGCTGGAGGCCAGGGCCATGGCGGAGAGAGAGGAGGGCTGGAGGAGGGGGCTGTCTCAGGGGAGCTCTGCCCAGCTTGGCTATGCTGACACTGGGATGTCTCTCCACTCTAGCCACTAATGAAATTGATCCAGGTGCTCTGGCTCATGCTGAAGTGCCACCTTTTTACTCGGCAGGACCCAAACATAAACCAAACACGGGCTAAATACCAGAGCAGCTGTACACAGAAGGAAAAGATTTAACCTCGTTAAGTAAAAGAGCGACTGACTTTTTACGGCATCATTCTCTACAGCACACGGCCGGCCGGTGGAAAGCCTCTTTTTCTGGCTGTTTTTTCTCTCCGCTCTGATCTTGTGGAAAATATCAAAGATGTATCTGTATGTGAGTGCGCACACGCTCACTCTGCTGTGTACTGTATGTGCTGTCCTGGAGCTGGCTCTCCTCTTAGTGTCAGGTGTCCTTGAGTGTTGGAAGCACTTGGCAGGGAGATTTAATATCCAGCTCACTGGGAGCCAGACCAGCTATATCACTGCAGAAAATCCAGCCCCTCCACCACCCCAAACCTCCGCCTCCCGCCATCATCCTGATATCCTGGCTTCTTCCTCATCCGCTGCCCCTCCCTTTGGAGTGATCTCTCCATCCCTCTCCACTCTCTCCTCTTCTCCCGTGCTCCCCTCTCCTCAGTCTTTGTTTGAGCAGTGAGGGGGCGGACTGACAGCTCTGCTGCTCTGTCTGTCCATCAGCCCTCCTGCTGATTGCATTTGATCTGAATGGATTGTTTTTCATTTGGAGGTTATTGCCTCCCCCCCCCCACCACCTCCTCTGTCTCCACTTCAACCCCCACCTTACATATCCCGTCTGTGGTCTGGAAGACTGGCGCTGAGGTGATAGGTGAGGGAAGGTGATTTCATGAAATGTAAAGCAGGGAGAAGAGAAAAGAAACACCCACTATGTTGTGCTGCAGACACAATATGCTGTAATGTGTGATTCCATTATGTCTTTTTTGTATCTCCGCTGCTCTGACTATCTGGGCAGCCTCACTACAAATACACATAAATACCATCAGTTAAGGCGGCGGTAAAAAAAAAAGCCAGGAAAACACATGAACCAGCCTCCCTCACTCCTCTTTGACCTTCTCATCTCACTCTTGTTTGCACAGTAGATCCTGAAACACCCAGGTTATATTTCCCCCCATGATTCATATTGCGTTTGACTCTAATGCCTTTGTCTACCTCCTCTCTGAACTTAACCCTTCGCTGTCTCTTTTGATCTGTCTCAGCCTTGTCTGCCTAATTAACCGCCAGGCCCTCTGATACACCCTCCTTGGCAAGCCAAGGGGACTCTTTTTTTCAGACCGGAGCTCTGTCCTCGCCGATATTTCCTCATAAATCTAACAGGCGCTGCGCTCCTCCCGTGTAGTGAGCTATATCTCACAGACTGTGGCATTGATCGGACTCAGGCTGAGGCAGGACTCAGGAGGCAAGAGAGATATTAAAAAACTGCAGACGCCTCTCTGCTCTATGATATTGACTGGCCCCCTTTTGTATTCAGGAGGAGTGGACGGAGGTGGAGGATAATCACAAGAGTGTATTGAGGCTGCCTGATTCCGCCAACAAGACGCAGCAAAGACATCACCTGTCCCATTCACCCTCTGTGTATCAAAATAAAAATAAAAGCTTTGATTCTTCACGAAATCCAGCGTTCCCTAATCTTAAAAGTATAAGGTAGCCTCAGGGATGCGAGCGAGGTGTAAGAGTCTGCACCTTTGTACATTTATTAACTTTATAATCCTGTGTGGATTATGGATAAAACCACCCTTCAGGTCGGGAAACTGATGAGAAGATGAAAAGCCATCGATCGCAGGCGGACAAGGCTTTTCTCTCGCTGTTTTGTTTAGATGGCTGTGTGATGTGTGAGAGGCTGGGCGGCCCACTTGCTGGCCTCATATGAATAATGGCTCAAGGACAAGCAGCATTGATTCATCGACATGGGAAGTCGAGCAGGTCAGAGAGCCCAGCTGCTGACCGTCATGCTCCCCTCTTCCTCCTCTCTCGCCTCGCGCTCAAATCTCATAACTCTCCGGCCGGATTCGGCCTCTCTAATGTCATCTGTTCTGTTTACTGTCTGCGCCGAGGAGTTCCCGTGTGTACAGATCTGAGTGTATGTACACACAGTGCAGCTGTGTTTGTGTATCACCTTGCAGGTGTGAGACAACTGAGTGACAGATGATACACACTGAAGTTTCAAGAGTACACAGATTCTTGTTCCTCAGTCTCGTGCAATTACCTAAAGCCTTGTTATTGATGTCGGTGGTTAATGTGTTCTTACTTCCTGTGTTTATCCTTTAGATCTCCCACCTCCGCCCATCCCACCTCCAGCAGTGCTAAAGTCGCCTACGCACCCCTCCAAGGCAGCCCTGGAGGGCCGGGGAGTCATTTCCCCCAAAGCAGGTGAGGGTCGAGACAAGAGAGGAGGAACGGGGAGCTATCGGCCCAGAGAGGGCTCGGACCCCAGAACCAGCTCGTCTGAACGCAGAGACGCTCAGGAGAGACAAAAGACTGGTCATGGAGGGAAAGGGAATAAACATGAGGGTAGCACCGCCAACAAGGCACGCCAACACGCAGGTGCGCTTACAAATACAATGTGATGAAATCCCTTAATGCCATGTGTAGTATTATTAATTATGCAAGTCTCAACTCTCCCTACCATTGTTACTGGTCCCCAGGTTCAGAGGACATTCAGCCCTATAGCCGACCACAGTTCCCCACAGTCAACAGCCCCCGAGACCCAAGCTCCTCTAGCTCCATGTCCTCCAGGGGCTCAGGGGGCCGGCGGAGAGGAGAAGGAGGCCGCAGGAACCCTGCAGACATGGGCCTCAACACCACGGGGGCCTTTCAACCAGGAGACGAAGAGCTAGAGGTGGGAACAGTTATCAAGTAAACAGCTCAACACTCAGCACATCTGACATTTACAGAAACGTAGCCTGAGCGAAGCTGATATTTGGATGTTATGATAATGATATACCAACTGATTGCATGTTTTTACAAACAATATTGATACAGATCCCTTAAAGTAGAACAATTGTGGCTATGATATTAAAAGCACTAGGCAGGATGTTTTAGTCTTAATCAGTAAAAATCAACTTGCTATTGCTCTCTGGTGGACACTGGAATCTACTGGTGAGAGTGTGTCTGAATGACCTCAGACTTAGTTTCATATTTCTGTATGTCCATTCCTTGGCTGACACAGATACCAATACATCTGCAACAAATTCATGTCTGCTGATTAATCAGTTATAGGCTGGATGTTAACCATCAGAGCTGCAAATGTACTGTAAAGTTAATCGCCAACTGTTTTGATAAATTATTAATTTCTGGAGGCAAAAATATCAAAGATTTTCACCTGACATCACAGTTTTACATCTCCAGCTACTTAAATGTAAGAATTAGATCTCTTCCTTTGTTATTTCTGATTAGTAAATTCAGAGTCTTTGGGTTCGTCACGATCCGCAAAAGAAGCAATTAGAAGATGTCTTTTGGGTTCTGGGAAATTGTGATTTAGCATTTATCACGATTTATAGAAATGTAATAAAATAAATGATCATGAGAGTAATTGGCTGATTATATTTGTTAGTTGCAGCCACACTAACCAACGTGTTTGTTTTCATTTCACCCAGATGGTAGAAAGCTGAAGAACGGAGGAAGAAAACGCTGGACTGTCCTGATTTTTTCCCAAGAGCGGAGCACCATTGTTTCTCTTACAATTTTAAATATCTCAGTATTTCACCGTCATGTTGGCTGCCATCATACTGTACATCAGTAGTGTTTCTTTACATCTGGAAAAAACAGACCAATGGGGTTTTTTTTTCTAACTTATCATTTTCTATGTCCATTAAAAAAAAAAAAAGGAAAGAGTGTCTGAAGATAAAAAGAATGGTGCATTCAAAACTAAATACGCAGTAGTATATTTATGTTTAATTCCAATGCAATATGGAGTGAAATTCGACTCCAGACATTGACATGACTCGGCTTGCCTGGACAAGAACTGGGAGCCCCTACAGTCAGACGTTACTGTAATAAAATAGCTGCAAGCAGAGAGGGGTGGACTGTCTGTAAATATCCTTGTATACATGATGTCCTCTTGTTTTACCCATCGTGGTACCTCAAATTTGTCTTCCTTGTTTTATTTCGCGAATTTCTAATTTTATTATGCCAGTAAATATAATTATTATTTTATCATTTCCATCCATGTTGTAAATTGCTATATTATTTAGCTGCCCCAAGAAAGTGCCACTTTGGGATTTTTTTTAAATTTTTTTTTTTCATTTTATTTTGTTTTTTGTAATGCACTGTTATGTTTCGTGTTGTCGTCAATGTTTGTTACTTGTTTTACTTTGGTTTTAAAAGCACAATCACTAAACTTTATTTTAAACCATTCTATCTATTAACCTTTTTGTCTTACTGGAGGAAAACAGGTATGACAAAAGAGTCTAGTTAATCCTGATGATGATGATGATGATGATGATGCCGATGATGATAATGATGTAGGTAAAGGTTGCTGTTTACGAAGGCTGTGCTTGAAAGGAGACTCCTTGCGTTGTGATTGTCTCCCTCTCCGGTTCTGACGCTAGCTCAAGTGATGAAAAAGACAGTTAATGTGATTCATAGCTGCAATGTAAATATCTTTTCGCATTGACCATAAACTCAGCTATTGCACATTAATCGAAATGGTTTTGTCGTCTACTAATGCACTTAAACGAATGTCAAATACAGGAAACAAGAGTCACTTTGGGAATCTGGAGAGGTTGTAATTGGACAAGAAGAGTCTCTTTTCTCGATGAGGCAGGGGTGACGGACCCCTGTTGTTTTTTTTTTAAGGAGAAAGGGTGCTGTTGTTTATTCATAGGACATCTGCAAACATTTGTTTCGTAAAGCAAAAAAAGTAAAAAGAACTAAAAAAAAAAAAAGATGAATAAAAAAGTTCAAACTAAACGTGTGTTTTTGGTCGTTTGTTAAGATTCTGTGACAGAATGAGGCCGGTCGTCAAGGGCAACCATTAAGCACAGATGTGGCTATAAATTGAGACTAGTAAAAACGATTTATTTTTGACAGATATGATTGCGGTAAGAATCATGATTAGTGGGAATGAGTATTTTCGCATCACAATTTTCATTTTCATAGAAAAAAATAAATAATTAACTTACGATAATGTGACGTAGCTCAGGTCTCCTCAGGCTCCTCTTTCTACCTTTTTATTATATTGTGTATTTTCTAGTATTATTATTGTTATATTGAACTGTCCTTTGGCTGCTGTGATGCACATATTTCCCCATTTGCAGATCTGATAAAGGAATTTCTGATTCTGAGGTCTGAACCAGACTTGTCCATATTGCAAAATTGTATTAATATTTTAATTAACTGTGCAGCCCTAAACTAGTCCAGACACTCCTGGTGAAGCCAGCTGGAGACGTTTTCATGGTTCTTGAGCGTCATGCATCATTTATACATTTGCATCTAACCTCTCCATGACATCGGACGTGGGATTGAAAATTTAAAACAAACTTTCAGCGCTCATGTTTATGCTAATGAAGGAACACGTTGCCCGGTGTAACCATGAAGCTAACTGCTGGAGCAGTGGACGATCAGTTCATCTTGTGTGTTAGTCTTTGTTTCAGTCTTTTCATGGGGTTTGTGAACAATATAAGAACACAGCAGCCTGACATTGGAAAATGGAAGCAACTTACATTTCCCATAATTTGGCTGATGGTTATTAACAATATGTGCAAAGTACACAACACTTAACATTTATGGAGATATGAGAAACGATTCATAAAAGTCATAAATGTAATTTTATTGACACATTTATTGTGGGTATAATTGAATAGCTTCATAATAAAGCTCAATGTCAGCGCATCTATTGCATTCTAATTTGAAATCATGTGAGTTGGCCTCACCCCAAAGGACACAATGTACTTCAACAACACAGTCAAGGAGGGAACCATCAATATCCTTGGCTCAGCGGCTAAGCAGCTCTTTCTGCTCTATACAGTAGCTATTCAAATGTATTACCTAATGCCAATTCCATTAGTGTATTCCATTACTCACAATGTCAGCATCCCATGTCATTCAGTGAAGGCATTTGAAGCCATAGAGGGAGGCTAAAACCAATGGTGAAAGGATTATATTCAATTTGACAGGCCTAGATTGCTGCCAATTAGGCGTAAGGAGGCTCCAATGAGGTTACATAAGAGAGAGAATACAGTGCTCATCTTATTTCTCATCACTCACTGCAGCCAGCGCTGAGATAGCTGCTGACGCTGCAAAACAAAACATCCATAAAATCAGAGGATGACTCTGTCGCCACGGAGCGACTCCAGACGGCGACTTATCCTAATTAGAGACCGAAATACATTTGTTCCAGTTTATTACATCTAACCTGCCGACTGCTTGTTCTCACACAGGCAATAACCTGGCCTATGGGAGTCTTTAATGTCAACCACTGTCTGTCTGGCTTATTCAAACATCGGTGATGAAGAAAGAGAGATGGTTCCTCCCCGTTTATACTCCCTCCTGAGCCTCAAAGAACTGCAGTGGAAGTCCTGTTTTCACGAGCTAATGAACTAGTGCTGCCCACCTCAACATCCTGGAGCCTCCAGAGACCGACTGCCTCAAGTGCTCCGCTCGAAGTCATCAGAGCGCTGAGAGATTCTGCGTCTACTAAACTCATTTAGTGCAACAACTGGTCAGTTTTTAACATTTTCAAAAGATAATTAAATTGGGTTTTACATCAAATATATATATTTTTTATCTTAATAGATACGAGAACAATTAAAAAGCATATCAGTTTAATTCAGTAATGTTGTTATAATGGTTCAGCGGTGACAACTGTGGGGTCTGGATTCCCTCTCCTCCCCTCTCCTCCCCTGCTCTCGCCCAGATATCCGAGCTCCCCTCCCCCCGTCATTCCCCCAGGTGTTCTCTAATAAGCACCTTTCTAAACAAGAACAAATTTGGTACAGGGGAGAGCATCCCCCTTATGCCTCCATCCATCATTTTAATGAGTGGAGGTGTGTCCAGGCCCCACAATGAGATGCAGGTGATTAAGGATATTAAGCGGATACACTGGCTGCCAGGGTTATTCACCCCATTATGGCATGAATATGCACGATGAGGCTGGATGGTCTTTGGTCTGGTCCTTACAGTTCCTCTACCTGTGTGCTCGGGGGGGAGGCTCAGAGGTGTAGCGGCACGTCCACGACGTTAAAACTGGGGGGAAGGGGGATGAAGAAGAGGAGTGAGTGTGAATTTAACTAGAATCATTTATTTTTACTCCCAGACTGTGAAGGTTTCCCCAGATAATATGTGAAAAATAGAACTACTGTACTTATAAATACACTCTGGTAATATCTTCCAACACTTATCCTCAGCAATGACACAATTAACTGACTCTATATATGACCTACATAGGCAAAAGAGACTGTCAGCGGGAAGATTGGCTATTTCCGATCTGGGTCAGATAAGTCATAAAATGTAAACATGTCTTCGTGGCGGAGTGCTGAGGATGAATTTAGTAGCCACACAGCCTGAGGAAAGACGCTGCTCTGTAGCTCGACCAGTACGGCAGGCTACTGAAACAAACTCTGGAGATCACAGTGATTAATTTAACGAGGCCGCAATCACATACCTGACCTCATCGTCATGCATCCGGCAAACAGCTGTGTTCAGAAACTAGTATAAAAACTATGTCATCTCTTTCTTTCACCGGCATAACAAAAGCATGCGTTAGCCAGATCAGTTGAACCTCATACTGGGTCCTTGTAGGTGCTTTAAATAAATAAATAGATGAAAAGCTTCAAATTGTGAGGATTAGGTGCTTTTTTATGTCGTGTGACAGTGAATTGAAGATCTTTGCGCTGTGGACTATTGGTTGGACTTCATGTTAGGCTCCTGGAAATAAAGATGGACATTATTGACTATTCTTAATTATCACTTTTAGCTGTTTTTTTTAATAGAATACTGTTGGTTGCAGCCCTAGCCGTTGCAAAAATGTCTCATTGGCTGTTTTAGTATAGTTTGTGAAACATTTCTTGCACACTAATAAAATCTTGACTGGAAGCATCACAAACTGGTATGGCTCGTGCACAGCCAAGGACAGGAAGGCTCTGCAGTGGGTGATTAAAACCGCCAAGGACATCATTGGTACCCAAAGAGCGAGCATCAATTATATCGGTGAGGTGATGTGTCTGCACAGAGCCCACAGGATACTACAGGACAGCTTCTTTTTTCAGACGAGATTCCTGAACTCATTCTCATCACCTCACCTGGTGATTTGATTTTCTATTTTTATGATTTATTATTTAATCATCTGTATATATAATTTGTTTTTAATAGGTAGCATAAGAGGGACAACAATACATCATTTGATTGTACAATCCTGGTTGTAAAATGATAATCTCAACGATGCATGATTACTGCTCTGTATTATATCACCTCTAATAATAAATACCTTCAACTGCTAAAGCAGAAAGGGATGTCAGAAATAATAGTGTAAGATTTTTTTAAAGAACATTTTCAAAATTCTCTGCTCGTAGCTTCGTAAATGTGAATATTTTCTGGTTTCTTTTCTCTTCTTTGGCCATAAACTCACTATATTTGGGTTGTGGATGAACGGAACATTATTAGCAAGTCATTTTGGGCTTTTGGAAACATTGATTGACATTTTTCCCTATTTCATGGCATTTTATTATTTATTCTAATTGCGATTCAATTCAACAAATTAACAGACAATGAAAATAATCATTAGCTGTAGCCATATTTACGCGACTAAAAAGTAACACCTGCACCCATCAGGGTCACCGTCTACCCAGCCTTACAAATAAGTGAATCCAAGTTTCGAATGAATGAATGAGTCTAATTTCTCAGAAGGAAGTGAAAACAAAAGAGTCACTCATCCGATTTTAACGCGCCAATGTCAGTATGAGGCCTAATTGCTCTGTACAGGGATATGCTAAACATGTAGAAATCTGTAAAGCACACTAACCTCTCCTCCTCCTCCAGCTTCCTCTTTCTTTATGCCTTCAGTGTTTCAGTTTTTTTGCAATCAATAATTTAAGCGGCTGTTGCTTTCAGCTCCGTCGCAGCAGCCAGAAACTAATTTCTTTTGTGCACATTCAGGCTGTCTCTCATTTCTGATCGCCAAACTGCTTCATTAACCTCCTTCCCAAACTAGGAGGTAATTAAGTGAACAGCTGTGCACTGTCTGACAACTCATCCCACTGTCGCTACCCTCCGCGAGGAACCGCCAGCGAGGAGCCCATCATCACAGGTGCACAGTGTTTAGACAGCTTAGCAAAGCACCTCTCCACGGCCATTTACACTACAGCTGCAGGTCAAACGCCACCTCTTCAGACGATCAATCAAAAAACGTGCGTACGCTTAATGACCAACTCATCACAATTTCACATCGTTACCCAAAAAAAAAGTTGTCTTTAATCAACGTTAAACACTTAGGCTTGTTTCGACTTGTGAAAACTAAACCGAGATGAGTTATTGTAAAAGATAGCCGTCAGTGGTGAGACTGCCAGACATAATGAGAGAGGGAGTGTGGACGCCAGCCAAAATCAGAGTTTTTTTAATAACTTGGAAGTAATCTGGGTGATTTGTACATCCATTTGTCACTTAGCCAGTCATTCTAACCATCCTTATTTAGTGCCGATGGGGTCCGCACAATTAACCCAGAGGAATATAGCCTCCACGTAGCGTCCCCCTGGAATCTTCCCTCCCTCAGCTTTTTTTTCCTATGCTGTCCTCTTTGCATCTGTAAGCTGATCTCACCATCTAACATTTAATATCAGCAATGAGTAATGGTCTTTATCAAAAGTGCTTATGATGATTATGAAAACTGTTAGAAGCTCTTTGATTAGTGGATTAATTTGCCAGAGTCGCTGAGCTAATTATGCACATGGCGTAGAAGGAAAGGGATATAAACTAAGAAAAAGTGATAAAAGCCACCTGACAGAGGCCAGATCATTTTAGGCTTACTGCAGGTATCAACAAGAAGAACATTTCACACAAATGATTATTATACAAACATTAAGAAAAGTCAGTCTTACAAAAACATTTTTTTGATTTTTTTCTAATCTCACTCTGTTTCAGAGGGTTAGGGTTAGATTGATTATTATTATAAAACATTTTAAAAAATGATGTAAGTTTGAGTGTGCACAGAGAATTTAAGACAAAAAAATAGTTTTCTTCTGTATTTTTTTCATCAGTTTCACACATGAAAAAAATAATTCACAAGATTTTTTTTTTCTCTTTGACAGATGTCAATGACAAACTCTCTACGTGAGCAGATTCACCTACCTTTGATCATGTGACTGTTGTCACATGATCATTGTTACACTTCATTTAAGCAAATTGTATTTAAATGTATTTTTCTCTTATGTCAGTGATCCACTCTTAAGAGTCAAGAAAGTAAAAAGCATTGTTGTCAATTGTTAAGTCAAGGTGAAAGGTGACAGATCACCTGCAACTCTAATGCCAAAATGGACGCGAAGTTTTGAAATGTGAAAACTGATCAAGTCAATGTGTGAAGATAGTTTCATCAGTTGTTGTGTCAAACGGTCAATGACGAACCGTCAACGTGAATGGATTGGCTTACCATTGAACATGTGACAAAGGCTCTAACTGCCTTGTTGGCTGACATCATGCAGACATGTGAAAAACAAACAAACACGTACAATTGTGACAACTAATTTCAGCCAGAAAGGTCTACATTTCAGCCTCGTTGGCGCAGTAGGCAGCGCGTCAGTCTCATAATCTGAAGGTCGTGAGTTCAATCCTCACACGGGGCAGGTGTTTTAGAGGCAGATCATCACAAAACACAATGTGGGAGACATACAGTGCATGGGTTGAATTCAGCTACAGATTTCAAATCAAAGTGCTGTATCAGTCTTAGTATCAGGAAACTTAACAACATTCAGTTGAAATTGTTTGATTACTGGTTGTGCATCTGTGATGGTCCTAGAGCTTCTCTCTGTCCTGCTCGTCTCTGTTGTTTTACACAATGCACCATACCTCACATTCATACATTCACCACTAATGAAACTGACAACATGACTGTATTACAACTCCATGTCGGAATTACATTCGTAGTCTTCTGTTCCCTCAACTTGCACTGGCCCTCTTTTGTCAACAGTCAACTCTAAAGTCAACAAGAACCCCAAGTTTGAAAAGTGAAAAAGTAATCAGGGAGACGTGTTCAGATAGTTTCAGCAAAGAGGTCAACAAATGCTCTAATACACAGACATTTAAAAAAAAATGATGGGTCTCAATAATGGAATGCCTATTTTGTGCCTCGTTGATGCAGTAGGCAGCGCGTCAGTCTCATAATCTGAAGGTTGTGAGTTCAGTCCTCACACAGAACGGGTGTTTTAGAGGCAGATTGCAATTCAATACAATGTGGAAGACTCATGAGATATGCTAGTTTATGTGTTATCTTGTATAAGAGAATTGTTCTTTTTTTAAATTCTCTCGAAATTTTCTTTCACTTAGTTTAACTCAAGAAAAAGAATCAGAATTTATTTTTTCATTTTTTAAATTTTAATAACCTGGGACCCCCAGATTATGAAAAAATATTTTTCTTGTGGAAAAATATTTTTTTGTAAAAAAAACCCTTTCATGTCAACAATGTTTTGCTCGTGAAGAAACATTTTGCTCGTGACAAATATTTTGCTCTTGAAAAAATCTTTTGCTTGTGAAAAATATTTTGCTTGCATTGAGAAAAATCAGCCTTACAAAATAAAAATCATCCAGCCAAACTAGTCTTCTGTTCCCTCAACTTGCACTGACCCTCTTTTCTCAACAGTCAACTCTAAAGTCAACAAGAACCCCAAGTTTGAAAAATGAAAAAGTATTCAAGAAGACGTGCTCAGATAGTTTTAGCAAAGAGGTCAACAAATGCTCTAACACGCAGACATTTAAAAAAATAATGGGACTCAATGACAAAATGCACAACTTTGAGCCTCGTTGGCGCAGTAGGCAGCGCGTCAGTCTCATAATCTGAAGGTCGTGAGTTCAATCCTCACACGGGGCAGGTGTTTTAGAGGCAGACGACAACGACAACAACAGCAAAACACAATGTTTTAAACTCGTGAGATATGCTGGTTTATGTGAAATCGTATAGAACAGAAAACAATTCTCCTGAAATGTTCTTATACTTAGTTTCACTTAGGAAAAAGAATCAGAATTTATTTTTTTCATTTTTTTTATTTTGATAACCTGGGACCTCCAGATTATGAAAAAAATATTTTTCTTGTGGAAAAATATTTTCTTGTAAAAAACCCTTTCATGTCAACAATGTTTTGCTCGTGAAGAAACATTTTGCTCGTGACAAATATTTTGCTCTTGAAAAAATCTTTTGCTTGTGAAAAATCTTTTGCTTGCATTGAGAAAAATCAGCCTTACAAAAGAAAAATTGTCCTGCCAAAGTAGTCTTCTGTCCCTCAACTTGCACTGACACGCAGACATTTAAAAAAATGATGGGACTGAATGGCAAAATGCCCATCTTCGGGCCTTGTTGGCGCAGTAGGCAGCGCATCAGTCTCATAATCTGAAGGTCATGAGTTCAATTCTCACACGGGGCAGGTGTTTTAGAGGCAGATCATCACAAAACACAATGTGAGAGACACATGGTGGATGGGTTGAATTCAGCTACATGTGCACCAGATTTCAAATCAAAGTGTTCTATCAGTTCAGTGCTTTAAGTCTTAGTATCAGGAAACTTAACAACATTCAGTTGAGATTCTTTCAACTTGCTAATTGTGTATCTGTGATGGTCCTAGAGCTGCTCTTAGTCTGGCATCTGTCCTGCTCGTCTATGTTGTTTCACACAATGCACCATACCTCACACTCATGCATGCACACACATTCACCACTAATGAAACTGACAACACCACTGTGTGCACTGACCATCTTTCCTCAACAGTCAACTCTAAAATCAACAAGAAACCCAAGTTTGAAAAATGAAAAAGTAATCAAGAAGACGTGCTCAGATAGTTTTAGCAAAGAGATCAACAAGTGCTCTAACACGCAGACATTTAAAAAAATGATGGGACTCAATGACAAAATATACAACTTTGAGCCTCGTTGGCGCAGTAGGCAGCGCGTCAGTCTCATAATCTGAAGGTCGTGAGTTCAATCCTCACACGGGGCAGGTGTTTTAGAGGTAGACGACGACGACAACAACAACAACAACAACAAAACACAACGTTGAAAACTAATGAGATATGCTGGTTTATGTGAAATCGTATAGAACAGAAAACAATTCTCCTGAAATGTTCTTATACTTAATTTCACTCAGGAAAAAGAATCAGAATTTATTTTTATCATTTTTTTTATTTTAATAACCTCGGACCTCCAGATTATGAAAACACATTTTTTCTTTTGGAAAAAATATTTTTCTTGTGAAAAAACCCTTTCATGTCAAAAATCTTTTGCTTGTGAAAAATATTTTGCTTGCATTGAGAAAAATCAGCCTTACAAAAGAAAAATTGTCCTGCCAAAGTAGTCTTCTGTTCCCTCAACTTGCACTGACACGCAGACATTTAAAAAATGATCGGACTGAATGGCGAAATGCCCATTTTTGAGCCTTGTTGGCGCAGTAGGCAGCGCGTCAGTCTCATAATCTGAAGGTCGTGAGTTCAATCCTCACACAGGGCAGGTGTTTTAGAGGCAGATCATCACAAAACACAATGTGAGACACACATGGTGGATGGGTTGAATTGAGCTACATGTGCACCAGATGTCAAATCAAAGTGTTCTATCAGTTTGGTGATGTAAGTCTTAGTATCAGGAAACTTAACAACATTCAGTTGAAATTCTTTCAACCTGCTAGTTGTGCATCTGTGATTGTCCTAGAGCTGCTCTCAGTCCAGCATCTGTCCTGCTTGTCTCTGTTGTTTTACACAATGCACCATACCTCACACTCATTCATGCACACACATTCACCACTAATGAAACTGACAACACCACTGTGTGCACTGACCATCTTTCCTCAACAGTCAACTCTAAAGTCAACAAGAACCCCAAGTTTGAAAAATGAAAAAGTAATCAAGAAGACGTGTTTAGATAGTTTCATCAGCAAAGAGGTCAACAAGTGCTCTAATACACAGACATTGAAAAAAAATGATGGGACTCAATGACGGAATGATGGTTTTGAGCCTCGTTGGCGCAGTAGGCAGCGCGTCAGTCTCATAATCTGAAGGTCGTGAGTTCAATCCTCACACGGGGCAGGTGTTTTAGAGGCAGACGACGACGACGACAACAACAACAAAACACAGTGTTGAAAACCCCCGAGATATGCTGGTTTATGTGATATCTCATAGAACAGAAAACAATTCTCCTGAAATGTTCTTATACTTTGTTTCACTCAGGAAAAAGAATCAGAATTTTTTTTTTTTCATTTTTTTATTTTAATAACCTGGGACTCGCAGAGTATGAAAAACATATTTTTCTTGTGGAAAAATATGTTTCTTGTGAAAAAACCCTTCTATGTAAAAAGTGTTTTGCTCATGACAAATATTTTGCTCTTGAAAAAATCTTTTGCTTGAGAAAAATATTTTGCTTGCATAGAGAAAAATATTTTGCTTGCATAGAGAAAAATCAGCCTTACAAAAGAAAAATTGTCCCGCCAAAGTAGTCTTCTGTTCCCTCAACTCTTTCCTCAACAGTCAACTCTTTCCTCAACAAGAACTCCAAGTTTGAAAAATCAAACAGTAATCAAGAAGATGTGCTCAGATAGTTTCAGCAAAGAAGTCAAACATGCAGACATTTAAAAAAAAATGATGGGACTGAATAATGAAATACCTATTTGGAGCCTCGTTGGCGCAGTAGGCAGCGCGTCAGTCTCATAATCTGAAGGTCGTGAGTTCGATCCTCACACGGGGCAGGTGTTTTAGAGGCAGATCATCACAAAACACAATGTGAGAGACACATGGTGCATGGCTTGAATTAAGCTACATGTGCGCCAGATGTCAAATCAAAGTATTGTATCAATTCAGTGCTCTAATTCTTAGTATCAGGAAACTAAACAACATTCGGATGAAATTCTTTCAACTTGCTAGTTGTGCATCTGTGATGTTCCTAGAGCTGCTCTCAGTCCAGCATCTGTCCTGTTCGTCTCTGTTCTTTTATACGATGCACCTCTCTGGCAACATACCTCACACTCATTCATGCACACACATTCACCTCTAACGAAACTGACAACATCACTGTATTACAACAAACAAACAATTACAACTTGAGGTCATGGTTGTGAGGTCATTCTGCCCATTGTTGTGAACGTGAGTAAAGACACATGTAAGGCTTAAAAAAAAAACATCTTTTTTTCCTTCTGCTGAAACCTTTTTCCACTCAGTTGCAGACTTGGAAAAAAGAAAATCAATCCATCAAAAAAAGAAAGACAATCTTTTTGTGTTCAAAATATTTTGCTCACAATCTTTTTCACAAACAAAAAAAGGAAAATAAACATGAAATAACAAAAGTTTTTTTTCAATGAGTTTCACACATTAAACTGTCAATGGTAACAGATTCACCTACCTTTGAATGTGTGACAAGGGTTCTAACTGCCTTACTGGTCCATCAGGCAGACATTGGAAAAAGTGATATGACTTGCCAATTGCAATTGTGAGAATTTTTTCAATCAAAATATGGTACTTCTGAGCCTCGTTGGCGCAGTAGGCAGCGTGTCAGTCTCATAATCTGAAGGTCGTGAGTTCAATCCTCACACGGGGCAGGTATTTTAAAGGCAGATGTCAACAAATCACAATGTGGGAGGAGACAAATATTTTTTTTTAATGAGAAAAATATTTTTTTTCCTAAGAAAAACATTTTTCGAGAAAAGATTTATCTTCTAAAAATAAAGAAAAATACATTTCACAGGCAAAACATTTTGTCATTTGAAAAATAGTTTTTTACAAGCAAAACATTTTTTTTCACAAGCAAAACATATTTTTTTCAAGAAAAATATTTTTTTTCACGAACCCTTAAAGTTGGTTACTTATTTACAGTATGCAGTTTACATGTTGAACATTCTACATAGCCAGGATGAGATAATCATTCTCAGTGAAACTGGGAGATGTTTGTGATTTTAGAAGTCTACTGACAGGCTCAATTCAACCCATGCACCATATGTCTGCCACATTATGTTTTGTTGTCATCTGCCTCTAAAACACCTGCCCCGTGTGAGGATTGAACTCACGACCTTCAGATTATGAGACTGACGCGCTGCCTGCTGCGCCAACGAGGCTCAGAAATGACACGTTTTCATTCACACAATTGTCAAGTCTCAAGATTTTTTCAGACGTCTGCCTGATGGGCAAGCAAGGCAGTTAGAACCCTTGTCACACATTCAAAATAAATGGATATACTGTCATTGAGTCTCATCATTGTTTTAAATGTCTGCGTATTAGCGCACATCTACTTGATTACTTTTTCATTTTTCAATCTTGTTGACTTTAGAGTTGACTGTTGAGGAAAGAGGACCAGTGCAAGTTGAGGGAACAGAAGACTACGAATGTAATTCTGACATGGAGTTGTAATACAGTGATGCAGTCAGTTTCATTAGCAGTGAATGTGTGTGCAAGAATGAGTGTGAGGTATGTTGCCAGAGATTCATGGTGCATCGTGTAAAAGAACAGAGACGAACAGGACAGATGCTGGACTGAGAGCAGCTCTAGGACCATCACAGATGCACAACTAGCAAGTTGAAAGAATTTCATCTGAATGTTGTTTAGTTTCCTGATACTAAGAATTAGAGCACTGAATTGATACAATACTTTGATTTGACATCTGGCGCACATGTAACTTAATTCAAGCCATGCACCATGTGTCTCTCACATTGTGTGTTATGATCATCTGCCTCTAAAACACCTGCCCCGTGTGAGGATCGAACTCACGACCTTCAGATTATGAGACTGACGCGCTGCCTACTGCGCCAACGAGGCTCAAAATAGGTATTTCATTATTCAGTCCCATCATTTTTTTTTAAATGTCTGCATGTTTGACTTCTTTGCTGAAACTATCTGAGCACATCTTCTTGATTACTGTTTGATTTTTCAAACTTGGAGTTCTTGTTGAGGAAAGAGTTGACTGTTGAGGAAAGAGTTGAGGGAACAGAAGACTACTTTGGCAGGACAATTTTTCTTTTGTAAGGCTGATTTTTCTCTATGCAAGCAAAATATTTTTCTCTATGCAAGCAAAATATTCTTCTCAAGCAAAAGATTTTTCAAGAGCAAAATATTTGTCATGAGCAAAACACTTTTTACATAGAAGGGTTTTTTCACAAGAAACATATTTTTCCACAAGAAAAATATGTTTTTCATACTCTGCGAGTCCCAGGTTATTAAAAAAAAAATGAAAAAAAAAAAATTCTGATTCTTTTTCCTGAGTGAAACAAAGTATAAGAACATTTCAGGAGAATTGTTTTCTGTTCTATGAGATATCACATAAACCAGCATATCTCAGGGGTTTTCAACACTGTGTTTTGTTGTTGTCGTCGTCGTCTGCCTCTAAAACACCTGCCCCGTGTGAGGATTGAACTCACGACCTTCAGATTATGAGACTGACGCGCTGCCTACTGCGCCAACGAGGCTCTGAAGTACTCTATTTTGATTGAATAGAATTCTTACAATTGCAATTGGCAAGTCATATCACTTTTTCAAATGTCTGCCTGATGGGCCAGTGGGGCAGTTAGAACCCTTGTCACACGTTCAAAGGTAGGTGAATCTGCTAACACTGACAGTTTATTGTTGACTAAAAAGAAAAACATTCTCCTGAATGATGTTTTTCATGTGTGAAACTCATTGAAAAAAACATCTTTACAGAAGAAAACTTTTTAATTTCATGTGTATAAGTCTTTTTTTATTTGTGAAAAAGATTGTGAGCAAAAGATCTTGTACACGAAAAGATTTTTTTTTTTGATGGATTGATTTTTTTCCAAGTCTGCAACTGAGTGGAAAAAAGTTTCAGCAGAAGGAAAAAAATAGTTTTTTTTTAAGCCTTATATGTTTGTGTTTACTCACATTGACAACAATGGGCAGAATGACCTCACGACCATGACCTCATATTGTAATTGTTTGTTTTTTTCATCTATGAAAGGAAAATTCAGGAAAACTAATTTTCCCATGTGTGCAAGTGAAAAATCAATTTTAGACTTTAAAAATGTTTTCAAAAAATTCTGATTATTTTTCCCTGAGTGAAACTAAGTATACGAACATTTCAGGAGAATTGTTTTCTGTTCTATAAGATATCACATAAACCAGCATATCTCATGAGTTTTCAACATTGTGTTTTGTTGTCGTCAGCCTCTAAAAAACCTGCCCCGTGTGAGGATTGAACTCACGACCTTCAGATTATGAGACTGACGCGCTGCCTACTGCGCCAACGAGGCTCAAAACCATCATTCCGTCATTGAGTCCCATCATTTTTTTTCAATGTCTGTGTATTAGAGCACTTGTTGACCTCTTTGCTGATGAAACTATCTAAACACGTCTTCTTGATTACTTTTTCATTTTTCAAACTTGGGGTTCTTGTTGACTTTAGAGTTGACTGTTGAGGAAAGATGGTCAGTGCACACAGTGGTGTTGTCAGTTTCATTAGTGGTGAATGTGTGTGCATGAATGAGTGTGAGGTATGGTGCATTGTGTAAAACAACAGAGACGAGCAGGACAGATGCTGGACTGAGAGCAGCTCTAGGACAATCACAGATGCACAACTAGCAGGTTGAAAGAATTTCAACTGAATGTTGTTAAGTTTCCTGATACTAAGACTTACATCAGCAAACTGATAGAACACTTTGATTTGACATCTGGTGCACATGTAGCTCAATTCAACCCATGCACCATGTGTGTCTCACATTGTGTTTTGTGATGATCTGCCTCTAAAACACCTGCCCCATGTGAGGATTGTACTCACGACTTTCAGATTATGAGACTGACGCACTGCCTACTGCGCCAACGAGGTTCTAAACGGATGCTCCATCATTGAATCCCATCATTTTTTTAAATGTCTGTATATCAGAGCACTTCTTGATCTCTTTGCTGATGAAACTATCTAACGTGCTTTAGAGTTGACTGTTGAGGAAAGAGGGCCAGTGCAAGTTGAGGGAACAGAAGACTATGAATGTAATTCCGACATGGAGTTGTAATACAGTGATGTTGTCAGTTTCATTAGTGGTGAATGTGTGTGCATGAATGAGTGTGAGGTAAGGTGCATTGTGTAAAACAACAGAGACGAGCAGGACAGATGCTGGACTGAGAGCAGCTCTAGGACCATCACAGATGCACAACTAGCAAGTTGAAAGAATTTTAACTAAATGTTGTTAAGCTTTCTGATACTAAGACTTAGAGCACAAAACTGATAAAGCACTTTGTTAGTTTGAAGCTTGCATCTCCAATATTCTGCATTACTGGGATGAGATCCAATATCTGTAGAATTCTGTTCCACGTCTTGCTTCTGTTAGAAATCTACTGACATGCTCAATTAAACCGATGCCCCACATTGTGTTTTGTTGTCATCTGCCTCTAAAGCACCTGCCCCGTGTGAGGATCGAACTCACGACCTTCAGATTATGAGACTGACACGCTGCCTACTGCGCCAACGAGGCTTAAAAGTAAAAAGGTATGACTGTATATAATTGTCACAATTTCCATTGCCATGTCATATAATTTTTTCAAATGTCTGCAGAGTAAAAAAAAATTGAGAGGAGAATTTTTCTTTTGTAAGGCAGATTTACAGGCAAAAGATTTTTTTTTACAAATAAAAGATTTTTTTTACGAGCAAAACAGTCACGAGAAAAAGATTTTTCCACAAGAAATTTTTTTTTTCTTCTTTAGATCTGAAACACCTGCCCTCTGTGAGGACTGAACTCACAACCTTAAGATTATGAGACTGACGCGCTGCCTACTGCACGAAAGAGGCTCGAAGACGAACATTTTTCCACGAGAAAAATATTTTTTCATGAGCAAAAGATTTTGTCTTTTGTCATCGAACATATATATTTTTGTGAAAAATTTATTTTCTTGTGAAAAAAAATATTTTTCTTGTGAAATATGTTTTTCTTCTGAAAAAACAATTTTTCAAAAGAAAAACATTTTTCACAAAAATATATACACTAAATGGAAAAATCTTTTTCATGACAAAATATTTTTCTCGTGGAAAAATCATTTTTATGACAGAATCTTTGTCATTATTTCTTTGCATTGAAAAAATGAAATTGAGTTTTCACTCAGTTGCACACACATTTTCACATGTTTTCACTGATGGACTAAAACAATTAGAACATGAGGTAGTGGTGCACTTTACATACACATTTTTGTTTCCCTCAGTTTCACAAATGACATGCAAACTTTTTTTTTTCCACCAGTTATCAAACAGTCCAACACCCCAAAATATCAAGTTTACCCTGATACAGAACCAGCCTATCCTCACAACTGAGAAAAATGCAACCAGTGAGTATTTGGCAGCAGTATTTTGCATGATATATAACTTAAGCCAGTGATTATCAAATTATCTGTCAGTAAACAAATCTAGCTTTTATTCAGTGCCATTCAGCACTTTGATCCGCAACCTCAACAGTCTAGAAAAAAAGTCCCATTGGACAGAAAGACCTTTTGTCCAGCAGCCTGTTATCCCGAAAACAAATCCCCATTGCTCCTTAAACACACAGTCTTCCAGCCATTGTTTGTTCGCTGACTGCCGGCCTTGTCCATGGTGCTGAATGAGCCTTTAATGGGCTATCTTTCTGGTCTTACACCAGACAACATACCATAACCCTAACCCTAACCCAGCACAAAGATATGAAGGTCAGAAACACTCCAGGGAGTGTGTATATTTGGAACTACGAGCCTTCAGAGCAGTACGCATTTGTTTTATGGGATAACGGACCTTCAGTCCAATGGGACATTTTTTTGCACTTCTGAGGTTTCAAAACCTTCAGGATCATCAATAACCAGACATGAATATCTGTTTTTGGGGCTAATGCACTAAATCAAATACCCTGACAAGGTACTTCACACTGATGCAAACATTCTGTTTATCTTGTATTGCCATAAAACAGTCCAGCTCATTACTTAAAAACTTGGAGCTGTGATGGTTTAATATACACTAGGATGATAAATGGACAGTTTGGTGGAGATTGTACAGCAGTATCTACATCTATAGCCTGACTGAATCATTTATAGAGTCCCTTTTCATTAAGTGTTTTTGTTATTTTGTCCATCCCCTGTGGATCCTCAATCAGGCGCCCTGTCCGATACAATAATTCTCTCATTACAAATATGATTGATTTCTGCTAAATTGAGCAATAATTAAAAGCCCCCCTCCCCTGACACTGAGGGAAATATAGTGTAGGTGTGTGAACGTGCCACACACTCATTTCCATGTGAATTCAAAGAAGCCCATTAGAGGGCTCTTGTCTTCACCAAGGTGTTAGGTGTAGCCATAATGACAGCAGTAAAGTAACCCTTGAACCCAGGTGACTCCTCCCCACAAGGTTAGGAATGCCCAATGCAAACATGCAATCACACCATTCAACAGCGACATGTTTTCATAACAGCTCGACACGACCAATCACAGAGGAGGCTCGATGAAAATGATGATGGACAAAAGGCCCGGCTGGCGGTGCTCGGATGTACAGCGAGGGCACATAATGGGGATGAATTAGTGTGTTTTCTTAGTCAAATGAACTGGGGAGTGCTGGTGATTTGAATGGCTGGTGTTCTCCCAGGCACTGATGGATGGAAGGTGAGGACACGGATGAGCGGGCGGTGGAAGGTGTTACAGCGAAGGGAGGATCGAGGCGGTGGAGTTTAAAGGGTGTGGGCACCTCTGGATTCCTCCTCCTCCTCCTCCTCCTCCTCCTCCTCCTCCTCCTCTGTTTCTCTCTACGTGACAGGCTGTTGACTGACTGAGCGGGGGAGATGAGACATGGGTTCATCACGCTTTGTGTGGCCTTGAGGCTTTTTTTTTTTTTCCTCTTCTCACATAAAGATGGCTGATGTGCTCGTGTTGCCATCTTAAGCTGTTGTTTTACAACCCCGGCCATTTTTCTCTTTTATGACCGTGACCTGGTGGAGAGCAACAGCTACGCCCTTTCACCTCCATTTATCTTCTTCTTTGATAGGTTGGGATTCTTAACCATTGACTTCAAAGCAGATTAAAAGGGGAGCGATTGCTAATGACAGGCGGGTATCGTGACTGGCTTGAGGTTGTATGTTATTTGACTGCAGCATATTTCTAGATCGTGTCTGCGGCTTGTTCTATCGATTATTATTTTTCTCCCCCTCAAAAAAGACTAATGAGCCCAGAGAATTCCATGAGAAAGGTTAATACAATATTGAAATGTCAGGAGATTAATGATATTGTTCTTTCTTCCTTTGGTCCTGTAGGAGAGGGTGACAAATGTCTTGCCCTTTTCACTCTGTTCCTCCCTATTTGTGATATTTTTCCTCTCTCCCTCTCATTCTCTTTGTCTTCGTGTCCATTTCTCTTTTTATTCTCCGTCTCCGTTATTTTTTTTTTTTCATCTTCTCCCCTCCTTTGTCTCTTCCTCGTTCTCCTCCGCTGACCATGGTTCTCCAGATGCCAAGGACTTATCCCCACCACTGCGTGTAAATGCTGCGGCTATATGCGGTGACACAACACAGGAGATGGGCTGTGCCGTACACTGTCTGCGGTTGTCAGCGGATGAATAGCATTGATCCATCTTCATTAGGGGGCGGCGAGAATTCAACGCGAGGAGTTTGCCTTCTGTCGAGAAGCAGAAACTCCTCCTCGTGCATCAGACCATCAAACTGTGTATTGTTTCTTTTCAGCTAAGAGAGAAACACTTCAATCCTCTTCTGTGTTTTTGGTCGTCGTGGTGCAGATGTTCACTGGTCTTATGTGCTCACTGCTTCCTTGGTGCACATCTTGACTCCTCCCATGCTCCTGGAGCACCCTGGCATGGGGTCCAAGTTTTAATCAACTCTGCATAATTGGAGTGATTCCCTGTCTTGCTGTATATTTCAATCCATCTGTATAATTACGGTGAATTAAAGTCTTTGTCAGAAGGAATGGGGAGGAAGAAGTCTCACACCGACCCCCCCCCCCCCCCCCCCCCCCCCCCCCCCACTGGAGCTCACACAATTACACACCATCTTGAGAGAAAGAGGAAATTACCTCTTTTGTCATCTCATTTTTCACCGGTGGGGGCTAAACGCACACGAGCGTCAACAATAATTAATGCATCACGACGACCTGCGCACAGAACATCCCCTGTATCCGTTTCAACATTACAGATTAACCAATTAGCTTCACATTTTCACACAAACTTGTTTCTTTGAGCTATTTTCTGTTTTAGCACTGGTGGTGAGAGGAACAGCAGGGAGTTGGGATCTTCCGTCTTGCTATGGGCGCTTTCGGCCGGCCATGCCTCAGTGCAGTAATTGCATCGATGAGAAGAAAAGCAGTGGCTTGCAGGCAAGCATGGGTCATCATTACTCTGCGTGAAGCTACCGGCCCTAAGGTAGGCCATTACTGCTGTGTGTCAATAGCTGATGCTGTTCTATGATAGAGGCCAAACATTAGACCTCCCAGGGTAAAGTGACCACTTCCTACCTCCAGGTTAAAGGTTCAGGCAATTACAGGGACGACAATTTATCTTCTCTCTGTAGTAGGTGCTCCTCGGAATCATTGGAATGAGCAACGAACAGAACCAGGGTGGCATCCATTGTGTCTTTCTTCTACTCGTTATGCCTGGCATTGCTCCTCTGGTACTGTCATAGAGAGGCCTCCAGTTTCCCTCACAGGACCTTGTACAGTATGATGTTCGTCAATTTAAAAGATAACTTTGCAAGTCAATAAAATGAGTTTGAAATTGAGATATCAGTGCATATATGCAGTGCATATGTGGGCAATTCTTTCATCCTGGAACACGGCAGTACGACATTACACTTCCCACGCTGCCCAAGATGAAAATGGCTGCTGTGAGAATATGGTTGAATGTTCAGACATGAAGATCTAGGTTAACAACCAAGAAACTCTGTGACTTGCGCTAGTCGAGCACCAGAAGTATCACCAATCATTGTTTCCTCAGTGAGCTGCTCGAGAAAATCATCACCAACACCAACACCAACATGGCCGTCGCCTCAGACGGAAAAGAAAAAGACTGATCATACTGGCAGCTAGAATTATGTGAGAATTACATTTCAGTTGTGGGTTTCTGTGAGTGCTGAACTAGACCAGACTTGTGCGACTGTTGGTGTAGTCTTTCTTGTCATGCTCTTATTCTTCAGTATTCACTTTTATGACAAACTACGACTTTCTCGAGTTGAAAAATGATCTTTTAAATTGAAAAACATCATGTTTGGTTCATGGTGCAATTCAAACCATATGAAAAAATCACTACCATACATATCTCTTCTGAAATAAGGTGATGGGCCAGCAGAAGGGGTGTGACTTTGTCTCTCTATCGGCAGCCTAGTCATAGTCTGATCCCTGGTCTATGCCTCTCTCATTTCCTCATCTCATCCATCCTGCAGCGGACAGCCACTATCTCCTCTGTATGGCAGACATCTGCAGAGTATGGCCAAATCACTTTACTATCCCGGGCGGGGGGGGGGACGCTCCTCCAATAACTTCCACCTCCGTCCAGGAAGTCCTGCATTAACCATGAAGCTAGTTTGCCAAGTCATAAGGTTTCATTCATTTTTATCAGACCTGCCAGATCCTTTGAATAATTGCTATTCTAGAGTGTGGCTCTTTCCTTTATTGTTCTGAATTCATGCCAGTCATTTTTCAGCACTGAGGTGGCGCTAGTGTTTATGGTGTAGTTCACAGGAGACATGCTGTACAAGTGGGGCTTTTAAGGCACTAAAACAATAACATGGTCATTATGAAAATGATAACGATCGCAGTTGTAGCTTTAATAACCGTAGGTTGCTGCTTGTACAGAAGATTTATTCCATTATAGCTAAGCTACGTGTGGCTTTCTCTGTCCATAATTGAATCCAAGCCATCTTTATCTTCATTTATTCTCCTGTCTGTGAAGGTCTTTGCTACTGAAACCCTCATCCCCCAATCTCCAGCCCTTTATGAGACGTTTAACACTGACCTTGCCCTTCTCCCCAATTTTCACCTCACTACCTCACTTCCCTTTTGACCCTAGTCCCATCTTTCCCCTCCTCTTCATCTCTCCGTCATTGTCACTCTGCCTCTAACTTCCCAGCGATTGCAGCGTTTTTCCTTGCGCAATGTTTCCGACAGCCAATTTATACAGTGGCAGGACACATCTATCTCCTGGAAGTCAGACGAGTGTGTCTCTGTCTCTACCAGCTCCTCGACTCTCTCGCAGTCGTACCTGCAGCCTTGGGCTCTCCCTGACTCCGTCTTTTTGCTTCATGAGAGTTTGCTTTGAATTTGGCAGGTGTGAACTCAGCGGCGCAGAATGAGAGGCATGTCAAAAAATCAGCTCTGAGGAGTTTGTGACATGCTGCATCTAAAACTGCTCTAACTTCCTAGAGGAAAACTGTACCTACATACTGTCAGTGTTGTAACTGTTAATAAATACTGATAATCTTATCTTATATCTGCACTTATATTTAAATTAGGGCTGTCAAAAGATCAATTTTTTTAATCGCGATTAATCGCATTTTGTCCATAGTTAACTCGCAATTAATATTTTATATTAATAAAACATATTTTTTTCTGTTCTAAATGTACCTTAATGTATTTTTTCATGTTCTTAATACTTTTAACAACATAAGAAAGGTCAAATATGCTTGCATTATGAAAATGTTTATTCAACACTTCAAATCATGCAGGAAAATAAATCCAGGGTTGTCTGCTTTTAGCGAGGGGGGGCGATGGGCTCTCTGTATCTGCCGTCTGTTTGGCTTGCAAGTGGTGTCCACTGACACTGCACGTTTTTCTTCTTCGCCTTTTTCACGCAGTTTGCTACTTTCTGTCAGTCAGCATCACACTGATGATCGCCATGGCTCCGGTGCAGCAAAACAATAAAAAGTACGACTTGAAATTCAAACTTTCTGTCGTGATATATTCAGAGGAAAACTCGGGAGAAGCAGCTGCTAGACGTTTCTCTGTCGACCCCAAGAGAGTGAGAGAAACAGAGCTTCAGCGTCTGTCCGAGGAGGACAGCAACAGGGCCAGGCTGCCTGCTGGAGGGAGGAAGAAGGCTAGCGAGGAGCCTGAGATAAACATGCGGGGATGAGTTATCAGCAAACGGGCACGCCACGGGAGAGTGTCCCGCAAAATGATCAGGGTGATGGCGAAACAAATGTCCGCCACCGTGAGTGTCAGCAGAGATGAGGAGTTTGCAGCGAGTGCTGCTTTTCAGTCTGCCGTGTTTTTAACAAACCGCCAACCCTGCTTCTTCTTCTTCTGATTCCCTTTCTTCTTCTTCTGCCACCCTCTGTATCAAGACTACGGGTGCCGCCGACGGCCGTAAATCATACAATGCGCGTTTTTTTTTTTTTTTTTTTTTTAAATATACTGAGCGTTAATCGCGCGTTACAAAAATTAACGGCGTTAAGAGGACGTTGCGTTAACGCGTTATTAACGCGTTATTAACGCGTTAACTTTGACAGCACTAATTTAAATATTACATTTGCATTTATAAACTGCATTTGCATAGAGAACATCTTCTGTATATTTTCATATCTTTTTTTTTTATAGTTTCTTATATTCGTGCATTCTTATATATGTTGTGTTTGATTCTAAATATGACTACGAGGAACTTTTAAGTGTTTTTGAAACAGTCTCGTGATTCCTCTAAAGATTATAAATGACCTGTATGCTGTACAACAAATGCATGTATAGCCGGCATGCACCAGCAAAGATCCTAACAACAGATCATAACGCTTCTGTCCAAAGGGGGCGCTAGAATCAACGAACACTGAAAGTTCCTTGTAGTCGCTTTAAACAGCGTTCAGAGTGGAAGGCGAAGGAATGGCTTCATTGTACAGGGAAGCTTGTTTTGACTATGCATATGAAAATAAATGCTTGACTTGATTAAAACAGGATAAATAGAAATTACAACGAGATTTATTTAAAGTAAGGAAGGGTAAAAATATGTTTTCAGTTTAGAAACTACTGGCTAGCTAATGGATTAGTCCATCAAATTAATTAATCCAGCAATCGAGTTATCATTTTAATCACTTACCAAACATGGTTTGGTGCAGTTTCTTCTCAAATGTGAGGATTTGCTGCTTTTCTTTGGTTTATTTCAATATTAAACTGAGCTAAATCTGCCCTAAAGTGGCTGCAAAAAATGTGAGATGCCCTCTCTGGAGCCAGTATTTGGTTTGTCCGTTCTGGGCTTCCGTAGAAACATGGCAGTGCAACATGTCTGACTTCTCTGAAGGATCATTCTAAGGTAAAGAAAACATAGTAATCATAACTAGGAACACTACTTCCATTTCTGTTAATATACCTCTTAAATGCCACACACTGGACATCTAATAGACTAAATGATCCATTGGGTAACTCGAATGGCACTCAGTAGAGCGCAAACCCTCACCAAGGCCCAGCATTCCCCTAATCCAATATGAAAAAAAACATACTTAAATCGGCTAATTACGGTTTTTGTTTTGGATCTGCATCAAATCCGTACTCTAGCCACCTAAATAAGACAGATTTTTTTATCAAAATTAAGATTATTTTGTAAGAAATTAATGAAAAAGCTGAAAAACACCTGATCTCATAATGTTAAAGTGAGAAAAAAGGTTGTGCTCTTTCTCTTTATCTGGATCCAAACCAAAAGTAAATGGGGTCTGTCCTGTGCTAAGACCCATCATCCAACCAAGTTTGGTGGGACACTGTCCGGTATCTTTTAAATGACGTTGACAAACCAACCAACCAACGGACATGGGCCTAAAACCAAAAGTCATTTGTTGCAGCTATGAATGTCCTTTTTGTCATTTCAACAGAAAAGCACTGTCATAATGAATGATGAATCTGAAAACATTTTACCGTTTACTGTCTCAACACTTCCTCTGTATTTAAACCCTCCATGAACTCCTCTGTGCCTCAGATTCCTGCCTCTGTAGGTCGGTCCAGGCTCCTCAGCAAGAGCCAGCATAAGAACAAAGCAATCATTGGATGTGACTCCCAAGTTCACATGCATTAACGTTGTACTCAATGCTATTGCTTCTCTCCTCACTTACACAGTGATCAGCCCGGTCTTCCTCACTACTTGTCCTCTGTGAGTCCAGGCATGAGATGTGTGCAGCCAGCAGAAACATAGGAACTGCAGTGAGCTCCTGCAGCAGCAATAAAGTGCAAAACAAGCTGTAAGTGGAGTGTAGTACTGACTTTACGCTGGGTCATGGTGCCTTAAAAGTACGTTCAAAGTCTGCTCAAACTAGCTCTTTGTAGATTTGCACAGCTCTTCAAAGCACTTGACTTTATTTGATAACCTAATGTTCTGTCTTTCCCTCTGTATATCCTCTTAATCAGTCATGTAATGAAGTGCGCTGGTAGTGCTGTTTAGATTAATTATACATCAACCCAATTAGACACAGTACCATCCATGCTACAGCTTTATCTGATTACAGGACCAATAGAAAGATCAAAAACTCTTCACATTTTACATAAGCAAGCCTTCAGTGTCTCAGAGACCAGTTATCTCCTTGAGGACACAGAGTCGGAGTAAATTAGTGCAAATATTTTTCTTGGAATAAGAGGGACAAATCACATGCTACATTTTTTTGTCACAAGTTGCGTTTTTCCAATTTGTGTTTGTAATTAGGGTGTGCAGCACCCAGACATCCAGCGGATAATCTGGCCTTTCTGTATTAGACGGGAAGTGGACCGTGAAAGTAATTGGTGAGTGTAGCACAAATTGGATCTAAGCGTGATGCGATTTTTATTCCTCTGAGGCAATATTTGCAGAGCGATTAGAACAATGCTGCTGCTGCTGCACATTTTCGAAAGCTTTATCGTCATACATGTAACGTTGATGATCGAATGTTTAACAGGTCTGGTAATCAACCCCAAGGTTTGGAGGTAGCACGCGGGGCCTCCAGTCAACTGGGAAAACCTGCAGTGTACAACCGTGGCTTGGGTGGCTTTAAACGGGTAATAAATAAATAATGAATATGAAATCCAAATGGTTTTCATCACTCAACTGTTTCAAAACTGTTCCAATTAGGATTCCTATTAGATGCCTCTGAAATAAACTGCCAAATCAACCACAAAAATTATGGATTGCAGAGTTGTTTTCTGAGAACAATAAATCCCACAGAGACGTTTTTATTTTTGTTCCTGTTGGGAGAACTGCGCCGGTTTTGCCCGACGTTGTGTGAGGCCCTTACAAATAACATGATTAGAGACAAATTCATTAGCAAGTAACACCACTTGGTAATGAGATCTTGAGCTTGAGCGGGTAACCACTGGGGGTTCAGTAAGCCAGCCAGAATCATACTGGTGTGACCCTGGCATCAAAAGCACAGAGATTGGATATATCTGCAGTCTGCGGACGCTTCCAGCTGATAAATGGGGTTTTATCACTCCGGCAGAATCCTGGCCAGCGCACCAGGCTGAATGCTGAACAGGACTATTGTGTGGCTGGGGAGCGAGGACGGACGGGAAGAGGTTTTACTCTGAGGACGAGGTGGTGTGGAGGAACTGATGGCAGGTGTTGTGCCGATATAAAGATGGACACGAGCTCCTTCGTAGATATTAACAAGACACAGGGGTTTCAGGGATACACTGCAGGTCCAAGATCAACAGGTTACAGGGAACAGGGGATTACAATAATCATCATTATGTGTTCATCGTTACTTTTTATTTGATGACGTTACATTCAAATCACATCGTCAAATCACTCCCACAGCCCAAGGTGACATCTTACGCAGCGCACCGTCACACCTGAGGAGAAGCAACCAGCAAATCCGTAAATGACTTGAACAACTAATCAATCATCTAAATTGCTGTAAATTGAGGATTAATTGTTATATTGGCAAGTGATTTCAGCTCTACCTGAAGATAGAGCCTGACAGATACTAGATTCCTAAAGTCGATGCAGATATCAATATTTGAGAAACATTAGTCGAAGATGTATCAGGCACTGATCCTTTGAGTCTGATTATTAAAGTGAGTGATGTGGTCATTTTATATAATGGTGATATTGTTTCTAAATGAATTAAATTAAATTAATCTTTGGACTTTTTCACTCTCAGCTCTACAGCTCGCTCTGAGGGTCGGTCAGTACTATTTCCTCTTCATTTGGCAGCCACGGTTTTCTCCATAGTGGCTGAAACTCGGCCTGGAGATCAAGTGTGTGTAAGGGAAAAAAATCTTAGAGGTTATACTGTTCCGTTTTTAAAAAAAAAACAACACTTTATAGAGGTGTTGAGCGAAGTTAATGGACAGGATGGAAATGTCCTCCTTGCGGTGAGGGGCTTACCATCAACGCCCTTGCTTCACATCTAGCGGAAGCCTTTTTCTGCTTCTCTCACTCTACTGATTTCCTGTCATCTCTCTACTGTTAGCTAGCTAATAAAAGCCTGAAATACCCTCTAAGAATAAATCAACTTTCCATTCCTCTTATCTTGTTCTCAGCCACTGGAAAAGAAGTCCTTAAAGTGCTCAGAAATATCTACAATTTGATGACAACTGGACAATCTCTGCAATCGAAGTATGTGGTCATTGGAGTCTTTGCAATCATTTCTGGCACTGCATTAGGTTAATATGCTTCTAATCTTCCATCTGCTCTCATTGATACAAACGGGGTCAACAACGGATCACAAGTGGACTTTTGCATGTGTTCAAATCTGCCAAGCGAGTCAACAGCTTCTTCCCAAACCAGCGTTTTCCACGCTGATGTTTACATCATCAACACATTGCCTAGATAATCTCTCCGTTTCCAGCCTGCTGATATAATTGACGGGGTTAAAAACTGGTTGGGTTCCTCCTGAGCAGCCTGTGGCAGTAAACCCCCATCAATTACCTGCTACAGTCTGTTTCATGCTGAACACGGAGGAACGTGTCAACACCCCGAGATACCGCTCTGCACACACATGAAAGCCTGGCCGTCCAAACCGAGGAAAAACTACCTGACAGCATAAATTACTGGGCGGAAAAAGGTGAAGACACTATACATGCATCACGGCTTGTTTGCTGTCAGGGGCGGGAGACGGGGAAACAAAGGAATGCACAGGAGCCGAGCGAAGAGCGGGAAGGAAGGAGGAAGCAGGATGTGGACAACGGGGACATTTAGCTAACGAGGGCTGATGGACAAGAAACTGGCCAATGAGCGAGCATAGAAATCCTCTCCAGCGACTGTCAGTCACCATGTGAGTAACACGGTAAATAGGAAGCGAAAAATAGCCTTCAGTCTCGTGCGGTGGCAAGACAAACAACCACCGGCACAATCCAGTGTGCTTATTGTGTAGTTTGTGGAAGAGGGGCCGCGGCGCTGTTTGATGAGGGATATGTCTGGGTGCCTCTGCTATTGTTCGGCACAGTTGAGAATCATTTATCACAATAGGAGCACCTGGTGCACAGAAAAAGAAAGAAAGAAAAAAAAAGCTCTAACAGAGCGGGAGCTGGAACACCACAACCGGAGCGTCTCAGCTAACAAAGAGGGTGAAAATAGCAACATCTTTCTCCGCATCTCTCGCTGTTCCCCTCCACATGTCTCCCTCTTCCCCTCCATCTCAGCCCTTTCCCTCCCTTTACTCTGCAGCTTTTAACGTGCCTCCATCTCCTCATGTTAATTTGCTGCTTCAGTGACACGCATCATTGGGGGAGTCATTTCTAATAACCTCGCCAGCCCCTATACAAGTGCCTTTGAGTCGCGCACAGAGACGTCATTCAAATTATTAAGCATAATGGTGACAATGATGCATTTCCAAAGCCGAGCTTCCGTCCTGACACGTCTTCAGTTAGCTAACACAGCCAGCCAATCCTCCAGCGTCCATCCCTCCCTCCCTCACTCCCCCCCTCCCTCCCTCCTCCAACTCCTCTTCAGAGATGAACCCCATGTCCCCATCTCGTCTTCTTGAGGAAGAGCACACGCTGAGCTGCTGGGGTGAATCATTTCATTTCCCTGAGCATTTCGCCACAAGGAAAATCTTTTTTATTTCCAAAAGGATCTCGGCATGTCACAGGCTCCCTCAGTGTCACCGTCTTATCACATGCCATGATGCAGGGCTTCCCATCTGAAAGCCTTTCACATTAAGAGGGTTATAGGTTCCTCCAGCTTCTTTCCCCTGACCTGAGTCAAAGTGGAGTAATTATTCATTCACACGGGGGGCGTCAGGGATGACATTTTCCTTCAGCTGCTTTGTTACGGCAGATCCAAGGCGGAGAAGGATTGTCGGAGTCTTAACATCTGCTGTTTTCTCCCTCAGCCTCGCTCAGCTCAGTGAAACACACCTCGCCAGCACAGAAAATAGCTGAGCAGAGCCACGGGGATTCTCCTCCTCTCATTTATTGACTTTCAGGTGTAAGCAACACATGTGAGGCAGATGGCGGGAAGAAAACATTCCCACACAATCATGTTTATTATTATTTCCTTTATGTTCTTTTGTTGGAGCAACACGAGCCGAGGTGTAAGCTGGTAGGTCGCTGCGGCGCCTTTACAGTAATGCTCTGAGCGTTGTCACTGCAACATGACAGAGGAAGAGGGGGTTTTCAGTTCCTGTTTATTTCACAAATCGCCTGCATGGTGCCACGGTGTTCTGGATTAAAAAAAGCAGAAAGCAGATGCCTCGGTAATAAAGACAATTAAACCGGCAGCTGCACCATCTGCTATTGTCCGTGACCGAAGTAATGAGTGGAAAAAGGAGTCGAGGAGGGATTTTGAGGAGGTTGCCACGTGCAGGTAAGTCTTTAGTCTCACAAGGCCCTGCGCATCCACGACAGACGAGGCCGGTCAGATGAAGTTTTCCAACCAATGTACGAGACAGCCACTTTTAAACAAGCGAACAAAGTTGATGTTTAAAGGAACGGTTTGACCAAGAATGAAAAATCAGTCATTATCTACTCTCCCACATGTCGGTAGAAAGTCGCTGCCGTTTCGTAGTCCACAATTGACGGGGACTTTCCACAATCGCATAGAACCAAACAATGTGAAATTCTCCTTTAACATAATCTTCTCCTTTGTCCCTCCCCCCTCTTCCTCTCTCTTCTCTCCAGCCACTCTCCAGGAGGAGATAAGTGGTCCGGCAGTGTGTGTCTCATGACCTTCGCCCATCTCGGGGTGATCGTGCCTCAAAGAGTGGTGACATTCAGGCCTGGAGATCAGCTGTTGTGCTCATCACTGGACACATATCCTCATAGGAACACGCAGCAGGTGAAGAGGCGTCATCAAGAGGAAAGGAGCAAGGTTTCCTCTTCATCAGTGTGCAAATGTGCAGCGTTTTAAATGTTGCAGCAGGGCGTTAAATGTTAGATAAAAAGCCTGCAGCGAATGGAATGAATAGCCGTCCATCTATTCAATAACGTGTGCTGAATATGGATTCATTCAGCTGTTTTATCCTGAAGTTGATTTTGTTCTAGAGGAATGAGTTTTATTGTGTGTCGGTGCCACTGGAAACAGCCGTCACCTTTTGTGTGTCGGTGCCACTGGAAACAGCCGTCACCTTTTGTAGCATTCAAAAGAAGAGGGCAGATTCTCGGCGCGAGTCCTTGGCAAGGCCTTCTCTCTGCACGGCTCTGCCCAGCACACGTGTTGAAGTGCCACTGTGAGAAAAACATGAGCAAGCTTCCATAAAAAGTTCGGCTAGAAAAATATGTATCTCCATCTTTATCCTTGTGTGTGTGTGTGTGTGTGTGTGTGTGTGTGTATCCGTGTGTGTGTGTGAAAAAGGATGGTTTTTGCATATTTCCACCTCACTTCATACAAGACGAGACAAAAGCTGGCCTTGGCAAAGCTGCTTCTTTTTTCCTCTGGTGTGGTTCTCCAGCAGAAGGCAGAGCGTGGGTTTATTAATGCTTCTTTTTTTGTGGATGAGGATTGAAGGACACGTAGAGGGACACGTGTGATTTCGGCTCGCAGAGAAAAACATTCCTGGATTTATCTCTTTACGCCACACACTCTGTTTCGAGTGCACAAGAACATCATGTGCTTCTGGTGATTTTACAGATCAACCAAACAATAGACTGGCGACGATGTGAGCAAAACAGAACAGATAACTGAATACATGTCACCTGTTAAGTTCATCGCAAGCTCATTTTTGCGAATCGACTAATCAGTTGGAGTAGTCTCTGATTGCAGCTTCATAAATGTGAATATTTTCTGGTTTCTTTCCTTCTCTCTGGCAATAAACTGAATATATTTGGATTGTGGACCAAACAAGGCATTTGAGGACGTCAACTTGAGCTTTGATCAACATTTTTCACCCCAAAAAATAATCAGTTAACCGAGAAAACAATCAACAGATTAATTGACAATGTAAACAACAATTAGCTGCAGCTCTGCAAGCGCCGCCGCGAAGCTACAAGACAAACATTTGAAGGTTTTCTCTTTGTATTTCCGCGACAGTATACCGCATAATTGTTGGACCAGGCCTTTAATTAACGAGAGTCAGACACGGTTTTTGGGTGTCTCCCACTGTGTTCGTTAACACACATCATTAATCAAGGGGGGGGGGGGGGTTCCATTACCCAGGTCAGTCAGGATCATGCTAAACAATTAAGCTTTGATTAAGAGATTGTTCATCAAGCCATCCCACCAGCAGCCAGTGGCATGTTGAAAGCCCACAGGAACACAATGCACCTAAAGCTCTGTACTCAGTGTACGACAAGTGTGCTTAAGATTCAAACATCCGGTGGCAACAAACACACATCCACACAGACGATTCTGGTCTGCGCAGTAAAACTCGTGCATACAGTGGATTCTTTTCAGCAGCTTTTACCTTCGCCTTGAGCCATTACAACACATGACAGTCAATTACTGTTTATTTCTGCCTGCACAGTTTTCCTTTCTCTGGAAAAAAAATCTCTCTGCTTTCATGAACATCTCCGCTCTCAGCCTGTATGAATAGTCGCTTTGAAAAGACTGCAAGGTTGAGATATAACTCCCACTCCCATAACACATCCATCCATCCATCCATCTATGGAACGTGCAAAATGATGTAATCTAAAAAACAAAGACAGAAATCACAGCAGAATTACAAACACTTACTACAAAGTTCCCATTGGGTTGATTACTAATTATTGGATCTGGTCAGCTATCAAAGAGGTGTCGTAATCAGCACTCTGCAAGTAACAAAGCTCTGAAGAGCCCAAATTAAACACTGAAATCAAATCAAATCAATTCACTGAACAGCAGGTTTAAAGTTAATGATCACATTATTCTGTGAAAAAGCAGCAGCCTTAAAAGATCATTATAACATACGGTGTGCTGATAAAAACAGTAGACGCATCGGTCACAAGCTGATGTGTGATATGACGGACATGACTCACACTCTTCAAGCCTTCGGTCTGCGTGTACACAGGATGCGTTAGGACACAGCGTTCAGTTGTAGGTCACCACTCAGAACCCAACACACAGTCACTGCAGCTACCAAAGGTCAGAAGTGAGGACAGGATTTGAAGTTTAGTTTCAGTTCAGAACTGAAGAAGCCTCTTGGATGAGAGGTGAAAGTCCAGTTGCCTACAATACAGCACTTAGATTTACCATGACCAGAACCTTCATCAGCAAATATAGTGCAAGTCAAACATGTGCCATTACATTGTCCATGAAGGAAGTCTGATTGATTGGCCTTAAAATAATATAGCAGAATTGTCGACTGTAATGTGATACACAATGTTCATCTTAATGTTTTGACAGACAAGTCAACAAATGTTGGGACTGGGCCACAAAATCCTCAAATATCTCGATATCGATAATGAAACAATTATAGGGATGGCTAATGGTCATTTCACAAAATACAAACAATGATGACATTAATGTGGAAATGACTCAGACAACATATCAACAAAAGTTCAGAAAATGACATCACTTCACTGTAATATAGCCTTTAAAACCAGGAGGACACACATGACACATCACAACACAACAACTCTACAGCCTCATATTACAATCATGCTAAAAAATCAATATAATGTCCAGTCCTGCTGTCTGTGTGTACATGCAGCAGGTGTGGGTCGTCGTAGGTTTTTGGTCAAACCAGCCTTCATGTGGGTTGCTAAGGCTCGGTGAGCCCAGGTGTGAATGGTTGTTAAGCTGTCTGGGGAGAGAACTCAGCTAATGTGTTCAGAAGAAGCAACCAAGTTCAGGGCCAACTTTTGTTTTGGTTTATTAAAGTGTTTACTGCGTTTTTTTGTTGTGCAGGATGTGGAACACTCAGTATCCGAGTGAAGATTAGCGGAAGCAATTACAACATCAGAAAATGAATCAGCGGTTACTCTGACGATCGATTGGTAATTTAGTATTTTTCAGTTGTTAAGCAAAAATGCTCAATACTTGGATGCTGAGGCTTCTTCATTGTGAGGATTTACTTGTTTTCTTTGTTTTAAAACACCAGATCTGACGCTGAATAGACTAAAGGATTAATCAGTTCATCACGAAATAGAAATGTCCGACTATAAGCGTTAAAATGAGACAGCGATTGTCCACCTTGGCTTGGCCAACACACTATTCTCAGCACTGACCAGTGATCATTGAGCAGAGGGATAGTAGTCTTATGAAAAAAGACATGCAACCAGCCGGACCCGTCTGTCTGTCTGTCCGTCCTGTGACACGGAGCTCCACATTATGCAAAGTGTTGGTCAATAACGCCACGTTCTCATCCAAACAGCTGGAAAATTATGTGTCCTCCACAGTCATTCATCAAACGTGGAAGCTATGACGGAAACATATAGAGAGATAAAGGCTGAGAGAGAGCAGGAGAGAGAGAGAGAAAGAGAGAGAGAGACAGAGAGAGAGACAGAGAGAGAGACAGAGAGAGAGAGAGAGAGAGAGATGAAATGCTAATTTCTGCTGCTTGTCCCCAGCAGCTGGTCGAGCTGTTTGACATGTGTGATGAATGGTGTTGCATTGGTACTGCTGCCCTCTCACCTCCACTCATTGTCACCAGTCCAGAAACAAAAGGGAGGAGAAGCAGGAGGAGGAGAAAAAAACCCTGCAGCACGAGCAGTAGATGCTTCCTTTCATCACCACACAGAGATATATGAAGCACACACACACACACACACACACACACACACACACACAGCAGCTCCTCTCTCCCAGCGCAAACACACGGCAACAGACATCAAAGCGCGCACGCACACACACACACACACCCTGATAACTTGTATCTTACTGCAGTATGTATTTGCTGAGCAAAGCTGATTTCCCTCAGCCTTTTGCTAACCAGCTCCCGCTCTCTGCACAGACCACCTCCACCGCCATCTGATGCAACAATCACACAGCTGCACCAGAGCAGGGGCTTCTGGGAGCGCGCAGACAAACAGGTACATCACCGCAAAAACTGCATACTTGCTGCACATTCCGGCGGAGGTGGGAAATGAGGAAGAGGTGGATGAGTGCACTCTGGTAAACAGTTGGAAATAAAAGATGGGAGCGGAGCGGGAAAGTTGCTTTGTTGGCAAGGAGCGGAGCAGTCATTACTCGTCCTGCCCCCCAGGCACAGGCAGAGGAAGAGGTGTGAAATGGGAGCAGCTCCTGCCTAGTCTGCGCCGATGGGTTTGTTTAAAGGGTCAGGATAGATCGCTGAACCTTTTCTATAAATATGAATGCAAAAAGCCTGCCGAGCATGCCGAAGGAATATCAGGGAAATGAGTTATTGTTTCACTCGTGTGCGGTTGGTTTAAATTTTACGCTTTAATGGCCCTAACAAAAAAAAAAAGAAAGGTTCCGCATTCTTGTGTTTTGCATGAATGTGGTTTCCAACATGTTTCCAACAAGGAATTCCTTCATAATTGGGTTGAAAGGGATTCAGAGGAACAACTCTTAACAGCTATTGTTCTTCCAGAGAAACATGGTTTCAATACAATATGAATAATTTAGAAACAGGGCTTTAACATGTGAACATGTGCATAGATCACCACTGTGAAACCATCCATCCAAATTTAAATAAATCCAATTTAAATTAAAGGAAAGGTTCACTCAAAAATGAAGGTTGTGTCTTTGTCTCCTCGCCACGATGCCATTTGAAAGTCGGATGAAGTCTCGTAGTCCACAAAGCATTTCTGGAGCTTCACAGCAAATCAGCATCCTCCTAAACAACTCAAGTAGATAAGGACTTGTTTTAAAATGTCTAAAAAAAAGCAACAACATAAAATGGCTGCAGGTCGCCCTGCGTAATCCAAGTGTCCAAAAGCCCATGGATACCACAGTGATGTGAAAATACGTGTTTTATACCTTCAAACAGTCAAGCTCTTGCAGGCTAATGGTTTTAGCTTGCAAGCTATGGCAAAAGTTTCAACTCAAATAAAATGTTCAAATCTGGGTTTCAAGAGATTTGAAGAGAAAGGTTGTTTTTTATGTTTTAAAGGTGCACTGTGTAGTGCAGAAGTATTTTTTGAACTGAACAAACAAGCTGTTCTCAAAGGAAAGTAAGGTCCCTGAACACAAGTTGTGATCTTTACCGCTAAGGTCAGTTTGTTTAATTAGTCATGAAAACAAAGACACGATAATAATAATAAAAAAGATCTTTCTCTTTTGATTAAGATTTCTTCCCACAAAAACTACAAGACTTCCCCCAACTCCATCCACATAGGGGTGAGCAGATAATGACTCAACTTTTAGTTTTGGGTGAACTTTTCCTTTAAACCTGACACTAAATTAAACAAAACAAGTTGGTTAGCACAGATGAACAGGAAGCTGTTTGATAAAAAAGAAAATTATTACTCTCAGTACAAATGCTCTGACCGATTAACAAACAAATAAACACGTACGTAAATACATTCCTTAATGTCACCAAATTAGAATAAACATGCTGTTCAGATGGAGGAGGACGAGAGCCAAGAGCTGGAGGGAGAATGTGGTTTTAATGCGAGAGCCAACAAACAGAAAGATTCATAATGAACTGACTGAGAAGGCTGAACTGTGCTTAACTGGTCACCTCAACACACATTATTATTCATTAGTGCCAGCCGGCTCTCTTGTTTACTAGATTTAAAATGAAGGGCTAACCTTTAAAATCTCGAGCCCTCGTCATGGAGAGAAATGACACCAGCTCGATGCCACCAGAGAAGAAATCGCACATCCAGTTTCACAGGTCCTGATGGTGTGTGTGTCAAATGTCAAATGTAGGACTTCAAAAAACACGTTTTCAACAAAAACTATGATCATAATTCTAACATTCCACCCCATCTCTATATCTCTCTATAAAAGCAAGAAATCTGTGTGTGTGTGTGTGTGTGTGTGTGTGTGTGTGTGTGTGTGTGCCTCAAAGACCGGATTTACGATAAATAATGTCCGCCACGCTTTTTCGCGAACATTGCCGTCACGTTTGCTTTGTAAAACTGTAAAAACAGGCTTTTGTCACGAAAGTGTCCGCAAGCAGAAAATGTTTGCAAAAAAAAAAACACACTCCTATTGGTGGACAAAGGCACCACACCGACCGATCACATAATTATATGGCAAACCACGTGATTTGGTTACTGAGGAAGAGGGGAAGTTAGGGGAGGGACAGCGGCGGAAGAGTGACAGCAGCAGTGACGGAGCTAGAGACAGCAAGTTTTGAGAGTTGAGAGATTTGTGACATAAAGTGTGTTTGGAGTGTGTAGTTAGTGTGTTATGTCGTGTTTGGTGTAGTGTGTTTAGTGTGTAGTGCAGTGGTTGTTTTGTTTTGTGAGTCAAAACAACGAGGAGACGGCTGAATGTGAAGCAGGCAGGAGAGCTGAGGGAGGCCTGAGCCTGAGGCACTGCCTGCATTTGAATGTAAATTGTTTCATAATGCATGCATAAGTTTTTGAAATTTACAAAGTTATACAACTTTGTAAATTTCAAAAACTTATGCACAAATTAAGCAAACAACACTTTATATTTGCATTATAAGTTAAAAGTTTTGACTGTATGTTTTTGTTTTGTGATTTTAGGTCCATTGTGTTAATACAGTATGTCCAAATGAAAGAATAACTGTACAGTCACACATGTGAGGTTGTGCTGAAAATAATGACCAAACAAGGCAAGGTAAAGAGTTTTTAAGGTGAAATATAATGGTAAAATCAAAAGTAGTCAAAAACGGCCAATTATATCCCTGACGTCCCACCTTCAAACACAGCCTCATTTGGCCATCCATGAAAATGCTACTTAATCTCTCACTTTTCTATAGGAATACATGCTTCCTATGGGCAATGCACTAGTACTGTAAACACCTGAAGGCAGTTTACACAGAGACTCTGTTAAAAGACACTTTTTTTCATATTCCACTCTGAGACTCACAGATCTACTCCTTCTGCAGAAGCACCACACAGCAGACTGAACATAGTTGTCACCATCTCATGTGATTTGATTGATTGATTGATTGATATAAACACAATTGATTATGGATGATACTATATTCATATTAAGTCCATATCTGGTGCTATCACGGGCCCTCAGCAGACGTCTGCCTTGTCGGATGGTAAAGTCTGCACCAGGGCGCTCTAGCCCGGGGAAACAGTTCATTTATGGCCGCTCTGTGATCATTGAATTTTCCCCAAATGCGCCCAGGAAAAAAACGCAATGTCCTGTTTCCTGTGTATATTTTGAGCAGAGTGATAACAACGTGTCAACAAATTATATAAAAAATGCACAGGAAAACAAGACTGAGCTCTGTCCTTCTCTCTGATCAGGAGATTGGTCCAAAAAAAAGCAAATTCATCCGCTGTACAGAGCTGAAGTGTCGTTCTTTGTACTATCAAACAGATTTGGTCTCACACCAGTTAGATGGAGCTGCTGCACAGATCTCTGACAGGAGGACGCCTCGCCTCAAGGCCCTTTCGGTAGCACCATGTAGTCCGTCAGCCTCTTGATGGTGACTGACGGTGCAACAGAACAAATGATTCGGCTGATCTTACCAGATACATCCACCTTTCTTTTAAAACTTTCCAAATAAAAACATTGGATCTTCTGAATTTTGCTTGAAGGTTTCTTTTCCCTTCTCTAGATTTCACTCTCGACCACACATGGTTTGGCGCACAAACACAAAATAAAGAGAGAGGAAGAAAAATCGGTCAGAAATGCACCTAGCTTACACGCTGTCTGTGGTTTACCAGTCTGCTGTGTCTGTCTGTCTCTCACTTCCTGAGGAGGTGCAACAGTACAGCAGACTACACGTTGTACAGTGCCAGAAACAGGTTGTGAACACCAAATAAAGTGTGAAAATGTGTTAAAATTTGGGAGCAATACAGGAGAATTGTGACTCAGGGAGGTAACCAGGGGAGGCTGATTAAACCGTGAGTCTCCCGGGATGGCTGGCAAATATTAATGTGGGATCCAGTCTCCACGCCGGAGCTGGCCTCCATCGTGTCACATGAAGCAACAGCTCCTGTGCTATGAATTTCTATGTAGTTCTCCCACTTCTTCGTCCAACACGAAAACAGACCTCGTGAGACACCCACAGTAGATAGAAACATGTCAAGGAGCTGAAATGGCTCCTGCTGTGGAGCGTCTATCACCAGGTCCAGATCTCACAGTCGAACAACTCGCCAGTGAGGTGGAGGTCACCGCGACTCTCTGCCAGTCTCCCATTAGGCCCGTTTAGAGTGGATGATTTCAGGGGCTGTGCAGCCAGCGAGGATCCATCAGCTCAGATCATGCTGCAAACACTTCCAAAAACGACAGGGTTCAGGTACCAAATCGCAGACCGAAACAAACCCGTGTATTCCACCAGTGCACTCGACAGAGAAGCTCAACAGCAGACGAGCTACCGCTTGCTTGGAAATCAAAGAATCACAGCAGTTCATGCGTGTCTGGTTCATATGAAGTATGGACAGACCGATTCTATAAGTGTTTGATGGAGAGACAAAGAACGCGCTGATGCTTGTTAAGTTATATTTGCACGTAATGCTGAGACAGAAGCCGCTCTTAAGTTTTTTACGGATCTGGCTTTGCATCATTTATTTTGGAGAGAGCTTGAAAGCAAAGCAGCCTGTCTCAGTGATTTAGGAGATTTGGATTTTGTGTTTGAAGCCGCTCCTCTAGAAGGATCAAGGAAGGGATTGGTTTGACATAAAAAGCACAGCTGAGTCAGGAGGCTGCATATCTCGAGTGCATGTACACACAAACACACACACACACACACACACACACACACACACACAAACACAAGTTGTTGCTGAGTCAAACTCTATAAAGATATCAGAGGGTCACGTTTTGGAGAAACAGGCAAATTTTAGTTTTTCATGTTGAAGCAGCTGAAGTATTACGAGACAAAACATGAAGCCTTGTGCATCAGTCTTTTCTATCAAAGACAAACTTTAGGCATTTTTCATTTTTCAAAAATATTTTATTTGATATTGATCCAGGTTAAAGGAAATAAAAGAACATGGATTTATCTTACAGGACATGGGAATGAGACTGTAAAAGTTTATTTTCTTGATCCACTCTCTTCTCGGACAAGGACATGCAAGTGAATACAGAAGGTGGTTTACAGAAAATCAAAAGGAAAAGCAGAATGTAATTTACTGTAGAAATGGCATTGGATCTGTGGGCGTCACCTCGCCCCCACCCCACCCCTCCCGCACTGTACAGAAAGACTTCACCCGACAACTTTCTCTTTTTGTCATTTTTAATCCTCTTTTATAGCAAAAAGGCAACACACAGATAGGCTACAAAGAATCAACAATATTGAGAAAATGAACAAAAGAGAGGGGAAAGCCAAAGTACTTTCATCCTTCCGAAAAGACGTTTTCTCTATTGTCTTGACAAGCAAATTGTGAGCGTTCTTGCTCCTTGTGTTCAAAAAAAGGTTTTGAGTTTCTTTAGTTTTTCGACATGAGAGGAGCAGTGCGGTGAACATGCAGGACAAAGAGTGACTCAGACGGCTGCTGACCCCCGACCCCTCCACCGTGCTGTGAGCCTTTCACCTCCTCACGGCCTCGCTGCTCGCCTCCGACAGCAAACTTTACAAGGAACAAAAAACACGTTTTATATTCCACAGATCTTTATGCATATTTCACAATATACTTTTTATTATCATTTTAATAAATACAAAACGACACTGTGATTTTTTTTTTAAAAGAAAACAATGAGTATTAAAGAGACACGAGAACGCATTAGACATTAGAAATATCAATCTTAATTTTGGTATGTTCTTTTACTGACATCTTGTCTTAAGGTGGATGAACCAGCAACATTTTTTTTTTTTTTTTACTCAGAATCAAAAAAGTCCACAGCAGAAAAAGAAAAAGAGGGGACGACAGAATCGGACATGAGAGGGATATTTTTGTCAATGAAAACGGAATGGCATAATCAAGTGGAGATGCGTATGGATATATACACATATATACACATACATAAACACCACCAGAATGTAAAATAACCTGAGATACTCTTTGCACCTCATTTCCAGAACACTGGCCACTGGGTGGATGATATAAAATGACGATGGCATGACGACAACAGTACAACAGCATCTGATGGCCTTTTTAGGTTTCCACCCCCCCTTTTTTATCAACATTAGCAGTACAAAAAAAGACAAAACAAACAGTCATTGAACCACAAAAATCCTGAACATTAATATTGAAAACATTGTTGTAAGCAGCGTTTTGGAGTCCATAAAAGGCATACAAAGAAACAAGCTTTTCATTAAAAAAAACTAACAAAACAAAACAGGACAACCAATAAAAACCTTGTCTGAAAAGACAAGAAATTAAAAATCGAGATTCAGAGGCTGAGAAGTCGAAAGCTGCAGATGATAAGTGTGTTTTGTGGCGGTCAGGCAGATAGAAAGTGTTCTGCTCCACACGGTGGCTGTAGACATGGAGGCAGTGGGACCTGCTAGTTAATATACAAGGCCTCTCTCCAGTATCACTCCCAAACAGTGACTCAGAGCTACATTTTAAATCATACACACACTCTATTTCTTTCTCAAGACTGTGCTGATCATAGTGTGTTGGTAACTGAGGCACCGACCTTTAGAGCAACAACTGCTTCAGCGGATGACCTAATTCTAGCAGCTGGACCGAGCGGGCCAATGTGTTCTTGGATGATACTGTACCACAGGTAATATAACAAACAAAAAACAGTAAGTGCTCTGAAGAAGCAAACAATATTAAACTGGATGGAACTAAAGACATAAAATCTAAAACGTTAACGATGTAAACAAATTATGTCGCTCGCGGATATTTAAGGTAGGTATGGGAGTGATCAACAGATCCTCCTTTGTTTGCGATGTGTGTGTTTACCTATTAAGGCAATAGAGGGATCATAAATCTGCCTCTGTAAGTGCTTTGACTGAACTACAGCATGCGGACAGATTTTACCGACCCCCCTCCCCCCAAACCTCCCTTCCCTTTCTGACTGTTTTACGGTTAATGTGCTATTATACTGAACGAGGAGCGTAAACTCAGTGTAGTAAAAATTATTTAGGCAGTAAATTATGTGAAAAAAAAAACTAAACTTGAAATGCTTGGAGACCCTCGTATAAAAATAAAAAATAAACACTCCCTCGGTCTGTTTGTGAAAGCGGAAACAATGCCTGGAGTTGCCAAAAAAACATCGAGCACTGAAATGTTTATGATATCGAACTTGTTTTAGGGCAGCTAATTAGGAATTGAATAATCAACTACAGTAATACAGTATCCTCCGTGTCTTCCAGCCTCATATATGCCCTTCGGACCCTCGGGAACCTTGTGTGTCTGCCACCCCAATTAGTCTCAACTATAGAAACGGGTGCCTTATTTGTTGCTGTCTGCGAGCAAAGCCTTACTCTTTAATATCTCTCTGTACACTAGTATATAATTTTCTTCTCTTTACTTTACAGTACAGAAACTCCTCTTCACATATTCTTCCGGTTCTTCATGTCAGCAGGAGCTATGTTTTTTGTGCTTATCACCAAAAGTTGCAGTGCAAAAACAATAATTAATAATAATGATAATAATTAAATGGTAACTATTAACAAACAATGGATTATAAAACAATTATTTTATGGCACAACAGCCACTCAATTCACATATAATACAAATAACCAGATAAAACCAACTGTTCTTGTATATGGAAATAAAAAGCTCGAACTGAATTAGGCTTGCATAGCAATGCAACAACAAGTCAAAGAATATATTTACAGGAAACAAAATTCCCTCCCCCCCCAAAGGACAGTTACCAGAAAATTTGTTCTCATATAGATGTTTTCTTTTTTTTTTTTACTTGCCTTTTTCTAACAAAAAGAAAATTACAGTAAGGTAGGAGGTGGAAAATATTTTCTCGAGGACAAAAAACATAGTGAGATGTACAGTATGTCTGTGTCTATACATCACATTTACAGTTCTGTGACACCGCTTTCCTCCGTAGTGCACTCCTCCGCTCTGAGAACACAGATAAGGACAAAGTTCGTTGCCCCCGACTTGGAGGGGCGTCATTTTCTTTCGAGGACAGACCGGGTTTACTCCAGTTCACATCCCAGGCAGATCACTCTGTGGGGAGCAAGAAATCAAAGTGTTAAATTTGAAGTTTATTTAAAGAAATACTAACATTAGCTCAGCTTAGCATGAACAATCTTGTTGGTCAGTGAAGTTGACACATTTAACTCCAGTTTACATTATCTCTTAACTAAAAGCCACTGTAGGGAAAGATTTACTGGATGAACTTAGAACTAAACAAAGAAACAGATTCAAGCTAAAGCACCTTTAACACAGAGAAATTGCTAAACTGCTGTGAAGAAGAGCCTGCTGTCATAACGCTGGCTTTGCGTTTTTACATTGAACCCAATAGTGATGGCACAGTGCCTCCCGTGTATGTGATTTTAGATTGCGTACTGGCATTCTGCAAGCAAAAGAGCTGTGACATGTAACACAACAGACTGTCTAACAGCGTGTGTCCTGTTCTGCTGCCTCACCCTTTTTACACAGACATCTCTTTGGTTCTTTGTTTCCGTGTGAATCATTTATACAGAATGTGATAAGGAATAGTGAGGCAAAATTCATGTGTAAAACAGGGAAAACAGCTAAGTAAAAAAAAAAAGTCTGCATAACATCTCAAAGGCTCACTAATTAACAGGTTCGGCTGTGGTTTTATGGGGAACTCTGCGCTGCAATCAACAGCCACGTGCAGCCTCTCAGAGTCGTGCTGTCACAGTGGAGTTGTGAGGCAACCAGTGCTGTGCAAAGGTACTGAGTGATGGATAAACTGCTGTTTTTCGCCAAGAAGTGGTTCGTCATAAGGAGACCTGTACGAGTAAAAAGCCTCTTTTTCTTCTACTGTACGTGCAGTATCAAACACTGCAGTCAATAAACACAAACAGTTAATGATAATGACTCAGAGCTCACATGGTCCGTAACAACTCTATAAGGTCACACAGAGTTTAAAAGCCTGCGACTCCCCTCCAGTTAGTTAGAACTGAAGAAGCCTCTTGGATGAGTTTCATGAAACTGAAACAAGTCCAGTTGCCTACGATACAGCAACCTAGAATTTCCATGACCTGATGACTGAGAGCCTTCATCAACAAACAGTTAATGACTCACATAACTCTCCCGAATATTGTCCATTGGTCCCCAGGAATTCAGCGTGCTCTGAGGTGGTCCACTGTTGTGGCTGTCGGGGACCCTCAGTCTTGCGTGGCCCTGTTGAGCCCTTGGAGGAGGCAGTGCCAGATGAGCTGTGGCCACCGGGGGAGGGGAACGATGGTTTATTGTATGGCAGGCACCCTTCCTCTGAGAACACAAAGAGAGGTCGAAAGGCGTCCTTTAAGTTTGCGGACATAACGCACGACTTTTATTGTTGCAGTGAAACACATCTAACATCTGATGCATGGAAACAAAGAGCACTTTGCAACATCCCCCTCCTCATGACATCTGCAGAGTGGCGGTGCCAACAGGCTATGCCAGGGCGTGCCACAGAGAGGACTCTCAGCCTCACACATGGCCTACCATCTACCAGCCTTATGAGGGGGTAAATACAATAACAGAGGGACCACTGGCTGCTGTGGCACCCCTGCTGCAGGGCAGCATAACATTGACCCTCAGCAGTCTCATTCATTGCGTGAAATCTCATCAAACTGCTCCCCACCGCTCGGCTAATGACTGTAATAGAGCCTGCCCCGACCTCGGTGGATTCTACTGTGAATCAGTCAGCACTCTGACACATATGGGAATTCACCTTTGGGGTTTTTTTGTAAAGATGCTGATTGTGGCACCTGTCTTTGTCTCACAGTCTCAGATTAACTGTCTGAGATAGTCCTGGCACAAAGAGGGCAGGGCGCTCAGCATGGAGATCTCTAATGGCCACAGACACACACGCAGGCACGCACACATACACATGAGCGCTGACGCACACAGATGGGGTGTAGAGTGGCTGCTGTTTGAGTGAGAAGAGAAAGCTGAAGCGATTAGAGTGCATTTCAGCTGCTCGGGCCTCCTGCCTCACTTGGAGCGGAGCAGGCCCATATTGGCAACAGTTACAGGGGCACTGAGGAAGCTGAGGGAGGGCTGAGGGGGGCATTCTGGAAACCAGAGCAAGTGGCAGACAGTGCAATCTGTTCATGGGAGCCCAGTCTCAACGCAGCATGGAAGCTAACTTCAACACCAGAACTTTGAGGAAAAAACCCAATTGCCAAGCCACAGCAGGAGCTCCTGGGTGTTTGTTGTTTTCTTGCTATAATCAACGAATTATCTCTTTATTTAGACTTTAGTCACTGACCGGAACGTTTCCACTTGTTTAGAGTGTTTCATATCCTTTGCAATGAATGGTTTAAAACAAGCAAAAAAAGAGAGGATTTTGTTTGGATGGCAGAACTCTTTTATATAACACATAACAGCCCTTCATTTTTCAGAAATAAGTAGCATGCTACTACTCAAAAAGATATGTGATTTGTTTCCCTGAACTTTTTGTTAACATGCTGGCAGCCTGATTCGAGTGGCGGAGATCTCAGTCGTCAGTCTGTGATCTTTCAGTTCAACATTTGGTACAGATTAAATCGGCCCAAGAACCACTAGATGGACTGCCAAAGACTGAATCTGGATGAGTTTGATCATCCGCTGACTTTTAATCCTCCAAAATTTCCATCTGTCCAATACTCAAGTTTATGAAAACATACAGTTCCTCAAAACCTTTAGAAGTATGTTTTCATGGCTCCAGACTTCAGTCTTATTTTCTCCCTCACCTGTTTTGTGTCCCCTGCGCCCCTCATCAGCTCGGTCCACGGAGCCCAGTCTGTCTTGAGTCTGGCGATGATGTTCCAAAGTAGTGCGTGTCTGTCTGTCGATGGAGCTCTTCATATCCTCCGGCCCAGACAGGACTCCAGACATTGGCGGGCGCTCTAGAGATGACGCCTTCCTGTCTGTAGGGGGTACCATGCTGCTCACGCTGCGGGCACCCTGGATACGACCCTGCCCCTGACAGGGAGGAGGCTCAGGTGGAGGAGGTAGGTCTGTGCCAAAGGGGGAAAACCACAGAATGAATCAACTGAAGCCATAAAAGACTTATAAAATGTAGTTTTGACTCCAATCATGTCTAGACACATTTCCATCCAATATATTACTTCTTCTTGTTCATAAAACAACAACAGATGTTTGAGAAACTTTCTGAGTCAACTATTTAAAATGTGTTTTCAGTCGCTGCCTCACCGTCTGCACCAGGATCTCTCCGGTGGGGTGCTGTGCCCTGGCTTCGGGGTTTGCGTGTGGGCCTGGTGGCCCTCTGGTGGCCCAAGCTGTGTGTGCCGACTGTGCTGCCATCTGTTGAGAATGGACTGCTGGGCCGGGGCCTGTGGGACAAGCCTTTACCTGCAAGAGGGAAACGGGACCACAGACCAGCTGGTTAATAAAGACATGAGGGAGCCAGTACCTAGACAGTGGAGCTGATTCTGTCATCAGGAAAGGTAGAGGTTATCAATCAAATGCCAAAACCTGGTTGAAAACAAAGGCGTTCATTAGGAGAAAAAGCATTCAGGCCTGTAAAAGTTTGCAAGTATAAAATATCACCCAATTATTACTCATTGAAACCATAAAAGTCAGGTTGCAAAGCCAGATGAGTTATAGACGAGCAGAGTTAAAATTAAGAATAGGGAGACATAGGCAGTCCAGCCATGTACAACAGGTGCCATGCACAACCTGGGCACAACAGAGGGAAAATCCCAAGCCAACATTATGGAGGAAAACATCAGCCAATGGACGACAAGAGGAAGAATCAGAGCAGAAAGGAAAAGTCATCTGCCACTGGTAGAAGCTCCAGTCAGGCAGTGGGGAGCTGGTCTCCACACACCAACCTCTCTTGCTGAGGCTAGTGCCCTCCAGGCGGTAGCCTGCCTTGTCTGCAGCGGCCACCAGGGCCTGGGCAAAGCTGCAGTGGGTAAAGATGGAGCCGTCAGATGAACTGCCCAAACTGGACCTATGGCTGGAGAAATTACGGTCATCCTCCGAGGCTGAGCCCCACCCATTCACCATGGACCCTGAGGAACACCACATTTGTGTGTGAGTGTGAATAGGTTTTTATTTTTTTCATTTTAAACCACTCAAATTCAACCGTATCACGCTCATACTTTTCATCTGAGTGCCCATAACCTTTACGGACATATGATCTGACATTTTGAACATCTGTGCTGTGATTTTACATTCAGACAGATGGATGTATTGAATGATCTTGTAAAAAAGAGGTAACATTATCATCCTACACTAAAATGATTTCGTATTTGCTGCAGGGCATTTCTGTTCTTGCAGGTGAGCGCTTTTGTGTAGTCATTCTGTTCTGGTCTGTCCTCTTTCATCCAGTACAAACACACGCACAACATATATTGCACACGCACACTCACAGGTGCACGCAAGCACACCAGAATGTAAACAGTGGAACAGCAGGACTGGCAACAACTGATTCTGCTCGTCTTTTGATAGGGAACAATGAGCGCACCTGTGCTGAGCAGAGTTAGCTACAAGACTGCCTCAGGTGACACAGATGAAGAATCTCACAAAACAATGTATTGAATCAAACACCTGGTTGTGTGCGCACAGTTTGTATTTTATTCCTGTTTAAAAATGCACAGCCATCGCTGTCTAAAGAAAGCTATCATCTTAAAACAGGGAAGAATTTTAAACTTAAATCTGATAGCTACTGTAGGACTTTCTCTTTCTCATGTATTTACACAAATATGTTAATGTAAAGATGATTAAAAGACACGAGCTACCCACAGGAAATATGTTTACATAACACAGTACTTGTGACTTATATCTGAAATATCTGTGTTCCCTGGAAGTATTCCTTCATGCTTTGATTTTTTTGTGATTTTTCCTCTCTTCACATAAAAAGCCAGGCCAGCACTTTAAATATAAAAAGTATCAGTGTGCCAATAAAAATATGCCACTTTGGCAAGCAAAAACACAGAGAACAGTCGGCTAATGTGACAGCTTTCAGTGGGACTGGTTTGGCAGACTTTGCTCAAGTGGCATTGGCCCAAGTGCTCTGCTCACACAGACTCTATCCCTCCCGCACACAGAACACAAGAGTGATGTGATTGAACAGACTGGCGGAACAGAGAACTGGGGAGATGTGAGGGGAAAGGTTGTAGAGGGTGCAATGGGGACAAAAAGTTAGCAGCAGGATTTATTTAAAGGTCAGCATAATGCTGGCCAGGACGGTTCTGAGATTCAAATGAACAATTCACATAATGTTAGCTGGAGTAAGAACAGTTTGGGCTGCAGATGCCACTTCCTTTTGCACTACACATTTAAAATTATCCATAAAACTTGGTAATTGTGGTTTATTTATCCAGATACACTAGGAAAAGCCATTCAAAGAGTTTTCCAACTTCCCCATCTGTGAGTCTCTTCATCTTTAACCATCTGTCTCAAAGACGTGGTTACTCTGTCACTGGGTGTGACTGGATGGAATTGCACTTTCGACAGCTAAAGTTGCACCAGCTTTTCACTCCTATTGCGGTAAAATTCTCTCCGATTAATGGAAACTTCTATAAAATACAAGCTTGCATAAGGTAGAGGAGCCCTTACACAACCCATTTTTACAGCGCCCACTGAAATGCAAGGCAGTAACTACCTCGAGCCCTCCATCTTGCCGAGCTATTTTCTTTGAAATTCCGTTTCTGAGAGTTTTTTTCTCTAAGAAAGAAAGACAGCAATTCCGCTGGGTCCAATCCTCCCACAAAGAATAGAGCAGATATTGAAGTATAGGCAGTGCCAGCCAAAGCACTGAAGCTTCCAACTCCTCCGGCTCAGCGAAGGAACACTGCCTCAGCAAATCACATCACAGAATGACTTTTCAGTTGCACTAACTGCCACTTTCTACTCCTGAACCTCTGGAGCACTTCTATTCTCAGAAATAGCAGTCCAATCAAACTGTGATCATTGTAACATAATTTGATAAAAATTCAATCTAGTTTTTCTTTTGTCCTAGAAATGTGGGATTTTTTTTTTCTCTGTGGCTCCAGACCAGAGTTTGCTCTGCGGCTCTGTCATTTTATCACGTCTTGAACCAAAGCAATGGGCCAAGCCATGTACTCTAAAATCCACTGGCTGACACCTCCCGTGCTCCACGCGCTGATAGAGCAAGGCCAGTAAACGGGAGATGGTTGGGGGGCAGTAAAACCCAGCCCAGGTCCCTCCTGCCACTAAAATTGATTTATACTGACGGAAACCCTAATCTGCATGTCGTTAAGCAGGAAAATCATTCCCCCTGACGAGCAGGCGTCTCTACCTGCCGTCAGGAGACGTGACCCTGCTCCTCACAAACCTGGCAAGGCTTTATGGGAGAGTAATCGCCCAGAACAGCCCAGCTTTCAGCTCATTGTAGGCGTAACAGCCTGACTGCGACCACATCTCGGCTTCACACGACCTATACCGCCTACACACAAAGCCAGGTAATACCTATGCGTTGCTACATCTCTCTGGCTCAAGCAAGACATGGCTCTTCAATACCCAACACAACACCGGGATTTACATTTATCTCCTAAAAAATGTGGGGTATTATCTCAGAGTGTAGAATAACACATTGTAAAGCCGGTGCAGACAATCTGCGGGTGAAAAATGGTCCCCGAGGAGAAGACTTTTTTTCCCGGGGCATCAGTGGAAAATGTTTGATATACTGGCCTTTGGTGCAGCATTATGAAAACAGACCTATTTCCATATTATTAAAACAATGACAAATCTATCAAGTGAGGCTTGACAGGAATTTCACTCCTGCCCTCCCCTGTTTGTATAGCTGCAAAATGGTGGCCGCGATAAATCTCAGCGGCTTCCCCTATCCTCCCTCTCTCCCTCCAGCTAACCCCGGAGTTGGGACCGTGTCTGTGCTGTCAAACGATGGGGTGCGAGGCAGACTTGTGGAGAGATAAGAAGAAATAGTGCTGTCTTCAGAGTAATACAGTGGGGTAGAGATGCAGTAGATTAGGGCCCAGTTGCTGCTTTATATTCCTCCAAATACATCAGCAGTAGCATGTGTCAGCGTTACCAAAACCACTGTTCCATCATCCCATGGAAAACTACTCTTTAGGGCTACCACTGACAGGGAAGACCAACCAGCAGCACTGTCAACCCTCTTATTGTCATGCTTCCTCTCAGCTCTTCTACCTTCAGATGCAGGATATTTTCTGTTGTTTCTTTCCAACCATACATTTCATGATGCACAAACTGATATTGCTGTGTTGTTCCTAGAACAGCATAATTAATTTTGCTCCAGGACCTTCATTACGACTGACCAAGCACGGTTTTGTCACGTCAGAGCTTTGTGACTCAGGAAAAAGGCAGGAAAAATACACACATGGGAAAAGTTACCCTCTCTAACACGTGTTTAACGTCTGAAAAGCTCTGTTTCAACCACAACCATCTTTTGCTAAAGCTAACCATCTAACTTTGTTGCCTACATTGAACCAAACCCTGACAGAAAACAGAAAAAAAATGCCTTAACTTAACCCACTCAGCCACAACGACTTGCTCCAACTGCAGACTTTTTTTCTTTTTCATAACCCGAAATGATTGTCCTGCAGCAGGATTGATTATGATGTTCCAGGAAAAAAAACAACATGGCGATTTCATAACATACATGAGTCACTGAATGTGCTTGAATTATATAGTTTGTGCAAGAATATAAACTGTTCTTCTATGCTTTGTTAACTGAACGCTGTGAAAGAGCAGAATTGAAAAGTGTTCACATATCCAAGTCTCTGTCTTTGTAACTGCTGTCTGTGGGCCTCTATAAATCCTGCGAGTTTGTCATTATAAAAATTCTTACAGTAATTAATTTCCATCTGCACCATGTTGTGTCCTTCAATTCGAGGGAACTGGGCCTGGAAATTAATTGATAAGTTCTTATCCTGATATGATATTTATGAGGGTGTGGGGACCCTGCTGACAGATGCACAGAGTCACTGACACATTGCATCACAACTCGTCTTTACAGTGCATTGTAGCCAAATGCCACATATTTTTTTCAATAAACATCCCTCCAGTTTTACCCGGTAGTTTACAGATGGATATTGTGGTCTGGTCAGTAGGAGAGCAGCAGTCCAGAACCAAGCTCTGCCGCTGCAATGTCATGCCCTTCATTCGTCCCCCTGACAGACGGCTGTAAAAGTTTTCAGTGAGTTGTAAAAATGGAAATGGTGCCTCTGGTCTGGAATGGAATATGCTGCACGTGAAATTTATTTCAAATCTCCTAGGGAAGATATGGGCGGCGCTGGCTCCAGTGCTTTGTGCGAGTTAAATCACAGACACTCTCCCCCTGCTCACCATGCCTCTCCCTCCTCTTAATTTCCCTCTCACTATCCTGTTTAAAATTCATGGACTTTCTTATCTCTTTTTGGAAATGATAATTATAATTCCCCAGAGTCTGCCAAAAGTGCTTAAAAAACTTGATAAAGGGACACTCAGTAAGCATGTTCACATAAAAATGTATGCGTGGCAGACTGATAAAGAACATGTCAGGAACAACAAACCATTTACTGTAAGACAGTGACAATGGGACGTGAACGTTTGCCCATTCAGACTCATTTTGATTTGAATGTGTAACATTGATTAATCAGTGTCTAAAATAAAGATACAATGTAACAGTACAAACAGACACACATTTAATGCACAAAATGAATTAGAGATAGTCATAATATGGTACAAATATGTGCAAAGAAGCACCCATTACCTGTTAAAGAGCTGTCCAGGTTGTCCATGCTAGACCCTGGTGTGTGCTCAATACCACGGGGATGCCTGGCTCCATAGCCTTCATCCTCCTCCTCTTCCTCCTCCTCCTCATCCTCATCAGGCAGGTCCGTCTCCAGGTCAGAAACCATTGTGCTCGACACGTAGCCCACTGGAGGAGCGGGAGCCTGGGGAGGAAGTGAGCCCACCTGCATGTGCCTGGGAAGAGAAAAACATCTTACTATACGAACACATAATACGCATACAGGTGAAAAGTTTATATTAAGGAATGTGCAGGAATGAATCATAAATAAAGAATAAAGGGAATATTGAGTAGTTTCTATGCCACAAGATGGTGAAAAAATAAGGATGCATGTGGAAGCATAGAGCTAAATCTGGCGACCTCTTTCATATGGAGGCGCTGAATAAATTTGGATGTTTCCACTAATTCCACGGTGCTGCTTGCATGCTAACACAATGACCCACTAATTGCTGCTGTGGATGGTACAAAGGCACGCTCTCTCCAGGCCTGTCGACACATGGCTGTCACCTCAGTGGCAGCCCGCTCCACTGACAGCCGCGTTTGTTTGAGGAGTGCAATGTCTTTGACGCGTTTTGCAGTGGGAATTGGTTGTAATTACTGGCCCTCTGGTGTTGTCAAAGATGCTCTCTAACCAACATAGTCATTACTGGGTAACATGACATCTCCTTCCTGACAAGGCTTCCCTGTCTACCCCCCACTTCACAATTATGAATGAATGCCAGTCTCTCATTCTCTCCGCGTTGCCGACAGAATGAAGCATGGCCTTCATCTGACTTGCATGAGCACAACAACAATGGAATGTGCCGTATGGGTGTAGGGGGAGTAAACAACCGTAGGTAAGAAATTGTGTCTCTTAGAGTGAGCAAAATATAGTAGTCGCCTAAGTGGTAGCATGGGCCCATTAAAATGAAATGATTAATGGGTTTATCTCCACTGCACACACGCTTGACATGGAGAATACTGCAGGACCAAAGTAAGTCCTGGGAGCAATGCATGCAGAACAGAATGTACAGTGAGCATTTTAAAATGACTACAAGGCGTATATCATATACAAATATATCTTCATGGACAGACGGAAAATAGATAATTGCGTATTAAAAATGTATTATTACCATGTTTGTTTTGCCATGTCCATTTGGTACGCTCTGGTCAGCTCATCCAAATGGGCCTGGAGCATGGGCTGCATCTCGTCCCGGGGAGAAGGGGTGAGGGTGGCTGTGGACTGCTGTCCAAAGGACACAGCAGCTGGGGAAGAGGCAACCCCTCGGATGGGAGGGGTGGGAACCCTCTCCTCCTCTTCCTCCAGCTCGTCCTCCATGCCCTGGTGAAGATAGGTCTGCACGGGCATGGGCGGGCCCCAGCCATCACTCTCATACCTGATGTGAGAAGAGATATTTACTGCACAAAGGTTCTGACAGCTGCTAATGATCAGTCTGATCTAGGCATGCAACTAAGGATTATTAGCTCCCTCAAGGAGGTCATGTTTTTGCCCGCATCTGTTCATTGGTCGGATAGTTTGTCGGCAGCATTACACAAAAACTATAAAACTGTTTTCATGAATCTTGGTTCGGTCTTGGCCCAGTATTTAAATATTTGGCAATTAATTTCAGTCAACTGACTAAATATCAATCAACTAAGTGTTTAAGCTGTTGTCTGATCATCCAGACGTAAGCTCATTTGTTTAAAAGCTTAATGAGAAAATAAATAAAAAAACAACAACATGTGGACAGAAGAACCACAACAAGCTGTGTTATATTGTCATGTCTATAAATATATAAAGGCTACTGAATAGAAAGGGAATAGCATACAGCACAAGAATATAAATATTTGATGAGACATTCCTATACACCAAGATTGGAGCTTTGTGACCTTGTCCAACTTTCGCAAGAATTCGTTATACGACAGTCCTGAGAGGAATTATGGAGGTAGTCAGGCTTCGCTTCTCCATAGTAGTGCTTATACATGCTGAAATAATAATAGCCATAAAGAAAATGTTCATTAAAGAAATTTGTCAGTGCACACTCCATAGGACATAACTGTTTTAATCTGCTGCCATTAAGAGCAGCCTCAGATTTACAGTGCAAAGGACTCTTCATTTGCCAGATAGCCCATTAAAGCAGATGACTCTCCCAGATTGGAAATGGGAGTAGCAGCACATCGCACCTACTGGACCAAAGACAGAGACACACACTAACATTTAAATAAGCCTCTGTTACTGTGTACCCACAGAAGAGTATGTCTGAGCTTCTGTTTCATTCACTGCTCTAAATGAAATGTTAAAACATGTGTCAGCTGATTTAAGAAAGTCATGTAATTAGTGTGTATATATATACATAAACAAAAGAAGTGGTTGATGATGCATCAAGTACATTCAAGAACTCCGACAGCTTTTTACATCTCCTTCTGACTCAGAGGTAGATAACAATCTGCTGCCATAAATCCCCCACTCTGCCTGTCTCGCTTTTTTTTCTTTATGAAACAATGCAATTATGATTTTTTTTCCACTGTGGAATTCAGCAAATAGATTAATCTGAAACCATCTGTGTGTCTATGAGCTAGTAGCAGCAGGAGACTGCTCGAACATTGTTTTGTTTTTTTCCCTTTCATTTATTTTCAAGTCATGAAGTCATCTCATAGATTGAAGGCAGGATCAGCAGATAGCTTGATCTACAGCCATCTGTATATGAGCGTCTTGTGTGTGTGTGTGTGTGCGGGTGGCTGTCTGCGGAAACTATACACAGATTGATCCTTCATTTTTTCCTCCAGATGTACAGTAGTACAGTAATTAGCTGCAGAGAAAACAGAGCTGAACCCTGTTATTACAAACAGAAATGCATGGTGTTGCTCCTGCTGGCAAGCTCTGTCTTGTTCTTTCCAGCAAAGCAACGCACAAGATTCTCTTCTACTGATCAAGTCAGAGGAGGAAACATACGAAGATAATAATGGGCGAGTGCATCTACAACAGAGATGGTAATTATGAAATTAGTTCATACTGCTTCATTTTCTGTGTTGCCACTGCCAATTTTACAATATTCTAACCATTTAACTAAATGATTCAAACAATTTAACATGAATTCTGTTTGAAACGAATTTCAGAACTATAAAAAAGTGGGACGAAAAAGAGTCTAAATTGTATCTTATAATGTCCTGGGTGGAAAATGGACCACTTGAGCTTGTGTATTGGTGCTGAAACAAACAGTTACTTTTACTATCAATGTGTCTGCCATTTTTTCAGGATTATTGGATTCATTGTTTAGTATTTAAAAGGTAAAAAATTACACATTGCTCATCACAATTTCCCAGAGCCCAAAGTCACCTCCTCAAATGGCTTTCGTTCAACCATTGACCATCATACTTGACAAAGGAACATTTTTACATTTTAGAATCTGTAACCAAATGTTTGACATCTTTGCTTGAAAAACGACTGAAAAGATCATTCAGTTATCAAATTATTTTTGATTCATTTTCTTTGCCGATTAATCGTTGCAGCTCTGTTGTGCATATAATGGGGGGAGGTCCAGATGGATAGTAGATTGTTTAATTGTGTATGACTGAGAAAGATATTGACAAAATATTGGACAAGTCTTTTTTTTATGTATATGTATAACTATATATAACTTATATGCACCAATAACAGAACACGATGCAGAAAGAAGATGCTTATGTGTATGAATATGAGTTTTTCTAAATCTCAAAATATCAGTATCAGCTCTAGTGTTCAGTTTCTTGTCAATTTTCAAGTGATAAGCATCAATATCTAAAATAAAATGTCTTACCCTGCACTGAACAAAAAAATGAACTAATACTGCAAAATATGATTAATCTGTTCATATCATATCTGAATACTGTATTCATAATTGTATAGCAGACATACCCTCCTCCTTCATGATGCTCATTGGGGTAATGGTCCATCTCAGTGCCAGGGAGAGGGTGTACCGGGGGAGGGGGCAGGGGAACATTGGCCCAGTTGGACCCATTGGCTTTAGTGGGTTTAGAGCCAGCCTTGGTCTTCTTCTTCTTTCCTCCCTTTCCACCTGCAAAAAGGAAGAGGGAAGGGATCCATTTTAAGAGACAGAGTCATTGAAAATTAGATTGTAAAAGAAAATCCATAAAAACTAATATACAAGTGGGATAGCATTGCAAATTACAGCAGCTTGCTTGTGACGAATGTGTCCTCGCAAGAAACTCAATTGAATCCAAACATGCTAGTTAGATTACAGATCCATTTGGTTTTGACATACCCTTGGAAAATCATACACAGTTTCAAACACAACATTTCAATGGGCCCCTGCCTGTCAGTGCCTACATAGAAAAGCTCAAGGTTGCCTGATGAAAAGCGTGCTACCATTGATTAATTGGCTGAAAAGACTCAAATCTCCATAGAAACAGGAGAGAACGGCAGTAAACGAGGCTGAGGCAGACCTTTGTGCTCCACCCATCCCTCAGTGTCCCCTTTAACACCAGTCTTTGGGCTCCACAATGAAATATCTCACTTCACAGCATCATCATAATGAATGGCTTGTGTAGTGTCAGTGTGTCCCTAATGGAATTCACTGAGAGTCTATTACTACTTTCATTTCTTTTATTACACCGGAGAGCCGCTAACCCCATCCATTTCCACTCATATCCCTCCAACACCAGATTCTCCTCTGTCCCATCCATCTTTATAAATCTGCCAAGCCAGGTCAATACCATTTTTTATACGATTTGGTCACTGTGAAAGAAACCTTTTTCTTTTTCTTTCAAAACACATTTGACTTCAAGCCCAAATGTGTATTTGAGTTAAGGTATATATGGTTTACACATACTCCTGAAGACTAAGATGCGCTGATGGAAAATAAAATGAACCCTTGCATCAAAACGCAAGTTTGTTTTTACATGAAGGTTATCAACAAAAACACAAACATGACTTAATTTATTTACAATAACTTTAGAGACATTTCAGAATTGTTTTATTTCTTATTCATTTACTAGTTCCTTTATTAACTCTCGTGTATGTGGGAATATATATTAATACAACTTCCACAGGAGCTCTTTCTTTTTTAATTAACTGTGTCTGCTGATGATGATTATTGTTTTTATTGATTCAGTGGTATGTCAATAAATGAGCACTATAAAACATAATGTGTGGGTTATAAAATAAAAGTAGCATGTCCTCAGAAGTGAGACACTGGGACCAGGTGCTGCTCTGCAATTTGGTAGATAAAAATCAACAAATAAAAAAATATTAAAAAGCAAGATAATAAATGATCGACGCTGTAAAGGACATTGGGGCAATGTGATTGTGATTTTAGGCTATATAAACAGAATTGATTTGATTCACTGTAGGGTAGCTACATAATGCATCATATATTGAACATCTTTGCCATCTTTTCTGCCACAATACACAGGCGAAAAAGTCTACCAATATCAGAAAAGATTCATTCATGTAAAAAGTACCACCCCTTTGACCAGAACATCCACTGGGCGTACAACTATATTGCAGTGGTACACCTATGAGGCAAATCAAGGTTGTATGACTAAACATACATAATCATGATTTAAAATGCTTCTTGAACATTACTGAGAATGATAGTGGGGCTATTATGATAGTGGTAGACTGCTTAAACTGGTAGCTCATTTACTTCGGAGCGTAAAATATTGTTGCTTACTTTACCAATCCAATAAATTAGATACCTAACTTTTCCTTAATCTGTAACTACAACTGTTTGCTTTGTTTTGATTATCTTTAAAATGCAACTTCGTTTAGATTTTTGTTGTCTTTATTGTCTCATAAATGCAATTTTAATGTTTTATTCTAATGTATTTCCGTGCCCCTGTGAACCACTCTGAATTGCCTTGTGACTGAATAATGCTATATAATAAACTTGTCGTGCCTTCTTCCATCATGTTAAGACATAGTAGAAAAAAATGGCCCAGTAAAACAATCTATCCAATCAATTAAAAATGCACACTTGTTTTTATTTATTGCACCTTATCCTGCTTCACGCAATATCTATCAAATTTATCACACACCGCAAAGCATCTACATGTTGTGTGATCCTGTACTATACCATAAATTTTTGAGGCAGGTTTATTAATATGTAAAATTTCTCTCATGTTTCTTACATTATGCACATCAAAGGGAAGTAGGCAGACATACTGTACAGCATCTGCATATATGAGTCCTTTTGTCGCCAGCTGAAGTGCGTCTATACCAGTAAACACCTTAAATCTCAATCCAGGAAATACCTCAAACAGACGTCACAAGCCACACAGACTAGTGAAAGCCATCTTTGGGAAACTCTGTTAAACACATTTGTATCTGTCATCTGTTGGTTAGCCCTCTCTGCCAAAGGCCTGTAATCACTTTTCCCAGTGCCACAAAAAAGCTGCCAATACGGCATCTTGTGCAATGTAACATCGTGCACTCCAATGTAATCTAATAAACTGCCTCCACTCCGGCACAGTAAAAAGTAGATCACTGTCATCGAGAGAAACGTACAGAAGCAATGAGGTACATTTCTATTGATTTACATGGAAGCCAGATGGCAGAGAAATACAAATAAGACCGTGCAAAACATTTTTTTCAGTCCAGAAAATTATAATTGTGTTGCTCTTTCAAGTATTCAACCAGCAAGAAAAACAAAAATCACTTCAAAGATGAGCATGGTAAATATGCTGGGGTAAGGAAGGGAATATCAGACAAGAGGAGATAGGTGTCAGAATAAGATTAATAAAGAATGGAAGTAATAAAAGAAACAACTGTAAGCCCAAGGCAGTCGGCACCACAGTGTAAGTATAGTCTGAAAGTAATTGGGTTTCCTAATCGTACCTCTGGGCGACGCTTGACTTTTACCAATAAATGGTGAGCTGACGCGATTGTTCAATCATCCTTAGTCCCTCCACACAAGACCAGCCATCAATATTGTAAATGAGCCTCTTCTAGGGAAAGATGGTCTGGCACTGGAATTACAACAGCTCACCCCAAATATGAAAAATACAGAGCGAGGCTGTGGCTAGGAGCTATACAGGAATTACACAGCGAACCCATCTCCTCTGACAAAACTGGGCCTCTCTTCAAAGGGGAACTCGTACTAAATATAGATTCTGCGTTGGGTATTTATACCCAAGGTTTGGGCGCTCCCAGCCTATAACTGCAGGGCTGCATAGCCTTGAGCTTGCTTTGTTTTCATTGGGTGCGTCAGTGCTGAGGGGGAAAGCCACAGAGCAGAGACTCTAGAAAGACTATGCAGCCAGATATAACTTCTGAGTGGAAGAATCATTTAAGAAAGGACATCAAAATAACTGAAAGTCATGTGTCATCATTTTTTAACTGAAAAAACAGACGACATGTTACATAACGAGGTGAGATGCAACATATATGGAGAGTGCAGGGGGCAGAGCAGGTCACAAACAACCACGGACTTCCCATAATTATGGAGTTACACAGAGTGTGAGGGGAGTGCGGGAGTCTTCAGGGTCTCACACTGCAACAGAAAACACAGAAAACAGCAGCTACCCCTTCTCCCTTACACTAAGAAAGGTTTTAATGAGCAGCTTCTTGTCCCCAGTGGAGATCCATGCTGCCATGAAAGCTGCTCTATTTCTGTTCCTTTTCATCCTGCTCTCCTCCTTCAGACCTGACATTCATTATTCCTTCCATCTCCTCAGAGGGAGAGCAAGACACCGCTACTTCAACTTTTCCCTCGCTCAGATGCTGAGTTTACTCTGGTTGAAGTCGAAATCAAGTCTTAGCTTGTATAAATTCCCATCTCTCAGGGAAGTATAGAGAAGACATATAGCCAGAAACTCATTTTAGTGCCTCCCTCCTGTTCAATATAGCAATGGGTCTAATAAATATAATATAATATGTAGGGGATTCAGTTTTATAGCATACTTTGTTTAGAATCCTGATTATTATCTCTTTTAGTCAAATTTAGACATTTTAATCAAATTTAACACTGACTATATAAAGGTATTATTTTGTGTTTTTACTGTATATCAAATAGCATTCAAACTCATTTAAGAAATAATTCAACATATCACTGTCCTCTGTGCAGGGATCTTTCTTGTTAATGATGTTTTCTCCCCGTCTCATGAAATTATAATTCAGCATGTGCCAAGCCCAGTCTGGGCCCTTAGTAACCTCCGTGTCTATAGAAGGAATCTGCCTGTAAGGCATGGCCACTTCACATCCTTCTCTCAAACCCACTGTGTGCCAGAGCATTGAATTAGAGACCAGTTAAGGCAGTGGCTTGTAACTAGATAAAAGAGGAGAGTGGAGGGGAGGCAGGCAGAGGGCTGCCTTGGTGTCCTATAAATGACATTGTAATTCTCTGAACATGGGTTTTAGTGTAGTCAGCCACCATTAGGAGAAGAGGGAAAAAGGGAGGTATTTTTGCCACTTTACCCAGCCAAGCATCTCTAATGGTGTGTGTGTGGGTGTGTGTGTCCATAGTGTGTCCACTCTGTCTGAAAGACTCCCTTTGCCCCTATTCCCGTCTGCTCACTCACACAGTGAGAGACAAAGCCCTTACAAGGACTGGCTGATATGGCAGAAACCAAGCATTAGCTCTTGCATCCATATTCTGTCAGGAGATCACAGTGTTATTCTTTCTCTTTCTTTCTGTATGCTCCAATAAGCTGTCAACTCCTATGTCAATAACAACATGGTTACATACAGTACAGTGGGAGCTACTCAGAACTGCATATAACTAAAAACAAGACTTTACAGCATCCACATGAAATAAACTGTAAGGAGTGGGAACTGAGTGAGCAAAGCATCTCTGGTGAGGGAAAGGGACACGTGTTCATATAAATTCTTTTGGATGTCATGTTAGTGCATGCAAATAACAGATCAATAAAGCAATTAAGACATTAGTCAATCATAAATTCAAGCGGCAGAGCCCCAGAGAGCATCCCAGTTTGCTTTATAAGATTCTCTGCTGCGTAAACCAACCTGAGAGACTGCCGCTTCGCTCTGAGCTGTTGTGAGAGCTGGTGGTGCTGAAATCTTGTGATTGGTTGTGTGGGATTCTATTAGACAATCCATCGGCCAATCGGTAGTCAGGAATGAAAAGGAGGGCTACAGTGGGGGTTAAAGGGCAAAAATCACAGTGGCGTCAGGTGTTTGGCAGTTAGCACAAGCACATGCAAACATGCAGTTAGAGCATTGAGCAAGCAGGACAAATTCAGGATTCACACATTCAAGGAGGAGCACTAGTTCAACCTGTCATTCACTCTCTGATTTGTATGCAACAGGCAAAACATTTGGAGGACAAATTTGATTTGTTGTTGATTTGAAAAGCATAGGGCTAATCTTTTACACAACTCTTTTCATTTCAAGAAACTGGATAAATGAGTCAATAGTAGGGTTTTTAATTCAATATTTGTCCCCCCTCAGATGAGATCATACTTCTTAAAATAATGTCAGAGAGAATTAGAGAAGTAGTTTTTAAAGATTAATTGGATTAAAGGGACTATGTAAAGACAATAATTAATCTGTTTTAGACTGTTGGAAAATGAGATCATAAATATGTATAAGAAGACAGCCGAGGAATACTCATTACACCTAAAGTATGAAACTCCACTCAGCTTTAAAAAATCCTGCATCAAATCCACTGTAATTAATTTGGATTAATTTCTTAAATATTAGTCAAGCTAAAATGGATTAACAATTACTCTAAAAACCGAAGGAGTTGAACCACCATGAAAACCCAGCAAGAGAAAGGATAGATGAATTAGCTGCATTGCTCCTTCAAAAGATGTTTATTCAACCTTGGAGAGTAACCAAGTTGATGTCTGCCGGGGGAAAAATGACTCTTTTTAGGACAAACTCCTCCCAACCACAGTGGGTCTGGAAAGGCTTCAAATACTCTTGTTGGAAAACTTTGAATCCAAAATGGCCACCTTGTTGTAACTGTAAATTTGTGGTTTTTGATCCGGGTTAATTCACTTTGTTTCTGATGTCACTGGATAAAAATAATCTCTTGGGGACACGATCATATATATAAAACACTTGTGAGGGCAACAGCATCCCCACACACCGCCATTAGCGCACTCACCGTCTCAGTTTGACTTACTGTTGTTGCAGGAGTTCTTGTCGGGCAGTGAGTACCCCAGGTTAGCCATCTCCTGCTTGGCCTGGAGCGAGGCCTTCCACTGGGCCTCGGGCAGGTCGACCGCCAGCTCGTGGATACTGCTGGAATGGAGAATTTGGGTGGTGGCGTAGGGTGTGGCCTGGGATGTTTGGCCAGGGCTGTTGTAGTTGGCTTTGGTGGTGAAGTCTATGCTGCTGTAGATGGCTCCATCAGAGAGCATGGTGCCCGTCTTATCTCCTTGCCCAGTGGGAAGATCTTGAAAAAAAGGAAGGGGGGGAATTTACAGGATGGCTTTAAAGATCCAGTGTGTAGAAGATAGTGGCATTTAGCGATGAGTTTGTAGATTGCAACCAACTGAACACCCCTCATCTCATCCTGCCCTTTGGGGGTCAAAAGCTCTCTTAAGCGCCAGTGCCAGAAACATGGCAGTGTTACATGGTGGACCCCATGATCCATGATCCATCATCCCTCTTGAAAACATGATTCTTAGACACAGATGTGTGTTGTATAAAAATGGTTCTAGTTTTTATGTCAGATGAAAAGAAGAGGACGATCCCTTTAGATCAGATCTTGAGAGACCTGGGAGGTCCTGGAGTGTTACAGAATTACAGTATAGTATTTGGTGCTTTCAGTTAAGCTCACATCTTGGGGAACAGCTCTTAACAGGTTCACCTCATTCAAAAAATTCATCCCAGTTATTCATGCGTTCCAGCCCTCAGCCTCCCAGTCGAGGTGCCTTGTTTCCCCTCCACATGTGTGGATATCTCACTCCCCTCCCTTCTCTGTTCATGAGGGAAAATGCTGCTACTCTGCATGTGTGTGTGTTGACAGAAGAAGGAAGGGAGAGAGAGAGCGAGCCAGGGAATGAGCAAGCAGACTCTCCCTGTAGTGCATGGTTTGCATGCCCAGTGAAGGGAAGATGATGTAGAGCCGTGGCGGAAGTGTCCGCATCTGCGCCAGTCAAGCTGCGCCTGTCCTTCACGACTGGCTGCTCAAGACCATCCTTTCAAACAGCCATCCACCCCCTGCTCCTCTGCCCGTCTCTCCCCTCACATTCTCTAGCTCTGAGGTATGGGCCATGACACCAGGCTGGACTATTTGCCATTACTCAGCCTGGTGACAGCAGACGCCCTGCTGCTAATGCTCTAGCTGTCCTCTGATGTGATATATAAATATACACCCAAACACAAATGGAATATGCATATATGTACATGATGAACAACAGCAGCGTCTCAAGAACAGAAAGGTGGGCAGGCCATCATCTTTCATCTCCTATGCTCTGTTTCTCAATGCACCGGGGACAGCACCAGGGCACTCACCTCCTCGGCCAAAGTTACTCAGGTCGTTGGGTCCCCCGGAGCTGCTGTTGACAGGCAGGCTGGTGGCTGGCCAAGAGTCCGCTAACCAGGGGTAACCTGGGTCACTGGCATTCAGCAGGCCTGGCCGGCTAGACAGAAACACGGGATGAAACAGTAGAATAAACATAAGCTGTGCAATTACATTAATACAAAGCCATTATTATGCATGGTTTATTTCTGCATTACGTTACTGGATTTGGAAATAATGAATAAAATAACATGACAGCAATCAGCAGCGAGACAATGTGCAGACAAAGAAATCAAACATATGTTTAAATGTTAGTTTGTGCACAAGAATGTGTGTTTGCGCGAGATAAGCTCGCCGTAAGCCACTGAAGCTAATGAAACACTTCTGAGATAGGGGGAAATACTGTACGGATACATTTCTCCCCCTGCAAAGTTGGAATTCCTTCAGGCAAACAGAGCCCTTTATCTCTCTGTTTCTCCTGCTGTGTCTTTGTCATATTCCCTCAGTTATTAATGCAAAAGCACACTGTGGAGACACTAATGCATGCATTTGCTCTCTGCACACACATACAGCAGTGCACGTGGACACCCACATGTATGCCGTTTCCTTATTCATTAATATCTCGCTTGTTCTGCTGTGTTTTCTCATCAACCCCTTGCGGCGATGTCCAGACAGTCTACATCTTATTTGATGAGACGTCAAATCTCGGCTCTAGCCCCACCATGATGCCCTCGACCCACTTGTGGGATGCCTGCATATGGGTGAGGGCAGCTCCATTTAACAGGTGTTGTGTCCCTCCTGAGGGGGTGAGACCCATAAAAAGCAGCCATTAAGACTTTAACCTGTCATGGGTGACTGCTGGGAGGCCATTAGGGCCACTTTACTGTACAATCACGTCTTATGCTCATTGCCATGCGTAACACAGATGGAGTTAAATGAGAATGAGATGGAGTTAAATGCCTTTGTTTATGTGCCACCTCATTGATACATCACACCCAATTGGCATTGAAATCGATTAAGAAGGAAAGAAATTTTAAAAGATACAAAATTAGCACATTTTAAGCAGAGAAAATACCCTACAAAGGTCGGAAAAGCCCCACATGTGATGAAGTGGATGGTATTATCATCTCAGAAACACGGCACACCCCGCTGTCAGTGCCCAGCAGTGCTGTTTGTAGCAGACAACAGATACATACTGCACGTGCACTCTGAGAAGCTGCGCATCACAGTAGTTAGCATCCAGGCTGCCTGATGGGTGTTTTTGTCTTAGCTCCAGTGTGGTGACGTGTTGGCTCTGAGGGACTGGGCTAAGAATCAAGCCCGGAGGACAAGGGCAGGTAATGGGCGTGCTGCAGTCAGTCTCTTCCTCAGCCACAGGTTCTAATGAGAAGAGCTGTTCCACAGAGGGGGGGGGAGTCCAAATGAACTGCAGCCCTGGCAAGCTAAGAGCCCTCGCTGTGGTTTCTGAATGCCAAAACAGGCCCTCGGGGGAGACAAGTCATTCAAATTGATGGCTGTGCATCAGACAGATGCACTTTTATAGGGTAATACATCTCTCAACGTCCTTCCTACCTCTGTTTCTAGCTGCCATGTTTCCCCACTGCCATTATTCTCTCTTGCCACACCATCTTTCCCTAACCCCATTTTCCTTCATTCTCCCCTTCTACGCCTCCACCTCCTCCTCCTCCCCCTCCTCTCTCTGCCTCTCGTGCACTTAACATCTGTCAGACTAAAAATTTCAAGCAGCTGAAAAAGATGAAAATAATGTTTTCTTTTGTTGACTCCAGCAAGACTGTACACCGACTGTACACCGACTACATTAAAACACCATGCCTTTGTCTCTTTACTTGTCTCACTTGACTTGTCCCTCAGCTCACTAGAGAAAGACCATCTGAAAGGCAAGGAGCTGAGGGTGAAAATGGTCGCATCGTCCTTGTATTTATCACACAGCAGTATTCCTGCTGAGGATAATTAGAATAAGACTGATTTCTACTGAGGATATTTGTTATATGTGTGTGTGAGAATCTGTTTGTTTGTGAGATGGTGGGGTAATGGTGAGCTGGTGGACACAGGGTCATACATCTAATAAAAAGTCAGCACCTAACTTTTAATCTCTGGCCAGCACAGGATGGATGACAACCTTGGTAGATAAAATTTGATTTGAAGCATTTCGTCTTCCTGTTGGACATTTCAGCTACTTGTGATGGGTAGGAAACCATAAATACTGCCTAAGATGCCCGACACTGAGCTCCCCATAAATAAGCCGAGTGAGAGATATTAATTCCAGAGCAACTTCATAAATCAGGTATTTATGGTCCCACAGACTCGGGAATGGAACTTGGATTAAAAGTCTAGACATTAGCTAACACTTGGAGCAATGGGAAACACCGATTACTTTCTAGATTAACTCGTGCTGTCATTTAGCATTCAGATCCTGGTATGTAAAGGAATCTCCATAGCAACAGTGTTTGTGAAACCTGTTCACTGCAATGCTCAGCCTGTTCTCCCCACCTATGAGAGTGAATCTGCTTTACTAAAATATTGATCAGTGCCAAGATAGGAAGTTATTACTACCTCCTAATTACAATCTCCCCATTGGCAGGGGGGATAAGGAATGAGCCCTTATCGGCTTTTATCTATTTCAATTGAGCAGCCAATGTCAAACCATCCAGGTCCACCAATCTGCAGCCTATTCATCTTCCATGAATCATTTATTTTGTGATCGATTAACTGTAATTGTTCAGTCAGGGCAATTTGGCAGGAGCCAATGAGAAACTGGAAACAGACGTGGCTTCATTTGCTATTGTCTAATTAATGCAATAAACATCTCATGTAACAAATGAACACATTTCCCTCTGATACTCTGCTACACATTTTCCCTCTCAGGGCAGATGGGCACATTGCAACATCTGGGATTTGATGGCACTACAGTGACTAACGGATCAGAGGCTCTTGTTGGAGTAACAGTTCCACACTGCATCCTATTCCAGTGTGGTGAAAATGGAGGCAGTTGCTGCTCCTGACTAAAGATATGACAAATATAGAGCACCACAAATACAGACATTTCAAATCCCATTCGCTGGAGTGAGAATCAGAACCACTTATGTGGAAAATTGAAGGAAAAACACTACAGCAGAAAGTAGATGAGAAAAGGCATGGCAAGTAGCGTAGCTAATTCATTGTGAGCGTGCTGGCAGCTCACAGAACACTATAGGCAAAATCGTCCATTGTGGCATCCAGTCATACAAACACAGTAACGCGGGAAAAAAGCATAAATATAAAAATGCTGCAACCAGACAGCAGAAGAGACACATTCCCAAAAGCCGAGACACACAGGGTCAGATTTAGTTGGCAATCTCTCGCTGAGTGTTTGAGATCTGGAGGCTTTACCTAGTCAGGTGTGATAAGCAGTAGATAGACAGAAGCCCAGGATTCTCAAGGGAGTCTCTTGAATACCCACAAAGGCTCAGTAACTGGTGTCATTGAGATGTGCCCTAGTCTCTGTAGCCCCTCTCTCTTTCAGCGACACACACTGAAACGGAGCAAGCTGTATGGGGGTGCAAGCGGGGTACCTCTACCGTCTCTCCCCTGGGTAATTATTTTTACATTATTACATGTGCTCAGATCCCAGCCGCCCACGCAAGGTGACAGGCAAATTTATCACTCCAGAGGGCTTCTGGGTTGCCTGTAGCCGGCAGCGGAAGATAAATGACAAAATAAAAGCACTCTCTGCTTAAATTGTTTCTGTTAATTCTGTTGAGGAGATTTATGAGTCCATCTATCGATGCATGAACAGAAATGTGCTAGAAATGTATATTTGCACGCCGGTTTGCATGGCAGGCACACAAACAGGTATTGGTTATCTTTCAATCTATCAGTCATCTATCAGCGTTAGAATCAAAAGAAGCTTGCTGTAGACTTGATGCATGACCGTGGAGGAAACGGTTGTGTTAAGACATGTAAAGCTTAGGGTAGCGAGGATGAAATATTAATGACGGGAAGATTTTTGTTTACTTGCTTGTGATATTGACAACACTCACCTTCCATTGCTCATCAGACCACCATCGACTCTCTGGAATGTCACTGAAGTTAGAAAAGAAAGACAGAAAGAAAAAGATGGAAGAAAAAAAAAAGACAAAGGCGGGTTAAGTTTCTATAATTCATAGCATACAACCTGGATTTATTTCCATGATTAAGATCAGACACATTCTCTCTTCAGTATTGTCCAGCTTGCCCTTCACCAGCTATGTCTTCATTTCTTCTCTTTTTCCTTACACAGCTACATAGTTGATGGATTCACTAAGGGATGCAGATGTCCCTCTGCGTCCAATGCCTTTCATGAAAATTTTTTTAAAAAGTCCAGTGATGAGGATTGCATATTGCTTTGCTTTGCATAAGTGGAGATGTCATGTGTTCCTCAAGGACAAGATGCCTGATGAGAGGCAAAACTCATTTCATCTTTCTTATTTTGCTGCTGAGTTATTATCAGATTTGTGATTAAATCTCAGCCAAAAAATGATTAGAAAAGGCAGAGGGCTCATTAATCACGTTGAGTTTTCTATCTGCAAGCGTGGAGGCTGAGTTACTGATCCCTCAGCATGCAGGGCTCCCCCAGAAGCCATACACGTGGCCTGTTCCATTACAGTGATGTATAGATAACAAGGACCACGCTCTTTGTCAGCGGCTAGTAAAACTCCATGGCTCAAAGTGAGAGACGGCTGTGAAGGATCCATTTCATCTCTGTTCAACGACCATGATGACAAAGCAGCGTAGAGAGTTCTAAGCATGTAAGAACTTCAGTGGATCACAGGAAACACAGGAAAGCAGCAAGAGTTTCGGAAATCACCGCATACCGATGAGAGGGGGGAAAAGAGGGGAAAAAGGGAGCTGGTTTACTCAAGAGAGAGAAGGAGAGCTGTTAGTAATTTGGCTCATTTGTTCCACAGATGGAGATTAAAGAGAGAAGGAGGCTGAACATTCCTCCTCCCTTTTCTGTTTCAATTCAGGTTGATTCCACAACAAGCCCAGACACGGGCGAGAGAGAGGGGGCTTTTCTGTGGCTGACGTAGCAACGCAGTTGACAGGGAGAGGAAACTCCCACAATAGATTACAACGGCTGCTTACAGGACATTTTAATGCATCATCAACATTTCCTAAACTCACTTAATCCAATTTTGTCTCTCATGAACACAATTGTAGGATTTCAAACAAGAGGAACACAAATCAAAACTGTGGTTTATTTATGGCATTAAGCTTTATAGCAGCACGTGGAATTAAAATGCTTAGAGCTAACACAAGTTTACACAGATAAAACTAGCATTGCAGGTCTGCCTAAATAAAATATAGCTTTGGCAGCTTGAGACACAGCTGGCATTCCTTATTCAGTCATAGCTAAAGCCATTTCTCTTTGTTCCACCACCAACAAACTTGCATTAGGGAACACCCTGCCGCTCGAGAGAGGACTGACAGGAGGAGGTGGTGGCGGCGAGGGGAGGGAAGGCTGTGTAGCGGGAAGGCCTCTGAAGTCCCTATCTGTGCTCAGGCACATTTCTGGGCTGCTGTGAAATACTTTTATGTTAGCCAGAGTGACACGGCGGCATGGGCTGTGCTTCTCGCCTCCGTCTTCCAGATAAGCACTTTCTCCAATATGAATACAGATTAATCCCCTTTAATAAGCATTAAGGGGGGGTGGACATAATCAGCGTATAAAAATTCCATCAAATCTCCTTCCTGCTTGGCCGTCTGCCTCAACAGTGTAGTGATTTACCTCTCATGTACTGACAGCTTTAGGAGGCCGAGGCAGGACACTCTCAATACATCAACTAATTGTCAATACAGAGAAGAGCAGCGCTGTAAGACTCTTCAGACGCACTTTGGCTCATGTCCTAAATATCACCTCACTCTAACTCCATAATCTCTGCTAGATCTGACCTTGTTTTGTGCTTGCCACTCACAACTCTTTTAGTGAGATAACCTGCTTCCTCTCTCGCTTGTCTGAGGTGTGTTTCACTAATATATTAATGTGTTCCATAATCTGTTGTTACAGCTGTTGTGGAAAGGCCAGAGTTAATTGGGTTTTTGGCGTAGGCTCCACAGGGACCCCATGGCTACATGTATACTTTACCAAAAAATTGCATTAGTTATGGTTGTCAGTAAATCCAGGAAACAGAGGGAAGGGCGCTGTGCTGACCCCTGACTCATTGTACCACAGCTATCAGATCACACTGATACTGTGCACTACAGAAGCCTCTAGGCATAATTAGCATATCCATCTGCAATGCATTTTTTTGTACTTTCAGTTTACATCCAAATATGTAATGTCCTTGGATAGGCCTCCCTCAGTCCACTCCATACACAGATAAATGATCTGTACTGTGTTGGTTCCACTCAGGCTACAGATTTCAACAATATAACACTGTTACACCATTCACAATGGCTCTAGCTTAAAGATAAACAAAATAAATTCAGCCAGATATGTACAGTCACAGCAGTAAGGGAAAACTGTCACAAGTAAAGAACAAAAAAAATAAATGGAGGGAAAAGGAAAAAAAATAATCAAACACACCAGCCAGCTGCCTAACTGACACCTACGGAGAACAGATATGTAGATTACAACACGATCCGATTCTTAAAAGGAAAACAAAAATGAAGTAGGTTATTGGTAGAAGAGGGAAATGGACAGTACCCTGCACCACAAAAAAATATACACAAGACAGGATGAAAGTTCATTCATAAACCAGGTAGCCACAACAGACATACACAATTACAACACAATAAGGCCGCAGGGTTGGCAGGAATAGGGGCTTAAGTTTGCAGGGCTCTGGTCATGGCCAAAAGCAAATCTCTGAGTTGTGAATTTGCATCTCTGGTTGGATAAATTGCCTTCATGGTTATGAAGTTTGGATTTGCACCAGCCATGACCAACAGTCTCACAATCCAAGCTATATATAATATAAGCGGGGAAGGAGATGAATCTGCGTTGAGGTGGGGTGAGGAGACGGGACAAATGAACAGTACCTGCAGGGGTGAAGGTGAAGGACTGAACTGCAAAACAAGAAGACAGAGAAGTTGTGTGTTAAAAGCCTGCAGAAATAAGCGGTGCTTTAGGGGTATCTGCACGCCGGGGACGGGGTCGAGCCGCAAGTTGCTGAGGGTCAGAGAATTTGATGCCACATCGCCACCCAGCGTGCAGAGTGACAGCCAGGAAAGCAGCCAGCTCAGAGGCCCAAGGTGCAGAGACGGCGGCACAAAACCAAAGAACACACAAACACAGAAATGCAACAAACAGAAATTAAGAGCAAATTAATAAAGCCAGCTCAAAGTAGCTGTGATTGAAAATGCCTTTTTTTGAAAGAAAGAAAATATTTTTCTCTTGAATTTCTTGCTCCATAAAAGGGCAAGAGCTAATATTAGAATATAGTGCTATACTGGCTACAGCACGCATGTGTGAGTTCATTACTATTTTCTGCTCTCTAATTAAATCTTGTATCCCTTGGTAGTGTATGTGGACTTGGTGTTTGCCAGTATTGACTGGGGGTCATTCAATAAGATGTCAGGGTCAGTGTGTGGGAGGGGAGCTGGACGAACTCCAGCTTCAGTGACCAGCAGAGAGTCCAGTCTGCCCACTCAGCTCGACCACCACGGGCTATTAACCAACACTGTGGGTGGGTTTGTCAAAAACTGTAGCCCTCTGGAAATGGCTCACACTGACATCTGTCTCCCTGTTGAGCTTTAACACCGTAGCCATCTGAACCTCACTGCTAGCAACTTTCATCAAAACTGCACTGATTGAGACTGAAAGATGATATTGTGCTTGCAAAAAACTCCTGCTTTGACAGAAGAAAAAATATTAGTTCAACAATAGAGCATTTTCCACTGTTTGCTTAAGCACAAGAGCAGAATGTCAGCATACATTAGCATAGGTTACTGTGAGACTATGATCAGTCTGACCTGCGTAGTTGCTCAGGCCCTTTCTCTTCTTTCTCCTCCAGTAGAGCCAGATGCTGAAGCCCATTAGGATGACCCAGCAGGCCCCTCCGATACCGGCGATAAAAGCAGGCTGTTTCACCACATCAGTGATCTGCTCTGTGATGCTGTTGTTCCGGTTTCCATGTATAATCACGTCCCGAAACTCCTTACCTGAGGGCATGGGGATAAACAGGAACATTAATGTGATGCCTGCTGGAGAGAAGCAGGAAATAATAACAAATGCCGTTGTGCATGATCTGCTGCTTCAAGGTGAAGTTGAAACAATCGCCAATGTGACACTGAAGGGCTTGAGAATGTTCTACCTCCTCACAGTGCAGGAACAACACCTAGAGATACATCAAGACCGGGTTAGGGCTAGATTCAGCTCAAAGAAAGTAGGTCTGATGAATTATACGTGAGATATTGACCAAGGGAGCAGGACATAGATCTAAAGGATGTGCAGTGAAATATAATGTACGGACTGAAAAAGACAGAGCCGAAAAGCTTACAACAAACCCCCCAGGTGAGCTGGTTGTTTGCCAAGCTCAGCCCCTAATTCACTCCATTGCCGGTAAAACACACCATGTGAAATAAGAGGATCCTGGCCTGTATTGATCTCTAATCGCAGCTCACCCTCACTAGCCTGCCTGACAATATTCTTGGAGCACAATAAAATGTTCTTATACGTTGACAGGAACAAATACACACTCATAAAGACATATATAAACAAATTATATGTGCACGCCTGCAAAGTTGCAGAAATGCTCTTTGTAACCACATGAACACAAACCCATTCGCACATCCACAGACAGGCAAACGCACAATATATTATGGCTGCAAGGCTTGGGGCTCTGCTCTTGGAGATGGATTATGTGAGTGACACTGGGGAAATAAGAACATGCTACAGGCCAAGCCATCAGTTATGGGTCAAATCAGGCACAATCTGCCTCAGCTCCACATAAATCATACATGGTCAGGCCACATATCAAAATAGTAGTATTTTAACATTATTATCCTTCTGGTCATTCCTACTGTTTAGCCAAAACATTCACACTCTTGGTTATTTTGCTAAAATCATCCACTGACACTGAAATGCAACATTATTCTTTATGAACACTGACGCCAGTATATAGAAAAACTTGAACGGGGGGTTGAAAAGTTATGAATGCTTTATATCAATCAGTCTTACCGATGATAATAGATTGAGGTTCACTCTTGACTCCAACCCCTGCACTTGTGCTGGCAGCCACTTCCACCCGGTACACCACTCCCACCTGCAGCCCGCCTACCACCACTGAGCGTATAGCGGCATCCACCGTCTTATTTACATGAAAACGTGTCTCATTCCCGAGACACCAGATCTAAAGTAGAGAGGAGGAAAAACAGGGAGGCAGTTGATTCCACTTGGCTTTGTATGAGTTAAATGAGCATCCATGCTGACTCGCTGGGACAAACCTTGTACTCTTGGATGATGCCGTTCTGGTGGTCTGGTGGAGGAGGGTCCCAGGAGATGCTAATGGAAGTGCTGTTCTGGTTTCCCACTGTCAGAACTGTTACCTGCTGAGGAGGGGCACTGGGAGCTGAGAGAAGAGGCACAAAACAACCAGGAGGTTATTACATAGTACACTAAAAAAAATTATTTGCCTTAAACAGTGACTTTGTTTTTTCTTTTTTTTTTAATTGCATGTAAATTTTCCACCCAATTTGTATTACATAGAGGTTTAATTTAAGGTGTCTGCTTCAATGCAAAGTTTTTCTATCATGTTGAGTTAGTGCTTATACATCAAATAACTTATGATTTAACTAAATTAATGCATACTTATACATTAATGGTATGTGTTTATTCAATTATCACATAAAATGTTAAGGGGAATTTCTACACAAACATGTGTTTTTCAAGTGTTCATTATTCAAGTATTATACATAGAAGTAATGCATTTAAAATCGGTTACTCTGTTTCCTGTTATAAAACACGCACACACCTACTTGGTTGTTTAAATGTGACCCTTTATATCGAACTCATATAATAGAATTAGTTGGAACATTTATACGTCAATAAAATACTTAAGGTCCCTGTTTTAGGCAAACTACTCTGTTTTCAGTGTATTTAATCATTTAATAGAAACAGTATTATTGATATGCACAGCGGTATTATACATCTGAATGTGTCTGAACAGGAGCTAATACATAAATACGCACACAAAAAGACACACACACATGCGTCGTGAAGGAATGTTTTTCTTCAGGGATGGCACAGGTGGCTGAAGGCTGTCAAGATGTCTCATTAGAGGGGGATTTACATGAAGACCAGGGCGGGTCTGACAAGGCTATAGCCTATCTTTAATGTTTCACAGTGATTTAATATCTAGTATATTCTCTGTTCCAGCCTGGTGGATTTGCAGAGAGAATACAGGTATTGATTTGTGGAATGACAACCTGGCACAGTCAGGCAAGTGCTCTAAAACTAAGACTCCGACACTGACCGAGCCAGGGTGGCATGCAGGTCAACGAGCTTATAGGATGAAGCGGAGACGGGAAGGAAATATGAAAAAAAAAAAAAACATTTCAGGGAAAGGAAACAAGGTCTCAGCAAACATATCGACTGATTCCATCGATCAGCCGGATGAAACTAAAGCCAGTACGTAAGGATCAGAGGGGAGCTTCAGAGCGAGGCACAGCTAAATGAATCAGCTCTGTCCACAGGCAGCCAGAGAGTGGATAGAAACAAGACAAGTCAAGCTTTCATAAACCTCACTCTGTTGTTATTCTGATGGCAACAATCTTCTGACCCCACAAGGGGTAGCAGAGGAAAAATAAATAACAGTTGGCCCAACTGGAAATAACGTTTTAAAAATAATGTTTTCTCATTTCCGCCGTGGCTGGCAGGAGAGCGGCACCACAGCAGAATACTGACAGGTCAATTACTCCTGGGCTGCCTCTCCCTCACCTCGCTCCATCCAAAATGGCACGTGTCACCCTGTAAATCTGTGCTCATCCCTCAGCGCGATTGGCCACACCGGCCCCAAGAGAGCCAAGAGGCCCTGGCATGGTGGAAGATGAATGGGTCCAATGATGAACCCAACACCTTGGCCAGATTAGAAACAATCTAGCAAGGGAGCATCTGATCAACCATCATGCTCAGGGCTTTCCAACGCTGCATTACATCCAGGTGACAAAGTGCTGGATTGGCTCGCGGCAGCCATCAGAGACAATGTCGTTCAAAGTTAATGTTATGAATGATTTAGCAGCTTATTATCATGCATATTTGCACTAAACAATACACATTTTTCATTAGAAGCCCCGGAGGCTGTGCTAATAGAGCCATTAGCGGTTTGATGTATGGCAGGCAGGAATGTGACCCCCTGTCTCTCATGCACACACAGTGCTGTGTTGCAGGATGAGGGAATACCAACATATTATATCCATACAAAATAAGAAGCCAATAGGTGATGTAAAGCAGTGGTGGGAAACCAGTAGATCTTCCCCAGGGACAGCCATCAATGTGGATGAAGACCAGTCCACTACAAATTTACATTTATACAAACAAGACTGATTTCCCTTCCCCCTAAATAAGCATTATTTTGCATAAAAGATGGGCCTCCTTAGCAACTTCTTGGACAATTTTTCAGTAGGAATCAGACGGCAACCGTAGATGAAGTTAATTTATCAGCCATGACATGTCTGTCCAGATGGAGAGGGAGAGAATGTGTGAAAAAGGAGGAGGAAGAAAACAAAGATGGACACAGCATTGGAGTGCTGAGCATACTGTAACCCTGCGTCCGTCTGGACCTGCTCCTGGGATTCTCTAATTCTGTTAGCTAATGGACAACCTTAGTTTTAATCACCCTCTGAACAAGACTTCCCTATCCATCTAGCTGCCCCTCTCAGTAGTCCCAGAGTCTCAGAGGAGCCTAGAGCTGTGTGTTTGACGGTGTATCAGCTATGACCAGGCACAGCGGTGAGGTTGTGACAGAAATAGAAAGTGGTCAAGTTCTCTGAGGGACTGGGATGCAGATAGAGGAGAAGCAGGGAGAGTTATCAGCATTGGTAATAGCTTGGACATGCAGGTTCTGGTGGCCTTAGGGAGAGGTGGTGTGCTGGCATGCATGCGTTTACTGTGTGTGTGTGTGTTGGGGACAGCTGTAATGTGATGGCAGTTCCACTACAGCAGTGCGCACACTGGCTGGCCACAGGAGATATGGTCCCTCCGAGGAAGGGAAAATAAATGGGCCTGTCACAAAGACAGGATGTGAACTGTCTCCTATACATGCAGGCCTAAATATGCTGTGGCAAGATGGGCTTTGTCTTCAGTATAAGGAGTCTGTATTTGTCTTTTTGTGCTGTTGTACGCACATACTGCATGTCTTTGCCTTGCATCACATCATAATTTAATTTCTGTTCTTGAGGTTGAGGCAAAGCGGGTGCAGTGCTGTTGGATGCATTTCTGTTTTGGCATAGGTCAAAACAGTAAATTCATCCAAACAGACCTGTGTGTGTGTGATATTGTGCCACACTGCTCTGTAGCCTTGTCAGAGCCCGTGTGAATCAAGCTTTGGGCGACAGATCATATTCGCGGGAGGAAGTGTGTGCTGTGTCCAATCACAGCTCAGGCCTGTGGCTGCCGGGTGATGGATTAGAAGAAGGTTGGCACTAACACCACCAATCATCAACAAAAAAAAAAAGGCACAGCAGGAGGTCAGACAGACAGGCACAAACATGCATGCACACACACATGCATTCACACATATATTCCTCAGCTCCCAGTATCAAAGGGAGAGGCAGAGGTGCCTGTGATATTATGACAAAACCAACATGAAAGCAGCCTGTGGGGTCATGTGTCAACCATCATCCCGCATTTGTTATTTGGAATCTACAAATATTCAGTGCATTCTTCTTCTCCATACCTTCCTCAGTCGTACGAGCCGTTCTGGATTCACTGTCCATGCCTTGAAACTCGTTGAAATAAGGACGGACCTTGATCTCATACACAATCCCCTTTTTAAGTGCAGAGAGGATGACACTGCGCTCAGAAGGGACCTTTACATCCTGGGTCAGCCATGGACCGGGTGAAGGCAGTCCTGATGTCTGCCTGTAAAGGACTCTATAACCCTGGATGAACTGGGACTGACGATCCACCTGAGAGAGTGAATGAAGACAAGATTACTGTTGTACTTCAGCAGAAAAAGAACTGTGCAGAGGAAACTGGTAGATGCTATCTTGGCCCGGCCGCTAGGTAATATAAAAGGATGTTTTTTTTTTCTTACACGCAGGATTGCAATTATGACACTTTAGAGGTTGCCACTCGTTTAATGGGCCTTTCATCAGCAGTTATGACACACTTAGCTCAATTAACACCATGACATTACCTCATATGCACAGCTCGCAGCCCCAAAATGTTCCCTCCTCTATTAAAAAAGACTTTCCTTAATGCCACCTTAAAGGACATGTGCATGTCTCTGATGTATAATAAATACTAACTAGTGACAGTGGGAAGCAGATTCCGACACATCTAAGATGGGCTGCGGGTACGAGAATGTTATGCAGCTACAAATACAGACACCCTGGGGACATGAGGAGAATACACAGCAGAGGTGATAACAGCAGATCTGTCCCATAGAAAAGACGGAGGGACTGGAATTGTGATAGCCCCCTGCAACCCACAAAAGACCCCTCTCTTAAAATTGAATTTCTTAAAAAGCAGATTTTATGCAGAGGAGGAGCTGCCGCATAACTCATTGTAATGGCTTGTTAACAGTAGAAGAAGTGTGTGGGGCTTTCATGTAGGATATTAAGCAGCTGCTTTTTTTGCCAGTGTAGCCCCAGTAAATCAGCAAAATGGATGCCTGACTTTTATTAATGGAATGATTTGAGAATATAAAAGCTCTCTAAGAGTGCCCCACTGTTTACTGAAAGGACCCCTGATTGATTGGGTAGCCATGTTTTGTGTTGATTGTACATAACAATCATAAAGCCGTGCTTTAGCATTAAATTAGCGACCAAGTCTTGGGGTGAGACTTATTATAGGGGTCAATAAACATGTCACCAGGAAAACTGCTAATGTGGTTCAATCGAAAATGGAAACAGGCACTCCATGCCACTAAGTGCTGGGTAGTTACTACTGTAAATACCTGGACTTGAGTGATGTATAGCACTGCAATCAAAATAAACGTGCATATATACGGCATGAACGTCTCAGCTTTGAATAACATAAATAGCCTTTTTGCTCTCATTACCACACAATAAAATAAAAAAAAACTTTTTTGGCAATGTAGCCGATTTTACATTTTTAGATTAAAAAAAAAGTTACACTTTCAGACATAATGTGTTGATTATGGTGGTGAGGCAATATGTGCAAATGTAGGTGTGTGCTTGTGTTGTTCGTATGTATGAGACTAAAATAAGATTAATGTATCATCTCATGGTGGTAGGAAAACTTCTGTTCACAAAATACAGTTCAAGCACAGACATTTATTTCAATCTAATTTCATCTCTGCATAGCCTGTGCTCTCAGAGGGAGGCAGCTGAAGACATATGGAAGATTGATGAGCAACCAGATGTCTCCGACGTCTCTTTTGATGTTCAGCGAGGTTGAAAGACACAATTTCTCAGCTATTTGATGTTCAGTTACTTTAAAGTCACCAATTACAATATTTCAAAGCTTCAGTGTTAGGGAACAAGGTCACGTAAATTTCCTGACATAAAACAAACGGTAGCCTCGAGGAGCACCTTTTTGGCTTCAAAGAGGGATCTTACATATCAAGCATCCTGACTTTACGACTCAATTTTACAAAATCAAAAGATGTAAAAAGAATGCAGGGAGATAAGCAAACCACATACAAATCAAATGATTTTATATATCTTATTTCTTCCAGTGATTAGACTCAAGTTGTACAAATGAAAATGCTGCACTTGCTGAAAGTGTAGCATTAGTTAAAAACAGTTTTATCCTATATGCAAAAAGACTGCACTTACCGTCCACGTGACCTGAATGGTTGTGGGACTCAGGACAACAGGGTTGTGCAACCGAACCATGACCTCACCAAGCTCCTTCTGTACGTGCCTATGGTCAACACCCTGAGCTGGAGGACTTATATCTATGAGAAATAGAACAAAAAAATGAGAGGGAGAGTGAGAGTGAGAGTGAGTGGGGAGTTGGCAAAATAAAATGCTGCCAACTCTTTTTCAGTCAGTTCATTCAGTTCCTTACTATAAAGCTTGCTTCATCAAACCAGAAGTGAAATAGGAAAAGAGCGACTGAATAGACCAATCGGTTTTAACAAAGGAGCGTACACTTGGTTATCACGACTCCATTTGAAAAGGAGCAACTTCATCTGCATTAAAATGACCTCATTTTATTTTTTATCGAGGCAGTTGTCTGGTTTGGAGAAAAGAAAGGAGACTTGGGGGGCAAAGTTTGTCAGATGTGTGACTTGTCTACACTTACGGGGGCCTGACTGAACAACCACATCAATGAATGAAGCATGAACGTGCGGCCCCAGACGTATTGGATGAGATGAATGGACACTGTGGCACTATTTTCCAGCTCATTTCACATTTTGCACATGCATGTGTTTCAAGTTACAAGCAATACAAAAATTCTCCAGTGTATGAGGTACTGAGTGTGGTTAAAGTGAGCCACATTTTGAGTTATTTACTGAAATGAAGCAAAAAAAGAAAAAAAAAAACCTTTAAATTACATAAAAAAAAAAAAGCTTCATTCAGACAACTCAGAGTCATGAATCACAGACCACACTAATAGAGCAAGATGGGCAAATCACAGTTAAAAAGAAGTGAAAAATCAATCTGTCATCAATGCATGCCGTTGTCAATAAACACATCTATATGTCATCTCTAGACCTTCACATCAGAATGAGAGAGATATGCAGCAACTCAGATCGACTCCATCTTTTTTGAACACACTCCTGGCGTGTATTTGACAGACCAGGGCCAAAAATGTCTTTATATTTTTTCTGCTCTGGACTTATCATATCAGTGTAATCTGGAGACTGTGGTCTGTCCGGTACCGTAATCAAATCTTCTTTGGGTTTGGAGAGAGTCATTTTCTCCTGTTATGATCATTAACATAGCAGGGATAGCACTAACTCAGTTAGGCCTTCCAAAAGTAGACATGCTTATTTTACATAATTGCTTAAGTGTAGCCTTAATGAGCTGGACTGCGATGGAGAATTTGACCTCTGGAAAGTTCTGCAGTGTTTCAGTACAGCTATTCACTGCAGATTGCTGAGAGGGGCTGATAAGTATCACAATTTGAAGGGGAGCACAGTGACCTTACTCTATCAGTAAAAAACAGAAATCATATTCAGTAGAGAAAGAAAACCGTGCCAACAGGGAAAGTGATTATGACAGGTTCAGAGAGAACTACACATGCATTCAATAAACACTGTCAATAAAAAGAAGTCATTTCACATAAATGTTAGGTAAAGTACCTTGTGTTCTGACAGGCTCCGACATGGGGCTCGGATCACTCAGGCCCTGGCTATTTACTGCTCGGACCATGAACAGGTAGATGGTGTTGGGGCGCAGACCTTTGACAGTAAACTGGGTGGTTTTGATATGATCTGCTACTGTCTGCCAGCTGTTGCTCACTGATTGACTGTAATGGAAGAGAAAAAGGTGATTACGCATTATGTTTCATTGAATTTTTCCCATAACACACATTAAAATGAACACCCAGAGAGAGACTTCCAGGGTCAAGACATGGAGGACAAGCCACGTGCTCTACACCATTGAACATAATATATTTACTTGTACTTGCAATCCATGGTACAAAAAGGTTATCGAGTATTGAGTTTAATGTTACAGGTCAAACAAACCTGAATGCCTCAATGACATAAGACGACACAGGTGATGCTCCAGCCATGCCAGGCTGCCAGGACAAAGACACGCTGTTCTTGGTGACATCGGTGACCTGAGGTTTAGATGGTGGGCCTGGAAGCTCATTCTCGTCATGGTTTTTTATGACCATGACTCCCCCTGATTCTGAAGAGAAAAGCCACTTTCTCTGATGAAAACTGTACTTGACAGGTGGAGTAACATTTTTCTTTCTTTATATACTGTATATAAAATACATTAAATCATAACCACATCTTGTACCTTTGACTTCCAAGAAAGCACTCCAGGATGTTTCACCGCTGGAGCTGGTAGCCACACACGTGTAGATCCCAGAGTCTGAGAGCTGGTGAACAGGAACAGGAGAATACATGTGTATTTATGAAAAAAAAAAAAGACCCACGAGCATTGACACACATAACATAATAACTCCACTAATAACACATTTAGTGGAAAGGCCATTTCATTTCACACATCCTAAGAGCAGCAGCAAAGACTGAATACATGTGATCTTCCTATCGCTGAAATACTGGAAAGTGACGGGGCGACTTCGTGAGCGAGCCTCGCGCAGGCCAAATTGTGTGTCATTTGTGAGGTCATTTGTGAGTGCCTCAAAGTGCTGACGCTAATTTCCTAATGAATTCCATTTTCTAGTCACCACCCTTCCATCACTTCTCTACTCCCCCTCCTTATTTCCCCACTGTCCTGCAGACCACAACAAAGCCAGGCTAATTAATTTAGGGTGGGCTGCTGGAAACCCCCTGGACCGATGACAGCTGGCTTGTCGCTCCATCCCTCTTAGGAACTTTGGTTGTTTGTTGGTTTTTGTCCCTGTGCCTTCCTTCCATTTATTAAATAACATGTCAGTGGTCGGCAGCTTTGTCAAGCGTAATAGATATTCCACTGAGGCCTCCGAGTGGGGAAAAGAAGATGCGAGCCTTTTAAATTTAATCTACTCTAAACGTGTATGTGTGTGTACACGTGTGTATATCTTTAAGTGCATACATGTTTCCACCCTACAGCTGGAGTCCATCCAATCCCACACAGCTGAGCCCGGTAGGAGCTGCCGTGCCACTCAAATAATTTAACAAAAAATCAATGCTGCCTACTCATCTCTTTAAGATATTACGGTACCATGCTCATCCAAGTTGACTTGGAACTCAACATTTCTAACCTCCTATTAGAGAAAGTACGATGGAACGCCACTAAGAGACAGAATTCCAGTGGAGTAAAATAAAATAATGGCGTCTGTTACGATTAGAGTGTCGATTATCCCCATCTATTTTGTTTACATATTCTAAACATATTCTATTGAGAATTAAATTGTGTACCCTTGCCAAAGAGATATCATTTTGTTATGATCTGACTAGTTTTTAGTTAACTTTTGGCGTTGAGCACTGGAACATCTGCATCCGCTGGAACATCAACTAGGAAAATTCCGAGCTATGACTTTAACTGGAATACACTATAAGAACAATGACGTCTTTTACCTTAATGTTTTTGATCTGCAGGCTGCCCAGCTCCTGCAGGGACATGCGTGGGTCCTTCCCCAGCAGACTGACCCCATCCTTCAGCCAGCTGATGGAGGGGATGGGGTCTCCAGATGCCTGGCACTTCAACAGCGCCACGGTGTCCACTCCGAGTGTCTGATTGGATGGGCCTTGGCGAATGATGGGTGGTGGCCTGTCTGTGAGCACTGCGGGACAAAGACAAAAACGTGAACACATCAGTATGAAGTAATATGGATGGTGTCTGACTGTAAAGTTCACCGAGCGACAGCATTGATCATAAAATGCACTGGGGGTGGATGTGGGTTACCTATCATAAAGTAGACTATTTTCTCTGCAGGTCTTGTAATTGCACCACAGAACAATGACCATATCCTGTATTTCCAGGAAACAGGGAAGGAACAGCTGAGTAGTGTTTTCTAGGTTCATTGATGTGGCAGACGGATGCTAAGCAGTTTCCAGTTACTGCCTGGGTAGCCTTATTTTTACACACTACTCTAGACTCTGTGGTGGAGTGTAGCGGTGAGACGCTTGCCTATTCACTCAGTGTGGTTCAGATAAATACTTCATTATGTGCAGTGTGGGGCACAATAAAAGGTGAATGTCAAATGTTACCATTTACATCTTAAACGGGTATCATGAGGTGGTTTCAGAGTGAAGAACAGTACCAAAATCACAACAAGAAATAATCATAGAAAACTACCCTTTTATATTTTGTTCATCTTTCACTTTAGATGAATGCTAACGCCGAGATAAATTCCCTTTACATGAGAAAAATTCATTTGTTATAATGTGCCAAAAAAAAGCCTGTGGGTTCCTTCGATGAAATAGTGGCTATGTCAGAGGTGATCTCAGAGAGAGGTAGCACTCCAACACACAGGCAGCTTATATATTTAGAGTTGAATAATGTGGAGTCCCCCTGGCATCACAGAGCCCACATTAATTAGAAGGTATGGATTAATGATGTCAGACCTGCAGGGGCTAATTACCAAGTCTACCTCAGTAACCTTTCAACACATTATTGCACCCTCGTTTTCACCCCTATTTTCTCTGAAGCGGCGACATCTGACAAAAGGAAGTGAATCCAAGTAATGCACTTTTGCCCACCTCGCTTTGGGTCACCTATGGCAGAAAAGTGAAAAGAATATGCAGAAACCTGATATATTATCTACCATGAGCCAAATATCGTAAATCAATTTCAGTAATTTTACTTCATTATTGTTTTAGTCCTCTGGGGTGCTTATACCACAATCATATGAATCAAAAGTGATACTGCAAATCAGAAATGAAGCCAGGGGATGATTAAAGCACCTGTAACTGGCCAGAGACTCAAGATGCTGTAGTTTATCTCATCTCATAAATGCACCTGGGAAGTTTCCTGTCTGCCACTGTGACTGCATTTTGTCTCACATGCATAGCTTGGGTTAATATTGTGCTTCTACTGTTTGCTGTTAATGGATGTTTTAAGTAAAGTCCATGACTACAGAGCTTTTCTTAATAAGACAGCAAACCATGATTACTTTTGATCATTGTAAGTACAAGCATAAGACACTGCTTGGTCCAGGAATTTGATGTGCCTGATGTATGTGTCGATGGCATGTAGGAGTGACAGAGGAAGAATGCAAGGCTCATCTGAGGCTTTGGGTCTCATGGATCAGGAATTTCTCATTACAGATCTCCTTGAACTCCACAGACTGTTGTAGGGGCTCAGGGCAGTAAATCACATGGAGACTGTGGCAGGTGTGGCCATGACCTCACCCTGGCCCTCATGTACTATTTCCTCTCCTCACTCCTTTTCTTTCAGTCCTGCCTAACACCCGAGAAAAAAAAATCAGATTTAAAGGCAAAAACATGAAGTAAATATATTAAATAAACTGGCTTAATGTTGATTAAACAAAGCATTTGGCTGTAAAATGTAATCTTATATATATCCAGGCAACTGAAGGACATTCCAATTTTGTATGTGCCACACGACCATTCGTGCTTCAGACAAAATATTGAAAAAAAAGTGTCCTTTCATGCTTTTAATCTATCTGCTAGCAGGTACTTCAGCAGGCATATGGATGGCCGTCTATCTTGCCATCACAACAGCTGAGCAGATTAGATGCTCCCACACCTCGCAGGACCACATAATTCATTTTGCAGAGAACCATTGTCACTCACTCACTCAATCATGTCCCCCCTCTTCCTCCATGTCTCTTTCTCTCACTCCCTCCCTCGTACACACACTCTTGCACCTCGCCCACTCACCCAAACGCTGATCATTAAACTTGAAGGAACTCAAGGGCAACGCTTTATTTCCTTTCGCAAAAGGAAAAGTAGAGAATTTTAATTAAATTGTGTCAGGGCAAAATGAAACAAAAAGCCTACTGCAAAAACAGAGTAACTGAAGGTCAGGGGTATGCCGGCATTTCTCAGACCAAAGCTGAATTTATTCTCGGAATAAGAAAAACATAATAATTTGTGCTTGTGTGTATACTTTCAAGGATGTTAAAGACTAAATTCCCATAAAAACTCAGCAAAAGTAAGGCTATTTTGTTTTTTTTCATTGAGGAGAAAATGTCTAGATGCATTTGGGAGTGAATCAAACTTGCACATTGAACATTTGCACCAACTTCACCACATGTGCAGCAGTTCAAAGGACTGTGCCAGTGTTCTGTTGTGTGCTGGCATGGCAAAAAGTTAGGCGTCAGTTTTCCCCTCACCATCTGTGACCTCCAGTTGAGCCTTGGCGAGGATACTGCCTGCAACGGTCAGGGCTTGGCAGATATAGTAACCAGCATCTGCCCGCTGCACAGATGAGATGGTGAGGTCTCCGCTGGGCGACACCGAGAAGCGACTGTTGGGCTGCTGGGGTTGGTTGGGAAAAAGCAAATTCTGCAGGAAGTGGAACAAACAGCCAATTAGTGAGAACATGGAACCAGTACAACCTGGAAAATCACCACCAAACCCACACACATACTGTGCACACACGTACACACGGAGACTCAGACTATCTCGGGCTACAATATGAGCAATTTCATCTATCACTTGGTTAACCAAGCTCACAAACTGCCCGGCATGTATACAGTTTGATGACTTGGTTTCATACTTGAGCCAAGCCAGAGGCTCCACTGTGTTATGAAGGCAACTTTTGCTCTTGTTGGCTTCATGACTACTTTCCTTTCTGCTTCAACTCCACAGCAGTTTTGAGCTGTTCTCTTACCCACAGAGACCACCCCATATGAGTTGAACTTATACTGAACAGAACTGAAGACAGGATAATCAATTCCACATATTCCAGAGTAAATACACAGGATCATACTAATCCCACTAAAAATACATATCTTTTACCATTCAGCCACTCAGTCCCACCTCTTTCTTCTTTGGATCCCTTTTTTTCCCTTAATATCCCAAAAGTTAAGAGTAAATAGATTAGCTGAATTTAATTACACTTAATCACTTAAATGCAACAAATTATGTTGTTTTTTAAAATTAGGCTGTGTGCATCTCCCGCACATAAGAGAGCCACACTCCATTATCCTCAAGTGTGAGTAAAAGGCCTTTCTGTCATTTAATTACTGTAGTGAATTAGCTTTAATTTGTTCTCTTGAAAAATGCCTTCATACCTTTTGTACATCAGTGTGGGTGAGGTAGAGAAAACATCAATAAACACAAGGACAGAGATGAGTGCTGGGGCGGCGAGGACGTGCAACTGCTTGTACAAAAGTGTTTGTAGTGCATTCATTTCAAAAGGCTCATCTTTAATGACAATGTCAGACACACGCTGGATATAAATCTGCCCAAAGTTCCCAAATTACTCAGTGTGACTGAGTCATACTGCACCGCTTTAGGTCACACATCAGTGAGGGGGTGAAGTGGGTGAGTATTACACCAAGTGTTTGTGTGAACATGTAAGCATGTGTCTCACTTCTCTTCACTCTTTAAAAGAGAACTTTGCTGTAATTATTGGCCTGCGAGCTGCGTGTGTGTATCAGTATGTGTGTGTGTGTGTGTTTGAACCTTAGCCAGAGCTGAATCATATCTCTGGCTCATCTACAAGCCCCAACAGGCTCCTAATTGGCACTGTTGTTGAGCATAGTGAGGACACCCAGGTATTTGAATGGGTTATCTGCTTGAGTGAGGGATAGGATCGTTCTTATCAGCGCAGGGTCACGGGAAACCGATTAGCACTTTGCCAGGCACACTGTCGTTTGGCGGCTTCTGAGAACAAAGGTGTATCTGTGTCAGTAGTAAAGATACTGATGACAGATAGTGTAGTTTTTATGTGCTGTGTGTGTGTCTGTATGTGTGTGTAAAGACTCTGCACTCGTACAGCCAACGGAATCCAAACAAAGTGACTATGCACAGTGGGTAATGGAAGCTGCCAACTGATACTCCTATCATGCTGAACAAAAACCCCACTAACATTTGGCTTTTGTCTTCAGTGGGACGGGGTACAATCAGCAACCATTGCCAGGTCAGAGGACTCTCACAGGTGTTTATCAGATCCAGCTCTGATCAGCCGTGCGTTAAAGTTTCTGGAAGTTGGAGGGTAAATATTTTTCCACCCATCTCTGTTGAAGCAGGGCTGGAACATCGCTCAGTCTGCACTGAGTTTGAAAGAGACTTGAAGTAAAAGATGTAAAAGTGTAACCATAGTAACATCGACAAAGGCCTCCATGCGGCTTTCTACTGCTCCCTGTTCTCTGGTGTATTTGTGATATGTACGCCATACGCCAGAAGAAAATCAGAAAGGCAAACTTGTCTCCTTGCAAGGGGAGAGGAGTCAATTGATGAAAACCTGGATATGTGCAGTAATATTGTTGTAAAATGGTATAGAAGAGCATATCATTTTAGAAAAGATTTTTAGGCAGTGTGAGATTGATCTTACCTGACTTCCCTCCTTCTGCCAGAAGACAGCAGGCTGAGGGTTTCCTTTGGTTTCACACGGGAAGGTGGCAGTGCGGCCTTGAGCCACAATTTGGTCCCTTGGGCGGATAACAAACTGGGGCGCAGCTGAAGTCAAAGGGGAAAAGCACCGGTGTTAGTAGGGAAATGGTATGAAGCGAGGCTAAACATCAGGACTGGAGATTATCAGGGGGGTTTCAAGCAAAAAACAAGCAATCTACAACACGGTCAAATCAAAATGGGAGTGCCGTACAGAGCTTCCATGCAGCTTTATATCCGTGGTTCTCTTTCTAAAAGCTCTGAACAGAGGAAGAACACCGATGACTATCATTGCCATGGCAACCAGGTTGGCCATTCATCCAGGTGAGGCTGAGGCTGAATGAATGACAGTCACGTTGGCATTCACACAGGGAAGCGCCTTGGTCACAATGGCACTTAAATCTGAGACAACACAAAGGCACACCCATGCCCTGGAAACATCCAAAACTATGAGCAGATACAGACGTGTAAGGGTTAATCCATGTCTGACTTTTTCATATGTGAGATTTAGTATGCATCAGAATGCATCTCATGTAAAAGTCATGATCTGAAGTGGCTAAGTGCTTCTGATCAAAAGAGAGTGAGAGACAGAAAAGACTATTTCTCTGTTTACAACACTTCAAGCTAACACCTTTCCATCAAAGAGAGAAGAGGCTTGAAAAGCTATCAAACTTTGAAATCGCAGCGTGAAGCTTTCTCAGTCAATATTCACGACTCCATCAGGAGCCAGACCAGTTGTCATGCACTCGCAGTCGGGACAGAGTGAGACATTTGTGATTGACAACTCGACAGATGCAGTTCAATAAAAAAAGAGAGGAATTTAGATTAGATTCAAGTTTTTTTGCCGTCTAGCGTTGCCGCTCTTCATTCCCTGACCATTTCACTGACGGTAGGTTGGGGAGGCAGGATTTCACACCAACTTTAACCTCACATCTCTCCATCAATCATATTTTTCAATTAATAAGAAAAGGCTGATGAATCGAGTGTATACAATGGGAATATATTGCGTTTCTTTGCATATGATGTACTTTATTAATTAGAACCAACGTAATTGATCTCCAATATCAGGTTTTATCCAAAATAATCAAAAACTACAAAAGCTTGCATTTGGCTGACAATCCAGCAATGAAGCAGAGATCATTTGCATCAAAATTTGCATCCTTCACAGTTCATTCTTCACAACCAGTAACCTGGACTGTTACACAGTTGATGAGCAAATCAAAAGTACAGCTGCAGATGTTTACCAAAATTCTCAGCTTCAAAAAAATCATCTGTGAAAATGTCTAAACTTTGACCTGAGGTTAATTACTGCTTGACCCAAGACCTTCACTGGTTTATTCTCTAACTTTACGTTTCAGGCCCATGTTGACATGTGCCATGTTTGCCAAGATAAAACATCAACGACACGTTTATGTGTTAGAGGAGGAGACATGGTTCCTGCAGAGACAATGAAAGTCAACCAGTTAAAGTCTCGGAGTCCCTGCCATAACCTCTGGTAAGTGCAGAAAATGGGAAATTTAGGCAATTTTCTTGAGAAAAAACAATGAAAAAGTTTTGAAATTTCCACCTACTCTTATAATATAACATTATATTCTAACCATTAACATGAATTGTTGCAAAGCAACATCTTGCACTCTTTATGTTTCTTTTGATTTCTTTGTAAGTCCTTTTAGTGACAAGCCAGCTGGTTTCAGTAAGGCCAAACTCTTCCCATTTGGCTGGTTTCTCCATGTAATCCCTTTCTGGGGGGTGTGTATTTGTCAAAGATACACACAGTTGGGAATGGTACAGATGGCTACAGATTTACTGCCTTCCCGTTTGGCCTTCTGCAGCTTGGATATCTTGTGGCTCTCACAATGCTGGGCCTGATACAGAGCTACTAAATCATGCTCTGGCAAGGACTCAGTTCCCTCCCTTCACTTCCTCTGCTCTGCTCCAGCCCACATACCGCCATACTAACTACTCACTAAAAATATGGTTTAACACCTCACAGACTGCGCCATCACCGAAATGCCCGACCTTGTCCTTGATCACAGCCTTTATCAGTGTTTCCTGCTTTCCATTTTCATAGGCTCTTGTTACACTTAGACACATTTATAGAATATAAATAGACTTTATTTCACTTATTTCTATATTTACACTAGTGTCCAAGTATTGTCAAACAGAAGTTAATGTTTTTGACGTTTATACGTGTTTTGCTTGTATGGATGACTGTTTAAAGCTGGCTGCCAAAAAACAAAAATGTGTTTTTTCATCAGACTTAATAAAAGAAAGAAGTCTGTTAGTGAATCATCTTTATTGTAGCCAACAACTTGTCGTCAGTGGAAGCTGTTTGTAACTGAGATACTCTAAGTTAAAAACAAAAAGAATTGCTCTGGACTCTTTGAACCAACAGGTCAATACATAAACTCACAGTTTGCATCGAAGTATCTTTCAGCAAAAACTTAGCTTTACTAGTGGCCTGAGATTCATCTCGGTTTATTCAATACCTGTGGCACTACTTTCAAAAAAGCATGAAGGAAAAAGGAAAATAAATGAAACACTTCTGGGGAATGTGAAGGGGATGGACCTAAAGAAGGAGTGGGAGGCCCACAGAGAAATATAGATCAAAAACTCAGACAAATCAAGAGGAAGTCAGTGTGTGACAGTTTCACAGCTTGGCTCTGGGCTACCTCACACTGGCCCTGTTTTGATTCAGAGACCATTAATGACATGTGAGAGGCTTCTTCCTGTCCCCACCTAAGGAAACACATGATCAGGTGTCCATATTTAATTCATGACAAGTCACATCTGCCTGGTCTGGAGAGGGCTCAGCATAAAACAGCAGTCAGGGTGAAGAGAACAAATGTACAGGGAGGCAGACATCCATTCAGCAGACCCGGGCACACAAACTTAGAAGCCTCCTCCTTTAAAATCCCACGTTCAATCATATTTTATTCAGAAGTCGACAGCAATTACTGCCTCTTCCCACAGGCAGAATGAATGTGTAATTTCCTCCATCTTTCTGAGAGCTGACAGTTTGACAATCATAGAACAGCCACTGCTGTTTTGGCAACCAAAGTCTAGCCATTGAGGCAGTGTCTGGGTTTTTCTGCCAGTCTTGACACACACTTCTGCCATTATTCCCCTCTCTTTTCTTTGTCCTGACGCCTGCTTCTAGCTCCTGCATTCCATCTGTTTCTGCCCTCAGACAGCACACCTTTCTTTCCAGGTGCCCATGTTCGATCACGTCCTCGAACAATTCAACATCTTAAGTGTATCAAATTTAGCTCTGCCCTGACCTTTTTCCAATCTGTGGGGAAATAAAATGAGAGTCCTGGTTTTGTGTCGTGGGGCTCAGAGAGAAAGAAGCTCGTCCAAAACAAACAGATCTCAGCTTTGTGTTCCAAAGATCCACAGATGGCCTCAAGACTTGCAAGTTAAACACGTCCTGTACCATATGAGATGACAATGTCTGGGACTATTAGACTGCCAGCCCACTCTGTCTTTGTGAAGGACAGGATCTTTCATCTATAGAGGCTTGAATTAAGAGTGACACTAGTAACAGAAACTTTAAATTACTACACTTGATGCCGTTGAAACCTTCAGCAGTACCATCAACTGTCAGGTTAGATCAAGTGTAAAAATACAAACCTACAAAAAAGAATGTGCACTAACTAATGCCTTCTTTACTTTTAAATACATTCTTATGGAGCCAATTCTATATACTATATATTAATTGACTCAGTTCAAAACAAATATTAAAAAAAAACTTGGAAGGCATATGAAAATAAAGCATCCCCTTGGAGCTTTAAGATAAGTGCAGCTGGCTGCACTGATTGGCATCAGTATGTCTCGAATTCAGTTGACCTGGTCTATTAGGCCGTTAGTGTTTTCCATGTTAGTGATCCAGGTAGAGCTTTAAAATCTACTCTATTTAACTATCTGCAAATAATAACACTGAGGCTACACAATGTGATGTAACACATGTGTTAGTTAAATACAGTTATGTTAAAGCAATGGCAATTGATTGATTGTCAGGCAGTCAAATGCAGTAGTGAGTATGGAGAGGGCATGCAGAATGGAATCAAATCAGAAGGATGGGTACTTACCGACAGGGCGAGCTGGAGACACAACAATGGAGGAGTGGATACACAAAAGGAGCAAATTAAGACACACAAACATATAAAACAAGAGAAGAGGAACAAAACAAATAATAAAATAAGACAAAACGAAATCAAAGTCAGAATGAATGACATGTTGTGTAGGGCCAACACATTTCAGCCCAGGGTAAGCATGACAGAGAGGATCCAGTAGCTTTTTGGTGCTAGACAGATTTATTAATTAGCTCAAAGCTTCTGTTTCTTGAGGGCAGTCTGGTGTGAGCGCCCCCCTGTGGTCAGTCATATTCAACTGAATTCAAATACCTGCAGGGGCAGCCAATGCTACTTGTCAGAGACACATTTACCACTGGATCTTCGCTGTCTGCATTAATGAAATCTATAATTCTACGTGCTGATGGACAGAGCAGAAAAAAAAGGAGAGCAAGAGGAAGAAAGAGCATTTTGAAGACTAAGTGAAGACAGCATGTGGGTTACAGGCTGCTGTATTTCCAAATTCCATCCAAAAGAGCTGTTGCAGGTAGTGGTTCCCCAGTGTTTCCTCTGTGTTACTGTATGTTTCCTCACTGTCAAGGAAAACACTAAGATGCTACTTCCAAAAAGGTTAAAAAAAAAACAACCCAGACCTTGTTTTACCCCTCTGTGGCCCCCTGTGTCTCCCTAAAGCGCTACACAGAGACCTTAAACACTTGGGTTTAATGGGAAGACGAGTGGTGAAAAGAGGAAAAAATCATGGTTAAAATGTTTTTATTAACCTTGTAAACCCCAGGTGTGGGACTGGCGGTGTGCACCAGTAATCTGTGAAATGGCTTTGCTGACTGGGTGGTTACATCATGGAGGGTGTAGCGTGGCTAGCAGACCACCACGACGAGGGGGAGGGTGGCAGAGAGTGTCGACGCCGCACTTGGAAATGTAAATAATTAAAGAGATTCATAGACCGTCTACATCTCTCTTGGCTGAAGGAGTCAGCATTCTGGATTACCGTTCGTGTAAAGGGGACCCTATGGAGTAAACTGCCAATCTAAACTTTGTTATGGTGTACAAGTCGGACGACCTTGGTGGTGCAGGGCCTTCTCTAAGTGTTGTTATGTACAAGCTAATGTGAAAACACAAAAAAGCACAAAGGTGTGTCATACCTCTGACTGTGAGCGTGGCGGAGGCCTCCAGCTTGCCCACGCGGTTTTCTGCCACACAGGTGAATGTGCCCTCGTCGTTCACAGAAGCCTTCTTCACTCTCAGCACATAGTCCTCCTTGTCGTACTTGATCTCATACCTGTAAACAAAGATGTCACATCGTGAAATTGAAGTTGCCTGTTCAGCATTAAATGCAAATACCATAAATTCAGAGAAAATATTAACCCTGTGATAAATAAGACGTGCTACAGTATTTCACCCGTGCCTGTAGAGCGTTCTGGCAGTAGCTGTGGAAAGTGTATTTCCTCTCGGAGAGGTACAAAGAAGCACCACTGTTCATTCTGACAAATGGAGATTGCGGGGAAGAGGATCAATTATTCAACAATGACACACAGTACACAGGGAGGTGTGCGTTCAATTGGAACCCTCAAAACTTGTTTAATATTCATGAGATGTTTCTCTCTCTGAGTTTGTGGATGCTTCCTGAGCTTTTGTGTGTGTGTGTGTGTGTGTGTGTGTGCGTGCGTGCGTTTGTAACTTCACCATTGTGCGGCGACTGCACGTGCATGAACATACAGTTTCAATAAATCTCAACAGAACTACAGCTTGTTATTGGAAAGCAGCTGACTGAATCAATACAGCGACCATACTGAGGCAAAGTTGGCCCACTGCAGCAGTCAAATGTTTGCTTTTTTTGTGTGTTTGCAGATGGTAGTAGGTGTGCTTAGACCTGTATGAATTGTATGTCAGTTGACAGGGGATGATGCTGGTCCTGTTTGTTTTTCCAGTCTGTAATTGAAGGGGGTGCTGGCCTGGCAGTGTGTGAGGAGCGTGCCGGCAGGGGTGGTGCGCCTTAGTGATGGTGGTCTGTCAGTCTGACAACCTTCTGCTGTCTTCAGTGTGTCACTCACAGGCATTGAGAACAGAGCTGAGATGAACAGATAAAGGGCCACTCTACAAGAGCTTGGCACTATACTTGCCCATTTAAAGCCCCCATGTATAATCTGTACGTGATTATAGAATATTCTGAATTACTAGTTTGAAAAGAGTTTTGAGTTCGGCGACCCAGCTGAAATTGATGCAGTGTGTGTGTTGCTTTCAGCATTTAAATCAGTGCACTGCAGGCTGACATGGTGTCTTTTTGATACCACGTCCCAAGAGTCATCTTTAAAGGCCATGCCTGCCATTATATTATCCTTTTATTATATCATATACCCCTGTTACATAAAACTCCAAACTTGCAGTCCAACAACTATTAAAAACACATAAAAATACCAGGAGCAGTGATGTCTGCACAACACTGAGCGACCCCTCCTGAGATCGAACATGCAGTCAGAGTTGTTTTTGAACAAACTGCGCTGGTCATGTTCGCTGTAATGAAGAAATATGCCACCAAGAGCAGCAACACGACTCTTTTATGTGTTTTTAATGGCTTTTGGATGACAATGCAGCTCCATGGCACGGAGGAAAAAGCTGTAATAGTCGTTGGAGCAGGAACAGTCACTTTTGCTTTTGGCCTCTTTAGGGAGATTGTTAAAAGTTAATACACAATAGTGCACAGTATGAAGGTGGATAACTGTTTGTTCTTGATAATATATTGGACAATTAATGTTGCACCAAACTATGATTTACAGCCACAGTTTTTGATGTGACTTTAAAGTAACAGTATGCTATGGTTAATTTCCCTCAGGGTGGGAAAGACCCCTCTACTCGGCCATCAGGTGTACTGATGGCTGCTTGCCACCGGCAGCTGCAAAACTAATCTGTCCCGTCTATCCATGTTTTATTTTTTTCGCTTGCTGTTATGACATTTCCTCAGCGAGCATTCAAAGGCAGCTTTATTGAAGCACATTCCTCAACTTTGACTGCCAGTTCCTCCTCTCCACACAGGTACTTAAGGAGCCATAATGATTATTTGACTGAGTCATGACTGAATGCTTTGTTCTTCTGAGAGGGGATGTACAGTTCAGGTAATGTGGGGGACGTGAATAAAGCATTTATTGTTGAAACTGAGTGAGCGGCATCCAAAGGAATGAGACAGCACCTTTTGGGACATGCCTGTCGTCAGTTGAAAAACAAACAGGCTAATAGAGAAAGAATCCTCCCGTACTCTGCCCTCCGGCTATGATGGGTAGCTCAACATGAACTCCTGACTTGTAAGAGGAGGTGGAGTTGAGCAAAACAGTGGCAAAGACAAGTTAGGGCTTAGGGAAAAACACAGTGACTCCTGAACAAACCATGATGAGAGCAAGTAAACAAATGGCTTTTCCCCAGGACTCTCAATCAACCTGAGAGGTAGAGGAAAGGCAGTTTTTCACTGAAGAAGTTGGTTGCTACAGCCCTACATTACATTTACCTATTTCACTTTGTATTGGGTAAAATTAACCATACATGAAGTCTTTCTCAAGAGTTCTTTTTTCAATGAGATACAGAGGCAGAAAACAGATGATCTGCATCAGTCTTTACATTGCTATTAAGTAAAAACAAGACTGAAACTCCACACTAGTAGATGCTGCACATCAACATGCTAACATGCTCACAATGTCAATGCGATTATGCTGATGATGAGCTGGTATAAGTTTTTCCATGCTTATCGTATTACTGAGTCAAGCATGTTAGCATGTTAACATTTGCTCACTTGCACTGAACACTTAAGTATTTAGCCATAAAGAAAAGCATTGGAATGGACTGAAATTTTTTTTGACCAGATCTTGGCAATTCATGAAAAGTTAAGGCTGAACCAAAGTCAACAGAATTCATCTTCTAGGAACCATGAACCGAGAAGATTCTTAAATAATTCAACTTTTCATGCAGGTTCCCGCAGCCTGAAATCGCGATGGTCGAGGCCTTGCCATGTGGATAACCCACGTATGCACCTACTGGACACAACATGCTAATTGTTCTAGGTCCCGTCTCCATCAGTCTCTCAAACAGAACCTCAGGCTGGTCCATGACTTCTTCGTGGGAAACATGAGCCCAATCAATCTGTAATCAACTTCCTATATGGAATCAGCCTAGATGACAAGATGAGTGGAAATACTCAGGGATAAGAGGTAGTTGTGGCCCCACACACATGTAAGTACACACAGAAAGGGAACAGTAGCTCTTTATTGAGACTGGATTGGGGTAGAGCTCTGTTCTCTATTAGAGGAGGAATGTAATTGCACATGTAGAAGGGCTGTGGAAAGGATAGGAGAGCCAAGCTCACCCCACTGGACCCTCCCTCCTTTTAGGCTAGAGAAAGCACACTCTACATACACACTCTCACCCACACTCACACGGAGAACAGAGTATACAATCACCCAACACATATCCACACATGTGCAGAGTCATTTGCTCGTGTGGGGAGATGAGGAGTGATGGGAATGTAAGCAAATGCCAAGACAAAGCAGCATTTTTCGGGGTCGTCAACTTGATATGTGTGCTGCACGAAGACGGCTGTGCAGAGATGAAAACTTTATTGGACGCACTTTCAAAGCATTACATCTGAGAAAATGCTCCAGATCATCTCAGTGGATTTGCTTTGAAACTGTCTGTCAGGAACACAGTCACCCGTGTTCCACCTTTAGACGTTGCCAACTCGCTCACATCAAGAGAATCTTATCTGTGGGCTGGGTGGACGACTGAATGTGTGTGTACAGTTATCCACAAATGACTCAACCTGAGAGGATCTTATCGGCATCGCCTCTGTGTGTACATGTGAATAGGGCCGGTGCTCGGCAGAAGGGTTGTGTGCCAACTCTGAGCTAATTCCAGCCTGCTCTCTGGCCTGACTGCTCTGACACAAAGTCCCCTCTCTGCTCCATTTCATTCTGACACTCTGATCCAGTTTCACACCATCTGACTGCTACTTTACCCCATCCTGATCAAAAGAACTGGAGTCTACCTGTCCAGGGCTTGTCACCCATGAGGGGGAATCAATTAACTGCTATCGCTTCTCATCTTGCTTCTTTAAGGACCTTAGCCAGAACTACGCTCCTTCTTGGCACCTCTCAGGCCTGAGCAGGGTCAGTACCTTCAACTGACATTCATCACTTTATCCCACATTAATCAAAGATCCATTTGGCATGACTTCAGCCCTTATGGTAAGGCTAGGGGTTTGTGGGAGGCAAACTCATCCTAAAATTGTCTTTGAAAGAGATATGTCTCTTCAGTGCCACAGTAACAGTGGCAGCAGTGCAGCCTTTACTTAGTGGAAGTGGTTTGGAGCAGACTACATGCTTGTACTGGAAAATCGTTGCAGACAGAGAAAGCTCATAGTTAAGTTAGGCCTATAGACCAATGCCTGGAGGCCAGTCTTACATTTTCTCTTTTTGTGAGTGTGTGCGGATTAAATGATGCACAAACAAGAAACTGAGGAAGTCAGACATGTATCCTCTGTGCTGAGGTATTCACTTGTGCTTTCTAGCAGTAGAGAGGTATTTTTCATTATTCATGAAGACAACTGAAAAGCACTGATACATAATGACTGATCAGTTGCACATGCTCTTAATTAATGCACCACTATATTTTCTATATTCTGAATTATTAAGAGTGAATTATTATTGTATTCACCAACACAGTCAGTGTCAATAAACCTTAAATATTGAATACCTACCTGATCATCCTACTGCCGTTCCACTCACCAACCTCCTCATAAATACCAGATGTATCCACTTATATATCAGGGGAAGTAATGGAGACAGGAACCATAGCCTGCCGTATTTTCATTCTGCTGAGTTGCGGAGGTGGGAAATCACTGAAACTGGATGGTCAGCATAACACAGACGCTCCTGTCACACTAGCTTTAACAGCTCTCTCAAATAGAATGACCCACACACCTCTATCATACACAAACCCACACCAGCGCACATACACGCACGCACACACACACATGCACAGACCACAGAGGGATTGAGTCAGAAAGAAAGGCTATTTCTGCTGAATGTTGCAGCGGCTGGCGCTGTGGAGGTCAACGGGGACGAGGGGCTTGAATACAGATAGACTACAAGACCAAAGGGGCTCTGATAAGGCACAGGAAAGGGCACGAGGGTCCAGAGCAAATGAGGAGGGAGAGGAGGGAGAGATGTGGGCCACACACTGAGCTGGTAGGCAATGGAAGTTAACACACACTGCCCAAGTCGTTTTAACTGGGAATCATGGACTATGGCAGAAACTCTTTCATTTGGAGACACAAAGCTCTCTGATGTGTTAGCAGCTACTGTGAGCTTTCCACTAGATTCTGCGGAGATGCTTGACAGACGGATATTAATCTGATACTGATATTAATCCAAATGAAGACAGTCTAACAATTAGTAATTGGCCTGTTTATGCATTTCTAAATGTGGGGCATGCTTCATAATGGAATGAAATTGTATATATTTTTCACTGTACGTACGGCTTAAAATGAACTCCAGAGTTTTTTCATGGTATTTTAAGACACACAATCCAGCAGCTTGATGACACATGCCAAAGATTTTCCCCTGGGAAGACACTACTCTACCATCTGAATCCAATCACATGTAGAAAGGCAAAAAGAATGAGCCCCATTCAAACCAGACTTATTTCTCTAGGGGAGGTTGAGTGATTTTAATATAACATGTGCTGGTCAGTGATTTTAATCCTGTCTGGAGCAGATATGTGAATTCTCTCCTCCTACGCTGGTGATAATTAAAGCCCCAACAAACCACTGTTTTTCAGCACACTTATTGGACCTTTTATAATATAAGTTGTGCCCTGACACATTTTAGAGTTTCATTAGCTCAGCACACAATTAAGAGTTTGGTCTGACAATGGAAGAAAGAGAAACGTTTTATCCTGACCTGATGCTAACATAAAGTCCTATTTGGGAGCACAGATGATGAAGAAAAAAAAGAAAAGCCATTATGAGGATAAGAACCCGCAAGCTCAACAAATGGCCTGATCTAATTTCAGCTACAGGTAATTATTCTGTCTTGGCTGGTCTGCCTTCCTATAAGTAATTTTATGTGTGGTGGGTTACATGTATTTAACATCATCACTTCACAGACTCCAGTCCTCTCCTTACTGTAAAGATATAATATGAATTCAGAAAGAACCATTTGATAATCCTTATGTTATTTGTCTCTTAAAGAACCACATCCTGTAATTTGGCACTGAGTCAAATAAAATCCAGAACGAGACTGGTCCCTCCCCCTGGAATATTAATCCTGTCCGAACAGGGTTTATGTGGATTTTTCTGTGGATAGCTACACGGTTGTAGCACAAATAAGATTTATGCTAACGTACTAAGCACTTATTGGGCTGTGCTCCGTTGCATGCAAACAGAATGACAGTGCTTCGAGCAAAGAGTGATGTAAACAATTTAACCTAAATCTTTTCTTAATGAGAATAAGATCCATGCAAATGTTCTTTTAACACACAACAAAACAGTGGTTGAAAGAACATTTAGTGAAGAACTGTGCTCAACTACAATTATGAGGTACTTCTACTTTAAATTTCCATTTAATGCTACTTTAAACTTCTACCCCATGTACAGAGGCAAATCTTATTTGCTTTAATTTTTACTGCAGTACATTTATTTAAATCTAGTAACTAGTTACTCTGCAGATTTATGAAACATAATCAACGTACAAATTAAAATGAATTGTTATAGATTAAGATCAAACTCTATTGACCCATGAGGGGAAACTCACAAACTACCCAGTTATATACTATATGAATGAGTTAAACTACCTTTACAAGCATCAACAATAATGAGAAAAAACACATGAATGCAGTAAAGGTTACAAACAATGCCATTCTGAATAATGGGTACTTTCACTTTTTGTAAAGGTTTTGGTTTATTTTATTTTTTGGTTAAGTATATTTTGATGCTTAAACTTCTTATTTAACAAAAAATTGAAGCGCATTACTTTAACTTCTAATAGAGTACTTCCTACACTGTGGCGTAATTTCTTCTTAACTGCAACATCTGAGTACTACTTCCATCTTTGCAAGGAAACATCTGAATTCCTGTCATAATTAATGCACCTGTTCTTCCTTGACATTTTCAACTATTTACTCTGACAGGTGCCAGACTGTTATTTCAACAGTTTCACAGGAGCACGTATTGGAATTTCTCATCATCATTTATAATGAAAAACATAGATCTCACCTGTTTTATCACATCACAGTACTAAAGCTTGTTGAAAACTGTCCTCGAGTAAATCAGCTTGTTTGCTGATTTTAATTTAGTTTTTTCCAAACACAGTAAAACACACAGGGGTAAAAGAGCAGCACTATTGTCTTTGTCCTCTAATTGAAACCATTCTCTTGCTGTCTCTATCTCCTCCTCTATCCCACAGAGACTGAAGCCAGTGCCATCCTGGCATACTTTATGTCTATGTGCCAGTGTGTGTTTGCCTGGGAGGCTGCTGGAGCCACTGAGCACATTAAAGACCTGTTTACTCAGCTGAGGCTCCATTTCCCTTCTTGCTAGTCTAAAAGTTGCACACACAAACAGAGGCACGGACAAAGTGTGTAAAGGGACCAGCAAAGACAAGTTAAAACAATTTGACGGTAAAGAAGGAGCGGCCTTACTAAGTCTCTCTATTTCTACAGCTTATCATAATAATAAGGGCAGTGTAACCTTTTCAGATAAAGCGCAAACAAAGACCCCTCCCCACTGAATACAGAAGGGCTTGATCTTTTATTCCTATGGTGAAGACCACTACAGATACGGCTACACACGCCCAGAGTGTAATGACACAATAGCTGTGCTACAGTAGCTGCTTTCATTTCTTCTTCAGAGCACTTTCCAGTTATTGGACTGGAAACTATTCTTTCGTGGGATTTTGAACAATTCTTCTGTCAGTCAGAAAGGCGGCGTGTTTGATGTTTATTAAGTGAGGATAAACAGTGGAGGAAGCAGAAAAAGTTTGTCACTGAACAATAAAAAGAGTCTTCTTTTTGGCACGCAACAAAGGAAGCAGAAAATGTCAGAATTAGAATATCTCAGTCTTCATGCTTGCTTTCTGCTACAAAGCTAAACTGGAGAATTAAATATAGCAAGGGAAAACAAAAGCCCTCACAGTGTAATTAGACACACTGCAATATTTATTGCTTATTAATTTTGGCAGCGTCTTTTAAGGTGTTCTCTTCTTTTTTTCCATCTCCGAATAAGGCCAAACTTCAAAGGGACGGTACAGTTAGCAAGGACACGGGCACATGACACTCATCCTACTCCGTTATAAATCTGTTAATTAGTGTACAAAACGAACTCATTTCCAGAGCCAACTCCCTATCAAAGACACGAGTGAAATACTTTTATGTGTTTGCTTTGGCACAGAGCTCTCGTCCCACTGCCCAGTGAACCAAATCCTTATCAGACACAAACAACCCGCCCACGCTCAGCTCTGCAGCTAGCCTTGAGAGATGTCAGGTCCACTGAGCGTGTATGTTTTATGAGGTGATCCAAGCAGTCTGTGACTGACTTGATGGCTGAGGACATACCGTTGGTCTCTTTAAAGTCCACACACACTGACCAAGCTGTTGACTGTGAGTCACAGTGAAGCAACAGGCCAATACACAGGACCCAGCAAGAACAGTATCACTACATCATCAGTGGCTTTTCACAGGAAGTGAGACACGATATAGTGTGCAATGGTATTTCTCAGTAGATCAGTACAGACTTCTATTCTTTCATCAGTTTCTGTTTTTGAAACTGTGAGTCACTGAGTGTGTCAGCGAGGTTACATAGAATGAATAGGTTTAAATGTGTAAGGGAGAGAGTTGTTATCTTCCAGGTTTCTGAGGTGTCCGTGCCAAGATTTCACCTGAACAGCTGCACCTGTACACAGACACTTGATGGCCACGTCAGCTGCTATACTCTGCCTCCTCCTATATCCTGTCATTCTATCTGTCTCTACCTGTCTGCTCTTCAATGTGCCAGATTTTTTTTTTTTTTCTGCTTGTCTCATTGTCTACTTTTCAGGCTTCCTGCCCACCTACCTGTCACTCAGTTTTAATTGTCTGGCTCAATATCTGTTTGTCTTCATGCAGAGCCCTTCCTTGACATGAGACACAGTCTGCCCCTGTTATGGCTGTGGGAGCTGTCTTTTGGGGCACCAAAGGGTAGAGCCATTTTATCATGAATGTGTAATGTGCATTGTGTACAGCCTAATGGAGCCATTTAATGCCCCCTGGCAGCCAAGCCAGGTGATAGCTGGCAGTGCGAGTTATCATTAGTTTGAAACAGTCACTCAGACTGACATCATCGCCTCCACAGCTCCTTCGTATTAAGTGCAGCCTGTCACATCAGTGCTAGACACACACACACACACACACACACACACACACACACACACACACACACACACACACACACACGCACACACGCACACACGCACACCCACACAGGTATGCAAAACTAACACAGGCTCAAAACTGGTTGTTCATATACTGTAACAGAGGAAGAGTGAAGCATCCTATCTGCAGAAACTTTTCACCCTTGAAACAAAGCCTTATTTTTAGAATATGCTATAGATGTACATACCTCCCACGAGGAACATCAATGTCATCTTTCCTCCAGCGAACATTTGGCTGAGGGTCCCCTTGTACCTGGCAGCGAAACTCAATGGTCTCCTCTTCCAGGACCACCTGGTTAATGGGCCTCCGGAGGAAGGTTGGTCGCTCTGTGGAATGGGCACAGGGGATAGAAATAGATAACTTCATAATGTCAAACAGTGGGTCTTTGTCAATGTGGGAAGATACACTGGACGTCCACATTGGCTTCTTCCTGAAGAACGATCCCCTCTGTCGAATCATAATCTTTTCTTTTCCCTCCATCATTTTATGGACAAAGCATGATCATCAGGAGTGTTAATGTTTCATGAGAACTGGGGAAATGAAGCTCACCAAACACTGTGACTTGTGCTGTCTCGCTGTCCCTCTCTCCAACCATGTTGGTACCCACACAGATGTACATGCCAGCATCGCTCTTCCTTGTGTTGGAGATCATAAGCTTCCCTCCTCGAATCTGAAGGAAAAAAAAGAAGAAATTCTCTTGAAAACACAGATTAAAACATTTCAGTTTATTTCCACTTTCTCCAAGTTTTCATTGCAGTCCTTGTCAAACAATTTTAACTCACACTTGCAGCAACAAAAGAAACAATACCATCCCTGGTAAAACAGACTGTAACAGCACTCACGGTGATCCTGTCATCCTTGTCGTCAATTCGCACTTTGTCTTTCTTCCAGTAGATGGTGGGTTCAGGATGGCCTCTGGGAGGAACACACTCAAGGATCGCCGGCTCTCCTGCTGCCACCACCACGTCTGTAGGGTTTTGTCTGAAGTCATCTCGCAGCACTGAGGGGGGAAAATGGAGGAAACGGTTCAGAAAGAGTGCAGCTGTGTCGCATGCAGCTGAATTTAAATACCATAATATCAAAGTTCACCATTTTCACCATCTTCCTATGCATTAAGTTGGGTGCAAGACACAGACTGCGAATGTATTCGGCTTTCATGGCGCTTTTTTAAATGGGATGTGCAGCTCCATCTGACAAGGCAAGCACAAGTGAAAGCTAATTGGAGCTAATGGAGGTCCCTGTGGAGGTAGCAGAACAAACAGAGACAGAATGCCCTGAAGCCTGGTGTCACTCACATGTGAGAGCTCACAGGGGTGCAACACTGCTTCACTTCTCTTGAAATATACGCAAACACACACTTACACACACACACACACACACACACACACACAGAAAAAAAAAACAGTGGGTGGTCTGATGAACAACTGTGGCCTTGTATCTAATCACCCTCAGGTAGGCCTTTCATCACATAGATAGCCTCTCACCCTGCACAGCGTTTGGTGAAACACACAACATCAGCTCATTATCATTACACAAGAGGCCGTCACACATATGAGATCATAAATGTGGAAGCACAGATGTACACACACATACTAAAATAACCATAAGACATTCAATTCTTAGTCAATTGTGTATTCAGCACAGGACACAACTCGACCACCAGTGATTGAACATACATAACAGACATGTTTAAAGGTACAAACTGGATGTTGCTCTGGCTCTCTCCTGCTGTGTGCACTCAAACAGATCTTTCGTCATTTGATCTACAATAAATCTAATCCGTGGAGCAGCACTTTAGGAATTTCAGCTTGAGCAGTGTCCATCCAGCGAGGGACACATGATTTCTCTGAAGGATAAAAGGCTGGAGCTCATTGGAGGATGTTTGAAGATGCTTGAGGAGGGCTAAATTAAGGGCAGCACCACAGGTCCTTATGTAAATTCCACACGGCACTGGGGGACAATGGCGGGGAGGGCTGGGATTATAAGAGGGGATAACTGGTCCCTGTGCTCGAGGCTTCTCTCATCTCTTCATTCACTCTTCTTACCCTCTCTACAGAAAACTGTGCTGCCATTGTCTTCTTATTTATTTATTTAGACCAAGGGGAAGCCAGGCGGAGGAAAAGAGGAAGCTTTCAACCCAATTACCCTGGGGATGCATGGGGTACAGAGTGGGACTTCGGTGTGACATGAATTCAAATGAAACCTTTACACAGGGGTAACGGGAGAGAATACAGAATAGGTAGACATAGAGGTTTTCTCTCTCGTGCGGTGCTGCCCTCTAATCTAAAGAGCTAAGGTAATTAGCCAGCTCCAGAGTGGTCGACCCCCTGGCCAGGGTGGGCATAACAGCCACCACCACCACTGGGCTCAGAGTATTTGCATTACAAACAGAAGCCCTGCTGTTTTAAAATGGTTTGGACCATACACTGCCTGTTGTTTTTCAAGATCACGTTGGATTTAATTGCTCCGTTCCATTTATTGCCAGCACCCATGGGATTTTTGTCAGAATCAATTTCCTTTGAAACAGAACAGTGACAAAAGAAACACACATTAGGTGCATCATTAGGGCGCTTGTGTCGCGCTGTCTAATCTAATCTAACACTGCACAGTATGTCACAGTAAATGCACCCTTACCCTGCAATCTAAATACACGCATGAAACAGAAAAATAAAAACAGAGCAGCTACACACTCCATATAATACACACACTTGTTGAGGACAGGATAAACACAGCGCAACAAACAACCCCAGTCAAACAAACCGATGAAACTGGTGAAGGGATTATATCCTGTGTGTTAGTTCAGGGCTTGTTAAATCCAAGACAACTATCAGTACAGATACATTTGGTAAGTAAACGTGCGCACGTCCAATCCAAATATGCTTTAGTACGCCATCTAATCCGAACTACAAGGCCACAGTCAGCAAGGTCAACCTCCTACGGTTAGAGCACACACACAACTCAAATATTCATCACCTCAGTGTAACATTTGCCTTGCTTCATTACAGTATGAGCATGTTTCCCTCCCAATTTTGCCTGCAGGCGCCTCGATGGGTTGAACTACACTATGTTGGGGATCATAAAGCAAGTGAATGCTTTTATATTAGAACCGTAACATGACTTCTTTTCTCTGTTAATCTATGTGAGGTGCATCTGATATGTGCGTATCATTAAGCTGGTCTGTGTATTTGCGGCTGAACTCTAAGGGCCCTGTAGGCATTCAGGCCCGAATCAGCCAACAGACGTAAGGTAATTGCCTTTCTATCCCCCTGAAACACTCGACTCTTCTTCCACTGAAAACATCTCACCTCCCATGGAGTTCCAGCAGCCCCCAAACTCTGCTTCCTTGCTCACTTGCTTATAAATATTTATATATTTTTACATTTACACCCCTCAGTTGGCAAGTGCTACATCTGTCAATCCGGCTGCAGGCTAAAAAGAACCCATATCTGAATAATATTAATCTGCTTTTGCCTCGCATATTTTATTTATCTATTTATTTCCCAAATATCAGTGGGGTGGGCTGATTCGGATGAAGGAGCATCAGGCAGGGGGCAAAGCATGGCAAATTTGCAGCTCTTTCAGCTGGCACAGTTTCAACACCTCCAACTTAAAGGGGGGGGAGTCAGGTTGCAACTTGCGCTGTGAAACAGCCAAGGGGTTGCGAGTGGAGGTCTCTGCCAAAATAAAACACAAAGGAGACACCCACACAGAAACTTTGTAAACCAGATTGTCGTACATTGCTGGGGGAGGCCTGTGCCAGCAACCATTAGGGAGGTCCACCTGTGTGTGTGTGTGTGTGTGTGTGTGTGTGTTGTCCTTAGCGGAGATAGACTCAGTACACATAAAATCATTCCGACGCAGATACATGACAGCACAACCACCCGGCATCATAGCACAGAGGTGGCAGGGCAAGGACGGGATGAGGAGAGATATTTTGTACGGAGCACCCTCTTCTCCCACCCAAGATATTACTCACTGGAGGGTGACACTGGTTGTCGGTAAGATTAGTGGGGAGCCTTGACTGAAGCGTCCAGCCTGCATACTGAGATAAGTGCTGACAAATGCATTCACCTGCAGGAGCGCACCTAGCTTTGGTTCACAAAGGTTGAGCTTGCTGCCACAACACCACAGACTGATGTCTAGAACCTAATTTTTTTTCTCTCCGTTCTGACATTCACATCACTTTGATAGACATTCACCACACACACACAAACCTTTACACAACCCTGACAAACTGTGAAACATTTCTTAAAAGCTTCAGGGCTTGGTATCTTTTTGTAATATGTGTGAATGTTTGCGTGGTTGTTATTACTTTCCCCTCCCTATTTACTGGAGAAAAAGCCCCTCCGTGCTTTCATAGATATTCTCCTGGGTCAGGGGCTAAGAAACACAGAGAGAGATTACAACAGCATGAAGCCCGGGGCCATACCCCGGCACCCAGACCCGCCACCTTCTACCCACACTCTGATTAGAAAATAAACCATGCACACACACACACAAACTGGGAAAGCTGTAGAGAGGTAGCTCCAAGCTATAATATCATTTCATTCGAGTGCTTTTTGCGCTTCATCCGGCAGAGTGCTATTACAATACCGCCATTTTCAATTCCACCCTTAGAGAAGAGAGACAATATATATGTCACTTGACAAAACATACCAAAACCACTCTATGTGCTGTCATTGATGTTTTGTATTACTGTTGATGCTGAAGGCAGAAGAAGGATAATGCCACACTATATAATATGACACTGTGAAAGGAGATGTGCTCCATTTGTCTGGATGCAAGCTCTTTCTTCAGCTCTGACTCGCTCATTTGCCCTCCCACCGGACAGAGCTAACCTTTGCCCCCCATCCAGATGCAGAAATTACCCCCTCAGCAGGCAGGCAAGCAGCAGGTTCACACATATCCCCTATATTCCTCCACTGAGGGGTTGCAGGTCAGACCAGAGAAACAGCTGCAAAAATATGGCCGGCTGGTGGTGCCCAAGGCTGTACCTCCTCTGAGAACTGAGTGCAGCCTCTCATCATTAGCACAACTCATCACCATCTCTCTCTGTCTGTCTTATCCTCTCCGTTCACCATCGGGGGTCATTCTCTGTCTTTCTTTTTCTTCCATCTTCTCAGTTCATCAATTTTTTCTCCCATCCCACAGCGTTGTCCCATGCGCTGCATCCTGCCCCCCTCCACTCACTTTCACTGGCTTGTCAGGGCTTTCTCCGCACTGACTGCAGATGAGGTTTCACAGATGAAGCCATATGCATGCACACCCAATCATTCTCCACAGACCATGGCCAAGCCCGATATGATCTCCACCACTATTCTCCCTATCTGCAAATTCCGAGCTAAGGGATTGTAAATAACACTGTCACTTTCACAGATAAGATGCAGGAAATATGGAAAAGAGTGAAAGTAAAGAGAATCATATGGCCGGCAGTGATACCATAGAGGGGGGTGGAAATCGCAGGCGGTGATATCGCATGAAATGTGCATCTTTAATACAGCCTTGGATGGGATGAAAGAGCATATGTGCTCTGGTGAGAACGCTGAGAGGAAAGAGGCAAGACATAACACAACACAACAGGGGATGACGAGAGGATGCCTGATCAAGGTCAAACTGGAGGGAGGAGTACAAAGGTGCTGAATAGATGAGGCTGACTATAAATGAATGGAGCGCATTCCATCAAACTCGTGCCACATACTGTGCTGCTACCTCTGATTCAGTAGATAAGCCTAAACAAACATCTTTATTTAAACAGCAGCACACGTTCAAAGCTCATTTTTCAAACAGCACCCCTAATTTGGCCTAACAAGCCCCTGGGCAGCACCGTGATGACAGTGAGACCACAGAGGGCGATTCTGCCGGCCCGATCCAGGAAAAATGTGAGCTGCTCCTCAGAAACAATATAATTAACTCTTAATGAACCTCTTTCCTTTACACCCCTCAACAATACCAATACACACATTCACACACACACACTGGCACACACTCTGACACAATTCAATTTAGCCTAATCCATGCTTTATGGTAATGTATAGCTCATTAAAATGTTAGTTAAAAACTCATTAAAATTCACTTGAAGAAGTAATGGCTTCATTACAGTAATATGCCGAAAAGCAAAGAAAAAGACAAGTAAGGACAAGGAGAAGAAAGAGAGCAGAGAGCGACAGCTTTCTAATCACTTAATTGTGTCTAAAATGGAATACATTTGCATAATAAATAACGATGTGCTGTATCCTCCTTACTATCTTTTCCTATTCTCATAGCACTCTGTAATTAACAGGCGCTACAATTAAAGATGCATTTTGCCCCAAAAACTGATTTTGGTAGCCACTCCAGTCTTCATTCTGTTGTCTTGTTTATGGTCATGAATGTGTTTTGGGGGGCTTGGCAGAGGCAGACAATTCGCTGAAACTGGAGCTGGCTGATACTGACGAACAATGTGCCCATGGGTCTTTGTGCCGGCTCTGATAAGGCATGATGTTGTGCTGATGCTTGTGCTCAGTCCAGAATGGACACTTTACAGCCGGGAGGGGGAGTAAGACGTGAAGGAAGGAGAGGAAGGGGAGGGAGAGGCGGGGGGGGGTTGTAGATGAGAGCGGCGGGATTGATTTCCTGCCAATTCCAGCACAGAGACAGCACAGACAGAGGTAGTGAGGCATCATGATGGAGCAGGTGGGTTTGTTCCTGCATCGGGTAAGGGAAGAGCGAAGAGGAAGTAAAGTGAGAAGAAGAAGAGGAGAGGAAGTAGTGCACTCAGGCAGACAGGCAAATGTCTCCTGTTAATGTCTTCTCTCTTAGTCTCCTATTGCATCAGTCCTTTCTATACATGATAGATAATATTGCATTGAGGCTTCTGGCAGTTTATGATTTGGGATGTAATAGAGCTACACAGAGGAGTGGCTGAGTAGGCATATTGAGAGTTAGTATGCCTTGTCGGATCATCTGAACAGACTGGAAGCAAATTCCTTTTAGCTGCTTTCTCTAGATTGTTCTGTGACTGGAGGTTTTGATACTCATGAAGAAAGTTCTGTAAAACAAGTTGGCCATGGTTTTCTTTTTTTCAGGAAATTGACAAGTTGTCAACCATTAAATAAATCGCAGACTATTTTGATAATCAAAGTTAAAAGTCTCTGATTCCAGCATCTACATTTGTTGTTTTCTTTACTCCTGAATCACATTCAACTGAATATCTTTGGATTGTGGTCAAAACAAGACATTTTTAGGATGGTATCTCACATTTTTTTGACAAGACCAAACAACTAATCCGTTAAACATGAGCACAATATGTTACAACGGATTAATTTATAATGACAAATATGTGTTGCAGCCCTATATAATACAGCCTTCACCCTCAAATGTATCATATCCAGCGGAGCCTACAGATCTAACAATGGAAACTCAAAGACATATTCACTTGACTTTCTGCATACCTACCTAAAAAATACCAACCTTTCATCTATGATCTTGTTCTGCTCCTACACCACCTCAAACCACATCTTGATATCTCATTATTTTGATCTTCACCACCTCTCCCTCTCGCCTGCAGGGTTATAGTTAATATGCATGACCCCCTACAGTTTTCTTATGTAACTGTTCAAGCGTAACAGATGTCACAAGTCCAGCTATGAAACACTGTCGCACTACAGGAGCAACTCCATTGGATACAGGAGCAGTGTTAGAAGCCACAAGTATAGAAATTGGATCTGGAAAAAAGTCTGAAATGCTGTTTGTGCTGTTTGAGTGTGTGTATGTCTTCAGCAGATTTGTGTGAGCTCTGGCCTAATGACATTGAAGTAGTGACCTTCCACAGGGAAAGATAATCCCCAGTATTGCTGCTGAACTGTGTCCAGGCTGAGAGAACGGGGCTGGATTTCCTCAGAGACTGCACAAAACGCACACACACAGACAGAAGCTGAGTCGCTTATCCGGTGTGGCGTACTTACACAGGCATCTCTGGTGAAAATGAAACCCCTGCAGCCTTGTGCTGCCGTCCACGGTGCAAATCTTCATATGATCTTTAATAGCTTCCCCCTCTTTTTCTTTATGCCATCCTATTTGCTGCAGCTTCTTCCGTATCTATTTTATTGTTTTGGTCTATAATTGGATTGGCAGTAACGGCAAGCAGAGAGCCGTTAGGAGCTTGTAAAAGGTGTCACTCTGTGATGGCAGCCTCGTTTTAATTAAGCTCTCGGCTGGAGTTGAGCAGCTTTTATCTAGCTTGGTCTGATGAGCCCCAAGTGCAAGTGTGCTCAGCCCATACTGTACTGCAGGACAGGCAGGAGGAGAAAGGGAGGTGTTTACAACAGCTGTAGATAGCCCAGTTTACTGTACTCAGCATCCCTCCCTAGACACCAATCTACAAGCCTGGACCACGAAGATACCGGGACACATCATAAAAATTCAGTGTGCTTGTGTGCGTGTATGCCATTACTGTGTCTCCTTGTGCTCATTGTGACAGAGCCCCACCCATCAGCCGTGTGCAGTCATGTGTGTATTGGTGCAGACGCAGAGCCGGCCCCACAACATGGCGGCAAAAAAACAGGCACAAACAATACTCTAAACAAACACAACTGATCTCATATTGTAAATTCTGAACTACTGGTAATCCTACTTTACCGTCCGGCTGCCTGTGTGTGTGTGTGTGTGAGGCTGATGCTGTAGGCAGTGCTGTACGTGGCATAATGATTAGAGAGGTGTTCATCACAGTCCTTCCTCGCCTGTTCCCCCCTCCTCAATCCTCCTAATAGCCTCCTCAGATCATCTTTCCTTCAATCAATACTGCCTGAAAGGAAGAATCCTCACACCTAAGGACACTTTGTTCTCCACTGTAGATCACAGGTGACACATTTTTCCATACCAGAAATCATCTGCTGCTTCTGGATCAGAACCTTTACAGAGGACTTTGAACCAGTTCTGATATCCATCAGATGTAAAGGTCTGGCCATTTTCGAGCTGGGTGGCTCAAACACAGGATGATACAGTTAGATTTGTGAGCAGAGGAAGGTTGAGATCTGTCAGTGCGGCGAGTAGAAAGCAGGCAGCAGATGTGGCGGCGTGTTAAATCACATGCAGCCTAGATGCAGAGACATTTAAAGAGATTTATTGATCACTTTATAGATCTTAACTCTTGAGTAAGAGCAAAAATTAAACTGGATACGGCGATGACCTTTACAACAGCCTCGCCCATGGATAGGGATGTTTTTTTCTCCGTCTCCATGTCCCAGTGTGTACATGTGTGAGCTGATTATGATTGAGGGGGGAGAAGCAATTCACCATTTAGTCAGAATGTGCATCTGAAAATTCCCCTCTGTACAACCAGCGCCACTATCATCCTCAAGATGTGCTATATACTTTATGTGCGTCTGCTGAGGCGTGATTGAATGCTGCACATAACATCTAAATACTCGGAATAAATTGTAGCAGTGCTGCTGCCTGCTCAGCAAATCACTGCTACATTAGGCTCACCTAAGTATCATACACACTCATACACACACAAATTACAATTTCAAGTGTCTGTGCTGCGGAGGCAGTCAGTTTGTATGGAAAGCAGTTGCCCAGCGCACGGCAGAGCAATGCACCAGCAGCACTAATAACAAACTGATCACTCTACGCCGCGCTGAAATAACAGGAGTCTGACTCATATATAGTCCATTAGCGCAGTGCTCCGATAAACAAAAAATCCTACGAGACGACAAACACAAAAGGATTTACCTTATAGCTGATTCACATGTTTGTTCATTTAAATGCAATGCAAAAGACTTCAGCATGTGTGCTGAAAAGCTCTGACATTAACTCTCTCAGCGGAGCATTTAAATGATTTATTGGAGCTATAGCTTCTCTGGCGTCATTCTGCACAAGGAGCTCTACATCTTGAGCGAATCCGCATGACAGTCCGGTCGCTTATTTCACAATCCAATCCGTGTTAATTACATTATGGAGGAGTAATTGTGTTAGTTCCATCTGTAATCAGCTTACTGCCTTGGTGCAGCTGGATATACCTGTACACCAGGCTTATGTAACCTGCGTGCTAATGGGGGGAATTTCATCCATTTGGGGCATAGAGTAAAAACCCTGGATACTCACTCAGGTAATCTTTCCTGCTGGAACCGTCAGTCTGCATGTAATAACCCTGGCATGTGTGTGTGTGTGTGTGTGTGTGTGTTTGTGTGTGTGTGTGTGTGTGTGTGTGTGAGTCAATCCATGCTCATATTATCATGCAAATGGAAAACAATCTGAAACACACCACTGACTGCCATGCTCAGGATCAGTGCAGAGTGCTGTATCTAAACCATTCCTGTTCAGCCCCTCAGCCCCCCTGTTTTTTTTGTTTTTTTTTCTGAACCTCTCCATTTCTTTCCTCACCCTTAAATTTTCTCAGGCACCACATCAAAAAGGCAGATTAAACAGCACTGTTTCAATCTGTGTTGGTACTAAAAACTTGTCCAATACATCTCTTTAGGCTGGAGATGTAAGGTTAATCATTTAGGCAAAGGAACAAAGTTAATGAGGCAACTTCTAATCCGAAGCTATTTGAAGTTCTGTCAACAGTATTGACCGCACTGCAGATGGGATAAGATATCGTTGGAGGGCACCGATGACCTACATAGCAAGGACAAGACAGTGGCTCAACAGCAGCACCGCACAGTGATCCCACAGCTCTCCAGGGCACAGATTCTGCAGCAAAGACACAAGGCTCAAAAGACACTGTATGTGTGTGTTTATGTGCAAGCTGTGCGTGTGTGTGTGTGTGTGCGCGCATGGGCAGGCATTTCTACTTCCACCCACACAGTGTCCTTTATCTTTACAGTCCCCACCTTTCATATCACCCAGAAGCAGAATCCAGTTTGCGACCAGCTATATACCGCTATTACCACTAGCTGCTGTGCAACACACAATCAATACTGATTTCACCTGGCAATTAGCTAATAATTCAATGAGCTCGAACTACTGGGCCAAAACTGCTAAAGATAGGAGGTAGAGAAGAGGGTGGAGAGGGTGTTGCTGTGTTCCGTGCCTGTGTCTGGTAAGAGTGAGAAGATAAAATCAAGTGTTATTCTCTCTTGTGATTAAATTCTACAGATCATTAGGGGCTGGATGGGATGTTTTCCGATACAAGGAAACAAAGCTTTATCGCTTCGCCATGATTGGAATGCAGACATGTTAGGACAATATTGTGGGGATGACTATTGGTACTTTGACAAGAAACTAAAACAATGAGCTTCAAATTTTTAACTACATCTGTGGGCAGTGGTAAATTCACATAAACAGACAACTTAGTTTCCAATCATAAATGAATAACATATCAAGCATTTATTTGAGTTTAAAGGGAGCTTTTCTCTCAAGGAAAATTCCTCTTCCCCTCTAATTACTGCCACATTACAGTCTTCTTACTTCTCCTTACTTGATTTATCTTAAAAAAAAACATCATCTTACATCATACAATATTTGAAACAGGAACTGTGCCTCTACTTCTAAGTGTAATAACGAAGACACAAAGCCTTCTGATTTCATGACACAGACCTTTTACAGTAAACGTAGCCTTTGAACCGTCTCAAAATCACTTCAATTTTGAGGACAATTCCATCCAATGCTCGGATCAAAGGTGACTCTTCCTGCCATTTAAGGCAGAAGGCGCATTTTTTTCTTTGATTAATTCCAGGTCCTTGAAAGGTCACTGTGGTACAATGACATTTGAAATCGTCATGTCTAATCCCAGAGAGCAGGGCGTTGGGGAGCCATTAGGAGAGACTTGTGTAGTTTGGCTGGACATTATGTGCTGCTGCAGACACCACTTGAGCTGTTTTTGTTGCCGCCACTGGAATTCCTGATTGCAAACGGGCAATGCACTCTCACATCAGTGGGGGTGGTTTACACACATATCTATGATACAGACACACACACACACACACACACACACACACACACATACAGACTCTAACTCACACACACACACAAACACACACTGATGCCCTAAAACCCCTGTATGTCTGAACACAGAAACAACCAGACGCACTGTCCCCTGGGTAATGAAAGAGCATTGTGAGACTGTGGCTGCTGTAAAACCCAATTAGCATGTGTGGTTTTATCAGTTCTCTCAGTTAGAGCTACACATACAGATAACAGCCTCCGCAAGATTGTGTTTTGCATGTCTGGTGGTGTGCCACCTGCTGGACACTCACAGCCAAGCAGGTACATGTGAAGAATTAAGGAGGATGGGGGGGATTAATTACTGTGATCATGCATGGTTAATGAGTTCTCCATAGGAGGTATAATCAAGAGTGTAAAATAACTGAGTGTCTGATATGGCAAAGATTAATTCATGAGGCTATACATGAAAACAGAAACAAAGTCTTCCTTAATAATCGACAACCCACAACACAACAAGAACCACATGTTGTGCGTCTTTCAGTATACATTATCACGCATTCATATCGCAGGTGATGCCAGAAAATCCTCTCCACCTGTATCGCATGCAATTAAACAAAGAATATGGCTGCTTCCTGGTTTCTGCTCGGCACGTGTCAGAGCTGGATGCCTTGCCTTCAAATGACTGTAGCTGAAGAATGAAGCGGCGGCAGACGGCGTCATAACACCAGCCCTATCCCTGTCTTCAAACACCTCCATCTCTCACAGCCACATAAAAGAGCAGAACAGAGTGGTGACAATCGCAGCCGACGTGCTGCGAGAGCCTCTGCTCCACCGCAGCCCAAAAAAGAGCTACTTCTGTATTCATGTGCCACATCACTCTGGGCCCTTTGATGGGACAGATCACTGTCAAGATGCTGAGGCTCTCACCAAACATACTGTATGGCTGGGATAACATATAAGACTCTGTCTTCTGGGAGAATATACATAGAGAACGCTTGGGTGCTTGTCTGCCCTTTGACACTGATTCAGACAATTTGATTAGTATAGATCAGCTAATCATTTTCAGTTTGCATTAGCATTATTGAAAATCAGATGTCATTTTAGTGACTTTCTTCCCAATATTATTGACTTTGCTGATACTGGAGTTGCCCCTACTCAATAGGAGTCAAGAACTAAGTAGCAATCCAGTCAAGAGACAGAGAAAGGCAGAGAGAGAAACAGAGTGAAGTGTTTTTTCACCATCTTTCATTATTCACCCTCAAGCCATGAATAACTGAATAACTGAATCCATGATAGTGGGGATGGAGGGCTGTTTTCTCATACAGCATGTCTGAATATGGGGGGAACCATGACAAACCACAAGAAAACCATCCTCCTCCTCCAAAAGAGCTCTTTAAATGAAGAGCTAGGTGCTCTACTCATGCATGACTGCTTCCGCTACGTCCATTTCAGCATGGATGTCTGCATCCCCGCCCCTTTACTCCATGCACTAAAAAAGAAAGATTCACGAGGATTCTTAAACTGTCTACTACTTATAGGATGTGTCTCACATTAATGAGCAAATGAAGATTTGCTTGGTCAATGAACATTGAACCATTGTTATTAAGGGGCCAAAATGGTCTACCCCTGCTCCAGTCCGGCCTTGAAGAAGTAACCCACACACATTGCTCCTTCTCGACGGACTACTGAATTAAATATGAGGGCAGAGGCTGAGAAAGGGGAGGGGAAAAGAAGGAGGGAGATAAGGGGAGATGGGGCAAAGAGCCTCTGTTTGAATAGCAGAAAGGTGACATGTGAGCACTCTGCCGAGGAAAGGGACCTCTGACCTCTCAGTGCCACAGTGACAACCAGCACTTAGCATTCTCCACAGGAGTCTGATCACACCAGGTAATTGTTGCATGTTTAATATCAACATGACCCCGGACTTGTGACTGACAAACACGCTGAAACAAATAATGCACATGTATTTGCTTTGTCACATTATGGTGCAAACAGCCATGCCCAGCTAAAAACCTGTCATTAGCGCAGATAATTCACGGCCACTCTTCCTTTGAGCACTCACATGATTGAAGTCGATCAACTAATTTGAGAAAAAAAAAAATAGCAATTTCAAATTGCCTTTTGAATTCATCTGCTGATTACCATAATCACTTCACGGCTGACAATACAATGTAAATGTGTGTGCTATTAATTCCAGCAATTATGGGGACTAAATGCAAATGGCCTGTCAGTGTGGATGGACCGATCGATCTGAGCAGATAAAGCACAAACAAACCCGACCTTAGGATTGCCATCATAGAGTGACCCCTCCTGCTCACTTCATCATAATCCTCCAAGAGTTTTGTCCAAGCAATTGAGGAATAAAACTTTATTCACATTTCTACTTTACACTTCGACAATAGGTCCTAGACCACCTCCAATTTATAGAGGTAATTTTACTGTGAAAATGGATTCATTCTCAGTTCACAGTGGATGCCTTCTTGAAATGTAATGGCTGCTCAGCTCCACACCACTCCAGCATCTGCCTCGAGACTATGCCTCAAGCTGTAGATCACTCTCCCGTGAGCCCTCACTTCACTGTCAGGCTGGCAAATTCCACCTTCATTAATAGCAGCCACTCATGTCTGACTTAAATTAACGTACAGGCTATCAATTAGCTCGGCCAAGGCCAGGCATAGTGTACTCAAGGGGAAAGTAGAAAGGCTTCCTGGACTGACGCTGGGCAGCAGAGACAGATGATACTGTACGTTTACATCATTACTCCTCTTCTCTGCTTTATTTTCCCATCATTATCTGACACTATTCACCTGTTCGACAGTGTTTTCTTTTGAGTAATTTATCTTAATTTTGACTGAATGTATGTCTCTTTCTCATAGGCTGTCTTACTCTCAACATTTAAAACTGAATCATAAAGCATGCAGCTGTTTACCTTGTGCAGAGAAAGTATGCAGGACAAAACGTCCACACAGTGCATGGCTCCTCTCATTTGCATTGTGTTTGTCTTCCCTCACCGGTATTGAACAGGTCAAGAATGGGAGGATTACTTGTATGCCTTCATGCATTAATACACAAATTAACAATGTTCTCACCTTATAACACCGTACCAAATTATTTTCTACACAACCCTAAAAAAAATGTTCTCCCTTGATTATTCATACATCCATCCATCTTTCCACCAATCCCTTTTCCTTGATGAGTTAATTTCTCTCCCATTGCCTGTTGTCTGAGTGACCCTGACGACCCAGGAGAATCTCCTAACGGGCTCCTCTTGCCCATCAGGATTGATCGGTCCACAGCACCCTGTCAGACGCGATCAATACATCATTCCTTCAGTAACGAGCCCTGCTCGCTTGCCGCCTCCTTCCTTCCCTGCATCGCTTTACTTCCATTTTATTATTATTTCTCACAGTGGATCGATGCAGGCAAACAGGCCCACTGTAAACCACACCACAATTAGAGCACTGTCTAATCTTCCTGTTGACTCCTTCTCCTTCACAACAGCCAGCGAATAAAACACAAATGATAATGAAATCTAATGGGATTCTGTGGAATTAAATCACTTAAACAATGAAGAGAGACCAACCACAGTTCTGAACCAATAAAGATCCTGATAGAGGTATATACCAGTCAATATCCTATATGCGCATAGGCTTAACAAGCCAGAGGTGCAGCTTCTCCTCATGAACAATGATGCACCATTTGTTCTTGATGCTTTCACGGGTATAAAACAAAAAAGATAATCAAAACATACAACACAAAGTATTTCTTAAGAACAATAAAAACACATGTCCATGGACATATAGACACACACACACACTCACATGTACGTACTACCTCACATCAGAGAAAATGATGACACACACGAGTGAACACAGTTGGAACTTTAGATCTATTTTCATCCCATTAAGTGAATCTCTGCAGAATAAAATTACATTTCCAACATTGAGCGCAGAAAAGACACGCTTTGTGGTAAGATAATTTAATAACGAACTCAAGCCTTAATTAGGCTCATTTCGTTAGGGGGAGCACTAATGACATACTTAATGTTGAAATGTCAGCGTTTTTTCTCCAAGAACTATAATGACATCATATTTCTTTGTCTCTCTCCTCAACATGCAGGAGTTTCCAAAAATTGAGGTGAAAGCTGTCCGTGACTATGAGAAACCATTTCTGCAATGTCATCGCATTAACAGCTGGTTTACAGTGGGACAAAAATAGACATAGAGCTAATTTGATCATTGAATTATAGATTTAACACGCCTGTATAGTTTGGCCTTGGTTTGTGGGTAGGCCTGTCTGAGTGCAACGCTGGCGATGCGAGAAAGGCTGTCTGCTTGGTGCAGGCGATGCACAGGGCAGCAGTGTGGAACTGCAGGAGTAATTAGTGAATCGGGCCTCCAGCTCCCTGTGAAGTCCAGCCTTTGAAGGAAGGAGCTCAGACCGATCAGTGGCCCCTCTGATGTATGTTTGTGAATCTTTCAAGGGAGTGAGAGCTGCTAACGAGGCCTCATCTATTACCATTTGAGATGTAATTAGCGTTGTTGGAGGAATGGAGCAGGGCCAAGCAAGAGTGGCTCAATCTGGGCTCTGCGTGCCTCTGTGTCCCACAGGGCAGCAACAGCAGGAGGATGAAGTGAGTGAGTGGAAGGAGACTCCCTGGAGAGGAGACAGGGCCTCAACAGCCCTGACACATAGGCCAGTCAGACACATAGCCACCATACTGAAGCACAGGGTGCATCAAGGCTGGCAAAAGCTGGCTCTTTGTGGAAGAAGAAAGGGGTCTCTAAAACAAACACACACATATGTTTCTCAGCCCCAATTAATCTGTTGAAGTATCTTTTGTTGTGCTTGCTGTCCAAAGTTTTCTGCTTCTTAAGAGGCAAACTAACTAAATCGATCAAGGTGATTATATTTAGGATAAAAGTGTATTTGATTGTTACCCTTTTTCATTAGTTACAGTATATTTAGAGGTAGTATGGCACATCATATGTGTGACGGTGTTGCTTCCACAGCATGACTGATTGTGATAACCTTCACACCCCAGAGGGACAGTGAGATGACAGTTCTTCTCTTCCCTTCTATCTTTGTCACAACACACCCTCTATCTCCAGATTTACTATAACCTCAGCCACAGTGTCTATGACCTTCCATGTATGTGTGTGTGCTGTGCCAAAATGTAAGGGGCTGAAGTGACAGATGAGTGGGGACTCTAAGTGGCAGCCAATCTCTGCCTCTCAGGTTGCAGTGGGGTCAAGTCAGGTATGACTCTAGCTCTGTTAACTGCTTGAGTCGACCTTTAACCCCGCAGGGTTGAGTTGCCTGAGCCGCTGGGTGTCTGAGAGGGCCATAAGGGTCATGACTGTTTTCACTAAACATCAACTGTGATTTAGTGGAAGCTAATTAGCCATTACTCTTCATCAGGACTCATTCTACACATGTACCACCAACAAATTACGAACTGGAGGTGTTACATGCTACATGGTGGCGAAACACCTGCTAAACACAGCTACTTGTTCTCTAGCCTTCTGTCTAAACACATAACTCTGAGATGACTAAGACTCAATGACAGCCGGTGAAAACTTAAGAGACCAAAACAGGGACCTTGTGTAGGGCAGTCACCTCTCTGGAGAGTGGTGGTGTAACTGGAGTGGGAAGCTGTGAGGCTACTACTCAGCAGAGACAGTAATCTGTGTCAGGCCAAGACAATTTTTTGTGTCTGTCCCTCGCCCTGCCTCTGCCCAGTAAGGTTGTTGAACTAGGGCATTAGGCAGGGCTGCTTGCATCAGTATGCAGCGTGGAGACAGTGAATCAATGGAGCCTGGAAGACTTTCCACTCTCTCTCTGTCGCAGCCCCACTATTAATGAGCAGGAACCAGGGCCTGTCCACTCCCCTTGTGGCCACACGCTCAATTACCAGCCGTGAATCAACACAGCATTTATGGGCAACCGCAAATTAAAGTGGCTAAATCTGCAAGGACAACCAGACCTTGTATAAACAAGAGGATCATAGGGTAGGCTGAGAATGGGACCCGAGGAATCCAATAGCTGTATAAATTAACAAAGATATAGTATATGAGGAAAAGTGGCTTTGTCCAGTCCTCAGTGGACATATTTGGTCTGGCGTGAGTTTTAAGATCAATGGTTGACTCGTATAAATGCCAAGCACCTGGTCAGGCATTCATTCTCATCAGCGCATGCAGGCAGTAAAAAAAACAAATCCAAAAAAAGAAAAAAACAAGCCAGATATAAAAAGAGAAAAAGGGAGCTAGAATAATATTGCAGCAGACTATATAAATGAGAGGCATGGAAACATAATAAATAGGTAAACAAACAGTAAAGCTGAAGGGGAAAAGGCTTTTAAACATTTAAGCACAGCAGCGGGAGATGCAGCAGGATGACCTGTAATGGGACAGAGGGGGAAGCGGAGGAGTGGTAAAAGCCTGATAAAATAAGAGACTGTAACCTCACTCCACTTAGCCGTCAGACAAAGAGATTCTTTAGGGAGTGCATGAGCAATATCGTCATAAAGTCACAACACACTGCGCGTCTGCAGCTGTTTTACACCCCCTGTCTGCTTCTCAGTACGCTGAAATGAATGAGTCGAAAAAAGTCTTTCTCAAGGAATGTTTACAGGAATAAATGTTTAATATGAGGGCCTGAGAGAGGAAAAGAGGAAAAATGTGAGTTGTGTGTTAGATGTCTACATCATGAAGAGTGATGGGGAATGCCGACAGTTAAGGAAAGATTACCTCTACAGTGATTACCAAACCTTGTAATCACAAACCAGAAAACAAGTCTTGAGAATTACCAAGACTTTCATGTGCCAACGCATGCACATGCATGTATAACCCCCTTAATCACATCTCTGAAACCTAAGGATGTAGCAATTTGAAGTCTGATGACAGATACAGATCTTAATCCAAAGCCGTCTCTAAAATACTTGCAAAGCCAAAATAAGGGAGTCTCTTTTTTCTTTGTTCACTTACATAATGTACAATCCTGGACAAGTGGATTGAATCTGCCCCCGGCTCACTCCAAAAATCATTGTATCTGAGCAACAAAAGGTATTGTACTCACTGTGTCAGGCAATCAAATGGATTGGCTTACTGGAATTCGAACAGCTACTTTTTGATTTGGTGCCAAATAGAGGCGTTTAGATAAAATAGAGAGCGACTGCTTGCTTGATTTAATGGGTGTATGACTTTGAGAATGGCGCCCTATGCCGCAGCTTTGCCATACCTTTTTTGATGGAGAGTATGGCTGTTTGTAGGTCATTGTGCTTTTGACAGTGTGTCAGTGTGTGTCAAACATTAAACGCTTCAAAATGGGCCTCCACTAAAAGTGCCCTGGGACCAGACCGCTCAGCCTCCTTCCATCTCAGTAGTGACAGTCCACCACTGAGGGAGAGACAGTCTAATTTCACTGCTGGCTGATGTCCATTCAACTTGAGTGATGAGGGAGCAGGCCCTCACGCACCCGTATGCACACACGTATGCTCAGATGGTCAGAAAAGCACACGCACACAGAAAATGACACTAAAACAGTAAACTCAAAGCAAGGTTGGCTGTTCTGACAGGCCCATTAACTGGCCTCTGCCTGCCATTCCAGTCTTGTTTCACACCCTCCAATTCCAGGGAAATACACTGGCCTGCAATGCCCTACTGTACGCTCCAGTGCACCACGGTCCCTCCAAAAGCCATCTTTATCCAATGCACTGCCTCTGCCGGCAACCCCATTCTCCCTCTTCATTATCATGCTGAAAACAAAACTGCCTCAAAGTAATGAGGTTGCCATTGTACCTGCCATCAGGTGCATTTCAAGGTAAAAAGCTGATGAGAATATGCATGGACCTCTCAGGGAAAGTTAGAAGCAGTGAGTGAGACATGACCAGAGATGGGGGGCCCCTCTGGGGCTAGAGAGGCCTCCACTGTGATAGCCCCTGATGAAGACAAATGGACAGGTCCAATATGGCCTCCATGTGGCGGGTATCATCTATAGGAAAGGGGGGTCTGGAATGGCTGGTTGGATGATGGACGCAGAGCCTAATTGGTGACCTGCAGGGTTAGAGGTGGGGTGGGGAGGCTTCTCCACTGACAGAGTGGCATGAGTGTCAATCTATCCTGAGCTGGGGTCAGAGATCAAGTGATGTGCAGTGGGAGAGTTGAATGGATGGGGATGCGTGTCTGAGACATAACCTGTTTACTACTCTCTGTAAAGAATGAAGGAAAATCTCTCATCACACGATCAAAACTGAGCACTACAGCAACCCTTTGATGAACGGAAGAGGCAACTAATCATTGTCTAGACGTGAAGTCCCGTTACACTTCTGAGTCTGTTTGAGGCTTGTGTGTGAGGAAAAAAAAAAAAGTGTGATGATACAAGAGAGGACACTTCTTTGTGTGTGGTCTGTCTGGTCAGTTCAGCACTGAATATTGTACATTACGCCCAGAGAAAAAATGGGAAAAAAAAGATCTCTTGTTGAACACTAATCCGAGTCAGGATTTGAACATTGCCCTCTGTGTTCAGTTCTTTTGCAGCAGCTGGAGGGAAATCGATCACACGCCTGAATTAATACTTAATCATAGCACCCCAGATGCTCTTAGCTGAGGCCTGTGTCCACTGCTGAGCAAACATGGCTGGCACACAAAGGAGGAGGGTAGGGTGTGGGCGAAAGGCTGAAGCAAAGTGCATTACAGATTATGTGCTTTGCTTTACTGTCAATCTGAACACACACACACACACACACACACACACATCACCATGCATTAACGTAGATATGAACGCATACTCAGATCACCATCGCCACCACTAGCTGTCAACAGCACATGCACGTTCACATATAGGCTCAACAGAAATGGTCCAAACCAGCTACATTTGCCAGCGAGCTGACCAGACTGTCTGACATTTCATCTCCTCGTCAGTTGAAGCCCATTTCCATCCAAGACAATCATGTAGTGAGCCTTGGTGTATTATTATTTGCTGTGAATAATGTGCAGCTCAGCCTTAATGGACAGCAAAAAGACTGACAATAATCCTGTGGAGAGGAATGTCAACATGTTTCCCCATTCCACAATACTGAAGTGACACTACAGCAGAGGATGTGAATATGAATAGATCCAGTGTCCGGGCTGATACGGGAGGGCTTCCTCCTATAAAGTCTATTCAGACAGAACACTGCAGCACCACTGTGCGAGGGTCTTTCACCAGTGACTGACATGGCTAATCACACTGGCCTCTGATTGGAGAAGAATGAGACAGAGATAGCCATTAAGGGAATCCATGTGAGAAATGGTTTTAAACCCTGTTATTTGCTACCAAGGCAACTGATGGAAACACATTTACTGTTGTGTCTCACTATAGACAAAAATAATGGTTGGCCAAGGACCGTCTTTGTCAGAAAATCTGAAAAGCGTTGAATGCAACACGACATAACTTATGAATACTTTCCTTTTTGAAAGCAACCATGCTTTTGAAAAGCCAAAAGTAAATAGGGTCTGAATAGACCATTAAATCCATTTATTTTGAACCTATTGACACATTTCTTATTCATTATTCACTCTTGAAAATCTACTTAGTCTGACCCTGAGTTAAGTACAGAAACAACTTCATTAATCTCAAATAGACAAAATACTACCATTCAAACAAAGAAAGTCATTTTTAATTATTAAATGACATATGCTTCTATCTTAAAAAAAATATAATTTGACAGAATTACGTTTCATTAATTCTCTGTTGAGCAACTATTCAATCAGTTTTCACCCAAAATTATATCTATGTAGTAACTTCAACTGTAAAATGCTATTCTGTCATTTATAGCCATTGTAACAGACTGGGGAATGATTTATGCAGAAGTAACAGCCAGGGCTTCGCTCTGCTCCAGGAGGAGGTGTAAAATAGTACTGCGTTTACTGAGAAGACAAAGAAACAAAAGAAAAATGAGACGAACAACAAACCCGTGTGAATCAAAAAGGCTTTGGGGGGTTTATCTGGTGGCACCATGTGGGTATGATAATGGCCATCTTGGATCCAAAAGGACAACCATTCATCTTAACCCTGGTCTGCCTGGCAAAACTCATAATCCCCCTAACACCCACGACCCACCACTAGACAGACAGCAGGAAAAAAATGGCACTTTGAAGGCACGGGATAAGACAAAACAATACCCATTCCTCCCCGTTTGCTTTAGACTCAGCATGATTATTTAACATTCCCTGGAATACGCTCCATCTGCCAGACGGTATTAAATCGTTCTTTTACAAAATCTTCACCTTTACACCCTTGAGATTATGTCACTCCCTCTGCCCCCCCCCCCTTTTACTCTCTTTACTGGTCCTTCAATCAGACTAATACCTTTTCCCAAGTGATGAATCATTTCATTCAGTCTTCTTTCTTTTATTCCCTTGCTCTGTAGCCGCACTAGCTTCAACTGCTCTTTTCTCTTCCCCATCCCCAATCCATCATAGCGGGAAACCTGGTCTGAGTCCCCCCATGCTCCAACTGTCCTCCTCTCCAATCCAGCTTCCTTTTTTTCCCCTCCCTCCTGCCTTAAACCAGCCATCAAGATGAAGGATGGTGAAGGTTAGATGGCTCCATTTTCACCCCCCTTGGCTTCTGACCCCCTCCCCACTTGCCCCAGGTGACATTACTAAATACTGCTGTCTCAGAGGGAGTGAATAGTCTCTCCATTTATTCTGAAAAAAGATTCATTCTCCCTTGTTTTGCCATTTCAGTGTCAAAGCTCTCCATGTGTTTGTGTTTGAACATGTGTCAAGGTCTGTGTATTAAACTGGATTTTTTTAAAGCTTAAAGGGTTTGTGGACTTTATTTAGTAAGTAAGTGTCATAACTGTGAAGCCTGAAGTAAAATATATCAAAGCCACTACGTAATTTCTTAAGTACACCGTAGCTGCTTTTATTTCAATCCCTAAAAAGTCATGTGATAAATTTGGCAAAGCTGTATGAATATTTGCTACTATATACAGTATGAGTGAACCCATGCCAGTCACAAACAGTATATCCATGTCTTTCTGAAAGGACTGCCAGCCCCCAAGGTCAGTGTTGTGTTAAGTCAACCTCAGGTCTTACTAAATAGAATACGGCAATCAAGCATCTAATGGATCAAAGAAGACCGAAATGATGACCCAAACAGGAGGGAAAAAAAGAAGCCCACAAGAAAGCAGAAAAAAAAGAGGCCAAGAAAGATTGACAGTTCCAAATAAAAAAAGCGGCGAAGCCACAGAGAACAAAATAAAGACTGAAACAGTCCCAACTGCGTGGTAAATCTGATTAAGCGTCAGAGCGAGGATGACAAGCAAGGCTAAGTGACTGAGTAAGTGAATAAATAAAGGAGAGAAGATTGTGGTGGCCGCCTGCCACCGCACCACGTTATTTGAGCAGCCTCATGTGTACACAAGCCAGGTTGCTACGGGCTGAGTTTTCACACTCAGCGCAATTACTCTGCCTGCGTTCTGTGCCGGTGAGCTAATTAGACCTTGGTGAAATGAGACTGGTAGACTAGAAGACGAGGTGAGTCACTGGGGATGGAGATGGAGGTGATAGCCTCTGTTTTTCACCTGAAGCCCACTCTCACCGAGGGAAGCAGTTGACTGTTTACACCGCAGACTGTAAACGAGAAATGGCCCCGAAAGGAGACGGAGTAAATGTGGCGGAGAAAATGGTTGAGCTGCGGCTGTTTGAGCGCCTGTGCATGCTACCTATTTCTCTTTCTTTCTCTCTTCTTCTTCCTCTCGGGCACACATATTAACACATGCCTAGCCCCATCTTGTGCCACCAGAACCACCCAGCTGTCAGTTCTCTACCCCCATATTAATCCGGGCCCACCGAGTCTACTCCCACCCTCGCTGGAGTAACCCAATAACGTTGTGTGTACTTAAACAGCGGTGTTGGCAGGCCTCCTCCAGTCCCAATCTCGTCTCATTGCCAACAAACACACAGAGCTCTCTTTCAACAGTCCTCTACCAAACTCAACTCCTTCGGAGAGTCGCTGTTAAAACAAACACGCCCCACAATGCAACTTACTATGATGTTTCTTTAAAGGAAGAGGGAAAAAAAGGAAATAGGAACTGATGATTGGCCATCTCTCTCAAGGCATTATTAGGCAATATGTTTTAATTAATTGAATTGTGGTCTTGTTGGTACATGAGGGTTCTTGGCTGCTGAGCTTTCTCATTAGCTACGCAGATTCTGGCCGTAACCTAATGAACAATAATAAGACTCACCAGTTGAAATGTGTTACGGAGATGGAACCTGATGGCCTCTGCTGGTAATTGGGCTCCCTTCCACTCATTAAGGGAGGAAAGCAATAAAACGCAATAACACTCTCAAAGTGCCATCAGAGGAGGAATGTGGCGCTTTCTTTTTGACAATTCATCAGGAGTGAAGCCCTGCCTATTAGCTGAGTGAGAGCCCAGGGCCGAATAAACATCTCCCACTATGCACAGACTGTTTGATGGGTAAACAGTCTTTGATGTTTTCACTGCCAGATACTGACATTCAATGTGGACATGACCATCAGGGCAAAGAAAAGACCATGGGAGAACTTGTAGTGTAGTTAACTATTAAAGAAATATTGCAATTCAAGGTCTTCAGTGTTTATTCGGACTACTTTGCGGTTTCCACTTTGTGTGTTCTCCTTAGCCTGCAGGTTAAACTATGTCAACAAAAAGTGGAAGTGTTTAGAGTCAGTGAGAAGATCAGGTTAAATCCTTGGGTCAGTGCATGATTGCATTTCCCTAAAGGTAAAAGAAAGAAAAAAAAGTCGGTGTGCACAAGTGTCTTCCAAGACGTGCAGGATTTTTCTGCCAAGACCTGCACATAGGGACTTTGAGCTCCATTTATCACCGAATTTCTCTCAACAGCGCTGCTCATCGCAATTTGTTTTCTGAGCAATTGACAGGGGGAAGCTGTCTTGCACTGGAATATTCAAATAAACAATTACCTCTGACTGGCTCAGGCACTGATTTCAGGAATGTTACTTCCCGCATTGTGTGTTTCAGCTTGCCTCCTCACTAAGCCTCTGGCTTTCAAGCAGCGAGGGGAAAGGATATAAGCCAAGAGTGACACACAAGTCATCCTCAGGTCTCATTCCACTAGAGTCCTCTGTCTGGTCCTGACAGGGTTAGCAAGCAGGCAGTTCAGAGTTCCACTGCAGCTTGGCTGGGGAGATAAAAGCTGTCTAAATCTTATACCCTCTCCTGCCCTCTCCATCCGTTGAGTCAGAGAGGGATGAGGAATCAAAGCCAGAGGAAACACAGGCGGTGTTAACCTGGGAATTCAAAACTACTTTTGGAAAGTTTTCAGGTTTGATTTTGACACGAAAAGCTGGCGTCAATTCGAGGAGATGACAAACAAGTGTATGGCTGAGCTGCCACATGTCATCCGAGAAGAAAACTTTTCATGCATTAAGGAGAAGGGGTGTAACAGGACGATGCAATGAGAAAGAGAATAAGAAGGCCACTGCAAAGCCTAATGACCAATCTCCTTGCTACCTACTTCTGTGTGCAGCATCAACAATATCTGATAATAAATACACATATGCACAATAAGGTTAAAGTGACATATTGGTAAGAATGTCCCCTGAAGCTCTTTAATTAAAAATGGAAAAATAGCAATACATTTACATTGCATTACTAAAAGTAGTAGTGCTATAGGCTTATATGGACAGCTTTGGTTGGAGGAGCACTCATTACCTTTTCTTTAGCTCGTAATTCACTGTATCACAAACATGCAAATCAAGTCAGGTGCAATTTTCCAATTAGAATACCTGCAGTGTAATTTAAGTACTCGGTGTGCATGTCTACCAGGCAAAACACGCTTTATGAAAAGCTGTTCAGAGAGTGATTTCACACTGGAGCTGGCAGGGTAATCAGTGTTGCTACAGCATGACTCCTGGATGTCCAAGGTTCCAGTTCAACATTTATGAACAAATAACCTTACAGCTAAGACTTAGGAATGATTCATTTTAATGTTGTTGTATACAATGTACATTTCAATTCCATGTCAATTAGCTGAAATACAGTAAAAGTCTCTTGCCAAGATTCTGTAGCAATTCTACATGCAATGCTTCCCAAACGCTTTGACAGTAACACACACAAACAGACCAGAGTTAAATCTTTTGGAGATTTAGGCCGGGAGAATCCCTGCTGGCAGATTTGGACAACTTCACTGAGATACGGAGTGTCAGCCTGTCCAGACAGCCACAGAAAAAGAGGAGATGGCCATTAAAGATGTTCTGCAGACAACCTCCTATGCCTTCTGCAATAATCACAACAGAGCAGATGAAACATGCCATGTTTATGGACGGCCGTTTCCTTTCTGTTTCTCACTCACTCTGGTTATGTCATCAAGTGCCTCTGGAGACAAGTAAAGAAAAGGCCAGACTACATAAAGTGTGCACAGGCAAACTGTTATACTTGTGTTTTTTTTATTGGTTGTATTTTGGGTTGTTGTTGCTGCTGAGTAATTGCATTTTTTGGATGTTTCTTCACTGTATAGTCAATGAGTCAACATACGTTCTTGAAACTGACAGTGATTCATTGTCATGTTCAAATACACCTGAGTTGAGCTGTCACTGTGGTTTGAATTTGAACTCTGTAAAGAAAACACCTTTCCTGACTCATCAACTCCACCAGCAGGCTGCTGCCGTCTTATCAGTAAACTACCAGCATACAATCTGAAGCTCGAGTGAAACATTTCTTATATGTTCCACTGCTGCCTGGTGACTAGAACCACCTGCTCTGAAAAAAACATGCTGGGTTGAGGTTTGGTACTATTCTAATAAACATATGTAAGGTAAATCTGTGAACCAGTGGGATTGCAACAAAGACAAGGAGCTCTCCATATGGATGGACATGTCTCTACTACTGCACTAACCCACATAGATTAACATTATACAACACTACACTACAGTCTGTCATTACTTTTTAGTCTGAGGCTTGTCTGCTCTCCTTCTCTGATACAGAAGGTCAGCGTGACAAAGGAGGCCCTCACTAGCTGTTATCTGGACTGTGGTCCAACAAGATGGAGTCTGTCTCAATCACCTCCCTTTCCCCCTGACAGTAACCCTGAAGTGATAACACCAAGCTAGGAGGAATGTTGTTTGCTGGTAAAAAAAAAAAGAAAGAAAAAAATCAAGACACGGAGACAGCGAGGAGTGTGATACTCAACATGTGGACCAGACAGAAGAGACCTTTATTTGCCCTCCTACAGAAAGCCAGAGTGAGATTACACTTTGAGTGAAGTGTAGGTGGAAGAAAGCCAACAAGAAAGGGGAGGCTAAGAGTTTACCCAAACTCCAAATAATCATTTGTAGAGGAACAATCTGCTCAAAAATTGTGTCAAGATTAATGCCAGACAAGAAAAGTAGAGTAGAGGAACTTCTTCCTCTGTGGGAGTGATGTATGTTTTATGGCTGTAGAGGGGTTGGTGACCTCGCCCTCGGCCTCTCTGGGACCACAGATATGGGCTGAACCAGCTGTGGAGGGTGGGAGAACGACTGTAGATGAAAGTTTAACGGCCCTCCCAAGGCCTGTATACCTCCGCCCCCCTGATGGAGCTACATGTAGGGTAGGCGGGGCCTTGCTGGGGCTCATCAAACTCCTCAGCTGCTCCGCACTCAGGGAGCCCATCTGGTGCCAAGCAACCCGGAGGAAGCAACTGAGGCAACACTAGCAACTTGCCGCAACCCTCCCACACATACACACACATTTGTACTAGTGCACCATTACAGATAACCTCACTCCACATCCGCTCCAATTTTCTCCCTTGCCTTTTTAATTTAAGCCAATTAAGCTGATTTTCTAGATTTTTTATTTTCTCTTCTCAGCGTCCCACTCTCTCCTGCTCCCTCTGCACTCACCAGGATCCCAGCTGGGCTTAAACACACACAGACGGGTCCTCAGAACAAATATTAACTGCTCAGCCTGGGAGGATTGGGTAGGATCCTTATTTAAGTGTGTAATTTGGGGGGCATGAAAACATATGTTGAAAATCCTGTTAAAGGCATTAGTTCTAAACCAAGTGATTGCTCTCAGCCTTTTACTTGCTGTCACCATCTCTGTATCTCTATCAAAGAGTAAACCTTTTATTTGGTTCCGTCTGTGTTGTGGACTGACAAAAAAAGTCTTCATGCAGCTTGTCAATATGTTAATCTTTATCATGTTTAGGTTTCACTTACCTATGGAAGGCAGGGCCGTTGTTGAGAGGGGATGCAGAAAATAGAGGGATTCAGGAACAGACATGAAAAAAAGAGAAAAAAAATGCAAACAAAGTAAGCAATGCAAACCTTGTATTTCCTGCAGGTCTAAGAGGAACTAACTGTGACCTGAGGTTACAGCTAGAACCCAGTCTGAGACCACTATCATATTCCCTACCCCACTTCTACATGCCCTCTGCCACTTCCCCCTTCATCACCCCATCCTCCCAGCTTTCCTTCTGACATCTGCTAATCCCTAGACCTCTGACCCCAGGAAATTTACTCTCTCAACCTTGACCGTTTTCTTTCTCTTTTCCCTCTTTATGCCTGGCGGATCACTATTATCCATTATCATTCCATTGTTTGAGGCCAAGAAAAACAATTTAAATTCCCGTGAACTGACATGCACTTGCAGGCTAAAGGCATTGCGAGCGTATATCGGGATGTGGGGCTAAAAGGTTTTGTGTGTCTGTGGTGCGATAGTGTAGTTGTGTGTTTTTTTTACCAAACACAATAATAAGCTGCCTACGCTGCCTTTGGCCTACCAGAAAATAGGTATTTACCGCATATTTTATGGTTGTCAAATGCATCTTCCACACTTCCAGCATACGTTTGTGGCAATTACATTTTTCTCAATGCCTACAGACAGCAGGAATTTTTATATGAATAATGCTTATACTGCATGTTAGCTTTGGCCAAGCAAGTAACCTGTGTGAAATGTGTTGAGGCACCTGCTGAGAGTAAACTGCCGGAATATTTATTTCACTTGCCACCGACTAAGACCAACATGTGGATTTTTTACCACATACTTATCCACATTTAAGACTGACTTGTATCTGACTTGTACCCCTTCTTGGGTTGAAACACACAACAGAAGCATCAGAAGGAGAGAGAAGGAAAGTGAAATAGATTTCTGTGAAGCTTTTTCAATTAAATAACAATGAGACGGCTGCCAGCGGCTTAAGAATGTCAAAGGGAATCCTTAAGGAAATATTTCTCAAGTTAAATTGAACACCTGCACCCCAAGGCGAAACTGCAGCTGAAGCAATGATTATATGAAACTTTTCATACTTTATTCTTCCCTATAGCATTGAAAACTTGATCCATTAAATAACACTGACTGCTACATAAAAGCTGAAACTTTAAGATGGTAAGCATAAAATAAGAGGTAGAACAGGCTAGGACTCAGTAATATGCAAAAACAATCATATTACGATTATTTTGGACATATATTGCCATAACAGTTGACTGTACCAAACAAGCATGTTTCCTTACGCCTGGAGAAAGTGACATGTACTGGAGTCGGGGTATCTCTGTAACACCATAATACTCATTTATAGTGCTATGTTGTGACATGTTTTATAAAAGAATTCCAGCTTCTACGATTTAGATTTTGCACTTAACCATCTAACAATTTTGATAATAATTCAATTGGAGGTTAGCCTAGTACATGCACTAAATCATACTTGCAAACTCACTGAACTATGTCAAGTACAGACAGTTTTCGCATTAAACTACACACCACACTTTGGTAGCTTTTAAGGGACCTGCATTTGGTCAACTTAATTTGACACTAAATGCGATAAAACATGATTTAAAGTAGCAGCTTGCATCCATTTTGGCTGAAATTAAGATGAATTATGTTGTGATATTTCTGGAATTCCTCATGCCAGGCTTTCCCATAATTCACAATTTTTCTCTAGTGAGGCTAAAAGGTTCATAGGCACTTAAAGGTACAAACTGAAAGTAACATTACAGTACATTTTTCACCATTTATGGGAAAGAATTATAAAAAAAACAATAGTACAATTTAACCACAAGATTTTAACCAGGTAAGCAAAAAAGTGATATGCGTTCCCCCAATAATGTCTGAAATGTCATTTTTATGTGTGGGAAGAAGTAAATAAATCAAAACGATCCTCACAAATTTGGGAATATTTTCATTTTGAATTAAAGCCTACCCAAGTCACCAATTTCACTAAAAACAACTAATCACATCAACTAGGATGATATTTCCATTTACATAATTATCAATTAGTAGAAAAAATCATTTCAGCATCACCGAGCCTTCTGCACCCTTGAGCAGAAGACCTAGACACCCCCACTCAGGCCTAATCTGACCAGATTAGAGACACGTCAAGATGCTCACGTTGATCTGTTGTTGATCTTGGCTGGGGTGGCACCCATCCAACTGTGTGACCCCGGGGCAGACAGGCCCTCACACACCCCACTGTTGCCGCCCGCCCCAGGATCCTGGCACCACATGGCACACTCCCACATTTATTATTCATCTACTTCATTACCCTCCACAGATATTTTACCTTTACACTGCAGTACTGATACACAGACCCCAGGGTGGGCACTATGCTGCTTGTCAACAGAAGGAGGGGCAAGAAAGACCATAAGGGAGAGGTACCACCCCATCATCATTTTAATCATCTCCTCTCTTTCAAAGCATGGGGAACTAAAGTGAACCGCACTGAAGTCTAGCACTGCAGGGAAGTGGATTTGTGTGGAAATTGCCAAAAGGACACTGCCCTCATCTATCTTAGGTCAGCATGCTAAGCGCTAAGGGAAGCTTGGTCATTTCTAAGTAGGGATATCCAATCAATTCCAATAGCCCCCGGGGCTGTCACCATCCCAGGACCCCATGCAAGTGCCGTCGTTCTGCCTCCTAACGCCTGGGAGCAGGCGGCTTATGTGTTGGATTGAGCTCAGTTAATTGCTTGAGATATGAACCTGTGTGGCTTGTGGGAGAGTTTTTAAGGGTTAGTTGTTGTGTTTGGAGAGATATTCCCAGGCCCATAAACTAGAGATTAGCCTCACAATGGGAAGGTATACAGCACAACTTTCCTGTGGGACTAAGAAGATATGAGCCCTCCATTAGCACAGTAGGGAAAGCTGCGGATTTAGTCAGTCTCTGTTGCTGATGTGCTGTGTGCAGCTGTGTGTGTCTGAGTGTTTGTGTGTCTGTCACAATTTTCTGACTGGAGGTTCAAATATTAAGAAGTGGAACTGAACTGTTACTGGACATCACTACTTCGCCAAAATGTACATACATTTCTTCACTGATGTCCATTCAGTAAAGTCCTTAAATAGATTGATTCAACACTTCCCTTTTTACATTCAACAGTCCAACATCATATTGGACAAGTATTTTAGGAACATACTGCCAACTGTCTTGGCTGAAAAAGCAGAATTAGAACAAAATTAGAAAATTACAGACTTCAAAGGAAATGAGATGCCAGTTTTTATAATTGCATTTATTTTTCTGTCCTGATTATTTTTCCCCTGTTCTCATAAACCAACAAACTGTGGTGTGCATGTTTATTTTGGACACCACCATAATAATTCAATGTGAGCGCTAACCCAGCCCCATAATGACTTCCCTTTTCTTTGCTGTTATTTCGGTGCCACTGGCCTGTGCCAGGTTGCTACAAGGTTGCAGTGACCACAGAGGAGTAACTCTGGACTGGTTGTGGTTCTTGGACCAAGCCCTGGGTTTCAGGCTGGGAGTCCATTTCAAAATCCAGCCTTGTTCCCCTTCCTTTCCACCCTTCATTTCGCTGGGGCAACAAAACAGCCACACTCCTGCACTGGGTTTGTGGAGACCAGGCCACACTGTACTCCAAACTAACAGTATAATTTTCACAATGAAGAAACGGGCCAACAAGCACACAAATGTATACATACACATGTACTCGTCCTACTCCCTCTGCCCTTTTTGTACTGCATGGTGTCTGCTGTGTACATCTGCTTCTGTGGTGATCATTAGCACTCACTTGAAATACACGTCCTAAAATAAGCAAAGTCCATCTCTGACTGATCAAAGCCTCTCTGCTGTGGTTAAAACAAAGCAAACATCCAAGTGAAGCCCACAGACAGACACACGAAATGGGATGTTTATCCTTAAGTGAAAGACAGAAAGAGAGGCAGATGGATGAAGAGCAAAGAACTGCTTGGGATGAATTAATTCACTCTTGATTGCTAATAAAAAACAAAAAATATCATATTACCATGAGTGTTTAAGGTTCTTGTGACTAATCTGAACCCACACAGTAAATTTTTGTTTATAAGTAATTTTCTTGGAGACTGCATGATGCTCTGAATACTGTGTGCATGCTGTTCTCCGTCTCTACTTGCATCAACAGAATGTATTTATCATAATAACACTTTCTAAATGCCTGTGGCTGTGTTAAAGGTCATAGGTGAGGAAACGCATACTGATGAGAGAAGGCGCCCAATAATTGCAGGAATAAAAATTACTACACAGCTAGTCAATATGTACACATTGTTAATAGATCGATGTAAGCTAGGACCTGCCATTGACTGGTGCAGAGGCAGCGAATGAAGAGTGGGGACATAAAAATGACCCACGGCTGCATACACCTCTCCCTGACAATTAAACTGATTGCGTCTCCTCACCCTCACGTCGTTAACTATCTCACGACATCAACAATATAGCTTTACTGGCCATAGAGGTATGATATGTTTCAACACACACTATTGTATATAATATAGAGGAAATATAGAAAACATTATCTTGTATAATCACTCTTCTTCCCAGGAAGCAGTGAGGTTCGGTTACTCTATCCCAAAACGATCTTGTGTATTGCCCTCCTGTGGTGATAAACCTGAACCTGCTGCGTGGTCCAATGGCAGTTTTCGCTAAAACCCTTCAATTACCTCCCCAGCCCCCCGTGCCCCAAACAGGATGTACATCTTTTGCAGACCATCGAGTAGAGATGTTGCGTTCAATTATAGACCACTACCCGCTTGCCTGCCCTCTAAGTCCCACCCACGCATGCACAGGGGGTAATTACCTCTACCCTCACTCTCAGGCTGCTGGCATCTTGTTAGTCATGCAGCATGAGCTGTGGTGCCTACATGTGGCAGAAGCCATGTGCGCTTTTTGAAACTAATGCTCATGTAGCACTGCAACAAAATGTTCCAGCAGTTCTGAAGGCTGGAGGGCCAATTAGATTAGAGAAGGGTAAAAACTGGGGTTACAGGATGTCCCGATTCACTTAACATCTGCTGAAAGAATATCAAGCTGTACATGGTGACCGTGACCAGCAGACCACGGATGCCTAATCCATAATATTCCATACAAAGTCTAAAGGATATAAATAGTGGATATGCAGGCTATGAGCACAAGCATAAATCATCCATCTTGGAACAGTGAGAAAACGAGACACAACGCCCCGTCATTCACTGTGTTCGGGTTCCTACAGCTGAACCCTTTTCCTTGGCTCGAGAAAAAAACCTCCAGCTGCGTTTTGTGCCACCATATGCATGAAAAAGGGGCCATCAAAGAACATATTTCTTTCATTCCAGGCAATTTCCCTAATCCCTGATGAGCTGCAGGGGAGAGGAAAACATTATGGATGTGGGTTAGCAGGTGGTAGAGAGGGGATTTTGTGGGTTGTGCATGTTTCAATGTGTGCATGTCTGTGAACACAAGTTTATTTGAATACATTTGCATTATCGCAAAGTGCTGTTATTTAATGACGGAATCTTTTTATTGTGTAGTTCTGCTTATACTAGTTTGTGTGTGTATTGAGTTTGTGTATATCTGGAAATGCGCCTGACACATATCGGCCTCTGTCCCCAAGGAGAAGGGACTGAGGAGTCTTGAAGTAGCTCCCAAGGATTAGTTTATCCAATCTTCTACTAATCGCAGATACATTCTTTCCACTGGTGAGTTGTGCTCAAGATCCCGCTCTCTAAAGACTCCTCTCACTTCAGCCAAAAGAGAGACGGGGCAGAGGAAAACAGCTAAGACGCATGCTTCCTTTCTTAAATAAACTTTGAAACCCAAACACAGGCTTCGGATGCCTCTAGTTAAAGTATAAGTGCAATTGTTTCTCCGAGTCCTACAGTAGGTGATGGTCTAGTGACTAGTGGCCTTTCTCTCATATTTCAGGTCAGGACACAGCAGGGGGGGAATGCCCTCCGGAAAGCAGTCAGTCCAATTTCCCCACGTCACCACCAGCTAGACCCTGACAGCTCTGAGATGTGGGCTGCAATAACGAGGAACAGCAGCAGCCCACAATGTCAGCATTTTCCTCTCGGTGCTCTGACAAACCTCTGGGCTCTGGAAGGAGGCGGGGGGCTGCGGGGGCAAAGATGGGGTGCCAAGGGCTGGCTTGTTACGATTTAATAAGTGTCATTGTGGGGCATTATGTCAACTGCACAAACAGGCTGCAATTTCTGCATCATGCATCGTCTGTCCTCTCACAGTTAGTGTTTGGGGAGCAGGGTGCACATTTTTCGCAATCTTTTATTTATGCGGGAAAGGTCAACCGAGTATGTTTGTTGTAAACCTCTTTGCTCACAGTCACACTGTAACATTCACATATGGAAGTTGCACTTTCTACTATTGTTTGCCACCAAGAAAATGCACAGCTGGGAGTAAAAGTCTCCATCTCAGTGGTTCTTGCTGAGTAATTGTCTTTTACCTTCTCCATCCGTCCTTTCGAAAAACATGGCAGTCAATTTGGGGACATCACTGTTGTCCTTATGGTACTCTACTTCAGCAGCTCGGATCCGATATTCAGCATTTTTTCAATTATAGAAATTAGTGATTTTTTATCAGATTGCCAGTAAAATAAAATAATAGTCGGAACCTTCAAATCTGCAAATCAAATAAATCAAACAAATGTTGTGGGATGAAATGTACAATATCTGTAATGGAGTGAAAGCATAAAGCTGGTTTACATTTATGAGTATATGTGCAGAAAAAACATAGCCGGAATTCCAGTGGGTCAATTCAAAAAGTTTTGGGATGAGGTGGAATTGGAGGGGTGTACAGTGGACAGGTAAAGTACCGCTGATACATTAAACACAAAAGAGTCTACTCAGAGGGTGTCAGACAGAGAGCAGAATTGTATTGACTCTGTCACAGCAAAACCATTCACTCTGTACATGTAAGACAACAGCAATCAACATGCCCTTTCAACAAACCCTCTACTACTCCACTACTGGAACGTGAGCTACAAGGGAGTTTCCATTACTTTCTGGCAAAAGATCTTGGCACCGACAATAAATGGGGGGAGGAGAGAGGGAAAGAAACTGTGAAATCTGACTGGCTGAATTCCAAGTCTCCTATTCTTCTTTTTATCTGAACCTTGCCCTCACACTCTGTCTGGCTGCCTGCCAGAGAGACTGTTTTATTATTCCTGCACTTTTTTCCACTTCTCTGCATACTCTCTTCCTTCTGCATTCTCTTTGATTCTTTTCGAACACTCTTTGCTACTGTGTTCGCAGCAACACTCTTCTATTCCCTTTAACACACCTCCCACAACAAACAAACGCTACTCAGTCGCTCAGTCTGGGCATATACACAGCACACATCTTCTTCCCTGTACTCATATCTGTAACTCATAAAGTAGTTACAACGGAATATTGTGTGGCATTTCCCTATATGTAATAACAGAGCCATTAAATACCTGACAGGGGAAGGTTAAACAAATTGTAACCTGTTTTGATGGATTGGTTCAATTTGCACTGTCAGTCCTAACTTGTATATGAGGAGGATCCCAAGTGTAGGAGAGCTGAGCAGCTGGGGGTGCTTAAAGAGCGTTGCTTTCCCTCCCTGCCAGTTTTCCGTCTCAGTGTACTACAGAGAAAAGCTGATGATTTATGAAGCAAACAAATTTGAAAATGAGCACACACCACTTCAGCATGCCCCACCACAAACCTGCTGATCAGAGACAAAAAGAGCAGAGCGCGCAGTACGCGCAGCCTGCTGTCTCTCAAATCATAGACACATACACATCTGCCTCCGGGGGTCCAAAGCTTCTGTGTACCATGTAATTCTCCATTAAGAGGATGAAGTTAATTCAAGCTTGAGACAAAAAACTTCATCACACCAGTCTGGCACAGGTGCCGAGACACAGTGATCACCAACTGCAGGTGTTGAAATGAGAGATTTAAATGGAATCAGGTAATCAGACTAGCATGAAAGAATGAGACGAAAATGATTAACTGAAAGTGTAAAGTCTGATGCATATATCATCTTAGATCAGCAAGTGGGATTATCGTGCATCTATTTCTTTGTATTTCGTCAAACACATCATATCACGCTGGCATTCCAGCAGGAGGGGAATGGGTGAGTAGCAGGAGATGGTGGGTGGTGGTGGAGGGTGAGGGTGGAGTGGGGTGACGAGAATATCAGTTCTGTTCTTCCCCTGAGGGGCCAAGATATGTGGAAAGCAGCGGGGAGGGGAGAGCAGGTGCATGGGAATTCAGAACTCATCGCATTTGCATGCTAGTCAGACTTATACTAGCTATGGCTTGAGGAAAAATAATGCTCAAGAGGGACGGCAAGCTGTGGATATGAAGGATTGGAGCAGAGGCAAATTGTAGACTTTTTGACCCCAGCCTAGGCTTTGCAAATACAGCCTGACTTGCTCTCTAACTAAGGTTTTCCTGAGACCGACATGAAGGTACAGGCCACCACGGTCCTCCTGAGCCGTCCCTCGTCAACACTGGAACTAATGTGCTTGAACAAGACATCTAATGGTTCCTGTGAGTATCAAAGGCCTGCCCCTGGAAAGGCCTGCTCCAACAGGGCCCCCCCCGGCAACAACATGGGGAGACAACAGGATTGGGGGGCTCCCTGTGTGTTCAGATCATAGCACAATCACACAGGGAACACAATAGGCTCCTATCATGACACGAGCCAAAATGAGACTACACAGACCCCACATTGAGATCAATGCGGATATTGTAGAGTGTAGTTTCCCCAAGACTTCCAATTGAAAGTCTTGTTTTGGAGCATAACAGCTAACACATTAATTTTTATGAGACGGGGAGCATAATATGTTTTGATTTTTGGGGGTATTTTTCTGACCAATTATTCATCTCATAAACTATACTTATCTGTATACTCGTCAGAGTCCACAGGATACCGAGATTTATCGTAAAAATCAAACAGTTAAAAAAAAGAAGGATAGGATGTCCCCTCTTCCCTGCTAGGCAGTGTAATAACCTTTTAGATCATGTTTGACATTTTTAAGTTGGCGCTGTGGAGATTCTGGCAATATCCGAGCTCTGATATTAAAACCGGTTACTGGCGGTAATCTCATTGCTTTGTTTGATGATTTGCAATATGACACCCATCCCCCTCGTCCTCATCCACCATATAGCCTCCTGCCTTCCCCCTGGAGACCCTCCATTCCCACCCAGATTTGCCCTTGCCCTGACACTGGTTGCTAATGGCGCCGCTGTCAAGGGAAGGCCAGTGGTAACAACGGCGCGTGGAGACCCGTCTGTTGAGCATCTTCAGAATATTCACGTGCTTTATGGCCTGAAAGGACGAGATGAGGCCTCTTTTCCTGTGTACATGACAGTGCAGTGATTAGAGGGCTGTCCCTTTCTAACAGCTGCTAAACATGACTGTTGGAGTGACTGACTGTCCCTTTGAGTGTCTGAGAGCTGAAACGTGCACTGAGCTGTATAATCAGCCCCAGTGTGGGATGGAAGCATACAGATGAAAATCTGATCAAAAACAAGTGTCAAACATTGACCCAGCCATGTTTGACACACTGCCAGTCTGCACTGATTGAGTGTCACAGCATTTCTGATTTATTGTTGCTCTTGATGAAGGTTAAGTCAAATTAACTGTCAACACTCGGTTGCGGGAGTGTAGCCACAGTGTGAAGTCTACAATCTGGTGGCTGCTACAGTGCAAGGGCAAACGTCAGGCGGCAGAGCAGGTGGGAGACCACAGCCTGAACTTACGCAGGGACATGAGAGGGAAGGAGAGAAGAGGTTGAGAGGCAACACAACAGGCTCGTTAATTAGTGTAGCACAAATGTCTTCATAATGAGGCCTAATCACCTGAGCATGGCAGAGACTATACGGCAACGGCCGGGCAGCCATACTGCCCGATGGGCCCATGGCGGAGTAGGTACTACACAGGAGAGAAGCGGGGAAGAGGAAGCTGAGACAGAGGGGAGGTTGATAAAAATGCAAAACGGAAAGGCGGGAGAGTATCTGTGACTGAAATGCGTATGACAGCAGCCGGTCTGTGTTGTGTATGCATCTATTCTCTGGTGGCATAGTTAGGTGTTGTACCTTGGATTAGAGGCTGGTCTAATTGGCCCACTGGGCACCAGGGAGAGGGCTGAGAGCAGAGCTGCTGTGACAGCGATTTCCTCGGCAAATAAATCATCTAGTCCCTTCTTCTTCAGCGTACTGCTACATCTCAACACTTCTGTCATTAACGCCAAGCTTGCTCAGCTCAAGAGACATATTTACTGGCATTGATTTGATTATGGTTATTATGGATGGAACCACTCTGCAGCATCACCCCGCATGGTACACAAATCTCCTGAGGTAGATAGATGTTGCTGTTCGGAGCACTATGTGGTTGTGGTTGGTGTTTAATAATGAAAAGAGCAGAGAGTAAATTAGCTCTATAAAGAATATATTTGTATATCTGAGATATAAAACACACTGTATACAGATAAGTAGCTTGCCTTGCTGCCTGGTAAACACAGTTGTCACACAAGCAGCTGCTATTAGTCCCACAGGTGTGTGTGTGTTGCCATAGAGAGTCATGTGTGGTGAACTAGTGTGAAGCAGGGACAGGAGGAGGCTTGTCCTCGTCTGCCAGCATCCATTCAGGGTGTCTCTGAAAAGTGGCTGTGGCGGGAGGAAGACCACAGGGATGTACTGAGCTTCTCTCGTCCCTACACTGAACCCTCTCATCACTGCTAGGCAGATAGCTAAGCTTTAAAGAGAACATCCCCACTCCCTGCCACTTACTCATTTCCGGATTACGCGACTGTACAACCAGCGGCCCGACGCATGAAACACAAGAAGGAGGGTCAACACATCATGTCATCAGGGAAAAGCTGCCACGCACAGACGGAAACTGCAGTCTGCAACCTACCACTTACTGAAGAGGCACGCTGAGATTTAGATTGGATGGGTTCAAATTATACCCAAGAGCTGGCAGCTTAGTTAGAGGGAGGATTAACATCTACTTCACGTCAAGAGCTTTCTGGTTGTAACATCCACAAGGACACACACACACACACACACATACACACACACACACACACACACACACACACACAAACACACATTTACTTGAGTTATCCTCAACAGAATCAGTGTGGGTCCAATGGCATGCTGCCAAGCATATTAAGACTAAAGCCCATTTCGTAAACCCACTAAAACATTTGGAATCCAGGCCACAACCTCCCAGGACTCCTTAGGAGCCTGGCGAATGGTTCAGAGAGCAGGTGAGGTTAGAGGCCTTGGTTTTAATAATTTAGATTTATTTTCGTAAAAACGAATAATTGCACAACAAACCGACAACAAAGTTAGATTGTTTCATATCAGATCAGGAATCAGTGAAGGTGGTGAAAGCTAAACTAAGCTAAGCTAAGCTAAGCTGCGTACACTCGGGTGGAGGCAAAATGAAAACCTAATCTCCGTGGAGTGCCTGATAGGGGTTAAAACAGTGAACAGAAAAGCCTGGTAAACATCTTTGGCTTCTTCGCTAATCAGCCCACTGCCCTACCCCACCTCCTCCCCTCTCCCTCTCTGAGGAGCTGCCACTGCCTGGGCCACCATATTGTCATTAAAGACCATGGCATAGCAAGGGAGCACAGGAAACCCCAGAGCCACATCTCAGGAGGCCCCGACTGCTCCGCTGAGGATGGCACTCAGTCCCAGCCACAGCGCTGCTCACACAAAGGCACAAACAAACAGGCATAAATGCAGACTGTCAAGCAGACAGACATATGTGTGCACATTCATTATATGCATCTTCAAAAGTGATTCTTTTTTCAGGGGTTTCTTTTTATCTCTTGAGACAGACCATGAAATGGATCAGTATTCTATTTAGCTCCTCATAACACCTAAAACTGAATTCTCAGCTGCGCATTTTCTTGGAAACAACCCAAAATGCCGTTTTCAACTAAAATCCCTCCTGCAGGCTTTTTACCAGGCAGGCTTGAGATTAATTGATTCCAAGCTGAATAGTCCACTAAAGAGAAGGGTTTAAGCAGCAATAGAACTGAGCCTCTGTCTGCCTTGAACTATCTGTAGGATCTGTCTCCAGTGGATACTAAAAAAACTGGAGGCAGGGCCGTAAGACAGGGAGGACTATAATCATCTCCTGCATATGTGTGATGTGCGGGAGTGGGGAGATGGGGCGGCGGCAGTGTCTGGGTGGTCGAAAAAGGGAGGAGAGAGGAAGATACTGGGAGGCTGAATCCAAACGAGGGGGCTTTTCTGTCGACTGAAAGCGCCTGTGTGTCTCGAGCAGATGGACTATTGTCTGTTGAGTCCTGGGGAGTGGGTGCTCAGAGTTTTCCTTGTGCCCAGGGTGGCCCATTCTTTATCCCATACTTCACCTCTCTGTCTCCTCCTCAGCCTTGGGCTTTGTTACACTCTGTTTTGTTTGCTGTTGTTTTGTGCCTCACTATGTATCTCACTTTTGTTAACCTTTTCTCATACAAAAACAGACAGATTATTTTCTCTTTTTTTTTTTGAAGGGAGGGGTCATTTTTCTCCGTATGGGTTGTTTTGTGTTGTCTGAGGAACAAGTTGGAAGGCTGGTTGTGACAGGGGAAGAACGCTGAGTCGAGCTGTTCCAGCCTGTTCGGTGGCTGTCCCTCCCTAAGGACTGAATGTAAAGACCACCACATAAATCATCAGCCACCCAAACAGGCAGGGAAGAAAACAGCCGTCAGACAATGCAGCTGATTACAGCAGGAACCGTAATCCATACACGCCACCATCTCCCTTGCATATCCGACTATCTGAACTACCTCGGAAAAATCTCCCGCCACATCAGTAAAGTGTCTATAAAAAGGCGGGGAGAGACAGGAGAGGATTATTATTTTTTTTTAACTCCATAGAGACCAGATTATACTGCAGCTATTCAAAATATAGCCTCCTCTTAACTGTTAACCTGAAAACTGCGTGTGATGTCACTACGGCCTATAGTTTTCTCATGGCATTATAGAGAAATCTGTCTCTACTTTAACCATATGGTAACATTTTCCCGGCCGTCTGTGGTTTTCTGTCTTGCTCTGTTAGAGTCATTAATTACATCACTATTCTGAAGACAAGTATATCAGGATCATTCAGAGGGATCCCTCACCGCACTTAGAAACATTTCCAGGAACACCAAAGACATAATAAGCTAACGTCCTTCAATCCCCCCCACCTCTCCCCACCGCTAAGTCAAACATCCCAAAACTGGCAGGACTTGACAAGATGCTCTGACGCAATTTTGTTGGGTAACCCAAAAAAAATCCCCCTTTACCAGTCAAAAAAACTCAAAAAGTCTTTTGAGGTTGTCTGCATGAGCGGGATGTTATGGGGTTGAATGAGGCTGGTGGCTTGAGTAATAATCCCAGGTCTCCCCGTGTTACTTCGAAACAAACCCAGAGCAGGCGAGGAAAAGAGCAGAGCAGAGAAGTTAGCTTTATAAAAAGGGCCTGGCATTATTTATGACTCCCTATAAAAGCTGTAGTTAATTACAGTGTTTTAGACTTATAAATTACAGATTGTGGAGCTCCTGTTATAATTAGAGCACTGGAGGCAGGGCCTGGACTCGGTCTCTGGGTTAGGAGGTGGAGAGGAGCGAGAAGGCAGGGTTTTTGGATGAGGCCCTCCTCTACTGATGTGGTGAAGCCAGGCCCAGAGCACATCCCTGACCAGGGCACTGCCTGCTGCATGTGGCAACACTGGGCAGCTCTCTGCAAAATTCTGTCTACGCCTTATCCTTTCTGTCTTTAACCAAACGGGGACCACCACAGGAGCCAATATACAGTGTACTGTAAATACTGCATGACTGTGGCAATGCACAAATGGTTGTTATTATTTTGTTAGTAAAACACATGCTTTCTTTTGCTCAGAATGCGTCTTGCGGTGCATCAAATCAGCAGCTCTGTGTGACATATCTCAGGGTATTGATTGTCTTTTTGGAGCGGCTCAGTGAGGCAGATCCAGACAGGCAGATAGACAGTGGGATGCTAAAGAGGGTTAATCCTGGTCATCCCCTCACACTCATTAACTGAATTATCAATGGCCTTTAGCAAAGCCATAGTGCAACATGTGTGGACAGAGAGTGGCCTCAGTGTATCATGGGAGATCACCCAACAGCCAGGGCATGCCCTGAGGATGTTGCTGATGTCAGAGGTCAAGTCAATGGCCTGCCGTAATGCACTGCATTTTCTCAACTATATCATTAAAGTTAATAGGGAGATTTGGATGACTCTGCCTTGCTTATTCAGAACAAAAGAAACAAATATCCACTTTTTGTTGGATTGGATCCAATTTCCATAGCTGAATTTAGCTACCAATCCCAGGGCTCTCTTGTTTTTGCATATTATTCTATATTTTGTATCTATACTGTTATTGTTATAATTACTGTTGATGTTATGTGGAAGTTTACATGGACGGTAATAAACCACACAGCAGCTAAAAATACAGAAATTACATTTAATTTAAATGTATTTCAAAGGAATTAATTCAAACTGTAGGTTAAGTGGGCTTCACATGCAATCACATGGCATCGACACCTGAAACCAGTACTGGATTAGATAAATCCCGACTCCAAACAAAAATGTAGAATATATCAGTCTGATATGATAGATAATAACATGATAATCAGATTCAAAAATGTGTATGTTGTGTTTCTTGCACACTGTGTGTGTGGGCAAGCAGAGCGAGCATGTGTGCTCTCTGTCTGTGGGTTGTGAACTCCAACTGAGTCCATCTGGGGCACAGAAGCCAGTGGGCAGGTCAGCCTTGCCATTTCTGGTTCCAACACATTTGGCCTTCGTGCCTGAAGTAGAGAAATAGGTGTGATGTTACACCCGCTCTTCACACTAATGCACAGCTGAGAAGAAAGTCCCTCAGGTGGAGGTGAGTGTTGAGAAACTACTCAGGTCTACAGGGCATCTTTAGAGGCTTAGTATAAGACTGTGCTAATCCCTGGGATTCTGCCTTGTTGGGAGCAAACATTAAAAAAAAAATACCTTCTCGCAAAACTGTGTTGATTTTCTGCATCTGTTTGAAATCAATATGCAACCAATGGTAAGTGCCAATAAATTATACAGATTAGAAGTCACTCAAGATCCTTGATTTTATTCATTTACATTTGTTCAGTCTGAACCCAGTTATCCAGCATGGGGTTGTTACAGCTGAATTCTGAATCAATAAGCAGCATAATTTAGCAGAGCTGAGACAGCGGGATGACATTGTGTGCCTGAGTGAAAAGGCTTCAATCCTTGAGTCTAACAGCTCTAATCAGTGGCCCTCTTCAACAGAGCAGAGGCACCTCTTTCTTGTATCTACATCATTTCTGCACAGAGGAATTCGAGGACGGGTGCTGTGAATTAGCCATGAGGACAGTGTCACCAAAAGACAGATGCCATCCTCTGTCGCCTTGGACCCCCCCTCTGCTCAGTGCGACCCCCAGCCCCCCATCCATATTCCCCTCCAATTCTTTACCCTGGCCCCGGGCTACAGGCCCTCTCTCATTAGGGGCGCTGACAGGCCCTGTCCTCACCCTGATCCCTCATCATTAGAGCATGTAAATCTCCCTGTCACACATACAGGTACACACACACGTACACACATATGTTGCAGACACACACATCTAACATGGGAGGAGGTGATGGGGTGTGTGTGTGTGTGTGTGTGTGTGTGTGGGGGGGATCTAATCTTGTTCACCTGAGAAATAGGAGCCACTAACCCCAGGACCCAGCATAAAGACATAGTTCCTGCATATGATAAACATGAGTAAGGGGGAAGTATCGAGAAGGGAAATATTATATATATATTATATGTGAGTGCAGTCCTGTTGATTGCAATGCGAAAGTAAGCGAGGTTTCTTCTCATAAAACAAGCCCCTTGCGCTGCGAATACTGTAACCACTCTAATATTATCAAATAGAGCCGCACATGAAAACACACGCAGACAATAGCAAAGACACAGATACAACAAGTGCATGTTAAGAGAGGCGAAAGAGACAAAAGCAGTGAATCTGGAGGGCAAGCATCTGGTGGGTCCCGACTGGATTGGTGCATACTGCTGCTGCATGTTTAATTCAGACTAGCCCACTCCTCTCCTTTCCTTTCCTCCAGCCATGTAAACGAACCCAGACGCAGCATATGGAGACAAGGGTAGAGGGGAGGAGGAGAGGAGAATGAAGGAGCAAGGGAGATGTACGAGGGTAAAAATATGGGAACGAGGACAGGGAGGGGAAATTGGATGCTACAGGCACGAGGAGGGATGGAAGAGGAAAAAGAGGAGGAGGGGAGAACAGGTACCTGAGGTAGATGAGCAAAGTTGGTAAAACAAGAGAGTAAAGTGGGTGTGGAGTGTGGGGGTTGTGCTTCCCCCCAAAAAAAACAAGTCTAAATCCCATTTTGTTCATTTCATCGCACGACAATTTGACAGCACAAAATACAGGCTCCATGCTGAAAGTGTTCATTCATCTTCGCTCAAAAGGGGCCTTCAAAGGAATATCACAGTTATTTTAGCCAGATCCCTTGGGAAAATTTGAGTACCCATCAGCCTATTCAGAAAGCAGCTATGGGTGTAGGTGTGCATGTCTGCATGTTCAGATATTGTATATGTTTACATGCTTGTGCGTGTGTGTGCACTGTAAAAACCGAAGAACTGCATTTATATCTGGTTAATGTGGTTTCTAGTGCGCACAAGGAGGCAAACCTTACTCAGCAGTGTCTCATAACATAATTGATAAATCAGATGAAGAGCAAAGGATAAACACAATCAGTTGTGAGGGAGTTTTTGTCTGGAAGAAAAATATTAAATGGCTAAGAATAGGACTAAAAATGACTCACCTGGATGATGAGATTTGGGAAAGGACAGCGTCATCAGGCAAGAGTGGCAGGAAGGAGAGAAAAGACAAAAGGGAAACATTAGACGGAGTGTGAGGGTTCATAAATATGAGACACAGCGTGTGAGTAAGCATTTATGTTCACTTTAAAATGTATTGCTGTCTTTTAACTGCTGTAGTGGAGCAGACTGGATTCACTATCCATCGAAAATACCAAATATTGTTTAATACTGGGAAAAATGGGGAAAAATAAAGACAATCTTAAAGTACATTAAAAGTACATAAAGTAAAAATAAAGTACATTTTGTAGCTACTTAAAAGCCAGTGTCTAATGATGTCATTCTCAAATTCACATTTAAAAGAGGACATAGCTTGACAGAGAAATGGAGTACACGTGAAAAAAAGAGATAGACGGAGCAGAGGGACAAAGCATTAGAAACGACGGCAGAGAAATCATTAATGCAAATGCATCCCAGAAGCCAGATAGACTGGAGTTATCAGAGGTTACTGCTGTTTTTGGAGGGTGTTAATTGTTATTCATGACGCTGTTGGCTTGAGCAGGAACCGGGGCTGCTTGTTTTTGAAGTGCTGGATCAGGCAGGGAATTGACCATTGCTGCTGGGGGTACAGGCCCACAGAGGAACGGCAGCCAGGATGGAGAAGGACCTGAGGAGGGGGAAGGTGATGCTGGTGGTGGATAGGTCGAACCTTCAACCTCACACCTATTGTGCCTTCCTATAGGCCTGCAGAGAGACCACTGGTGAAAAAGCGCAGAGAAAAAAAAATGTGCATCTGTGTCTACATCTATTTTCTCCTCACTTCTTCAGCACTTGTTACCACAAAGGAGTCCAGAAGAAAGCAACAACAAAAAACAAGCATCTTCAAAGGAATTGTGCCTGGTAAAAAACAACCACTAAACTAAGGCACCTTAAAAGAGACAGAATGTTGAGATTTCACAGAAATTCAGCAATTTCTGTCTGGCTAAAGACAGTTTAACAACACAAAACGTAAGTAAGGGAGCTATTTTCACAATCAGTTCTCATTCTTGATCATAATTTACTGAACTCAAACTATTTTTGAACTACAAGAGAAAGCCTTGTCCACCGTGTACGGTCAGAATGTGTGTAATGTGCCTCTGATTCATCTGCGCGCCTTTGTGTGTGCACACCAGTGGTCTGAATGCCTGTAACGATGCGTGTGTGAGCACACGCAGGGGATGAAAATACTCCCGTGTGTTAGTATGCTGCTAATTGCAGTCATGCGGCCATGTGTCCAACCTATAAGGCCGGGTGCTGAGAGAGCGACAAAGCTGAGCAGCCCCCCTTTCAAAACACGCACACACATACACACATGTGGACAGACTCTGTCAACAGGCCTGTCAGAGCAGAGGAGACCTGACAGCCACTCATTCACCAGCAGCGCCACTGCACAGCGCTAACAGCATTATCTGCATATTAGCATTGCTCTCCAATAATATTTCCTGCCTCAGTCTCCCCTCTCCTTCACCCACTCCAACCAGTCATTCACTACAGTAAAGACAGATAGACAGATAGATAGATAGATAGATAGATAGATAGATAGATAGATAGATAGATAGATAGATAGATAGATAGATAGATAGATAGATAGATAGATAGATAGAGAGAGAGAGAGAGAGAGAGAGAGAGAGAGAGAGAGAGAAAGAGAGTACACAAGGGAGTCAAAGGGAATGACCTTTCCTCATCTATAAAATGACCTACTTCAAAGGAAACAGAGTCAGGGACCGAGGGAAGACATGAGCAGAATCAGAAAGGGTAGACGGGTAAATAAATAAAGAGCCCCGCTGGATGATAACTCGACAGTGGCCTCAGTATCTTTTTAACTACTAAGCAAATATACATAAGGACAGGCAATGTTGGCTGTCAGGTAAGGCAGGGAGAAGTCTAGATAAGGAAGCTGAAGTAGATGGTATCAGGGAGCATATTGCCTTAGACTGTCACTAGTATTATGTCTGCTAATCTCTGTGATCCACTAGTCTTAACAGGGAATTTGGGCCCATTTGCTGTTTGTAAAGCATGTCTTAACATTAAATCTTTCTAAATTGTGTGGGTTTGACAGGAGCTGTATGAAGAGCATAACGCACTTGTGTTAAAATGATTGGTTTTGAACAACAGAATGAGCCAGAGAGGTGTCAACAACTTGATCTGCAATGAATCCAGTGTATAGTGTAATGTTAAAATGAAAGGGGAAATTGTCTATTTATTTTTTTTTTTTTTGCTGTCAGCCTATGTCTGTCTCTTTGCTCTCTATCCTTGTCTTATCCTCACTTTGTCCCTCTCTCCACATGACCTTGCCTAACCCACCATTGGGTTTTCCTCTGACGGAGGGGCAGCCAGGCAGAATTTATCCGTCTGAGATCAAAAGGGGGGAAAGAAAAGAAGCCAATGGGGGCTAGCTGAGGAAAGATTGCATATCCAGGCGTGAACCCCAGGACGGGTGCACAGGTCAACTGACTTCCAGCACTGACAGCTTCCGTTCTGGCACAAAAACATCACAGAGAGATTAGTCGCATGCTCTTTTTTATGAGAAGAAAATAACAGTTATAACACTACTGGGTGACGAGGGAAATCTACATATCGTCTGAGCCACATTAATCTTCATCCTGTCCTCTTCTGTCACCGTCACATGATACAAATACTCACATACATGCACACGTATAGCTCTCACTCCTATCTGTATGACACTGATCTCCGGGGAATCCCACTGAGGTGTGAAGAGTGTGATGGGATCATAGGGAGCCGTGGCCTCCCTCCACCAATTACTCAACAATCTAGCCTTGTCCTAATCTTCCTCTGAAAAAAACACCCACGTTGGAAATGATGCAGAAAACAGCAGGTTGCCCACCAGGCCACATGAGCTAATCCGGGTGCACTGGAGTGTGTTCACTCTCTTGCTTTTATAAATACTAATACACATCTATGTCTCGAGGGTTCATGTACACATTTGATGAAACCACTGGTCTTCTCAAAAGGAAGCGCAGATTCAGATCAGTAGCTTTGTCCACAACCGTGTTGTTGGTCCCGAGCCAGAGTAATCTGTCCTCAGGTCACATTGCAATAGGTCAGACACAACATCTCACCTTTCAAATGCACGACAAAGAATACCTAGAACATTCTGATAAAATAGGAGAGCTCTTATGAAGAGTTATGTATGAGGGAGTACGCTGCCACTTGAGATGTCTGATGAGTTCTATGAGGCCTGTTCCACACCAGCACCATTACTGAACATAAAGCTCACCTAGGCCAACAGCATCTAAAATTACCTAGTCGTGCTGAATGTAAAAACATAGCATATAGTGGATGTAAAAAATCAATGGACGACACATTGAATTTCAGTCAACATCACCGTGCTTATGCATCAGTCATCGTCTACCCATCAGTAATCTAATGAGAATTAACACCTCAAAAATAGCGAGTGATTTCCATAAGTTAATCAGAATTGAAAATGACTGATGGCTTTAAAGGCAGCACTAAAAATACTGAGCAGCCCAGAGGCCTGCCTTTGATCCCAAAGCTCAAATTAAATTGATTCTAACTGTTTCAGACAGCTTCCTCTGTGTCCTTCAGATTCAAACAATGATTTCATCAGGCTCTCATCACACGGCGCTGCCTAAAGCTATCTGGATGGAACCCCTGTTTCTTGATCCTTCCTCTGCCAGAAGGAGAGAAATGTCTCTGTCCCTCCGTATGAATAAGTGAAGAGTGACGTTAGCTCGTCTAAGAGCAGAGCAAATAAATGAATAATATAAAAGGGAAAGTGAATGTCAGTCAGAGTGAGCGTATTGTGACATTTAAGCTACTGGAGTGTTTTGGATGGGTGCTGTGGTTTGTGCTAGTCCTGTATATCCCCAACAAATCTAACTCAGCCCAAATTGTTGTTTTACCCAGTTGGAGCTCGAGACTAACCCGTCCACCTGAGGATGAAAAACAATATGTTTGGGAAACAACACAGATCTTCTTTGGTGTGAAAAGGACTTTTGAATGGAACTATCTATCGTTTTTCCATGCTGTTACTAGAATTATGCACAAAGATGCAGTCATCTCACTATCGCTTTGAGACAGCCTTTCTTTTCCCTGATAATGCTAGACTGTGATTGACAAACCTGTATTGAAATCAGCAAGATAGCTAGTTAGCTGTTAACAGTCAGTCGGCAGCAGTCCTGCAAGGTGTTTGGCTAAGGAAGCTAAAAGAGTTAATGAGGCTAAGGCAGCACACAGAACAGGACAGTTTATGTTCAGAAGAAAGTAAAGCTTATAAAGAGTATACCGCAGTGCAATTTCACAACGTAAGTTTACAGTAAATAAATGCACTGAAGTTCGAAAATGTGTAAAGTTTGAATGCTCATTCAACTTCAGATGAACATTCCTAAAATACTTTTGTTTTTCCAGACAGTTTTTGGGACGGCGTTGATGCCTAGCTAACCAGCAACTACATGCTATCACCATGGCCACTGAACTTCACAGGCAAATATGAAGAGTATTTTTACCCAGGCCATACCATTCTAACCCCACAGCAGCTGTTCTTCATCCTGTGGCTGACACTCACATCTGGTGTCAAGACTACAAACGGGCCAACAACAAAGGCTGTTCTCTTTTGAGCTGACAATACACAGAGAGGGATAGGCAGCTTTCGGCATACAGTCATTTCAATATAGCCTAGGGGCCACGGTGACCTCCATCATTCTCTCAGCTGAGCACCTGTCCTCCATGTATCGAAAGGTGCACCCCCTCCAGACTAAGGTGAAATGGTATATCTCTTTTTTTTATGATGAGGATTAAGAGGTCCTTCTCCCCCTGCCTTTCTCTCAAACCACCACGCCTCCTGCACTAAATTACTCCACACAGCATCACCCTGGCTCCCATTAGCCTTTTCAATCTGCCTGCCTTCAACATGACGAGCCCTGGAGCTATAGGGGATGGTAATGATCTGTGTACACTCTACATTATACTACCCCCCCCCCCCCATTCTCCGTATCTCCATCACCCCTCTCCCAAACATCTACCTTCACGAGATACCTCAAAACCTCAGCGCTGTATTCAAGATTCGTCTCGGTATCTTTGGTAACCCGTTGCGTGGACTAGACGTGCGCCAAATTGAAGTGGGCTTTCTTTATCTGGCGTGGAGGTGGAGGGGGGTCTTCAAGAGGCAATCCTCCAGCCTATCTCAACGCCCCGCTCAGTCTCCGAGCAGACACCCCCATCCATTAGTGACAGAGAGGGGTGGAGACCCTGTAAATTATAGACGAGTTCCACACAGTGAACAATGGTGCATCCACTCTGCATTCACCACCACATCTGCATTCCTCCACAGACCAAGACACAACCTTTCAGACAGATTTTCCTATACATTAGAGCCCAGTGGGGATAAACATATAGATACATAACAAAAACAAGGTTCAGATTTTGTTCTCGGTTTCCTCACAAAGTAGATCAATATTCCACATGACTATTGATTGACTAAATGCATAAAAAGCAATCTGTGTGTGTTCTGTGCTAAAAATAAAAGCTGGATGTACAAACGCAGATTCTTACAAGCAGCCAATTGTGGGCGACATTAACATGCAACAAGACAGATCGGCTCTGTCGGCACACAAACGCAGGTTATGAGAACAAGAAGTCTGAATCATCTTTGTTCCGGTGGAACCGTATTTGGCTTTCTGCTCAGCGAAATATGACTAGTGATAATTAACATTCCTCTCTCAGCATCCTTTCCATGAAACTTGCACTAATGAAAGCTCAAGATAAAGACTTGAAATATTCTCTGTCACCCTTATTCTCATTTCCAGAATGAGGCCATTCTAAAACCACCGTTAGCAATTATTCTTTGTGTCTCCAGCATAATATTTTATCTTGTATAATCCTCATAATGATTTGAATCAGCCGAATGAGAGTGTTGGTATTTGGTGCTGACTCTGAATGAGAGTGTGCCCGGTAGTATCTGTTTGGGATGGAGCTCATCCTCTGTGGCCTAAGCTATGCTGCTTTACTCCCAGACTGTGACCAATAGATTGTCTCTCAGTGAAAAGTGAATTTAGGTTGAGAAGAAGTGAGAAGGATTCAAAGGTAAACACAGCATGAAGCCGCTGCTACAGAGCCTGTTCCACAGTTCACTTTCAGCCCCCTCACGTCTGTATGTCCTTATGATTCAACACAGACATGTCATTTTAATCAGCCCCCTTCTGCCTGAGCTTTTCAGTGAAAAAAAAAATGCTGTATATTTCTATATGCATCACATTAGTGTTGATTATGCACTGTGCACTCTATGACTACCAAGTGAAGGTGTGTTGGTGACTTGATTTTGGAATGGGTAGAAATTAGATGCCTTTACTTTCCACAACCCCCCTCTGATTTCCTGGGCTATATTCCCCCTAGATGGGCTTTCGTCTAATCCTCAAACACTGTGTACGTGTGTATCCATTAGCAGTGTTGCCTGGAGGCCTTTCTACCGCCCCTAACCCGAGAGGTAGCCCCCACACTCTCCATGGACGAGATCAGGTTAATATTATATTGCTGAGGGAGACACCATTTCTTATTTATTGAAAGGCAGTCTAGCATGAAAGAGTGTTTGCAGGCGGGCCAGTGGATTACCTGACCCCCATCCCCCCTTCTATAAGATCATGGTGGACCCCAATAACTTCACATGCCAATGCTGTGCGAGGAGGACAAAGGCGAGGAGAGAAAGCAGCTTTCTTAACCCCTCATCCACCTCATTGGCCACTTTAAACACTACTGAATTTGTGACCAAGAGAGTCAGTTCAGCTAACCAGACTATTCACAGGTAATTCGGTAAAGACTCTGAGATGGATTATTTGAATATATAACATACAGTTTCAAATGCATTCACAAGTTTTACACATGTGAAATACCTGTGATGGAGCATTGTTTTGGTTTGATTGGCTACAAGTCTTTCCTTATTTTTATTGTTAGTATATATCTATTGTATACTTTTTTTCTCATATTCAACAAGTGGCAACTTATTTGCCACTTTTTTTTCATTTTCAACACTTACTCCCCACTAGTTCTCTTTTGACATTGAAAGAGAGAGGGCATTGCCGTGCAGCTTTCAGAGTCGTAAAAAACATTTTATCCTTTTTTTTTTCTCGTCACTGTCAAGTGCCATTGTGGTTGACGCACTGGAGATGCGCAAAGACAAGAACTACTTAGTCTAACCATCCACTTTTCATGGAGAAGAGTGACATGATGAGCGAATGAAGGAGGACAAAGGGGACATCAAGAGAAGCAGAAAAAAAATGAGAACAAGGAGGTGGAAAAAGTGAATGGAAAAAGTCTGTGACCTTGAAAATAAGAAAAAACTTATTGAGCAAAACAGGATAAGGTTGGTGGCTGTGTGTGAATCAGGGTCATTGTCAAGTCGAATTTATGATAGGTGTAAAACAAGATATAAAGTCCTTGGAAAGTACAAAATGGAAAACCCAGAGAAGCCTATTCTCTCTGAAGAATAAACCACTCAAGAGAGCAGACACTTTATCTTATTAAAGGAGCTAATCAAAGCCAGATTAACTTTAACAAACTCCAGGGACAAACAACTGAATCAGTTTGTGTCGATGTGCTGCTTCCTCAAACGCTGTTGACGATACAGAGGGAAAAGGCCTCATCAAATTCAAATACATCCATCACAGCCTGCGTGAATGGGAATGGTCTAAGTGGTGCCAACACAAGGACTCTCTGTATGAGTGAGTTGTGGTGCTCCTGGCACTATAGATGATAGATGATGGTTAAAACTGAGATTGCAATGAGATCTCAACAGTCGGTGGGCATTCAAAAAAAAGGGAGGAGGGCTCTGCTGGCTCTCATGTTACTAGGTATTATTTAAAAGCACTTGTTCTGTCCTTTCCACTTATTTCACGAGAGTCCTCAGTTTTACACCCAGCTGGTGAACCTGACTTCTTTTACTGCTCGACACGACTCTTTACCCACACTGTAGATCTTTGCTCATTCTCTTTGTTCAGCAGAGCTACTCAGTGGTGAACCAAAGCTGAACAGCAAGTGTCTGGAAAGAATTGGCTCCAGGAACACTTTTATATTAAACACCCCCTGCCAATTAGACACTGTTATGAATTTGCATTTTGAATTTCAATGTGCAAAGCAGGACCGTAGGATACCAAGCTATCAAAGCAAAAGCCTGTAATGCTGACTACCACAGTGCTACATGCCCTGGCTATATTTCAGCTGTTTGCAAGAATTCAATTTTGATGTTGATAGGAGCAAGGGCATTATCCACTTAGAGTTATTAATTTGGCTGTTCTCAGGAGGAGCTGGAGGGATGTTGATGCTTTCACACTGCAGATCCATAGATATTCACAGGCTCTAATTGATTTGGCCAGTGTGGCTTCTCAGCTGATAAGATATTGTGTTGCAGGCGAGGAATGCATGGATAAGCAGCTGTGTGGTGTTTGTTCTAATGGCCCAGAGAGCGGAGACAGGGGTGGCCAAACACTTCTCACTCCTGACCCATATATTTACACCCTTTTTGACAGAGCCTCAGGGCAAATTCAATAACAGCCACAAGAATATTCAGACGGAAGATGGTGAAACTGGAGCACTATTCTTAGTTAAAATATTTTTGTTAAAAAAGAAATAAAGCAAGTAAAAAAAACGATGCCTGCTGAATTGCACTTTTAAAAAATACAATACAAAAAGACACATCCATCATCCTCAATAAACCCATTTACTAATTCAGTGCTGGATGCAGAGTAGTTTCTTGGCTCTGCAGAAAAACAAAAGCCAAGCCAAGCATCTTAGGCTAAGGACAAAACAAAGATCTAATGAACCGAACTATACCACTTCTGTCGGAGCCTCTTTGCACACAAACAGGGAGGGGGCCTCTCTCCAATTAGGCTTTTGTGTGCACTGTGGCGGGATGATTATCATGTATTTTTCATGTGCCCCCTCCGTCTTTACGCTTGGCCTGCAGGTCTAACATACAACAACACAATATCAGCATCCGTAGAGCCTCACTAAAGTGTCTGCACACTCCTGCAAACACACATCCATTTGCACACAGTCTGACTACTTCAGAGGCACCACATGCATGCAGGTATGCAAAAACAGCACTTGCAGACGGAGGGGTATAACAATCAGAGTCACGTCACATAACATCACATGATTTTTATCTGGGTGTCTAAGAATTTTTAACAATGAGTGCATTGCATACACACACAGTCACACACACACACACACACACAACCTAAAACTAAATAAATAAATAAATTAGGTTGAGTGTATTTTGACAGGGGAGGTAGTGAGAGCACAGAAGCAAGAGGTGCTTCTGAATATTTCAACAGAAAACAAAAAGGAGGAGTTGGAAACGTGCTGGCAAAGGCATGCCAGATGTCTGAGGATTTAATGGGGGGTAAATGGAAATCAATCCCTTTCACTGCTCAAGACGCCCAATCATAACACATTGTTTTAATGGTCCCACTGGATGACATCCACATTATATGTGGAAGGAAGACGGCTCCGCTGCTGACTATCATTATACCCAGTGGTTACAAGCAGAGACAGACAGATAAATGAGGAAGACTATGGAACACACTTAGTGGATAACAGTAAAGCCGACTATGTAGAGGTTTTAATGCAGGTCCCTTGTTTTTAAAAAGAGGTCTATTTTTTGCAATTCTCACAGGAGACTGAATTATCTAGTTTGTCTTTGAAATCATGAAGTCAATCCAATTGACTGTGAGAGGGAAATAAGAAAATGGCAATGCATTTTAAACGCTCGGCACGCATATGAGGAAATCTCACGAAAACACCAAGAATCCATTATTTAATTTCATGTCGCTTTGGATCAGAATTGAATACAATCTGAGGCAGGTATTCTGATGCAGATTTACACAAAGTTGCTAATACACCAACATATGGTGCGTTGCAAGCCATATGTGCCACAAAAGGCCAGTGAGCTCTGAATTTCATTGTGCCTACCTGGGTTCTTTACTCCCTGTGTCTGGATAAAGGAGTCAAAGCAGACTATTTAATGGGAGCCGACACTATGGGGAACTTCATGTCACCAGAGACAACACAGCAAATTAGCTGATAATTAAATTTTTCTCCATTAGGGAAAGAGCAGAGTAATAACTCACACAGTAGGACTGCCAGCTCCATTAATGTCTCTATTCTCCTCATGTGGGAGGATAAAGGAGTGAGACGGGGATGTCAACAGCTTAAAAACACACAAGAAGATGAGAGGAGATGGAGGATGTCACATTCTTATACAGCCTTAATGACTGAATGAACAGTGTGACAAAGAGGAACTTGTATGTTCATTGTTTAGCTCATGGAGTGCACAACATTGTAGAGAAAGAGGGAAGTAGTTGGCCAGCTGTGCCATTGATTTTCACAGCACTGGCCACTTGTCTCTTTTCAGTACAGGTGAGGGCAATTCTTCAAGACTGTGCGCATGCGTTTGTGTGCATGTGTGCTTGTGTGTGTGTATGCAATCACCCAGCTGTTGAAGGGGCTTTAGCCTCCAGCTGTTAGCCCGGTGATGACAGCGGTCCATGGCCCCACCTTCATGCTCAGTGATCCGGGTAATTACCTCGTCCATCTGACCCCCATCCCCTCTAGATGCAACTCCGCCACCACTGCCACACGACTCTGACCGAGCTGGCTGTCACAACACCAATGAGGACTCATCTGACAGAGAGCTCATTGGATAATATGGTGATACAGCTCTATTACACCACCGACCTTAATCATCTCTGCATGTTTATGTTGCAAAAAGGTTAGGTAAAGGCATTGATTGGCAAACCATCATCATGTTGGCCATGTCCAGTGTAAGAAACGTAAATTGAGACATTTAGAGTGGAGTGACCCTCAGCAGACCCCACTGTTAGCCTGGAGGCAAAGCTCACTGCCTCCGTGTGGACTTATGACAATCTATTTGCCGAGCTTCATCAAAGGAGGTGGACACACAATCAGCCTTGGCAAGATTGTCCTCAACAATTGATGACAGGGAAGAGGAGGGTGGGAGACAGGGAACACATGCTGAGCCAAATACCTTCCCATCCTATTCTCTACCTGATTGCTCTTCTCTAACAGCCTCTGTGGCTCTCTCTCTCTCTCTCTCTCTCTCTCTCCGTGAGCAGAAACAAGAAGGACCCGGATGAGCAGTAATTTCACAGCTGACAGACTTTCCTTTCCCTGATTCGATATCATTTGTAAAAAAGAAGGTAAATCTCCCTACTCTGCGTCTCTCCCCAGTGGGATATAATGCATTCTGTTCGTCTCATTTTCTGGAATACTGGGAGTGCGCAACAGCAGGCCAATCTCAATTGGGCCAGCCAGGAGGGGTAAAGAAGAGCAAATCGTGGAAAAGTGGGGAATGAAATTAAGACAATAGCTGTGCATCTGCACCCCTGGGCTCACTGGTGTGTGTACGTACAGTATGTGTGTTTATAAAACGTAATGGGAGCAACTGTCTCTCAGCATGTGAATGTTATTAAGGCTTTACTATCAGCAAACACCTGGACATCTGGCTTGATTGTCAACATCCAATTCCTCACAGAATTCGGTTTCATCCAACACAGCATGTTGTGTTTATATTTGTGTGAGCGTATGGTCGTATTCAACTGTGTTTATATGTGTGTATGTTTAAACATACAGTACCTCGTGATTAGAATGCACAAGCAACACTTCACATCTGTGTTTATCTGAGCATTCCCACTCTGCACTTGACTGGGTAGCCTGGCTATGTCCCAGTTCCCCCAGTGACCCCCCCCCCCCCCCCCCCAACACACACACACACACACACACACACACACACCGCATCCACCCTGCAGGGGCTGCGTCAGCTGGACTGGACTGGGGATCAATGCCGAGGAAACAGCCTCATAATGGCCTGGATTAATGATGAAAAATTTGGTGTCATCCAGTGAGCTCCTGGATATTTATCACTGGGGAAGAAAGGGTTGCCAATAGGAACCTCTTAGCACCCTCCTGACCTGGAGGACTGGTGGCAGGACCGGAGTGTAACTGTGGTTGCTACAGTCTCCAGCTGGAGCCCTAATGGAGGTGCTCTCTGGGGCATTTGCTTGGAGGAGGATGGATACTGTTAAATGGATACTAGAGCTGTTGCTGCTGCTTTTTATAGGCCAGAGCTGCTGCCGCTGCCGCCACCATTGTTTCTGTTTGAGTATGCAGCTCACTTCAACAAACTGTCTGCAATCAATCTCATGCACTGGAATGCTTTGCATGTCTGAGGTTTTCGCTCCACCTTCTCTGTGTAATAACCCTTAGAGGACAGAAAAGAAATGTGCTCAGAGAGCACACTACTATCAACTTCTCCCAACTGTGATATTTCGAGCACAAGAGAGAAAAAAAATAAATGCGTTCAAGTGCATTTATTAGAAAAGACAAATGCCAATCAAAGCCAGTTGGGTTATTGGCTTGGATGGGCATTTGTCCACCCTCGTTTCCATTTTTTGAAAGACAGACAATACACTTAAACACAATGTCTTAAGGTAAAATCATGGTCTCCTGAGAGACTTGTTTCACAATGACGTGAGGATGAATTGGGGCCAAGTCTACTGGTCTCCTGGTGACTGAGAGACAAGCCTATTACAGGCCTGTCAAAGGAGGAGTGGGTCTGAGGAATCTACAGAAACAGGACTTGAAATGGTTCTCCAATTACATTTCAACAACCCAGACTAATTTTGTCTCAGAAGGAAAGATCTCAACAAAAGCCTACATGAAGTGCCTGCTCGTTGGTTTTGTATATCCCACGTCAAGGCACACAGTATGCGCTCTCTGTTGTCAAACAAGTGACTAGACGTCATGACCATCTTCTGTCCTGGCATTCGCAACAAGACACAAGGTGCAACGTTTGGGATAAAAGAAGTCATAAACAAAAGGAGGCGAGATCACTCTACCTCACAGTCCACTCAGTCCACTAGAACGGGGTCACAGTGTTTAAAGGAAGCATTATAGTGCACATTCTATACATTGCGTTTTGGCTTCACACAACTGAAATTGATCAATTTCAAACTTTTTGCGTCATTCTTGAGCTTGATTCTGGATCGTCTTAATGACAAAACAGTCTCTCAAAGCTAACCATAGTCCATAAAGTTTCAATTAGTAAAATCTGTCTATCTACTCGGCTGCTGCCAATGAATGCATCGGAGTGAGCAGAGAAGCCACTGTAATCCACTGTGCCAATTTATGATACAAGCACGAGGTATTTGCTTCCACCTAGTTGTGACTCTCCCTCACTGGGACTGTCTGTCCGGCTCATTGTGGACATGACAATCCTCCATGCCTTGTGTTTTTATTTGTTTTAATGCTCGCTCTGCCTCCTTTTTTTCATCAGTGTTATGCCAGCTTTGACCCTGAGCACTAAGAACGTGTCAGTCCTGACCATAAGAAAATGTCACCACTCCTTTTTTTCAGCACATCCACTGCAAAGGAGGATAACAGTGTTGCCCTCCCATGCTCAAAAAACAAGATCCTCCTCACCATTTCACCAAAAAGGCAGCATCCTCTGCCCCACCAAGCCCGAAATGTTGATTCCTAGCCTCCATAGCAAAGCTATAAATCCCATGCAGCCATGGCACTAATGGACATAAGGCCTCTATCCAGGAATGTGAGGCATAAGCAGATATCAGGGTCTGAAGCAGGGGTGGGGGTGCAGACGGGCAATTAAGTGTGTGGTGCAGGGAGGAGTGCAGGTGTGTGGACTGGTGATAAGGACAGTGGTGCTGCCATTACTCATCCCCCACCAACAACAGCAAATAGACTGCCAGCAGATGACGGGTCTGCTCTGGCAGCCTCCGAAAGCTTTTCCTGAGCCGGAGAGAGGAGTGTGTGGCGGAACAGAGTGGATAAGGGATAGATAGCAACCAAAAGCGCATTTCATCACGCCAGGAAAGACAGGGGAAAAATGGTTGTATGCAATATTGTTGGGGGAAGAGTCGTTTAGAAAAACGAGGTGATTCTGCATGCTGGTTTGTTTCAAAGCAATTAAGATTAATTAAGTGTTGCTGGTGGCACTTCATATGTGAGATACTAGGTTTTATTATCACTAAAGTGCAGCATTAAGGGGCCGTTAGGAAACATAATTTAAAAAAAAAGTATTTACAAAACTTAAATAAATATTAAAAAAGATTGCACCATTAGTCAATAAATCAAACCTTTCAAGATAACACCCATGAAAAACATACCCCACTTTCTCCCACCAGTCTGAGCTCTGACGGATGATTCTGGTCATGATTAAACAGAGGTTAAACAGTAGTAGACATATTTCACGTGGAACTGAAAATGAAAAACAACATGATTGCAAAGTAAGTTAGAAAAATAAATCCATTAAGTTCTAATGATGATTAAAAACAAAAGGGAATTGCTTTTTACTCACATTTAACCTTAATAAATGCTTAATTAAGCAGGTACAGGTTGATTTATCTTGGGTGGTTATCAAGTATCTGTTTGACTAACTATAATAAGAGCATGAAGATATGCTTTCTGCCCTCTTAAAGAATATAATCAGGGAAATATGTCACTGGCCTTTCAGCAGGCTAACCTTAAGAAATATCACAATCTTCCTCCCCTCAATGAATGTACATTCCCATGAGAGAGCATTCTTGGTGAAGTGCCAAAAGTAGTCATTTTGAATATCACCCAGATGATATGCTGACAGAGTCTACTTTGTCAACTCGATGCAGTATTTCATCCACAGTCACAGCAGTGCATTAGTCTGCCCTGAGGATTTTGGTGGCCCCTTTCTCCCGGTCAGCAGATCCTGCGTTGTCTCATTGGCCTTCGGGCTAAGGACATCCTGTCTGCCTGTCTACTAGGGCAACCGCAGAGCACGACAAGCAGATGCACGCTGTTTCATGTGTAGCGGCATGCATATGGATGTACAGGTTTAACCACTTGACAAGGGACTGAGACCTGTGAAGAGAGTATCTCTGCTGAGGGACTGGGGAAAAGGGCATCTCTCGGCTGTGACAAACTCATTGTCAACTGTGACATTTATCATTGTCCCCTTCATATCTGCGTGCCATCATTTCACTCCTCTGTTTAAGCAACCTCGTGGGTGGCAAGGTGTCACACCAAATAAATGCATGGCTAAGGATTTGTACCTGCTGTTAAAAATTCATAAGGGACTTTGTGAGGGAGAACATGGGCTGGGGGAGCCAATTTAAATTTTTTAGAGAAATAAATCTATACGCAATTTTTTTTCACTGCCATCCTTTCATTCTCACTAATGTGACTTTTGGATGCTGATGTCAGCAGTTCCTTATTTCCAGCCGCAGAGCCTTGAAATCCGGCACTCCTCCCTCTCGCTGGCCTCCGGCAGTCCAGTAGCGAGGGCGAAGCAACATAAAATCTAGGTCTATTTAACCACGAAGCAAAACAACTTGGCTTATTAGACAGATCTGTGATTCACTGTACTGTACAACTAAAATGTATACGAGTACAGTAATGCAAATACAGCATACTTGGACTATTGGCGAAGACTGTGGCAAGTAGGGCAGAGGAGAAGAAATAAGCCCTGGCTGCCAGACAAGCACTGATGCCACCTCACTGTTCCATCCCTGCTGTCACCTGCTTGGCATCCTCTCTGTTTAATTAGCTGGTAGTAATCAAATGGTGGGAGATTAAGACCCCTAAAATACTGTAGGCAGATGATAAATCCTCAAGAGACACTGAGGCCTTGTGGAGGAAAACAAAACACTGAAACTGTTTATTATGTTGAGTTGGAGGGAAGATCGGGTGAGACAGAGGGTGAGGGGGAAAGAGAGAGAGGAGAGAAGTGCTTATCTCAAATTTACCCAAAAAACCCGGTGGAGAAAAACAATGTGTAAATCACTTCACCAGGCGGATTGCTGCAGTAATTAGACTAAACACACCCTGCACAAACACACAAAACAAAAGCGCACACAATTAATGCATTGCCTTCACGCTCTTATTTTAGACAGTGCAGAAAATATTATTCTCATATGGCATACTACATGGCCATGACACCACCAGTCCACCACAACACGTTTTCCTCTTACAAGAAACAAGACTTGCTCAAAATGAACTTCTCACTCTCGAGTGCGTGTACTGATCAAAGCGGCAGTTGTATTTGCTCCATGTTTTACAGAAGAGCAACTTCTGAGAGACACACTTACATTGGAGGGGTGTAATATGCCCACAGTTGTCAGCCACATCTATCCAACTTGCAAATTCTTGTTGGGCTGATCTGCACAGGGGCTGGTAGTCATTATGGTGATAAGTTGCTAATGTGTGTGGCAGTGACACCAAATACGCGACAGAAGCCTCCATTAATAAGGTGCAGTTATGCCTTCGATAGAATAATTTAAGCACTAAGAGAATCTCATTACAAAATTGCGAAACAGGAGATGAATGAGAGTCTGTACATGTCTGAGACTGCACATGCAGCGTCTGATCCTCTGAATCCTAGGCTTTAAGCTGGGTGGTGCGTTGAGCTCCCTTGTCTCTGTCCCCCTCTCGTCTCCAAAGCTAGAACAGGTGTAGCTGGGTTTCTATCTGTACGCTTACCACACACACCCAACATGTGCTCTGGACATACAACCAAATGCTCACACACAACCTTGACCTTTTCCCCACAGAAATTACAGGTGAAGGGGGGAGACAAGGGAGACAAGGGGGGGGGGAACAGTACTGGCAAGAAGAACGTGGAGATGAATTTAATAGCAAAGTCAAAAAGGGATATTGGGAACTAGGTGTTTTATCAGGAGCTAAAATGTCAACTTTGATCAAGTAAGAGAGGAAATGATTGTGATGCGGAGGGGACTGATGGATGAAGGCTGTTAGGATAGAAAGTCTTTAAGGATAGGAAGTCTCTCTGTAGTCGGCTTGGTTGAAGGTAAAGGAACAGGTCACCCTCAATCCAAAAATACAAATTTTCCTCTTATCTGTAGTGCCATCTAGATTGTTTTGGTCTGACTTGAAGGGTTTGAAGATACTGGTCACTGACGGTACTTGAAATGCTCAAAAGCACAAAAAATACATGTGAAAAACTCAGCAGCAATGTCTCTTTGCAGAGACAAAGTGAGTGGTTTCATGTAAGAACCATTTTCTTTCTACCAAACTACACCCACCAACTGTATCACCGGGTAGAAGGAAACATCTACTCATGGACTGAACCCAGCTTAGTTAGCTTAGCCTCTTGGCCATGAGTAGATGCGTATTTCCTTCAGTGCAGTTATACGGTTCGCGGTTGTATCTCGGAGAAAGAAAATATTTCTCAAGTGAAACAGCTCACAAGAAGGTCTGGATTATCTTGAGTGACCAGGTTGCGATTTTGGTGAGCGACATTGCTGCTGAGTTTTTCAAATGTATTTTCTTTGGTGCTTTGAGCACCACAAGCCCGGTTCCATCTAGTTCCATTATATCTGAGAGAAGGCAGAAATCTCTACTGCTGATATCTCCAAAACTGGACAACCCACACAACAGAATCTAGGTGGAGAAATTGCCCAAAAGGGAAGAGGAAAAAGAAATATATTGATTTTGGGGTGAATTGCCCATTAAAATCTTGAGTATTTATGCTCTACGGCCGCAAATTATTACAGTCAGTCATTTTTACATAGAAAAATCTGACTTATGGTTTGTGTTCTGGCTAAAGACAGAGAAAGACATAAAAAAAATGATATTGTGGTAACTGTGGTATGGTAATATGGAAAGAGAATTAAGCCGTGGTGTTTTTGCTCTGCCTTTGTTTTAGCTAGGAGTCAGTGGGCGAGACAGGCCTTCCTGGCTTTGATGAGTGTAATTATGCTTTAAAGAGTGCCGCAGGAGTAAATTCATTACCCAGCCAGCTAGCTCTGGTTGCCCGCTCTCTCCATCTCTGTCTCCCCCAGCTCTATGCACACAGACAGGGCCTGCAGACACGCACACACACAGTAAGCTCCCCACAGACCAGCCACTGCTATAGGGCTACATATCTGCAGCCACAGCCCCCCTTCTCATCAGGGCTCTGGAACCCTCCATGCAAACCCCTATGATACTGGATGAATATTTGTAAAGAAAAGTTGAGCGCTTGCACACACATATGCGCAGCAGACACTCGGCAATAGAATACAACTATACACACACACACGCGCACGTTTCCAAAACATCCACCCACGTTGCTTTGGGCTGTAATCTCTGCTTCATCCTGGGGGTTCTCTGTAAAACAGTGTAATAACAATGACCCCAATTTCCTCCCACACACATCAACACAGCGAGAGCGCAGGATGGTGATCCTCATGACTGCAGCGAAGGAAAAGCTCCACGACATACATAAACTACTGGCATATAAATCCGAGAGTTTAAAATCTGAGCCAGTGTGCTCAAGTATTTACAGACCGTGCAGCTGAGGTCAATCTTAAAATTGATGGGATTGATTCTCAGGACCAACCTGTCTATCACAATTGGAAAGGTAGATGTCGAATCGAGTGGAGGGTCTCAGCAGATTGGTCGATGGCCACTGGGAATTGACCATTGCTGTCTTGGATTGCTGCGGGTGTGAAGAGCCCTCAGCCCTCTTATAACAAAGCAACGCATAGCAACGGCAGATATTTCAGAACTGTTTATTGCATTTGGGTGTGCGTGTGCATGTTTGTTTATGTTTAAGCCCTAAGCTATGCCATATCGCCCTGACCCCAGATTTAAGGCTGAGATGGTGTTACCTCTCCTCTCCTGTCACTTTTCTGCCACTCCAGGGAGCCTACCAATTTAAGACCTCACAGCAGGGGAATATTGGGTATTAACAGTCCATCTATACAGGGCTCTCGCTGCTTCCATATTCATTGTGTGTGTGTGTGTGTGTGTGTGTGTGTGTGTGAGTGAGAGAAAGAGAGAGAGAGAGAGAGAGAGAGAGAGAGAGAGAGAGAGGAAAAAGAAGGGGAGATGAGTATTTTTAAACAAATCTGTCATTAAGTGCGCTTCCTGCTGTCATGCAAATCTTTTACTTCACAATTATTCCATTTCAATCTCTGATCCTTCTATCAGTACGTCAGATTGTGTGTCTCCATGAGATTCTGCAGCCATTTTATACGACCTCGATTATGTCTGTCAGTCTGTCTGTCTTTGGGAAAAAAAAATGTCTGCAGCCTCTCATCTCCACCCCTTTCGCAGCATGTCGGCCTGTGTGTCTGTGAGGATTCATCATGCATCCTTAGGAGTCGATCAAGGGGAAAACACCTCCCTCTTTCTCCCCGCTCTCCCTCCTCCAGCTCCTCTTGCCCTCATCTAACATTAATGGCTGTTGGTTTTTTAATGAGGAAGTGGGTGTCCCTGTGCAGCGTGTCCGTAGAGGGCTTGCAGTAAGGGGGGATTGAGGCGGAGGGGGAGGGAGAAGAGATGTACTGGTGCAAAACACATCCCCCGGCTGTGAAGCTCAAACACCAGCGTAGCAGGGTGGGACCAAGAGGAAGGAGGTGGGGTACTCTCTCAGTAAATATTGCCATGCCCTCCTTCAGCCTTCAAAGAGCAAAACAAGCCAACTGCAGAGCATTCTGCCCCTTGTGCTCTCCTCACCACATTGTGAACAGACAGTATGCATTATGATAATAGACATGCCTATGTAAGACTGCTACCAAGTGTTTTGTGAATCAAAAAATCCTTTGTAAGTAGTACATGATTGCATAGTCTCTGTTTTTGCTCCCCTTATTGTTGAAATGCAAGAGCTGTCTTGTCCAATTAGGAGCAACACAAAAGACTGCATAGGTAATATGTTTTAGAAATTAACATAAACAACAACCTCAACATTATCCGCATCAATTTCTGAGGAAGTGGTTACGGCCTTAAAAAAGATGAACACCAAGTGAAGAAAACAAAGCACAATAACAATTTACCTTCTTTCATAGTTGAGATCAGGACATAAAAATTCTGATCAATGCAAGGTATCTCCAGCTGTGGGCAAATCAGATTGTACAATCATGCCCCACAGTGGGTTCTCAAGCAGGCAAATCTGTTACCTGTCTGTAAAAATACCTGTAGCTGCTGTTATCACCAACTCTCATTTTTATTCGCATGAGGCTCTATCACTTGGTCACCTGTGGTTAAAAGAAATGCCCCCTACCAGCTGAGAAACATCTATTCAGGGACACAGGAATGTCCTGTGTTGATTGAATTAATTAATTGATTAAGGCTACGATGCACAGTCAGTCTGTATCTCTGCACAAAAGTTTATTTTCGCATGCCACAAGTAATGAAAGTCACCTAAATCTAATAATAATTCTAACTGTAAATCAACACAGTATTTGTAAATATCTATGGATAGCTGCCACGTTTTTGTTGTGGGAGTGTTGTAACTCCCTCTGCTGCCTATTTGTGGCCTTAGCCAAGTGTTCAGCCATACATGTTTCTTAATAACACTTACATATTTATAGTCTAAAAGCTGTAGACACAAAATGGGCCTTTTTCCTTTTTTGTTCTCCTACCTTTTGTTTTTAATGACAATAAAGACAGATACTTTAATTCAGCTAGTAAAGACTGAAGTTAAAAAATAATTTTGTTAGCGTTGAAACAAAATTATACCAGAGTAATCGAAATACTATCTATATATCTATATATTTATTTTTTTCTTCAATAATTTGAGACAAACTGAATGCTGGCACATTTAGTGAAACTCCTGCATGCTAGAAACTGAGGTTTGTTTTCCCAATACTGCTCAGTCTATTAGCGATATGCTACCAATAGATACAAAAGACACTTGTTTGATGTGTCTCTAGAGCTCTCAGCCATACCCCACTACTGCACTCTGCCAGCTAAAAGAGTGGAGCACACACAAGCGCTCTGCTAGTGAGAGTCTGAAATGACATGCAACAAAGACACTGAGATACTGGCAGCCAATTAAATAAAGGAAATGGCCTTCATCATTGTATGATTAATGGAGCACACCATTAGTGCATAATGTTGCCCCCCTTCTTCCAATCTCTACCTGTGTGAGTGTGTGGTACATTCATGTGCGTGTGTGTGTGTGTGTGTGTGTGTAGAAGAGAAAGAGACAGGGAGGGGTGGGGGTACCAGAGTCCCCAGGGTGTAGTAGCTGGAGGTATTCATCGCTGTCTCCTCCCTCTGAGTGATAATTCTGGTGTTATTCAGGCAAGAGTGGGACGGCCAGTGCTGGGCCCGTGATGAAGCACCATGGCCTTTAGAAATTCATTTCCACCCAGCATTCATCTCATTCCCATTCAGCACTGGTCTACACCCTACACTCACCCATGCTCAGAGAGAGAGAGAGAGAGAGAGAGAGAGTCATTACAGAGCCATGATCCATACTCAAAGACCTGTCTCTTTCCACCAATTATAGAAAAGCTCCACCAAATATGAAAAACAGCTCCAAGCAAGCTGCAGAGCACTTCCCCTCAACTGCAGGTGAAGGATGAGTGTAGACAGAAATATAGTTTGCACGATGATGTGAAGTGAGTGATAGAGATGAGAGGGAGAGATTTTTTAGGCTTGAGCTCTGTGTTTGTTTCCATCGTATCAGAGCATATGTCCAGATCAAAAGCTGCCGAAGAGTCTGACAGTTTTCTGCCTTAATGAAAACTCCAATCTGTTTCCGCTGCGCACCAGAGAATAGCACACAACAGCAGACAGACAGTCTCGGGGATGAAAGGAGTGTTGCAATGTTAATCAATGCCTCGAACCACCAGGCTGAAGTGAAAAATATGAGTTGCCTGTTGACCAAGCCTCCACATTAACATAGTCCTAAACCTGCATAAAGGAGGCATATGTTTCCAGTCATCTGACCAGACCAAAGACATAAATATTGGTAACAAAGGGTTGTGCTAAGAACCTGATAGAGGGCAGAGCTCACTCCCAGATGTCAAGTCTCCAGCTTCACCTTTAACATTTTTGGATGAGTAGCCTCAGAAGAGCAGCAGGCTCAACAACAAACGTCCTCTCCATAGTCCCCTGACTGCCCTTCACTGACCATGTCACACCCCCTAGACAAACATACACCCCTAAAACATCTGCTCAACAAGCAAACCTTCCATCCCCCCATCTGTACAGAGTGCACCCTCGACCACTCTCACTTAACAGCCACACCCCTACACCATCCTCTCAACTTCCACTTAGCAGTCCATCCACATCAAACCCCCCCCCCCAAGCAGACATTTGCGCGCACAGACAGACTGCGCACTGAGTGGGCCTGGCCCAGCTTGGCAACTGGCCCCGCCTGTCCGTCTGTGTGCTCACCCCCTGAGCCAGCGCATCAGGATAGCCTTCCCCATGGGGGGAGGAGGGGCTGTTGCGTTGGCTCTGCCACAGTACCACAGAAGTTCCATAGTGCCTCCATTGGCAGGCAGACTGATGGGTCCCCAACCACTGGCGCCTGCCAATTGGTGTGTCCCTATCCTGCAATGACGAGGCCCACAACCATCATTCAGCAAACTCTGGGAGACTCCATTAATATGTAAGTGTTAATAGGTGGAGCTACACACTAATTGCACACTGGAACGGGATCATGTTTAATATTAGAATCCATTACGTGCCGGCTGTTGCAAGCGGAGGCAAATGAATTAAGACAACACATTATTTACTCGTGCACAGGGCAAATGGAGACTGACAGCACCGAGAAGGTTGACACTCAACATGGCAGCTGTTACTCACATCTGTTGGCTCCCGTATCTGCAGCGCTCAGCGGCCCTTTGATACGAGCTGCTCCCGTAATTAGTTGACTTTCCTCTGTTTCTCTGCTCAGCCAAATCTAGCTGCAGTGGGCAGCACAAAGACGCGACCACACCGAGTGCAAGGTTGATAGCAGCTTCTTTTCAGCAGGAGAATGAAAAAAAGCTCTTAGCTGTGGCCTTTAAACAAGGTCAGAAATATGGTGAACATAAAGGGAGGATCTGAAGAGTGGCACTATGGAAACATACATTTGACATATATATAGCACTTCCAACACTCAATGACCTATTGTGATTGAATATATTAATTAGGTTCAAATCTTTTGTATGTGCTAAACTGTCACTGCTAATGAATGGCATCTATATTCTTCAACATTTTAAAAAGATAAAAATGCAAGGACACAATTAATAAAAAAAAAATAGCAGTGACACATTTCTTTCTCCCCCTTGCCTTCCTCCATGAAGTCCCTAATGAGCATGTCGCCGGCAGAATTAATTTCTTATTGTTTAATTGATCCCCAAACAGCTCTCATCCATCATAGGGCCATTCAATATCTTACTCTTTTAATCTCTGTCTGCCCCTCATCATAATTCTACAGCACAGGCCATTACACACACAGAGAGAGGGGCTCACACTGTGCTGTGGGCATCTTTAACACTGCCAAAACACAAATGCTGACACACCAACACACACATGCATACAGACTCAAATACATCTATATAGTGGAATCAATTCTGTTTCTATTAAATATGCATCCAAACAAGCAGAAGAGTTGATACTGCAGTGGTACAGACTCCAGTGTTGAGAGCTGGTGCACCAGGGAATGCTTCTAACATCTGTTTTACATTAATGACTCCTAGTGCAGCTCAGAAGCTACTGTAATATTCACAAGGGCTGTGAGAAACCAGAGTAATTGGGATATGTTAAGGATGTCTTACTATGTAGGGTAGTTTCGGCTAAAAGCCAACAGCAGGGCTGCTCGCACTTTCTTATCTAAAAAAAATCCCCAAATATGTACTGTAGGCATTCTGCTCGACATAAACAGCCGTGTTGAGAAGAAACTGCTTTTCTAGTCGTAAAATAAATGAGCTCAAATGGTTTTAACAATATAGTGTAATGAATATTTAGTTGTGTAAGAGCAGTAAATAATATTTACTTAGCTCTGCAACTAAAATGAATAATGCTTACTTGGCCGGCTGCGTAACAACAAAGTGATGTTGATTTGGCCACGCACAGTAATGCTTGCTTGGCGGTGCAACAGAGTAATGGCTGTGTCCTCTTTAGATGCAAGAGCGATTGTGAGAGCCTCGTCATGTATCAGCACCCAGTGACGTGCCCATCCCACGGGCGACCACTGCACCATGTCCCGTCCCTGACACGCCAGCATAATGAATGGCCTAGCTAATGAAGGCTTACTAATTGATTATGGAGAAAACAGAGTATTACTCACCCAATGATGGCAGCTCCAAGGGGTGCTGAGACACTTTGTCAATGCTCTGTTTTTCCAGTCTGTCCTGCCCAGAGGGTCTGTATATCGACCTTCTGACCAGCGCGAACACCTCGCTCGAGATGAAGTGCCTTACTTTATGATATTTTATTATCCTCTTACATGTTTTATAACACAGATCATTGCTTTTTTTTTTTTTTTGTTCATGCATCCATTAATATTAATTCAGCAAATTAATGTGTTGTACATCTCGCTGTCGGCATACACCAAGCCCAACCAGGTGTGTCCGCCAGTGATGAGAGTGAAAGGGGATTTCAAGGCTTTATACTCTGAGTTGTTGTTCAATGAAGCAGACAGAAGCTGCTAAGGTGGGAGGTGTATGTAGAAGGCCATTGTCTTTGATTAACTAATTAGTAGACATTATCAAGACTAAACAGAAGTCATTACCAGTGGGCTTTCGTGAGGAGGCACTCATTTCCCCATGGACCTCCAACCACTGTCTCCCTGGCTGTGCCCAGTCCGCCACAGTCCAGGTCACTTATTAAATCTATAACAACTAATTCTGCTTTTTAAATGAGGCTCTAATTGACTTTCGTGTGAAGAAAGCAATGTGGATGATCCGGCGTGTATTATCTGAATCACTGATTGAATCCCTGATTGAATGTGAATCAGTGATGCGGTACTGGGTTTCAAGACAATGGGAGCCAAGTTACCAAGACTGCTGACCCGACTGCTGATGCTTCTCTCTCTCACACACATATACACGCTCATTATAGTACACGCAATAATTCAACCCCCCTAATATCAACTGAGCTATTTCTTCCGTCTCATCTTTCATCTTCTTCTTTCATCTCACTCTGGAGATACTCTTGTAGGCGGCTTACACAAATCGGATGTTGAACCACAGATGAAGAGTTAAATATTTCTGCACACACTGATCTGAATTAAAACATTTACCTGTCACATTGCCACCATGTGCTTCATCAACTGCACGGTAAGTTCAAGACAATCATGCAGCACAAAGTACAGCTTGTGTTTGTGGAATTTGGAAGGAAATGTTTGACACTGCCGACCCAGTAGGTTGCAAATGCTCCCCATTGCCATCGTCTGTTGAGCTCAGACAAGGAGTGTCCTCAGGCTCACAGGCAGGGGCCAAACCATAATCAAGAAATTATCATAATTCACTCTAATCATAAGTGAAGGAGGGCAAAATGACTGAAATTAAATTCTGGATTACTGCCTCCGACTGCAGGGATGCTTCAGTAACTGCTATTTTGTGCCAGTGTTTTAAATATACATTTACTGTACTTGTGCTGCCAATTAAAAACACTAAGTCAAGGGGAGTGCCACAGGTTTACTGTGAAGCAACACACAAATGCCTGCATGCACACATCCCGGTGTGGATTTATGCTGCTGGTGTGTAATGAGAGGGGCAAAGGCTGAACGATGTGATTGCTCAGAGTGCCGTATGGCCGGGCTCCCAGTCTGGGGCATTAGACGGCTCCGGTGCAGTGGTAGCAGCATGCTGGGAGAAGGAAGGAGGCAAAATAAAGGCCTGGTCAGAAAGGGCCGTTCTGGTCTAATTGAGTCCTTTGGGCCGGGTCTTCACTGATCAGAGACTTGTTACAGGGATCCGGTTTCATGGTTTCCAAACAATGAGATTTCAGAGAAGGGATTTGTAGTCCTTTGGGATTCCAACCTAACCTTTCTGTGATTTCTGTGGTTCACTCTTGGTTGTCTGCCCCTGTGTTCTTCTGTTTTAAATCCGATTACTCTAACAATATGGAAACACTGTGGTTGAGCTCAGCGAGTGGTGTTGACATATAAAACATAGCAGCGATGCTTTGCTGTGAATGTGCACACGCTGTTTGATGCCTACGGTGTGGATTCTTTGTTAGAACTGGTGCCTGCTTCTGCATGACTGAAGCTTCCATATGGATACTCAGCTCATGGTGCTGACTCACCAGAGCGATCGCAGCTTCTCTGGCCATAGGAGAGGGCTGTAACACAGGTTGAAGGATCAAAGCTCAGAGTCTTTGTTCTGAGGCACCATAAATCTTAAGACTATTATTCAGACCTGCTGTCCAGATGATTAAATATTAATGGAGATTTACAGGGCTTTACACACATATGGTGTTGGCAACGTTTGATTTACAGCACTACAAAATGTGAAGCAATGTTAGACTATAAAATGCTCAGTTTGTTCCGATGTTTTACCTAATGTTTTAAACTTTGAGGATCAGATAATGCACAGCTGTTGTTTAAGAAAGCTGAGTAAAAAGAAAGCTCATCAGACGCCCAGAAACTTAAAACAACAGAGAGACATACTGCTTTCAGTATAATGGCCCAGATGAGAAACATCGCACCATCTACAAAGAGATTCTGGAGAGAAAGGCATGTTTTCTTGCTCGCTCTCACTCCCTTTCACTCTTTATCTCTCTCGCTGTCTTTTTCTCTCTAAACAATCCCTGGGAGACAGAAAACAACAAAGACAAATGACTTTGGCCTTTTAAAAGAAGCGTCAAACCTCTCCCTCCAGTGGGCAGTGGATCCACAGAGGTGTCCATGTTTGCCGCTCACCCCCTGCAGTGGCTTTAACTAGTGGGGGCTCTGGATAAGCTTCCTGTGGTGCAGGAAAGGCCAGGACAAACACAGGCGATGTGCTGCTTTTAATAGGCGCTAGGCCCACTCAAGTGTAGCAGTTCATAAATTAGAGAGGAGAGCAAAGAGAGAAGATGGGAGACTGAGCAAATACAAGCAGCAAACACATGACAGAGAACTGCCTGCCCTCTGGATCATCACTCACTTCGGCATACTGTGACAGGAAAAAAAAAAGAAGGGAAAGAAAGGCGAGATGGAACAAGGAAAGGGGATGGGGAATCTAATAAAATGATAGTTATTTGTCAAGGCTTCAGTGAAAATAGGAGTCTACCAACTGCATGAGACACTAATTCACAGCTATCCAAGCCTCAAGTATCCGCTTTTTTGTGCTCTAGAGAGGAGACGGATGGGGAGGAGGGAAATGGGGGACAGGACAGGCACGGCGTCTCGTCCACCTGATGCCACAATGCTGCCTTGCACGGCTTCCTTTTGTAGCCCAAAGTGCTGGGCAGAAGAGAAAGGCAGACACAAAGAACAGACAGGACTCACTGCAGGACACGCTTTGTGTCATCGCCACTCACAGGCAGCAGGACAAAGCCGTCAGCTGCCTGGACACCTCGTTAGCCCGCTCCCTGCAGCTCTCGCATGGCACAGGGTTGGCTGCGGCCCTCCTGCTGGGACTGGCTAACCGCTACAGTGGAGCTTCAACCACGAAGAAATACACACATACACACAGACAATATGGAACTCTAGAGCATTAAAGACCAGAGGACAAATACAGTGCTATAAAACACACCTGTTCAACAGAAGGTTCAAGGCCCTCCCTGCACAAGCCTTTTCATGGATATTTGCTTAGGTTGTTAAAGCTGATCTTTTCAGATACAGTCCACAACAAAAGCACCTTGAGCCTGGTGAAGGTTTAGGGAGGCTCTCTTTCCTCCTCATGCTCTTTTATCTTTTTATCCTTTCTGTGAGATTTTCTATGAGATGCAGGAGGAATACAAAGGCGGTTTTAATCGATGTTGGATGTTTGGTTGATGATCAATGAAAAGTGCATAAAGACCAGAGTCAATCTGATCAGAACAGAGGAAATATTTATCACCTTAAAACTGCAGCAGGTAGCACACTGTCTGTACATGTTGTACATATACAAACACTCAAACCCAGCAACTATAGACAAAAAACACCCAGGGAGGGAATTGAATTCAGCAGGCAAAGTTTGAACAATAATTAACACAAGCTGATGAATGCAGTCAAGTACAATATTGTGGCGGTGTTTGTTATTGGGCGGATTATTTCCTCAAGGCATTTAAGCATGGCTTTCAGATATTAGCTTGGAACTAAATGACATAAAATAACAAAAGACAGCTGGAAAAGCAAATCCTAGCACCTTAAATCGAAGCATGCATCCATGCTCATTTTCAAGGGAATAAATTATTCTGACATTCAGAGGCTCCCAAATTTTCGACTCAGTCTTCCAAAGGCTGTAAGAGCCTGTTTTGCTATCACCAATAGGCCTGTTCCTGTTAGCATGCCCTGGAATATTAAGTAGGGTTTGTGCTTAGCTTGCTTAGACCAAGCCAAATAAATATGCAGGAATTAGTTCCAGCTTCATACGCCTTCAAAATAGGATTCACCAGTCAATGCACCAAAACAACCCATTCACCACACTTCAACTCATTCTGGCTACAAAGAAAAGCAGAGCAAATTTCATATTGACAGAAAAATAAATATATGCTGGGAGCTTTGAGAGCACAGTGACAGTGCTATACATGAATGCAAAGCAAACAAACAGCGCAAATCAGGGATAAACGTTTAGAGTGCTCAAACACATGCAGCCACATACTGTACCACAAATATTTATTTATACAGTGCATCTTTTTCTACAAAATATATCTGAGAGGGGTAAAATATTTTGGAAAATTATGTGCATGTGTTGATATAATATATGAATATTAATGCAAATTTATATATAAAACATGTGTTTGTATGGTGATTTTTCTTCGCCAAATGTCCCCACCTGATTGTGAGGCCTATGTTTTTTCTCTACATTGTGACATGCTTCTCTGACTAATTACAAAGAAGCGAACAATCAATCAATCAATCAATCAATCAATCAATCAATCAGTCAACCAACCAACCATTGAGCTCAATCAGACGTATCTTGAGGAACCCCTCATGTGCCACAATCAATTTTATTATTAAATGACACCATGTTTCATGTTTTAAACCACTTCCACCCAACCAAAGTTGCTCATTTTACATTCAAACATTACTTTAACTACATGGTCATGGTGCAGAGACTTAATATAATATGTTGCTGTAGGAATGTAGAAAAATTAAGATGACATTAAATACCACAATCTCTATGATTTGCCTAAAAAGTGGACGCCTTCAAGATTGATCGCCAACTTAAACTATCAGATAGCCCATCCCTGTGTAGCAGTATATTTAATCAAGGTGTGACAACATTTTGACCACATTAACATTTTTACTGGTATTGTCAAGAATAACATGATATGGCACAACCCTAATGTATACAGAAACCAAACAATCAACCACCCCCACCACTCAATCATAGTATGCATAGTCTTTGCAAGAGATGATGTACCAGAAGGTAGCAATCAGTCAGCCTGGCTCAGGCCACCTCCCATCTATCAGTCTGCACATCCCTTCCTATTCAACAGCTGTGGACTCATATGTTACTGTCCCTCTACCTGTCACTGTCCATCCAAAACCACACCAACCACAGCACACATCAATCAGCCCACCCCTGCTGCTTTTTAATCTGTTCCCACCCCCAAGGACCACGTACACTTCAAAATTACAGTGAAGAAAGGTCACCCCATCCAATTAGAACATCATCAGGGATGCACACAAGAGGGTCATTCCCCGAACCCTTGTAGGACATCGTAAATCCTGAACTGCCCAAGATGGAACACCCACCCTGGCAGCATTCAGAATGGTTGACTGATTGCAGCACTGGTAAATGACGTGCAAGGATACAGCTTTAACTGTGGTGGAGTTGTGGCAGATATGAATTGTTGTCTGGATTGATATTAGGTGTAATGGCATGTGCAAGTGCCGCGATAGGTTTATTCCCTCAAGATGAACCATGTTATCATCAGTCCATGTATTGACCCTGTGACGACCCCAGGCCCAGATCAATCAGGTCCCCAATCAGGATTAGATCAAGCTGCCCTCTGAATCTTCTCTCATCATTCTAGCAGCCTGCTCCTTGCAAGATTTAGCCCCATAACAGGACACGCATGGAGGCGGAGAAAGTAACAGGCCTGCTGGAACGAGAGAGAGATTTTGGATCAAATGCTCTGATGGAAAGGACCATGTGGAGACCATTGTCTTAGCTTGGCAGAGGAACAAAAGCTAATGAGAGAGGGGTAGAGAGAGAGAGGCAGAGAAAGAGAGTGAGGGTGGGTCAGTGAGCTTTGAGCCTCTTGTGGGCTGATCTAAGCCAATTAGAGTCAAGTGACAGCTCAGCTACATGCTCATGACACAACTAGACCACGGCACGGCTCTGAGCCCCAGCACCCCACAGTACAAGCCAGACTTGGACCCTAACAAACCCATAACACCCCCACCCCCATGAACAGTTAAATTCCCCTCTGCCAGATACTGACCGAAAGCAAAGGAAGAGGGAGAGACTATGCTTAACAAAACTACAGTTCTCTTCCCTTCAGTCCTGCTTCCTCTGCTCTCTGCCTTCCTTCGTCATGGTCGGCCAGCTCACTTGACATCTGATGTTGTCGGGAGTTGCTGTGACGACCTGGCAAATACACTGACCTTTGCCCCAGCAGTTCAAAACTTGTGAACCCGAGACGGGAGAAAGCCAAAAAGCTTGGTGGGGGATATGTGAAGTGAAGAGCTTCAATTGAAAAAGGGGGCTGGTTCAAATGATCACTGGCAGCTGCCATTGGTGTGTTGCCTTGTTCCTGTGTGCTTAATAATGGTGCAGAGACTTCCCAGTATACATGAGGGGAGGTGGTAGGCCACCAGGTTGTGGGTTGTCAGGGCTCCAGCACAGGGCTTGTGATTAATGAGACAGGGCGTTGCACCACAGGGAGCTCAGCAGCACGTGCCACACTGGTGGTAACAACAAATACTTCTGACACTGCATGGTAGTGGACTCCCCACACTTTTATAAAGAGCCATAGTCACAACAGTTCAATAGTTAGACAGTTATATAAATATAAATCCATCTCTACCACCTCACATAGACATAAATACACATAATACAAACTGCACACATGAATGTCGACAATCATAAGGCACACTCCTGATGATGAAATTGGATATGCATCCTGTATTGCCTCCTCTCATTCACCCTTGACTGAGCATCAAGTGTATGAAATTTGTGGATGGCTGCTCGGGGGAGAAGAAGCAAGAAATGCAGCCATGGAGGATGACAGGAAGGAGTGATGGGGGTTGAGGGACACCCAGCAGGGGGTGGGACAGGACAGCCCTCCGCACGTCTAACGTCTGCCACTCAAGAAAGTTAATGATGCCACGTTCTTGGGCCAACCATCCCCCTGCTGTGTGTGAGAAAAGAGACAGACAGAGAGAGAGGACGGAGGGTGGTGTTGCTGGCACATGGATGCAGTCAGAAGAGGTGAGATGCTCTTGCGGCGTGAGTTTGGGGGTGGGGCGTTTGGGTGAAAATTGAAGGTCCAAGAATATTTATGACAATCAACACCCGTGTTGGCACCGTTGAGTGATTTTGAGACGAATGATATACCCCCTTCATTTTTCCTCCCAATCAAAAAGCTGTCTCCTGCCCTCATCAACATCCTTTATTGAGTCAAGTTACTTATTAAGGTTTATGAGAAATCCAGCTAATTTGATTAGCAGTCAGTCACTAGGTTGCTATTTGATTGTTCATAGTGAGAAGGGGGGTGGAGGTGGGTGTTTTGGCTGGTGGGCTGAAAGTGTTATCATCTACAGCCAGTTAGGGAGCAGCAATTTGGGGGTTAAGGGGAAAATTGAGGAAGGGCGGGGGTTGAAGTGTGGCAAGATGCTAAGAGAGATAGCAGAGTCTGGTCTAGTGCTCTGCAAATCTAGAGGGTCGGTGCAAGGTTTAGTTTCACAAAATGTCTTAAAAAGCAGAAAAAAGTCTTTTGTACTGTTGTTGTAAACACGTGGTAAATAAAGGAGGTAAAGGTCTATAGATGTCAGAATACCAATCTGAGCTCAATTTGTCATAAAGTGGGTAATGAGTCGAATCCGGTAGAAATCGAGTTTAGAGGTTACTGCAGTAACAACAGAACTTGAGTACTATAAGAATGAATAAGCTGACAGATGCTCATATCCCTTAGCCTGTAACTGAATTATCTGTGCTTTTCTTCCTCTGACACAGGAATAACCCTGCCATCCCAGGCTATTTCTCCTTTCATACATCTCCCAGTAACACTATGGTAACTGTATTAGCAGTGTATGCTAGAGATCCTCTCCAGACTGCCAAATGGACCCGTATGCAGCTCTGTTTTCAAGCCATGGGGTCAGATGATGGTCAATCGATGGTCAGTCAGAGGTCACATTCAGAGGTGGCCAAAGGTCAGCCTATCTTGACTCCGTAACTGGCCTATCAAACACCTGCACTGCTGTGAAAGGAGCTATATCATGTAGACAACTCCCTTCTGCTTGGAGTCTGAGAGTCTGATAAGAAGAGTAATATTACCATATCCTCATATTGAATATTTAAATACGATTAGTCATCCAGGGATCATAAAAACAATAACAATGTGTCCACAATATTTCTAAATTATAGTTGGTTTTAAATGTTACGGGTGTTTTCACAGAATGAGGCTGTGTGTGAGTGAGGGGGAAGTTAATTACCAAAAACAGGCAATTATACTAATAACACATTAGTAGCATAAACTAACAACTGACTAATTGCAGATGCATCCCACTCAACATGTTTTGAATACTACGGTATTTCATAACCTCCTGCACAGCAACAGCAGCCAAATCGATATTCATGAAGTGCCAGAGTTGTAATTCATGTGTCTGTTCCACATGAACACCACAGGGACCTTTAAAAAAAAAAGCCGGGAAGAAAGCTAACATGTAAATTTCACAGTTAATGCCTGGGCATGGCTTATGTTGGCTAATTAAGCTGTTCTTTTCAGCTCCATTACAACGTGGCGTCTTGGGGTTCATTTTTCCCTTACTGTGCCATTTAGGCTTCAAATGGGCAAATGTTCATCGTGCACATTGGACGACAACGAGGGAGTTTGGAGTCTGTTACAAAGTGTATGTGTTAAGGGGGGTACTGGCATGTGCATATGGGCCTATCTCATATTCACGTTCCAAACATCTATGTGCTGCTGTGCCTGTGTGCCTTTGTGTGTGGAGGCCTAATTTGTGCATGAAACAGGAGAGCGTTAATGGCTTTTAAAGATCGGTGGAGTCAAATGAGCACGCTCATCAGTTAGCCACACAGCCCCTGGTGATCACTCAGTGTCGTTAGATTTCATTTCCTGTGAAATAAGAAGATCTCGATGGATCCAAGACAAATCTCTGCAATTATAGCCACGCTTAAGATGATTCACTGCCTTCATTTCTGTCGCGCTGGGTGGTGGGTACTGCTGTGTATGGTATTATTGAGTTTAGACTAATATATCAACAGTAATGTTGTTGGAAATATACCAACAAAACATTTCAAAGATTGGTAGTGTTGTGTTTGTTTGTTTTTTTTAATCAAGAAACAGAAAAACACAGAAAACTGACCATACACCTATATAAACACACACAACACTACAAACACACACACACACGCACACACACACACATAATGAAACACAGGCAAACAGGGAAGCACCTGCATGTTCGTTAATAGCTTTGCCCTGGACAGTGTAGAGCACAAGGACCAGCAGCAAGAGGCACTGAGATAAGATTCTGCTTAGCATTTGAATAGGATGTTCTGATTTCTATTCAGTTGGCCTTTGGCCATGCTAGTGCTTAAGTGGTCTGGGCGACTCTGTCTGGTCCCCACTGTGCCAACCAATGTGGAAGGTTCTATCTGGCAATGTGCAATGTCTGTCAGTGTCCCGGTCTGTCTTGTCTGTCTGACTGTCCGTTTGGCTGTATGAGTGTCTGGCTGGTTAATAATCTGCCTGGCTAGCTGCTAATCATCGTCCCAGCTGCAGAAGCAGGTGGCCACACATACCACAGCTCCCGGTCTCATTCACCATGTGATGTCATCTCACTGCACCTGGTCACACTGCATTATACTCTACTGAGGTAGCCTCTATGAAATCACGTGGCTTTGACGGTCCTGAGAGCCTGTAGTGTTTAGTGGGTGCAGCACCTCCTGTAGTGAAGCCATGGCTGTTGAATGAACAGCATCAAGCCCCTGTGTCCCTTCCTTCACCTCGGTAAAGCCTGGGACTGATCCCAGAGCAGTCTAACAGGCAGAAGCAGCAGTTAGGACACACTGCACATCAAAACGGTAAGCCATTAACTGTGCAACACACAAGGTCACCTTCGAGTAGACACAGCAGCCACCCAACTTCCTCCGCTGATATGCCCATTGGATGCAGTGGCGCAGTCATGTAAAGGTCAGGCAGTAAAATGGAATGGAACCACAGCTGTGTTAGAAACCGCACGCTTAAACATTTTGTTCTTGTCTCCCTTCACTTTTGAAAGTGATCAAAATGCTTTGAGTATCACTTTCAAACAGCAGGAAAGGAAATGAGAGAGGGAGGGAATGGACACGGGGAAAGAGGAAAGAGAGTGATAGAGGGTGGGAGACGGAGAGAGAGGGAGACAGGAGGGACTGGATGATCAGGTTTCAATTCTGGTCTGCAGCTGTTGAGGGCTCTGATGGCTGATAGGTGTCCCTTACAGCAGATGTAATCCAAGCCAAACACAATATCTGTCTACGCCATCGAGAGATCACCAAGTCATAACACATCCGGACCCACGATTACTCTGCCATGGCCCAGAGCCAGGCAAGGCCTGCTAATAGTTTAAGGAACTGCAGAACACAAATAAAAAATAATTACCAATTCATAACTCAATACGAACTAGGTTTTGTTGTCCTGATGGCGTTTTTCTCTCAAAGCCAAAAGGCTTGCAAGACTGTACACTTTGGAAATCATGTCCCATGAATTTTATCCTCCCTGTCTTCAATGTCTCCCATCTTCCCTGCCCCCCGTTTCCTACTTCCTCTGCATCCACACAGTTGAGTTGAGAATCTAATGAAGCTGAAACTCCGTGTCTCCTATGTTCCCAATGGGCTACTTTGGGGAGAGGCTGTCCTTAATGTTTGCACTAGAAGAAAAACATCCACAAAAGCCATTTACCTTGAGCGTTTTTGTGTGTGCTTGTGCACTTGTGTAAGTATGCAAGTACTTGTGTGTAACTGTGCACAACACCTCCCAGCAAAACATATCCATCAGAGTTCCAGTGTGCAATGTGACAATTGTAGACCAAAATAAACAATCTAAATCATGGGTCTGACTGAGTCCTGGCCCTTGCACAAGATCAATCCTTGCAGCATTGTGCACCCTGAAGTGTTGTGCAAAGGCATGTTTGTGTGTGAATGAATGTGTGTTTAAGGGTGTGTGTGAACGTAACCAAGGAAATAATGGGCATTTGAACCAGGAACATCAGTGCAGAAATAACACACCATTCCACACACCAGAGGGTGAATCAATTTCAGCGACACTCGATTCAAACCCGTATCAGCTAGCGCCTGAACTTCAGCCCTCCACCCTGTCACCTCCTCCCCACCTCCATATGATGGATTACCATCTCTGGCAGTCTCAGAGGGTCTCTGAGAGAGTGAGAGAGAGAGAGGAAGGTGGGTGGGGGGAGGTCAGTCACAACAGGGATGCATTCATCGGAGGGGAGCGTTGGGTTAAGGAATTATGGTTTGACAGAGATCTGGAGTGGATAGGAGAGGGCAAAGGGTTCTTCAAGGGTCAGAGGATCCAATCCCGGCTGGACTCAATGGCAAGCCACCCTCGGAACGCAGCGGTCTACAGGGATTTAACTCAGGGTCACGTTTTTCGATTAATATTATTATCACTCACTTGTCCCTTCGGCCACTTGACAGCAAATAGAGTGGTATCAGACATATTCATCTACATTCTAGTAAATATCACACCTGTGCAGCAATCTAACCTAGACTAAAGAGTTGGAAGCCCCATGTGTTAGGTTATCAACACACAGCCTGAAGAGCAGATTAATAGACAGATAGAGCAGGGTATATTCTGGAAGATATTTTGATGTTCATCAAATCTGCTTACTAAAAACTGGAAGCTACACACGGCTTGAATAAATTACAAGCATGAGTCGATATTAAACCAGAAATCAAAGTGCAATCCACCCATGAAAGCAGAAGCCTCTGAGCCTGTCTGCGTTTTCAGGCTGATCAATAATCAGCCTGCAGACAGATTTCAATAATTTACAGCTCAGTCTACATCCAAAACTGTCTGATTAGAGTGAAAGAAGCGGCAAGATGGGGTACGTTTATTTTATAGAACATGCTTGTCTGGGGGTGCTTACTTTATACAAAGCTGTCGAGCTTGTTCAATTCAGGCAACCCAATGTAAATGCAAAGATTTATTTTTCAGCAACGCAGAGCGAGCACCCTTAGTGTGAAGCATGGGTGATGAGACACTGGTGCAAGGAGAATGGGGAGAGAGAGGGCAAAACGCAGGCAGGCAGGCAGGCAGGAGAGACAAAGCAATAGCCCTGCATTGTCAGAGTGGAGAGGCCATCAATAACAGTGTCACTATAAAGACAGAAAGAGGGAGAGAGTGAAGGAGCGAGAGTAGGGTGTATAAAAGAAACACAACAAAACCCGGTGCGACGGGTGCTTCATCTTGCCGGGCACTAATGGGCGTGAGAAGCGGCTGGCTCAGCATTCTTTGCTTGATGGCTCACTCCTCTGCTGACGTGCCGTGGCATCCATGACGGAGCGCCACACACTTGTTTAATCCAGTTTGTACACTCGAAGGTGACACAATGGTGGAAGTGGAGAGGTGGAGAGTGAGAAAAAGGAAGAGAAAGTCAAAGGTCAAACCAAACTTGGATCTCATTAAGTGCTCTGTCTCTTTGTCATCTCCCTGCACCTCCTCACAACACCTTCCATCTCTGCCCTCAGCTCTTGCTGCACCACTCCATTATTGTCGTCATAATAAGTGCCATGGTGGAGGTATGCAGTATTTCCCATCTTCAGCACAACACTCACTTCCTCTGGAGGTAAGAAGGTAACGCAGTCTATTTCCCTTGGTGGAGTTGGGGAGGTCAGAGCTGGGACACAAGGCCCGCTGAGGATAGTAAAAGTGCAGTCTCAGGACATATCATGTGTGTGTGTGAATGTGCTAGTTTGTGTGCTTGACAGTGAAAGGTCAGAGTGCTGGGAGTGACTGCGGTGTATTCCGATGATTTATCTTCTTGTGAGAGTTTTCCAAATTTCTGTTCCATTTCTGCAGGCCATTCTCCTCCCATGCCCTGCACAGGAGTTGAGGTTGCGGCGGGAACTCCTCATTTACTGCGGCCATCTGCGGCTGATAAATGAGAGAGAAATTTGCATGCTGCTGCTGGTGAGAGCTGTGTGTGCGTATGTAGAAATTGTGCGAGCAAATCCCAAAAGATAACAACACCTCTTTACAGAGGTCAGCAAACTCCAGCAGCACAGACACAGAGCTGACACATTTAATCAGGGTTTTTTGCTCTCTCACAGTTTATCAGGGGAAGATATATCTCACACCTTCGCCTGCTCTCACCGTCTCTCTTATCACAGGACAACACTCTCACCTTTTTTGTATCAATACTTTCAGCTTTTCTTGTGTACACAACTATTTTTTTTTCTAAACTGAGCTAAGCAAGAATATTGATTCTGCTGTGTGATATGTGTGACAACAAGTCATTTCTGATAACTTTTTCAAAAATAAGAAGAGGAGGCACTTGAAAATTACATTTCTCACCGTGTTTGTCATGTTCTGTTCTCAACTGTCACGATGAACCTTTCTGAATTTGCTACAACTCTGATTCGCACCTCTGACTGACTCTTCTCCATGGCAACAGCAGCAAAGACTAATGGGTAGTGCAGTATTAAGATCCTTCTACCATGCAAAAACTGAACAAAATATGATTTCTCAAATACAAATGTCTCCACTAACGGGTTTTTCATTATTGATTAATCTGCCAATTTATCATTTAGTCTTAGAGTGACATTTTCAAATTGCTCCAAATTTTGAGTGAAAAAAGGCAGAGCAAAGTTGCAAATTCTTACTATTAAGAAGCTAATACCAGAACATATTTAACATATTTGCTGGAAAATTATTCATAGATTTTTAAAATAGTTCCCAAATAATTTTCTTCCAATCAACTGATCAATTAAATTCATAACTGTTTTAGTGCCGATCCCATAGGGTCACTACATAATTTGAAGTCGTCCTGCGCTTGTATGTTCAGTTACACAAAATATATTACTTAAAATGGGAATACAGAATTGGGAAAACTACAAGAGAAACCTGAGGCCGCAATAATTGCTTTGGACTGACCCTTAACCCTGTGTTCAACACAACACGCCACATAAACAAACTAATACACTGAGATGTGCTGTGAGAGTAAAACATACTTAAACACAAATCAGCCCGTGCTCACTTTTTGAGACTGTGTTTTATTTCCTAACTGTAGCATGCATCATTAATGTGCCGTAATGGCTGCATTGTTGCTGCTTCCTTCATTACCCTTCATTATTTCTCAAGGACTTCAGCACAGATTAAACCTCATCCTATCAGGGTTTATATCAGCATGAGGGCAGGTGTTTGCACACACTTTCCTGTGAGACGTGCGTGTGTGTGTGTTTGTGTCTGTCTGTTGTTTGTGTGCACTTGTCACTCCATTTTCTAATTTCTGAAACGGAATAATGAGTCCAGATGAGCTTGTGAACGCCTCTGCAGTGCAGCTCAGCCTGACTCCCCACCTGGCCTGCTCCTCCTGGCCTGTCCCTTTATTAGCTTCCCCTCATGCTGGACACAACAGGAACAGCTTGGTACCCTCCTCCTCTCTTCACCACTCGCACCTCTCCCAACTCTATTTTCCTGCTAATTACCTTGTTGTACGAGCACCAAATGCTACCTAACGATTCACTTAATTGCAGAAGTGGTACATTAGATGATATCAAAGGACCTTTTTAAAAGTCATCCGATCCCATTCCAAGCGGCATTTAGAACCAACCCAAGACATCTGTTTCATTTCTTTGTCATTTGCATTTTTAAAGGTTACAAAGTGAACGACGCGGCAAAGGATACACCTCAAGATTCTGTTCTTTCATTCTTTTGCGATGCCTCTCCCCAGAGACAGTAACACACATTTAACACACATGTAGCCACATACATGTCAGAGGGCCTGAGTCACATTCTACACTCCATTAAAAGTGCAACTGTTCACCCTACACGCTTGTATCTGGAGCACTACGTATGTGTGCTACCCATCCACCTGAAAAGACGGGGCTAATTAACATTTTCCTTGGGATCTTATCGCCCCAGGTGTGCCTTGTCACACTTACATATACACACATATCCGCAGTGCTAGCAATTTATTCAGTGGTGGCTGTAGCTAGCATTTCTGACACAGGCTTCACAGTGATTTATGAACCTGCTCATTGACCTAGTTTATTCTGAAAAGAGAAAAGGGGGCACATCCTATATGCGGCACATCCATCCCATAGTGCTGGCCTGCAGTCAGTTTTGGAGAGCTTGGGAGGAGGAATAAGATTACAAAGCAGACTGCTCAGATACGCTGCGGGCAAAATGTTTACAAATTCTCTACATTCTCAAGTACGGGGCAGTGAACAACACCATTAATGAAATCTCTACCCAAATGCAGCAAAGTGATGCCTAAGCATTATCCTCACACTCCTGCGCATGCACCATGAACTCAAATAACACAAGGCAGTTCATGCTCTGGTCCATCCATTTGTGAACAATGTGTGTTCAACATCCAGCATTTAAAGGAGACACGTTTGAAAGACTAAGCCCAGTAACCGCACAAGTCCCACCAATCTGGCCCACATTAATAATGCAGAGGCACCTCTCAGAGGCCTCTTCCCCCTCTTCCTCTTCATTCCACCTTACCTCCTCAAACAGGGAGCGTGGTGAGTGCTGCCCAGCTTGAGGTCCAGCATGCAGCAGCGCCACTCTGCTCAGTGGACACTGAGTTCAATCTGTTTCAAAGCTGCAATTCAATTATCTCACCAGGGTCCTGCTCAACCACTCGTGAACGGAAGGGGGGCAAAGGTGTGTGTTCAATACGAGGGAGGGAGACAGGGAGGGAGGTAGAAGACAGACGCAGGTGGGGGGGCAAGACATATCATAAACACAAGCCCAGTTCAACATGGATATAGATTTAAATGCTGCTTTTTCTTGTGCGATTAGCTTTGGCTTTACAATCACTAGACGGATGTCAGGACCTGATAAGGCTAATCACTGCAGTAAGCCAATGCCAGGGGATTTAGCACCCCACCCCCCTTCTGCTCCCCCTGAAGACCTGGCTGAAAGAGAAAACCAAGAAAGCCCACGGCCCAAAACAAGCCAGGCATAGAGCGCTCCATAAAATAGTCCTCCTTTCTCTTTGGGACCATTGAGAGCCTTCTGTCTGGAAAAACACAAATAAACCAAAAATACACTGTTCTGTATCTGCAAACTACTTTTACAGACAGACTTTCACTATTGTGTACTTAAGAGCGATGGAGTAAGAGAGAGTGAGAGAGAAGATGCTCTCAAATAATAAAAATAGCACGATGGCAAAACAATAATGGAGCTGTGCTGATGCTGTCCATTCTGCTGCCTTAGGCCAGACACTTGATTGGTTCAGACACCAATCCTGCAGATCAGCTTTGGGAGATTCCTACTCAATATCCTTTAGATTACTTGTCATTAAAGTTTCAAGAAGTCATTAGTGTTTTAATATAATACCCTACCTGCATATTAGTTCTTTTTTCTCATCTCCTCCAATTTCCCTGACGTGCCTCTGAGCACTTTGATCTATTCATAATCAAATAATTTGAACCAATTATTCTACTTTAATAAAACTTCATTGCACTGTCACATCATAATCAATAAAGTGCTCCTGTTGAACTGCACTCGACCCACCAGCGCAACCATTTCCTATACCCACACTCCATCTCAGTTGGACCAACACTGCTGTGACTCTCAATGTCTCAGGTCAGGTCAGGTCAGGTCAATAAGCAAAATAATGTCAGGTAATGAAGGGCCGATATCTGTTCATCTAGAGATTGAATCGGAAGATGTGATTGTACTTCAAAGAACAATTAGATGTAGATGGGGAGTCAGTTTAACTCATTTGAAGACTGATTAAATACAAGTATGCAAGATGGTTGTTTATACTTCCATCACGGTGCATTCAAAGTGATCAATAAATGAGGGTGTGCACCAGAGGGCATGTTTGAACAGTAAGGTATTTAAGTATATATACGTTTGTTAGGTCAGTACAGTGTGCTGTCTGAGGATGATGTACATTTGTTGCCAAAATGGTTGCACAGCTCTTTATCCTTGTTTACTCAGACTGTGGCCTGAGGATTTGGCCTTGAACCTCTATCTCAAACCTAGTATCTCTGATAATACATATCATATGTGTACTCCTATTTCTTCACCTTGCTAACTCTCCCTTATCCCCTCGTCTCCTGGCCTTCCGACCTCTCAACCATCAACCTTTAAGCCATTCAAGCACTCAATGCATCTGTTCAACCCCCTCTGCTGCTCAACCCATATTACATGAGAGAGCACTGAACATAACAGCTAAGAAACAGTATGAGAAGGGGAAAAATAAAATAATCTGGAGACTTCATCAATTTTTCATGAATTTTCATTTAGACCAGGAGAGCCCTCTTACAGCAATCGATAGATCAAGCTGCTGTCACACAGTTTAGCACCTGGGGGCTGCTGGAAGTGCCCTCGAGAAGGCAGGGGACCAGATCAGAGGCGGAGACCAACCCCCGCCTCTCCACCACACAAAGTCCATTTCCCAAGGATCTCACACTAGCTACCCATCCGACAACCAATGGTCAATATATTCACCTCAGATATACAGTTAGAGGTCCTTTTTATTTCATGGGAGGTAGTATATCTGCTACTTTTTCTGTTTGAAACACTGTTAAAGGTTTAATAAGGTCGAATATGTGCATATTTATGTAGGAAGGTTAACTTTTTGCTAAATTGCAGCTATCAGTTTATTTCAGTTAACCCTACGATGCCTAAAAAGATGTCATTAAATTATCCTTTCCATGCCAAGTCACACTAATCAACTGAAGGATCCAAAAAAATATTCGGTAAATACCACTAAAGATACATGCTACAGTTGGCTTAAATCTCATGAATGTAGCCCTTGTTTGGAACAGAGGACTATGTCACCATCACCACTTAAAAACAACATAAGGTCATGGAGACTTTCTGCTCCACCTTATGGGCGGTTGAGGTGCCTGGGAGCCGACTCCACTGGAAGCCCAGCCTGAGCCTGCTGGGGGGGAGGCTCATCTTCAAAGGTAATTTGATCCAAAGCTCAGGTTCTGCCTGTCAGTGTTCACCAACACAGTCCAGGCAGCCTGTGTCAAATGTCCATCAGGTCTTTGATCTGTGCCTGATGTTCGACCCCCACCCACCTGTGAGAGACCCATGTATCCATGTCATCATGTCCCTCTCGTAAAGTCTGGCAGCAGCTATAGTCCAACTCAAAGGTCTGTAGACAATTTTAATAAAAGTCCCTTGAGATGGAGTTTAAGAGCCTTTTACACGTACAGGAAGTCATTACAATCTTTGAAAATAGGGAACACTGAAAGCAGTTGCCTCAAATTAAACATTGATTTGTTTACTGTTCCCTGCAGTCAAGACATTGTAATTTTCCATTATATATAAATAGGAAAGAAGACTGTGCCTTTGTTGACAGGAAATGTTCAAATATTATCTCTCAATTTTCTTGTACCGTATGTAAATCCAGTCTTTCCGTCATCTGGAATCCTTCTTTTTTGCATCATCCAGCCAAATGACTTATTAATTATATCAGCAAAAGAGCAGCAATGCAGCAAAGACGAATCAAATAAGAAAAAAAGAGGACACAAAGTCCTGACTCACATGCTACTTCCAAAGATGCATTACGGCTCACTGCTTCTCCCAGGTAGTTCCGGGCCACGCAGACGTAGGCTCCCTCGTCCGGTTTGCTCCGTCTTCCATGAACGATGCGAAGGAAGAAAAGCGAGCCGCTGGGCAGCAGCATGCGGTGAGAACGTGGGTCATCTTTGTCCGTTTCCACCCGCTCTCCATCCTTGTACCACTCCACTGTCGGGGTTGGCCGTCCCTCTGCTTTACAGTTGAGAGTGGCGGGCTCCCCTTTGGAGACAATCAGGTCAGAGGGGTGCTCCACAATCCGGGGTGGGGAGTCCTCCTGGCGCAGACGGGATCCTGGAGGAGAAGGATGAGAAGGATGAGATGCGATTTAATACACCATTCAGATTTTAGGCATTGTTTCAGTTGGATATTTTGCAAAGTAAAGGCCTTCTCAACTCAAAAAAGTTATAGAAAGAACTATGAAGACATTTATTACAATTTTCACTCTGACATACAATACGCTTGGATTGCAAAAGACTAACGAATGAACAATTGAACTATGGGCTACATGCGTGTAGCTACAATCCCACTGACAGCTCCAACTCACAGTGCAGTTTGGAGAAATCAAGCACACAGCCAGCAGTCTGCTAAATGCGCCAAACGTTTATCTTTGTGTTCATCAGAAAACGTAATACAAATATAAGCGTGCCAAAATCTATACTCCTGGGGAGACAACATACTGAATTAGCTATTTTCCTTAGCCTGCTGCCACCGCAACCCAGAGCTGGATAAGCAGGATGGAAAATGGATGGACTCTAACTAACACTTACGAAAGCTTGTCTTTGGTTGGACACATGTAAAAAAAAACATATATTGGACCCTTTAATCACCATTTCAGGCCAGTCAAATGGCAGCCATCTGCTCCTCTAAACCCTATATGCAAGGGCTTCTGGGTAATTGGACCCATGGGTGAACGGTGAATGGAGGCGTACAGTCAGCTTACATCTGCACTATACACACACACACCCAAATTATATATTTGGCTTTCAGTGGGGTGCAAACAAGTAAAATGGTCCACTGTTGCAGCAGTACACATGTGATGTGAATATGAATGCCGGGGTCCAGACTAATGTCAAATGCTAATCCCCTGTGGCTGAAAACCTTGGCCCGCTCCTTTTTATTAGGGCTTGCAGTGGGTGAGCTGTGGGAGTCTGGCAGCTAAGATAATGCTCCCCAAGTCAGAGTGCTCTGTGTGTCTGTGACCAGGTCTTAACCACAGAGATAAGATGCTGTAGGCCACACACACACATTTACATCTCAGAGGCCCTGGGAACCATGCTACAATCAAAGAGTTTGATCCAGCATCAAACAGTCAAAGACACAGTAGAGGGTAATGAGGAATGAAGTGAACTTTTCCAGCAGCCGTTTCTTTATCCTCTTTCTTTTGAACCCCATTCAATACCCCATCAATAACTCTGATTCAGTTGGCAGTCAACCAGTCAGTGTTGTATTAGGTAGAGTGCTGGGCTCTTTGTCTTAAAATTAGTTGTTGCAGGTGTGCGTTTGATTGAGCTGACTTGATGACTGTGCCCTTCCCCGGGGCGGTGCAGTGGGGTTATAGGACGATGCCAGCTACACAGAAGAGCAGTGTACCACAAACGCCTTTGTGCTTATGTAAGGGCTAAATTCAACCTGAGATGGAGGCATAACAGTGGAGGTTCCAGCTCTTTGTTTGCCAGGGTTTGCACATGTTCCACTACCCCTCATACTTGAAGCTCCCAGGGGGATCTGGGACACACTGTAGCCTGGACTTTTCTGCCCAAGAAATCTCCCAGCAGAAAGACAGGCATAGTTAGAAACTTACTGATCAGCACAAAATACACTTCAAAGAGTGTAGTGAATGTGTGTTCGCATGTATAGACACACATACATGCAGGAAGGCTCTGTGTAAATGTGTGGGAGTCCACCATTTGTCTTAACAGGGATCAGGCATCAGACAGCGGCATATTGACCCAAGAACAGGAGGTAGTCTGTTCTCTCTTCTTCCTAATTTGGGCTAATTCCTTCCATTTCCCTGTCATTGATTAGTGATCAGGCCTAGTGTCTTGCTCTAAGTGGGGCCACAGACTACAGCCTGTAGTAGAGGGGGTAGTGACATCCTGCTCCTAGAGAGCATGATCTAATTTCATTTGCATTAAAACAAAAGATATACTATTGGAGATCGAACAAAAACCTACATGATACCAGTGGCAGTTTTTAACCTAATCTCTTTCACCAGTGGTAGGTAACAGTCCTCCGGCAAGCAGTTCTTGTCAGTGTAGGGGGGAAGAGGGGCAAGTTTGTATTCTGGCGGCAAGTGACTAAATAAATGGAGCAGTAATTAACACTGTGACATTGATAAATGGAGGGCAAGATAAAGGACGGACATGGAGACCCCCATCTACCTCAGATGGAGTGTCAAATGCACATTTTTTTTTCTTATCTCATTGGAGCATCTGCTTCCCTTATAATCCACAGGCCCTGCGGTGGCTTTCCACTAAAGCCAATGCGCATGCACGGCACTAAACTGCGGCGACTCCATTCGATTTATATCAGTCTAACTTCTTTAAATCCAATTTGTATTCCAATCTACTGCCTTCTAATCACTTAAACCTTGAGACTCCATCTGCTCTCCTCTTTCCGGTGGAAATGAACACAGCAGATGCCTCTACAATTGTCCTTTCACTGCCAGAAAAAGCTGAGCCGGGTGAGCAGAGGGGCCAGACGTGACTGGTCAGTGTCCTTTTCTGAGTGGGGTTCGTCAGGTGTAGAGCTAGAGAAGGTTAAAAGCACATCCATATGCCGTGGAATATGTTCTAAAATAGGCACATCAATCTCAATACTGGAGAACTTCAACTTGTAAACCCTGCCGGTTGTTGGGCAAGCTTCATTTCCAAAAGCACACACTGGAAATGTTTGTACCTTCTTGTGTATGCTTGTTTTTTTTAACTGTGCCTTCATGTGGCTCCCGTGTCCAGGAGATGCTACCAAAGAAGATCAAATAAAAAAAGCTCATGCATGTCCTCACTGTCCAACTATCAGACCAAGCACCTCACAGAAGGGAAAGTCAATTTCCAGCTTCCTATTGGGCCCCCTTTCTCACTCTCTTTACGGTAAATGGGCTTTCTGTTGCCCTTTTAATGCGATCATTGGTGCTGTGCAATCAAGTGCTCTCTGAGCTGAGGCAAGTGCACTTCACTGGGTCTCAGGGCACACGCTCCAATCAAAATGCTGTGTTTCCCCCCGTCTACAATAACACCACCATTACTTTTCACCACTGCTGTGCAGTCATCCACTCCTGGAGGAAAGCAGGAACCAGAGAACAAACAAACAAGCACACAGACAGAGGATGAAATCAGAGAGGGATTACTGAACCAGAAGCTGATTCTTTTCTGCCTTTTCTTTCACTCTACTTATGTCAGCTTGACTGAAATCCGATGCAATTTTGCAATGCTGCTATCCAAGAAACGGCCAGTTTACAGCATGATTTTGACTCGGTTGTGTTTTTTTCTGTTTTCAAAATAACATATCACCATCCACATTTATTACAGAAGTCAAATAAATGTAAACACACAGTTAAACAAAACAAATGTTAAACACCACTTTGACTAACAAAACAGCTAATTCTCCCTCATGTTCCACTGACCACACACATAGAAGGGCTCTTTTCTATTATCTTTGTCACATATTTATTCATGTGTGCAACAGAAGGTCAGGCCTTTGATGATCTTTTTCTAATTATTTTTATTAGCTCCCAGGAGAAATTCGAGCCCACCAACCAAATCAATACCCACACCAGTCTCAGCCAGAGCATAAAGGGAAGGGCTCCCCGAAGAGATATAAGTTATTCTGCCAACAGACATGTGCGCTGATCACAGGTAACCAACGGCAACCTCAGACCAAGGCAAAAAGTTTCAGTCACTGAGGCTCCATAAAACATCAAACATGAAAACCAAAGTCCAGTGCAGTAACTCTAATGTGGATACTGAAATGGCAGAGGCACACCAGGCAGGAAGTGCTGAAACCCAGAGAGTGAAAATAAAATTACACTCAGTAAAATGTGAAAAACCAAAAGAAATTTCATAAGGAATGAATAATGCATCAGATCCATGTTGTCCATTCTGAAAAATATTCTCCTCAGCCTACCGCTCCATCTCGTTCTCTCTATACATCTCTGCCTCCCCCTCCCCAGTCTCTCTCTATCTCCTTCACTTGCTCCCTGTCCTGTTACATCCTCCCTTTGCTGTGAGGGTGACAGAGTCATATCCATCATGTCATCAAAAGGGAAATGTGAGGGAGCAGCAGGGGGAAACTGGGGGTGGCGATGGGATGATGTTACTGGCCGTCCTCGCCTTTGCACTGGCCTGCCGTGACACTTGCAAGCAGCCCGCTCCGCACCCCAGATTCATCTTCTTTAGGGTGGGCTGTCAGTGGCGTCACACCACATGAGCTCAGCTACACCCCAAAGACGTACAGCTCATCTCGGTGAGGTGTCACTAAGAAAATCCTGCTGTATTTACAGGAGTGCATTCCACCTCGGAATACACGGCGAAATCTTCTGGGTGAAGCCAGAAAGTGAAATAAGGGATGTTCACAGGTGCAGGGCTGCTGCTTTAATTTTATCTTCTGTTTCAAGAGAGGGAAAGGAGTTCGAGCTTTGCAGGCTAGCAAGTTCCAATGACGAGCTCTGTTCCGCATCAGCGCTCTGCTACTCTACTGTCCCCCCTCCTCCTTTCTCTTGCTAAGATCTATACTCTGAAAGCAAACACAGGGGTAATTCTAGGAGCTGTTCTCAACATCTCACTGCATCCATGCCTGCCTCCGACAAATATCAGCTAGAATTCCACTCTGAGTGTATTTCGGGCAGTGGTGTTGTGGGGTCGTATTGACTCTGCGCCTGTGTATTTGCCCTCTCTCCCCCATGCAGTTGGAATATATAAATAGATTACTGTGGGAAACAGAATATCTGATTTTTGCTGCAAAGACTTACATAGCGTGCATTTCAATCAGCTTTCACCTTGTTTTTTTTTCTAAACTTCTCCCATTCTCGCTCATCATTCTACTATCAGTAGCCATGAACAGAAATGAATGATGTTATCTTTTTTGTCAGCAGATGGTGTGTCTCTGAAGATTGCTGACGTGAAACAGGAAACTAGAGGAGGGAAAGGAGGAGGAGATGAGGATAGTTCAGTCCTCCTTATTGTGAAGTACAATGTATCAATGAGGGTGCTGCTTCCCTTCCATACAGGATGATTAGTGCAAGGAGTATAGAACCAGCTCTGTGGGGTTGTCAGGCCACTGGTAGGGACACTAAGCTGTGTGATGCAGATTAAATGATTTCCGATGCCAGGGCCACTCAAGCATGCAGCCTGCTGCATCACCCCACCTTCTTCAGACCTCTTTCTTTTCCTGTAAATCCACCTCAGCAGCCTGTGCTCAGCCATTATCTTGCCTGCCTCTGCCTTTGCACTACGGTAGTAGCTGCCTTGATATTAAAAAAGCTGTGCTTTCAAATCCCAGAGCATGTAGTAAAAATTTAAGAGGTGACTGAATGATTAATGATCAACTTTAGAGGAGCCTTTGACTTAAGTTAATGTCCACTTGCTCCAGTCAAGCACTGGTCTTCATTAGTAGAAAAATATGCCAATATAGCATCATTTTATCTGATCACTCTAATCTCTGTAAATGTGCTAAAAATCGAAAAAGCAAGCAGCAGTGTTTATGTTAGTGTTTTCTGTGTGTGTATGTGTGTGTGTGTGTGTGCGTGCATGCGTGCGTGCGAGCTGGCCGCAAAAATCTCAAATCACCAATCCCCTTCTTTCAAGCGTGGGCTACTCTATACAGTTCCTACTGAGGGAAGTGCAATGAAATGAATGGCATCAATTGATTCTCCCTCAAGCATTGTAATCTCTTTACCTGCATTGCTGAGCTGGCTCTGCAGATTGAATAGGGCAAAATAAATACATGCTTTATTGCTTTAGAAATGAAGGCATAGGGGAGATGAGGGTGGAGGAGGAGGCCTTCAGGTGTCCATGATACACTGTGTTGAGAGATGAGTGGATAATTGGAGGTGTACCGAGGGGGCTGACCTGTGGTGAACACATCGCAGTGTCCCTGCATGTCAATGAGGGCAGTCACCACCTCCAGCCACTCCACTGGTCTTCAGCTCCACATGTGAGCATGAGGAATAAGAGCTGTAACCACACACCATCCAAATGATGGACTCAAAGAGCAGAGCAAGGTAATGAAATGGTGCTTACAGCTCACTGTTTGTGGTTTTTTTAAGTCAAGATGAGATTTATTAAATTTCTATTCCACGGGACACTTCATCCGGTCTGGCTTAGGGTGACAGGGTCAAGGGTGCCTGGAGTAAGTGGATGAAGGACTTATTCAATTTACTCAGTCCCATGAATCCACGCTAACACACACAAAAAAACAATGGGCTTTGATGGTTATTAATGGTGCTCACAAACACATTCACACACATGCACCCCACTACATTTCATAACGCGACCACTAGCTGAGTGCTACTGGGCCTCTAAATGACGAATGCCTGCGAGCAGCTCTCCAGAAAAGTCATCACCATCCTGGAAGTGAAACTGGAGAGTTCAAACGTTCAAGGATGCGATTAAGGCTTTCCTCCTGCTCCGCTGCTACGGTTGTGACACTTTGGTTCGTGCAACGTTCCACACTGAGGCTTCCACCACAAAGCCAGTCTCACCAGGAGCCACTATATACAGTAAATCAACTCACGCCTGGCCATGGCCGGTCAGTTCACAAAGCAGTGTGGTGCCATGTTTTTTTTTTCCAGCAGGGACATTACAAGAACAGCTTCTCACAGCACTGACATACAGAACATATTCAATTATTATTTATGTATTAATTTAATCAAATATAATGAGAATAATGAGAAGGCTGATTTAACAGCATGTTTAGCAACTGAACTCTTAACATAATTACAGCATATATTAACACACACTGAATACACAACATGGCTATTTAGAAGGATATTACCAGGAAACACAATGTTGCATAACCAAATAAGGTAAAATAATTGTAATATACAGTTTTTGCAATTCATAAAAAGTCTCAATTAACAATTGATGTCATTACGGATTAATCTGCCTGATTTTTTCATGAATTCCATAAAATGTCAAGATTGTCGAAAATAATCGGTCGAAATGTCGAAATAAAGTTTCCACACAGTGATAGAGTATTGTTTAAAGTCCATGCACTTCTGTTTGGTTGGATTCCCCAGTTAGTTATGTGGAAGAAAAGGTGCAAAGCTGTCACGGCTGGGTGATCCATAGACCAGGCTGGAGATGGAGATGGTGAAACAAGACACTTATTCACTGGCTCCACCATTCTGAGCGGCATTACAGCTGCGCCGGACTACTGCTGTGTGTGACGGATGTGTGCCGAGTGTCATGCTCTGGCTGTCCATCTTCACACGTCTCACGCTGAGAGACAGCTCATGCATTTTTATCACCAGGCCTGACCTCATCTTCAAGACACTGGCGAGACACACTCAGCTCAGGTACAGCTGTCACACAAACTCTTGACAATGAAGGAGGTGCGTTACTGAGTCAAAACACAAAGTAGGTAAACAAGACGGAATGTGATAATGACTAAAAACACACCACAAACATGTATGTCCAATAAAAAGGTTGTTTTTTTAATTCAACACAACTGCCTCCTTACTTCGCCCTCTTAAAAAATAAATGCTTTGTGCAACCACAGTCCACAGCTGCCAGTGTGCATTCGTCTGCCTCTCTGTGTTTACAGTGTGCATGTGGGCTGAGCATGTATAGTTATAGAGTTGCATGCACTTCTATGAGTCATTCAACCTTGACATCCCACCCTTCTATCGGAAGGTTGCTGCGAGACAGCCAACCAGAGGGCAGAGTGAGGCCAACGGCATACAGAGTAATTAGATGCTTCCCCAAACACAACGTTTCAATGCAGCGCGCAACATAAAAACACAGATAAGACGAACATGCTGTCTCTTCCAGTGCGATTAAGGCATCGCGGGCTTGTGCGGTACTTTATACTGTCTGCGTTTTGGCATGCTCTTAAGATAATCAAGTTTTGTGGAGATGAGAGCGCTCATCACATCTACACTACAACAGACGAAATCTGTCCCACACAGCGGCAGTTTGGATTGTAAGCGCTGGCTGGGTATTTGCCTTCGATCAATAAGGGTTTGTTCGCTATCGTCTAACCATCCAGGGATTATATAAGAGTCATTAGATCAACATTTTCTCTCTGTCGGCCTGCCTAAAAGCCTTGATCGCCTGTTGGCAAACAGAGCCAGAGAGAGAATAGAGCGAGGATTATATGTGTCTTGGGGCCCAGGGGGTAAGCACAGGTGTGTATTCTGTAAGTACAGGTGTGTGAGACAGGTGAAGGCCCCAACCGCTTGCTTTACCTGGTAGTCAGCATGCTCAATTCATCATATCACTCCTCCCCCATCCCTACCTCCACACTTACACACACACACACACACACACACACACATACAGCCATCGCAGGTGTACCACAACCCCCTCAGTGTTTGAATTCCACCCTCATGGACAAGCCAACAATGGATAGTTGAGTGAAAGAGAGAGACAGTGAAAGAGATGAGTCTGGGGAAGTTTAGAAATACAAATCATGTGAGGACAAATGCTCAACCTTTACTGCCTACCTGTTTGCTGTTAGCCTTAAACCTCTACCTCTCCCTGTTGTAATCTCTCGTCCTCTTTTTGTCTTTGTTTCTCTAGGCAAATGCAATAGGCCATTTTCTGCTCTGTAAATGTCAGGGGTATGCTTGGCTGGGACTTAATAAAGCGGAGGTAAAACAGGGAAAAGTGGTATTACATCCCCTGCATTCTGCTGGTCTTACAGCAAAATCAGCCATGTGCATTATCTGTCACTGACATTTTCTCTCCCACTTCCGCACTCTGAAAATGCAAAAGCATTAACCAGCATGATCCCTGAATTTTAAACAGCAGTGAAACTTTTTTATATTTTTGAGTGAGTTATCCTGAACGTTTGGAGTGGAAGGCTGTTGAAATGTGATCCGTGGAGTAGTCAGACTTGGCTGTTAAAATATCATAGGAGCCGACAGGCCCACGTCACTGGTCAAGTAACACTTACCACACACACACGCACGCATGCACGCACACACACACACACACACACACACACGTGTACGCTGATTTTCATTGGACAAGTGCTCACCTCGTTCTTTGTTCCCTGTTCACTTCCTCTCATGATCACCACCTTTGTCTTTATTCTGCACTCGTTTTTGATGTTAATCAGAGAACAAACAGTTGAGCTCTTTGATGCAGAGGAGAGTCGCTTCCTCGACAGTGATGAGACCGTGAGAGACAGTAGAGAGGAGCTTCCTGTAGATCTCAGATGAGGGTTCATCATTACAGCAGCCCCATTCCAGCAAATGAACCGCAATTACAATAACGCTGCCTAAACGCTGCCAACTCAAGCAGAACAATCACATTTGGGGCGAGACATCGCAATGGCTCTCACACAATGACCTCAGTCTGCCTCATCATTCACCTAGACTATTTTAATCTAGGCTTACTTTCCATTATAGGGCAGTACTTTAAACCTCTCTCATTCAATCACGACCATCAACAGAGCTGTTAGTCTCCGGGGTGCTTTGGTAATAAAGCCTCATCCTCGCCATTTCCCTTTAAAAGATTGTGTTGTTAAACAACTCCTCTCTCAATTTTTGTATTTGATTACACTCATTTTATCTCCCCCTCCTCCCCTCCTTTCCCCCGACACAGACACAACCACTCTCCGGGTTTGAGTTTCTATTGACTCAGCACTACTGAAACCACAGCTCTGCTAGTGGATAGAAAGCGGTATGCTGTCTACACCACAGAAGACCCCAAGTGTCTCCAAAGCCTCTTAGACAGATTTAAGTTGGGCCACATTTCAGCACCTCTCAGTGTGTCACCCAGGTTGGACGTGATGTCACCAGCTCCTGCATCACACACGAGCATGCAGGAGATCTCAGAATAGCACAAGGTCAAGAGTGCATGTCCACTATGCAAAGCATGTTCTAACCCAGCTTCAAAAGCAGAATGGTGGAGTTTAAGAGATAACCAGGCAGCTGCTGACTGGTGTATTCCTGGATATGTCTTCTACTACAATCAATCAGGTTGTTTTTTGTTTTTTTCAAAGTGAGGGGACCCTGTTTTCAGCTGCAGTCTTCTTCTTCTTCTTCTTCTTCTTCTTCTTCTTCTAAGCGCTCAAAACAACACCCAACACACACTCAGTGTCTCCCCCGACTCTCTCTCCATCTCACCTTTTCTCCTCTTTCCTGCACACTAGCAGTATTAATCACAGCACACTAAACAGTGACTGACGCCATTCACAAGGCTTGGCTTTGTTGGCAGTGCTGCCCAGTGAATACAACTCCAGACCTTTTTGTCTGCCTAAGTGGACTCTTAGAGGAAGCTCCTCCCTCTCCAAGGACCCTCAGATTACCTCTGAAAAGGGCTGGGTGATGGGTGGGTGCTGCAGGGATGGAGGTGGAGAGCGAGGAAGAAGGGGGGAGGTGGGTGACAGGCAAATGATTGGGAAGATCCACTGCTCCCGGGGAGCTGTGCACCCTCTCCCTCTGGAGAGCCAGCAATGCCATCAGCCACTGCTTAGCAACCAGTGGGTTTGGCTGAACAGAGTGAAAGACGCCAGAATAAGGTAAAAGAAAGAAAAGGGAAAATATTCAAATCCCAGCAGAAAGGGGACTTGATTTGCTAACCGCAGAAGACATGAAGCTTCAGACCTAAAAACTTGCAGCTGTGAACAACAAAAGCACGAGTTGACAGGTGAAAGAAAAGAAAAATGGGGCCTTGCAGGCTCTTGCATTCAGTGACAACAAAACCTCGGCTTTACATACTGCTAAGTTGTACAAACAATACAAAGCAAACACATGTGTGAATCATTGCTCACAACATAGTACTGATAGAATGAACCAGTGTGTGACTGGTCAGAAGAGTTATTTCCTCATTCTATGATCACAAGGCCCACTGTGTCTGTGTAAACTCGTGTGTGACATAAAGAGGACAACTGTGAAAAGGTGAGTCTAATTCAAAAGCTGCACTCTAATTGTAATCACACAAAGGCTTATGTATTTTCAAAGTAATGTCTCTCAACCCCTCCCATCATTCCATCAGTCACAGGTTGGACCAATCCCAATCACGATTCCCGTCACCTAAGCCCTCCTATTTTGATGATTGATGTGAGTCATCACAGTAATAACCTGCAGTGGTGGCTGTTTTAATTCCTCCATTAAACCACTTTTTCTTGTGTAGGCCAGTGAATCCCAAAGAAGGAAAATCAGAAGGAAAAGATGCTGATTTAGCACACAGCAGCAGATTGGACGGAGAGGGCTGAGGCCTTTGGCCGTAGAAATTAAACAGTATCCATCTCATTTGCATCATTATTAAAGTTTCATCAAACAAATGGAAATAATAAAATGGGGCACTGTCCCAGCTTGGATTTAAGCCAGCTTACACCACGATGCACAATAACAGCACTGAAATCCTGACTGACCACAGCAGCAGCATCTACTACAGAGCAGAGGCAGGGCGTTCACAGCACATTTGCCAAAACACCTGCAAGTCAGTTAACCTCCAACCCACAGGTTTAAACTACTTTCTGTTGTGTTAGACTACTTTCCTTTGCTTCATCTGAATACTCACAAATATTTTGGATTTGTTTGCCATTGATACAAAAAACCCTTTAACAAGCAGAACTGCTCTCCACATCTGCATCAGAGAGATAACCTGTAGCCGCTGCAACAACCTGAGAATCATTCACACTCAGAGGTCTTTGCTTTACACTCAGTTTCAGAGAGGAAAAGTAAATATTTTCTAGCAGGTCCTTCAAAATCTGAATACATGACTACCATCCAATGATATTTACAACTTAAAAACACAGATTACTTCTTCAATCTTTTGGATTTAAATAAAAAAAATAAGATCTCTGCCTTAATTGTACTCTCCTGAGAGGCGACCATCAGCTGCAATGGATGGGAGAGTTATCTGTTGAACTCAGCTGGTTGTTAAAGGGGTTACTATAAAATGTGCTGTGTTTAATGAATGAAAAAAATATATATATTTATACCTGAAGGGAAAAAAATCACTGAGATGAGGCGAACTAAAATTAAATCAGCATAATGTGCGCCTATAATAAGCAACTGTGTCTGATAACAACTGTACAGTTGCTGACTTTACAGTTCCTCAGAAAACAAAAATCAGATAATGAATCAAATGTTTGTCCTGTGAACCTCAGTCCAACAACATAAGCCTGTTTATAACGCTGCCTCCACATCTAACCTGCACATGAGTGGTGCCATGCGCGTATCTGGCGAAATATATGCAAAACAGAGCTGAATATTTGAATAGATATAATAAGTTTTACATAACGTCACATGTTAGGCAACTTACCATCAACTTGAAAATACAGTAATCCACCAACAAGGATGAACGCTAGCGGACCCATACTAGCATATTAAACATCCACGGCGGGCGCGCAAATCCTCGAATTCACAGCAGAAAAAAAAATATCTCCAAAATGAGAGGAAAGTCTACTCCGTGGTTCTGGGAGTTATGGAGAGGTCCTAGTTACTGACAAAAAGCCAGTTTCAGTGTCCAAAAACTGAGATGATCCATGTCAGAGTAGGTCACCCGGAGCTGCTCGGGGTGTTCATATCCAGCAAACCCTGAAACCAAACTCTCGGTCTTTGGGAATTATCCCTGCCTGCCCCGCGAGTTCATCCGCAAATGTCTGCTTTTTTTTTTTTTCTCCAAGAAGACCTACGATCACAAGCTAAAGTCCAACAAATGTAAGTCCACGCTGGAAAACAAGCGTAGACTGTGCACTTCTTCTCCGCAGGTCCTCGGTTCCTTCAGGACGCGTCTCTGACACCTTTCAAAAATCTTCAGCGGTGCCTCCACAGTTCAACACATGGCTCGGCTGACACTCTGACTGGGAACCAGCCTTCAACTCTCACGCATTCCCAAAAAGTTGTTTTAATACAACGGGAACCGGCTCCCGAACGACCCATGTGCTTTGCCTGGGATATAGCGCTGTAAATGTACAGTCATACAAGTCAGTTCAACATCCTCTCCGTCTCTCTCTCTGCTGTTTTGGCCGCTAGGAGCGCACGGTCTATGCGCACCCGGCACAGCCCGCAGCCCACCACACTGAGGCTTGACACACTTGCACGAAACGCGGATCGGTAAGGAGAAGACGAGCAGCGAGAGGGGAAGAGAGTAGTGGAGTGAGGGGAAGGAGAAGGAGAGGAGAGCTTGGGTGTAAGTCCAGATCTGACTGCAGTCATGAAGACATCGAGACTGCGAGCCTCCTTTTCCTGGTCAGACAATCAGTTTAGACAGATGTGTTGAATACACTCTGTTCACACACACACACGTCTCTCCATATCAGCTTCACATAAATCTGAGCAAAGAGGACAAATTTCAGTCTTAATATAATCAGATAGTTTGACCACATTATTTACTTCAATATTCATTGGACATTTAGCAAAAATAAACAGCCAACAGGCAGCACGTGTGACATCACAAGACCAGTTTAAGTAAAGAACAAGAGAATACTGAAGAATTGTAATGCACAATTTCTGAATGGTGAAATCACAAATCAACAGACTCCACAGCTGAATGGTACAGGGATGCTAATGTATTGAGATATTGGAGCAGAATAGCAAATATAATCTCTGTCAGAAATCAATGACTGATTGACCGAGCCCCTGCACCAAGATGAGCCTCTCTGCATACCAATATTGCACACATACATACTTAAGTCCTCTTCAGGGCGGACAAAGACAGCACGCAAGAAAATCACTACAATCCAAGTTTTAATGGGAAATTTAGGTCACAGCAGTCAGGACCGTGGACATGCTTATGTTCAGAGACAGAAAAGGGGGTCTTGTATGTTTGTATGTGGTCTGCACTGCTGCCCAGCAACCTCCCTCCTGTAGCCCCACCAGTTTATTACAGGGCGAGCTATGAGCTGTGAGCTCCCCCTACTGGTGCCACTTATAGCAACTGTCTTGTCTCCAGGCTTCTTAATACTGCGCTATCAAGTGGTGTAAAAAGAGGAGACAGCATGTGTAGCCCCAACAGAAGTATTTTCTATAGCAACGGGATTGATATAACACGACTGTGCCGTCACATGTATGTTTGTTTTACCGTCAGCAGCAGAATAAAGCAGATTTGATAAATACCACATCAGAAGAGCTCCTTCAACACCAAGTCATTTTAAAATGAGATAACTAGAACACCTTGTAGCAACATAACGCTCATTTACACTGTCACGTCAAGCGGTTTATAAAAGTAATAAGAACTAAACACCCCCCTTCCCCCTTTTCCTAAAGTAGGCCACTATTGTCTTTTCACTCTCCCCACAGAGCACTGCAAATGCAAACTGGTTTATAACTTACAGAAAGCAAATACTCAAGCTTCAGCCAAAGTAAGTTGAAAAGGAAAAAGAGAGTTTGGTCACATAAACATAAACACGTGAGATAAATCTAACATTGCTCCTTTGTTTTTACCTGAATAGCACCCACTAGCAGGGGCACAACCTTAAAGGCTCGGATTTCCCACTTTATGACTTACATCAAAGTAAGCCATAGAACAAAGCCATCAAAACTCACAGTATGTGCCCTGAAGGTGTCTGTGAAAACCATACTCGCCCAATAAAAAAATAGAGAGACTAGCGCCATGACAGGATGGCTTTGGAAAAGGGAACCACTTCTATTGCCTTTAATAACAGCTTTGACTGCTCATGGGGTTTTTTTTTCCGCCTTCCATTTGTTTGTCAAGCCGCATGTTCAAGCCTGCCCTATAAAGGCCTTACTGGGGGAAATGCGACATGTTGTAAGTTTGCAAGCTTGCTCCCAATGCAGGCGGCGCTGTCAGCTGGCCAGACACAGTGATTTGTCTTCATATTTTAATATGTTTGTGAGCTGCATGCAAATGCTATCTTCTCAGTGCCTCTAGTGTCCTAGATTCTACCAGAAGCGCACACACTTGAACACACACACACACACACACACACACACACACACACACACACACACACACACACACACACACACACACACACACCACACACACACACACACACACTGAGCCAAACAGAAATTTATTGTGTCATCAGTGTTGCTGAAGGTTCAAGGCGAATAAAACGGAGAAAAGGGGGGAACTGGAGAAGGGTAATTTAGTAAGAAGTAACACAGGCTTCAAACATAAACAATGGAGTGTACGGCTTCATTGATGGAAAAGTAAGTAGAGTATAATTCTCCCTCAAGCCTAGCCTTTTATCCCCCACTTTCAATCACTGTATCTGTAGTGGAGAGAATGATATTCTGCGGGTTTCTAAATATCAGCTGAAAGTGGATTTATTTTAATTAAACTGGAGGCTGTGTTTACTCAGGGTGAGGCATGTTACATAAAAATGAGATGGTGGGCTAAGCCATGAACTGATGACTCACGGACACTATAATATGAGCTCAACGCTTCACTCCACTGTTGGAATATCATCACGGATCTTTTATTAGGGTGACATTCATAACATTACTGACAAAACAGGGATTGCTGGGTTGATTAGTTCTTTTATTTCCAAAACAGCCAGCATGCAGATGAGGTGTAGACACACATAATTAAGTGTGACCTCACTGAGGGAAAAGCGAAGCAAGAGTGATGGTTTGGAAGACTGCGTCAGCAGAAACCAAAGATATTAAAAACATGACAAAACAGAGACCTGCGTGTAATTACAATCCTTTTCCATCCCTGCAAAGATGATCTGAGTTCACCACCAGACGCTGAAATGGATCATTTGTTTTCACCTAAACTAATCATGCCACAATTACTGTCACGTTTTGTGCCATTATGTGTTTTTTGAATTGAATCAGAACTAATAATCAATCAGATAACTTCCCATTATTGTCCTCAGAACATCTGCTCATTGATGGATCCTGGGTGAAGTCATTCATTAGTGAAGGTTGTATGGTGTGACCCACATCCATCCTCGTCCACTCCCCAAGCGACATGACTTGACCGGTCAAGTTGATCGCAGAAGTCAACTGACTTTTGTGGCAAAATTGGGTTAATTAACGAATGTCTATTAAAATGGTCCAGTGTGTAGGACTTAGGGGCAGAAATGGAATAAAATATTCATAATTGTTTTCACTGTGTTTTCGTTACCTTAGGATGAGCCTTTACTATCTACAGAGGAAGTGGGTCATCCTCCTTGGAGACCACTATGTTGCACTGTCATTTTCCTACAGTAGCCCAGAGCAGAACAACCGGGCACTGGCACTAGAAGAGGGCCTTTTTGCATTTTTCGTATTTTTAGCTGTCATTGTAGTTAAGAAGAGGAGATGCTAAAGATGCTGAGATGCTAGATGATTAATCCCAATCGATATTCAGGGGTGAAACATTTGGATATCGAGACAGACCTTTTTTTTTAAATGATCCCTAAATGTAGTTATCAAATACTTGTGACAAAAATATGTAATGAAGCAGGTTATTTTGCATTTTAACAATAACCTGCAATGAAACTGTAAATGTCACTTGGAATGTAATAGCTATAAGTTACCCAGAGCAACTTTTTCTGTATTATGAACACTAAAAAAAAGATTTTAGAGCATATTGGACAACAAATATGCCGATACATCTGTGATAGGCCAATATCAGCCATTAATAGCTACCAACTGATAAATTGGTTAGCTAGATACACTAAATCCTACACATTGGTCATATGATGCAAAATAACAGCTTAAAATAAGATAGTTTGTTAGTTTATTAACTGCACCCTCTATTTTCCTTTCATGCAAATTATAAATGATCTCTAATTCAAAGGCTCAGCCTATAGTGAAGAACATCAAGTGTTGCAGTGTTGTTATTTTTGTAGATAAAAGCACAGCTGAGGATCAACGGGGGGTCCACAAGTGGGAAGTGCGATATCTGCAAGACAATCGGGAGTGTGTTCAACAGCAGCGCACACACTGGGGGTTTGGAGACACATTCCAGCAGAGACGTTTTCTGCATTTTAATTTGCACATAACTAAGGCCCAATCCAAATGCAAACGATGAATCACAGGCAGACAGTGACATAATGTGGCGTTTCAGTAAAGCTGTATGTATGTGTCTGGGGGAGAGAGAGGAAAGTGTTTTTAATTGTGAGCCAGGTCAGAGGTTCAGGTAGAAGCATCACTCATGATCAGATCAGAGTGGTATTTGGGGAGCTCTTAGCTGGATATCTTTCATGGCTGAGTTTCCCCTTACTGGGTTTGGGTCTCTGTGTGGGGATGATTAGGAGCTGGAGGTAGGGGCGGCGGTGTGCAGAGGAGGGGGGTGATGTGCGGAGGGGTGATTAATGTAGATGTCAGTAGAGGCCCTCCCTCCTGTGCTCCCTCCCCAGCATCCGTAATGACACCTGGGGAAGGCAGAATGGGCCTACCTGCAGCCCAGGCTCCCTCAGCAGGGCATGATTCTTCCCCATGATCCTCCTCTGTCAGCAGTCCTGTCATTGGGCTTGGATCAGGCCCTTATTAATGGGCCTCTATGTCAAACATAGATATTAAGCTGTGCTCTGCTCCGCACTATCCTCGGCAATAACACCCACATAGGCACACACACTGACACGATCGTTTCTATACAGTGCAGTGACAGACACAAACACACACACACACCCAGCACAGTACAGCACACTCATAACTCATAAACACATCACGACATGCACGTAAGCATCGCTTGAAATATTACTTTCTTATTTAGCAAGTTTTACAGAGTCACTCCCAGCATGACACAGAGTCCATAGATCTATTAGATATCTCTGTTTCACTCCACTCCTTCCGCTCTTTAATACACATAACCCAATATCACATTATGCCGAAGAAGTGACAAACCTCTCACTATGATCCATTGTCCAACAATGCAAACCACTCCGCTCAGCAGTGAATAAGATTAACACAGCTTCAGAATGGTTATATGGCTACTGAGTAAGGATTCAGTAAAGTTGTGGCAGGCAGAGTAGACCCATGCTGGCGGAGCCTCGAAGACTCGAGCATCGAGGGCTGTTTTTGCCATTTAAGCTCGTGGCTTTAACACGATACATGAAACAGGGGGACATTTACAGGAACCCAAGTTTTTGGAGACATAACACAGCAGATTTGGGTTTATTCAGGGTAATAAAACATTTAATGGGAGTCAGTGCCACACGTTAAATTCTGTACTTTCTGATACTCCCTTAGAGAGGCTTAAGTACGGGGCCGGACAGATGGAGGAAGTATGGAGGACAGGACACCTGAGCTCGATGTGGAGAGAGGCTTCTATCAGCAGGACATAAACTCTGTATGTAATGCATCGCCCCTTCTTCCTCTGTGTTCACTGAAAGGCAAAGGAAGTGAGATAGGGGCGCCCTATCAAATGTTGCAAAACTGAGGATTATTGTGTAGGAATTTATGCTTTTCACATTGGTTTCAGCTCTGTCATTTCCTGTTCTCTCCTACTTTAATGTCAAGCAAAGTACTGAATAAACAAGCCGTCAGTGGGAGGTTTTACTTGAAAATGTATGTGAACAAGCAGCAACTACAAGGCAATCAGATAAGATACAGCAGAGCATATTCATGCATACCCATGTTTACTAATTTAGATTAAAGGATTTTAAAGTTTGACATTTTTAAAAGAAAACATTAAAGCCCCGGAAATCTTGATTATTTCTCCATGAAATATTCATGATCAAATAAGCAGAAGCCAAAGTTAAAGTTGGGGGAAAACATCCTTAGATGTTTTATAGAGCTTAAAACTTATCTGTTTCATCATAACTTTGTGGTGATGATGTGGTTTCCGCAGATTTTACTGACAGTGACTTGGCGACGTAAGTAAACAAGCTCTGAACTCACCACATGCTGTTAAATGGTTGCTAAACTCTGATTTGTGCTCATAAAGACATGAAATCACCCTTTTCTCACTGAGTCTGTATTTGAAATAACCAAATCAAAATATTGACTTTATGCAAGATCCCATCACTCATAATGAGGAACTGATTGCGAAAACATGAAGCAAGTTTTTCTGTTCTTGAGCCAACCAAAAATCAGCACAATGAAATATCATGATGTTGCAGCACAGAAAATACTCTTGCAGCTCAGATGACTGAACAAAAGACTGTCTCATATTTTATTTAGTAGAAGAATTTTTATATTTTGTCCTAGGCACAGATGGATCTATTTTTTCCACTGTCAAGGCCATTTGAAAGAAGCTAGTAACAACACTGTGTACTTTACACAACACAAGAGAATGTGTGAAGTACGCCGAGTTCAGCTGCAGGGAATCCAAAGTAAATGTTACAAGATGATTTGCCTCCTTCCTCCACTTTTTCTATGTTATGTCAACCTCTCTCCTCCTCCCACTCTTATTAGATATTCCAGCTCCTCTTCTTCAACCACATTCCTGTCATTTGTGGAATTTCCCTGTCTAGGTGAAAAACAGCCCACTCTCAGGGTCCTGAGAGCAGCAGCTAATTAGCTGGCCTACTTTTTCCTGAACGCAGCCGCTTAATCTGCCTCTGTGGAAACTCATCTCGACTGTCATCCCCCACCAAGGGCAGGCCTTGATAACAGGGTGCTAGTCTTTGTCATGACAGGACAGGGTAAACAGTTTGCTCCAGTGAGCGATGGGCAGCAGCCGCTAATGAGTGAGAAGTGAATACTTGAGCTGTGACGAGTCAGAAGAGAGGGAACGAGAGGAAGGGAGGACAAGAGCTTCTCAAGTATCTCTCCAACCCTCCTTATCACTTAAGACATTGTCCTTCCTCTCTCCAGTCCTCCTACAGCTACAGACATCATTAGTGAAACTCTGAGGAGGCTCTGTTTCCTCTGGTTTATAATCACCTTAGTCCTGCAAAACTGACCAGACTATATACACTGATGGGACTGGTTTCATTCTTGGAATGCTGAAACCCGCTGTGCCAATATTATACAATGGTTTCCGTTAAATTGCGAAGTTATTTATTTTCATTATCCCTGCAGGAAATTCTGAAAATGACACATTTGGTCTCATAAACACCCACGAAACCCAAACAACTGGATTTATTTAAGCTATCAACATCATTTATTCACAGTAATTTCCTTCCACCCTCATTAAAACATTACTGCAAAGTAACACCAAGTCTCCAAAAGACTTGGCATAAGCATCCTCAATCAGGGCACAAGAATTTACAAGTCTTGTTGGGGAGAATATAACTTTATACGACCGGAAACCCGACACATTCTGAGCCGTGTTGTGTGAATTATAAATACCATAATTAACCTGTTGCATTTCACACATGATTAAATCCTTGTAAAACACAGTATATGCCCTGTTTATGTCACATTCTAGTGTTTATTTTGGCTAGCGATGTGTTTTTAAAGAGTGGAGAATGAGATTAGCTGGGAACGGTTTTTAGATCAGTTGGTAGTGTTAGTTTGATCGGTAGCACCTTGCTTCGTGCCAGCATTGTCACACACACATCAGCACACACATTGTGTGCTATATCCACTGTGTACATTTTCTGTCCTAGTGCTAAGTGGTTGCTACCTTGTGTGCTATTACAGCCTCTACTGTAAATTTGCATTCATCATTAGGAAACAGGCTTTTTGCTTGTTCTGTACCAGCTGCTCTCATTTAATATCACTAAGAATATCTTACTGTAGCTGATGCTGTAAAGATTTCTTATTCTTATTGTGAGAGGAGGCAGAGTGGGTGTGAGCATGAACTAAGACTTTAATTAAATCTCCTTCTGTAGTGGTGGCATGTGATCAATAAACAGTATTTAAGGATTGTTAGACCATCCAATTGTTGAGAGCCATGCAATTTATTTTCTGTGTTAGCAGGTAGCAAATGCACAGTGGAAATCTCATTATCCTGCAGATTTCACAATCTCTCCATTAATGGCAATGTTTATTGTATTGCATTATATATAAGATGGCATTAAACTCATTCTCATTCTTTACTGCCTGCACTCTTTAGATTGGGAATGGAAAATAACTTGGAATTTCAGTGCAGCAGCTCACCCAGTCATGATAAAGTCAGACAGCACAATTCAATTCTTCTGTACTGACTTTACTTTGCAGCTGACAACTGTGAGATCTGTGATGGAAGACTGGGATGATGGTAAGATTTGATGCTGCTATCTTTAATAGATTTAAGTATCAAGGGGGAAAAAAGGGCATGAAAGTTTACTAACTCTTCCTGTCACTCCGTTTATCAATGTCTCTCCACTCCTTTTTATTTCATTCAACTGCTCTGTCGTCAAATGTTGTACTTTTTCACCATGTGCCAACAACCTTATGCATGTACTAATGCACTATGTATATGTGTCTAAACACAGTATCCTCAAATGTACACTATAACACAAAACATTATAAAGTACCTACTGCAGCATAACCTAATTTCCCGGGAATATGTTGTGTATAAACAGTTTTAATCTAATAAAAGGCTGTTTCTTTTTTTGCACACAGTCAAGATTACACTCAAAAATCTGTACCCCATTACACTCTCAACTATGCACTCACTTTTGGAACAGAGCCCAGAATTAAAACTGCTCCTCTCACCACTTCTCTCGTCCCCACTTAAACCCTTTCAATCGCCCTGCCCTCTCTGTACACTGTAAACTGTCTGTAATCATGACTAGAAAAACAATATTACCCTGCTCACGTCCTTTCAATTGTCTGCTTTGCTCCTTCTCACCTTCAGTCAGGTGTGAGCAGGAGAAAACATTAATCTCAATATTCAGATTTAGTAACCCAGTGGCCTGGGACAATTTGAACATCTGCTGTCCCCTACTGCCAGAAAATGATTTTTTGTTGCACGCTTTAGTGTGCAATGTTGTGAGGTACAGCTCCATGCAGCAACGCAACACTATACCCTGGACAACTCGACAAACAAATACTCACATTGGAGGAGCCAGCTTCTTTGATCACATAAATATACGCAACTTTACCAGAGCAGCTTGACTGTGAAATCAGAATATTAGATGCTGAGTCTCTGATTTATTGATACCTGGACATAGAATCTAAAAACACTCGGGTGGCCCCGCCCCTGCACACTGAGTGCTATCGACAGAATCAACCGAAGGCAATACACATCAGAGGTTCAAACTTAATTGTCCCCCAAAATGGAAAGTGATTTAGGGCCTTAGGTCACAGTCAATCCCAGATGACACATTAGGGCACCCCAACCCATGCTCGATCAGGGACACTATGACCCTTTTGAGGGGGGAGAAACATGTCCAGACATTGGGGGAGGCCCTCGAGCACCCCAACCGCCATAAATGCCTCAATGTCTCCAATCTGAACTGAGTGATGGTCTGACACTGATGACACTGGATGCTAACATGTTGGCCTGTAATTATTTTTAGGTCTGGTCTCCCACACACGCACTTGCAGAAACACAATCAATGCCTAAAAGCAGCAGGTGGTGACATGGTAAAGGACCGGCGAAAAGATACTCTAAAAAATGTTTAGAGTATATAGTATGTTGAATCACCCTTACTGAAGAATAGATTGGTATCATTTGTAAATGACAGCTGAGTTGTTACATGAGAAGAGGCTGCAGTTTGGCTGTATCATTCAGGCTACGCTCCCCTCAAACCACTGATCTGGTAATAAAACAATGGAAGCATGTAAGTGGATTCCACAGGGTGTAAGTGGATTTCACAGCAAGCAACTTTCCACGGCCACTCCTAACCTGTGACCTCTTTCTGTGTTTGCTAACTGTCTACCACAAATAATTCTAACCCCCCTCGGCCGAATGAATTACACGGACAGTATGGATCGTCATAGTCTCTTCAGGCCTTAATGAAACTGGGCTTGTGCCCCTGACATTTCCATCTCCCCCTAGGGCCAAGCCTCGCACGGCCAGAGCCTCGTACCCTGGCCTTGCCACTTCACACTCTAATTGCTGCCTCATAAGCAAGCACCACAGCAACAAATCCAGTTAACGACAGTGGCATATTGATCGCTGGCAGGCAGGCAGGCAGCACCCTTGTCCCTAGGTATGGGAGGAGGGGCACCATTGCTTTTACAACCTGAGGGATGGCCTGCACCCAATAAAGAGCAGGTCCCTGTGACAAAATAAAAACCAAAAGAGGGTCAGAGTGATACAATTACTGCTCGGCAGCTCTGACCCTAACTGTAGGTGAACAATAGACTGCAGGATGATGGTGGGAGTGGGGGGGCAGTAGAAGAGGGGGTCCTCATTATAGAGGTAGGCCGGGAGACCTGTTCAATTTGCTCCATTAATGAGCGCTGAAGAAGCACTTTCACACTGTCCCAACAGAGCCATTACAGGCCTAGTCTGAGCACTGAAGAAGTCAGATTCCGCACCGTGCCACAAATACTGTCTGCTGCACTGGGACATTAAGCCAAACAGACCTGAAAGCTATGAATACACAAAGGCGGTTCAAATAGCAGCCTATAAATCCATGATGTCATCGATACAAAAATGCTGCATTGGTACTTAAAATGCTTTATGGTTACACAGCATGTTAATCATAATTTCACTTTATGTATGGTGTTTTATTGTATTTTAAATATTGTAAACAGCTCTAAACATGTTATACAACGTATGCTGACTGGTACGGCAGAACTCTGGGTGTTTTATGCAGCAAACAAGATGCATAATTGGAAAATGAAACAAAGCATATTAGTCAAACTCCTCATTTACATATTAGAATGGCATGAAGAAAAAGGCAATGCTGCATTTTTCCTCTAATTTATTTGTGTGGCAGAGCACAGTAAAAAGGTGATAGAATGAGGCCAAACAATGGGAAGCTTAGTGAGACTGCGTTTCTGCTTAAATCTAACATCCATCAAAGAGGCAATTTGTCATACAGTAGATACTGTACATCGTACATTCACCGAAGCCTGTAAGCATCAAAGTTGTAAGCAATCATCAAAGAGCATTTTTGCACATTCCATAATCTGTTTTAACGCAGCACTAAATTACTGTTTTCCATCGCCTTTGTTGTCTAATCTGGCGTTCTTTCAACCCACACTGTATCACTCCGTCTCTTCCTCCAAGAATAGCTCTGTCTTCAGTTCTTAGCTGTAACAAAAGACAGGAGATGCTCACGCTCTCTTTTATTTCAGGCACATTACAAATTCTTCCTCAAATATTTGTTCTACTTACTATTGTGACTGAATGCACATTTTACTAGTCGTGTATATTCGCATTTTCATTGTAGTAATTGTAGTTGTTTCTAAAGTGTTCAGTAAAGATAACACTGTGCATCTTTTTGGATCTCTGTGCTGAGTTTAAATGTAAGTTCATAATGTGATGTTATTCATACATACAGTAAATCGCTGTTTTCTTTATTAACTATCTAAAATTGGGTTAGTGGGTCTCAGTTGAAAGGGGTCAGTGTCTGTCCCACTGTAGATTGTGTGAGCAGTGCACAGTAAATTACTTCTGCTACACAAAGAGTGGAAGACAGACATCTGGTTTTACCATAAAACCACAAGAAGGCCACATCTGGACGAATAAAATTAGATGCTGATTCTTCTGGATAACTCTCCGTTGTTACAACATAAACCAGACTCAGCAACGTCTGGTTTCTGGCAACGTCTCTACGTGTCTCTCAAAATGTAACAAATTCCCTGTCCCTTCAAAATGTTGACCCACACGAGCCTCCACTGCTATGGCCCAAGCATTTCTGAACTGATTTTTCTGGCATTAAGAGACACTCATAAAAGTTGAACGATTTAAAATGTGTGATAAATATAAATTTATCGATCCGGTTTCAAATGCATCTAGAATTTTTGCATATTGCATCACCACTTAAAAAGCAGACATATTTATCTATAAAGACATGATGCGATAATAAGAATGCTAGGAGACATTCTTTTTCTTCTTCACATCATTATACTTCGTCGCTCGCTGTTACATCCTTCCACTTCACCGTAAAGTGTAAAAATATAGGATCAAAACAGTGTCTGACAAAAATAGTAGACAGTCGGTGTGGACAGAGGACACACATGAATTGATGTTTTATTATGTTGGAAGCAGCAATTAAATGGCACAATCTGCTATAATTAAAAGCTATTAGTACACTTTTAATTACATCATTTTGTCACACCCTTGTCATTACACAGTAAGACTTAAAAACATATACTCTATCTTTCATCGAAAACAGCAGAATTTGAAGGTAGCTTCAAAAAGATAGGAAGCAACACAACACTAACCGCTGCTCACCATACTCTTTGCTGTAGCGACAAGCTGCTGTTAGCACGTTAGCTGTGTTAGCACTATTCAAAATAGTGGTCCTATTAGCTGACTCTTATCTGCCTGGATCATGACAGTGCTTACTAAAACCAGGCTCAGCCGCCTCCTAGTAAACATGGCTGGAAACAGGAGTGGGCTTGAACACAGCCTCTGACAGCAACAGATGCCAATTTGCCAAAGACAGGGCATACTGTACAGAGTATAGTGGTTCCCACAAGGACTATGACTATCAGGATGGGAAGACACAGAAACAGGAGGCAAGAAGAACAGGAGAGAGAAAGACATCAGTATTGAAAAAACAAGACACATGAGCTTGTCTTAGTTCAGTCAAAAAGAAAAATGTTAACTCAGACATGTTCGCTTTTATTCTTCTGTTTAGTAAGGAAAAAAGTGTAAGAATATTTACTTTCTTGATATTTTGTTTATTATGAGTGAATTTGCAACTTATCTTACAGCTGCAACTCTGGCAGCTTATTGCGGTGCAAAGTTTTATTACAAGACAGGATAGGCCAGGGCTAGCTGATTAGCATGCTAACTTCAGTAGACATCACTGCAACAAACGACCCATATCTTACATAATTTCTGTTTAATGTAATGCACTACCCTGGTACTTTGTTTCATCTCTTTCCTTGTTTTGATTTGCAGTTAACACAAAACAAAACAGAAGCAAGAACTTGCGACAATGTTACAATACACAACAATAAATCATGAATGCATTCCCTGTAGGAGTGCATTACATTATTAACAGAGAATGGATGTAAAACCAAACAAACAAAATCACAGTGCAGTCACATGGGAGTGAATACGTTCTGAGAATGAGACTCAATAACCTACTTTTAAAAATTATCAAGAAACAAGTATTCTGCTGAAAGGCTCACTTGCCACGTTCCATGTGGTCAGTGTCAAAGCCTCCTAGGTGGTAAACAGAATGACTGTGTGGGCATGTGGCCTTGGGTCAACAACATTATTTGGATTTTACTACACTGCTGTGCAGTGCCGCTGGCCTTGAAACTTTACTGTGTGCCATTATGGCCTGACACATAAAACTGAAAAGGTCATCTCTGTTCTAAAAGCGTGAGGATGTTACCTTTACAACAGAAAGAGAGACAAAGATAGAAGTGAGAGAGGGAGAGAGAGAGAAGGTGACAGGAAGCATCTATATTTGCTATCTTTAAAAAAATGAAACAATAAGCAGGTTGTAAGATACGGCGCACCAAAATGAACACTCTTTGCAGCAGTGATCTATCCATGTTGTTTTTCCTCCTCTTGGAAGACTTTTTGTTGGTGTTTACTGTGGAAGAGTCCCTATTGAATTTGTTTTGTGCTCCTTATTGTCTGCTAGCTATAAACTGAAAATGTCTATACGGTCTCTTGTATCCTACAGTTACAGCAGATCGTAATTGTACTCCTATTATCTTTAAGACCAAAAAGAGGATATAAGAGAAAACAAGAGAGGATATGTGGGTCAAAAGGGAGTGCAACAATTTAAACGTGGTGAGCAGTTTGAGCTGAGCTTAATGATTTCTGTGAGACAGTGTCATCCAAACACCTCGCAGAAAAAGGACCTGTTTTAATAAGGCCCCTTGTTCTGAAACTACCTATTGATTTTCACTGTGGTGGGTTGTGGGGCAGTGACCTGCTCTGGTTCCTGGCTCCAACAAAAGCTAAATTGAGCCATTTAGAAGCTGGCTCAGCCTTTAGAGACTCCGGCTCAGCACCGACTCCCCCAGCCAATTTATTTCCATCAGGTGGAACTTTTTTCTGCAGAGTTGCACCACAATGGACCTGCTGCTGAAGATCCTGGCACACCATTTTCCTCTTCCTTCCATCAGTCTCTACTGAGTTTGGGTCTCACTACCTTGCTTTATTACAGTTCTACATTAGACTTTTAACTCTGACCCAATTGCATTGCAACAATAGTACTGCTTTTTTTTTCTTTTTTTTCCCCAAATCACAATCAAGCATTGTGCCAGGAGAAAGTTGGAGGAACTCCACTTACAGCAGACTGTCAAATTTGTCGGCCCTCTCCTTCTGAAATGAACTGAGTGGTTCAACAATGCACGAGCGAGGAAAACAGCCATTCGCACGGATATGAAGGAATGCACATGCCACTCACACGCAACCACGTATGCACAAGGACATATCTTGCATGACACACATCATCCTCATCTGCCATGATGCTAGCAATAACTCATACTGCAATGTTTACTTTGTGTCACAAAATCTATTTGTCAGTGAGGTTTTCTGATGTTTGGAAAAACAAAAGGACATTAAATACTATGATCTCTAGGATTTTTAACACACCCAAGATTGATCACAATATAAAGTTGTCCAATTGACAATATATAGCAAAATGCTGCTTCTAAACACACTGTATGTAATACTTTCTTAAATTCTCACTACATATCATAACCTGTTCTTCAAGGAGAAAACTACATGTGTGCTTATATTGAGTAGCTGTTCTCACACATGAGCCTCCATCTGGAGCAGAAGGCAGGTTGTTTTTCCTTTAGAATGTCAGTCATAGACTAGATCTCACACTCTAATTATTTTCTCATTCCTGGTGAAACACACTTAACAGTATCCCATGATCACTTTGTGGAAGCAGAAAAAAATATCATTAGCGACATCAATATAAGCCTAATGCTTCCCATCCCTTTCACTAATAGCTATAAACAGTTGTGGCCATTGCAAAGTTCATGGATGCCTGTAAGAAGTAAACAGCCAGCTGTAGCATCGCTCTTTCAACTGTCTCTAGTAATTAAGTGAAAGGGAAGGATAAAGTGCTGGTAAAGCAAGAACTATTGTTACTACTATTGTAAAGGGTTACGGTTAGAGTGTCCAAGGAAGGTGAGGAGTTTAGAGGGGGTTATTCCATTACGAGAGGCTTATATTCAGCTGTCTCTGCATGCCACATTCCATATCACCAAAGCGTAGTGTATAGTCATTTTGCTGTAGGAAAAATGTAGCAGCACACTATTGAAATCCTGGTCAGGGATCACATATAAGCACATAACGCACTTTCCATCTGAGTGAACTCTTGCTGAAGGAGCTAAAAAAGATGAAAGGAAGCAGAGAGACCGTCTTATAAATTATCTGAACCGGAGATCAAACAAGAACCACTTTATGTCATTTCCTCGATCAAAGTTAGGAACAAATCCAAATATTTTTACTCTTTTGAGAAGCCATGAAAAGAGAGGGTAATTCAGGTTAAGAGAATGCGAATACTGTGCTATAGGTCACTGAAGTTACAGCGGTACACGAGGATATCAGGAAAACCATGAAAAAGTGCTCAAAGGCAGAATGAGAAAAACTGATATGAAAGTAAGAGAGGGGGAAAAAAACATTCAAGGTCACCCTCGTTCTTTTCCCCCGCGGCCGCAAAACATTTCAGTGTACAGTGCTGCAGCACATTCATGGCTCAAACCAATTTTACCAGAGGAATCAATATGGCTGAAATATTGGGCTTTTATGAGTTGCTACATTCAGCTGGGGGCTGTGTGAGCGGAGTAATGTGTTCAGCTAGATTAGATTTAAACAGCCAAGACATTGAGAAGGGGTGAAACAAACTTACAAGAAGAGAACAAAGAGGTGCACAAAGGCTATGATTATTGTAATTATTGTTATTATTTTCATTGATTGATGCATCAATACACTTCTGGAGCTCATGTACAGACCATTCGACAATGGCGCAATGTATAGTGAGATGTAACTAACTGCTAAAAGGTATTTAATATTTGTGTGGGTGAATTGTGTAAAGTATATGACTTTAAAGAGATAGTGTTTAAAGCCTCTAAGCAAATCATAATTGATTTTTATTCATATTTCATGGTGTTTAATTAGATAAACATAAGGCCCATATTTCCTTTTGCCATTCATTATTTATTGAAATCTTGCTTTGTGTGTCAGCATATTGCTGCAAGGCTAGGGTTTAATGAGTCATGCAGTTTTATTTCTTTAGACGACCTATTTGCCCCACTTCTCTCTATTAAAAAGAAATAAGCACACATCATTCCTCTATTTCTCATAAACTACAGTATTGCCATTGTGTATACTTACATAGTATTAATCATCAGAGTCCCTGGTCAAATATATCTAATTATTATTTACAACCTGTACCGTGTCTCCAGTGTGGTGCAGGTGGTTCTTGTGGTTTCTGACAGCAGCCTCTTTGAGACCTCGTAAAGTCTCGGAGGTGTGGAAAAGAACATCTTGTCAACCACGCTGCCACAGAGCCACTGCTCAACCAATGCCTGAAAAGAGCAGCTGAGGAAGCCATTACACACGGCCATAGTGCCAGGGAAAAGGGTGGGCCGCTGGGGCCCCCTGGCAGTGTTACAGTCATTAATGCCCTCAATTTGCCTTAATGGCTTTCTCAATCCCAGCCCTCCATTCCATTCGTCCCCACGCCAGACTGTATTTCGTCTCCTCTCACTGCCTGTAATTAATCCATTCATCTCTAAAAGATCCGATCAATGCTGTCTGGAATGAGGGCTGCCATGCCAGGGGAACAGTACGGGGAAAACATGTAGTTTGGTCAAACAGTGTTTGCAATGCTGTAAACTGGACTGAAAATGAGTTTACTGATAAAAACACAAGTGTAAATATTGGTGAGCTGAAGGTAACACATTCCCTACGTAACATCAATAAAATACAACATAGAAATAAATGTTGTTGAAAGACGATATAAAAACCCTCCAGCACTTCAACACATTCTGAACTCCCACAGCGAGCTATTACAAAACTCAATAGGATCATACAGTGAGCATTCCTACTGGAAATGATTTTTCAATTCCAGTCCCATCACGTTACTTTTCCGAGCTAAATGTCATGCACAGCATATATAAAAAAATCCATTTCCAATTTATGTATTTTAAGGGGAAGAGATATTGTGCCGGGGGAGTATTCCATATGAAACCAGATCCAGTTGCCATCATATCTATCACAACGTCTTTGTGAAAGGAAAGCCTGTTAGAAGTACATGTTTGGGCTATAATTGATTCATTTTGGCTAAAAAATGAAAAGCCACAACATGTGTATGTATTTGTGTGTGACTGTGTTAGTGTCTGTTTTCATGATTCAGAAAGGCTGGCTGGCAATCAGGCAACACGGGCCCTCCCACTGACCCCACCACTAAATCCCCCTCCGTGGTCTGGCCTGGGATCAATAAGTAATTTTTTGGAGCTGATTAGTTTGCAGAGGGGAAGGTGGTCACTGTCTGATCTGTCCTAAGGATATAATCAAGCACTAAAATGTGGCATTATTGCCAATGTGATATGAGTGGGCTGGGTGTAAGAGTATGATGTGATACATGTTTGACTGGAGATGGTGATTATGGACCACTATTCAGAAAAAAAGCAGTTCATGGTCTGTGAGGACTTGGAAAAGGAAACTGTTTACTGGGGAAAAAGAGCCATTTTGGCATTAAGAAGATGAAAACATGCTTCTTGAAATGATAAGAAATCAGTGTTAATGAAGAATTACTTTGATTGGTTTTGATCAGTTTTGTTGTGCTTCGGTTTGTGAAAGAAAGGAAAAAAAATGCTTGGCAACAAAGAAGTCATTTAGACTACAGTGAGAGCTGCAGTAAATTTTATCCCTGAGAAGCTGGTTGTGACACCTCAGAAATGAGAATAGAGGACATAAAAGAAATGTGTGACTCGGGTGAATTCTCACTGCCCGTCATTTTCGTATAACCAGACTCTTACAATAAAACTGCTTTACTGCTGTTCAGAATTATGTGCCAACTTAACTTATTTGTCATACACGGGTTCCAAAGTACAAATAGACTGTTGTAAGTTTACAGTTAAGGACGATCACAACATACCTGATGCTTGCACACACTTTAATAATGTGGTTACCTAATTTAAACAAATCCAACAGTGCAGCCTTGACACAAACAAGAATAAAAAGTGGGACATCAATGATTATTTTTGCAATTAATTGATTTGTTGTTTAATCTTTAAAATGTCAAAAAATTCCCAAAACTAAGAAAATGTCCTCATGAATCTTGTTTTCTACTCTGAATGCAAGATCACCGCATGGTGTATATTCTTCTTGTAGATAGAATTTGGACATGTTCAATGTTACAATTTTTGGCACTACTTCCACAGTGCTTTTTTTATTTTATTTATATGTGTTTACTTAAATCTGCTGCACTCTCTCTTCTTGACAGCAGGTTGTCTTCCGTGCGCTACATTACACAGGCTGTGAGCAAGTATGTCAACGCTACAGGATTTCAAACTCTCGACTGTTCCTTACTTCAATTCTTAATAGAGAAGTCTCTACCCATATGTCATATTTATTCGAGAGTAGTACTTATTTTTATTACATAATATTAGTTTTCCCCAGTATTTCTAAAGAAATGTTTGTTTAGTCAATAGCAGTGTATTGAAAGTATTGTTGACATACACTACACTACATGACTGAAGTCATGACAGTATGGTATAAATGAAAAACGTTTTTTTTTCACAAAAGCAGAAAATAGTAGTGGTTCCGGAAGAAAAGATGCACTTCAGAGTAACAAACTGTGGTCTGAACTTCTTATAAGCTGTAAATGTATCAAAAGAGTGATACATCTATTCATACATCCATTTTACAAACCAAGAATACACTACAGAAAGATATTTTATATATAAGGTTATGTCCTTGCAAGCTCTTGTAATTCTAGTAAGCACTGCAACCCACACAAATGTCCCTTTTAAAGGCCGGTGAATCTCCTCTAATGGGTGCCATGAACTCTCAGTACCGTGATCTCCAAGTGACATTTCTCTTCTATGAAAAGCAACACTGTGCTGAAACTGAAAGAAACCAGATGCACAGCTCGTTCAACATGCTGAGGATCTTAAAGTTCAGCACTCAGAATCTATTTTTGCATTTCAGGTATTGAACTTTCAGGCCCTCATGACTGGGATTGCTATACGTTTTCACTCTGCTGTGCAGCCACAATCTTGAGCTTTTCTCCCTAGAGTCCCATGATGGTGGTCATAAATTGGGTGTGCGTTTAACAGAGAGGTGGCCAAGGCTGTCGCAACGCTTCTCATATTTTAACATAAATGCAGGTACAAGCCCAGATGATTTACAATCTGGCCATTAAAATGACATCTGAGGAAAAGCTCTGAGTTTAAGAAAATGGTATAAGTCAACCTGTTAGGGCAACCAGTTTCCTTTCTTCTTTTTCCCCACTCAACACACACAAAATGGCTTGTTCCTTCCAATCAAATCACACATTTGAAGATAGAAACTGAAAAACAAAAGCAAAAATGATGTCTGTCAAATTTAGCAAGTGTCTGACAGTGCTTTAACCCAGTCATATCTCCTATGTGAGTTCAATATTTCTCTTATTTTATGCTCAGTCACAGCAGAGTATGAGAGAGAAGGGAGCAGGGTTCATTTAAAAACAAAGTCATTATTAAAAGCAACTAGCAAAATGTGCCCTCTACTGGATTACTACAGTAATGTTTAACAAGGATGCCACAGACAACACCACATTTTATCACTGCACATCATAAGACATCTCTTAATTGTATTATCTTTGTATGAATAAAGTTGATATTCAGGGTCAGGACATTCTGGATTTCTTTGCAAAATGTGGTTTAGGAAAACAAATTGACCATACCTGAGAAAAATGAGTACAATTGAGGAAAACAATAGAGACAGGAAGCATCCTGGCTACACAGCAATTGTTGTCTGAATGAAGACAAATGGCCTGTCTTATTTTTTGACAAAACAATCTCACTTGATCAACCTCAAGAACAAAGAAAGGGCTCTTATCGAGTTAGAGGACAGGCTCAAATCGGTGTGTACGGTCGCCAGGATTCAAAAGAGTCCCATTACATCACTTCTAAAACACTATGTCAAATACTCAAGTGAATGAACTGGATCTACTATGTAAAGCATAGGACGAAACTAGTGTAGTGTTTTGCCATGAATGCCTAAAAACACTATGAATGCATACTTATTTTACTGCTTTTCCTTTGCTAACAAACACAAGTTTGTCACAGACTGCTGCAGTCAATAAAAAAACAACCTTAATAACAGTGAACAGTCATATTGGCACTTTAAATGATGGGGTACATCATGTTGAACAATGAGCATATTCTCTTTGTCCTAAGTAGTCACCACAGCTGCAGTTCTATCAAAAATCCTCCATTATGCCTAGACTGAATTCAAAGGTAAAGTTGCCAGTGCTTCCTGTCATTCTGACAGCACTGTTTTCTTTCATGCCTTCTCTGTGAACAGAGCTAAAATTGCACAATAATGAAAACAAACGCCAAAAGTAGCCAGTGACTTGAGAGATAAAAGCGTGGATTTAAAACCTGAAAAAAATTGTCTACATTATACAGTATGTTGGTCTCTGCAGGCTGTTTCTCATAGAGTTTGGAAAAGTGGGAGCCTGCAAGTTCCTATGAACAGCCATTAGAAGAAGCAGTAACCACAGCATTTTACTACTGAAAACACATAAATGCGTTTATACATTTCATCAGCATAATGGTGATACAAATAAGCTGCGTATTTCACCTCCTCTCCTTGAGCACTCTGCTGGTATTTTGTGAATTCTCCACGCTTTACCCAACACTGAACTGTTACACAAGGTACAAGGCTTGCAACAAATTACAAGGCAACACTTAAACGTGCATTCAGAGCTGCAGTGTAGCTGCTGGCCATATACTCAGAGCTGCAACAGAGGTGTGGTGGAAATGCATCACTCTAGCATTACCTGGCTGTTGTACCACTTGCCCACTTGCCCAGTGCAGCACACAAAGCCATCTCCTCTACTGTTTAATCTATTCTATGTCAAAGGATCAGCCCCCAGGAGACCCAGAATACAAGTTGTTTTATGTGCTGAAATCACAAGACTACCACAGCCCGCACACACACACACACACACACACACACACACACACACACACACACAGGAGGAGACATACATTCACTTTACTTGCATGAAAGACACGACAATAGAACGGAGGAGAATTGAGTTTTCTAAAAAAGGAAAAGCTTTGCTGACCCGTCCATCATGAATAATTGCAATTTAGTGCCTACATCAGTGGAGATGGGTCTGAGGGGAAGCACTTCTTTCTGCACACCTAGCCACAAGAGTAAATAGGGGGGATGGGAGGGATAGATGTTTTTTTTTTCTTTTCTTTGAAGTGAGGAGATGGTCTGAAGAGCACCACCACAGGCTTGGTTTTACAAGCGGGATCCAAATCAAAGCAATTACACCATAATGTGCTCCATAAACCTGAAAGAGAGGGGCCACTGAGGGGGAAAATGGCAGAAATACATTTACATGTCCATAGCTTTAAAGGGAGTTCAAGCTATATTAAAGAGCAAATGAAATTACTAAGCCATAGCTTGGACAGTGCACTTTAAACTCCCTGCTAGTGCAGTGCAGGAGCAGCCTGCATGCACGCACACAAGCACACAACACACACTCACACTATGCATCACCTCATACCCGTTGTTCCCTGATAGAAACCACAGGGGGGCTAAATGTGACGAAAGGGATTTCAAACAATCCAGACTGCCATTTAGGGAGGTTAATTGGTTGGTCTGGTGCCAAACACATCCAACGAAAGCTGAATCTGAGCTTGGACCATAAGACATACTTGAAGTGACTTCTAGGAATGCCAAAACACTGTTGCTTAGCAATCAGACACTGGCAAATGTCCACAAGACTGATCAAAAGATGCACTTCTTCCGTGGGAAACAATACAGGAGAAAGGTCACTGCACTGAAGTGGTGCTATGATGTCCAACTGCATCAGAGATCTGTTACTGATAACTCAGTTACTGATAGCAGAGCATTACTGTACCATAGGAACACTGTGGGTCAGTGCTGCAGTCAAGCTGTTACTTTTAACAAGCACTGACTGATGGCCAAATAGAGCTTGTTTCCTTTCTGTGACCCCACCTAGTCCACTGGCTAAATGCAGCCATAAACAAGACAGCCCTAATAATGATGACAGGGCCAGCAAAAGACAGTCAGGCATCTCGGTGCAAAGCCAGACTACTGTGAGACTGTAAAATTCCAAAAAGCTACAGTAAAATATATAAAAGCATGTACTTATCCTGAGTTACGCGCTGCTTAAAATGTGTTCTATGCCACGCACGGTATGCAGTTTGACTTAATATACTGCCCTGTGTGATTAGACTGTAAAACTCAAACTCTACGACTTGCAACAACTGCAGACAGTATGTCCTCCACCCTGTCTAACCTCAGCCAAGTTACTATAGTAGGTACATACGTAGCAAAACTCCTTCACAGAGGTATTACATTTCCCCTAACCTAATCGCTCGCCCAGACAATAAGAACCATAACAGATAGGGGCCACATCTCGTCCATGCCCCCATTCTGGACTGGACCTTATCTGCAGGGAAACACATTTCAGCTGGGGCTTTTCCTTATGCAGGAGACTGGCCTGCTGACGGTGGGCTCTCAGGGCTTAACCTGGGCTTACTGCACCTCCTCTCCCCCAGCAGATACTCTCCATCTATCCCAGCCCCCTACTCAGCACCAGATCTAGCGTCTGCATCGGTCCCTACACAACGCAAGACACTAGCTCTGCACAAAGGGGTATTTACAGAGACTGTCAAGTTATTAAACTTTAATCCCACCAAGAAGAGCATATTCTGACAATGAATTATAGATGACACAGGTTAGAGTCTCCTATATGACCTCCATTCCACCAAGCCCACCATGGTGGGTTTTAATAAACTGTATTAACAACTGGGTGAGGATGCTGCCTGCACCTAGATGGAGTTTCATTTATATAACTGAAAAAATATGGAGGAGGCATGAGGGTAAATCTAATCCTGATGTGAATTACAGCTGTGGGGGGTCAGGGTCTGGCTAAATCTGTGTGTGCAAGATGGCAGGGTGTATCGAGCTGAAATCTACAGCACCTACTCTGGAGCAATTATGAAAAAGGTTGCGTTAATTCAGTCACGGGAGCTCGTCTGTGACCCCCCTGCTTTTCATTTGTTTAGTCTTCGGGGAGAGAAACAGAATTGCCACTTTCCCATCTGTCAAAAATTGGCAAAAGACAGTAAATGAGTTTAAAATTCAGTAGAGACCAATTGTCCTTTCTTGAAATTATTTTATCAGCTGCCCCCTGAGATGAGCAATACAAGCTGTCCTCCTGATAGCATCATACACTGTGATTCACTTTTGGGAAGGTTACTTTGAAAATAACATTTGTTAAAAGGATCTGATTGTTTGTTTCAAATTGTAGTAATATAATCAACTGGTTAATCAGTTAGCAGTAGATTATTTTACCAATAAATGATTAAATATATTAAAATCGATTGAAAATCCAATTTAACTGATTTCATCTGTGTTTAAAGATAACACACAATTATAAGGTTGATTGATTAAATTACTTGTATCAGTGTATGAAAAGAAAACATTACTATCCACAGTCTGAATACAATGATACAATATCAGTGGGTCTGGCAGTTATTCTTCACTTAAAGGTCCAGTTTATAAGAAAATTGATCTCGGCTAGCCAAATGCTGACTGCTTGGCATTGAAGGTCGGGTCAGCCACCATCACCAGTGTCAGAATTGGACAAATTGGGAATAAGACTCAAAAACTAGCATTCTAATTTTTTTTTTTTTTTTTTTTTTTTTTTTTTTTTTTTTTTTTTTAAAACTATTTTGTCTTTTTGAACAAGACGGACGAGCTTGTGGCACTTTTATGTTTATTATGCTAACCCTAGCAACGGAGGGACAGGAGCGCATCATTGAGCGCATTGTTTACACACGCGACCAGCTGATTGCGCTGTGTAAACCTGCACTGCTGTGTGAACCTGCACTGCTACCCGGAGCCAGACCTGAGGTCCTGAAGGAGCTGCTGAGGAGACGCCGTGGCTGCAGAGCCGGAGTGAAGAGGAGGGGGAAGAAGAGGAGACACAGACCGGCTGTACCGGCGATCGTCATGGGAAACGTGAGGTCTCTGGGGAACAAGACGGATGAGCTCGCCGCGCTGATAAAGTCTCAGAGGGAATATCGTGAGTGCAGTATGTTGTGTTTCACGGAGACATGGCTTCACTCAAACATCCTGGACCACAGCGTGGCGATTCCCGGCTTCAGCACTGTTCGGGCGGACAGGGATGTGATAAGCAGCGGAAAGAAGAAAGGAGGAGGGATTGTACTGTATGTGAGTGAGAGGTGGTGTAATCCCGGACATGTTCACGTGAAGGAACGTCTCTGTACCCCGGACATTGAACTGTTGACTGTGGGGATGAGGCCTTGTTGTTTGCCCCGGGAGTTCACGTGCGCCGTCATTATCGGTGTGTACGTTCCTCCTTCAGCTGATGCAGCGCTGGCCTGTGACGTCATCCACCCCGCTGTTGCCCAGATACAGACGCTGCATTCTAACGCATTTATTGTCATCACTGGGGATTTTAATCACATCTCACTGGACAAAACCCTCCCAACATTTCACCAGTATGTTGACTGCCCCACCAGAGACTGTAACACACTGGATCTGTTGTATGCAAATATATGTGTGTATATATATATATATATATGTGATTGGCTGCAAACAGGACACTCTGGAGGCTGTGGTGGAGAGGAGGACACTGAAAAAACTGTTATCCATCATGGATAATCCTCTCCACCCTCTCCAACTCACACTGGTCAGACAGCGGAGCACCTTCTCCGGAAGGCTGCTTCAGCTTCGCTGTCGTAGCAACAGATACAGGAAATCTTTCCTGCCACAAGCCATCACTTTATACAACAACTCTCTCACCTCTGCCTGATAGAGAACTCTGCTCTCTCTACTGTTTTTGTTGTATATATTATTATAGTTTATTGTTTATAGCACACTGTGCACTGTATATATACACTATGTATATATTGGATTCTATTTATGTTATGTACGAAGTGTTTTATTTGTGGACCCACAACTGCTGTAACAAAATAATTTCCCAGTCTGGGATCATTAAAGTATTTCTATCTATCTATCTATCTAATAAATTGGACCATTAGAGCCACTCATGGAACTTTCATTTTTTTCTTGATTCTGGTGGCCTCCTATGGACAAAATTAAGCATGTGTGTCCATAAAAAAAAAAATCACAAAAAAATGACCCACATTTGGGCTCAAATTAATTGAAATAATTGTCAATAATGATCTCAAAGCCTTAACAGGTCTTCTTCAGCCATATACCATGGTTCCTGTAAGAGCTGCATCAGGTCTCAAGAAACAAATGTGGTTATTCAGAAACACTTACTAAACCTGGTAGGATTTAGGGATGGTCATATCATAAAATATGACCAGGGACCATTCTATTTGCCTATACTTTAAGGTTTGTATATCAGTGTAATCTACACTTAATCGATAGACAGCAAGCAGCCATTGTGTGTTTCTTGTGTGACCTGGAGCTGGGGTGACTTCCTGTGTCACGTGGCTATCCCGTGCAGTCCAGACCAAGGGCCTCTCATTACAGACTGGAATCCAGCTTCTAAATTGCAGGGCATAGATGTTGACTCTCTGATTCTGGAGTAATGGGATCCAGGGTCATCATTATCAAGTACACAGGACCTACATCATGGATGTTTTTACGCTCTTCAACAGCTGCTTTTTACCCCCAAAAACCACATTCCACTCCCATCCCCTTTCGTAGAACCTCCCTTCCCCACAGTGCTAATCCCGGTCAGTTGAGAAGCCTTGTATTTAAGGAAAAGCCTGGAGTAAACATCTTGCAGCTGTAGCCATGCTGAGAAAAAGACAGGTCATAAAGCCCATCTCAGTGTAGAATGCACCATCTACCTGAAGAGTTTCAAATGGAGGAACAGTCGCTGATAATGTTGCACGACCCCCGCCACTTTATAGACTCAATTTACAGAAAAAACATAAAAAACAAAAGTGATGTGTGGATTGCATACGAGCATAAAAATGAGATGCGATGCATGTTTGTCTCTTCAGGGTGCTTCGGATTGAGCAGAAGATAAACAATATTGGAGAGGCGCATATGGCACATAGCTGCAGAGCCTTTGGAGAACCAGCAGTAGCTGTCATCTCTGGACATGACTATCAGCATGGTGGAGACACAACAATGTGGAAGCAAACACAGTAATTACCTAGTCAGAGAATAGGATTGTGTTTGCGGGTAAATGGCAGGTGGTTATGATAAGTGGTGAGGCTATTGTGCCAGCAGGCCATGCCGAGCCCAGTTAAAGGTGGGAGTCGTGCAGGAAAGAAGATTACTGCCGCAACTCTGTCTCACAGGCCCCCTGCGTGTGGGGCCCCATGGAAAAAAAACTTGATAGCTTGATAGCTTGATAGCTGCCATTATCTTTACTTCAGTGCATATAGAGGCAAAACACACCTTAAGCAGACTCCCCTCCAAACAGAAAAGAAGAACAGAAACTCAGCATCGGTAATTGCATTACTGAAAATGCATGTTTGACATAAAAAAAGGTCTCACTTCTCTCATCACAGTGGTAGAGTTTCACAGGGGTTATAATTGTACAATTTCCATTTAAATGAGGTTCAAAGAAAACTGTTGGGGGCTAGAGTTTCTTGTGCTTTGACAGTGTAGTGCATATTAACAAAGGCAGGGGAAAATACTCTTTGAAGCATTACAGTAAAGTGAAAATAAGGTGGAGTCTAATGGCGTGACAAATACAAGGGCAGTTTATAATACTTATATCGCCTGGGGCATTCTAAACCGAGTTAGGATCTAATTCTTCTTTAATACTGCATCCCTGTGGACCTCCAGCCCTGGCAGTTATGGAAAGGTAGCAGCCGGGTTGTGTCGGGGTTGTGAACAGCCCTGCTCAGAACACGATGTGTGTGTGAGGCCTGGGCAGTGGGGCTGCTACAATTGGTTGTGATCTAAACCCCGAGGGGCCAAACCAGAGCGTGATCCTCAGGTCAACCAAGCTCCACTCCCTGGTCTCTATTCTCTGCTGTGCTCCTTTTATCCAGCTCTCTCAACTAGTCATTACAGGGGTTCCTCTTCCCCCTAGGAGGAGGCAGCCTTTATTCGGCCCCGTGCTGTATACATGTCCAGTGTCACCGCCACTGCTGCGGTGGACTAGGAAGGCAGGCGAATACAGAGTGGATTAGGTGGGCTTGACTCGGGCAGTGGAGGAAAGTGGCTTATATCTAAGTGAAAGATTGTGGAGGCAATGGAAGCTATATTGGCTTCACTTCCAAATAAACAGCTTCTTGTCCTCAAAAGCAAGAGAAGGCACAGCACGGCAAAGACCAAACTGAATTGAAAACTCCAACACGGCAACATATTAATTTCACGTTGCATTAGAGGGCTGATGGATTGTTTATCAAAGCAGTGTTCTGTATATGTACAGGCAATAATTTCAGGTTTGTTGCAGCTGTATTCAACAGCACCTTTAAATTGTGCTGTGGACAAACTGTCTGGGGCTACGCGTTTGCACTTTATAGTCAATAAATCATGAAAATAGTGAGATGACTACAAATGCATTTACATACTGACAACACAGTGAGATTTTCTTTCAAATGCATGGCTGGTTCAGGATAGGTGCAAGAACAACAACAATTCCCATCTGGGCTTACGGCAACACATCCACCGCACAGATTCATCACAGATCTTCACTACACAGTGTAATTGATGCCTTAAATTTACAAAGAGTCACAAAGGAATTTACAAGGTTGAGCATTCCAACACAATAAAGGGGCTTTCTGGATTCATAAAGCTGTCACTTTGTTACAAATCTAATGACTATTAAACTTGAAAACGAGCGTCCATTTTGCCACTTTCAGCAGAACAGTGATGGAAAGATTGGAACGTAAAGGGGAGCTGATAGAGAAGGGAGCTCAGCAACCAAAGGGCCATATTGTTAAATTAGAGAGAATTATTATAGAGACATTACATTGGTTATTTATCTCATTAATCATTAATCACGACATATGTGAAGCCTAGCCGAGATATGGAAAATGTCTGTCCTTTGTCAATATTCTTCTATCAGAAGGCAATAAGGCTGCGTTAGCACCAACTCCCCAATGCTGGCCTCTGCTCTGATAATAAAGCCTGTGGGGGTTTCATCAGAGCCCAGGGTCCAACAAGCAAGTGAGCATACGCCACGGACCCCCGGTGCATTGCTTAGCCACATTACCCAGCATCCACCAACCCAAATTTCATTACCAACTCATTACTGAATCGAGCTCAGCCATGGGAGAGCAGCACTGAATCATAAAGCACTCATTTAGCACCAGATCCAGCCACAGATTATCCTTTATATTGGCCTGAGCGGCACTGTAAAAAATGGGCCATTGTTTCAACTCATAATCCTTGTAAGTCTTAAATATGTAGTCTGTCTAGTGGTGTGTGTGTGTGTGGTTTCTATTTTATGTAATTTCAATGTTCAAAAGTATTATACACAGGGTGAAACAAACAATGTACTGAAATTGCTTAATGTATGCAAAAGTATCAAGTAGAGAACAATATGAATATGAAGTAGTGGAGAGTGGACAAGCCTGATATTCTTAATTCCTCCAAGTCAAGCATTGTAAAGAAGTCAAACCATACTTTCTTGTCGAGAGGTATACACCATTGACTATGAGGATTGTAGAAACTTGGTAGAAAAGGCATGAATGAACCATCAGCATGATATTATACATTGTTTTTACAGTGAAAACTAGGCAAAAGAAGGAGATTCATTTATGGTGGCAGCCAGTCAGCAGCGACTCATTAGACTGAGAAAGAAATCTGTCCTAACAACCACAGGTCCTGCCCTCTTTCCACAGCAGTATTTGATCAATTGACAACCCGCTTCCAATGTTTCCTTTAGTCTATTACATCTATCAATAGTTGACCCAGCAAAGGAATATGATAAATGTAAATGTATTTTTCCACTTACCTTGGGAGGTTAGCAGAAGGAATCATCCAGAGGCACAAAAGAAAGAAAGGAAAACAAGAATTTGAATGTCAGCGATCAGACTGCAACATACCTTACATCAACTGAATGACCAGGTATGCTAATGTTGTTTAAAGCAAATTCAATAAACATAAACAAGTCTTACATTGTTTGCCATTATTTCTCTAGCGGAACTAAAAACAGAAAAACAGTTGCGATCCTCAGCCTAACACATTTTAACATACTGCTCTGTACAGATGAAAAGACAGACTAGTTTTGTGTAAAAAAGTGTAATTTCCCACTAAACCATCGCAAACTGTAACTCTCTTTTTATAGACATTATAATACAATCCTATGAAATATCTCCTAAACATTAACTAAACTACTGGGGATGCAATAACTATCTCTGCATCTCAGACAGAAACCCTCCACAGATTTTCACACAATCAGGGATCTGGAGTATACATACAATGGAGCAATAAAATCAACAAAGAAAACATTCAGCGACTGCTTGGTGGCAACCAACACAAAACTCATCAATGTGAGACCTCAGAGGAGAATTGCCAGATATGCAAATGTTTTACATTGTTCCAGGAAAATGACAGAAAATGGTTTGAACAACCTCAACCCAGTAAGAATGATTAGGATGAGTAGAACAAGAAGTAAAAAGCATGAAGGCTAGGCCAAAACAACTGGAAAGAATGCGTAATTTCAGGGTGTCAGGGTGGGCCAATCCAGCCTTAAACAAGTCTGTCTAGTCTGTAAAACATGGCGGTTACCGTTATAATTCTGCCACAGAGTACAGTAAAAAGAAAAAAAATGTGCACAGTCAAATTGATAATCAAAAAATGAACAAGACACCTTTTGTCAACCCCAGTGGAGACATATTGACTTATTCAGTGAATGACATATCAGCAATGAATGAAGAAACAATCCTCTTTTATGTTAGTGGCCATTTCCCCATTTCCATTTTTATAGCCGGAAAAGATCTGTTTAAGAGCTACTGTCTGTTCTAATGAGATGTCACTTGATTTAGGGTCAGGCCGCTTGAAGACTACAGCGTTTCACACAGCCCGCTCTGACGGTCAATAGAAATCAATACAGCCAATGCAATTATTAATACAGTCCTAGGCAGTTAGATGTGAATGAGACAGATGACATTAGGCCAGATTGATCTAGAGGGAAATGGATTTCATGAAGCACTCAATGCCTTCATTATATTCCACACAATGGAGAGTCTGGGGAAGCTCAAAAGCACCGGCACTGCAATTCTATGCTTCCCAATGCACTAACATGAAGGGAAATTACACTGTTAAATCTAAGTGTGGTATTATTGTTGTAAAACATAGTTGTTTTTTGTTGTTAATCTTGTTCACATGTCCTCAACAGTACTGCTGTATCGAAATATTTAACCAGTAGCATGCCGTTTGCCTTGTACTATCACATCACATTTCCTAATTACCAGGTTTATTTCTACAAAACTGCACTGACAATCATGTGGCAGAAACAGAGAAGAGAATAATGAATGTGTTCACAACAGTGGATATTCCACTGGAACAATGCAGTCAATACTGTGCATAAATCACATCTCTAATGAAGAATGAGGATGGGCTCTGCGAGATGCCTGTGAGTCTCAGGTGTCAGTCCCAAATGAATATTCACCCTGCAGACGAACCCTGCTCCCTGTGGGCCTATGGCACTAAATAACAGCGCATTAACGCTGGTAAACAGAAACAGAGCTCCGTGTTTGGTTTTAGGGGGTTTGTTTGAGTAACCCCTCGGTCTCCAGCTCAAGACATAGTATAGCAATAAAACCTGCTTATTGTCACCAAATCCCTGCAGCTTCATTAACAATACTAAGCAATATATATCTATATTTGTCTTTTCGTCCATCTCTTTGTGGGAAAAACAGCAACGTTTATTTGACCTTTCGAAACGTTCAATCTTATGAGTGGCAATTCCGAAAGATAAAAACTGCATTGTCAATCAGTTGACAATATGTTGTTCACAAACACAAATGGAGGACAAATTGAACTTCTCATTTGCAAAAATAAATTTAGCAATATTTTTCTTTACATCTGGGCATTAAAAACTGTAGCTGAGGACTGCTGTGAAGAAATTAAACCATGGTCTACTGTGCCCTTTTATTATCTTCATATTCAGTGATGTCAGTTTGGTAACCCATGAGAGAGGTGAAATGCCCGAGGAGGTGTATGAGCAGTGAAGGGTATAAACTGAGTGAGTCAGAGTGTGTCCTGAAATGTGACAGCAGCTGGTGTGTGAGCCAAGCAGCAACTGCTGCTCTGTAAGCCATGGCCAGGCAAACAAGACAGCAAGGCTGACCGTCTCAAAACAGGTACCATAGATACACAAGGCCACACATGTACATTCATGCACATATCCATGAGCACAAATACTGTACACACACATGCAAAACAGATAAGAATGCTTTCATGTTGTTTTTTTAAATGTTTGCTTTTCTGGAAATATCTGCAAGCTACTGGCATTTTCCCCGCACTAATCCAGCATTTACTCTAAGTAGCAAATCCTGTGATGCTAAAGCTCTAATAATGCTCAATGATCCCATTTCTGCTGACTCGACTTCCCCCTGACTCCGTTTGGAAAATGATCCTAAATTCTGGCAGTCAACTCAAACACTTAAATTATCAAATAAGCAAATCAAAAGCATTTACCTTTAATGTCTGTTTGGGTTTCCATTTGCATAAAAATAAATTATATCGCAGTGATTTGATGTTGGTAAACACCACCTACCAACCAATGCACCTCACACAATGTATACCTATGGCTCAGTTTTTCTGGATTCTTCACAATAATCTGATTTATAAACTGTAAGATAAATGGACACGTGCGGCTGAATAAGGGGAAGACTAACAAAGGAATCAAAACCAGGATTTCATAAAACATTTTTCCTCCAACTTTTGATCCAGGGTAATCCCGATCTATAGCAATGACTCAATGTATTTCTGTGCAAGTTTACCATCCATCTATGACGTTAGTGGCAATATAGTAGGTCAGCTACAACAAAGGCAGTATTACATTAAACTAACTTGGATCTAACAATAGCGGTATTTAAATGAGATGTTTTAATGTAAGACGAATTCTAATTTAAATGATACCACAGCTGTGATTACACATCAGAGACTCAGCTTTATAGATTAGAACAAAAACGGCTGAACATAGTTTTTCATTTTAATCACCAGCGTCTGACTACATGTGGAACAGTGCTAATAATTCTTTAATTAACATGTTGACTAGGAATAGCAGAGGGCACCACGACTCCCCTCCCCCTGTACAGGCTTATGCTCGCTCTGCCTCACACACACATGCACACACACACACACATTGACACACAATCACAGATACATTATATACACTTAAGTCTAGATGTAAAGATCAAATACATTTCTACATTACTGAAACAGCAATTGTTATATAGTGTGTTAAGTTGTGTACTTAGATTATTTCAAATGCTTCCAACATTTTTCAACCCCCCCAAAAATCTGCAGTTTTACTAAAAGGTAATGGTAATAACTTCTGGGGAAACATCTGATGATATGTCAGCGTGAGTAAGGAAGTTGGCAACCGTGACCAAACATAATGTGAATAACATTTTAATACATAAACTCACATAGACAGATTTTTATGCCTAACAATCCCTGAATACTTTGTTTTGTTTTGACTGAGAGAGATATCACATACATACTGTAAGTTAAAATAACAGTTTCAAAGTTTAATCAAAGGTAGATTAAGCAGCGTGTGGACATGAGCATTGATCTTACTTTACCTACTAAATATGACAGCTCTGCACTTTCGTTACAGGACATGAAAATAAACTCTCATCAGTATCATTATCACTTGTTGTGAAGTTACAGTTGTGTGTTTAGTAGAGGACTGTGCCTGGGCAAATATAAAAAATAGGGGGTATAGTGGAGAGAAGCTGACACAGAGGTTACACTACAGCCCACTCAGCCATGTTGAGGCACACAGCAAAGGTAAGCCATAATTATTGGTTTGTAGTAAACACCCCTCCCTTCCCCCTCAGTTTCCATTGCTATGGGACTTACTGTCACTGTGACTCGTTTTTTTAAGGCCTTCTTTTCAGGGTTAGCCCTGCGACAGTACCGTTGCGCCGCATTTCAATCTCCTCCCCTGCTCCCTCTATAGATGGGAGCAGAGAGCAGCTGGTGAAAAGAGATAAAGTCATGTTCTGAGTGCTTCACCCTTCCAGTCTACCTTGCACTGCTCACCCGAGTGCTGGGAGGACAATGATAGAGGCAGAAAGTAGATTAAAGCAAGCAGAGGCTCTGACTGTTATTACTGCCCACACGAACACATCGAACCAGTGAGGTCCACAATCTCTGATTTCACTGGTGGAATCATGTACGCACTGTTTGATTTCACTCAGCCAGGTACCTTGTTTTGGTATGAGCGCCTGCAGAACTATGTATTGATCATCCTGTTCCTCTCTCTGAAACATTGATGAAGTCCATAATGATATAATGCTGGCTCAACTGTGAGCAAAATGCAACCCATCCCCCATGTCTTAATGAAATTAGCTTTTGCCTCACTAGAAACATCGCCGGTGGCAAAGAGAGGTGACAAAGAATATCATCTTCAAAGGTTACTCCCCACTTCTTTGTTCTTATTGCCTTTTCTCTGACAATCAGGACAAGTTCACCGATGTCCTGAGGCCATGATCAAAACATTTGAGGGGTGCTTAAATTACATCAATAAAACATTTTCTCTAATTCCAGCACATGAAGTGAATATTGAGAATGGTATAATTTCTCGATAATCACTTGGCGGTTTTTAATATTTCATGATTAGAGGCCACAAGAGATTTGTCATACAATCTAATGTGTATTATTATGTGGATAGATGTCTGGTCTCTTGAACCAGTTATGACATGAAGCCACGAAGTGGATGAAGCATGTGTGCTGAATCACAAAACTGGCATAATGCTGAACATTTGTGGGCTAGAATTCAAAACAAAGCCATTATAAATCAGATTTACTGCTTCAGAACCATTTTAACAGTCAAACCAGCTACTCCGAGATGGCAACGTCTCCTGCCAACATTGATATAAACACACCAATCTGCCTTTTTCAGATCTTCCAGATAGAAAATGTAAGAACAACAAACAAGATTTTTTGTAAAGCAGATGTATACAGGTCTGGCAAATAATATACATAAAATTGTAGCTGGACATAAAGATCCTGATATGACAGAATTACTCTGTTTGAATCAGTATTTCACTACTTTAACATGAACTGGATAGGCTACATTTTGCCACAACAGAACCATGGTCTCAAAATTAAAGATTACGGCATTCATCTAGACTGATGAGGACAAGTGAAAAAGCAGACAGCAACCAATACCAGAAGCATCACTGAACTTGACAGTGTGCAGATCTCAGCTGCACTTCGTCAATGAACATCACCGGCAGGCAATTTAATCATCCAATCAACCGACCGACTAACCAATCAATCAAAACCAGATTAAAATGTGGGAGAAATCAAAGTGATAAACATGTTAGGATGACAACGCTGAAAGACTCAACCTGACATTTCAAAACGAATAAAGTGAATCTGTGAACATTCACCGCAGCTTTATTTAATCATATTTTCGTAATGTCCTATTTTTCCACCATTCCTTTTAGTTACTATAACATTGCAGCAGTGTCCAGCAGCGTCATTAACACAAGCTTTCAGAAAAACAAACCTTAATTTGAGGAACATGTTTGGAGAAAAAATGGAAATATGCGGATACCACAAAAGAATACAAATATAATTCCTTATTGCATTTTTTTTTTAAATCACCACAATCTATACACAAGCACAACTTCTGCACATAGGAAGTTAAAGTTGAGGCCTGGAGTTTCCAAAATCCAATGTTCATTTTCACTGGGACGACTGGATAATTATAATGTTTGACTTCTAGAAAAGCTCCTTTGTCCCAGCAATAACACCATCAGCCATGTTATCACAACAGACATAAGTAGCAAGCAGGTTGTCAAAAATCGTGAAATGTTTACATATTCACAGTAAAAACATAACTATTAAATAACGGAAGAGAGAATATGATAACGTAGATCTAAAAAATCTAAAATGCCATAGAAATGTATTAATATTTGAACTCTATTACTTAAAATGAATTTTAAGGCTGCTGAAGTTCAGAAACTTGGCAGCGGAAGTGAGTCTGTTATCAAACATCTGGCCTTGGAGCTGCCATGTTTGGACACAGTGGACTCTAAATGACGCAGTGGGAGATGCTCTCCCAAATATAGCCTGCTGTTTATTAGGGGCATCCAATCACTATAGCAATCATCTCACGCATTTGAATTCTGAGAGGTTATTGGAGCGATAAATCTTGTCCTGGATCCAGAGGTTTATGCGGTCACCTGCCGGCCAGTTGGCAGCTGCCCTGTACTGGGGAATTTCACTTGGTACAGTCTGTTGGGGCAGCTCCTCTGCAGCCAAGGCAGGAGGTTAATTAAGCAGATGTTGGTAAACAAGCAGGTCATCGGTGAAATGAATCTGCACCTCAGTACAAAGACATAGTATTTTAACTGCTGCCCGTATGAACACATAAATCTGGTGTCAGAAATTAGCACATATGGCAAATGAGGCAACATGTGGCAAATAGGCAATTTATCTTCAATAGCCTCCGCTGTGGTGCCAGAATGAAGCGTTGCCACGGCAACAAAGTAAGTATTAGGGGAAACAGGTCCCCAGTTATTCAAATAAACAAATATCTTACCCAGAAGCAATGCCATGTTGGATAGAAATGCTTCATATCATATAATGGCCTCTTATTTTAGAAAATAAATATCTGTTTCAAAAATCTGCAAATACATGACCAACAAAAACATGAAAAATCAACTGTAGGAGACTCATCCAACCATAATAACTCATCCAAGATGGGATGACTACCAGGATTCGGCTGAGAATACTCTCCTGGCAAAGATAGTATACACCTCCGAGAAGACTCACCGTGCATGTAACTGCATTTAATAATGTTTGTTACTCTATTAAAAAAGCTTAGTTTTAATTTGGTATTCTGGATGTTGAAATACTCAACTACTTTATCAATATGAGGATATACACCTCAAAAAATGGCACGTTTGTACTACTGTAAATGTTGAAATGCAAATCACACTGTAATATGCACCTACAGTATCAACCTGTATCAACTACCCCAATATGTAGAAGCATTTGCACTGACATTGTTTGTTTTCTGTACCGTACAAATGACAAGGTCCCCGTCTCTCTCTCTAACCAGCTGTTTGTGTTAATTGCTTCTCCACTTGCTACTGTCAATCCAGCATGGCACCCTCCTAACTGCTTATGAATTGATGACAATAATGGAAATCAGCAGAGACAATGGAGTGAGATTACACACTGAAAAGGCCAATTTCTCCTCTATAACTGGGGCATACAGAGGGATCAGAAAGGGCTGTGTCTCTTAAAATAGACAGAGCCTTTTCATTATATGCTAAACAAATGCAACAGCTGTAGAATTAATCCTAAATGGGGAATATAGCCTGCACTTAGACCATCTGGCATGGTGAGGCATTAAAATGAAGACTGAGTTGGCCGACAGAAACTGATGTGCAGGACTACAGAGCGAGGACAAAGCTTTTCTGTTTGTCAGGGCTGCTGTTAGGGTGTATGGAGGTATTGAGCAGAACTTGAATGCCGACTAATGGGAGCTTTCACTGTGGTCATTTTAAGAGAGGTAACGATAGTGCCCACTGTCTGGCTCACCCACACTAGACCATGCCTCTGCAACAATTGCTGCAAAAAGCCTCGGGCAAAACGTCAACTACACATCAACTACAAAAAGAAATGGATGCACTGCAGTCGTCTGAAGAGGGGAAATTAACAAAGCAGTGACCGAGGGGTTAGCTGTCTATATCAGTAGACTAAGTACAATACAGAAGAAGAATCTGAAAAAAGGATGAGTGCTCTATATGACTGTGATTCATACGAACGTCATCTTTTAAAGTGTGTCTTCAGACCAGTGTTTGACCTCTCTGGCGTCTCAGTAAACCACATGTCAGTATGAGAAGCAGAAAAATCTTGAGCTGAAGTTACCTTCCAGCCAAATGAATACTGCATATGATGTGCTACCTCACAATGTTTTCACTCTGTTCTCCTCCCTGCCAGGCAGACACAAAGAAGCAGAAGATTGGGTTTGGCCCATCAAGGACATAATGGTGCTGGTGGTGGAATATTAGATCTCAGCTACAGCTGGGGTACAACGAGCATGTGGCTCCTCCACGGGGACTAACTCCTAGCACCTAATGCAATCAGTCCCACAAATCACACGTACGTATGTGTGTGTGGGTGAGCATGTACCCACGCGCGCTCACATTCAGCACAGGACACAAAGACTTCTCAGCATGTCTTGCTGTAAGTCAAATCATCATCACTCAAATCTGATTTGAGTCCAGAGTGTTCTGACTGCAATTTCCTTTATTAAAACGGTCAGAAACACGTTCGGTTTCTGTGCAGTGCTTCTGGGTTGTACAGCATTTGCAGACTGAAGGGCAATCTGAAGGGACTGGGCTGCTGGAGCTGATGGGGGTAAAATGCAGGAGATGCGTAATTGGCAATCTGTTTAATGACAGTTTTAATGGTGACATACTGCACAGCTCTGTAAAGCCACAAGTGCACACATTTCACTCTTTCTATTGGTAAAAAGGACAATAAATGTGCGAATGCATCTGTCAGTTGAATTGGTGATGCAGTTACACATGAGTTAAACTGTCTTACGCTGCTATCTGGCACCACACTCACTTGATTCTTTTTTAAATCATTAATGCTATTGGCAAGTGTGCTCTACATCAATTAAAGTGGTAAATTAGAGAGTCTCTGCTGCTGGGAGCACACACACAAGCTGAGGAAAGTTGGACCAGTTGCTGGAACTAGACAAGAACAACACAGATATTTTGACTGCTGCATAAATGTGACCATCACATGTTGTTAGTCCATAATTTAATTCATGACCACTGATATTCAGCAACTGTATATTTTCATTATCAAAAACACCTCCGCCTTTACTGAGGAGAGTAGCTCATTTTCAGGGTAAACAAAACAAAAATGACCCCATCACTTTATAATAATACAAAGCACACAACATCCTCTGAAAAGTGACAGCGTTTCACATGCATCCAATCCCATGTGCCAGAATGCCCATCTGTTGTTGTAAATTATGAATGAGCCATTAAAATTTTATCCACATTAAATGTCTTCCATTTTTTAATTATGAGACATCGGGGTATTTCGTCCACAGAAATTAGATTTTTATATTCTAATATGAAATCTGTAAAATCCTATATCATATCTTTGCCAAGCTACAGGGGTCTATAGAGTTGAGTGCAGGAATTCAGATCCACTGCAGCTCCAGCTTATTCTGTACATAAATGCTGCCACCTGGTGATATATCAAAGGCACCCCAAGTGCGTGCATTAAACTGCTCTGTAAATCAGTGGAGGCATCATACACAGATCTGATCCAAGTGTCAACACCATTATCATCTCATACAACATTTCCATTTTTAATTGGAATGCTGACCAGCTGCGTACGGACGAGAAAGGTCACAGCAATAAAGACCACTGTGGGTTTAAACACACACGCACACAGAATTACACACACACACACACACACACACACACACACACACACACACACACACAAACGCTACATTCACTTTAGCTCCTGCATCAATCAAAATGGCTGCTTTGGGAGGTAGGGTTAATGGTATTATTTGTCATGCCAACCAAGGACGTGAGCATGCGTGCCCATTGGATGTGATGTCTTTATTAGCAGACATGACAGCAGCCAACTCACCAGTCTCTCCTCCATGTGGAGCAATGCCAACCAGTTAAACCCTCAGGGTTGTTAAACCAGAACATAGTCTAAACAGTAACTGAGGCAATGCACTCCCTCACAGCAAAATCCAAACTGCTGAAAACATTATCAATGCAAACTACGCATTTAACGATTATGGGAAATGTATTTGTATTTTGTGACACATTGAAGGATAGCAAATCATAATTCCTTTGTAGAATTGGTACACATTTATACATATGAATAACATATGTATATATATATATATTGTGCAAATGAGTTTGTATAAGTATGATATGTATGAGCATAAGTCATGTTTTTATGGAGCTGCTTCATACAAGAACATAAAAGCTACAGTCTTGAAAACCAATAAAAAAATGTCTTTGACTCAACACAGAAAGGGAAAAAAAGAGGACACAATAGCCTTAAATGGCATCTACTGACCCAAAGCTGGCGGTAACGTTAACCAATTTTGTTTGGCACAAGTGATGTTTCTGTGCCAACACCAAAATTGCGCAGTTTGTTTGTAATGCCATGTCTCCAAAAGGAAACCGCTGCACTTAGGTGGCTGGAGTGGTGAGTCTGAGGTAGATTGTGTTTATGCAAATCGCAGCACTGTGCAATTTTACTCTGTGTTTTGAAATTGCATTTATATTTTTGCTCTTGCACAGTCCATCTCTTATTGCACCAGCACAAGAAACAATTTTGGTGGCTATTATAGGTGAGGGCACAAACTCAGATGTCCTTTGAGTCACAAAGGCCAAATTTCATTACCTATCAAAATCCAGCTGAGGGTCAAATAGTCTGGGAAGTTCAATTAATGAAACCTTCCTCTCAGAGTGCCCGTATATCAAACACAATTGTTGAACAACATGGAGTGCTTTCTATGCAAAGAATTGGCAAAATACTCGACAGAGACTTGAAGTTTACATAGAAAAATCTTTTGAAAAATAGCACATTTTAGAATCATCCTCAGGGTATCAAAGATGTTGGAATATTTTTTTTTATTATCTTTACACAAGGGTTTGTCCTGAGCTTCTAACTTCTCTAGATATGCTGCAAGTATAGCTATTACTACTACTGGTTTTGCTGTTAGCCATACAAATATCTAGACTTTGGACAGTTGGAGAAATGCGCAAATGTGACACCAAAACAAACAACAAAAACATAGACTATATATAGATAGACTGGCGCAGTGACAAATAAAAAATACATTGTTAGGACAGAAACGTGTGATCAGGAGAGCACCCTGCTGGTACGTTTTTTCCTGTGATGCCCCAGCTCAACATGCAGTGGTTTAAAATAACTTGTATGTTTCCACAAGACTGTATCTGTTCACTATGTTAACAGCTGTTATTCTAGCTCTCTGTCAACATCATGAATAAAACTGTTATAAATGTGTGGGGAAACCAAAATAGCGTTTCAAAGATGAACAGGGTAAGAAGAAGAATGTCTTATTTTAGAAATATGACTGAATACAAAGATGTTGTAAGAGAGCCAGCTCCATGGAAGGGAAAGTTTCCCCGAGATGAGAGCGAGATTGCACTGCAGTTATTTACTATCCTCAGGGTCTGTTTAATCAGGAGTTTGGACATCAATTTGTTTTTCATTAGGGAACCAAAAACAGGAACAAAACTGATAGGAATCTGGCAAAATAGAAAAAACACACAATTTGTCATTTCCTTCTAAAGCTAAAATGGCAAATAATAGATTTTTCCCATTCATGTAAACAGAGAATTACCATAGAAATGGCCTCTTATATGCACATGTGAGGTCCAAAGTGGGTGAGTGGGGGATGGAGTTGTTAATCCTGTTAGTTTTTCTATACCTCTGAGCAGTCCCTGCCACCAGCTCCCATCCTGGGAGGACAGGCACGATAATAACCCAGGCACACTCAGGCAGTCATTTTCAGGGAGGCTCACTGCTGCAGGCTTCAAGTCAGGCTGTGAAACTTACATCTCATTCCTTATCATTAAAGTGCAACAGTGTTTTTTACCTTCCTGTTTTTAATGGTAGCCGAGCGTTGTACAACGAATACTGCTGGTTGCTGGATCCTCGAGTGAGAAAAAAACAGAATGCATATTGCAGAATTTCATAATGCTGTTGGGAGGGAAAAAAAAAAAATTCTGGCAATTTACCTAGGATTTACCTGTGAAACAACTTTTTTATATAAAGACTCCTGAGGTTGTTTTTTCCAACTTATTCTATAGTTGCAGTTTGAACAAAGGTAGAGGGTGAAAGGTTGATTCTGTCAACATAAACACAAAAAAAACATTGTGAAGCACAATTATAGAGATGATGATTTCTGGCATAGGAAGTAAAAATTATTCATGATAACTGAGCTGTAACTGCGTTCATCCGTCAATGATCTCATCAAACCTGAATGTTTGACACCAGTATTAGATGATGGAGGCAAAAAAGTTGAAAGGAACCACTAAAATGTGTCACTCTAGAAAACTCGAGGGATTTATACTGTTGACTGATACATTTCACTGCTGTCTAGACACACAGAGGAACACATAAAAACCTCATAATACTCCTGTTGTTTTGATGTCAGCTGTCTATGTCATGTCACAGAATTGGCGACTGCTTTAAAGTGAGTTTGAGCCTAAACGCCAGCTGTCCATCCTTCATGTCTGTTCTTTATCTGTCTCCAATTTCGTCATCACAACAGACCCTCACCTACTTTATTCATTTCTCAGAGAACTGCTCTTTGCATTTGATGCTGCACCATCATTTATCCGTTTAGGATGTATTTTTTTTCCAAGCCCGGTCCGTAATGTTATTTATATCAGCATGCACATTTGCTGTTAGATGGATTGCGAAACCAAAGCCATTAGTTGATAATACGCTGTCTGTTTCTCGCTGTTACTCATCTCTAAATTGCATTAATGTGGCACGCTGATCGCGGAAACTGTTTGTCTTCCTGTCTAGTGTGTGTGAGCGTGTGTGTGCATTTGTGTGGGTTTGGACATTGTTTCAGCTCCTTTTGTTTTACCCTCGGGAATGGCTGTGTTAATACGCCTCTCTTGTCAATTTTCGTCAAGTTTATGTCAAAATGAAATTTCAGTTGAATATTAAAGGTCTCAGCATGAGCCCATGATTGAACTGCGTCCCAAACCCAGTGTTTACATCTGCACCCCCATTACTCACCTACAATACAGCCTAAGGGCACATTGAAGCGCCCACACGATGGGATTTACTGCTAAACAAAACAAATGCATATGGCTATCAAAACCTATTAAGTACTAATGCATGTCTTTTGGGTTTTATAATGCATGCCATTAATTTTGTCTGTCTTAATGTTTCCCTTCTTGGAAAATATTAAACAAAAGGACCGTAAAGCCAAACCTTCATCCATTAAAATAGAGTCCCTAAACATGATATATACTTTATCATTCACTTTTAATTAAGGTAGATATAAAGTATGAAACACAGCTTCTTAGAACAAAGGTTAACAAATACATATGTGCATCCATTTGTACACAAACCGTGTGATGGTCTAGGCGGTATTCCCATCTCCCCCCATGGCTGCTGTGCTGCAGAGTGAAGACATATAGCTGGTTATGTGTCCTCCTACCCCACCCTGTGGTCTGTCTTTGACATGCTCTTACTGTCTTGGCAGAAAGGGAGCCAGACAGGAAGGGAAGGAAAGCGGGGAGAGAAAGGAGAAAATGGGCTGACCCTGATCACACTGGTGCCATATTCGCTGTAATCTCTGCCCACTTTGTGATTTATAAAGGCACCAGAAGGTGAATATTTTATTGTAATACATCTAGGTTAATATTCCAGCTTGGGGTCCAAAGCATTAAGGCAGGCATGAATCCACTGAGTTTGTTTCGCCAGGTCCTAATCAATCAGGGCATTCAGTGGGTGGAATAGCTTAGAAAAGAGCTCTGTTCTCATTACCCTGACAAATCATATATTGCATATTATAAATTACACACCAACTCTGGCTCCGTACTCCTTATCATCATTCACTGAGAAAAGATAGGGTCTGTGGTAAATATTTGGTTTTTATGTTCAAATGTGGGCAATAGGAATAGCTTAAAAGGGAGAAATAGTTGGTAGAAGGCAATATGGAAATGTAGAGTGCTCTTTATACCAGTATAATGTCTTTATTATGAAAACAGAAGGCTCTGAGACGAGAGAGCCTCCAGAGGAAAACCAGCCTGGCACATAATATAAATGTTATAATATTGAGGGAATATAGACCATCATGAATAGAATTACCTTTTCGCTTTCCAAATGTATTGCTTTGCACTGCCTCTCAAATCAGTTTGACAGGCAAACATCATTTTTTGTGCATATTCCTTCAAGCCGTAATAATGATACCTTTGTTTAGTAAGGACCAATAAAAGTCCATGTTGTTTGCCTCTGCATTGCTAAGAGGCTTATACATGTTACATTTCGTCCCTGACAGGAGAGGAGACAAAAGTCTGGACCTTGCAAACGCGGAGGCTCATCCCATGTTCGCATAATAATATAATCAAACTTGGATGTCCATGGGGTGCAAAGTACATAACAAGCTCCTCCTGACAGAACCTGACAGCAATCCAATCAATAATTCTTAAGAGTTTGAACAAAAGCTGATACCGTTTTGTAAAAGTATTCACCCTCACCCTTCTCACCCTGACACACTTGACATGTACTATAATTGCACTCAGTGAAACACCGTTTAATTTAGCGTGAACATCTAAGTAACAGTCTGTCTTACACCTTACAAAGACATCTGACATATTTTGTCACTTTTACTTTGCTGAGACTGACACACACATGAGGTGAAAGCTGCACTACAGTCTCAGGTGTCAGACTCTTGTAATAAATGTGCTGCTGTTACTCTGGTGCCATTGTTTTTACCGCAAGACAGAAGACAGACATCAATCCCAGACAGAAACCAAACCATTATAGTATTACAACTACACACACATGCAGGCGAAAATATTAGCTAATTATTGACTGCCCAACAGCTATCCAAAGCAAACTCATTAAAGTCACATGACAGCTGGTTTCATCATTTAAGATCATGTAATGCAAACTACTTACATGACATGTCATTTATTAATCGCCTCATGCATTAAACTGTGTTGCGTTCATATGTTTGCTTAACTGTGGCTTTATAATCCTCCCTCGCCACATCCCTGCATTTACACTGGCAACAGGAGTACAAACTCAACAGTGAGGAAACAGGGAATCCAGCCAGGGACACGAGGGTAGACAAATGCTGTTGATCAGCTGGGAACATGACATTAAGCTTTGTCAATCATCACGTCTACATACCTCAGCTACAGTTTCTTCTATCATTGAGGTAAGAAAAAAAACTCTTCTGGCAAGTGTTGTTTGATATCAAAATGCAAAGCCTGGATGTAAAAAACGTAAAACCACGTCTGCTTAAAGTGTATTTCAGTACGTGTGTGTGTGTGTGTGTGTGTGTGTGTGTGTGCGCGTGTGTGTGTGTGTGTGGGGCAAGAATCGTGCGCTCATGTGTATTCATGTGCTTGTGTGTGCTAGTTCATAAGTCTTTTTTTTTTTTTTTCCACAGTGCCAGTCAGGCAGTAGGAGCAGGAGGCAACTGTGGAGGAAGGGAGCTTGTCAGAGCTGTCTCACTGGGTGATGTTAATATGGCAATGCTAAGCTGGCACAGGACTTAAGCAGCTTACAAAGTACAGGGAAATAAACTTGATGATTCCACAGCAGTTTGCAAGACTTTTTAAATCCTAAAGAGTTTAAACACACATCCCACCTCATGCTGGCCACATGACAACTTGGCCGACGCATGCTTAAACGCAAATGTACAGTTCTCATCATATTTTATTTAAGACTTTTAACTGTTTTTGGACGCTGCCAGATGCAACTTTCGTTTTCATCATTGACTGTTTCAATGGCCTGTTAGACCTCTGTGCCAATTGAAGTCTGGTCTCCATTAGGAATCAATATTCATCTGGGTCATGGCAAATCCCTCAATTAACTCCGGGAGCAGGGGAAAAATCAACTCTGTATCAGTCATTCTGTGTAGTCTCTTTTATCTCAGCTCCTGATGGAGGATAAAAAAAGAGGGCTGCTTCAAAATACAGGATCAAGGGCCAAAGACCTGATCAATAGGAATTGGCAAACACATCTAAACAAGCAGCACTATTTCTCGCCAACCTGTAAATCTCCACCGCAGACCCAGTCGTGCCAGGCCATGTTTTTTTCCAGGACATAGCAGCTCAGATGGCATGCCATGGATTCATACTGATTGCTATTAAATGCCATCAATCACTCAAATGGCCTCCATAGATCTGGTGAAAAGTAATTTCAAATGTAAGATACTATATGGAGAATACTATATGTCCATCATTGTTCAGTGATCTGATGTCATATGGCGCTGTAGGAGCTGATGCTTTATTGTTTAAGCGTTATGATTTTATGGATTTTCTGTCAGTTTGTTGGATATCAGTAGTGACCTGGAGATCGACCTTGTCAGAACAGGGGACCAGTGACGGCAGTTCCCTCAGCCGACCCTGCTTCTGAATACTCACACCCCCCTCCCTTTCCCCTACACCCCACCTTCCCTAACCATCTGCTCGCATCAGAGTGTCAGTAGATTCCAGTTGCCCACACTTTCACCCAAATTTCTCCTGAAATGAGAATATCCCCAATAACAGTCCTAATCCCAGCATGCCGCGCTGCTCAATTACAGTCTTTAGGAGGATGGGATTAGGAGCAGATATGGCGGGAGGGGAGGGGAGGGGGCAGTGGCAGGATGGAGGAATGAGTTGAGCTGAAGGGTGAGGGGGGAAGTGAAGGGAGGAAAAGGATAAGGGGGAGGAGAGACTGCTTTTTACTGCCATGAAAGGCTGCAGATGAAGAGACAGGCACAGCAGCAGTGGGTAAATCCCAAATAGCCTGTCACCAGCCGACAGCGCACTGGAGCGTGTAGAGCACAGAACAGCACGGCAGACTGGCAGCCTGGGTTGAGCCAGGCTAGAGGGAGCGGGAAGAGGTTGTCTGGTGGGGCTGCAGGAGATGTTAAGGGTTGGCCAATTTTACTCTGGCATTGAGACAGGAGGTTGGAGAAAAATACATCAGGTGATGGAGACGTGGGACAGGGTGGCTGGGGTCACGATTTCAAGCTTGGCTCATAAACATTTCTCTCTGATTGTGGTCGAGGGACTGAGGAAGGGGGAAGTGGAGTAGAAAGCTGACAGGGAGAGAATGAGAAGGAGCATGAAAGAGGGAGTCAGAGAGAGAGAAAGCTGCAAAAGTTGAGCTTAAGAATAAGGCACGGGGCTTATGAATCCACACTGGCATTTACAGAATCCAGGCCCAAATAAACATCCCTCTTCCTCATCCCTTTAGTTGTGGATGTTGATTGAGGGCGCTGGCAGGCAGATGAGGCATAATCAACTACCCATCACAACAGCAGCCATCTCACACAGTGACACTGCCAGCCGTGCGAGGGATCCTGCAGCCAAGTGACAAATCTGGGTTTGCAGAGCAGATTATATTTACACACACGTCAATGTTCACAGTGTTTCTGTAGTCGGAGCACGTCAGTAAACTTTCAAAAGGTAATCATCATTTGAATATGAAAGTGGTAATGATCCTGTTTTACCAGACACAAGCAGCCAGAATGACATATTATCAAAACCTGTTCATCAGGAAAAAGAGGGTCATGCTACTAATATAGTACGATAAATATCCCCAAATAAGTACTGAGCCGTACAGTTCATTATTAATCTTATCAGTATTTGGTGATGTATTAAGACTGTGCCCCCTTTGCTACACCAGTTTGATACGTGGAATGTGTTTAGTCATTTACTTGAGCCTTAATCAGAATATCTCTTTAAACGTGTCTCTAATTAGCCAATTCAAATTTTTTTACTATAATTGCTAATGTTTTCACTTAACACAATGGTAAGCACTGTAGTGTATGCTTAAAAAGATCCAACTGCTATAAACAAAAATGTTTATTTTAAAGCAAAACAGATGTTCTACTCTTTGTCTGCCACTGATTTGAATCAAATCCAGTTTGTTGTTTGTGTTCTTTCTTGCTCTCATTTTCCACTGACCCAAGCCTAGTGTTGCTTCGCTGTACAACTTGTCTTCTTCATTTTCTGTTTATGAGATGTTGCCATCAGTTGCAGGGTTCTCTGCTCGCCATCACACAACACTGGTCAACAAACTGAACCATGACAAAACTAATGCATAAGACAGAGATAGAAATGGATTGGCACCAAGAAAAAGTAGTACATCTCTAGTCTATGATATGGTCCAAACTACAATCTCCCTGGATTGAACACATCTACCATAATGTATTATAACAGGACTGCAAGGTGCAGGATTTATGTTTAAAAATGCTGTCTTGAATGGGTGGAGCTGCCCTGCTATTAATGGGTTACATTCAAGATATGTTCACATATTTACTGAAGAGCACAGAGTACCAAATGCTTTTGTCCATCGTGAAGAAATCCTGAGTGATAACCCTTCAAAAACCCCAAACTCAATTATTTCATTATCAAAATAATGACCAAGGGAGGAGAGATGATATTTTTAAGAATTCCCTCCACTGTAGAACAAAGACTTTTGAGAGGCCATCTGCAATCATGCATCAAGACTCAACTGAGGTAAAACAACAGAGGATCAAACAAACACTGAATGAAATGTTTCCCCCACAGACAAAGAGTCTTTTTTCTGTCTAACCTCCTCCAGAGGGAACCTTCATGTTCTCTTGTCAAGTTCTGTTCCACTGATTCTCCCACTGATCCTGCACTGTCCTCATGTCAAGTCCAAAGTACACATACAGACAGACCCTGGTCAACAAAGCCGTGGCCACCAAAGCATGAAGTGAAAAAAGAAAACAACCCCTCTCCCTCGCTCCCCCAGATTCAACCTCGGTGAAACGGCACAGCACCTGATAAAGCTGATAAAGTGGCTTGATCAGCTACCAGTGATGGTCAGTGGTCCACACAATGCTGTGGAGAGGGAGTGTACACTCACTGAAGTAAATCCACAATCCAACAGCAGCTGGCAAAACAAATTATACAACGACTGGTGACATGAATTTACACAGTGGATAAACAGTAAGGCAATGTGTGCCATGTACTGAGCAGTTTTTAATTACCAGAGTAAACCTTTTCATCCATGGTCTGGATTGTTATTTACAGTAACTCTTGCATTCAGAAGCAGTAATTGTCATCACTATAAATTAGCTTTCAGAACATTTGTATTTTTCTTGAATATATATTTTTTGGTTTTCTGTTGTATTTGTTGGTGTAAAGATTCATTCGTTGATTTCTTTTATGTTTCCAAAAGAAAGAAAATCTAAGATGTGTTTTCAAGCTATGAGAACAAACAAAAAATAATATATTTTTGGTGGTACTTCACTTTACACGTCTTTTCATTGAAATATAAAAACATTTTCATCTGTCATATACACAATGTGACTCTTCTTTTTTGACATGGAGGAGTTAATTGCATACCATTGTAATGGTAATGTGTTACTATCATGAAGGAAACAAGAAATTCACAAGTTGTCATCCAGCATTACATTTGAATTCAAGCAGCACAGCAGCCACTGGCAACAATGGAAGGTTTTTACTGTGAAGCAGCTGCAGGCATGTAAAGTACACATCATAAAAGTAGATTTATTTGGTGTATTTTTCTGCGGAGAATGAGTTTATAAGATTTCAGTGAATGACAAGTTTGCCTATCATCATATACTCGTTAACTTTAGTTACATTTTTCTCACCTCACCATTAAAAATGATCCGTAAATCATTTCTGATGGACTTTAACGTTAGTTAAGGTGTAACATTCAACAAAGGCATACTACAAATAATTATAGAGCACAGCAGATAGCATTGAAAAAAAGTCTTAAAATAAAGTCTTACCAACGGAATTATGAGGAACTTATAAATTAAGTATTTTTGAATTACAGGCCTATAAATGAATCATGCTACACACTAACATATTTATGAAGAGATGACACAAATTACAACGGAAAATTGGTCTAACAACGTTTTTGCTCAGCAGCTCACTTCTACACAGCTACTGATCCCAAGAGCAGAAACTTTGGGTCTGTACCATGAAATAATATGATATTAAGTCTCAAAAGTGAGTGAGTCACATCAGGACAGTTCTTCTAAAGCCAGCAGCCTCTTCACAGGCTCACTTTGAACTACACAGGAACCATCCAGCACACAGATGAGGTTTGAACATTCGATTCAGTCCTTTTAGGAAAACCGATTCAACCTATTCACTTTAGAGTGTTGTTCAAATAAACAACTGACTTGTAAGTTGGCCTACTGCTACAGAGGAAGAGGGGGGACCAAACCAATCAATAGGTCACTGTTTAAGCAGCGGCCAGAGTGGAGCCCACTGATAGGAGGGAGAGGATTCATAGCAGTGGGCCTAATTAATCTACAGATAGCTCTGATCCTCCGCAGTGGGGGGTCATGGGAAGTTACCATAGTGATGTCCTGGCTAGGCCGCCTTGATTATTTTCCAGCAGATTGCTCTCTCCACGCAAAACAGCAAAGCATTAACAGTTTGAAGTGTGAGGAGCAACTGGTGCAGCATGTGGCTCCCACGTTTACATGCAAGGGGACAAGATTAATGGAGTGGATTAGCATATCCATGTAAGGACCTAAGAAGTGTGCATTCTAATTACTTCCACAGCCAACACGGCTAACACCAGCAAACGCTCTTCGTATTCTGCTGAGCCACGAGTGGAAGCAAGAGATGGTGTCATCCTGACAGCAGATGAGAGAAAAGGGAGCTGGTCAATGATGTCAGCTGTCTGGCTTAGTTTCAGAGTGAGGACATCATGGCAATTACCTCAGAGACCAACAGGAACCTGAATTCGGGCTGAGAGACAGGACTGACTGACGACAGTACTATTCTTAACGTTCGTAGCTCCTACAGATTTGGCTCTACAGCTTAACAGGACAGACACACCGAGAGAGAGACATCAGTAAAGGTTTGTGAATACATCAATCTCACAATACCCGTCTGAGCAACACGCTCTGCAACAAGGACAAGCGGTGTAACAGGTTCACTGACAGCAGAATTATGAAGGACAGACAGATGGATGTGTTGTCAGCGAGATCAAGGGTAAGTTATGCAGCTCGTGTCATTCAATAATTACCTGTGTAGCCTTGTGTGTGCAGGTGATGATGGTGATGATGATAACCCATTTTAAAGCTGATGAACAGATTGTGAAAGATAAAGTTATTCCTCATGAGGCCCTGCACCTGTTGCTGACACACGAGAGTAAACATCTCTCCTGTTAGACCCACAAGAAAAACAATATCCAATGAATGAGTTTGTGTGTGTGTGTGTGTGTGTGTGTGTGTGTGTGTGTGTGTGTGTGTGTGTGTGTGTGTGTGTGTGTGTGTGTGTGTGTGTGTGTGTTTGTGTGTGGATATTAGGGATTTCAAGGCAGCACAGCATCTGACATGACATGGCTCATTACAGGGGGGTCCAGCAGTCTTTGATGGGTCCAACCACTCAAGGTACATTAGAAGAGATAGCTGCCAGAGTTAAACTAGACTAGACTGACACCTACAGTAGTATATAACTGGCTGGACCATGTGCAGTCAGTGTGCACCTGAGGAGGTAATTGAGGACTATCTGTGCCTTTGTTTATGCTTGACGCAGTGTTGGCAGTGCGAGGACGTGCACACCAAAAAATGGTGTTGTCACGTCTCTCGTGTCATGCACGTAGAGTTTCATCAATATCCATTAACATAATTGTTTGCAGGCATATATCAGGCATTGTTTTTCTGTTTTTTTTAAATACTATTTGCATGAAATGATTAATTTGGACAACAGGCTATTTTAAAATGAAAACCAATATGTTTTGCCACCAGCAGCTGCTTTCAGCTGGTTGTTTTGTTGACAGGCATACTTTATTTACTCCCCAAATGCCCTTGAAGTGTTATATGCACGTATGCAGGTACTCTAAATTACAGCTGTTTTGTGACAGTTGATAAGTCAATGCAAGTTATTTATAGAGCACATTTAAAAACAAATGTTTACCCAAGTGCCTCACAGAGATGAGAATGACAAATAAAAACAAAGACATAACTAAGATGGTGTAAGTGGCTAAGGGCTGGAATAAAATCGTAAAAACACAACAGCATGGAGGACAAGGAAATCAAAGATGGAATCTCACTGTTTTCTGATTTAAATTACTATCACAGTTTTAAGATGTTTTCCAGTACAGACCTCAAGAGCAATCTGCCGTCTTGATCGTTTTAGTGTGTCTTTAGCTCACTGCAAACCTACCCTGCACCTTCACACATAAACAGATGACCATATGATAATTTAGTCATGATGATTCTTTCAAAAGTTGATCAATTGAATTGCAACAAATAATTATATTTTTGTTATGAATTAATCTGCTGATAATCTTCCTATTAAATGTTTTGTCTACAAAATGTAAGAAAACAATACGATTTTCACAGAATCAGAAGCAACATCTTCAAATTGTTTGCTTTGTCTGACCAAAAGCCCAAGACACGAAGACAAGACAAATATGTAAATTGGAGAAACTGGAACCAGATTCCAAATCAAGATGTTTGTTTTGGCTTAATTACTCTCACCAACAAACACAACAAAATAATGGGTTGACCTTTAGTGAGCTCATGAAAGATTAACATCTGCTATTACAAACAGCCAGTAGGGGAGGTCGTGCAAAGTGATGTATTTTACATTTCTGTGGAACAAATACAAGAGAGGAACTCAGTTGTTACAGTAGCAACAGAAGGAATAGCCACTATGACTTGACTCGACACTGACTTGTAGGACAAAACAGCAGGACTGATTCACATGACATGTAGCACAACACATGTCAACAAATTATATAGGACACATCTCTAGTACATTGAAAAGATGCCATGGTGGCAAAATTTTCCCACCTGTTAATAACCGATGCTAACGATCACAGAGCACATTTTACAAGAACATAGAAGACAGTGAGGCCTCTGCTTTTGTTTTGTTAGTCAACATTATTTGCTCTAGTCACATGAGTGCAGTGAAATCTGACTCCTGCAATTCTGTGCTGCGACTCTCCTGTAGCAATTTTTGTTTGTATTTGTAGCATCCATTGTCCGACATAGTACTGGTAAGAAAAAGCAATACATAGTGAGTTGCTGAAAGTAAAGCCTAAACCCTGATGGTGACTCCATCAGAGAGGGGTGTATGACATCATTAAATGCAGCACTTCAAGGATGCAGCACTTCACATAAAGGCGTAAAACCAATCATAGCAGAGAACAAAAACAGAAATGCTAAAATGTCAGAAATATTAAACATGAAGTGATGCCACATTGTTGTTTCATGTAATTTCACCATATCCTAAGAGACACAAACACTCAGGTTTCCAAACTCGCTACAAACACTGCTCGGCACAGGCTGTGCCTTTAACTTTCCCAACATTGTTGACAACCTCTGTGCTTGAATATTCGACTGAGCTTTCAAAGAGCTCTCTACATTATTTAATACCTTGGATTTTAAATGAAACTCTAAAGCATTCCTTGTGGTTCTCTTCCCCCAGTTATCCCACCACTGCCTCCACACAGCTCAGGTCTTCAATTATCCATCAATCATGAGCTCACTCGTATTATGACCATGTGGCTACTCTCCAGCATCTATAGAAACTCCATAGGTGTGCATACCTAGTGTGTCGCGTGAGTAATGCACACACATATATATAGAATGTACTCACGGGACAAGCTCAAGACTTGGTTAAGCTGCTGAGAACACAGCATGTGTTACATGTATATAGAGCTATTATATGTAAGTATGTGCATGTGTGGTCATGTATACCTCTATGTGTGTATGCATACTTTGCAATGGAGGCCTAAATTGAAATAAATGATGCCTATGCTGCTGCCCCACCCTGTCCACATATCTAACGCTGCAAGAATCCAGTAACTGGGTCAGCAACATAAACATGCCTAAACACGAGTAGGATCCTCCACGTTGCTTCCACAGACAAGATGTAGAGTGACACTAGAGATACAACTTTGAAATATGAATGCATTGGGACACAGTTCATAATCCCAGTACCCAGAAATGGTGTGTGTGGGGGTGGGTATGTGTGGGTTTTTTTTTTTTTTTTTTAGTTATAGCATTGATGATGGACAAGGAAGAAAGTACCAAGAGTAGTGGATGTTATCAGGGAAAAGAAAGTGGATCAGGTGACTCACTTGGAGATAAAAGCATGGCGCACTCTAAAAACGAGGCAATTCCCAAAAGGTCATTAGCTTTAACTGGATTCTTTTATAATTCTGTTAAAGATTATGTTTTAAAAGTAAGATTTTTGTTAAATATTCAAAAAGGAAATGTCATATTGGACTTCAATTGAAAAGTCCCAGTGACCCATGTATTTTAAGAGCAATCTGGAATCTTTTTTCGTTTTTTTAATCATACATCAATTTCATTTTTCTCTGTCTCACAGCAGGAGGAGTTTGAATGGGGATCAATCAGCTATCACAGTGTGAGTAACATACAGACATCCACATCATGTCTGCTATAAATAGAAAGCTGAAGTAGCTGGTGACACTTTGTGCATCTGAATAATAAAGATGTGTTTTACATAAACATTTTCTATGCTTCCTATCTACCGTATCATTCCTCATGTGCAGTAACTGCCGCTGTAATACCAGGAATCTAAACTGAAACTCTATGCTAATGTTGTGTTTTCAGATTAACCTCCACCACCAAATATGGATATCAGCATTCAACCTTTGCTCTCTGTTTACACACAGTATCATTGTCATGTGGGTAAAATAATACCAACATGAGCTTAATACTTAATAAATGTGTACACATAAAATATAAACAGACAATCCAATTATGTGCCAGTCCATTCAGATGAATAGTGCTGAATCCATGCATCTAATCTCACATTTAACAATAAAATCAATACTTGCATTAATCAGGTTCCATGGAGTCATTACTACACAGTGTAAAGTACAAATGATGAAGAAATGCAGACATGTGAGCATGATGGCGGCTGGGTGTGGCATGAGAAAGACAGGAAAAAACAGTGGCTGTTGTGCAACGGGTGAAATCTAATGGAGTGACAAGCTCAGTGTAACTTTGTATCAAGGCTTTAATTTGGAACAAGGCAAGAGGGTAAATGGGGCTTACTTGTTTGTGATGGGACTTAGTTTGCCTGGCGCACTTAAGCAAAAATCTAATTTGTTAGGTCTGCTTCAGAGCGGAACAAAACAGACTGAATCTAGACAGAACAGCATGAGGACCAACAGTCGAAGGTCCTCAGGAATCTTTAGAATCGAGGAACTCCACCGCGCATATGCTACATTTCAATGCCCTGCATGGTTATTGCCAAGGTTTAAATTGCTTTTTAGCCCCTAAATAGTGTGAGTAAACTCGTTAACACCACTTCTTCACAAATCCATAATAATCGTTCTCCCACTGTGACAGGAATGCTGAGGTAGGAGAGGAAATAATACCTCTATCTTCAAATATCTCCCTAAATAGTGGGAGATTTATAAAATGTCAGATTAGCCTCAATTCTCAGGCAACAGCCTTCAAAGTTAGCAAATGAATGCATGAGAAATATACAGTTTGTCTGAGGTATTTATAAATCATTTTCTACACATTCTCCACCCCTGTATGGCAGATTTACATTTTTATGAGCTTTCAACTAATCTTGAATAGCAGATGTTTAAGATTCAAAGCAGGAGATTGAGGTCAGTTGTCCACATTTTAAATAATATGTAATATCAATGCGGACAGGTCTTATACCATTACTTTCAGCAGGCAGGTGTAATGGGTAGTTGGTATTCTCACATGCGATTCACCTTCTAAACTTAGCACGAACACAGCGCTATGTAATACTGCAACATTAATGAGGGCAGATGCTTTCTTTCTGAAATGTGGAAAAAATGTAGAAGGCTATTGTGCACTGGAGGTGCCACAGCGATGCATGCATCTACTAGAAGGCATGCATACAATTCTGAAAATTTTCACAGCGTGGGAACATTAACAATAGAAGACTGAATCCTGACTTAGGAGAAGAAATAAGACAACTTCTCTCACCCCACAACTAACCACATGTGGTGTAGGGCAAAGGGAATGTTCAAAAGGTGCTTTCCAATTAGGCATTAATTCGTCACACAACCTCGCACTTTAATTAAATGTAGCACATCAAATGGAGATGTGAAATATGGGGTTATTAATGTGATGACCGATAATGGTTGTTGCCAAGCAGAGGCCTTCATACCCAGTATAAGCCTGCACCCTCTGAAGACCGGTGGCATCACAGCTTAGCCTTAATCCCTCTGCCCGTCAAAAAGACACATTTTCCTAATTGCCTTTTAACTTATATGAAATTAGCACCTACGTAAGTCAAATTATCATTGCATGATGTGGATAATGGAGATTGGGGAGGGAGGTTTCTGCAGTGATAGGCTGGTTGAGCTCATTAATTATTGTGTTGCTGGGGACGGCACCAGGGAGAAGAGTTAGCTCTGTAGTAGGGATGCGAGGATAGCGTCTCTCATGGGGGTGATCTGGGGGCATTAGTCCTCTCCTCTAAGGATTATCCATGCAGTGTTCGAGGCATTGCCAGGGGAAAAGTATGCTGAAGAGGATTTTGGATCAACTCCTTAGAAGGAATAGGTGCCATGAGAAAGTCTACTTAGCCTACACTGCATTATATACACAGTCAAAATGAAAATAATTGAATTTTTGTTAGAAAACTGCATCATTCTGAGCCATCTCTTGGCTAAATACATGTTTTTTTTCCTAATGAGTGAAGATGACCCAGTTGATAGTAACAGACTGAGATTAGGGTTTTTCCATAATTTGGGATTATGTTTTAAAGGGGATTTACCATAAAGACCCTATAATAGTCGTTAAAATTAGTTCAAGAATAGCAGCTCTGAGAGTTTTCATCTAAGTCAGGCCCTAAATTACTGATCTTTCGCTTATAGTACAGTCCATACAGTGCTCCTCAGGAAGTATCAGAAAGCTATTACATTTGCCTAATGTAATGTTTGAATGTATTAAGATTGACCTTGATCAAGTGACGCGGGTTCCTGACAACATATTTTTCAATGACAGATGGCAGAATTCCCAAAGCAATAGATCAGTCGGCCAACCGAACCTCATCAGTGAATGGAAAATAATAAAAGCCTTGATTGGTTTTCAACAATCTGTCAGGCTGTTGTTAGATTTACAAAAACAACTTGCTGTGGAATTGCTAAAGTAGTGAATGCATTATTACTCTTTCATGCATGTATTTAGGATTCTCAAAAATACTTTGTGTTATACTACTGTGTTTAAGCCTATTATTTGCCATCAGCACTAGTAATTTGTCCTCTCATCGTTATGTAAGAGACATTTATTTGTTTACGTCAGCAACATCATGACTAATGCAGCCATGAAAGACCTTGTGAGGGATATAATACATATGAACAGTATCCAGATTAGCTTTGTTGTGTACAGAGCAACAGAAACATCAGAGTTCTGTCACTCCGGGCTTATCGTCCTCTCCACCGCCGTTTTCCTTCATCCCCATGGCAACTACTCGTCTCCTTATCCTAATCACTACAAGTTAACCTTGATATGAAACAGCGCCCAAGGGACCACTCACACTTTTGTGCCAGCTTCTGAAGACAGACACCATTTCTAATAATAGCCATAAAAGACATCACTGTCTGAATATTATGGGAGTCTTAAGATAAATGATGAGCTTAGCAAGAGAAGTTAAAAATGACATGAGGAGAGCAAGTTTGTAGAAGACAACAGAGAGCTGAAGATTCGAAAAGGATGCACTTGGGGACAAAAGTAACTACGGTTCCAGCAAATATGGGTGTGTGCTGAGAAGTAAAGATATATTTTCAGTGCTAATGCTTAATGAGGATGTTTATCAAAAGGTTAAACAGTCAGCCATTTTGCTGGAACCTCGATGCGCTCATCCAGTGACATCGAGATATATTTCGACCTCAATTTTATGACATGTAAAACAGAATTATACCCTTTATTTTCCTCTTTGCTAATATTTGTTGAGCCAATTTATAGTGCAGAGCCCATAATCCTCCAGCCTGACAGCTGTAAATTAGAACTATATTGCAATTAAAGTAAAGTCAGCCCAAGCTTTTACACAGGTCATCATCATAGCCTTAATAATCACAAATGCAAAAACAAGACATCCCCCCCAGCACTTAACCTAATGCATCAAAGTTAAACTCGTGAACCTTAAAAGTTGTCAGAGACAGTGCTTTTGTTACATAACCCTCATTTACTATTCCCCTGATAGAGGCCTGTTTTGACAACATTAATTATTATAAGCTAGGCATGCAGAATTCTAATAAAGATGAACTGCAGTCTACTTTTGTAATGAGGGGAACACAACAGGGCAGACACAATATTGCATTGATGCAGCTCCATGCATCAGTCATTTTGGAAATATTCATAGAGGAAAAAACAACATGACTGACTGTTGACTGCCCAGGGACACTGCATGGTGTTTTATGGAAGCACTTAGTTGGGGGTCGCTGAACACATTAAAAACCAGCGCAGCAAAAAGCTCGGCCAAGAAGACCTGAGATTGAGATGACCTATCTCATTTTTATGGAGCCCTCAAGCTACAGGGCGGCTAATTATGACTGACCCGAGGAACGTGGTCACCTCTGGCCTTTAATGGCCTCTAGTGGCCCTGACGCTTCCATTAAACAAGGCCAGGATGGAACAGTTTATGAGACAGAGAATAGACACATACAGTATAAAATAAATAAAAGACAGTGGCCACAGGATGAGCTTGGATAGCATGTGTAAATTGGCCGATGGCAAAAAGTAGTCTAGACATACACTGAAAACCCCCCATTTAAGGCTGCAACTAAGTTTAAAAAATAAATGTATCCAAAACATTTTAATAAAAGTTCAGGTTCATTCCTTTGGGGTTCTTGGAACTAAAGATGCACTTGATTGGATCAGCCTACAAATGATTATTGCTCTAGTACAGACATCGGCAGCAGCAAACACTTTTAACCACAAGACTGACACGTTTAATTTGGCTTCAAGATTTTGTCACCAAATTAACATTCATTAGCACCCGCTGATGATGTTTGTGGCAAGAAATGAGAGGCTGCTACCAGAAAGTTGTGCAAACAGCTATTTGTTAAGAACAAATGTGTTTGTGTCAAAACTTAATAAATCAAGTTTGAATATTTTATTATTCAAAATGTACCATACATACATTAGGCGACCTTTCAATTGGCAAAATCAAACGTTGAATTGTAGATCAAAAATCTATGTCACGGCTGCTCTGAACACCAACATAACACCTTCCATTAAGTATAAATCCACAATATTTACCAACACGCATGAGGTATGTAAGATGCAAGTATATCATTATCAGAAAAAAGGTATGCAAGTAAAGTAAGCCATATTTATACTGTTTTATGAGTGTGTTTTACATATTTGAAAAGGCATAATTCAGTGCGGTATTCATCTCCATGATCATTGGCTGTGATAATACAATGGGCTGACCTACTGCTAATTCTGGGAAACACAATTACCCTGAAACAGTAATGGCTCATGCAGGACATGATGGTATCATTTAGTGCCATTACATTCACAATTCAGAGGCACATAAAAAAAAGTAAAAATCTTCTCTGGTTGAAAAATATGACACAATGAACACTTAATCACCACATTAATGAGATCAAACACCCACGACTGCCTTCTATGAGACAGAAAGAGCACTACGACAGGGATAAAAATGCTCTGCCACGATGTTTACAAATGCTGTGACCATTCTCCTCAACCCACAAATTATAATTAATTCACCTGAAAAGTGTGGGTGTTGCATGTAATATATTAACATTCCAGTAAACACAACGTAATGTACCCCTCTAAAACAGAAAACACATACAGGGGGTCAATGTGGTATATCGGAAGTGTTTACTATGTATTTGACCTCAAAACATAATTTTCAGCAACAACATTCTGTCCATCCTAATTGCCCCCATAGCACAGATGCATGTGTAAAAACCCGGGCGTTAAACAGAAAATAATCATCCACTAGGCTAGAATATTACCCAAGAGTAAAACACTGAGTAAACGTTTGAGGCAAAACATCTCTTTTTGATTCAGCAAATTATACCTTGAAGCAACTTAACAGAAGTGAATAAAAGTGGTGGTGTTTCCAAGGCAAATCGTTATCGCCGTTCTTCAAAGAGGAGAAAAATAACTCTAGAGAAGGGAGGAAAGAAAAAAGACGGGGTGGGTAGAGGGGGTGTTAAGATTGAGAAGAGAGTAAGGCATTGGGAATGTGTGTGAGAGAGAGGTGTGTGTGTGTAATAGAGCAGATGTTGTAGTGAGAAGTGGCTCTCTATGAGGCCATAAGGTAAACTCTATGGGAACTGTGACTCCAAGCCAGAGGTATTGAAAAGGCAGGCGATAGCAGTAATGAAAGAAATGCAATAATAATGCAATAAAGCTGGTTGGGTGAGTCAGCTGGGCCTCTGGCATTGTGCAGTAGATGACCTGGTTTCTCTCCTGCGTCGTTCCTCCACTGCAAACACAGGGCCAAGGTGCTAGCCATCAATAATAAATACACACAGTTACTGTTGCCACAAGCCCCTGAGCTGCACAGGGCTGAGATGGAGGCTTATTAAAGTCCCTCCCTTCTGTTATTGTTTAGCCCTGAAAGAAAGTGTTATTATGAAAAATAGGACAACAAAGAAGAGCATGGCTTGGCAAAGTGTCAGAAACAGGCACTACTAAATTGCCATTGTCCTTGGATGAAAAAATTAGGGTTGGGTTGGGCTGTACATTCAGGCTGCATGTGCCCTGATGCATCTTTTTTTGTTGCCATGGCGGGAAGGAAGCGTGGCCATAGTGGGCGACTTGCCTCTTGCAGTCACTTACTCAAAGCCGCTTGTGTTTAAGACATTTTGCAGCTTCTTTTAAAAGAAAATTCCAACATTTGCAGAAATCATAAATTGTAAAAAAAAAAAAAAAAAAAAAAAAAAAACTAGGTATTTTCCGAGAAATGTTGTTTCGGTTTCAGCACCCAAACCCTTACGGGGCGGACACACTGGATGCGTGTGCAGCACTGCTGCGTGGCATTACCTCTCACTTTTCATTTCCACGCTCATGTTAACAGGCTAGACCGGCCACACTGGATGCATGAGGCACGCTTCTGACGCGCGTGTCATGCGTGGCAGCTGCGTCGCCTGGTCTAGAGATTCGGAGTCTTGCATATTTCAACAGTGACACATGCGTAGTTCTCTTCCACTACCTCGCTCCCTCTCGTTTCCCCTCCGTCTTTCTCGCTCTCTCAGCAGGTAAAGGAAAATCATATCATCATATTTATCGTTAATTATCAAAAGCAAACTCCATGTAAACAGATAGGGCAGGCAGGAGCTGCGCAGCACAGCTGCCTATGCAAATACATAGACGATAATGAGCAGCAGCATCTCAGTAACCACCACACAGTACACAGGCGTCCAGTGTGTCCAGCCTGTTAGTGGCACCAGTGACAAAAAAATACAAGCAATACTATACTATAACTATTCTGTTCTATAAGGTACTTTTTTGGTACTCTATTACAGATGTTTTTATTTTGATTGACTGTCTTGACTCCTTAAAGCCACAGTAGACATTTGGCTTCCCCCTATGGTAACATGTCATTGGATCCTGCCCCTATCCACGGATTTTCCCCAGGGACACTGCAGTTGTCGCCATTCCAGCTATTCGGGGCGACCGTGGCTCAGTTGGTAGAGCGGGTCGGCCTATGTTCGGAGGGTCGGCGCCCCTGCCAGTTGGGTCATGGTCGTTGTGTCCTTGGGCAAGACACTTCACCCACCTTGCCTCGTGTGAATGTGTATGACTGCTGTATGTTTGTGGTGGTGGTCGGGGCCGTTGGCGCTGAATGTGCAGCCACGCTCCCGTCAGTCTGCCCCAGGGCAGCTGTGGCTACTATCGTAGTTCACCACCACCGGTATGACTGTGTGTGAATGAATGGAACCTGGAACCCTGTGAGGCACTTTGAGTACTCAGAAAAAGCGCCATACAAATCCAATCCATTATTATTATTATAAATGTGTCTTTAAATTAGAATCTTTACTCTATTGTGTCTAAAATGTTAAATTAAAACTTAATAACAGGAAAAAGTTTGGATTTTACCATTGACCAGGAGGCATTTACCTCTGATGAAGCAAAAGATCATCATTGAACAGACGGGTGGTAAGACCCCCCATATGTGACCGTCTGTTATCATGTTGGGAAGCTCCATCTGCAGATGAAGACTATGAGATGCGGTGTCTTTCAAGTTGTTATTTTTTGTGAAATATTTGTACAAATCCCTGCAAATATAATCACATTTATCAAAGGCTGACCAGTACACGTTATTCTGAGAAAAATCTATGATAATGATTTACCCTTCAGAAAATACACTATTACAATCATATCTATATAGTTAAAACATTTGGTGTTTTTGCTATTTCATCCATCTCCACAGAAGACATTTTCTTTGACTGCTCTGGGAAAGAGCCAAGGTGTTAAACAGGCACACAACATCTCCTGTCCGAACACGTTTTGAGCTTGTTAACGGGTCCCTGGTAGAGTGAGGCAGAAGAACTTGTTCAAGGTCTGATGGACTGTGGCTTTAGCACATCATCACATCAGGGACAGACAAGGTCCTGTAGCAGCCCTGACAAATGTAACACTTCCTGATGACTTCCTCCCCCTACCTGCATTGTGTCCTGACAGTGGCTCTGCTTGCTGCGGAAGGTTAAAATGTAGTTTGTGTGTGTTTCTGTATGCATGTGTTTTATATGGCTGATGGGGATCTATGGGGGAGCTGTTTGTCCATGCACCCGCTCTGCAATCACTGCCATAAAAGAAACAAGAGGCAACGGGAGACAAGCAACTGGCAATAAATGACACATCCTCCCAGCGGTGTAATAACTTCCCCATCCATCAGTCAACCTCTGTTCACGCATCTCTTTCCCTCTGTGCTATTCGACTTCCTGCCCATGCCTGCCTCACTACAGCTTTCTTCTCTAGGGAAGAATTACTTGGACGGACAAAGGAATTGATTGAGCTCAGTCACCATTTGATGTTTATTTCAGCTCAAATTAAACTGTCTGGTCCCTTCAATAAACCTGTGCCACGGACATGCGGGCAGCAGAAACTATGGCCACATGATAAATTACAATATGATAACACACCTTTATATGCTCACCCCGTTTCAGACAGGCCATGCGTTCCGCCCAAAAAGACCTTGAAATTAATCTGTAGCCCTCCCTCCCAAATTTACTGTTGCAGCAGGGTTCTCCATGAGATCGATTTCACACCACATTCCTGTAAATGATGGCTGGCATGTCAGAGTCCCCAGCTCCCTGCTGAGTGAGCCGGCAAACAAAGACAACCAGAGGTGGGAGATGGAAAGGACAGGAAAGGGTAGGAGGGTACATGGTAATAAAAGAGGGGCAGGAGGTAAAAAATGTGTTGAAGTGCAGAGAATAAAAGAAAAGAAATGAAGAAAGCAAGATTAGAGGACCAGCTGCAAGCTGTTTGAGTCGACAAAAAATAAATAAAAAGGAGCGGGAGCTAAATCTGTTTCTTTCACAAACATGCAGGGGTGAGGTGATGTGGGCCCCAGAGCAGCGCTTATTTATCTGCGGGGAAAGTCGCGTGTCACCCTTCTCTCTACCAGCAACCGAGAGGTCATAAATTACCTGTCTGTAAACCATCAATCTGCACCGGGGGCGACAGCTCACCGCAAGCTTACACTCAATCTCACACACAAACACACATGTACAAATATGTACAGTACACACAGGCACACACACATTCACAGGAGCTATCCGCCAGCACGTGGACCTGACTCTGCTCCACTGACACAGTTTGACATTTTACCGGTGCTCTATGCACAAACTTTCCTCGCTTGCAGATAAACATTCCCCTGGTTTCACAAACAGTAATAGAAATAGTTTTTTGGGAATAACTGCAGCAGAGAAAAGAAATGAGGCTCACTTTCTGCACAATTGAGTTTAAAAATTCATTTTGATGCATTTAGTTCATTTCGCGTAAGCTTTGATCCTGGGAAAACAGCAAGTAGCAAAAAAAGATGCCTTAGATTTGTGCTATTTTTACACTAAGCAACACAGGGTGGGACTGAAATAAAGATTCAAATGCAGTATCATTTCATGAGACAGTGATGTGAGAACAGACATACAAGTGCTGGCACTTTGATGAATTTTCATTTTCTTCAGCAGGAACGCCAGCAGATACTTCCAATCACATCCAGTTAGATCCCCTCAGCATTAATAATGCACAAGCCTTTATCTTCCGTCTCTGACCTCCTAAATCACTATCACAAAGCTGCTGGTCATGGAGTTAAGACCCCCTCCCACCTCCCTCTGCTTTGCCTCAATCCATTCCTCTTCATTACCTATAATCTTATCTACCCTCTATTTTTTTTCAGAGGAACCATGAGAATCACCAGGATTATTCATGGGAAGAGTACCTTTTATCTTAGTAGCCAAGTAGCCCAAGTGGCAAATGCCTTGTCTAACACCATTAGTTAGAAGCAGCAACAATGTGATAGATTTTTGAGAGAAGCTATCCCTCTCAAGCCAGATATGCAGGAAAATGAAACTGAACAAAACAACGATGGTGACAAAATGCAATGTCATACTATTGTGTGGATTATTTGCAATACTTCCCATTTTTCAAGCTGATGTGTTTGTACATGTGTAAGTGCATGAGCTTATACTGTATGTGTGTGTGTGTGTGTGTGTGTGTGTGTGTGTGTGTGTGTGTGTGTCTCCAAATGAGAAAGAGAGTCGGAAAATCTGATGAATTGTCTCATATATGGAAACCATCAGCAGTCCAGTGATTTATGGGCTTAATAACGGAGTCTATTCACAAGCCTGCAGTCCTGTTGTTTTTCTGTTTGTGGTGGGATGACAGAAATACTACAGCCAAACCACCCATTTGCTCTATCCCTTCCTCATTCAGAAACCCATAAAGCCTGTCCTCGCTCGCATCTGTACCATTTGGCACTACGGGCAGAACCATGTGTACGGATGTGCACACACACACTCAAATGGTGGCTCTGTTTGCATTTGCACATATTTTCTAAGCGAGACAAACACAATTACAAGCCTAGAGTTATTCTCCAAATGTAATGCAAGATACGCATGTCTGGAACAAACAGACTTAAAATTAAGAATTTAAAATGAAATTAGTCATATAAAACACAGGGAAATGTGTGTAAAACCAGCAGAAGTGACAAGTGTAGGACTTCAAATGCTCTGGAAGTATTGTCAACACATGGGCGATGACCCCATGGCTTTTGTAATGTAAGTCTGTTTCTCCTGTTAAACCTTCAATCAGGTTTAAAATGTGCATTTATTCCATACATAAAGCAATAGCAGGTAAACCAGGGAAGAAGGCAACTCTTCTGGTCCAGTATTTTATAGACTTTAGACTTGTATTCATCCCACATTGGTGAAATTCACTTGTGACAGTAGCAGGTAGACAGACATACAGACAAACAATAAGTACAAAATTTATGGTAATCTACAGCATTTCTCAATACCTACAGGCTACATCCCATAACAGATAGCCTATGCTCGATGAGCCCTCAAATTTTATTTACCACCAGGTCTCAGATTCTGACAATCACACATAATTTGGATAATATCGTAAATACTGCAAACAGCTCTGCTACCTCGATAAAGAAAACAGCATTTATGTTGTCCTACAAGCTACAGTTGTTGTGTACGAACGTGTTGTACAGGTAGGTATGATGTTAACCACGTTCATGAGCAAATGCCATCTGATCGCATCCAGTGTTATTTGCAGAATATCACATTTAACAGTCAAATCGCTCATTTCATATAAACAAATAAAGAAAATGACCATGTTATCAAAAGGACATTTACTGTAATGTACAATAGATGCACCTGTTTCAGTGCTGTCTGGGGTAATGTAATGTGTACATCGTCTTGAGTTTTATAATGGGGGCAGTCATTATACATGCAGAGTAATGAAAAGATAATTATGAATCCCCCAGCCGTGTTCTGTCATTTGGCAGGCTCTTTAACACAAAGCATACGTTCCAATGAGCCTCAGCTAATCTTCACAAGAGACGAGGAAATTGGCTCTCTTCAACCGACTCCATTCCACTTTTCATCTGCAGGCTTGCCAGTTTTGAAATCAACATGAAAGATTGGAGTGTGAGGGGCAGAACAAGAGCAGGAGAGCACATGAAAGCTGAAAAGTAAGCGAGAGCAAGGGACGGAGCGGAGGAGAGAGACAAACATAAACGAGGTGTGAGCAACTATAAAGGAATGAAAGGGGGGAGCAGTGCTAATATGTTTACCTACATAATGCTACTGTATGGCTGATTGCTTTATCAACCCAGTGAACCCGTGTATGAGATGGAACAATCAGAAGCAGGAAGATCGATGAGCCTAGCAAGCAAGAAATAATGTAACAAGAATATCTGTAGGATGTGTTGTGGACAGAAGAGAAGAGGTAGAAGAAGCAATACTGAGCTGAGGTAGCTATCGACTTGTCTGCTGAACACTTTCCGCTGTCACAGCAGGCTACAGGTTACAGTATGTGATTGTGGCAATGAGCCTGAGCAGGCAAGAGTTAACAGGAAGCTGCAACCTTCACAGTTCTCTAATTGCTGTATTAAGTGGTGGGTAGGAAGATAAAAGGGAAAGGTGCGGGGCTAAATGTGTGAGGACTCATAATGTTTGAGGTGCAGAGTGAGACAAATTAGCCTGTTGATAAAGGCAGCCATGGAGGGAATGATGGTGTGTTTGGAACATTGTCGCAGGTTGATTGATCACCTTGCCACAGTCCTGTGTGAGTGTGAGTGTGTGTGTCTGTGTGTGTGTTTGCGCGAGTCAACTCATGTGTTATAAATGTACTCACAAAAGCGGTGCATGATTAATTACGTCTAGCGTCATTCCAGCCTGGTTATCAGGATGCAATTAAAACTGAAAAGGAATCAGTAGCGAACATTGTCAGAGTTGTACAGTTGCATAAATGTGTTTGCTTAAAATTTCACTAGTCTGTGGACACGCTCACTAAATCAAAGCCAGGCACTATCAGCAGGTACGCGAATGCGCATCCATCAAAAAGTGCCCTAAAAGAAAACAGGCAATTCAAATAGCCACACAAAATATGTTTTGTCAGTTTTGAAAAGTGCAGGAGCACAAGAAAGGTGTTTGCATACAATTTGTAAAAAGTGTTGGCGTGGATTTGATAAAAGATTCTTTATTCTAGTGACTGTGCTTTCAACAAGCCTTGAATGTCTGTTGTCAAACTAATGCAATTCCTTTTGACAGAAACTCTTTTAGCCTAAAATAGATCCATCAGCATTCTCAATATATTCAGCACACAAACGCATTTTCACGTACACATTCATGCTCAGACACATTAAAAAACCATGCACCATGAAGTTTAACTGCAATAACTATAGGCACGTAGTGTAGATAAAGCATAAACGCACACACACAGGATCACACATACACACACACACACACACACACACACACATACGCACATTCTGAGGCTTATAAAGAATCTGCAGCTCAAGCTAGAGGCCTTGATATGACAAAGACACAGCTCAAGGATAGAAAAGCACTTTTCTCTCACCAAGGCCGATTGCTGTGAAATGGAATGGAAACAATGATACCTATAGCGAACAACAAGCAGGCAGACAGACAAACAGAGGGAACGAGCTAACATCACATCAGTGCCGCTGCCACAGCCTCGTTTCATCGACAGTCAAAGCCATTTAGACAGAAGCTGTTAGATGGCCAGACCTAGGGCTGCAGCAGCCACTCTCTCCGAACGACTTCAAAGCCATATTTATCTGCATTAGGGATTAAAGTGCTGGGGACAATCAGATTGGAGATGGCTAATTCCACAGCTGTCTACCCGCAACACAACAGTTGATTATTCCTTAGACTTTATCTCAGTGTGGGTTTAGATGAAAGAGCTTGTTGTCTTTTTTTCCTCTTTCCCCCTGTGTTTTTCCATTGCTTGTTTATCACCCAACCTTCGTAGAGCATCCCAAGCTGAAGTGGCTGGGTTCAAACAAAATGCCTTCCTGCTAATTATTTGCAATTCCTCATCTTCATAAGACCACTCTCCCCCCACTTTTGCAATTGAATGAATTTGAATAATAATGACTACTTGGCTCGGTACAGTGTAAATAACTGGCTGGTGCAGGCTAGCTGCCCTAATTTCTGTACTTGTTAAGAGACAGGTTAGACCCCTTAAGGAGTTACTGTTGGTAACACTAGCCCCTTTTAGTTAGAAAATGCGCCACATTTGCAGCCAGGTAAAGGTTGCAATCTGCCGTCTTGTCTATGTGAAATGGAGTTTTGAAATTCTTTCTTTTCAAAAAAGCCGCCACTGGGGTAGGCGTAAACATGTGACGCGACGTGAAGCACGACGTTGGGCGGGAACAGTGACGTACAACATATGCGTCTGAAGAATATTTAGCCCCATGATACTAGTGTCAGTCATAATCGCTACGCAGCTGCCCACACAAGGCCGGCAGGATGCAGCATAATCATGAATGGCCATTGCCTTGTCATGGGTGCTTCCCCCCTGCCGTGGTATTAAATGTGGTGACACTCGATAGATTTACTTAATTATAGACCCGTGGCCCATATTCTCTCCTCTTCAGTCAAACACAAGCCGATGTTAAACCCCCGCTATTAAAGGAAGCGTGCGCCTCGCCCCCTCCTTAGCTGCCTCAAGCATCAGACAGCTAGCAGGAAGCAGGTCGAATTTGCCTTCAAAATAAGAGATTTACATTGCATTGCACCCCATTGGAGTTTAGAACTGGGTTCTTAGCGGGGGCTTTTAATTTGAAAGTAGCACCCGTTAGTAGCTTGCCGCTACAACAACAAGTGGACAACCAAGGCGGCTACACAGACCGAGAAGACGCTAGCATCAACCCAAATCCCAGCGGCCTTCCAGTCGCTCGTCATGACGTCTGTGGATGAAGTGATGAACATACTGCTGTAATCAGCTGTTTCCTCGTTTTAAAACTCCCGGCTGTGGGTCCCATAACAGTGCACACCATCGACACCTCCGCCCATTTCACGCAACTGCCGGTACATCGACGACTTGGATTTACATAGCAATGGAGGTGGCAAAAAGTCTGACCAAAACAGACCCCAATATACCACGGTCTGTCTAAATTTGTGGACCTAGCCGCGGAAAGGACAGCCAAATTAGCGGGTAGCTGCCCAGTATAAAAACAGCTACTGATGCCAGGTGGTATGGAGAAGACCAGATCAAGGTTACTGCTGCAACGTATGATTGTTTTTACGATTGATGAATCTATTTGGGATAAGATGAATCACATATTTGTTTAGCCTATAAAATGTCAAAAAAGGATGTGAAAGGAACATCACAATTTCTCAGAGCTGATGTTGACATCTGACCATCAGTTCAAATAGATACAGAAATATTGCTACTCCCCGTCCCAAACGTTTCTTCAGAGGATCAATTGACATATCAAAAGATCGATATCTAGACTTTGTATTTTATCATCAACAGGGGCACAATAGAAAGTAACTATGCCATCACCAGGATTTTGTCTCAATGATACCCAACTGTTAGGAGCAAGCATCACACCCAATAATTATTCAATTTACAATGACATTAAGCAGAGAAAAACAGAACAAGCTCAAGCACACCGATTGCAACTGGTGCTAAAATGATTAATATCTTAATCAATGACTCTATTGACAAAAATAATTGCCAACATTTCTTGATATTAATTTCACAAAAGCAGCAATAAATCAAGAAAACATTTGCTGTTTTTTAAGCTGCCATCAGTAGTTTCGTAGGTCCCTTTGTAGCAGTGGATGTAACCTATTACAAAAAGGTACTTTAAAAATATATTTTTTAAATTGCATTTGCTTTGATTTCTTATCATGGCAAATTGAATACATTTTAGTTTCTGGACTTTAAGCCTGTAAAACTAAGCAATTTGAAGATGTTGTTAGGGATGTGCAAACTTGTGTCGGGAACTTTTTATGTGCATCTTTCACAAATGTTAGACATTTCATAGGAATACAGACGATCAATGAATAGAAATAAGCAACACATTCATCAACAGGTAAATAGTTGTTAGCCGCAGCCATAATAGCAACAAAACATCTGTGCTGCATTTGTAGGAGGAGGGAGGTCACATCAGATACATCAATGATCCATCAGTGAATGCCCCTTTTATAAAAACAGCTCTGACTATTCATCAACCACCAACTCTTTCCGCTCCAAGTACATATTCAAGGAAATTATTCAACAACATTCTTGCCCACGCACTTCACCCTAATGTTCATCGCGCCATATTTTGCTGTACTGACCCCTCACACCTGCTACCAAAAACAATTAAAAACACGTTGAATTGCTTTCCGCCCACTTATCTTGCTTACACTGTTAAAGCACCTCCTTATTGACAGATCTCTTGATGATTCTCAGTATGCAGTGGGGTAACATGTTGACAGGTACAAACAGACTGTGCATTTTAACTGGGTTTAATGAGATGGTGACACGGGGGTACTGCTGGCATGCAAATACCAGCCCCTCCCGGTTCTGTTATTTATGAACCTGACTCTTATTAATGAGTGCACGAAGACTGATGGAATCATTCAACCACACACACACAGAAAGAGCAGAACATACAAGATTGATGTATTTACCATTTTGAAAGTTCAACCAAATGTAAATAATGTCAGCAAGATTTCCGTAAGGTATTTCTTTTTTTCTTCCTGACTGACATTAACGCTGTGAGAAGCAGAGGATGTGAAGGTTCAACTAGTACAAGACAAAAAATAATAATATACTCCTATTATTGTTTTCTGTATACAAGACAACCACATGGAAAAGCATTATAGTTTTTGTTTGTTGTCTTATTTTACACATTTCAGAAAATAACAATAAATGAATGATTCAATTAGTTATTTATGTGTCGGACCATCACTTATGTTATGATATTTGCACTAGCCTAATTATATATATTTGAGAACTCATCACAGTAACAATGCCACCTCAAATACAGCTATAGCAACAAAAAGAAAACTAGCTTTCTAGTTTTTTCCACTAGGAGAGGAGAGGAGAGGAGAGGAGACACTGACAAATAACATTTATGAGCTCTTGAAGTTAGTTGCTTCAATGTATCCCAATATGGCAGCCTAAAGCTGGTTTAAGAAGACAAATTTGAGAACACACTGACAGGTCAGTAAAAGTTTTGACAAAACTACACTGACATGAAGGCAAATTTGCCTCATCCATGAATGTGATAGCTTTCAGAAGGAACACGATGATAAATTGGTCTGCTCCGGCACCAGCAGGGACACTACAAACTCTGGAAGCTGCCGAGCTCTCACTCTTCCTTCAAGGGAATCCTTTATTAGCCCCAAAGCTCCATCTCAATAGCAGAAGATTTAAGCCTATCCCTTTTTGGATTTCAAGCCCCACATCTCTGTATTATTTCTCTATCCCTGCTGGCCCTGATGAGAGCTGTCCACCCTCCCCAGGCGCCCGAAGCCCCATCTCACCACTGTATCACCTCCCACCCAGCCCCACTCTGCACAGTCCCTCCTCTGCTCTAATCTGTGATTCAAGCTCCACTGTGGGTTAATGCCATTGGACACACTCCCACCCGATTCCAAATCTCACCTCTGGAAACAGATGAAGAGCATGTAAGATGGGTGGGGTAATGTGCGCGAGAGAGAGGAAGAGTAGGGTGGATCTAGCTATATGCTACAACTCCACAGCCGATCGAAGCAGCAGTGTGCAGGCTCTACGGAGGAGTAAATCTGGATTACTCTGGGGAAAACACCCTCTCCCAGTGATATGGCAGTGTTTGGGATGAACACTCCCGCACGGCCCACGCAAGCTTTGTGTGAAACAGGTGACTGATCATAGCGGTGCTGCAGGACGGGGAAGGATCTAAAGGAGCCCTCCTGAGATTAACTGTTGCTGGCTAGACTGTGATAAAGGAAACGGTCACCTCATGTGAGCCAAATCAAAAACACCTCAGTAGCAAGAGCCTCTTCAAAAGTAGTCTGGTTGGGACCAAATTATATGATATATCTGAAAAACCCTAAAATGCAGCAGATTCAGGTGTACGCCAGATGCTCGTGGTATTGAGGCTTGAGTCTAACTCCCAGCGTGCGCTGCAAGAAGAGACTGTTAAAACTGAGATGCCCTGAGAATAAAGTTAAAATATGATAGCAAAAACCCAGCCTGATAAACACATAAATCACTGCAGGTGAGCAACAAGCAAAACACAACAAGGATGTAGCGGAAAGCTTGCGAGGCTTGAGGCAACTTGCAAAGGGACCTCACTTTTGGTTGTTGTTGTCGTTCGCTTTGGTGTGAGTGAGTGGGTGTTTTGCCCAGAGGGAATGCTTTCTACCTCAGTTGGGGACTGTAAATCTCACATAAATCTGCTTAAAACTGGGACACCTCTGTTTGGAATACAGGGATTATCAGCAACACATAAAGTATACTTAAGTACAACAAAAGTACAGCCCCGGTGATAGTCTATATACTTTCTATAGCCAACAAATCCTATGAAAGGAATAAAACTAACAATGAACAGATCCCACGAAACAAGTATCGCTTGTGCATGCAAAGTCTGATGAAGCTTTGCCATAGACCTCTATTTTTTACTATTAAAAACACATATGCACTGAGTGACATGTTCCTTTATCATAATAACTACGTGCACTGTAGTTTATTCTGAGTCTATCCCACATACACTTTCCTGCTGTCATAAATACTTGCTAATGCATCAAACCTGCAGGTAACACTTGTCCCCAACAACTTGCTATTTACTCCTGTTTGAGTAATGTTTGCCAAAAACTGCAGTGTCTGGCAGTTTCAGGATATTATTTAGCCCTTTTTTTATTATCTAGTCAGAGAGAGGCTGGGGAAGTCAGCAAGAACTGAGAAACGGAAACTCACTTTTTATGGGATTTGTTGAGAATAAGACAAATAAAGAACTTTGTCTGCCTTATCCTCTAAGGATAAAGGATGATTCAAACTCGACCTTGTGTCATGAGTTCTCATACAAGGTGAAAATACTAGATTTCTGTGGACTTGGCCACATGTATTGTATTGCTGGAAATGTTATGTGCTTTACATAATGTTTTAAATTCTCAAAGGGCATCTTGTTCCGATCAATAATCAGACAGGTTCTCAGGATCTCTGCTTTTATAAAGGCCAAGATATAAACCAAGATAGAAAAGGAGAGCTGGTAGGACGATGGAAAGATACAAATGCAAATGGGTTACGTGGTATAAGGATCAGTCACTCCTCTCATCGTAATTTCACGTGACATTTAATTGTGAGAGTGGCGTGTTGTTTAATCAGATGTATCCTCGAGCATCTAATTAGTCTTCGCCAAGAAAAGAAAGAAAATTCAAGAGCAAACAAGCCCTCATTTGTTTTGTGGTGTTTAAACACAGTTCATTGCCATGTATTCGATGTGGAGTAATCGTTTACAGGGCGGTCTACCCCACTTAATATGACAGAATTGAGGTCGCCTTGACTGCATTTCTATATGACACACAGGAGAGGGCTGTGTGTGTGTGTGTGTGTGTGTGTGTGTGTATGTGTGTGCGTGCGTGCATGTGTGCGAGTGTGTGCGTCTGTGTGTGTGTATCTGTGTGTGAGTGTGCGCCTGTAGTGGTAAATGCCATCACAAGGACTTTTTTTTTTTACACCTTGCAAATAGAAAACTTTTGGCTGACTCCTGTCCACATTCATTACCTACCCCCTCAAAATTTAACTCAGCCTCATAAAATGACACTCCTGAGGTTAAAAAAAAGATTTTCAGTGCTTGAGAAAGGCAATTAATGTCAAGAGTAAAATTTTCAACATCGTTGAAGCCTGGAAAGTATGGCTAATATCCCTCATTAGCATGATAAAGGTTTTCACTCTCCTTCAGTCTCCATCAGGGCTCACTTGCTCTTCAATGGTCATAATGTATATGATCCAAGACTTTCCTCTCATTATCTATACAAGTCAATCACGTGGTCTTTCCTGTAAATGTTCCCTGTAAATCTCAGATAAAAGCCTATTAAACTGTTCGTGTTATGTGAAGCTATTGTTGACTGTTTTACAACCATTGGCTGGTTAGATGGCTACGTGATGCTACATCCACCATCTGCTACAGAGAAAAGCAACAACATTTTTCAATTCTCTCACATTGTCATCATCTAGGACAGGAGTCCCAGTTCAGCCATGTTTTCCCTACATTAACATGCAGCTCAGTATAGAAAGTGCAGAGGCCCATACCTAATGAGTCATGTTCCCTGTCCTCCCTGTAGCAGGCTGATGTTCCCAATGAGCTGTGGCTTCCATTTTTATTCCTTTCTCCCACTCCCACTCTAAGGACCACAGCCCCTCTCCTCCACTGACAGCCTTCATCCCCGCAGCTCACCTGGAGCTGCTCACATCAGCACCACCATAATAGAGTGTGAAGTGTGAAAACATTTAACTGAGAGGCAGTTTCATTTGAGCAGCATCATTTCCAACCCGTCCAGACAGGAGACGTGTGGCTTTCATTACACTTAATGTCCAAACAGACATGGGCAGCATGCAGGTGCTGAGTGCCATTTGCAGTTTTCCATTTATGTTCTACCTTCAGATAAATAAGAGCCAGGGGGCTCGACGACTCCATGCATTGTGTACTCATTGCTTGGTTTGGTTTCATCAAATCATCTGTAGTGTGTTTTCATGCGTTCATTGTTTCTCCACCTTATCAACAATGACCTCTTGAACCTCAGGATGTTTATTCAACTACCATGCAGCTTCACTGCATGATGACTTGTGCTATTTCTTAATTCTTGTGGTGGTCTGTGATCAGAGCCTGATGCTGCAGTGTAGCATTTCAGCACTTGGCTGGTGATTGTTTACCTTCCCGTATCCTTATCCTCTGGGAAAACCTTTATTGTACATTGCTGACCAAAGGGACATTTTCACTGAGCGTAGCAACCTGGTGTCCTACTTGCTTTTTAACAAACAGCATTATCAGCGGTGCCATAAGGACTTCACAAGAGCCCTTTGATTATGGAATCCCCAAACTCTACGGTCAGCATCCTTTCCGTTTTCACCCCTTTTGATGATGTCACAAGGTGGGTTCCCCTTTTCTCCCCCCTCGTCTGTCATGGTGGCCAAGTTCCATCGCTGCACTCAAGAGAGCCCTTCTGTCTAATCACTGCTGCCCTGCAGAGTCTCTTCTCTGCCCCCAATCCCATCTGTATGTCCTGCTCCTAAATTACCCTGGCTAAGCACCCTCTCCCACTCCACTCAGGGCCATTACGTGGTCTGCCCCTCCCTCTTTGACTGCCAGAGTTTCAATACCGTGTATGCTATGAGGGTTGCCTGACAATGCAGGGGTCAGACGGCCAGCACCCCCTCTTCCTCAAATTACAGCTCCATGCCAACACAGGCCTCATCACAGGCCTGACATTGTAGCATCAGCAACAAACTGAGGCTGTTTGAAGGAGGCTCTCTTTCACTGGTCTCCAAATACCATAGGTTTTTATGTTCGTTAAGCCTCAGAAGATATGGGGAAACTAAGAAAATGTCAAAATGCGAATGTAGAAATAGAACACAAAGCTAAGAAAAAATCCTTGAAGCTTGGAAGAGAAGCCAAAATTTACAAAGAGATGGAAGCTAGACAAGTAGGACATGGAGGCTACTGCGCTTGTTTTCAATCAGGTACGCTGCCCTGTGATGTGTCTTTTATTGTCACCCTGCCCATGGCACCCTAAATCTAGTGGCCATTTCAAGTCAACCTGTCAGCCAGACCAGCGTGATAGTTTATAACTGCTTTAATATTTCAGTCCCTCATGGAGAGACACTGACCCTCCCTTCTGGCCTTCTAAGCAATGGGTGAGGGATTAGACTTGGTAGGATTCTGGGCCCTGAGCGAGCCTCTCTTCTATGCCTGCCTTCCTGCAAGCTGTTCCTGGACTTTTGCAAAGCCCACTGTTTTTCCTCTTGCTGTGCTAATTTATCTAAAAACATAGCACCCTGACAGCCAGAACCCCAAGCTGCCTTTATGGGTTAGGAGGGTGATTCTTATCCAAAGCCACTTGGCGCATCCATCTGTTTGGCCCTGGAACCCAGGCATCTGCTCACTGCTATTGTTAGGCTTCGTCAGATGACAGGCCAAGACCCTCATGGGGAACCTTGGTCAACTCTCATACACAGTTATGTGTGTATGCACACGTACACGGATGCACATGTTTGTGATTGCCTTCAAGGGCCAGAGAGAAAGGCCAAGTGCTGGCTCAGGCCACTGTCTTTGTTATGGTGGCCTGCAGTGGAAGCAGCAGTGGCCAGAAAACATGCTGCGAGCCCTTGTGTCATCCCAACAGACCTGCCTGGGTGACCTCCAGCCACAGTAACAACTCTTTCCAAGGGTCGTGGTTTACAGAGTCACTGTCAGACTACAGAAGATTTCAGAGGTGCGGGTTAATGTTTTGTTCAACTTTTACCCTCAAATGGACCTTCAGAATACATAAACTTGAAAGCCATTTTCATGCACAACACAGGCGAATGGGAATGCATTCACTCTATACATAAATCCACAAAGAGCATATGCAGCATTAACATGACCTTGTAACATAAAAGCGTTCGCCTTTGTTGAAATATGGATAGAATAAAATGTGGCCTTCCATCTTTTGCAACCCTTTACAATTGTTTAATGAATTCATTTTCATTTTCACCTAATGTTGGATAAACGATTTAATGCCAAAAAACACAGAAGAAATCAAAACTCTCTGTAAAGTTTTCAATATTTGATACTGGAGAAACTGAGCAAATTTAATCAGAAAAGCAACACTTCTATCTATCATATTATACACTGTATACACTTACTCTAACTTGAGTTTTACTTTGATCCCACACGATTGCAAAATTCGACCTTCTGTCTGTCCCCACTGGTCTAAGTTCCCAGCAGGACTGCTGTTCCAGGTCAAAGATCTCTTCTGCACCACTTAGTCAATTCTGTTTCTCTGCCCTGCATTAACGTTTTATCAGGTAATTAAACCTAGTTTTCTTCTCTGTTGCACATTTTTGACTGAATGATGAGAGGAGATGAGAGAGAGAAACCTTGCTGCACACCATGTGGTAGACCTTCCCTTCACCACCTCAATGTGCATTTTGTTTTTCTTATTCTTGTGTTCATCTGTTCTGCCTTTTCTTCATTTAACTTTTAATACATTTTGCAGTTTTGAATAATTAAGAATGTTGATTCCCAAATCATGAAAGATTAATGTGTGAAGGATGCATAATTAAGCACTTTAATTCAAGCTTTCTGACGCATTCCTCGTTTAATTATCATTTTGGGGGAAGGGTTGAATATAATGGGAGGAGACAGACACATTTCATCTGTGCAATGTGATGATCCAAAAAAAATCAGTACTCAGGAGAAGAAAATGAGGATTATCTCATGAGTAATGTGTGTGGGGTCTGGCAAATATCTCCCATTCAAAAGTGCACAATATGTCATTGTATGAAGATATCTTATAGTTAAAGTGCAAATGGAGTCTCTAAAAAAGACTACATTACATAATTAAACTTTGTCGTTTTCTTACAGAAATGAACTGACAAAGACTTTAAATTTTTTGTAGCAAAGCCTTGGAGCCAAACACCAGGTTCCAGCAGCTAATATACTTCATGTTCTCAATGATGAATGGAAGCCATTACACAATGAATAATAGGAGTCAAGAGGATTTATTACATACAGCACGGTAAAACTTCAATAATGCATCCAGCAGTTTCTATACACAAACATTAGCAAACAACTTACTTTATAAGTGGCTGCATACTTTATGTTCTATCCTTATTGAAGCTGTCAAGATCTAAACAAATTATTTGTAATGAAGAGTGATTTAATGTTATGTATGTCTGCTACCCATAATAGATAGCCCTGTGACCTCAAACACTTTTAGACGCGTAAACTATACATACACACATTAGGACATGTAAGGTTTGCTTAAAAAGATGGTTAAATCAACTACATCAGGCACAAATGAAATACTATCAGTTACAGAAATCAGGGTCATTATGTTTGTATTATGTAAAGCCTCCATGTGAAGTGAGTCTGACACGTGTTTACTTTATAATCAGGGTTGTTTCCTGAGGTCACAGTAAAGGTCAGTCAATAAATCAAGTACTGGTATACGCAGAGTCTGAAAAGGCTTTTAATTAGGAACATATTAATTCTGTCCATCATTGTTATGTGTTTTATTAATCAGTCGGATTGTGTGGTCTCACCTTCTTAGTTCAAGTAACTATTTTCATAATATGGTTATTTAAATGTGGACAAATACTGCCAGAAGAGACGATCCGTATACAAAGACTTCTTACAGTCTTTAAGTCCAATAAAATATATTTCTGTCAAATGTCTGCTTTATTTCAGGTATTAAAGAAACTAACACCGATGTGTTGTAGCAAATTCAACCTTATGCTGAACAAGCTGAGGCACACTTCTGAGACATAGTCACGACTCAGCACTAGCAACTAGGTTAGCAAATGTGAGCAAGTGCTCCAGCCTACATCTTGACTCAAGCCACTGCCCTCTCAAAGCAAACTCATTTTCCAACAATAGCAGCAGTTGGAGCATTTGCACACCATGAGAATATTCTCAGGTACTGTGTGCATGTTAGTACAAAAACTGCCAAATATGAAATATGCTGTATTTAACTTGTGATTCTATGTGTATCTTTTCTGCCAGAATAAGAACTGATTTACACCAGAGTTAGCATCTGAAAACTAAAATATAAAGTTTGTCAGAAAGAGATTCCCTTATGAAGGTACATAGTTTAGCTCATCATTTTGCAACTTTTAATTTAGAATGGCATATAAGATATTTGTGTCAGTGTGTGTGAGTGGGAATTAAATGAGATCAAAAATAAAGTGAGTCAGAAAGACAGTTGACACAGTAAGTACAAGATGTGGGTCTGTGTTCAGGTGGTTTCAAGAGAAGCAGCTTCTGTCCTGGGAGGAGCCATTGATACACAGGGATGCTGCTATAATGTGGCTGCTGGTTAACTTCTCAGCCTCCTCCACACATTAATTAGCACCCAGAGGAAAAAAGGAGGAGGAAGTGGGACAGAGGAATGGTGAGAGGGATGATTGGGGGGTTACAACAGGGATACCCTAATGACAGGTACAGCATAGTGCATACTCTGGAGGACACGCCACTGAAAGATAGAGGAAGTTCTTGCTCTAAAATATTATGTTGTTGTTACTGTTACTGCTCTGAGACTTTCGGGGAGGTGTCTTTTGATATTCACAACATTTCTGATATTGTTTTCTCACAGCCCTACAGTAAACAAATTATAGATAATAATACCATTAATAATAATGATAATAATAACAGGTCTCCTAAAAATAAATATTTCTGCGCTTTAACTGCATGGCACTATACATTTATTTGCTACAGTGGAGCTGCTCAGTGCATGGTCATATGAGACTGAGGCTGTACCAGGCAGCCCCAGATGTAAATGTGTGTGTAGGTGTGACGATCTGACTGTGAGACAGGGCAGTTTCGTTTATGCTCACTCCACCCATGAATAACCCAAAGGTTATTCATAATCATAAACACACTGACTGAATTAAAATAAAATAAACGAGAGCCTGACAACTCTTCTCAGTTGCTCTGTAACTGTAAAGCATTAGCTTCTTTAAACAATTAATTTGGTACTTCAGCACTCTGTCAGTGTGTTTTACATTTACAATAACAAAGACCTGAATGTCAATGTCCAAACATTTTGTTTTTTTTGACATATAAATCAAAATACCAATAAGCATAACTACACAAAACAGTCTTTATTACTATATTATTTACAATGAATTGTAAAACAGAAAATTAAGAGCAGCTGCTTCAAACTTTAACGGTTTTCATTGCGAAACATTTTTTTTTTTGCTCTGTTGCAAACATAAAATGAGGTTCAGAAAATTACTGCTTAAATATTGGTAAAATTTCTTATGCAATCAGTGATATGTCACATAAAGTGTATTCTATGCAATATAGCTTTTTGAAAGTGGCCAAATAAAGTGCTTCTAATTACAAAGGCTTATTGCCAGCCATAGCCAGTTTATGTATGTATTCATCAAATGCTTCACAACAGCTTTGATCATGAATCAAACAGAGATGATGCTCAAAACAATCTCCATTTTGGTGCCAGTCTTGGAGACCTCGGATGGGTATAATCCAAACACCACCATAATCTGAGGTACATTGTTGTATGGAAAGCATGAAAAACCCTTCTCTCTTCACATGCCAAAGCAGTAGATCAGTGTTTTTCCGCTCCTAATTGTGGAGATTTCAAAACAGAGATAGCATACAGTATGTGTTTGTGTTTTCTGTGTGGGGGGTTACAAAATGACTTAATACAGTTAATAAACTGTCACACTTGCGTCAAAATGAAGATTGCTTGTGTTAAAGTGATAATCAGAGAACATCGTGACATAGATAAATCTCAATGGATCAATGTTGTTTAATATTAGAAAGCTTACGAATGCTGAATTGCAGCCATTCAAGACTATAGGAATCTAGATAAGGCTTAGATTAAAATGCTGGAGTTAAGATCATCAGTCGCCAGCGGCAACATTTCTTTTTCAAGGAATAATTAAGCCTTGCATTATTGGGACCAAGGGTGTATCCCCACTAATTATCACCCCTCAGTACTACACTCAGCAAGACTGCATGAAAACATCTTGCCTAATGCGGTCCTGTTTTAATATTCCGCTGCTTTTTAAAAGACACCCAAATGGCGAGATCAACCTAATCCTGTCATGCAAAATTGACACCCTCGTATGCCATCTGTTTGAATACAGTAAATCTGGTTTAACATAGCCGGCTCATAATGAAAAGATAGTAATCCTGTAAATTGGGGCAATGAGAGAGACCAATATCTTTAAATGAAAACTCCAGCTCAGCTTCAGTGCTCCACATTTCCATCTTGGCAGATAGAGTGTCAGTGTAGCCTAATGATGCTTAGGATAATTTTCCATTTGTTTGATGTGTTTCATGGATTCAGGTACAGTTTCCATTAAAGTGGGTCACTCAACATGTAACTGAGTACTGGATATGCTTACAGTCAGGCGAATAAAAGCGGTGCAATGAAGCGGATTATTAGCTACCTGCTGCCAATGAGTAACCATAAGCACTAGCGATGGAGGTGAAGGGAGAGGATGGGGGTGTTGGGGGATTTTTGCAATTTATTATCCTCTGGCAATTAGCCAGGAAATGCTACAGGCTCTTTGATTGTGGGATGTTTAAAAATGGAAGAGATAAGAGAGAGCCACAAATGTAGCAGCCCTTCCTCATGGTAGACACTGGCTGCAGGCGCAAGAGATAGCAGAAGCTCTGATAGTCTCCTAGTCAGACGGAAAGGCCCAGATAGGCAGAGCTGAACTGATCCACTGGTGATAACTCCTGTCAATCAGGCCTTGGGCTTGATTAATACATGCAGCTCATGGGAAAATTAGGCCAAATGGGAGGTTTGATGTGAAGGGTTACAGACAATTGAGTTATGGAGGATAAGTAGCGGAGATGCAGTGAGGCTGTGGCTCTGCTAATGATAAAGAGTGAAAGAAGAACATGCCAGTTAGGTCATCTCTTCCAGGGAGCGGACAGCTCGTCATGGGTGAGGCATTTTGACTGGCTCACACTGGTCATGTCAGCTCGGGTCAAGGTCGCAGTGAATCTGTCACTGTCTTATGGTTTCAATCAAAATTTTGATGAGGGACTTGGTACTGTCCATAACCCCTGCCCTTCACTGTCATGTTTGAAGTCCATCTTTTTGGATGCTGGCCACAGGGACATCTACTGCACTGACTTTCTCATCACATTTAGATTGTGAGCGACAGTTGGACTGAAACCAGGACAATCCATTATTTGAAAACTGATAAGACCGAGAAACAAAGAGAGTATAATAAAAAAATAGGTGGATTTTTAATGTACTATTAAGGCCCCAAACCAAGAAAGATTTATAAAAAAGAGACACATGATTTGGGTCTCCGAATATGTTTTTAAATGACTGACTGGAAAACATGTGCATTGAACACAGACCCCATTTTAACCTGGCATTAAAATGCGTTCTGTGTCAGGGTTCTTTATCTCTATAATGACATTGGATCGTGGGTCTTTACATGGGTCTTAGCATTAATAAGCGTCCCCGTTATCACAATTCTGCCTGCATTATGATGGGATCTCAATATGCACATTAGGTCAACGGAGCCAATGGATTTGGTGGGCAAGGGCAATGAACCTATCTTCTGCTTAAGCAACACATTTCCCTGTTGCTCCTTAGATGGCCTCCATTCAGTTAAACAACTTAACTATAATTCAAATAAGATACACTATATTGTCGGAAGTATTCGCTCACCCATCCAAATACTTGAAATAAGGTGTTCCAATCACTTCCATGGCCACAGGCATATCAAAGCAAGCACCTAGGCGTGCAGACTGTTTCTACAAACATTTATGAAAGAATGGGTCGCTCTCAGGATCTCAGTGCATTCCAGCGTGGCACTGTGATAGGATGCCACCTCTGCAACAAGTCCAGTTATGAAATTTCCTTGCTCCCAAATATTCCACAGTCAACTGTCAGTGGTATTATAACAAAGTGGAAGCGATTGGGAACAACAGCAACTCAGTCACGAAGTGGTAGGCCACGTAAAACGACGGAGCGGGGTAAGTGGATGCTGAGGAGCATAGAGTGCAGAGGTTGCCAGGAGAATGGTAATTGTCTGACTGCATTTTGCCAAGTGTAAAGTATGGTGGAGGGGGATTATGGTGTGGGGTTGTTTTTCAGGAGCTGGGCTTGGCCCCTTAGTTCCAGTGAAAGGAACTCTGAATGCTTCAGCATACCAAGAGATGTTGGATAATTCCATGCTCCCAACTTTGTGGGGACAGTTTGGGGATGGCCCCTTCCTGTTCCAACGTGACTGTGCACCAGTGCTCAAAGCGAGAGTCCTGACCTAAACCCAATGGAACACCTTTGGGATGAATTAGAGCGGAGACCGAGAGCCAGGCCTTCCCATCCAACATCAGTGTGTGACCTCACAAATGCGCTTCTGGAAGAATGGTCAAAAATTCCCATAAACACACTCCTAAACCTTGTGGAAAGCCATCCCAGAAGAGTTGAAGCTGGTATAGCTGCAAAGAGTGGACCGACGTCATATTCAACCCTATGGATCAAGAATGGGATGTCGCTTTAGTTCATATGCGAGCCAAGGCAGGTGAGCGAATACTTTGGGCAAAATAGTGTGTCTTGAAAACACTGTCAAACTGTACAGATTGCATTTATATCTGGCTCAAATCATACCCAAACCTGTGTAATGTGTAAAAAAACAAACAAAAAAAAACAAATGCATTTGATGCTCGGTAAAAGAGATATGTACCCCATTAGTTCTATCACAGCTGATTACATTCCCACTCTCTGTTTCCCCAACAAGCCTTCTTAACTTGGCCCAAGCACTTCTATTTACTGCAACAGTTTTGCTGTTGTTTACAGTGGATTGGGAGTGTCTTATAAACTACATAAGTTAGATGACAAGAAAATAAAAAGAATATTTCTGAGTTCTGCACAAGAATGAGTGTCAAAGGATGTTGACACATCTAGGAACAGAGTCATGTCCACCCACACAATCTGCAGAATATGAGTAAAGCAACTTATCCAAGTTATGAAATAAACATTTAATAATAACAAAACAAAGTGATTATACAGAAGTATCCCTCTGTAGCCCCTTGACATCAGAATCAAAACAGAAATTGCTGTTAACAATCATATTGATTCTTTTCATGCTTATCCCACCATGTTTTACCAGGTGTATTCAATTCACAGCTGTCCTTGAAGCCTTGTACTTCAAGTCAGAACACAGAGACAAATCTCCCCTACATCCCATCTCTTCTTTACAGTGTTAACCCTAATGACCCTAGTCAGAGAGGAGCGAGAAAAAACTAATTCAGTGTAACTTTTTAATGTCTGCGGCTGATTAAGATAAAGCCAGCCTGTCTCATCTCCTCGTGATTCTCTTTCTCACTCCCCTCTGGAGCCAATTTTGTTTGGTTAGGAAGAGTGGTAGATAAAGCTGAGAGCTGGCGAGTTCTCTAATCTGAGAAGCAGTTGGGGTGACATGGGGGAGCAGTGTGCTCTCAGAGCATGGACAGATAAAAAAAAGGCTATGATTGTGATCAGGAGTTTGATGTTGGGTATAAGATAACAAAGAAGCCTCGTCATCCCAATGGGACGTGGTTTAGGATAAAACCGCCCCCTCTGCCTCTTGTCTGGTTTAACTGAGTTGGGGGCTTAAGCCAACACAAGTAGTTGTGAGGGGAAATGTGAATTTGCAACAAAAAAGGTGATCTTTATTCCTTCTCCAAATTGTTAGTGATTCAGATTCAGATTGTTTGCCATTTCCCGACCCTCCCAACTCCCACTCTGCCAGTACACTTGGAAGTGTAACTCTGTTTGTAGTAACACTCACAGCTGAATGATACGCCATTCATTAAGGTGTCGTTCTGAAGCTTGCAGTGTAGTTCTCACTCTCAGGAAACAGAAACTGTCAAGTTTCATACCAGCATCTTGAAGTGTTTGAAAGCACTTCAAGATGTGTTTTGTGCTACTTGAGGACTTTTATGTGAAGATGTGTATGCAATGATAAAGGTGTATGCCACAAAAACCTGAAACTAGGTGCAACTGCAACCTCAGAATTGTAAAGAAATAATGTGTGGTCAACTATTCTTTATGATTTTGGTGAAGCAGAATTTTTAGATGCAACCAGTGCTAATATTTCTGCTCCACCCACCCCTGCACAAGCAGAATCCTTTGGCTCCATGAAACCACCAAACAAGTACGAATGCAAACAGCATTTGCCCAACATGTTCAACAGCAAACAAATGGAATTATGCCAAACATAAATGTCTTTTTCTGCTAGTATGTAACTGTTAATCCATTTTAAAGGGGTTTCAAATCTATTAAAGATGCATTTAAAAACAGGCCTTCTCAGACTCCTGACAAAAAAAGGACTGCAAATACAAAACAATAGGGGGTGGGAAAAATTTCCGATTCTTCGATGCATCACGATTCTCTCTAGAATAATTATGTCTCGATGCAAATAAGTTAATAATCGGAATTTTTAAAACTGAAATTAGTTCGCCCACTGCAACATTCAGTTCACCTGCTGCAGAGTGCTACAGAAAGCGCCTGCTGACTTTCTGCTGTACAAGCGTGTGCACCAAACACACGTGTGCGAGTTGTTTATGTTTGAGTGGCGACAAAATGGTTGCAATGGCTAGCACCAAGCCTATAAGACCAGCACCGACTTCTTTGAAAGCTACTGTATAGCAGCATTTTGAGTTCCATGAAGTCAACGGGAGAATTGACAAGACCTACACAGTTTGTAAGGTGTGTGGAACTCAACTTAAATACTTTGGCAACACAACTCATTTGAGAAACCACCTTGCGCTATACTACCCAGAGTTGGGAGAGAAGCAGTGACCTGTTGCAGATAACCAGCCAGAGAACAATTGAGCAGGCAGTGGCACAGCTTCAACTGAACTCTGTGAGAGCAAGGCAAATTACCAAATCCATTGCAAGTTTTATTGCATTGGACTTAAGAGCGTATTCATTTGTGGAGAACGTGGGTTTTGGGACGATAGTGTTCAATCTAAAGCCAAGATACAAAATACCATCTCAAAGTTGCAGTTTTTTTTACTGATCATCACAAAAGTAGGAAGTGACTAGCAAACTGATTAGCAAACTCAGATTTAATTATTAATTTCATTATTTTAAATCATGCATGGAAATGTACACAAAAAATTGTTGCATCTTGATGCATCTATAATCGGTTTAGAATCTAATCGTTGACCTCAGAATTGGAATCGAATCGTGAGGTGCCAAGAGATTCCCACCCCTACAAAACATTAGGAGAAAGTAAAATTAATGTACTAATGGAAGAAACATTCTGTAAGTAGCCATTATCCACAGTTATATAATCATGGGGTTGAGGTAATAATTATTTTAATTATTCATAGTAACAGGATTACTGACAAGGGGTAAACCTGAACAGAAGATATGAGGAAGTCCAGTTATAAAAAAAAAAAAAGCTCTTCCCTTGAGGCGCACTGAAGTAACCCATTACAGCACATACAATAAAATATTCATATGTGATCATGATGGCCTATTTACAGGAGCACCACACCTTCATTCGAGCCACTGTACACTACAGCTAAGTGGATAGAGAACATTTGGGCCTCATCTACCACAATAAGCCACTCTGTTGCCATCTGTTTGAAAATCTGTAGTTCATTTAAGCCACAGTAGATGCACTGTTTCAGTACTAATATGATGAATATGTATCATGCTCCTGCATCTACTGCACTGCCTTTGCAGGGCATAAAACCTAAAGTGAGAGGCTAGGCTCTTTAGTAATGAGTCTTTTAAGTAATATTTACAGGTGTATCTTGATAAAAATGGTCAATATTAAGATTAACTTTAATCTTTTTCTGTACAATGCTGCCAAAATAAATAGAGAGAAAACATAAAATACAACATAATATATATTTCCTGATAAACATATGAGAATAGTGCATTCAATTGTTGAAAATGAAGCCTTTGTGATTCTAGGGTGTACGTAGGTTGTTTTTCATAATATCCCATCATTAGATTCACCTGTGGTGGCAAACTGTCAACTTGCATCTGCTCATTCATCTGTTAGAGTCAAAGTCTATCCTCTCAGCTGGTACTGTAGGCTGCCACCAAGCACAGATTTGGGGCATGTGTGGGCATGGATGAAATTATCTTCATTAATTGGAACAGTGCTCCAATATGCTAATGCCGTCTTCTTAATCACAAACGCATGTCGACTGCAAAAAGATTTTGTCGCCGTCGACAAACTCAATAACTGCAGCTCGGAAGCTGTCCAACTAAGTGCTGGAAACATTTCAAGCATTATTAGCAACAAAAGTGAGGCCATTTGAGATTTTTGTGGTGAACGATCACAGTCAGCAGCTACTTGAGTTACACAGAGATTGAACCTGCTTGTCAAAATGCAGCTCTGCAGTTTTACTTCGCAGCTCTTTGCAGAGTTACACCTCTCCTGAGCTCTCGTTTATAAGCAGTGACACTTTCCACCAGCTTTTCAAGGCTCCTTGGAGACCCTTATTTGCTATGCAAGTGTAGCAGAGCAGCAAGTTCAGCCTCCAATGATTCTGCATGATATGAAGTGAGGTGCCCTCCTTTCTTGTACAAGCAGGTGTTATTCAAACTAAGACTAGCTTGTCAGGATTTAAAATAAGATAACAGGAGTGTTGACAGAGTACAGGATAACAAATGGCTATTTATAGACAAGACAAAGTTATTCAGACCATCAACAACAGAACAGAGAAACACAAATACTTTAATCTCTACCAAAGGGTCCAGTAATGTTCCTCAGACAGCAAACAAACATTTATTCCATCGCACAAATGTAAGTTTGTCCAAACATCACCTTATAGCACATTAAAATGTTCAAGCTCTATTCAGCACTGAAGCTACAGTTAAGGATAAGAGCTTCTCAGGGAGCCAGACAGCCATTCTTCTTCAACATTTGCATACACATTCTACTGAGACAAGCTTGGCTTCAAATTCAAAAGGACTGAAAAATAAATACATACAAAAGCAAGCGCATTGACCAAGTCTTTGTATTTGAATAATCCAAGGCTCTCCATCTTAAATATTTTTGGCATGGGAATCCAAGTAGGCGTTTAATGTATAGAGATATTTAATGGCTGGTGTGGTTGATATTGTGAATGAATGAGATTAAGACATGCCTATTGTAGTAACATACATATTGTAGTCCTACAGACTGCAGAATATTGGCTGTTTCTAATTGAAAAAAAGAATTGAGCCAAGAGGTATTTCTGCTGACTTACTCATTCCTAGGCTCTAATGCTCTTAAAAAGAGCTTGCAGAGTTGCATGCCGTTGCTATCATGGCAGTGATGCACCGGTGCTGATCCCTAAATAAGATTTCATCCCCTGCTCCATGGATTAGAGTAGTGAAAAGATTCAACTGTAACATATTATCTTCTCCACATGTGAAAAAAATGGTGGGGAATCCATGGCTTTAAGACTGTGATATGTCTGTTACAGTCTTACACTGCTACTCTTACACAGTCTCTCAAATTTCAAGGTCTGCTGTAACAATTGAAACCACTGGGGGGAAAGAGTCAAGAGCAATGACATACAGGACTTACTTACTTCAGTCAAGTTTAAAAACTGAGTAGGCTTGCTTCTGTGCTCCCTGCTTTCTCACACTGTCAACTGCAGCTGACAGAACAAAACAGTATAGTGCCACCTGATATCCCACCACTCACTGTTCCCCAGCCCCTTCTAATAATAGTCTGGATTGAAGATGGCCACCCAAGTGTATTCTGCATCTGCATTTTCTGCAATTTGGAGCAGAAAGGGCTTAAATCCATCATCTTTTTATAGTATGCTTATTTCTTTGTATTCACCACGCTTGCTTGCACCATTGTAGACATGCCAACACTGACGTGCCTTCTAGACATGCACATCCTTATGTCTCATGTCTGAGAGAGAGAGCTCAAATTACTGAGTAAAAGTAACAGCGCTTGTGAGACAAGGAAATGGAGAATAAAAGATGTGCTGATCACACTAAAAACACTCAAGATAAATTGATCATGGTGAATTTCCATTTTCAGGATAATCATGAATATGACTTGAATGCAGGCAGATAAATATAAGTATAAAGAAGAAACATGCATAGAGAAAAAATAAATGCACGTTGTGTTCTGCCTCATTTAGAGTATTGTCATCCATTTTATATCAATGTGTTTGTTGTATGTTAAGGTTAAGCAACAAAACAAAACCCTTGTATGAGAACAATTCCGATCAGACCAGGATGTCCTTACAACTGATTATTACAACTATAATGAATACCAACCAGAAGTTTACATTAGGCCATATAGTATTTCAATGTGGACTGATGAACAGGAAAAAAAAAGGAGCAGAATTCACTACCTAATAAATGATGGAACTTATTAAGGGATTCACTGACAGAAATCCAATACTCCATGAAAAAATAAGTTTTAAAATCCATCACTGATGCAGCCTTTGAAAGAAGTGACAACACTCCTCCTTCTTGATATCATTACTTTTGAACCACGGCTGTTAGAAGCTGCTAGAAGCAGCTCACTCTTGCACTCCAAATGGCAAACATCACTCTCCTGTCATGCCTGAATAAAGCTGTAAGAAACATTTACATAAAAGTCACCTAATGACCAAAGGCTTGTTTTCTAATGATATGCAGGATAGGATTAAACAAAAACAAAATCACGTTACAGTTATTTCAGTTTCCATTTTTTTAAATCATGAATTTGTTGGGTCTATAGCAAACAAACATGTCTTCTTACATCTAGAGAACAAGATTTGTAGGCCCGGACGTATCTGCAGCACTACAATATTTCATCATAACACTGTTTTGTCACACATTTTACCTTTGTCAAAAATCTAATAATATTTCTGATTATTTGTGCAGCCCTAGCATAAAGCCAGCAACGTTACTTATTCCATGTCTAAAAAGGGCTAAAGCTTTAGCAGCAAGTAAGATGTAGGAATGTGCCATTCACTCTAACACCTTTCAGGGCATTACATGTAGGTAATGGTGAGGTGGTTCATTAAGCTGAGCCGGCAGTGTAGCTGTAACATTTCCTCAGCTGAGTGGTCCGGGTGGCGAGCTCTGATGGCTTCCCACACTGCACAGCTGGAGGCAAGTGGCTCTCGGCTGCCTGACTTGTCATCTGAGCAGAAACAGGTGAGGCCATTCTTTGTTGCACCTCTACACCAACTCAAGTGTGCTAAACTGCAGTTATGTGGATATTGCGGTGCAGCTCAGTCACAGAGGTGAGGTGAATAGTGCGAACAAAGAATTTGCAATGGAATTAGTGGTGGCTATTATGAGGAAAAATTAATGTGCTGGGGTACAAGCATTAATTTACAGGAAAAAAGAGCTGCGGAAATTCACATTGTGGTGGTTTTACACTCTACACTTCACAGCAAACTGTTTTACTACACAGAAAAAGGGGCATGCACTAACTAGGTACAAGGTTAAGATTTCCACTATGATATAAGACAAGAAATGTACTCTACTAAGAATGTCTCTGACATCTATATTTCTAGCTCACTCAAGCCACTGGATCTGGCCCGCCTTTCTCCTCAAATTAGCTTTTCACCTTTAATTATCCTGTGTCTGGCGTGGCGCACAGTCGAGACAATGTTGCACACACCCATTAACACAAAAAACCTGTTTGGAGAAAACAAATGCCTTCTGCTTCCCTTTTTGAAGTTCGTTTAACAATGTCCTCGAGCCACCATTTTCCAATGTGTGAGGAAGTGCCGGCAAACAAGACATCCATCAAATTGACAGACAAAACAAATTACAAGGCAAACAGAACCTTAATGTGTCACCAGAGCTAATGGTGTCAAGGCTGGTTGGCAGTAGACCCAGACACTCGCATGCTGCTGCTGTCACACTCATATGGCCTTGCTCTTCAACTCGCAAAAACGCACAACTGAAGAGGAGAGAGGAATGGCTTCTGGATAACACTCAGATATTAAGACCCTACACACTATTAACAATGCATCAAACTTAGATTCATAAAAGTCCATTAAACTGCAGCGAGTCAGAACAAGAGGCTTTCATGCAGGTATGATCTATGTGTACTGTGGCCTCTGCTCACAAGTGAGATTATTCTTTAAATGAATGATGCAGTCTCCCTAAAGCCAATAAAAGTGTAATTACATGCCTTGGGCCTTGGTGACAAAGCCTGTGCTGGTGCCAGCTATCTAGAAATGAGGAAGAAAGGATTACCTTCACTTTTCATCTAGCTTTGGCATGATCATCTCTCCACAGGGGTCACCTTGGACGAAATGCCACAATTTTACCAGTCATTAAACTCTTAATCCAGCCTCAGTGTGCAGACTTCCATCTCATCTTTCAAAGCATCCTGTGCCTTATATCACTTCATGCTGCCATTGCATCATAGCCACCCATTACGAACGAAAGCAAAGGTGAGAAACCTCTGCTGGAACAGCTACGACACAGAAGAAGCCAGAGATTGAAGTTCACAGTGATTCAACATTTTCTCATTTCATACATTTTATAGGCTTAAGCAAAAAATGATCCTTGGCAGGCAAAGCAATGTCCTGAGAATTACTTTGTTTTAGACTCATCGCCTTCAGGTTAATATTCTACACGTTATTTTGGTCTCTGCATGAAATCGTGGTCTTGAACCATCGCGGGGCATCAGCTGGAAGATTGCAGAGATCGCTTGTTAATATTCCTCCTGCTGTATTTGCAAAGTGAAGCCATTATATATTCAGAGATGGGGAGATATTTTTCATGGCAGGCAAACTGAACATGATAAATTGGACAATAAACACTAATCCAGCAACGCAAACGTGCACAGAGGCATAATGCTGCACTAAATACAACTTCACAATGACAACCTCTAAAGCAACACTGCCAGGCACAGGAGCACAATGCTCACTGAGAATATCACCGTCACACTCACATGCAGATGTATTTTATACAATCACTTCTTTTGATAATTTAAATCTATACTGCGTAGCAGCTCATAGTCCATACAGAACTGGGTTTCTTACTGTGATGAACATAATGAAGGTCTTTGTCTCACCCAACCTGCTTTTAACCATTATGTCCTTTTTAATTTATTCTAAAAATTAATGACACAATATTTGAAATTATACTCTGCTGGATGCCTTGAAGGGTTTTTTCATGTTGTTTTTTTGAAAATGCTAGAAAACACTGTATTAAATACTGGTTCTCCATAATTGTGGGCCTGATTCCGATGATTGCAAGTTTGTAGTGTCAGTGGAGCGACAATTTTAAGGCAGGAAACTCAAAACAAATAAGAATATATTATTTTTGTATTATGTGTTTTTTTCTTGCTGATCTATGTATGTTTCTTCTTTATTAACAGAATGTTCCTCTTTGCTAATGCAGAAACTAGCATGTACAGTATGGTGGAAGCAATTTTTAGTTCATTTAGTATTTAATTCTTTAATACATACAGTACCGAATTTGTCAGTGTAAATGCAAGCACAACAATGCGATTTTTAATGATACTCAACCCCACAACATGGTAAGATCTATTATATTCTCAAATTATATTCTCAATAAACTGTATTAAAACACTTATTTCAGTTATTCGACAACCTGCATCCTACACGACAAAAAAATAAGTGCATGAAATATATTAACAAAGATGGAACAACAAGATAAGTCTAACTTTAAACAACAACTCCTATGCATAGTTTCAAAAACGCTTCATGTATCTGCTCTTCCAGCATGAGGATTACTTCAGAAAACTAAATACTGTGCTGCTGGAGTTCACCGCCGGTGGTAACTCAATAATGGCAAGTCACTGATAATATGGTCATATTTAAACATGACCGATAACAGCTGTGATTTAATCAATCAATCTTGGTAATGAGAACAGGAAGTTAATCCATTGTTATGCATTATTCGTCAGTAAATTAAGGTCTTCGGGGTTAATTAACTAGTGGGCTAAGGACAATGTTAATAATGCAGCACTAATATAGGGCAGGTAATAACACACTTGAGAATGTCCTTCTCAACTCCAGCTTTCACTTCTTCTCCAAGTAGAATTTAGTAGATATATCCAGACAGTTCTGCTGTGCTAAGATGTCCTCTTCACAGTAGCAGATGTTAATAATGCTTTAGGTTACAGTGTGGACATTGATGTGATGGCACTCTATAACAGAAAATATCATTGACCCTGTTACAACAAAAAATACCTCCATCCAAAAATAACCAAATAGCTGTGTACAATTTCTTGAAAAGTAATGAATGGCAGTGACTGATTGTCAGATTTGAGCTTAATCACCCAAAACACATTTCCCTACACCGCTGAATGATTAATTTTTTCATCATTGTCTGGGTGGGAAATATTATTTTTACTTTGAAATGAGAAGACAAGATAATTAGTCATCAGTACAATTACTTCACTGATGACTGCTTCAAAAGAAAAATGGCAAAGCAATTAAGTTACTCAAAATGTTTGGATTCCTACTGTGAAGTTCAGCTGCCACGAAAAACATTGAATTTCAGAATGTGGGTGAGCAGTCTATGTTTTTGTGCCCCTGCTGAACTGTGCCGTGTACATGTCTAGTTTGGCAGGCGAACTGGTGGGTTTCACCCAAAACAAACCTTGAAACAAGTTGCTGAAGACGCTAATGAACAATGAATGATCTTTACATCTTACTTTACTTTTACAACTGCAGCCTGATTGAACTTGACAACAGAAGTCTTCATGAATGTAGCATTTTGGCAGCACCTTTATCACTTGCCATCCAAATTATTGCAACCATTAATGATTACAATTTTATCATGTGATGATGATTTATTTGTGAAATATTTAAACAAAAACACATTTTTTTCTCTACCTTCTGCAAATATTTTTGTCGCCTAAATCTAACAACAAGTGGGACAAAGCACCGGAACTCCTGTCTCCAGTGTCAAAGTCATGTACAGTGTATGCCTGATCATCAACCCAAACCTCCTTCCAGTGACGTTGCTAACAAATAAGGACCATGCACGATTACATTATATCAAGGAATTGCACTGCAATTTCATAAATGCCATTAGAACACACCCAAAAGGCACATTTAAAAAAAATTTACTCTGAACAGCATGTGCCATTTTGATGACATCTTTGTGAGGGCAAAAGAAGGGATCTGGATAAGACGCAAGCTTCTGCAAAATGTAAAGTGGGCCTTTGTAGACACCTTAATCTGGCAGTGAAAATCCCTCGCTTCATATAAATACTGCACTGACATATTAAGCCAGAGCTTTCTGCAACATCTCCTGGGGTCCAAAATGACATTCAGCATCTGGTTGGACATACTTCCTACTGCACACGGGAGAGGCAAAATGTAGCTCCCTTTCTTTCCATGTACTCAAATCTGACCTAACAGACTGCCTAGAGCTACTATAAAGAACAACACTGATGCATTCCTGATGTTACTAGATATCAGTGTGGATCTCTTTTAGACTGAAGGTTTGGTCAGGATTTAGACAATTCCAGCATAAAAAAACACTACCTAGTTCAAATGCAGTTTATCTTGACATCACACCTCAACAACCTTTCCTGACGACAGAAACTGGCTGTTTCAAGTCTGCAATTCCAAGAGAGCTGATGATGCTAACTTGCTGCAAGTGGTGACATAAGGTGCATACCCTCTACAACATTACAAGTTCTCCTGGCTTCTATTGCAATGTACTGTCTCAACTCAATCCGTGCATCAATTTGTACTATCCTTGAATAAAAACGCAAGAAATGTTTGCCTCCAAGTCAACGCTTGTCCTTGGATACAATATGTTGACAACACATTTCTTCATTCAAGGTCCATTAAGAAAGAAAGATTTGCTTACCTGAAGGCTGTCACAAGTACTAATGCACTTGCCAAAGTTGCACACTGTCAGCAGAACATTCATAAGAAAATACAGACAGGAGATTATATTACCATATTCCTGGACATAGAGCCTGGTTTTTATTGACTGATTACATCAGCTTACCCCACATCAAACTAGAGACCATTGACTATCAAAGACAGAGAGAATCTCTAGCCATTTTCTTAGATAAGCTTGCCTTATCACACATGTAGCACACAACAGGAAAATTTCACCTACTTGAACTCTGTTTGGTTTATACTAGGGGTTGGCGCCTAGGTAACAAGTTCAGGAAAGGACTGTTTTTGTGTTGATAACAATACTACGAGAGTATAAAAGTAGAAAGCAATATACGGGAGTATGAAGCAGCTAGACTGCATCCAACTTCATCACATCATCGCTGGGAATTCTCCTGACAATGACCTGCTCTTTTCACACATGGGCTCAATCGGACTTTGTACCAAGGAATTAACAGAGTACACTTCTGTTAATATTTGGTTCAACTGCTTCAGACATTTGTGTTCACACAGCTCCTCTGAGTATTGTCCAGAAAAGTTCAGTGCAGCGGTGCATGGGTAAATATGGCTTCTCTTAATGACAGGAAGTTAAAACAACACCAGAATGTTCCATAAAGTGATGTCCCTGTGTAAGACTATTCCTGTTTTTTAATGTGCACCTCCAGCACAGGCGGCCTTATCTGCATCCCAGCTCTGTGCTGGCGCAGGATGAGGCTGTTGCTTGACACACAATATTGGACAAGACAGTAACATGGAACATTTAGAGGAGGATAGAGAGAGTACCGTCGCACCAGGCTTGCCAGCTGTGATAATGATGTATAATTTAATTGAAGGCTGTGCTTCTATCCTCCATAGAACTCAAACTGCTCTTCTCTTGTCAATGCATTATTCAGGCTAATGGTGACCCTGAAATAGAAAAAAGCTTCTTATCTCTTTAAAGTTTTATTGCAGAGAGCAAAGAGAGGTAAGGAGGTATATGGAAAGAAAGTGAGTTAGAGTCAGGCAGAGAGTCAAAGATAAGGTACAAAAAAAGCTTACTGAGATATAGTTCTGTCTACTGACAGGGTTTGTGAAGGATCCCTGCTTCTGACCATGACAGCATCATCTTCCTGGCAACAGTAGAAAAATTCAATTGGGAGAAGACTTGATGATGTTACTCTATTCTGAACTTATGACACTACCCAGAGTAATATTATTCCAAAATTAAATGTCTTGTACTTTAAATTAAAGAAGAAGCTTTACTACTCTCCTCTACAGACAACCTCGGTCTAGCTGCAGTAATTACAACGATTCAAATAAAAAATTTAAACAGCAAAACTTGTGTCATCACCAGCAGGACCACCATCATCATCATCTCTAGTCAGCAAATGAGAGAGAGAGAAGCAAGATGGAAAGATATGAAGCGCAGTAAAGCACCCATGCATACACTATTACACATGGAACATCTTCACATGTGAATAAGCGGATACTCTGCAACCTGGTTGTAGCCAAGTCAGGGAAAGACAGGGTGAAAGGGTCCTGGGCAGTAAAATGCAACCACTTCAATCCATCACAGTAAGTTGTCATATTTACAGTCTGAAATTCACCCATAAAACACTGTTATTGTAAAGTGTAATTTCCGCTGCAATTAGAAATCAGCTTCATTAGAGGACGTGTGACTGGAATGTGGCAATTAAACTGTGCTGTATGGCAAGTGGGATGGGGGCTGGGGTGGTGAGGAGGAAGTGCAATACCCAATGATGGCCCTTCACCAGTTTACTGAATCAGTTATTTCATTGCCTCAGTCTATAATTGCAGACAATAAGTAATCATTCTTCAGATTAATCCAATATGCAACTTTATAGTATGTTACCTTATGATAAATCTTGCATTCAAAAGATTTGAAAAACTAGGTTTTAAAAGACAATGTATTTAACTTCATACCATCAAGATTATTGAACCTGTTACAGTATATACTGTAGAATACTATTATATATAATATTAAGTACAATATACTGTAGTAACCAATAGAATTACACACGAATAATAAAATTAAAAATTACACACAAATGAGTTTGTAATAAATGAGACAAATATTATCATGAGCAGTAGTAGTAGTAGTAGTACATAATAATAACATTAAAAATAGTAGATGTTGTGTGTAATAGGAGTGATTTACATATGACTTGTGACAAGTCAAATGTCCTCTGATAAAAGACCCTGTCTAATGATCTTATCTTGTTGTCTTTACATTCAGTTACTTTCAGGTCGCTTGGCTTTAGCACAACGTTATCTTGAAATTGGTGAAGATCATGGAGGTTAAATACATTTAGGCCTTACAGGACAAACATAATCAGTAAAATCAATTCCAAATCAACATGCGTGGCTTCTATCAGTGATCTTTTCACTCTTATCTGTCTGAAATAAATAACTTTTAAAAAAAAACAGGAAAAACACAGCTTACATAAATGCAGGAGACCTTGCACTGCTAACCTGCAGTTCTGAACATTGGTGCGTAAACTAAATAGGTAATTCTGCTGAACTTTAAAACAGTGTTATCAACACAAAGCGATCTAAGACAACTGCCATTCAAAGCTGTAATGACAGGGTTATGCAATAATTTGCTGTTGAATTGCTCACACAGAAACAGAAGGCCAATCAACACGTACAAAAATACAGTAAGTTAGATGCCAAGACCAACTTAAAGGTGAATATTGTACAAAGGTAGCATAAGCATAAATAATAAAATATATGATGTCTGAAGTACATTTAGCTACTCAGGTTCAGAATCCTGGCGATGTGCATTCCGGCTCACTGCCTTTGTTTACTTGGGGCAACTGAATACAACAGAGCCATAGCTAATTTAGGTCAACAGTAACACCTGTGCATTTCTTACTATAACAATGTTCTCTATCATAACTAGATAGGTACAAAATAACCCCAAAACTAAAAGATTTTTTACAATGATCTATAGTAAAACAGTGCAATGCTATAATACAGTCAAACAATTTGATATTATTTGAATTTATTTGATTTGATTACAGACCTCTGCCACTCTAACTTTTGTAGCAACATTTACCTAATCTTGACTAAACTCCGTTGCCTCTGTTGTATCTGTAATCTCGCCCACACTTTGCAGCTTGTACACATTGCATTTATTTCTAACAAGGCGTAGGCGTACAAAATTAAGACAAGTACATTTGAGGAACTGATTCTCAACTTGCAGTGGCACAAAGCTTAATGATCTAATTGGACTGAATGAGGAACAGCAGGCATCTTTTCTGCCTTTCTAGCCTTTTTCATCATGATTGAGTAATTATGAGGGAGCAAAGTCTGCTTCATTATAAATGTTCTTGCTGGCTGTCTTGTAAACAATTTGTTTATAACGCAAAGTCTTTGGCAGTACTGAAATATCGGCCTACTTTTTTTTTACATTAGCATACACGGGATTGTGGATACGGCTCTGAGAGGTCTCACCAGCTAAACCAAACTGAGTCACAGTGTGTCAGCAAAACGTCACAGGAACAGATAGTGAGTGATTTTCCCCTTGCTCTATGACAGCCATCACTGTGTTCCCTGCCCCAAGACACAAGTCCAAAGATATTAATTAAAAGTGATGACAGTGATTTCATTTTTCCGTCAGGCCGTTGCCTAATTTTACCCCCATTAGTTTGTATAATATTTCAATCTCTGCAGCCACTTCTGCCTTTCTGTCAGAGCCAGGGCACATTGGTGGGTTGGAGATGATATTCATTAATGGTAATTTTACATAAATAGAAGACTGGTTCATAAAACAGTGAACTAAACTATTTTTTAAGATAAAAATGCAAAACATGTTTCCACAGTATCAACAGAATAACATTCTGTAAACATCTTTTTTCCCCACCAGCAAACAGAAAATAAAGAGAAAGGTCTTAAGTCACTTATGGTAATATTCACTCCAGCATGTAAAACAAACTCTACATCAAAATCTTTACTTTAGCAACCAATTAAATAAACACTTCATCTAATAAGGAGCTGCAAGATCACTGATTAAATTAGGTAAGACCAAGACATGAGATGGTAAAAGCAAAAGTGAGAGCATTGCAACAGTCCCTGATTAGACAGGGATTATGTACACAAACTACAGAATATAAAGAAGGTCAAAACTGAACCAGAAAGTTGTTCTGCCCACCGTGATGGATATTTGCAACAGACAGTTTGACAATTTTACCATGACTCTTGTTTTCTCCTCCAAATAAGCTCAGCTAACCTGTGGCTAACCTTTGTTAAGAACCTGTATATTTCTTGCCATCTTTGAATTGTTTTTGGAGACTTCTTAGCAGATTTGTTGAGTACAAATTAAAGGAAGTATCCTTTAATAATTTAAGTCTGTCAGAGTTGCCGCTATTCAGATAATGGCTTTATCATTAAAAAGTAATTTAACTTGTTTTAATTGTTTAGAATAAAGGATGCAAATACAATGTAATTTAGGCAGCCTCAATGAATGTTGGAAAGTTAATGCTGTTAAAGAACATGTTCAGTCTATTGTAGATGGTGGCGTTATTCTTTGTCTTGGTCTGAGCAGCCCTGAATAGCACTTACTAATTGCACCATTATGGAGTATTGCAGACTTAGTGATGAAGTAAGCAATTTGGGCTGTTGATCTGTTGTAGGCTACACTATTCCTGTGTGAGCAGGGAGTGGTAATATTAATTCCTGCTCTCCTCTCTTGGTCTATAAATCTGATACTCTCTGACTCCCATCCCAGGCAATCAGATACACACAGCTGTGGGAGATAGAGGAGTGTGAGTAGTATTTCTGTAATAGGTGTTGCTCACTTCTCTTTACCATTACTCTTTTGCAGACTGCCTCAGCAGGCCTCTCTTTAGTAAATCAGTTGTTGAGAACATTACGAAAAATGACCCAAACCTGGGCTAGTCCACATATCATTTGTCTTCACAGCTCTATGTGAACACAGCCATTTATTGTAGTTTGGTGGGATTGTTATACATTCAATTGGACCCCCCCCCCCCCACACACACACACACACACACACACACACACAGTGCACCACCACACCCACCACCGCCATCACCATTGCCATGCTCACTCCAATCTCTGGTGCTCCTGATCTGGTCTCCTGTGTTGTAATAGTTATGGAGGTATCTCTGCAGGGTGTTGAGAGAATATGAAGGAGGTCATTTGCTGGATTTTGGGTGACATCAGACATCATGCATATGAAGTCATAATTCACACGTGGGTTGTTTCTAGATCACAAGATCTTCAGAACAAGTCCTCCACTCTATTTGAGAGGACAATAAACAACATTCCGTTGCAGCTTTCCAAAGTACCACAGCTGGTACACCTGGTGTTAATCCAATGACTACCCACATACATCAGGCTGTGCAAGGATGGCTGAAAGTCAAAGCGAAACACAGTTGTGGCATTTCCACTGGCGCTTTGGGCTTCACCGAGTAAAGTTGTGCCACTTTGATTTGCTTTTTCATTACCTGTCCTACCACGGCAAGTTGAGCCAAGCCACGTCTGAGATGGACCACCTTAGGAGTGGGGCCAAGCACACACCACGTCTCCAAGTGTCCTGAAGTGGCGACTTGCAACTGCAGGCGATGCATTGCAATCCGCCTTTTCCCCCTTAAACAAGTGTGTGTCATGATACTCAACCCAAGAGAAGGCTGGGTTTTTTTTTTTTATATTCAGCTCCCAGTAATTTTGTAGCTTCTAAGTGAATCTCTGTTTTAAAGTTTAGTTTCCCTTCAGCATCGTTGTTTGTACTTTTTCGACATCTGCTTTATTGTATCATTTAATTGTATTTGCTTTTAGCTGTTTCTGGATTTGTGCGAACTTACTGCTGGCGAAAACCCAACATTTCCCGATTTTGCTACTCTAAGCTTTTACACAATAATGGGGGAAATTTATTGTGACTAGTGCAACGGAAATCAACCAAATTAGCACAGTTTTGTTTCTGGCTATTCTTCAAAACTATGCAAGGGGGGAAGAGTATTTAAAGCCACTTCTTTAACCACTACTCAAGTGTGTTATCAGTTCAAGACACACCTTCAAGCAGGAAGCCCTGTTGTAATGGAAATGCAAATCCCTACCACACTAGGCTGACGTGCCAAGTCAAACCTAGTCAAGGCAAGCCAGCATATGTGTATGAAAAGACCCCATCTGTGGTCACACAGACTCGTAGGAACTTATCTATACAGTCATACATTTGCTTGGATATGTTTGTCTTATATGATCCCATAGTGTGAATCTGTAACATGCTAACACAGTGTCCTAACTGAATGTGACACAAAAAACCATCAATGAGAAAATCAGTTCAATCACACAGTTTTTTCTATTTATTGTCCTGACTGGCCATGAGCAATGCAATGCTGCTCAGTGCTGCTCCGATTCTATTAATTCCTGTTGCTTGCATTAAAGATGCTGCATCATGGACATGGAACAGCGGCTGGACATTTCTTTTAAGAAAACAACCTTCTTGCTGTAGGCTACATTGTATGTTGTTATCAGTAAAGAAACATCTAAATGTCACGATGATAAGTGACATAAAAACATAAACTTGCACAGACATATGGACATAAACTGCTCACCCATATTTGACTTGAGTGGATGCAGTGTCTCCAGTCTGATCTCAAGCTCACAGCTGATAGCAACTGGGTTTGTTTACATGGCACTACAGAAGTACATATTTAAAGGATTCAGTGTAAACAAAGAGCGTCAGATGTTACACAATGTGACAGATGATAGTCAGAAGGTCAAATGTATTAATAATTTGGAAGTTGCAACCTATTTCCCTTCAGATTATTTTTATATGAACGAGTTTTCAACTCTTCAACTCAAAGTTAAGTTTTGACCAACCCACAATTACTGATTGACAAATTGTCAAATGCATTAGGTTCAGCCATATAATTTTTATTGAGTGAATAAAATGGTTAAAATAATCTATCCAGCGTGCACATCTCCAGTGTGTTCTAGGCAATATTATCAGTAACAGAAGAGAAAATATTGATGATTTAGCAAACACTGTGTAGTCGTAAATGACACAGTGTGAAAATCAGGATGTTAAATTTGATAATGAATGGCAATTTACAGCCAATGCGAATTACTGCTATTGAGAAAAATCCAATGACACCATGCTGGCACACAAATGAAATGTTAAATAGCTATTCCAGACTAGTATCTTCTATAGGTAATGGCAGGAGATCCATCAACGTTTGTCAGCTCTACATGGATCTTATCTTAATCGTGGAAAATATTAGTCTTTCTAAAACGTGTCACAGAAATATAATTAAACAAGCAAGGTTGGGATTAAGAGTATGGCTGTGGAATGATTTGTTCAACCGTGTACAGATAGGGATGGAGTCTGTGGCCTAATTATACCAAGGGAGGTCACAGCCCTCTATTTCACAGGAGGCCAGTGATAGCTGGGATTTCATACTGTATCTGCTTTTACCCTTGGTTTCCTGATTGCTGATTCATATTGGTGCCAAACACATCAAATTTCAGCCTTGAACACATTTTATCCATCATTTCAAGTGATTCAAAAATTGGGCTGAATTCCATGTTGTTTTTGAAAGCTCTGGCAAAATGAAACTTTATTCTCTGTCTCGTTCTAGCCGCAAATTCCGCAAAACTATTACAGGTTGTTGTCACATTGACAGCAAAAATCTGGATAACAAAATGACTGTGAATGTGTATAACCCATTTCATATAGACTGTAACAATTTATACATATATGAACTTATTAAAGTAAGATAAGTACTGAACATCAAAGGAGAGACTCTTTCATTATCCAATATTTGAGTGTGTAATATCAATCTGAGAGCATGGTCCAAGTCATTAAGAAGAACTTCTGTGTGGTAATGACGCATGTCGGTGAGAAATGCGTGGACACGGCAAAAGGAGGGTGTGAAAGAGCGCCATTTGAAGAAATGTAAAGCAGGGAACGGGTGAGGCAGAACAAGAGCAAAAGCAAAGTGGCAAGGAATCATTAAATAGATCACGGTGGTGACACTGCCTCTTTGAAGACGCACACATCCCACTGAGCGTGAGCCTCGAGTGCTAAACAATGCCGATAGGCTGTAGGGAGCATCTCTCAGCCTTCTCACTGAGCACTAGCACTAAGATTAGAGGTTCCTTTAATCCGACAAAGGGGATTAAATGCTACAAGAGAGGAGAGAGGACCGCTCCCACGGAGAGGCTGAGATGAATTATTAACACCTCTCCTCAAGACTGGTGATCTAAGTCTTTAAACCAAATATCACAGTTCTGAGACACTGGTGGCATGTCCTGCCAGCCAAACATTCCTGGGTGCACAAATAAATTTGATCCTGCTCATCTCACTTTGGCTCACAGAGAGGGGGAAGGTGTGTGTGTCAGCATTTGTGTGAAGAGAGCGGAGGGGTTTCGAAATAGATCTTTCTTTAAAACACGAAAAGATAGCAGCAGAATGGTAAAAGTGTGATGAAAACCCTACAAACTCTGAAAAGGTTGAATAAAGTGTTCATTGATGGATAGGTATATATATTTGCTAGAACTGAAAAGTTAGACAAAACCATTCAGTGGATAAGTAGTCATCACTTCCTCCTATGCTCAAGAACACAGGTCAACTTCTTTTGCACGCAGCTCAGCTGACACCGTAAGTCATAATTGCAAAAACATTAGTATACCAGAGGATGACTTTTTATGTATCTTAATATGGTGGCACACAACATCAAAATCCAAAAGTGTCTCAAGGCAAGGTCAGTCTGTGATGAGTGTCATCCAAATGTTTAACACCATCCTGCCCAAGGTCCATGTCGATCAAATCTTCAGTTCATTTAAAAACATCACCACATTTAACATAACGCATATCAGTCATGGTTGTCCATCATCACTTACCCCCCTTGTTCCATCTGCCTTTAGTCCTTGCTTGATAGGTGAGTTCGGGACAGCCAGAAAGCACCAAGAGAAAAAAAACAAGTTCAAACACAGAAAGAAATCCAGACTTTGCCCTGGAAAACATGTCCAAGAGTTGCTGGCAGCCGAGTCACTTTCACATGGCTGTGTTTCCTCCTAGAGCAGCGCGGCTGTGGCGCATGGTAACCCACGCGTGGGCTGTCATCATCACTCACGCTGGTGTCAGCAGTGGGTTCCTAGTCCTACCATGCTGCTCTTGTGATGCCCCGGCAGGGTGCTGATCTTTCACTGACGCTGGAGCTCCGAGTGAAGCCACATCTCTCCCTTCTGTAAGCTCTGCCACACCAGAGCGCACGGGAACCAAACGGGAACACACTGCTTGCCACGCGACGGCACGGCTCAGCTACGCTCGGCACAGTGCATAGGAACTCGCTCTCACTCAAGCTCACACACACACTCTCACACACACTCCCTCTCTCTCCATCTCTCTAACGCTCACTGCTGCCACCGCTGTTGATGCCGATGCTGCTGCTGGAGCTACTGCTGAATTATTTCCTGCCCTCCTCACTCTAGGTTTCTGAGGGAATTCATTCCTCTGTGTTCTGTCTTTTGCTTGGAGCATCGCATCATGGAGGAGACAAGAGATGGTAGCACAATCCACCTTCTGCACTCCAGAAAATATCTCTTCAGGGGCGTGTTGGACTAAGGCTGTCTGGTAATGTAAACCAACAAAAAGGCAAGTAACAATAACAGGTAGTCGTTGAAGGCAAAGGGTGTAGAGGAAAGACAAGGTCAATATTTATACAGATGCTCTTTACCAGGAAGAAATGGCATGGAAATTGCATCACTCTTGCAAAAGTAAGGTGCTAGGCTTCACGATGGGCAATGGAGCAAAGAGAGAAGGAGAGAGAGGGCAGGAAAGAGAGTAGAAGATCAGAAAGGAGCACTCTCGTGGGGAAATTGTAGGGTTCTCGCATACTGGCCCATCCCCCCTCTCTGCTGTGACAGCTCATGGTCAAAAAAGTGTATTAAACATCCCAAGACCAGTGCAGATACAGTCGAATAATAATCATTTTGGAGAAATGTCATTCACTGGAACGTGCATTTGAAACATCCAAAATGTAAGAGTGACATAACATCAGAGCGTGTCCAATGCAAACATTCACACAGTCACTAATTAAGTATAGTGCACTGTGAATTTTTTATTTCAAACTAGGATTGTCAGTTTTGGTAAATTTTGGTTCCGAAAACCTGACACCAATCAACCAGTAATAAACTGGTTAATTACTAAGGAAAAAAAAGGTTAAAAATTTTTTTTTTAAAAACCAAGAAGCGCTTTCCATTTAATTCAGACAGCACCTGGTGAGTTTGTCTGACATGTACCAGACGGAGAAGCTCTTATTTCCTTCTTTCGCTATACCAATGCTGCAGAATAGAGCACACTGGACTGCATCTCCCAGCTAACAGTGATGAAGTTATAGGTAGTCGAGAAGTTAACTTTCATTTGCAAGAGCTGACTAGCAGTTGCTTGTCAGAGCTAGCACAAGCTTGTTTGCTCTGGCTAGCTTGACTTTTAGCTCATCCTTTTTTTAATAAAGTGCCTTTCCATGTGTTAAGTCACAGTAGCTCTTAATGTTAGAACAAACTCTGGCTGAAGACTCTTTGAATCCCTTGCCTTCTACAACACTGATTAGCAGTATATCTCCTCCAACTGGCACCACACTTTCTCTCTTCAGCTAGCAGCAATGTGGTCTTTGGGTGCGAGCCATCTTCAGACATTGCAGCAGGGTGTTAATAGTAGTAATGTAGTACAGCATAGTGACAAATTCAACAAATTCTGCCTTTATTATGTACGTTTTACAAATTAACATATAGACCGACGTGTGTAACGGGGCAAAAAATATTCTCAATAGCTGACCGTTAAAATGTCTAGCTCAGACAAATAGAAAATGTGGTATAAGTCACATAAAAGCAGCATGAGTAATCATATATATCATATGGGTAATCATATCAGCTCCATATTCCACAGAGAAAAGCACACATTACCTATACAATCACCAATCCACTGTAGCTTTCAGTTAACACAGTATCCTCACTGTCACTCCTTCAGTTAAGAAAAGAAGGAAATCGTTAAAAAATTAAATAAATTCCATGTTCTGACTGATCACAAAATACCATCATGATTTTCTAAGAGCCTGTTTTCTGGATGCGAAGCCAACTCTTTAACTAGATATTTGCCACATTTCTCTGACAAAGCTCCAAGGTCGTTATGCTCCCAAGTTCATAAAACAGGTACTTCACAAGCGGGGAGTATGAACAGGCTGTCTCGTACACACACCATGGCTTTAATGTCCTAATTACAGCTTCTGAGGAAACCCATGATCAAGTCCATAATTTTTTATACACCGAGCAAATTAATATATTGAATCCACATAATCTTCCCTCATTTCCTACCTGTGGTCGCCCACCCCCCACCCACCCACCCACCTACCATTTCTCCTATTCCTTCACGCTATCTTGCTTTCCCTTCATAACAGCCAGCATCGACACTAGGAACTATAATTAAGCTTTCTGCACATGAGGAACGAGATGTGTATTTTCTCTAAGACACCAGCAGCAGCATCTGTTGGCAATACACATTTCTGATGACAGATAAACAAGCGCAATGTTTGCTGCTCTCTGGGCTATTACACCATAGTTTAAGATCATAATTCTAAAGTATGACAGTCCCCCGGTTAATTGCATTATAAAATTACAAAGCAAATCTGCACAAGACAAGGTAAATTCAAACCCTAATGCGACAATATATCTTGCTGCATGTCTACACCTCTAAGTAGGAGTTTTTCATTAGTAGCCTGGAGCTTTTTCTGTTAAACAGTAATACTCAGAGATTATTCTTTTGCATTTAAAGAGCCTGGCATGGTACCTTGGGCTCCATATCTAAATGATGCTGGCAAGGCTAAGCACCAAATAGCTCAAATGCAAGTGGTTGGTGGAGAACGACCTGAAAATACATGGAGCATGTGGTGCAGCTTGTGCTAAATCGTAAGTGGTCTACAGTGACAGCTTGTTACAGTCTGTGTCACATGGTTATGCTCTTTCATAAGCCACAGGGGTAGAGCAAGAACCTTGAAAATAACAATCGTTGCTATAATGGCAGTAGTCTTTTTGAAAGTAGTTGGCAGCATTCATTTACACCTTAAAAAGGTAATAATCTTATTCCCACAGTGCGCAAGAAATTCATCACAGTTCGACATCAAAGAGCTGAGAGTTATTTTACGTTTACCAAACCAGAGCTAATCTCAACGCTAGTGTTCATCAGAGTCCTTCTAATAAGCAGCGAAGTGACATAACACAAGAATCTGCAGCAGAAATATTAACAATTGTGTATTAAAGTTCTGAACGCAAAGTTCAGAAACAGAAAAACAGCACAGATGTTCCAAAACAATCTCTGCGTGTGTGTCATCAGCGGATGAAAGGGACAGACTTTGATGTCTGCTGCCTCTTGTGTAAAATTAGTTCACACAGACATAAATCTGGTGAAGTGTAGCTGGAATTAGCATTCAGTGTCTTTGTCTAAGGTCCCTCGGAGCCCATTACACTAACCATTCAAAGTTGTTTTTGCTTCGAAACACTTTCTACCTCTTTAATACAGTACTAAGAACAGAAGGGGGAAGAGGGAGAGGGAATAAGAGGGATAAGAAGGAAACCTGTTCAGTGTGTGATAAGTCAGGGCAGATGTATAGAAAAACATATTGTTGACTGTCACCAAAACAATCACGACGACTGTGGAAGGAGTAAAGCACAGTAGAGAGAAGTGGAGGGGATGTGGGAACCCCTACATACATACTGGTAAGTCTGACAGCTTATCAGCCCCAGACAAGAGCCCCTCGGATAAATGTGGTCAAGCAGGAGAGGAGCCCAGCTTCAGCAGTGATGGGGTGCAGGACAGCGATAAGGATGAAGCTCTACTGGGCGAAATGGGGGAGCAAGGCAAGGGGGCCCCGGGCTGAGAAACTCAGCCAACAGCAACGCTCATTCCAGCTCTCACTGGCTAAACCTCTTAAAAATTTACACATAGGCATTCACCATACTCAGCAAATATAGGTTACAGCATGCGTATGTTCGTGTGTCTTAAGTGTAACTGTGCATGTGAGAACAGGAAGACAGAGCTCATTTGCACTTACATCTTACAACTGGACCCAAAAATGTGGAGTAGGTGAGTGTAGAGAGGAAAGAGCTCATGAGTAGTCGAGAAAAAAAGAGGAGAGTAGAAAGAGGAGAGACAGATAGAGAGAGACAGAGAGAGAGAGAGAGAGAGAGAGAGAGAGAGAGAGAGAGAATGTCTTCTTGATGTTTTTCCGACGCCGACCTCTTGAAAACACACCATGAAATTTGCTTTTTCACAGGAAGTGACAGAGCGAGCACCATGAATTGATCCCCTGATGGAGATCTGGCTCTTTGTGTAGTTGTTTTCTCCTCAGCGCATCTGCCTGCCCAGATACTGGATAATCTACTCGCTCGCGGCATTCCTAATCCAACCATCCATCCCCATTCACTCCCCCCATGTGTGTCCCAGCACAGGACAGGGGTGTAGTTTGGAAGTCTATAATGGAATAGATTTGGTTGTTTGTCTCTCTTGAAATGACTGTTGTGCGGCAGTGAAATGATTATTTCTCCTGCTATGCTAATCTCTTGGTAATGATTAACGTTCTAATTATAATTTACCAGAATCAGAGCCCAGCAACTTTCAGCCAAATAATCAGCAGTGGAACCTTTCTTTTATCAGTGGCTGAATGCTGTCTTTCCCTGAAATTTCAAGTCACCAGTGTTGGCAAAGCAGACATATCAAAGCTCGTAGAGCAATGCCTGTCTTTTTGTTTGTGTTTATATTTCAATATGCACAAAAAATATATAGATTATGGTCGACAAAGCAGCATACTTGAATAGAGAACAGCTCCCAGGCTGCTGGCAGCCAAATGTTAAAGATCATAAGCAGATTATTGCTCTGTCAGCCAATTCAAATAAGTAAACAAGCCAGACTGGGGAAGAGCAGCGCTTGTAGAAGATGATTAGTAAATATGATTTGAAATTTACATATGTGCCTGGCTGGTCTCGCATATGACTGATCACTGTGATAACTGTAAATCATATGTCCATTAAAAAATGCTGCAGTTTTTTTTATTACTGGTTATGCCAATTTTTATTTACAAAAGTATGTAAACTATTCTATAAAATGAACTGGTATATACTGTCCTATCAAATCATTTAGAAATGAACAATTACTATAAGCACATGTATGAGCTTCCTTCAAATGCAAGTTGGATGACCTCATTTGTAAACTAATCAAAAATGTATTGTGTTCTGTCCCTCCGTAACCTGCTATACTAAACAGCTCTTCAATCAACCTGCTGGTACCAGCATCCATATGTAAATGTTATACGTAACCATTCAGAAACAGGCTTGGCTAGTTATAATGTTCCTGAAAACAGCAATTGAAGTCAGAAGTGTGGTGCAAGCTGAAGGCGCAATTACATCAGGAATAAATTCCTTTACAATCAATCCTTTATACAGCATTAACTTGAGCACAGAATGTTTCTGTGAATGGTCCCGCAAGTCAAAGAACAGAGAGGTAATAAGAATCAGAATGAGTTAGTGATGGCTGTCATAAAATATGACAGCAGCTTCTATTTACAACCTGTAATAAAACTGCCTCTGCCACAATTTATGGAGATGCTTGCCCCACAGAGCTAAACCCTTTTTGCCAAGGGCATGTTAATAACCTCCATAGCGCATTCTGAATACATTGGCAGATGGACATTTTGTCTAATAGAGCATTGCAAACAGGAAAGCAGGTGCTCAAAAAAGCAACAGTGTCATGCCTATATGGTATTCTTGTGGCAGCGAGGCTCCAGCCTGAGGCTTTCCTCCTTCTCTAAGACCCACCGAAACTGCTTCCATGTGCTTAGCTTTTCTTTTGTCGACATTCTCATCAATCCATTGTCCCCCTTCACACCAAATGACTCACCGCCCCCTTCAACAGCTGGAACTGGAAATAGAAAAACCTTATTTATGGGATCACACATTTGAATTATGGACCAATATGCTACGTAAGATATGGCATTAATATCAATATGAGGAGGACACATATTACAAAGCTGGTCCAGGCTTTTTACACCCATGTCTGTTACAGACAAGCTGCTGTGTAAACAAAGATAAAACGTTACAGTGTTGTTTTTATCAAAGATGAAAGCTATGTCTGCATTGAACTTTCCAACCTGTTGGAAACAGAATTTATAATTTATCAGTGCTATTTTCAATGGTACATTACATTACACTGCGGCTGCCGCAAAGCTCGAAGAATGGTAAATAATGTGTTAGTCAAAAGCAATCTGTACACTAGGGATTAACCAATATGGCTTTTCCAGAGTCAATAACAATTATTAGTTATCAAGAAACTTTCCTGTACTGATGGGCATTTGCAGTAAAGGCCAAAACAGAATAACGAGATGTTTGTATTGGCCCAGAATAACCTGGCTAACCATACTGGTTGATCATTATTGACTGCTTTTGACTGACACATTATTTAACGTTTCTTTATGATTAAGATACTTTTTCTGCCACTTTATACCTCCGCTCTACAAAATTTATTTGGTAAATTTCTCTACTAGTTACTTGGCAGATTAAAATTATCCAGTGTTAACTGACCAATACTTGTTATGTGTAACCAATCAGTGTGTTGTGGGTTGGATATTGAGAGAGACCACAGAGTGGTGAGTACAGACAGAGAAATAATGCTGCAACAGAGCCAAAAAAAGATAGTATTTTAGTAATTTTTGAATTTTATTGCCAATCTGACACACTGATTGGACACACACTGACCCAAAAGAACACTGATACTGATAAACAAAAAATTGGTGAATATCAGGCAGAATAATCACTAGGCCAGTTATCGGTCTATCCCCACTGCACACTTCCCTATAGTGCTGAGTAGAGATCTAATGAGCCAAAGTAAATAAAAACATCCATTTGAAAGTGCAGCACCACAGGTATGCAGGAACTTTAATAATGTGATCTTATACTAGAAGATGATCTCTATGTCAGTAGCTCAGGAAATTACAGTGTCTTAAAACGTGTATATCGCTAAAGCATATGTGATCTATAAACTGGCAAAAGTCTGTCAACATCTATAATGTGACTAGAATTACATGCAGGAATCATAATGCTGACTAATAGTGTAATAGGATTAGTGTGATTGATAACTGTAAAGGTGTGTGATATTATCAAGTTAGTGTTTTAAAGGTTTTTTTCTTCCTTAATTATTTTGAGGTGTTTAGTAAAATACACCACGCTATAATATTCTAAATCATCAGTTGTGTCAGTGATTAATGGAGTTTAACAACAAGTAATATCCAGGTAAAAACTGATTATACCTACAGAATGAAAACAAGGCACAACATTGCATTACACAAGAAGTGCGGTAAACAGAAAGGATATGTGATGCTGACATTACCAGAAATAATTTGCACTCACTATAAGCCATTACAGCTTGAATCATGTTTGTTTACAATCACAATGCACTGCCTGTGCTACAACTGAAGCACATTATGAAACTGTAATGAGAAAAATCTATTTATTGCTCCTCTGGTCTCCATCAGTACTGTGGAGAACAGCACATGGACAGATGTGGACAGTGCTCCTATCCGGGATTTTGGCTGAGGATTTTCACCTGATCACTGATGACACCAGTGAAGGTCAGCAGCTCTTCAGGTCAACAGCACTGTACGCTCTATATCAAACACTCAATTAAATAACAGCAACAACAGTCCCAGCTCTACAACTCTTTAGTCCTCTGTATCTCTCTCACATCTGAGAAACTCTATAACATCTCAATTATACACTCAGCTGTGGTCTGCAGAAGTAATTATTTTCTGACATTGCAGATGAATGGAATGCGGCAAAACTAGTTTGTAATCATTCACTTGTTCATAAGAAAATCCTGCAAGGTGTAGGTATAATGATGCTATTAACATGACAGCAACATTGTTAAGTTTCTGTCACATTTTAGAGAACTCATCAATGTCATCATTATGGATGATAGTTGTGTAGGAGTTAGCCAAATTTGACTCAAAATGACAATTACATTGTACAATGCAGTGAATTAGCACAAAGTGGAAACTGATTAAAAGTAAAGGGGAAATAGAAATACCAGGTACATTTTTAGAAGCATTTGAACTTGAAAGAGAACACAAGACAGCATGTTGCTGCATGTAAAGCTGGCTAAGTCTGTCACAGTCTCCACCCTCAAAGGAGATGTGTAGCTCTGCTAAACTGACCTGAATAGAAACTACATTGCTGTAGTATAACTTTACTTTTAACTGCTCTAAAACATAATCGTTAATGACATTGAAAGGTGATTGTTCATTTATGACAGTAATGACAGACTACCTCAGAAAAAAACACATGACATTATCAAAGATAAATATGTGTGACAGCCCCATTTATTATACAGATGTTCCTAGTCTTTACTTTGGCTGCAGAGCTAACGTTTTAGTTTTACAAACTGATGGAGACAGATGTCTATATTCAGATCTAGTTATTTTTTTATTGGAAAAGGCTGATCAGATTGTCTGGTTACAACTGTCAATTTACCCAATGGTTTCCAGGTAAAAATATAAAGCTTGACAATATTAACGTTTTATCAACAATCGTGTCAAACTGCTATTTGATCCTGAGGGAAACAACACTTAAAAGGCACCATGACATTTATGTAAGGGTGAGCTTAACATTACATTTAGCTTCAATTATGGCTTTGATTATCTGAATTGTGCAGTGTAAGATCAGAGAGCAGAATATTTTACTTCCATGCAGATGCTGTCAGCCTTTTGAGTGTCATCAGTATTTCCTAATCAATTTTTACCATCACATCCTTTACCTTAAGTCATTTTAATGTGTGACGTCATGTTGTGAATTGTATCATTTCACTGTTCAGAGGTACGCAAAATGTACCCATTCAACCCATCACAAACTGATGTGTCAAGTAGAAAAGAATCAAAAGAGGCAATGTTATGGAAAGGTGAGAAATGGGCCGTACTTATCTGTAGTCGATGTGCCACCAGACATAAATCATTTCTCCAGTTTAGCTTCAGGCTGTTGCACACTCTCATTCATTTGAATACTGTACATTTGCAAACTACTAGACTGTTGGCCAATCGATCATCGGCTGTATACAGTCTGGAGGCTTGTTTGCTCTAAGACTATAAAGCAACTTCACTGGGGTTATTTATTATCAAACACAAAATAACTATGGCAGAAATGCCAAAAGGTGGTCTGGGATCAGCAAAAGAAGCACTCATTATAAAAACACACACCTAAAGCATTGTGGGAGTGTTATTTAGACAGATGGATGTAGTGAGGCACAAAGTCTCTCAGACTAACTTTCCAGGGGTGTTTACAAAATGAGATCCCCCGCTACAGGCAGAGTAGTAGGAGAGACTGCCAGTAGAGTGAAAGCTATACACGTCCATTACCCCATATCATCAGCAACAATCACATCATCTCCCAGACACTTCCAGGTAGACTTGAGCCCCCTCAGGCTTTATTGGAGCTGCCAGCCTAGCATCCATACAGTCACCCGGCCTACAGTTCATCCTTCCATTTCAGTAACACTTTTGATCACTGCAAATTGAATGAGCATAATAAGCCAGTCAATATGAAATCTACCCCCTTATATCCAGTTCAAAAAATGACTACGCAGAAATAACAGCAGGAGAGAAATGCACTCAGAATGAAGTCAGGTGTTTCCATAATGATATTCTTTTCCCCCGCACTATTTTGCTCTCTTCAAGAAAATAGGATCATTTTTTATATGAAGAACAAAATGTAGTAAAATGTGTCTGTGTGTATTAACACATTGGTTTTGAGAGAACATGTTTATGCCTGACTGATAAATACCAGTAATTCTCTATTTCACATTCATATTTCCCAACTGAAAAATGATCAACTGTCTAATAGCTCCTGTCCTGACTGACAACACTGCCAACTGCTAATACTCAGACAGTGACGTATTTCAAATCATGCTTGTGTTCCTAAATGAACAGCAGCAGGCCAGTGGTAACACATTTTGTTAGCTGCCTTGTTTTCTCACTTTTGCATTGGCTGATGTAAATAAACAGCATGCTTTCACACTGTCACTGTCAGCGAAACTTCCTGATCATTGCTGCAATTTAAATCATCTCTTGCTGCTGGAAAGGTGACAGCAGAAACAAAGTTAAGGATTTTGAGCTAAAAGCTTCAGTAATGAGTTGCACAATATTGAAATGGGCTGCAACTATCAATTAGTTCCATTATCAATGCATGATTCCATCTGTATTCTTTGATTAATAAATCAATAATATGATCTATAAATTGTCAGAAAATACAAGAAGAAATGACAAGTTCCCCAGTACCAAGGTGTTACCCTCTTAGTTTTCCTTTTTTTTTACACAACCGACAGTCAAAAACTCAATGATATTCTATGGTAATATTTTTTTTTCTTGATTGACTTATCCATTTCTCATAACATGTGGAGCACTGCCATCATTTATGTAAAGAATTTAATTCACACCACCTTCATTTGATTCTTTTGCTTTTTTTCCTTCACTATCACTTCCTCTTCCATCAACTGCCTGGGTACCAGCTGACTAGAAACATCCAATCATACTCACACAGGTGTGCAAGGTGGCCTTCATAACTTAACAATCACTGACTACCCTGCGAATGCCCTCAATCTAACCCATTTAGTAGCTTCAGCTATTTACAGTATTTTGAGTTCACTAAAATGTAACGTTCACATGAGATTTCCAAGCAGCTCCCTTAAAATCTACATGCATAACTATTTGCTCTGAATAGTAAATTCCTTGATGTTTCTCTGGAATATGGTAATACATTTCAAACATCTCAGTTATGTAAGCTATAAGTTCATGCCATTGAGATATGACTGAGAATGTGCAGTGTGTCTGTTTATCATGACCTTGTGTTGATTCTTATATTCACCATGAGTAACATGTATGTAGAAATGACAAATTCCTTATACAAAATTCAACTTCAAGTCCATTCAACATGATGCAGAGAGGTCAAACTGCTGACCTATAGGAACATGCTGTAGAGAATTCAAGGTTCAGCTCCACAATACCCCCACCTGGGTCGCTTCACAGAGGCCGAGCGAGATGGAGAGAGATGGAGAGAAATACACTCCTTGATGTGCTGGGGTAGGACCATTGCTCTTGGGAGTAGTTTTGGGCATTAAATCTGCCTAGCGATGAGAAAGAGTGGCAGCCACTCAGCTAGGGGGCCTCAAAACACATTTTAAATTTTGTCGAGATGACATGTCTCGTCCACTTCTCAGACTGTGCTGACAGGGGTGACAGTTAGCTAGCTTTTATGAGTCCAACTTGAAGGTTGCAGAAAGTCTGTTGAAACTCACCTGGAAATATGGAAGTGGATTTTTGGTTCCTATTGTTTTGTTTTTTTTACATTAAAAAGCTCATATGTACAAAAACTTGATTACAAACAAAGAGTTACGACTTGGTATATAATCTTCTTTCACAGTAAAAAAAAAAATAACTGTAAGACACTTAGCTGACCACAGTGCTTTTATCACATGGACTGCAGTGATGACACAGGGCTGAATAGGTCTGGAGATTAAATGCTTGTCATAGCTGGCTGCAAGATGCAAGAGTTTATTTTCAGTGTTTGTCCCTGACTGCACCTCACCTTACTGTACAGAGATGTAACATGTTTGATCTAGTTGAGGAAAACCTATTCTTTGCTTTTCTCCTTCAACATCATATTAATGCATTATGCTATGGGAAGTGGAAAGAAAGAGTGAAACAAAGAGGGGGGGTTGATAAAATACACATCTAACTCCAAGGACTAGTTTCACACTGCGATGTATTGATTGGTGAAGATTGATTCTGTGAATCAATTTTGTATTAAGAATTTATGATCTCATGTGGTATCAAGGCCCATGGGCACAGAAATCTCTATTAACCGCAGTGATTGAACTACACCATCCGCTAACAAGGAAAGACATTCAGCAGGGGTCTTCAAGTGCTACAGTCCTGGGGAGTCAGCTAGGAAGTGGACAGGTGTTCAGGACCTCAGCCTTGTCCAGAGTTCAGAGGTCACAGTAGTTAGAAAGATTAATGAAAACTGGTGGAAATGAGTCCACCGTAACAGAGTAGGAAGACCATTGCAGTGGAATTGTGTCCAGCCATGCCAGCAAAGCACCATTTACTAATCAGTGCTGAGACAGTCGCATGGTGCCATAAAATGTGCCATGGAGGAAATCTCATCTTAATATTCCACAACATTAAAAATGCTGCATTCAGCCTTGATGATAACAGCAGCAACGTAGACTTTCATAAAAAGTCTGGAAAATAAACAGTCGTGTAAGCACTCAGACAGCTCAATACACATTCATGCCACCACTTTCCTGTGTAGACGACTGCAAATAAGTAAACTTGAATATCAGCTCTGCAAATATTTTATAAAGGAAGAAAAACAGTCAATACATTTCTTAATCCTCAAGGATGCCCATATTATGCTTTGGTGAAAAAGAATTCATGTAAAAATAGCTTGGTTGTTTACAAGAAAACTCAACAGAGCACATTTAACTAAGTTGACTGTAATTGTGCAAGAGAGAAGTTATTTCTAACTGACAGAAAGTCAGAGACCTAACATTAATCACAAATAAATGGGGTATCATTCTCATTTCATATCAACACATTAAGTACTAATTTAATGATCATTTGTCTCACTTGCTTCAGCTAGATTTAAGTATTTGGTTATTTAGATGTCTTCTGTTATGTTTTTACTTTTAACTACTTTTAACAAAAAGCACTTACATTAAAAATGCTCACACCATATGTAAACAAACTTTAATAGCCCAATAGTGCCCCAAATTAACTTTAAAGCATTTACCATCTCAGTAGCTGTTTCTTAAAAGCAAAAGGCACATACAGAACACTTATATTCAACAAAAATAATTATGCTTCAAAATCTCCAATGACATCTAAATAATGTATTCCAAAATCTTTGAACCAGATAATCACCTCTTTCTTAACACTTGGAAATGCTGTCTTATGATCTTTGTTAACTTTAAAAATATAAAAATGGATAGCTGATCAAGTGCAAGCTTTTCCTTTCTATGTGATCTTTGAACGAACTTTCCTTGAAGGTTAGCCAAATTATTAACGGAAATGTACTGGTGTACATTGATGAACAGAGGCATAACATTTTACAATAGTACTTCCTTTGATTAATGAGACAACCAGATGTGATTAAGACGCTTCTGATTGTGCTGTCAGTCTTCCAAATGGACAGGACCTCAGCGCTCACCTCTCTGCCATTCCAGTCCAAATGGCTGGGTGTGGAGATGTGTCTCCACATTTCCAGCACTCACTCATTATAAAGACCCCTCTGCTTATCACTAAATCTTCCTTGGCCCATCTGGGGATAGGGTTTTATACAGGACAGAAGTCCACTCAGGCTAGCCATCACTTTTACTGTCTCCGCTGATCCAGCATGCCATTAGCATTAACACCAAGCTACAAGCCGAGAAATCGAAGATGAGCTTGAGATACAGTGATAGGAGAGGTGGTATTTGTCAAGCAAATCTTGGCGCAACTACAATCAGAGAATATTATATACTTTTTCATTCATTCATCTCTGTTCCATTAGTCTTCCGACATTTTCTATTCACCATAAGATTTGTTATGTTAAAAATGCAGGCCCTGCACCAATAATGAAACTCTCAATTGCTTTCAAATCCAAGCCACAGAGATAGATTAAATAAAACCAGCACAGTTATGATCTCCAAAATCTGTGAGAGAAATGTTGTTTATTTTATGACTCTCAAATCTTGCATTCTGTTGTGCTCGAGATGGCACGCTTCATTTGAAAAGGATGCACAAAGATGATGAACAGTTTAGTCAATTAATTTCCTTTGTCATGCAGATGTGTTTTGAGAGTAAACACTGGCTGCTCGATTTCACCTCATGGTTTAATTTTTGTTCCCCTCACATCTATGAAAGGTGTGTGTTTATTGGGGGGGAAAGCATCTCAGTCCTATGATTGAAAAAAATCATTCGATATTGTTTTTCCTAAAGAGCTTGAAATGCTACTCATAGCAAAGTGAAGCACAAAGTATTAGGCATATTTTATTTATTGTGATTTTTCCCGAAGTGTGACTGTGTGTGTGTGTGTGTGTGTGTGTGTGTGTGTGTGTGTGTGTGTGTGTGTGTGTGTGTGTGTGTGTGTGTGTGTGTGTGTAGTGTTTTTGTGACTTATTCCAATGTTGGCAGCATTAATTATTCTCATGCTGCTGGTATTTGAACTTTAATACCCGAAGCGGATTTTGTTGATAAATGACGTGTCCTTCTGTTATTTGTTCACATATGAACTCTGCAGAAGAGCAATTAATCAAATTAGGCTGGAAGAGCTACGTTGATTAATTATTCTGACATTATGTTAGGTAAAAAAAAAAAAATCAAATGAAAAATATTGAGACTCTCCAGACAAAATATGATCCAATAGTCAGATGAAACAATACCAAATGTAATGTGATGAAAAAGATCATGTGCATACAGTCCTTTTAACAATGCATGTGGTTGATGTTTATTACACTAATTAACAAAGAAGAACATGTTAATGATGTTTTAAATATTACGAAATAGACATTTAATATTGTGTACCAGTGTGTGGTGTCATGCCACATGTCATTTCTGTTTGCCAGTGGTCTGTTTTGTTCAGGATCAGCTGTTTCAATATTTCTAACACTGTCTTAATTAGTATTCTGTTACTCTATGATGCTGACAACACTTCCATCACCATGTCTGTCTGATTAAATAGATGCAACAGAAGCACTCCAACTGGCCACTGCAAGGGGAAGTGGTTGCCAACTAGGGCAAGAAATGCAAATGGACCCGGACAGCAACTGGGCAACTGTTACTGTCAAACACTGACTTACAGTACTGTAATGACACACTTCAAATTTAAAATATCTATAACTAAATTAATGATGACACTACTAAGGGCCAATAGGACCCAAATAAATACAGTCCTAAGAAACTATGAGCTTCAAATCGATTCCAATGTCAGACATTGTGTGACATTATTAACATTAATGTATTTCTTTATAAAAAAAAACATCATATATAGTGATATCTGTATCTTTCTTTGCTAGGGCATACAATATAGCAAACAGCAATAAGGTTCTTGTTATTGATGGAGTTTTCTTACCAGAAAGTTCAAGCTCCCCCGGGTATCTCCCTCCAGCAAGATGCTATTTAATTTAGGTTTTGGTATTGAAATGAGACAGTATTGTACTGGTAAAGCCTCATTTCATCTTCATAAAATCAACCAGGCCACTGCAGTGCTTTCGATGCAAGCGACAGAAATAAATATAAACAAATTCATCATTTAACTTAATAAGTTCAGCTAAAAATGTTCTTTGTTTGCTGTCAAATTTAACCAAACTTACATGTACATAGCTAATTACTTCAAAGCTATTTTCCAGGCAAATCTCATCTGACAGCATAGCAGCCAATAATGAAAAACATTTGCAATGAATATGGCTGATCACAAAACTCTGTTGTACCATATGAAAGAATACTGACCAAGCTTGTGGTGGCATTTCTTAAATTGACAAATGACATAAGAAAAGTTCACAACCCTGTAAGCTATGAGGCAATGAATTTGAGATATATAAATGGCCATAACCTGGCTAGTGACTAATTTTTTCCCATCATGTTACTGCTTACAGCACTGCTTTCCTAAAATATGAACTGTTTATTTAATGTTGTGTATAAACCCATTACTGTACCGCATATTCATGATTGTTTGGTAAACTATCTGCCGGTCTTATTTCTGTGGAGACAGAAGCTTCTGTGAGAAGACAGATAACCCACTGTAAAAGTAGAGATATAAACCTTAAGAGTAGATGTGAGACGAGGAGAGCGTCCTGGAATAAGGGGAAATAAGGATACAGACGAGGCAGATAAATACTGTAGGAGGAGCTGATATGTTGAAAGACAAGTGTTATAGCCAAGCAGCTACATGATTAACCCTCTACTGGTGATAGAAGCCAGTGAATCAGTGTGATAAGGTGAAGGAGAGGAGGAAGAGTGACAGCGGAGGAGTAGAGAAGAGGGACAGAGGAAGTGTCAGCGTTGCTTTAGAAGGCAAACAGAGACACAGGCTGACAGGTGAACCCGTGAGGATTGACCGGCCTACATCCAGCTGTCAGTGAGAGCTCATCTGGCACCAGCAGAGCTTATGTGTCAAACAGGAGAAAGGACAGGAGGATCCCTGCATATGGCCTCACATGTACAGCTGTGGCCCGGCCCCACACTAAGCAGCTTTAATGAGCAACATGCAACAACAACAGAGGACACAAGGACACAAGAGTGATTATCATCTCACACACGGTGGCATTCAAGTAGTTGCTATGCTTGCAGTTGAAATCCTTTGTTGAGAATGAGAACCGCTTGAAATCAGCATGCAATTAACTGTACCTAAATTTGAAAGGCCATTGGTATTTTGAGGGGTTTGAAAAAAATAATATTGATTTAAAATGTTTAAATGTAAAGAGGGAATTAAAATCTGTTGTGAATTTGGGAATGGAAATTCACCTATAACACAGTTGTTCTGACATTGAGGGGCTAACAGAAGCAATGGAGCAACTGGTCTGTAGAAGTGCCCAAATTTGCATGTCTTTTACTCTCCAGCCTTTTATGTCTTGTCACAATAGTATCTTTTATTTCTTTAACAAGAACACTATAGAGAAATCCTAGAAAAGTTTAATTTGTTCATAAAGCTTTTAAGCCTTACACTTGACAGCTCCTGGCTGAGTGTGCACCTCAGTCTTGCTGACTCTCACATTAGGTTGTATATATACTAGTGCTCACGTAGAATAGCATTTCATTTCTCTGTTCATTACTTCTGTACTTATAATAATTTGTAGGGGTAACACAACTCTTAGGGAATCTGGTATTCTATTAGGAAGAGATTCTGGATTTGATGTATGTAAAAAGCAGCAATATTTTCTTGGCTGACTTCAGTGCACTGGATGTGTTTCATCCATTATGAATAAATACCAGAATGAAACATAGACAGCAGTTGAGTGGGGCCTTCTTTTATCTAAAAATTGTAACAACAATAATCTGTAAACATGTAACAGCCTTGTGTTATATAACAATAATGAAACTGTGTGAATAATAACAAGAACTAAGTAGCTTTGTGACAACACTAAAGCAGGTAAAAATACAAATACATTACATCACAAACTATATTTTCTTATGCTGGCATGAACTTAAATTTAAGTGATTTGATTTTTCTGCATTGTCCTTAGCTCTCTCATGTGGCAGTGGGACAAAACATAGAACATCATTTTTTTCTTTTCAGATTACTTATTTTCGCTTTTATATAGTTATCTCCCCTATGAAAAAAACTGGAAATGAATACACACACAAACACCTATGGAACTGATGGTTATGGTTATGCTTGTTCATGTACAATCAGTTTAATTTATCATCAATTATGATTAGTATTTATATACATACGATAAAAAAAATACTATTAAATTATGCAGTTACTTCAGTGCATCAACTATTTAATTTCCCATACGATTTGGTGTGTCAGAACCACCAAAGTCTTTTTCTGTGTCTTGAAGCGGTGGAGCAATTGTTAAGTGTCCTCTCCTCGGACATGATGATGGCCGCTGCTCTCAGTGGCTTGAGAGCCTTCCCTATAATCTGCTTTGGAGATGTCCATTTGTGTTAGTGTACAAACGTCAACAGCACTTTTTCTCACCTGAGAAGAGAGGAGAGCAGCGCAAATAGCAGGTTGTTGTTTGAGGAATCTGTCTACCTTGTGGAAGGTGTTATTCCATCTGATGGCCACATCAGTCTTCAACTTGTGAGGTGGCAACTGCAGTAGCCTTTTCTTCTCCTCCAGGGCACAATTAGCTGTGGTGATTCACCTAATCCTTCTAAGCAGGGGTGACACAGAAAGCGGATGTAGAATTCACTGAAGGATATGTGCATAAGTTGTCCAGCTGTGCAGTCCATATCATGTTAGCAGCGTTATGAGTGACAATTACTAGATCTGTGGTTGTAAGGTGCCAGTCATCTCCAAAAGCGTAAAACAGTGCATTCATGTTTTTCATCTGTCTAGTGCTGCTTAATTACTTTAGTGCCAGTCATCTGTGCACAAGTGAAGGTGAAGACTTGTTCATTATGTTCACGCATCTCAGGTGACTGCTACTTTGGTGGCTCTCCTCAAGAATTCCCCGATTTGTTCCCATGTTTCCCAGCTTCATCTCAGCTTTCTGACTTAAAAGCTGAGGAGATAGCACAGTGTAAGTGGGCTCAATTGTGTGAATCATTCATCAAAACTCTGCTAGATGGGCGCTGGTCTAGGGAAATGAAAGAAGCTACAGAGCAATTGTTTTCTTTGTCCCAATCAGAACTGTATGGGCATTTCGTAAAAATAACTAATGAAGAAGTTCACTGCTCCACCATCAGTCAATGTTGGTGTGTGATGCAAACCTCGTTTTTGCATCATTCCTAAAATACCGTTACATTCTTTGTGTGCCAAGCTTGCATATTGTATGAACCATGTCAACCTACCTCTCAAGGGAGAAAAATAAAATCCAAAATGCATCCAAATGTTTACATGCTTGGAGAAGGCCCAGAGTAAGTTAAAATTTCCTCTCAGATAACATCAACAGAGAGCAAGTGTGTTGTTGAAGTACCTTGTGTTGTCTAGCTTTCATCTTTATTAGATCTGGACAAAAACATGTACTGCCATCTGGTTTCTTTATCTATACGTGATTTTAGATTACATTTTGAAGGGTTAGGGTTAGTATTGTAGTATTGGTTAATGTATTGTACTTTATTATGCATTAAAATACAAAATTAATGCAATTTTATACATCAGCCTAGAAGTTAATGATGTTCAGGTTTTGCTGAAGAATCCAGGGAAAAAGACTGTTAATGCATTGATACTGTCATTATTGAGGCTGCAATTAGTTGTGCTGCAGTTGTGCTGCATAAAAACAGGCTCAATTTACTTGAATATATGTGGTATACAATCTACAAGAACACAAAGTTCAAGTTGTGCAAATAACTGAATGGAATGCTAATGTTGGCAGGTTCATAGCAATGCTGTGACAAAGGATTAATAGGTTGTTTTCAGATACCAGCTGGGAGACTTGCCCTCTTGGTCAGTAAGCCATCATTCGAAACAAAGACAGTTGGAAAGTAATTAGGCAATTAATGAGCAATGAAAGTTGATGCCTCTGAAAGCATTTATACAATGTTAAGGTGCCCAAAGGTCAGAGAGAATCATTGTGCGAAGCTTGACAGGCAAAATTTATGTCTCTTACTGTCCATCTATGCTTGAACAACTTGTTTGATCTGTGTGAGGGCAATAAAATCTACAATAAACCATGTAATTAAACCTGCTGAAACAACAAGGGCTGTGCGCAGATCTCTACAGAAATTCAGTTCAATTCTGGTTCACCTCCTTACATCAAAGATGATTATTTCCATACTCAAGATCTACCTTGAAATTGTGTTATGGTACTTCAGATATTTTGTAATTTGTTTATTTCAAGGTACTTGAAAGATTTTGTTCAGTTTTTTATGCTGACATTTTCCTGCACTTTTGCCTTGTTAACGAAAAGGCTGTATCACAGGTTATAACAATATAAAGCTGAGACAAGTGCAAAACTGATCTCTTCTAACATTGGTGATCATGGGAGGGAACAATGTTTGCAGCCAGCTTGAATTTTGTCAGGTACAGTGCAAGTCAATGGTCAAAAAAATACCATAATATCCATAAAAACATATCAGGATACTCAAACCTAAACCAAATTTTTACCTCTGCCACATTGAGCTACAACATTGTCAGTGACTGTCACTGAGAGACCTTCTCCAGCCAGTGTTACTTCGTTTTTAACCTAATGGATGTAACCCATGGGTAATGACCACTCAAATGTTCTTCTTGGGTGTTGAGGGGCCACCCTCTTTTAAAAAGGAACAAATCTACTCGTTTAATACTATATACACTTGAGCCACAAACTCACATTTTGGGAGACACTACCGGTGCATTTAGAGCTTCTTAAACTCTCTTCTCATTGAGCCTCTAAAAGCTTGATTCAACTGAAGTCATACGTCACTGTTCCATTTTAGTTTAAGCACAAATGTGTTCCGTTTTATCAAAAATTATTTGATCAACAGTGTAGCTAGTCAAAAGTGTCAAGGAAAGACTCAAAATCTGAAATATTATTAAAATGCTAAAATACACTGGAGTGGGGATTTATACTTCCTTTCAAATATATTGGCCAAAAATCCTGGTTTAATTCCAGTTTAGGTGATAAGCTGAAATTTGCATTTTTAAGATTACCTTTAAATCAAACACATTTTATTTAGAAAAAAGTTACATTATTTCCATTTCCTGTTTTGTATTTCCATTATCCATTACTTGACTTTTATGCTTTTTTAAATCAATTTTAACCCTTTTTAGTGCTCAACATAATTATAGCTTATGTCCTCCTTGATTGAAAAAACACTCTGAATTTCAAAAATACAAAAAGTACAGGCATATAATTACATCTTAGTATGAAATCTCGACAGCCCGACTAAAAGAGGATGTCTCTATTCTAACTGAATGACAAGGAGACACTGTGAAACTGTTTTTGGTGCTGAACAAAAACACTGCAGAATAGAAATCAGGCTACAATCTACATTGCTTCTTGTCATCTTCTTTGTCAACTTCCTCTTCATACGCCTGGCCTCCCAAAAACGTTGGATACACACAGCGATCAGAGAAGTGTTTAAAAGCACATACCCAAACACTGCCGTAATCAGTCCACTTACTGGAACATCAAAGCTGTATCTGAGCATGTACTACATCCATCCATCCATCCATCCATCTTCTTTCGCTTATCCGGGGCCCGGTCGCGGGGGCAGCTTTCTGAGCAGGGACACCCAGACTTCCCTCTCCGCGAACACTTTCCGGGAATATCCCAAGGCTTTCCCAGGCCAGCCAAGTGACATAGTCACTCCAGCATGTCCTGGGTCTTCCCGAGGAAGGCGTCCAAGGGGCATCCGATACAGATGCCCGAGCCACATCAGCTGGCTCCTCTTGATGCGGAGAAGCAGCGGCTCTACTCTGAGCTCCTCACCCTATCTCTAAAGGAGCGCCCCGCCACCCTGTGGAGGAAACTACTTTCGGCCGCTTGTATCCGGGATCTTATTCTTTCAGTCATGATCCAAAGTTCATAACCATAGGTGAGGGCAGGAACGTAGATTGACCGGTAAATCGAGAGCTTCGCCTTTCGGCTCATCTCTTTCTTCGCCACGACAGACCGATACAACAGCCGCATTACTGCGGCCGCCGCCACAGACGATCAATATTAAAGGGTGAATAATGTGACATTTTGAAAATGAAAACAAAAAAAAAAAAACTTGACTAATGAACATATAGTGGAGCAGGTGTGCCTACACATAAGATCTATCAGCCGTGTCTCTCACCATGTCTAACTGAACAGATACGCTTCTATTTTCAAATACAGTCATTGGGTATTTGGCTCTGAGTGCTGCCAAAATACAATTGACCTACACTCAATACTGTGCCTAAACACATTTGTTGTAGACACAGACGAAGCACTGAAGCTATTGCTGCTGCTAGTGCTCTATTAATGTGCTCCCGCTACGCCTCCAGTCTAGACAGTGTTAGGCTTAGGATGTCTTTATTTACTGTACTTATGTACCAAATACCACTTATACGGAAACATTTTAGACATTCAAAATATAACTGCTGCACCCTCTCCCCCACATAATTGTTCATAAGTTTAATATCATGACAAATCCCACCTCCTTTAATTCAGGTTAACATCCATGCCACAGATCAAATACACAATTTTCTTTCCTGCCAGCTGTGTCTCAGCAGGCCCTCATATCAAGATAACACAATCAGACTCAGCAAATCTGTTTACCCAGGTGAATCCACCATCTGGCAAATAGATGTGTGCCAGCAGGTAGTTCATGCTAACTTGTTAACTTCTTTCCTTGCATTAAAAGATCAGTTGCATAAAAAAGGATGTGTATCAAGTGAGAATATATCAGGTACAGCTTTTTTTTCTGTGGCCTATATATATATATATATATATATATATATATATATATATATATATATATATATATATATATATATATATATATATATATATGGGTGCTACAACATCTTTAGTCCAGGTGCGGGTTGCTGGGCCATGTCCATAGGGAAAATGCAAACAAAAATGCTGGAGAAACTGCAAACATTGCATCTCCACAGCACTTTTTCAAGTCAAATGCTGCTTTCTTACAGCCACTCTGCTCCTAAATCACACTGAGCATCTGTCTTTGCTCAATGTGGGGCAGAACTAGGACTCAATTAAAGCTGTTTTATTCCCAACACATCAACATACCTAAACAACTGAATAGGTTGATTGCAGCGTGCCTCTAGAGAGTCTAAAGACCGTTAAGCTAGGAGATCTTTTTCCAGGTAAAATGAAGCAACTGCTCTTAAATTAATGCTGCACTCATATAAAATCTAAGGCTGAATTGATTCTAGTAACATGTATTGTTATGAAAGCCAAAATCTCAAATAGCTCATTTATCTGTGGCTTAAATCTCAACTGTGTCAAAACAAAAAATATATATATCAAAAACACATAACACACTGTTGCACTGGGTGTCACATTCTTCATTACAACAAACAATGGTCGTCATTTCAGTTTCTAGTACCTACACCTAAAAGTAAATAAATATTTTACTATATGTACATTTGACAGAAATTACAATGCCCACCAGTTTAAAAACAGTGAAACTGATTATTTGAAACTCATCCTGCGATTTTAAAGATTGTTGTTGTTGTTCATTGGATTCGTCAGCTTTAGCCTTTTGTTTCATTTCATCGACAGTGTTTGAGGCAACTATGCTGTGAGTGGCCCAGATTCCAGGTCTTGGTCATCTTTAGTTTCTGGTCCTACTCTTAGATTGTGTTATGTCCTACGAGGTTGCAAATACAATCGAAGTTGTTATGCTGCTGATGCTGCTGAGTTACTCGACTGCTTCTGCTCTCAGTGCTACAAGATTATATAGCAGACATGGGAGCAATGAGGGAAAGATGTCAGAGGGGAAATAAGCTGCAAAAGTGAGCTATGCCTGTAGTCATCCTAAGAAGGAGCGGTACAGAATTTTCATCTGACAAATTTATTAGCAGAGCAGACACAATCTAGTAATACCTCCCAGAATCTGATCTTTCAAATGGCAGCGTTTTCAGTGTAGTCCATGACAGCAGATTTGTAGCACCTATCTTGTGAGGAAAGGATGTTTTAATGCAGTTTTTAAGATGGGATATGAAAGAACAATTCAGACATAGTTAATAGAAATGTTGTCTGATTTTGTTGTTGTTTTATGGAATTGTTGATTTAACAGGCTGGCAGAAAAAATTAACCTACAAAACAGTCCAATTCTTCAGTAGTATTTCTTACCTTGCCTATTTTAGGAATTATATTTTACCCTCTATGTCTTTAATTGGTCCGGAATGTACTCAGCAGCTGCTCAAAAAGATGCTGATTAATGTATTTCAAACTGACATCTGGAAGTCAAGTGATAAGGGTTAACACAATTTTCTGATGGAAAATCCTTGTCCATTAACCACAATAGCTAAAATGCAGTTTGAAAAGATTGTACAAATACTGCAAATATTTCACCAGTTGGGTGGAAAATAAAGAACAAGCTCATCATATTACCACTAATGAAATAAAGTCAGGCACAGATGGACATTTGCAAGGTTTTCAGATATGTAAACATATGTTAAGGCAGAGGAAAAAAACAACACTCTCACGACATGAGTTACACACAGCTGCTACTTTTTTTGCATTTGACCAGGAAGCGCAACTAAGATTACAAACACACAACAGTACTCACAACAGCAAACTCAACAAAGTTAACAAAATGACATAATGATAAATGGACAGTAAATGTTCCAAACAAAACAACATACAACAGTGGACACAATTTCAATATTCCTGCTTTCACTCCAACAGGCGTAGATGGTTGGAGAGGCTCTCGGGGCATAGAAACTGCAGCCCCAGAAATGGCACTATAATCAATAGCTTCCCAGGCCACTTGTTAAAAATGCCATTTCCATCTCCAAGTCGCTGAGAGGGCCCTTTACCAGGAAAGAGCCACATATCATTCTCTCCAGACAACTGGCGGGATGAAAAATAGGGGACCACTGTCACTGACCAATATTGATTATGAGTGAAAATGTGATCATTTTGTATTAACTCGCCCCTAGGAGCCCTGTTCTGTCAGGTTTGCTGGTGAGAATTAATGCTTCCATATCATGCTTAACAAAAATATGGGTCGTTTCTCATTCTAGCCTCCAGACAAAGAGGTATAGGCCAATCACAATAATTGAATAGCTTCCATAAGAGAACATGATGATATGAATGAGATTAAAAACCATTATTTAACACATTTGTTCTTACTTTAAAGATATTTATTCTTGCCCCCGACACCACTTTAATGAAGCTACAGACTGGGCATTTAAAGTATCAATTTCTGATTATTAGAGTTGTCATTGTTAAAAAGAGAGAATGTGGAAGAGGGAGGGGAAATATTATTCAATTGAAATGTCTTCCTCTATGAGGTCTAAATCAGGATAATGGTGCAAATTTGTTAATGTGTTGGATGAAGTGAAGGCCAGCAATCAAGAGGAAAACAGCTTTTAGAAATTCTGGGGCAGAAGCTCGACTACGTTAATTTTATAGGCTACAAACTTTAATTTGTTTTGGTTGATTTGAAAGCTGTCAGTTAAACTCTGGTTTGGACCAAACCTCCTGAAAAGTTGTGTCTCAGTCAAGTTTAGGGCTGGGTATTGTTAAGAAGCTCACGATTCGATTTCGATTCTTTAGCTCGATTCAATATCGATTCGATTCAATATTGATTCGATTCAACATTGATTTAAATGCTTCGATATCGATTCAGTAATAAGTAATAATAAACAAATAATTCATTAGAGTACCTGTTGATCATTTTTTAATAAAAAAAAAGCAATCTTTAATTATAAATCTTTCCTCTAGGAAGTTCTAGTTCGAATTTTAATGTAAACAAAGGTACTCGATGTGTTTAGATATAAAATAGTGCAACCGCAGTTAAGCTGAGAAAGTGCCATTGTTTTTGGGACCGCATGGTACATTTTTGTCTGACATAAACAGACATAACCACGGTCCCTCCGCCATCCGGCTAGACGCGAGGGGGTAAAACGTTGACACTGAGCCCCCCTCTCTCCCCGGAGGAGAGGGGTACCCACGGACGCACAGTGCAGTGGTCAGGGTGAGACCGGCTGCGCTGGAAGTTTACAGTCTCCTAAACAGCGGTGCGTCAGACATCGGCTACCCGCTTCCGCAGCTCCGACGGTGTTTCCGCGGCGCATCACCCTCTGACCCTCGAGCGAGGTCGTGGGTGAGGCGCTTCCAGCTGCTGAAGGCGGGGGCCGAGAGGTCCGGCGAGGGACAGCGGGTGGTCGGGGCAGCTGCTTGCCAGAATCGATTCAGAGGATTTTATGAATCGATATTGAATTGGGAAAAAATGTATTGCAATGCATTGATGAATCAATATTTTTATCCATCCCTAGTCAAGTTCCAAGTGGATTCTGGACTTTTGTGGTGTGAAGCAAAAACAGGATTTTATGATACTAGATGTTGGAATTCATTCTATAACACAATTAAATCCATCTGTTGATTGTGAACTGTGCTGTGCTTGTGTCCTGCTCTGTGTATACGGCAGTTCCTGACAAAAAGCTGAGTTTAAGTCTCGACTACTACATTTTTACCATCTGTTATTTCCTCGTGAGGTCCGTTGACACACGTGAGGATCAATAAACACATAGGAAGCATTAAGGTGCCTTGTGACCTGCTCAGTAATATGATTTTCAAGTCTGGGTTCACGTAGGGCTAATGATACAGGATGACAGTCGCAAAAATGGTCCATCAGAAAGTTACATTTCAGTCGATAAGACTTCCTGTTAGGGATCAACAGCAATGTTTTTGTCTTGGACGATACTCATACCAATCAATAGTAATCAAGGTGACTGATGATTGATATTTGGAACTGATAAACCATATATTTGCAGTAAAAATGAAAATCTTGGTGATGGAATGTAACTCTCTAGAATAAACTCAAGTACAATTTTAAAGTAATCCAGACACTTGAGTAAGTCCATTTAATGCTACATTTTACTTTGTACATTAACGGCGCACAATTGGTAACTCTGCAGCCTAATAATAGGAGTGACAGATGCAATAAAACATTAACAGCTCTTTATTGTGCAAAAAGTCTGACTGCAAATTGGGCAGAGGCATACAGTATTGGGCGCAGCTGTTTCAATTACAATATAACACATTCTCTTATTGCCAAGTATATGATGTTTTAAAATGCAACTAATGACCGCGTAAACTATGATTGCTTACATAGAAACGACAAAAGCACAAACACAATGAAATTATGATGCTTCAGGGATTTGATTTGATTTTAGTGGCAACAGAAGGAAAGGAAAAGACAACATTTTTTCCAGTAACGGATTACTTTAATTGCAGAACAAAAACGCTACGTTACTCATTACAACAAAAGTAATCTGAGAACTTTAACAGATTACATTAAAACATAACCCTAACCCCAACACCGGTAACCAATCACATCATTGTTGTGGGTAGGTATCAAGTGAGACCAGAGAGTGATGACTACATACAGACAAAGGATGCTGCATCAGAGCCACAGTAGCCAACTTTTAAATCAATTTTATCAGCAATTAGACACACAAAAACACAAATGGTGATAATTGCAACAGAGATGAATATTGGCCCTCACATATAAGTCACAATGTTTTTTTAGTTTATAAGTTTATAAAATGCTCACATGTACAACAACAAACATTAAGTGCACAATAACTTAATTCCTTTGCTTCATTTTAGAATGTTCTTTCCAGACCACAGCATATGTAAATCCTACTGCAATAAAGGGAGGCAAATAAAAAGAAAGACTGACTACAATGGTGTCAGCATGACAGGAGAATTAAAGGCAGAACCAAAGTTATTTTGGATGCACTGTGACTGGCCCTCTCTCAGACCCTTCATAGCAGGGTGATGGTGGTTCGTAATTACAACATAGCCTACAGACAAATGCACGAACCTGTGCTACTCAGCTCTTATTGAGGGCACATTTCCACAAAAGTCATAAATAAGGCCCTATAGGAAAATAGCCTTTGGGTTTTTATTAGCTGTATTGTCCCCTTTCCTACTGAAAATTCAATAAATCTGTACCAATTCTCTCACGCCATCACACTCAAACTGCCTCGTGCAGCTTATCCTTGCAGGCATTTTGTCCCAATCTCAGACACTGGCTAGTCAAGCGATGACTACAGCAGGGATATTACACTCTGTGCCACATATCACAGACCTTATCAGGCCTCATAAGCACTTATATTCAAGATGTAATGCATTAAACAGAGAAAAAAAACAAGTAATATCTTTTGTTTGTTTCAGAGCAGAATCCATATGAAAAATGTAATATATGGCCCTTCTTGAGCACAGATATTGTGTTTACCAGAGAACAAAAGCACAAATTAATTAAAATGGAAGCTGATGTTAAGATTTTCCATCATACTCCTTTGTAAAAGAAGTATGCAAGTTCACTGAATGCAGACTTGGAAACATTGTGATAGGAAAAAAGAAGACTATAAATGAAGCCCGGAAAAAAGGACACAAGAAGGACTTATATTTTGCAAGTTCAATCATTCTTCTTCAACCTGATGTGATGGCTGGTTGACACTGTGTAGAAGTGTGTGTGGGTGGAGGTGCTGTTTCTGACAATAGTCAGGTATATCAACTGCACAGTCATAATCCTTCCCAGGGAGACACTGCAGTTGTCAGGATGCTGCGCCATACAAATGTACTGGATTACCCAGAGTACATAGCAACTGCAAACAGATGTCTCAGAAAACCGCACTGTCAATTTCTCAAGACAGGTGCGAATCGCTTTGCAAATTAGGTGTGCTAGTGAATTACAGTATATTGGAACAAGCCAGTAGGGAATATCAATGGCTTTTTTATAGAAACATGTTTAGTGGAGCAATAGAAGTCAAAGCTATCTAAGAACAGCTTGACACAAGGTTTAAATACACATTCTTGGACCTCTAGTTGGAAATGTTAATTCTGCTGCACATCAAAGAGTAATGCACTATGATATGGTTGGTATGGCCCAGAGCTACTAGCCTCCCTGCCCTCTTGTTGTTGGTGACTTAGTTTGCCAAGCCTGTGCTTTGGTTGTTGTTCTTTGTGATATGTGGGGAGAGGAAATCAAACGATGTGTGTTGCTGCTGAGCGCACTTACATTACATCTCCATGTCCCATTTATTATTTTGTTATTAAACTAGCTCAATAATCTGAACTCAAGACACTTGTTAAATTTGTAGCAGCAGTGTTTTCTTTTCCCACGGGCTAGCTAGCTAGTTTGTCTCAGACATGCCATTTTTATACACAGTTTTATTAGCTTATACCATGGTCTAGGGCAGTGGTTCTCAATTATTTTTTGTCATGCCCCTCCTAGAGGACAAAAAAATTTTCACGCCCCCCCGAATTGAAATACTATTGAGAATCTGATAATATTTATTTATTTATCTGTATAAATCACTGTATGAGTTGCAGCATTCTGCATACAATCACCTGATTATCAAAATGGTTTCATGCTGTCCGCTGCCAGAGTTTTTAGGCATAAAACACAAACAGGTCTTTCCTCATTTCCGACCGTGTTCACGGTAAACCCGTGAACACGATGTAGGCATCGTCATATTCCCTGCTCCATAGTTCCCGACCGAAGGTTTAGCAGAAGAGCTTGTGTTTGTCTCTTTTTTGAGATTTGTCTGCTGGTGTCAACACGGAGTGTTTTATTTTGAAAAGTAACCGGATGTTATATTGTTATTTTGGTGCTTGACTTCTTGTCTGCTCGGTGCAAAATTCACCTGAATTGCTGCGTCGTGCTCCGGCATCAGCCAGATAGTCCTGCGTATCTGTTCTGGAGGGCTCCGGACTGCCGGAGCAGGGATGGAGCAGACACGCAGCGCAGCGGACCTGCTGGATTAACACATAGACTAAAGTGAAACCTATCAGCTCCGCTGGTGTGGCGGACGTAACGCAGCGGACACTATGCAGTGGAAATAGACCTTCGTGTCCCACCCGCCCTGATACTTTGTAACACATAAGCGAATAATCTCACATCCTATTCGCTGTTCAACTCTCTACTTCAGGCTGCGGCCACAGTAACGTTACACACGGCCGATTATTTGTTTGTGAAAATCTTGATATTGATTTGGGGACAATGACATGACCGGTTAGCTAGCTAGTGTTGTTGTTAAACATACTGTCAAATTATATTTACTGTTTGTCAACCGTACGCTATGTTATTGACTTTGAATCTTGTTAGCATAGCGTTAGCTTTCTGGCTCATCGCTGAGCGGACTGGAATTTCTCCCATTTCCAAGTCGTATCTAAGGTCCGTCCTATTTACTGGAGGAGTGAACAATGTTTCTGTTGCATTAGAACCTTACTTGAGGGTAATGTTTGTTCCAGGTATTAGTAAAACCCTCAGGCGTTACCAGGGAAACTAAGTCTTGGCGTGTGAAAAACTTTATATTTTGATTGTAAAACGCATGAAAATATACATTAATGGTCTTAATTTCTTTTCTTTGGCAAGTGACCATGGTATAAGCGGGATAATGCCCTTCAAGGTGTCCATAATCAGGAATTAATGGACTTCACGGAGGCAACCGTTCTTAGGCCTCTCTTCACTTCCAATGTGTTTGCTGTCCAACAAAGCTATCCTGTTGTCAAGAACACATTCAGAGTATACTTCTGCATATCTGGATCAAGGTCAGATCTTCAACCATTGGAAGGTAGAAATAAATGAATAAATACATTGAGCTGACATTGATCTTTGAATTTGAAACTCACATATCCCATGGTACATCCCAGTGCCCATTCATGTCAGAGCTTTCAGTCAGGCCTGAAGCTTTCCTGGCCTGAGAGATTATATTGAGCCGGATCTCTATCAGTCGCACACTCGCCACCTGGTGTAATAGTGACAGCAAACTTAGATGAACTCATGAAGCAATAGAGAAGCCAGGCCTTCTTAACCCAAAAAGACATCTGTGGAACTCTAAGATTGAATATCTGCTTTTTCTGCTCAATGTCACACTGTGACTCTACCAGCAAGTTTTAAAATAAATAAATAACAGAATTAAATTAAAAAACTGTCATTGTGTGCAAAGCCTTGGCTTTGAACAGCAGAGCAAACTCTACAATGACAACACTATCAGCAACTCACCAGAATCTCATGAGTCCATCACAATCTGTGACAATGAGTTCTGGCCAAGAACGTCAGGGTTTTTTCCCACAATCCCTTTTTCCTCTTTTTTCATTTGGCTTGGCATGCCATGAAGTAAAGTCTAATTAAACAATCAAACCCATGCAGTCCCATTCCCCCTCTGTCCTACTGACTTTGTCACAGCACTCATCCTCTCCCCAGTATAAACTCCCATGTCTAATGCCAGCGAGGGAGAAGGGCTGTTGTCACACACTGTTTGTCCCCCTATCTCTCCTCGTCTCTGTGAGCACAGAGTCAGCATCAAAGCAGCAGGCGTACTGAGCTTTGAGAGAGCAAACCAAAGCTTTGAGCGTTGAGTTTGAGCTAAACTGCTGAGCACAAATATGACTGAAGTTGTATTGCAGACTTGCATCTTTAAAAGTGTCTTTAAATGACTTTCTCTTGATGTAATGGATGCAATAAATTAACCATTTGACACAGCACTTATCAAAAACAGTGTGCAAGGCTACATAAGACCTTGCTTGCAGAAAAAGTAAATAATACCCTATACCTATTCAATAACAATGTCACTCATAGTCAATATCAAAGTTGCAAAAGTTATATAAAGTTATATATATTGCATGTTCACAACAAAAATATTCTCTTAATGTGGCCTCTTTGACCTGCACTGACTCTTGAACGAACAAAGTCAAATGTAACTAAAAAATGTGCTGAAGTTAGAAAAGATAGGGGAGGATAAATTCAAAACAAGACAGTTTGTACAACTTCAAACAGCTATTCTGGAAGTGTTTCTAGCTTTTCAGATTGGCTGCATCCAAAGGTAGGTTGAAAAACAGCCATGCTGACACGATATTCTCTTAAATGCAGATTATGTTGAACAATTAATTTCAGTCAGCCCTTTCTAGAAGGCTTTCTTCTTCTTCTTAGTGTTGCACTCATTTGTAAATACCCAAAGTTACAGACTGAGATGTGTAAAGAATAAAAAACAGAGCAGCAGAGTGGGTGTCAAGCTGCTCTGTAAATATGTAAATTAGGAGGTGAGAGAAGGTGGCATGAAAGCTAACTGTGAAATGTTCCTGACATTTTGAAAGGTTCAACTTTTGTATATTAGGTATCTGTTAGGTATCTATTGTGAAGCTGTTGTTAGAGTGTTATCACATCTGTAGGTGTCTAAGATCATGGTCCCCAGAAACCTAAACCAGTCAATCATGCTAACAGTCCTGTCGTTTATTTCTCATGGGAAATCATCAGGCAACTTTAGAACGATCTGCTTTGGTCAGCTCAGAGAGCAGTGAGAGCAATTCCTGAAGAGGTTGATCACATTGTCAACTTGTGTAAACATTTACTGACAAGTCAACAACCTCACATCAATACTCTTACAATAATCAACAAACAGCTGGACCTTGAAGAGGTCTGAGGTCTGTGGTCCTCTACCACATAGTTTGCCAGGTTTCAGAGGCAGCAGTTAATATTTCCAAGACAAAAGATAGGCTACAGGTGGGAATGCTCTTGATGGTGCTGAGGTTGAACCATTTAAAAAACAATGAGAAAATATTTCCCTGACTTTTGCATCACAAATGAGGCCACCAAACATATATTATATTTAGGACATTTAAACCAGACCCGATGATTTTGACAGAGTTTAGCTAGGAAGTCAACGCACAGTCTCGGGCGACCATCGACTAATCTAAGAAATGCAACTGTACCTGTCAAGCTCTAAGAAAAAAATAACTTTTTACCTTTAGATGTGACATTTTAACAGCTTTTAATGTGTTTTGTATTTTCTGGTAAACTGACTGATTCTGATTGTTTCACACTAATCACAAAACTCTGAGCCACTGCGTGAAGAAGCAGCTGCAGTCTCTCTCTCTCCTCTCCCTCATACTGTAAGAAATACAATTTATTTTTTATCGACTGGTAGTGGAAAAGTATTTAACCATGTTAATCTCAAATTACAAGACTTCTTCTGTGCGTCACAGTTTCTCTGAGCTATCTGACGGTGCCGACAGTGTACCTCACTACAGCATAGTGTGACATCAAGTCAGAATGCTTTAGTTTGCTATAAAGCTCTTTGTAAGATGAGCACCCCCTACTGACATTAAACTATAACACATGCAATGCTGCAACAGTAGCAAAGGTGTGCCTTTCTCATGGTAGGGTGTGACATTGTATAGAACAGTAATCCAGGTGCTGTTGGTGTTGTTTTTGTAACAGCATTCATAATTACTACATTTCCCTGTCAGCAGTCAGGGTTTCTGCTACAGCAGGCAGCGGTTGCAGACCACACCCTGTCTCTCTCAGCAGTGGCATTGAGTATGCACACGTGCCAGCCCTGGGCATCAGCAGAGAGATGGGGTAGAGGGCTCAGAACACTCAGTCGTACTACTCAGGATGGATGTTTCCCATCATGCAGCTCAATCAGCCGCCCAATGATTCATTTCACAGACACTTGGGTAATTATAGGAGTCTGCTCTTCACCTCTGGGGATGAAACTGCATGAGCGCAGCCAGGGTGGGGAGCGGGGGTGGGTGGTGGTTGACAGAGGAAGCAAGACAGAGTGAGAAGTGAGTGAGTGAAAACAAAGAGACAGGAATGACGAGGGTGAAGATGGAGTAGAAGATGCAGTGAAATTCATTTAACTGGTGTCAATGTTCTTGTTCAGGAAAAGCCATATTTTCAGTGACTTAACAATGAAGCAAACTGATCACTGCTGTGTGAGCCTCGTAAACCATTGACAACTAATGTGACAAAACAAACAAAGCAATGAAAATATACAGCATATGACCTTTTAAGGTGGAGAGTAAAACAAAGGCTGTAAAATATAGGGGAGCATGAATAAAGATGCATGACGAAATACTAAAAAGAGCCTGTAAAGAGCACAGGTGAAGGCAAGTGTGTAAGCTCCCCCTGTTGGTGAAAGTGAAAAAGTATTTCTACGCCTCAGAATAAGCCATAGATGGACAGTTGCATTTTAGGCTCAAACATCTTTTCAGCAAAACTATGTGGTACCCACTGCATATACAGGATATTTGTGAGTCAAGCTGCCAATAAACAAAGAGGGAGAAATCTGGAGAAAATGACATTTTCAAGAATTCTGAACTCAATAGTCTTTAGTGAGTTCAATGGAGTGCATAGAATATTGATTTGGTTGACAATAATTGCATTGAAAGGGTGCAGGAAGACTGGATGAAAAAAAGGTTGTGGGAGCTGTTTCAGTCATTGAGCAGTGCAAAGGATGTAAATGGAGTCTATTGATTCAGTTGTGTTTGTTTCCAAATGTGAAATATTCATAGTGGGTGTGTATTTAAGCGTATCAGATTGAGCTGGCTGCCTGATTCTGCTCAGTGGACTGTTCATAGCTGTTAATAGGCAAAGATCTCACTTCGACGTAAATCATATGAAGCCATTACAGTTGTAATGCCCAGTGTATGTAGGAGTCTGTATACCAAGTGTAATATTCAGTCACATCAACAGCCAAGCCACACTTAAGTATCTCAAGAAATAGGCTAAAACACAGTCCTCCCACTCATTAAGAGATACTCTTGAAAAGAGAGTCAGTTAAATATATTACCTGTAATAAAACCATTATCTAGAGCAGTGCGACAGACATTGAATCTTAGGCGTGGATTCATAAATGTGGACACACCAAAGGCTTATTTTAGATGTAAAAATGTAAATAATATTGCAATAGAATTTAATGCAAAATATCAATGCTAAGGATGTGTCATCAAATATGCAACCTGTGAATATGAACATTGTGACACCACCATTTTTTCCCATGGTTCAGAAGCACATCAGCTTTGCAGGTAAACAAAATAGTGAATGTGTGATCTGTATAAGTTAAAGGAGCTATCTCAATGTTCAATTTATAATATTTTTCTGAGTTAAAATAGTAAATTGTTATATCTGTGCCCTTTTTCTTTGTATGGAGTGTAGGTGTTTGCATGAAGTATGTTATACAATGTAAAGCAATAACTAGGACAACATACCTCTCTTTCCTGTGTTTCCAACCCTCCTCCGCACTAGTCCAAACCCACCCCACCCCATCACAGCTTCCTCAAGCATTTTCTATCCATGTTGTGACTCTATTTTTTTTATAGCCTCAAGTGCTGTGTTCAGAAATGTGATGCTTTGTTAGAAATTCCAAGGCTATGGAGAGCAGGTGCAGGGCCATTGTGACAAGCACAATTTATCGGCTGCTCCCAAGCAAGGGAACACATTCAATAATGTGCTGGGAAGATTAATCCATCCCCCACACAGGGCTGGGCTTACAGGGTGCGGCGACAGAGGTAATTTACACATGCAGGTAGCCCAACTCAGCAGTTAAGGCCACTGGAGTTGTAAAATACCTGTTTATTAGGAGTCCCAATCCATTTAATTACACTTTAAACTTCACAGTTTGACACAGCCATGAATTAAAACTACAAGGCTGCCACACAGACTATATATTATGACTTCTTGTGCATTTTCAAACACACTTGTTTATTTTAGGACATTCCACAGATGACTCCTCAAACAAGCTCTTTCTGTACACTGTCTTAGCATAGTTCATTAATTTAAGGTAGGCTATGTGTTTGTGTGTATATGAACAAAGGTCAATAGAAAGATGGATGTCTTTACAAGTGAATATAGTACTCAGGATAGTGCAGCTCTTTCACCAAACCTGTACTTTATCCAAAGATAAATGACAAACTTTGCAGCCCAATGCTATTGCTTAAGTTTGGGGGTAAACCACAGGAGTCTTTCTTGCTGAAGGCGACAGTGCCACTTTATGCTTTTTTCTTATGCAAGGATAGGATATAGGAGGGTGGATCATTGACAGGCACGGAGAGCAGCAGGCAGTTAGACAGTCATGATGTACAGCCCTGCATAATCAGCTCATAGCACCATTAATCTGGGCAGACTGCAACACTTGATGAGACTGTGATGCATTTGGTGAAAGGTCCCTCCCTCAAATGTCATTTTGAAGAACAGTGTCAGTGCTACCACCAAAGCAGGAGCCCAGTCACGCAGCCACACCCCTTACCACAACACCATCACGCTCAGAGGACAAACACTCCAACACTCCAAGGACATCTGGATTCTTCCCACTCTGGCAGCACAGCTAAATTTATAATCACACTGGTGAGCACACAAAAAAAATCACATGCATAGTCAGCATCACTTGGTGCAAGCACAGGCACTGGGTCTCATTTCAAAAATCAAACAGATCTCCTTAATGATCGTCTCTCCAAGGGCGTGCAGTGATATGCCTAAATCCTGAGTCCACAGCTATTATAGCCACATGATCACAATGAGAGAATGCCATCTGGGCTCCTCTCAAGGGATAAAGGGCATTACACAAGAGTACACAATGCAGGGGTCATTGTGTAAGATGACAAGGTGCACTGGACCTGTTCCTCTGCAGCTTTAACGTCTTCCCTCAAGGCAGGTCAACCCACAAAACATGTTCCATTATAGCTGTAATGTGTAATGCTGATTATCTTAATGGCATCTACTTTTCTTTATTAGGGATATATGTTGGTTGACCTTTATTTGGATGTCAAAACAGAGGATGTCGGATGTTGGGGTATATTATGGAAAATATATCTTAAGCATCCAAAAAATGTCATCTTTAGGTCAATATACTAATTAAGATTAATTAAAGTATCTGTGGAACTCTGTTTAGTAGTTGTTCCTCACTCCATGTTCCGCAGCAAAGTTGGAGAAAAATGAAAGCAGCAGGTAGCAGCAAAGTTATTCTGACTTCTATTCCCTACTATTAGTCAAGCTCTAAAAACACTTTGTCTTACGTTTCCTATAATCCAACTCAATTGCATCCTTTGTCAGACTTTCCCTGCCTGGTAAATGCCACGTCTTTCAGAGTCCATGCCACAGTTTGTAACACAGGCTCTCTGTTAAAAATGTATAGTCTCCCGAGCTGATAATGTCATCCAGGTTATTTTCTCAGACTTTACAAAACTCCCTCCAGAGCCATAGGAGAAATGATCCGACTCTTTTCACCGCCTGAGGAGAACTCAGTAGTAAATTTGAACATAAAAGCTCCATGACAACTCCATCTTGAGATTGTGTGATACAATCAAAAGCTAACAGCTACTGAACGGATGTTGTGGTGAGACTGTTTTGTCAACAAGCTTATCATTTTAGCGATGGGAGCTATGATAATTCAAACTCTTACTCTGACTGCTGTATACCCACTCACAAAATAGTTGATCTCTCCTTTCTTGAACTTGTAACTACCACTTGCTTTTGAAGCCAATGATCTAGTAACTGTGCCTTTTTTGTCTGCTGCACTCCATGCTCTGGGTAAGCAAGCAGCTGACTGACTAACGTGAATTCAAATTCTTTGTTTCTCACCAGTTCTCCAGGGAGAAGGTTTAAAGGGCACAAAAAAATTAGTGTGTGTCACATTTATATCATTTCTCTCTCATTTCTCTGAATAAACATTATCACAGTGATTTTAGTTGCAAAAGAGGTGCTGCTAGGGGAGCACCGAAAGCCAGAAAGTTAGACTTAATGGGCCTTGCTATGTGTGGGGAGTCGGAGGCTGTGACTGTGACATAGTCCACTGGGACTTCACTCCCCTTACTCTGTACTGGGCGGTAAATGTGCCATTTTGTGCCTTTTATGGCCCTCTGTAATTTTTCATGACCCTGTACATTAGTAAATCAGAGGGAAGTAGATGAAAAGCACAGCAGAAACAGCCATAGTCTTCTAAAATAAACACTGGCACAAAAACTCGTCCAGCATGATGTCTTTTGGCTCACTGACATTACGGTCATCAAAATAAGCAAGTGCAACCAGGCATCCTAAATGAATTCTCTAAATGGTGGTTTTCAAAAGATGGCTTTCAGAAGTCATTTGTGTTGTAATGGGGTTGTACCCTGCTGTGTTGGGGGTTTTATTCAATTGAATACAACAACCATGTTTGGGTTAATGAATCTCAAATGACTTTGACTCCTCACTGTCATTAAAAAAGAAGACACTGCAGTTCCACAGGTCTGGAGTACACAAAAACCATCCCACTCTAAACAATGATGTTGCCTCTACTCAATAGAAATGTTATGTGAAAACATCCATTTAGCAAAATTTAACTTACTTACTTGCATTTTACAAGTAAAATCTGCAAAGTCAATCCTTGCCATAGATCCAAATAAAAACTGAGCTGATATTAATGCAAAAGAAAAGCCAGAAAAAGATTAAATCAATGAGGACATTTGTAGTAATTATTTATTAATCTAAGTCTATGTCTTTTGGACCTGCTCCCACCTAGACAAGTATGGTGAATTACTGCTTTCAAACAAAGCAATACTGCCATCTAGTGTGATGAGATAGCATATTCCCCTACAATACAATATTTAGAATAATAAATTCCATGAAATCAAGGATAACATACTGTCCAATATGTGTTGCACAATAGAAGCAAGAACACTATAAGGTGGGCTGAAGGATACAGTGTACAAATGCAATGAAACACCACATCCTGCCTTTCTTTCACATCTTGTAATAAATAATCTCCTGATGATTGCATTGCTTAGACATCTTTCTATTGTGTAAACATTACCAGTAGAGATGGGTACCTTTCACATTTGGACCGATACAGCACCGATACTCGGTACTTGCGAATCGGTACCGGTATATATCGGTACCTGTTTTCAGTACTTTTTTGCGTATATGTGTGGTAATTAAAGTTTTTTTGTATATAAAAAAATAGTCAAAATTGAAGCCCGTAAAGGTGCGTTCAGGTACCGAAATGTGGTACCGATTGACTTCACGTGAATCGATACTCGGTACTTCGGGGGGAATTCGGTCGGTACCAATAAAAGTGCCGAATTCGGTACCCATCCCTAATTACCAGCATGTTGGGGATGGGGGATAATTAATGCTACGCACTTGGGATCCATATAAATTCAACTTTAGATTAATTTGCCATTTGCAAAAAGTTGAAATATCTCCATAGATAGGTTTACATTTGACTAAAGATACACAGTATAATATATATGTGTGTGTGTGTGTGTGTGTGTGTGTGTGTGTGTGTGTATACTGACAGAGAGTCAGGTATGCAAGGTTCTGTAACTTTTTAAGTATTCACACTTTTCTATTTGTCATTTATGATCCGTCCCAGAATGTACTGCCTTCAGGTTGTGCCAAATGAGCAAGGACTCCCACTCATTTATACAAGAAGTTCTCTCAGCAAGGCTGAGGTATTGTTTCCTCTGTGCCACCACGCTTTCACTTTGAATGTCTGCCATGCTCTCTCAAGGTTTTGAAAGTTGGCTCAGGTGTCAGGATCAACTAAACGCCTGCAGTGACAAACGGCATGATAGTCGTAGTCGTATCCTGCCTCTGTCTGAGCCCTCCGGTATGTTTGCTAGATATCAGCACGTTTACTTTACTTGAAGCAGACAGTGAGCTGTCAGGAAATTGTTCTGGCAAGCCATCACCATGCTCTCCAAGCATTATACAGAGAGCAACATGATATTTACAAGAATTTTAATGCAAAATTGGTACTGTGATTGTGAGCAAGAACTGTGCTTGAGAATTTTTGTTGTATAATATCCTAACACATGGACGTGGTTTGTGATAGCTCTTATGATGCTTTATTAAGATTATCATTATGGATTACATGTTCAATTTAGTGTTATATGTGTTGTTAGTTCAACCCAGAAGTAGAGCATGACAAATAAAACAGTATTTAAAGAATGGTTGTGAAATTATCACCATTGCCAGTGTAATGACTCTCTCAATGTACCTGCTCACAGGTCCAAGCACTTTTCATTGTGTAAATGTAAAACACTACACCCACTGTAATATAATCAGCTTACTAGTCAAATTGTACTTTCCCACACTGGACTTAAATACATTAGTGTCTTCATTGCCAGGTCACTCTGTTACTCACAGATTCAATATCCATTTATCCTTTGTAATAAAAAAAAAATCAATCTGCAAGGTGGTTGGCAGGGTTCCACAGCTGCTGATAAAGCAAATTTGTCTTTTGCCACATTACAAGCAGCTGAAGTGCCTCCAGTGCTGTGCCCATGGTTGTGCAGTGTATATGAGAAATTACTTGCATATCATTCACATTGATTGTTTACTTAAAGATCATGACATAGCAGACTTATCATAAAGAGAGGCATGGGAGTTGTGACAGTTTGATATGACGCCACAGAACAGCATCAAGAGTACACCTTCTATTTTAGGCATTTACATGATGATCTTGACAACAATTAAGAATGAGTCCAGATGAGATCATATTCCTAGAATTCCAAGATTTACTTTCACCAAAACTATGAAGGGCACAGCGAGTACCTTTAGAACTATACTTCTCAGTACAATATACAATTGTTTAATCTAGAAATAAATCAAATTAGGTGCTCAGAAAAGTTTTACAAATAAATAGTTATAATCTCTTTTAAGTGACCACTGGAGAAAAGCCTCAATATTATGGAAAGGGAACAAAGCTACTCCATACTCCAAATCTGTATTTCAGAGATTGTTTTGTTGTGTTATTGTGTGTATATTCAATGTACAGGAAACATTTTCACCCTATCAGCATCCAGTGTGTGATGGTGTTTCCACTCTTAAACATAATTATGGTAAATATAAACATAGAACTTATCTTAACTATTGTACAGTCCACAGAATGTTAACACCATAGCCGTGTAGTTAGAGAAAACATCATCGTCCTCTGACAGGTAGATATCAAGAAAAAGTTAATCAAATAACAGAAGTATTTAAAATGCACTGAATATATAATATGCTGTGATTGAACGCTGCTGGAACTTGGATTTGATTGATAAAACCTTTATAGATTTAAGACCAGTCCTTGGTGCCACTATATACTCACAAATGACTCTTGCAAAGCAAGGAAATGGATGAAATGAAAACTACTGTCAAAGAGCAAATAATGTTTGACTGTGGCATGTATAATACTTAAAAATAGATCCTGGAGATAGATTAATGGAGCTGGAAAGACCAGACCAAATTAGTCTTGAAACTAGGCTTTTCTGGTCCGGCAGCCACCATTTCACCACTTGGTTACTGCTTTCTCTGCACTGAATTGATGTTCAGGAGGGCCATGAAGTGAGATGTGTAGGAGGACCCTAAGCATCTTGTTAACCAAGCACGATGTCTGGTCTGGCTTATTTTTCACCATGCTCAAGAACCCACACTCACAGCAAGATGAACTCATGAGGAACACTTGTGTAATCACCTCAATGACCTTAATTTGCTCAGGCTGGTCTTTCCTTCCAGCAGCAACATTAAGGAGCTGCTGCCACAGCACCTGGGGTTCAAGGTGCCTGTAGTAACGCTGAACGAAGACCTTCAGGTCAAGCCACTCTCTCTTAGCTGTTGCTACAAAGTACCAACATGTTCTAAGTAGGGATTGGAAATGCTCTATGAATTCAATGAGCACAGCATTGCCAAACGATGCCAGTTCAGCTGTGTCACCTGGTCAGTTAGACAGATCAAAGAGGATGGAGGTTGCCTTCAGAATTCTTTTCTAAAGATTATCAAAGTGTGCTAACAGAAACCTATGTGTCTTTGATGAGTAAGTTGAAGATGGAGTTGAACTTGAAATTCCGCTAGCTGTTTCCAAGTCCATTCTCATTGTGTACCTACTGGATCATTGGGCCTGGGTTTGTCTCAGTTTGTAATTAATTAATTAAGATTAGGAACAATTTACTCATTGTAATCCATAAAAATTAAAGCAAAAAATATGTTATATTGTGATTAGAATAATGTTTGAAGTGTGTATTAAATTTAAAATCTTACATAATCACAGCACAAAATGGGTATAGTCTTTCAATATTACAATCAACTCGCAAAAAAAATCTAAACACTTTCATGGAGGACTTACATAAATATGTTTTAGCAATTCATATAGAAAATACTTCTGTCCATGAATAAAACAAATTTCTTTTACCAACCTACATGACTACAAGTGATTGTGTTGTCCTTTGTAGTCGATCAGAGAGTGTCGGTAAGGTCAGTTCATCCCTCGGAAACAGCAAGCTGAGCTGCTTCACCTCTGAAAAATGTCAGACACCAAGTGAGTGAAAGTCACCATCTTAACTGTGTCAGACCTGATAAATGAACGTATCCTCCCTTTCATTACTAGACTGCCCTCCCTGTCATTTGGATCACCAGCATGTTTCTCAATGTCAACCAGGGTAACTTCAAAATTTTTTACCAAACCTTCAAGGGCTCTGGTCATATGTGAAGAACAGGACTTCCACATATGTCCAGGGCTCTTGGAGGTTTGGTTGCATCAGATTCTCCTGGCTTGACCACATCTATTCCAAAGCTTTCCCCAGTACATGGAGCCCATGGGAAGCCTTTGTCCAGTCGGAGCAGAACTTGTAAAAACCATTCAGCGTCTCCTTCAATTCAACCAGCAGAGGCACTGATTTGATGCTGTCAAGCGCCGACAGCTCCAGTCTGTGAGCCACAAACCAGAATGGTACAAGTGAGGGACACATTTGTTTTGGCTTGGCTGCCACTCCAACATCCAACATTTAAAATATTGGTTATATCCACATTCTTCCAACCAAAAAGTATGGCATCAAGGAATGCCTTGACCGTGGGCATGCTCAACATGCTAAATGTTAAATTCTGCTAAGCTTCAGGGCGAAAACCTGGGCAAAATGTTCTGCTGTGGCTTTGGAGCAGTGTAATCTGTATTTTTCAAACATTAACACCAATGAAAAGTTGGTTCCCTTTTGCAAGACTGGGAAAAAAGCAACATCTTTTGCAGAACATTATGGCAGTCTCTGCATCAAAAGTGGGAACCTTTTTCTTCCTCTTTGTCAGCCTTTTGCATTTTCTATTTACCTCAAATTTGCCTGACCTTGAGACATTTGAAGCAATCTGCAAATAGAAGAGAAAGTTTTACTATACAGTGTATAACCCACAGTATACTCACATGGATTTACAGAAAAATGCATGCATCAAATTCACTAAATTGGTGGAAAAATGGTAAACCTACTGTATTCATTAATTTGTATTTAATAGAACAAGTTCATGAAATCCATTTGCCAATGAATGCCTGTGTTTACACAATCTCTTTGTTTCCCCTTTCAACTGTGTACCAACACACTCTAATACACACAGAGGCAGCTGTAGGATTGCGACTTGCTGGATAGCTGAACTAAAATTGTCTCATTAGATAATGTTAATGTTTCTCAAGGGACAAACATCAGTAATGTTACCAAGTCAGCTAGCTAGCTGGTAGGTCTAAGATGGAGGAGCTGCTCAACTCATTATGGAAACATCGGCTGCTGACTCCTTAGCTAGCAAGCGAGAACACAACATTAACATTACCGTTGATAACGTTAACTAGTAAAATTAACATTTCTACTAGTTGAGCCTACCTCATCGAGTTGGGTTGAATTCTCTATTGCAGCTGTGGCTTCATTGATGAGGGTCAGTTCTGCCGTGCATTTTCTGGATGTGTGGTTAAAAGAAATTGCAGCATCCCACCACGGGACACCTTCAGTACTGTGTTTCCCTCTGATAGACAATACAGGCAGTGACATTTGTGCATGTATGTATTCAAAGAGGTTTTACAAGAACTGTGTGTGCACTACATAACACATGCAGTCAGCTTCATTTTCATTGCGATAACAGGTTGTTTTACCTTCCTCATCTATTTTCATCAGCTCCGAGATAAAGAGAGGTCAAACCCTGGCAATCAATTTGTTTCAAGAAGACAGAGGAGGAGGGAAAAGAACCTAAGTATGTTTTTGACTAATTGGATTTAAAATGCACAACTGTATTTTTTAATATAAACCTCACAACATTCTGAAAACATGCTACTTATGAAATGTCACCCTTTAATTTGTTTTGAAGATGTATGTAAAAGGTTTTTACCAGTGCCACAAATGTGACCTGTCATTATCATATTTGGCATAGTGAGCTATAGGCATGCGAGACAGACTCACTCTCCTGCCTGCGTTTCTGCAGCACATAGTTCACCTTGACAAGAATGCCGTATCCTCAGCTGATTATTACCAGAGGTACACTAAGTAGTTCAAGGCTCAACAGTTCACCTTATCATAAATAACTGCTTTTGTAATGTGAGCACTGATGGATAAAGGGATCAGTAAGTAAATGGAGTGAAGTATAAACGAATCAACTAAAAAGAAACTACTACATGAATGTTGAATTACACTCTTCAAATGAAAAATAAATAAACTAGAATGGCTGTGAATTTTGTATTTCATGAAGAGAGATGTGAACTGAATTCTTACACAGAAATGTTCAATGTAACTGTTTAACGTGACCTGTAACCTGTGATCTGTGACCTCATTTAGGTTGTTTTATGACCTGTGTAAGGTATTGAATAATCACTGAAGGTTATTACTTCCTCCTTTGGGAACTATTACTTAAGTGCAGGAGGGCATACATTAGTAATTATCAGAGTGAAAGCACACTCAGAGACAGATAAATACCATGCTTTTCTCCTAAAACATTGAGTCTTCACTTTGTAAGAGACCTGCCTGTTGCTCTGTGAATGCTTCTCTTGTACAAGATTAAAACCTTGTTTGAACTTTGAGCTGACTCCGATCTCCTTCCTCCAGTTCTAAATTATCACAGAATTATCTCAACAAAGGCGCAAAGAGAGGGCACAGTTTTTAGTTATTGATGAGTTGTTGTGCGATTCCTCACAGAGAGCTTGAGAGTTGGAAAGGATTAACCTGCCCTACTGTATTACCGACAAATAAAATACTGATTTGCCCTCAGCCTGTGTAAAGCTTATGATTTGCAGTTCTCAGCACACGACAGTTAGACAAAACAATGATCAGCTTTCCTTAAATTTGGTTAATCCTCAGTTAAATAATTGTAACTAACTTATACAGCACAAGTTGGAGTAGTTCTCAGTACTTATCTGACAGTAGCTGAGAGAATATTTTGTAAACAGGAAATATCACTGTGAACTCATTATTCCAAATGCCAGGTAAATGTTTGATATTTGTCAGAGAATGGCTTTAATCTTCTCCTGGTCTGGCACTTTTCCTCTCCTGTCCTCCCACACAATTCGCCCTGTCATATGCCACAGCGGAGGCCCATTAATCAGAGCTCATTTCATAAGGGCTAAATACACAACTCCCAATTCTCATGCATTAACCTTGTTGCTGCCCCTTACCACCCCTGAAAGTTGGCAGTCATGTGCTGCATGTGTGTGCATGTGTGTATATTTTAAGCCCTTGTCACTTGTTAGTGTAGCAATTCCTGCCATGCTATAAATAAAACCAGTCACAGGGAGGGATGGAAGCCAGTGGAGTACACTGACAGCAGAGGGCATAGTGGCCTTGTCTCCGTAGGCTATGAGGATTAAAACCGGTCTACAAACTGATACTACGTACCTGGCACCCATTTTACTTACTCCTGGATGTTAAATCCTCTCATTCTGTACCCTGCTATTGTTGCTTTGTATTCCTGTTTGACACATTATGCAATGGCTGTATTTCTTTTTATTCCATTTGCTGTATCTGTTTGAATAATCTTTTATCATGTTTGTAGTGATCTAGCAATAAAGAACATTATGGCTCTTCAGTATTTATCTACTTGTACTGATATCTCTGTCTATTCATCCATCAGTAATTTAGTCCATATTCATTTCCCTGTCGTCTCTCTGTCAAACTACTAGCAACTTCACATACAATCCAAGCAGACCCTAGATCTGTCCCAAGACTAGGACTACAACAAACAAAACAAAAAATATAAGTATTTGTAGTAGCTGGAGGCAGAATGACATCGATGGCCTGGTGCATGCTCTCTGTCTTGCACCAAGACCAAGAATAAACACAGTCGAGAAGATTTGAGTTTACCTTGACCCTGGGCATCCAGTAAGTGACCACAGAGAATTACAAGGAGCTGGAACATAGAGGAAGGCACACCTACTCGGAGGGCATTGCATCCCACACCGCTCTCGCTCCTTGCCGCCATGGCACCATTGGAAACTGTGGAAAAAAAGACATGCATGGTTAGAAACAAGCTTTGATGTCTTATGACAGAGTATACTATTTTATTTGCCTTTGATATAGTTGGGATAAAAGGCCCATTGAACATTGTTAAAAAAAAATAAATAAATAAATGTATATATATATATATATATACATATATATATATACATATACATACATATATATATACATATACATACATATATATATACATATATATATACATACACACATACATACACATATATATATATATATATATATATATATATATATATATACATATATATATATATACATACACACATACATACACATATATATATATATATATATATATATATATATATATATATATATATATATATATAAATAATTAAATAAATAAGACTACTGGGCTCATGGGGCACAACAGGAAAGATAAATCATCCAGCAGATATTCAATTTACCAAATGTTCAGTACTAAATATTATTCTCCAGCAGAAGTACCACGGCTTTTAATTAAAAAAAAAACAAAAACATTTACTGACCAACAATTTATCAGATTCTAATAAAACAGTTTCTAGAGGAACATCTATGGCACTGCCATTATAGATAATAAGTATTACTGTTAAAACATTCAAGGAAACAAACAGCAAAAACAAAAACTGCAGCCCTTTATATGAAAACAATTTAGATGAATACCAGCAACATATTAGATATTATACAGATCTAAAATATCAAGTCTTCTCACACTTGGGAGGGGATTTTGGCCAAAAACCAAGATGTGCTCTTTCCAAAAATTAAATCTCTAATCTTTCTAATACTGCTGTGTTTACAGATAAAACAACGGACATAAAATGTGGGCAAAGCTCCATCCTGTCACTTTAATAAGTGATGCACGCTACATGGCAAAGTTTAAGTTTAGTGCTATCATTCACTCTGACAGTTCACAACAAGCTTCCAAAAGAAGAATGAAATCAATAGACCTACACTTTTTATGCACTCATTTATATTCACATCTTGGACACCCAAGAAAGAGATTAATTATTTGGCACCGTTGCATCGTTGGACACGTAAATAAAACCAATTTGCTGTGCCCCCAAATACAAAAAAAGACACCATGCAAACAACAGGCTTTATGTTTGATCCCCAACCATGACATCCCATCCAAGAATCCCTTTTCTAAAGTCTAGCAGCATATTGTTTTTGCTGCCAAAAAAATAGTATTGAATATTTAATGGTATGAAAACCTCAAATCGATAACTACAATTACAAGACACTGCAATCTAAACATCGAAGTCCATGTGAAATGGTGGTTATGCCCAATCAAAGTGGTACTTTATTTCACTGCCAGAGCCAAAAATATGTAAACAATAATATTTATGTAATCAAGTTGTAAAGATTATCGGAAGAAAAATTACAGAGATAACACTTTTTAAATTTCTAATAACAAAATGGAAAACATTAATTGGCATTTAGTGAGATGTCATCTGGAAAAACTTCAATCAGTATCTTTTGGAAAAAACAAAATCCCCCTGAGCCCAATATTTATCTTAGAGCTGAAAAAACTAGGTGTATGGAGTGCATCTGGAGTGGCTTCTTCCTCTTTTACCTAAAGATAATTCTTGACTTCCCATTCAATTTACAGCTCATTAGCAAACGATGTGTTTCGGCCATTTTTTTTTTTAGACGTCCACCTTACATGTATCTGATGGAAAAGATATGCACCCAATATAACCAACTCATCTACTCAGGTACTACTGTCAAAAACATTGAGTATTGAAAGCATACATTGTATTTTGGATCATGTACTTGTCAAGTTTTAGTCTACGAACTCCTCCTTCAGTGAATAGCTTGGATTATTTATGAGTTATACAGTCACAGCACAACATTAATAGCATAAATGACATAAACCATGCTGATTAATCTTTATACAGGTGCATAAAGTCTGCAAACTTTGAAAAAAAGGTGGAAACTTGTGAAAAAGGGAACATTTTTAAGTTAGTCTCCGAAAACAGGCTAAAAAACACTGCATGTCTTCAGTGCTGAGGAAAAGACTTTCATTTTCTAATAACTAATCATGAAGAACTCATGATCTCATGCTAGCAATAACTACTTTACACCCCCATCCCCCAAAAACATGTAGTACCTTCACTGTATCTGCACCTCCGTCTTATGTTTCTGCTGTATATCCCTTGAACAAGTCCAGCTTCCGCTGCCGCCTGAGTGAGTTTCTTTCCTTTGCCTCCGCTGTACATTCACAACTGGCACAGCTCTCTTCCCTTCCTCCGGCCAAACAGCCCATCTGCAAAGATAGAGGGAGGGTAAAAGAGAGGAATAGGGAAAAGAGGAAAGGAGAGGAAAACCAACGGATGGAAATGAGAAGAAAAAGGGAAAGAGAGACAGATTGCTTTGATAATGTAGATTGTCAGGAGCTGCATTCTGTGTAAGCCAATGTGCACAGAGCAAAAATAGCAGAGTTAAACTAATTTGATTTCGCATTCCCTCAATGCTGCCGTTTCTTTTCCTATTCATTTGTTCGCATTTCAGCTTTTGAGCTTCAAATCACAAGCCTCGCTGCTGTGCACTTAAATCACAATCTATGTAGGATCTCATTGAGGCAGCAGACGGCATACCCTATAGCCTTTCAATGCACAAACATAAAAACATCTGAAATTCACTATAAGGTGAAGGACAATAAAAGTAATGTGGAAAACTGTTTCTCGTTAACAAAGGATGAGAGATGGAAAAAGTTGTGTAACATGTGTAATGTAATCCTTTCTTAAAACAGATATAATAAAATTGGTATTGAAAAAAAAGCATTGATCAGGAACCGGTGTCGGAGTCAAGGTATCTGTATCAAATTATTTTTTAAGGATACTCTGCCCAAACTGCAGTACATATGCCAAAGATATGTTTGAGGTCAAACTCCATTTAGAGCTGCAAATACTCATAAGAAATGTTAAAATTATCTGATTCTAGCTTCTTAAATGTGATATTTCCTGGTTTCTATCGCTATTACATGATGTGTCTATCAGATCTGAAGGCTTTAATTATCACTACTCTAATGGAGCTACACAAGACAGTAAGGTAGACTGGGTAGCTCTCAATTTTTTATTAAAATTCTTACAATTACAAAACATTACTTTTGCAATTTAGGCACAGATTTGGCTTTTTTGATTAATTTCAGTTGTTTTACTGCTAATACATCTCTTTCACAGGCCATGTTTGTAATGTAATTTAATCACTTTAAGATGAAGTCTATATTAAATGTGACATTATTTTCCCAACCTTCTGTAATCACATCACTGCCCTTGAAGACAGGAAAGTCAGAGCAGAGAGGAGCTTAGATAGACACCCTGGAGAATGTATGAATTTAGCAACTTCCACAAAAACATACGCTGACGCAGGGACTTGAACCCGGTTCTACAGCTGAAGGACACTCTCCCTGCTGACTGCACACCCTGCTGTCCTAAAAGTACATTAGTCATATGCCAACCTCACCTTTGATTTCACGATCCTTACCTTAAAATAGAAAACACAATGTAACTCCAGATCTAATTATAATCACCGTTTACATTCAAGCCTGAATTAAACATCGTCAAAATGAGTGACATTAGGCAGCCCACAATGTGACCTCTTTTATTACTGCGACATGCTTTTGTGTTTAAATGTGTTCCTGCAGAACATTGTACAAAGATCAACACTGGATTTGCCCCAGACAATGCATATGCATAAAAGCAGAGGTAAGAAATACATTTACTAAAAATGGCTAATGTCACAAGTAGGAGTATTGATTCAACTTCTTCTCTCAAGTAAAAGAAATAAGCACAGGCTCTGAAATGTACAACACTAAAAAGTATCCTTGTGAAGGACATTCCTGCTGGCCATTTTTGCGCAAAGCAAACTGAACTTTTATCCTGACTACGTCTGCCAAGTAACGTTTGGAAGTCCATGTGCAATGATGCAAATCAAAAATAATTGATGATTCCCCCTGAAATGCAGTAAAACTAAAGTAACGAGTGTCTTTTGAAAGTGGCAGGAGTAGAAAGTACAGATATTTGTGTTAAAATGTAGTGAGTTAAAATAAAAGGTTATTGGAAAAGTAAATAGTCAAGTAAAGCAGATACCTGAAAGTAGAGTAGCCTAGTATTTGTACTATAACCACCTACACCAACCACAAAGACATCCTAAAAAAAACTAATAAAAAAAGTTCACATTTAGAGTAGACAAGCAGACATTTTAGTTTCACTGGCTGTTTATTCTGTGACATATCTGAATTTTTTGCTTCGTGTTTTGTGAGTATTGTTGGTCTCCAGAAATAATGTAACACATTTCATTGTGACTTTTATTGCACATCCAGATCCAAGTCATAGCCATAGTGAAACTAATGTACAGTCGGCCTACACAGACGAGCTGGCAACGTTAGCTAAAACTAACTCTTAGCTAACACCGAGTTCACCGCAGTTGTTTCAGCAGCTTGTCGTCTGGTTTCCACAGCAACAAATGAGCCATGCTGCTCGCTGAGTTGGTAAAAGATGGCATTTGTAAAATATATTAAAAAAATATGTATATTATTCTATGTTCACTTACTTTTACCGCTTCTTCCTCCTCGTAGATTGTTTTTCTAAAGTTTATTTTTCTCTGCTTTCTGATTTAGAAGCTTAATTAATGGCACTGCTTGTTGTTCAAAGTTACTGCTCGCGATCTGCCAGTCGGCCACGTCATGTGCAGGGCGTGGCCACGATGTGAGTGACGTCACATGGCCCAGAAACAGAGAGCAGTTACTGTTTGATTAAGGTAAACTCTTATTTCCCAGCATAACTGTTACAAAGCCCCTTTTTCATACTGTCATAAATAATATGATCATGAATAAAGTGCTAATACGTTGGCTCCAAAAACATACTGAGAAAAATGTGTTGGACTGGAAGCGCCAGAATCACTGGTGGGGAAAAAAGAAGATTTTAAAAATGAAATGAGTCCCAATCTTATTAAAATAAAGTCATAATATTATAAGAATCCACTCTTGATGTTCTATAGTCTTGGTAATACAAGAAAAAGGTTTATATATCATGAATAAAACATCATGATTCTACTGAACATACTTGATTTTTTTTTGACACATTTCTTGTGAATATTTGCATATACATTTACTTCTTTTCTCCTATTAACAGCAGCTCTAATAGTCTGCCATTGAAATCACAACAAAGGACACATGAACCTGGTGTCCTCAAAGCTCACAAGTGAAGCTCTTCTAAAAAATGTTTATAAGGAGTCAGGAACAAAAACATGGTCAGGATCAAGGCTAAAAATACAGAACCACCGTTACACTGTAGGTGTATTCATTAGTTGTGGTACATTTGAAGTGTGTGTGGGGATATTAGGCTCGCATTGTGTGCCCATCTGCAATGTGCCTGTTTTAATTAACATCATTTGAACTTGAAATTCATGTTTCAAGTAATTGCTGCTGCAAGCCTTCTCGAAAATACCAGTGTCAATATTTAGTTCAATAGCATTGACACTGCGTCTGTTTTTCCTCAAAGCTGATTGAAAGGACACATTTCAGAGCTTTTATTTATCCCATCCATCCGACAAACTCTGAATCATTCTTACAAACAGAAGCAAAGCAATTAAACTTGTCTGCCGGTGTTAATGAGATGTTGAGAGTTGAATAGATTTGGTCTCATGAGAAGTGTCTGTAATTGCTTGCTTGATTTTTGGTTAGTGGGATATGAGTTGCAATAAATTCTCTGGCAGACTTGTTTCCCATAGTTAATGAGCAGTGGAGTGTTATGTATAAATACTACTTAACACTTAATATAGATTTTATATTACCCTTTCAACACATAAACCCAAGCACAGACAACAATTCAAAAGAGATTCAGGAGAGACATGGTTCTGTATGAATACATATTTTTATTGCAATGTGAACATCATATGAGAGATAAAAGTCTTTCAGGATTAGGCCTGATCTTAACATTCATTATAGGTTAAAGATTGATGGAATTCTTAAAGTTAAGGTATTATGTCTTATTAGAAAATACTGGAGATGACCTGTCCATTGCACGTTGAAGTCTATAGTGGCGGTGGCTCACCTGAGGCTACAACTTGGCATTCATTACCTGAAATTCTATAAGACATTCCACTCACAGATCGGACCACAGGGGTGAAAGAATCATTGCACTGGGAGACAAAAGGATATCCAAGAACAAAATATTTGATCCATCAACAGTCTCGTGAAAGTGACTTCAAGGCTCCTCGTGGCTCACAACATTCTTTTGACAGTGAGAAACGTTCAAACCAAAACATTCCAGACATGTACTAGGAAAAATAATCATATTTAAAAAAAACAATCACATTTGTTGTTTACAGTGATCCCAAAGTAAACGTATGTAAACTAACACAGAATTTTGCCATGCTGTTGGTCTGCAGGTTGACTTGGCTGCTCTGTTTGTTGAACTGACGATCCTGACAAGTTTCTAGTTGAGCGTCTGGAAGGATCTCCTGAGCACACCGAGGATGATTAAGAATATCATCGGAGCTGCAACCACGGCGGCAGCTGTGGAGAACTGTGGTGAAAGAAATGACCAACATGTCAGCAAGATGTTACATTAAGATAAAGTGCTGCTCTTGAAGACTGATATGCCCGATGACATGCTGCTGTACTTTAGTTAGCAGTGGAAAGTCACTGTGTACATGTATTCAAGTTCTGTGATCAAGTACAACTTTCAGGTACTTGTTAAAGTTGAGACCATTTTATACTTCTACTCTATCACTGTTCACAGGGAAATGTTGTACTGTTCTACTATTATATCTGACAGCCAAAAAGAATAGCTTCTTCAAGAATAGTTTTAATTTGTACAATCAGGTTGTGAAATTGTATGCATAGTGTGCAACAATACATTATATAAGAGGGTTAATAATGTGAGGTTTTGCTGCTTTCTTTTGTCATTTATGATATTAAATGAAGTTTCCTTTGGTTTTGGTCTGTTGGTTAGACAAAAGAAGCATTCTGACGACATCACTTTGGGCTTCTTTCGGAAATTGCAACAGTTCTCACAACTTTTTGACATTTTAAAGACTAAACTATTATTCGATTATTTGTGAAAGTGATCAGCAAATTGATCGATGATGGGAGAAATTGTAAATTTGCAGCCCTACATTATTCCAAAAAGGAAATATGGTAAATAACATACTTGATACACCAAATGTTGAACTGGTAAATGTTAAAGATTATTCAGCATGTGAACGTTTGTATGTATAATCACCAGGTCCCTTTACCAACATTTTATGACCAGTTAAAGGTCCAGCGTGTAGGATAAAGTGGCATCTAGTGGTCAGATTGCACATTGCAACCGACAAGAGAAACATGCAAGGCTGCTCTGGAGCCAGTTATGGTTGGTCCATACAGGGCTCCTGTAGAAACATTCCATAAAAGAGGGCTCCCTCTGTCGTTATGAAGTGCTCACTCTAAGGTAACAAAAACGCAACGGAGATTATACGCTAATGAAAACAAAATCATGAATACTGAGTTCCATTTCTGCCAACACATCTTCCAAAGTCCCTGTAAATGCTACATATTTAAACTTTAGCTCGAAGATCTTTATATTAAAATTAACAATAATGTAACTTCTTACAAATGTAGTTTGAGCACTAACCATAATAGCAACACTATAGTCCTTCTGGAAAGACTGAAGATACACACTGAAGAGGGCAAGGCTGCAAGGTAAGTATGAATATGTATCTCCTGAGTCCCTGCACCTGTGAAAAGAAAATTTTATTATTTTTCTGACAAAATAGGTTGTAAACAGTGGTATGCACTAATGCACCATATAAACACATACAATTCAAGCACACCTTTTGTACAAAGCACTCAGAAGCAAACTGTTGTTTGCCAGGTACAGCTCTGAATGGCCAAGTTCAGCTAATACTGACAGCGGTAGCCTGAAACCCTCTTCAGCGAGGAGGCCAAGGTTGTACCATCCCTGTGGAAGAACAGCATGTGTTACACGCACATGTGCACACAAGAGCAATTATAAAAAAATACAAGCTTGAAAAAAACCGACAAGAAAAATCCATTTAAAAGAAGCCGACCTGAGGCTCGTTCCTCAGTGCTGCCTGTTTGTACATCTCTGCTGCTGAAAACAAGTCCTTCTGCCTGTCACTGTGTCCTTCATAGAACAGGTCACCCATCCTAATCAAGGCTGGAGATATAATAACGTGAAAAAGGTTTCAGTTGTGAATGTTAACACACAAAGTCTCCAAATATTTTTATACTCCATATTCTTTACCGTATGTGTCAGGATTTTGACTTTGGATTGTCAGGTTGTAATATCTCCACATACAGTTTGATGCAAAAGCAGGATCCAGAAAACCTAACTATGGACATAAAGAGTAAAGACATAAACATCTCAAACTGACAAGAATGAACAAAATAGCAAAATAAAAAAAACATGAAACTACACCTAATATGGAGGTAACTCACAGTATTTTGTTCGCACAGATACGCCACATTGAACTGGGCGGCTGCATATCCGCTCTCAGCAGCCATCATGTAATATAACAGCGAGCTGAACCTGTTGAAAAGCTACAGTGTTAATTTGCCGCAATAATCAAGAGGTCTGATCAGGATCAAGTGTGAGCAGAGAAGATGATTACATGTCACTCTTGAGATACGAATCCAAGGCTTTCCGTAAGATGCTGCCCAGGTACCCGTTGTGCTCAGCTGCCCACTTTACCCACCTGCAGTCAGTTAAAGAGACATCTCAGTCATGACATTAAGAAAGGTCATATATGTGAAGTGGAGTAAAAAAAAAAAAGTGAAGTGACTTACAAAACCGCATCTGATGGGCGTCTGTTGACATGGCCGGGTATCCCAGTGGTCCAGATGTCGGCAAGCTGAACTGCTCCCCTGATGTGCCCTCTCTCTGCAGACTTCAGGTAGTACTGATAGGCCATAAACTGTCAGAAAGACAAATATTTATTTCTAAGTATTTAAGCGTAGTCTCCCTATGTTGAGTAAACGTACAATGCCACATTGTGAAAATACTGCAACTAAAAGTTCTGCATTCAAAACCTTATTTAAGTAAAAGTATTTTGAAGCAAAAATTACTGCAGTAAAATGGTCCCTGTGAGGGTTTTTCATGATTCCAGAAAAACAGCCTGTTCTCAGCGTTGTGACGAAGCATTTTCCAGCTAATCCAAAAAGGGTTTTTAAATTGTTTAGTCCATCAGGAAATTTCAAATTCAAAATAACCAAATTTCGGAGATACCTGGCTTTCACTGGACAGGAATGCTGTGAACATTTGTGATCTGAAAAGTTACTAAAGCTGTCAGACAGAAGCTGTAGTGTAAAAACCATAATATTTCACTCTTGAACGTAGTGGAGTAGAAATAAAGAGTTCCATACAATTGAAATACACAAGTGAAGTACTTGAGTAAATGTGCGTAGTTAAAATCCACCACTGTTAGTAGAAAGCATTTGTACTTGAGCTAACCTGGTCAGCAGCTTTTCCTGGGTACAGACCCAGCGAGTGAACGACACCAAGATTCAGAGCAGCTTCTGGACACTGGAGGAGATCAGCCTGCTCCCACAGCTGCACCGCCTTGCTGTAGTCCTGTTCAAACTGCTCATAGTACCAGGCCAGGGCGTTAATGGCAGGAACAAAACCCTGTGGGACAGAGTATTGGGGAAAGCAATATGAGGAGTGCAAACTTTGAAAGAGTCTCTGCAACAGAAAGCAAACTCAGTCTAGAATGTTACAGTATAGATACCAAATGAATAAGGAAGGAGAAATAAACATTGAACCATACAAAACCTGGTCCATTGCTTTCTTCAGGAATTTGACAGCTTTTGGAATGTCCTTTTCAACCCCGAGTCCCTACAGAGAAACAAATCCATATCTTATAACAGGAGACAACACCTAGGAGTACCAAGGAGTACTGTTTCAGGACATTCAAATATAATACTGTCATGTTTCTTGTTGTACATGAAATGCAAATCTGACCTGCAGAAGGACTATGCCATAGTCATACATTGACACCGGGTCTCCCAAGTGGACAGCTCCCCTTTCGTAGTGTCTCACAGCCATCTGTATGTTTGGAGACACTCCCTGCTGACCCCAGAACAGCATGCGGGCAATCGTTTGCTGCAAGACAAAAACCATGCTGGAGTGTCTGCGGCCATTTAAAAAAAGAAAAAAATGCGATAAATAAGACTTTCTGTGATTTTGGATGTCTTAAAAAGCGGAGATCACAGAACAGGGTACCTCGGCTTCAGCAGCTCCCCTGCGTGCCTGATGTTTCAGCCACTGGAAGATGTGATGGTCTTCATTGGTCTGGAGATTCAACACCTCGTCATTGTTTAGGTAAACAGCCTCAACAAATGTCTGAAAGAGAAAGAAACAGTTGCACATAGATGCAAATATCAATTTATATGTATTAAACACTTTTTTATTGGACATGTGTGAGGGAACATGAGGTGAAAAATGAGACTTAAGTTGTTGTTAAGTTGTTTTAATGCTGCTGTACTGCAGATTTCTTTTTGAAGGACTTCGGTTGGACAATCCAAAGGATGTGGCACACTCTGGAGTGCCTCTCCACTTGCAGAGAGCAACAGTAGCTTTAGTTTGTTTTGAAATGGAGTCTGCTAACATGAACTAAAGACCAGCCTCCAGCACAACAGAGTCCTTTTAAATAAAACATGGATAACTTGTGAGCGTTGCAATAAGACCAAATTTATCACACTGTTATCTGTTTTTCATATGGAAGGCAGTGACAAAGGTAAACGTATTGATAGAAATCTGAACGCTGTAGCCACAATGATGGGAGAAAATAATATAAACTCACATCACATATCAGCTCATATGTTGTAATACGGCCACAGCTACAGTACATGCAGGTTTTCTCCCAGCTTCTGCATTACAGTTACGTGTATGAATGTCTGACTCAGCTTGTTATGACAGAATGAAATGTATACACACTGTTCTAAAACAGTAAAATATTGTGTTCAAATGTGTTCATCATGCCATTAATAACAATGGAAGTTGGGCAAGAAAAGATGAAAATAGATGGCATGCCAAAACGTTCACTGCACATGCGTACATCACCTGCTGTGGTGTTGGATTCACACGGTCCAAAGTTGTCTGTTTAGCAATGTCTGAATAATATGCATAGGCCAGGTCCGGGTCTGCAGGGAGGCCATGGACGCCCCGGTGGTGCAGGTGCCCAAGATGCAGAAGTGCTAATCGATCATCCCTCTGGGCTGCCAGCAGGGCCAGGAGCCAAGCCTGTACCGCACACAAGGTCATGAGAGAAATATACACAAATTGGACAAGCTCACCTCCGGCATAGTTTTACGATAGCTGACCCAGCAGCACACACCTTACTGGGCTGTTTCTTGACCCCCAGGCCAGTGCTGTAGAGCACAGACGCCGTGTGCAGAGCTCGGTTATCAGCTAAGCAGCCAGCTTGCAGCAGCAGTGGTAATATTCTGCTGACCACTCCAGTCCTGCTCGCTCTGCCCAGCTTATGAAGTGATAAGGAGTACAGCGCTCTGCCCACGGCTGCCAGGCTTACTCTTCTATCTCCTGCAAGTCAGAGGGTAAACTGATTTCAGTGCTTTTTGTGAGATAACACATGGATATCATCAGTGAATACTAAAGCATTAATATTCAGATTGTTTACTCAACATGCAAGGAGGTCAGACTGTACAAACCCATGCTAATTTTGTTCAAACCCACAGACCTTATGCCAGATTTTTAGAGGAGATCCAAAAATATATACCAAACATGCGACTTTGGAGACGTGTGTGTCAAATGATGCACCAGACATCTAGAATATCTCAGGTCTGGTAAACATATTTACTGTTGCTTTCTACCTGTGGATATTCTGCACTGGCGCAGCACACAATCATTCTGTGCTGTTTCCCTCTTACCATGTTTGAGAGCCACAATCTTGGCCAGTTTTACAGCTAGTCTTCTCTGAGGGACAGTCGCCTCCCACAGCCCACACTGCGACTCTGATGGCAGTCTGTCTTTTACCATCCACTCGTGAAAAGCATCAAAGCAGATGTCTGAAAATCACATAGATGGTTTCAACTCCTAGAATACTAGAATATTTCAGAAACAGTCATTTTAGCACCATCTAGTGGACATATAAGCCTACTACCAGATTCTGTCCCCTGTTTGGCCTTGAGTGAATAGCCACTGATTTTCACAGTCATCTCGAGATGAAATGCCTGACAGGTCTGCAGCCATCCGGTCAGGTTCACAGTCCTGATAACATCTGGAATAACAGCCTCAGACTGGAGAGGAGGAAATGAAATCAGACTCAAATTTAACACATACATGTTTGCTTGCTTACTGACTGGTATCTACAAGGTCAGGTAGCAGAGTGTGTTGAAGTGGTTGAAGTGGATTAACATATTGGAGTGACATTAAAGGATAAGTTCACAAAAAAATGTAAATGCAGGTATTTATGGAAGCTACTAATCCACATGTCAGTGGAGAGTCTGGTCAAGTCATGCAGTCCACAGAACATTTCTGGAGCTTGGCAGCAAAACAGCATTGCGGCCTTCTCCCAAACGACTGAAGCAGATGGCGACTTGTAAAATAAAAAACTGAGAAAACATAAAATGGCTCTTTACACCTCACCCGATGTAATTCAAGTCTCGGAAAGCCCCGAGATCCCAAATTGATTTGAAAAAGTCAGAGCTTTAAAAGTAGAAATTGTCACAGTAGCAGCTGCTAAGCTAAAAACATCAGCACGCACCCTGTTTGAAGTCTCAACTTGACCAGCCATCGAGGGTGTAAATAATGTCTTCACACAGTTTGGGTTTTATACATTTGAATGCCGCAACACTGTTTTGTGGTTTGAGGCTCCAGAAATGTTTAGTAGACAAAGGAAACTTCACCCGACTGTCCATCGGCATGAAGGTGAGTATGTAATGACTACATTTTTATTTTTGGGTGAACTGTTCCTTTAAGAAAATAAATTATCATTATTAATGACTAGATTAATTAGTTATGAACCCCAGGCCAGGTTATCCTTAAGTAATACAATACAAATGCAATCAGGTCTTGTTACTGTGTTGTAGTAATCTGACTAACAGTGAACTAAAGGTAAAATACTTAAAGGAATCTAAATGAAAAGATGGTGTTTAGTCCAATTAGTCTGTAATACTTTGTGGTAAGATGCAAGTCGTTATGATTCACTGTCACAATGTAAAGCTTTTTGTGGACCACAGGAAGTATAGCCGCTGTAGGTAATAAACTCAGCTAGTTGGCAGAGACACTAGCTGTGGGCAGATGCGGTTCATTACCGTGCTGTGAGGTGATATTCTGTTGCGGTGGTAAACCAGCGGTCCGTAATAACCTTCCACACCTGTTACGTATTTCCCTCCTCCAATCACAAAATATCCCTCTGTGTCATCCAGCACAAGAGTGTGCCTAAACCTGTAAGAATCAGACACCAGTGCACACTTCAATCCTGCTGTAAACACAGCTCAATAACTTCATGGTGTCAAATTAGACTTACATATGTTCAGTAGAATGAACCGTTCTCCTCTCTCCATCCACGCACATCATGGAGACAGTCACCTGAGACGCAAGTGACAATGATGACTTTATTTTTGGTCATTACCAATATTTACATCCTGCGAGGATATCTTCTGTCAACAAGAGACTACTCACCACTCGTCCTTGCAACATCACACTTATTTGGCACCACTCGCTTAAAGGCACCTTGAATGTAGAGAGAAATGCAGACGACTCTTTGGACTCTCCATTCATCTGGATGTGCAGATGGCCTGTACGTACAAGGCAAAGTCAGTCTAAGTAATGGCACTGTGCAGTTACATAATGAGAATATCTGAGACAGAAATCTTGATTATACCTGAGTTTGTGAGGAACATTGTTGGCGTGACGTAGTTATTTTGCGAGTCTATGTGATGAAGCACACCGCATGTTCTTCTCTGGCAGTGTCTGGTTACAAATATCCAGATGGAGAACATACACCTGGCACAAAAATACAAAGCACACATGGTTATCTCACCATAATACCAACATTTACAGAAAGGGAAGCTGGGTTATGTCAGGTGTGACTTTGGTTGTCTTACCATGGAAAAGAGATGGCTTTAACACGCAGATAGTCCAGAGGCTTGCTGCTGTAAGGGTCCAGTGTCTTTGTGATGCCAATGTTTTCTCCAGTTGATGCATATAACGACGACAGCAGATGTACTGTTTCTGAATGACATGCACCGTTTTATTTTGGATGAGATTTGCAAGACCACAAGATTTTATATTCCATACCGGTCACCCAAAATCACCAGCACTAGTGATGGACCAACTCAGTATGACATTTAAATATTTGACACATCCTAAAATCATCAGTGTGTATAGCTGTTTCGGGTGATATTAAATATGTTTATGAATATGAGGGGGGATAAGAAGAGAGGGAACCGGAGTCTGAGGTGAGTGCTAAATTGATTAATGGACCTGAATGAAACACACAGATACACACTACTCTATGTGTTGTTGTTTGCTAGCTTACGGCTAATGTACAGTAAAGTAATCTAGCTGTTTGGAGAGAACATTCCTAAAAGTAATGCCAAAAAAACACCCAAAAAATGATCCCACGGTCAAACTTCTGTCTGACGTAGGCACAAATGTACACAGAAGTTGTTTAGTTTTATTCATTTTACATTTAGGTCTTCCTTCCTCACTCCCATCCTACATCTTACATCTTTAATTTTCTATTTATTTTAGGCGCCTTTATGCACATGTGCAATGAAAATCCACTGATAAAACCTCACCTTGCTCCAAAGGGCACTGCTTCTTTGAAATCTGTTGAGTTAATTGCAGTATGTGTGTGCTCCAGGCCATGCACAGCTGATGCTGTTTCACAGGTCGATTAGAAAAAGGCTTAGGCTGCAAAGTTGCCACATCCCGAGCTGCGACAGTGTCATCAAATCCACTGTATCTGATGGACGCCAGCAGCATACAACTCAGCACCCACTGGGAGTCTGGAACAATCCCATCAGCTTGATACACCAACCAATCTGGCAGGTTCAGCTCCAGAATCCTTATTTTAGGGCCACCAGGGACGCAGCTCCACTGTCTTAGCAGGATTGTGGAAGTGATGCCGGTGTCAAAAGATACAACGCAGTTCAGCTGTACTGTAGCAGGTTCATCACAGGAGTAAAATACTTCCAAGAGATGGTCTGGCAGAGGCTCCTCTGGAGGATTAAGGAGGGTCACCTGGTCTAAACTCCAGGCTATCTGTGTGAGGCAGAGGACATGAGGCATGTAGTGGCTGCTAACAACGCATGTTAAAAACAGAAGCACCACAGCAACACAGATCATGAAGGGAAACCTGCTCCTACCTGCATACTGAGGCAAAACACACAGATGTATCTGTAATGTGTGGAAGTCCATGGTTCACCAAGTGTGTTCATTAATCTCTCCATTAATGATTTTCAAGCTGTGAGGAAACAAGAAGCCAAAAGAGCCGGACCTCATCCTGCTCCACCTCACCTACAGTGACACATAGGTAAATATTTGACAGCACGTAGTCCCACCCAATCATTGTACACACAGGGCAGTTGCAGTGGAGCTTCAGGGTTTTAGTTTCTTCTAAACTTCAAAACACAAAACTGAAAAGGGGACTGTTGGGCCTTGGTGGAGGTATCAATCTACTGAGCACAATTCTAGCTTATATGTTTTGGCTTCATGAAGCCACATTATGTATTCAAATGTATAAATTGTGTAGGAATTATTTCCTTGAACACCTTTTTCTAAACTTTATGGCCCCCAAAAAGTTTGATGCCATACTGTAATATGGTTCTGTGAATATATCATATAGCTATTGCTTTCACACAAACCTTGTAACAGAAAGGAAACAATGCAAATTTGCCTTTCCGATGAGTTTAAATTGGGTGAAACTTACAACCCATCCTTAGAGAAGAATACTGTCAAAGTCTCTTTAATCGGTTCCTTGTCCTTGTGTGATTGAGTTATTACTCTAAATGAGTTTGAACAGATGAGAAGTGAGTACGACCAGTTTTGTAATATCAGGGTGTGGCATTTTCCAGGTAAACAAAGTGTGCTAAATGATGCAATTTATGCTGAAGAGTTTTGCAGTCTGGAGTTTTGTTTTTTACACATAAGCTTTGAGTTTCTCAAAGGATTGTGTGCCTAGATCCAGATTTGTGTGTAAACATTGGAGAAAAGTTGTAACTCAACAGGTGTTGTTGCAGCATGCATTGTAAAGTCTAGAACAAATCAGCTCATCTTTCATTCAAAATAGTTTATTGCTATCATGCAGGAGTGCCATAAAAGTCTAGACCATCACAGAAGATGCAAAATGATCATTTTCTCTGTACAAATATACTGTTGTATTCATAAATAGAAGCCCAAAATAAAGAGAAAGAAAAGATAGGGAGGGGAGTAAAGAGCGCAAGCCGCACCACTCTTTGAACCCAATATAGGTTTCATTACAGCAGTTGACATGCATCAACATTACAGTGCATTATACTGGGAGCGGACAGAAACACACACACACACACACTCAGTCACACACACTTTCACACAGTCTGATGGCAGAATCCATTTACAGCTCTGTCGTGCAAAAGAGGTACAAATGACACGTTAAAAAAGTACCAGCAGGAAATTGATATATATATATTTTTTAAACTGGTTTCTAAAGTAAAATATTGAAAACATGTCTTTACATCCAAACCACCTGTTACATTATGAGGCTGGGGGAGGCCAACTGTGTCTTTTTGCAGCACTTTTTGGTTGTTCATTAATCAGGAACGTTCTAAGTGTCCCTTCTACTTTAGTAATCACCTACAACTACTGATGCATAGTTCTGTGCTCATACAAAGCTGTCATATTAAAACTGGCACAACGTTCTCTGTGGTGGTAATCAGAGTACTTATTTCTAACAAATGTAAACATACTGCACTGAGGACAGCGTTTCAGTAACCCTTAGACATTCAGCGTGTAAACCAGGATATACATTACGGGCTGTATATTCATCATGTGGTTTTGTGTTCTGAGTAAAAGGGGCTCAAACACACTACAAATACAAAGGCCTCTGACAGAAATAACGATTTTGGCACTTTAACATGATTGGTCTTCTGCTTCCATAACTTGTTGAGCTAAATCTTCCATAAAAAGGTGGATTACAAAGTGGTTACATCTTGAAATCTTATACAGAGCAAAGTATCTTTGCCTGGTAACTACAACCCTTACCAGCACCCATCGCTCACTGACAAAACTGCTGTGAAGTTTTTATTTTCCAACTAAATATACACTGACACAGAAACAAGAAGACGGAGGATAGCAGGAGACAGAATCCAAGATAAACTCGCAAGTTTATGATCAGTGGAAAGTGTTGGATCTCAGTTATCCGATGTCCTGTTAAAGAGTATAATCTTCCAAAACAAAACAAAGTTGAATACTTGAATAAAAATGTTTGACGTTCTTTGATAAATATGCTGCTTTATATGGTATTTACGGCACACTTTCAAAGTGTATCCTTGTTTTTTTTAATTAAATACACAGAAAAAAGTTATTTTCCACACTGTCTGTTATGTTCAACATTTTATGCGTTTGGTAACATTTCCCCCTTATAATAAATGGATACCTAGATAAGCAAGGATCTTAAAACACTTGTTTAACTTGTTGGCATTGTTTTAAAGCAAAGCACTTCTCTCTCACCCTCTCATGCTCACATGCACTCAACAAGATTTCTTAAAATGAAGCAAAAGGTCTGGTGCTGCAATTTAATGGGCCATTGAGTTATGTTGTTGAGAGATATATCAGTTGTGTACACATTTTTTACCAAATATTTTTTTTCCCTAAATCCAACCAAGTAGCTACAATTGCTGTGTTCAAATGTCAGATTTTTTGACAGTGAACTGAGTCACCGATATAGTAGTCCGATCCTCTGATTGTGTCATTTGCTCTGTCAAGAGGAAGACAACAAAAGACAGAAAAACTTGTAACCATCAATAAAAACAAAGTACGCAGTGAAAAAAGGGAGTGTGCATTCACTTTGGATTTGTAGGCTAGGTGGTTAGGTAGTAATAAAAGAAACACCAAGTGTTGACTAAGCAGGTTAACGACAAGAACCAAGCAAACACTAAAGCATTCGAATATCAGTCAAACAAAAGTGAAGACATGCAAAAATGTTATAGATCATAGAACAAGAAAGAAAAAAACCAACTGGGAGACACGTTTCCCTTTGAGACTGGCACAATTTCCTGCAGAATAAATAATACTTTACATTCCAATATACAAACCTACCCATTCCCCCACATATTCAACATTGACCAAAGAAGCGGATAAAACTGAACAGCTGGTTGTGCCTACAGTCCAGTTTCTCAGAATAGGTGTCGTACCTACAAACAGATGCAACGGCAACAACTTGTGCCATCATCTCACCATTAAAGAACCCCAAAACCTTTTTTCAAAAACTGACCAGAGGAATACAGTCAAACAGCTTTGACAGCCAGTAGTTCATGTAGCCCTTATTTCCTCTGTTTCTTGAAGATCTTGAAGGTGTGTTTCTTGCGGCTGGCAGTGGAATCTGTGTCTTCTCCTGTAGAGCCACTGTCCTCCTCCAGAGGGCTCTTCTTGGAGGACAGCTGCGGGATGCGGGTGCTGCCCTTTGCCCCCACGGCCCCGGGCTGCCCTCCTCCTGTAGGTGACGGCGTGTCAGGTTCAGTGGAATTGGGGCTGAGGGAGCGGGACGACTCTGACAGGCTGTTGATCTCTCCCAGGCTGGGTGACTTCTCCATGCCGTACACGTTCTTCATGAGTATGGGGCTGTCGGGGATAGCCTCTGCAGGGCTGATTTCATGAAGGCGGTTCCCTCCATTGGGGGTGTGAGCATGCAGTGAGATGGCGTCATCCGCACGACCGGCGATGCCGTGCATGAGAGAGGTGGGCTTGATTAGGTGGCCTTTGGAGCTGAAGGCGGATAGACGATCACCAACTTGTGAGAGGGACAGGGAGGAGTCGGAGTCAGAGCGATTTAGGTCCCTGTGATGGGGAGGGAAAAAAAAAAAACAAGTCTGAGGAAACAAGAAAAATAGAAATAAACCAAGATAGCTTAAAGTTGAAGCACTGCATGCTGGGGTTTATCTACACTATGCCTGAAAAGCCATGGACACGCTGGGCACAGCCTGGACACTGGAACTCCACACTTGTTAGTCGAGCAGGCAAAGAACACCGGGAACACAGGCTGAGAAACAGTGAATGCAAAGATTCCATGATGCCGCATCAGGTGCAATGTTGAGAAAGGAAAATGAGTAAGTGAAAAATTAATAACTTCAGAAAGCATATCAAACAAAAAATTGGACTCAAAGAGAAGAAAATGATGTATAGACAAAGGTACCTATGCAATGATACATTTGTTTAAAAAAATGAAATGACAGCAGGTAAAAAAACACCCACGCACATGCGGTGTGTGTGGAGAACTGGAAAAAGTACCCAAAGCTGTCGCTGTATGAGGAGTGTGCTTTGGAGACATCTGAGGAGGTGAAATCAGGAATGGGGTCCATGGGCTGGAAAGAAGCATGAAATAAATGGGAGGAATGAGGGGCTACTACGGCACCCACAGCGCAGGGCGAGCAGGAGGAAGGGGAGGACAAAGAGGACAGGGACTGAGGGCTAAGGCTGGAGGCACAGATGATGGAGGGGTGAGACACAGCCGAGAAAAGAGGAGGCAGAGGGAGACACTCGAGCTGCCCGAACGACTGGCTGCGGGACTGTCTGAGGGTAGCCCTAGACCTGGACGGGTATGGGGTTCCCTCGCCCTGCTGCCCAGCCAACAGGCAGCTCTCTACCAACCTCTGAGAGCCCATGGCCAGCTGGGGGTCAATGTGGCGTTGGCGCAGGGACATCATACTGGGAGCTGTGGGCACAAAACAACAGCATTATCAACAACCACCAATCAGGAAATAAAGTGTGACGGACAGGGGGATTAGTGGAGAGATACTCAGGTGCTGGGATATATTTCTCTTTACTTTAACTGAATTAAAGTTGAATCTTATTAAGTCTCAGTCAAATCCCATTTAGTGATTTAGCCTTTTATACCACACGAGAAAATCCCAGCGCTCCTGTTTAATCTCTCCGCTTAAAAAGGAAAAAAAATTCAGACACAAGGACAAAACTGTGATTGTGTTACCAACTACGAGATTAACATATTAGCCCATTTTCAATAAAAGTAAGTGACAAATCACTCAGGGAAGAAAGCAGGGTGCACTGGGTCGTGACAAGATTTAGAGGAGAGAGTAAATGTGGCAAGCAAGCAACTTCTAAGGAGAGGTCAGGGGTGGTCTGATGAACGCAGCATGGAGTAGATTTTCCCTGTCAGCTGTGTGTATCTGCAGCACGCTGTCTTAAAATTAAAAAGGTATTACAACTGTGTGGCTTTGAGTCAAGGAGAGAGACGGGGGGTGTCAAAGCTAAGGGCTGTACTGGGGCATGGATAAATGGCCAACCAGGATATTTCCTCATGGGCTGACAGTCTGAACCCACGGACCACAGGTCACTGGCTCGCCGTTCCAACAGTCGGGTGCCATCTGTAGTTTGGCCAATGAGACAGCAGTGGAAGCCAAGTGCCAGAGAGGTGGTGGAGGGGAGAGAGGGGAGTGAAATAGGGAGTGCAATTAATGTTGATTTAAAGATTTACTCACTATTGCAGCCGGAGCTTTTGCCTGCAGTTAGTCAAACCCGAACCTAATGTGTGTCAAGTTGAATATAGAGCCCATAACAAGATGAGGGCGAAGAATTATGATCAGAGTTTTGCTGCTTTTCTTGATGAGATACAAATGTGTGAGATGTGTTTACCCCAAAATTCTGTCGTGAAAATAAGAATAGTTTTTGTTCATGAAGCTTCTGTGTATTTTTTTTTGTCTCATATTCAACCTAAATAAGTATTGAAATGTAGCACTGATTGCCTGTAAAATGTTTCCTTTGGCTGCAGCTGTTTGACCAAAAGCAGATTCAAAAAAGTCTGTAGCACACATCAGGACACCACCACTTCAAATACGTCAGCACAAGGACTTTTTCTCATTAAGAAGTATATTTTTCTTGACAGTTCAATTTTCAGAGGAAAGTCACAGGAGTCGTCAGTCTCCATGATCGAGTCAAGTAAAACACTTTGATCCAGAATGAGAACAATTAACAAAAAAAGGCATTCATCTGGAATTGTGGGTAAAATAACAAGACAATTATGTGAATTTACATGATACACATTATACAAATGTAAAACAACACATTCAATCACAGACACGTGTAACCCTCGCTACCTACAACACCAGGGAGGCCACAAGGACAAATTCAGGTAAATGTAGCTTGAAAAAGGTCCAAATTCTCATGTGGGCTGATTTTTGGATTTGCCCAGCAGGGTCTTGGAGGGTTTAGATGTTCGTTTGCTACTCCCCACAGAACTGCCGACAGATTCGGATGAACCCTTACATTGCAGAGTTCCAGGCACGATATCCTCGTCCATGTCGTCCATGTCGTCGGACATGATGAAGTGCTGAGGTGTAGCTCTGCCGCCCATGAAGGTGGGGTCGAGGTTGAGGGATGAGGCCAGAGAAGGGAGGCCTGGGTTGTTGACAATGGTAAAACCCGTGAGGATTTCTATCTGCTGCCAGCGATGGAGTCTCTCACGCAGAGCAGCCGTCACCTCACCCAGAGCTTGTCTATGAAAGATGATGAGAAAGTAGAAAGAACAAATGAGAAATAAAGTGAAATGGGTCAAGGAGGAGAAACTAATTATTAACACTGTATGAAAATCCCTACAGCATGAAGTAAGCAAAGTCTAAGCTTATATAAGGACTGGCTTTAATTCTGTTGGGGAAATTAGGTGATATTTAACCTTGTGCTACTCAGTGTTTTCTAGTCAGGAGCACATATATAATTTTCACCCCATTGCTGGAAATATTTACAGCAGCAATTATCCTCTTATTTTCAGAAAACGTCGAGAGAGCACAGAGAATATCTAATTTCCTTATCCCCTTGTGAGGTTAATCCTGTCTGAGTGAGGCCAAAAATCTGTTATTTTAGATATAAATTAACATGCTGCTTTAACAAGTTTTCTGAAATTCGGTAATATGTATGCCACCGGTGCAATTTCAGACTTACTTCGCTGCCAGTATTTTGTGATCCACATCATCCAGGGAGGAGCTGTGAGCCACGTGGAAGGTCCCGAAGAGAGTGTTCCTCTTTTTCTTTATCTTCTCTGCCTGTGAAAGCAGATGAACAAACATGTATCTGTGATCTGATGAATCGGGATTTCTTAATGAGGCTGCTTCAGTGTCATTAAACTAGGAATTTGACTAAATATTGCAGTTGCTTGCACTTGGTTTAGCTACATTTATATTTGCATAGCAATTCAAGAAGTTACATCCTCAAACTACAAATGATTTTTCACTAAACTCAATAATTCAGCACCATCTTTTGCTTGCATGTGACTTTTTTGTAATATATTTTGTTATATATCATTCTGCTTGAATATCTTCAATTTGATTTTTTTTTCAAAGCAGTTTGAACTTATTCCGATTAGCTTTAGTCAACCGAACTAGACTTCTTCCTTGGGTAGTTTTTCTGTAGTTCAACTTCCTCTAGTGTGAAGTAAGATATGTTTTCAAAGTAGCTTCCCCTATATTGGACTGCTTTAATTTTGCCTGGAATCAATTTTGTTCCATATAACGTGTTACTTTAAAATAGTAACTTTAAAATCTAATTTGAATTCATTCCCCATATGGTCTTGGCATGCTTACTCCTTCTTTGGCCACCAGGAGCTGCCGTTCAGCGTTTTGTTTCTTGATGTTGTAGTACTGCACTTCCACCTCGTGGGTGAGCTGCAGCCACTTCTGGAGAGACTCTGGAGGGGCCCAGCTACTCCGTGACTCCAACTCTTTCTCTGCCTTCTTCAACGCCATGCGGACCTGTGGCACATGTCAAACATTGGGACAAATGAACACATAAAAATAGAACACATCTAGAAAATGATTTCCTTAATTGCTCTAAACTATCACAGTTTGATAACACACACACACACACACACACACACACACACACAGATTACATGACTACTGACACCTTGAAATATCTGGTGAGTCTGTCTCCTCTACAAAGTAAATTTTGTTAGAAAAACACTTGTGAGAAGTGACACAGGAAATGATGCAACACTGACATGATGAAAATGTATAGCTGCCTGCTAAGTATTGTGATTGAGCGAGGACAAAGAGGTTGCAAATACTAAAAAGCACTGTATTCTGATAGAAACTATATTCAGACAGCTACTGCAGCAGCTGAGGACTCTCTGCTCTCACTGGCGGCAGCTCGTTACATGGCTCCCTGACCTGTCCTTGACATGACCAGATATCTGGCCTGCTTGATATCGTCCGGGCGTCAGTGTGTCCCTGGCTGAACAGTTCACACATAATGATCTAGCGCCGATTTGTCCTGTAGTGTGAACTTGACAGAAGTGTGTGTGTGTGTGTGTGTGAAAGCAAAAGGTGACAGGCCTCGCCACAGACAACTGAACATAAAACTCAATTCGTATACTGAACTTGAGAGCCTTGCATGTTTCCCATTTGTGTTTCTGAATGAAGAAAAAAACTGTGACCAAAGTGGCTGAATTAGATCACAGTGATAGTCCTTCAAACAATTGCTCATGTGTTCTGCTTACTTGAGTGGGCCGTGCTGTGCTCTTCCTGCCAAATTCCTAATGGACAAAGACTTCAGTGGGTGTATTTATACTATAGCCAGTATGAATCTGATGGACCTGAGCATACTGTGCAGTTGGCCACCTCAAGTTCATTAACACTATTTGCTCCATGGTTTAATCACATGCATCACTTTGCAGGTACCTGTTCCAGCTCTTCTTCAGCGTACTTCTGGCGACTCAGTTCGTTCTCTGTGCCTTCACGTAGCTCCCTCAGTCGCTGGGCCTCCTGCTTGGCTGCATTGATCTCATCCCTCAGCTTCTGCTCGAGGTTCACCTTCTCCACCTCAACCGTACGGTGCTCCTCTTGGGCGATCTGCAGCCTGGGAAGACGGACCAAAGGTTTAATCAAAATGTCCACCCTGTTGGACTTCAGTCGTACATACTGTGACCCGTTTACCGTCATCACGAAAGCCTGATACAATAAAATGCATTTTGATTACCTCTATATTTCTGTGTCATCATGTGGCTGAATATTATTTCTGGTCTACATGATTCAAGTAACATTTTAATAAAATAACTGTTTTGAAATTTTAATATTGGAAAAACTTGTAAGTCACATCTGCATTGCAACAAATTATGGGTGATTAAATCAGTCAAGTGCCATGATGTCTGCAGACCTAGCAAGGCCCTACAACTGCAGAAAGTTCAACGGAGGGCCTTTGTGGACTACAAGAATTGTGCGTTTAGACAGCCCCTCCTCACACGTAGACTTCCCAGGAATGCACCCACAAGGTGCGCAAGTGTCTAGGAGTGGTGAAATCCGTACTTTTGGAATTATCTTAAGAGAAATGCTTTGTAATTTAAATCTAAGAAACGAACGACATGTCATAAGTAAGACCAAAGTCAGTGGCTGCTTCTTACAGTAAAACAAAGACATAACATAGTAGGTAACACTAATTTTCTGTGGATAGTTTTCTATGTCATGATGTGTACACATGTCAGGGCCATGTATGTGTGGAATTAAGGACATGCATCAGTCAAGCATGACCGGAAACAATGGCTAACATATAGAAAGGCAACAGCAATGGTCAGCTGCTAGGCAGCTCACAATAAACTGACATCAGAGTGAGCCGAGCCAAGAACAGCTGCCAGAGTGTAACTCTAGAAGAGTACAGTGTCGCTCCCAACGCTCCTGTAGGATCCAGAACATGTGTGTTGGTTCGTACGTGGGATATTTTTAGACTAGCCTCTTAAACAAAGTCTACTTTTAAAAGAGGGGCTTGTCACCCATGACATAATTATTTGTTCTCAGACACAGATTGTTTTAAGATACTGTAATCTGCTGAATTCCCATGTCCAAAGATGTTGAACTGAGGCTTATGATACAACAAAAACATCTTGTTTTAGTCTACAAACATTGAAGAGCAGGAAGCAGTACTGTAATTCAGTCACTAGGGAGAAGCACTGTCATCTGGTCAGGCGAAACACAACATCAGAAAGAGCAGATAAATGAAAGGTGATCCACTGAGCCAGCTATGGAAAATGTGGGTGGTGGGCAGTCCTGCTAATGCTTTCGACCCTGACCTCTATCATTCTCTAGCTAAGATTCGAAAGCACTGACAGAGCTGCAATGCCCCGAGAGAAAACGCCAAAGGCTGTTTCATCTGACCTGCATTGCAGAGCTCGCAGGATGCAGACCGTGTCTCTGCAGACTATACAAGAGAAGGTAAATTACACTCCAAGAGTTTTTGTACATTCATATTATCTTACTGGCCTTATTCATTTTATGTGGAAGGGAAACTATCTTTCTAATGCCCATCACGTTGTTGTCCTTGTCGCCAGACCTTTCCCAAGGATGTCTGTCTGCACATGACACCCGAGACCAAATGTAGGTGAATTAACGATAGCGGCGACATGCTAAGCAGTCGTGCTTAACGCCATCTCCCACCAGTGAGGCAGAGGCTGGGTCAAACAGTTTTGTGAAAAGGCACCCAGGAAATCCAGCTCCAGTCAAAGCCTCCTCCCACTGTCTCCCAACAGGGAAGCCACGCCTGAGCCAGGCTACTTGATACCACCACAGGATCTGCTTGAAGGTATGGAAAGAGAGCAGCTGGCAGCAGGGATCAGGAAGAAAAGGCTCGGCTACAGACAGAGGACATACCTCCCTCTCTCCCTCTCGCTCTCCCAGCTTCAGAAACATGCACTAGTCTCTTGTTGCTAGTTGCACCGGCCTACAATATGATATAATAGCCGTCCTTCAACTAAAGTGCTTTGCTGTCAAACCTGAAACACATTAAGGGGGGTCTGATTTGGAACAGTTTAATGTTTAATAAATGAAATGTCTGGAGTCTGAATTAACTGCTTTGGGCAGAGGACACACATGCTAGCCTGACTGATTTCTGCTCAATATTTTCTGTCTTTCTGTCTTGACAAGCTACTGCAAGTCCTCTGTATAATGAATAGTCATTTTAAAATCATTATGCTTTATGGAACTTATTCTACTTCATGATACACAAACACAAGACAATTACAATTGTTTGTCCTTTCTCTGAGCTCTCACCCTCCAAAGATCAGATTTAAATGGTGTTGCACAACACTACTGAATTGTGGGTAAATGAGACTGTAGGGCTGGATTAATATAACAATGTCTGCACTAGTCAAGCTGAAGCAGCACATCACTGTCTGAAACAAGCCACAAACAAGGTTTTATAATCAGCTATGGTCAGTTTGGGTATCTGCAGAATAGGCCTGTGTAATATGACAAAAAATTATGATGCGTCAACACATCATGGGGTTTTATTAATTTGTTGAAAATAACTTTACAGTGTATTTTCCCTCATTTGGACAATGCCTTGTGTTCTTCTGCACAACATGGATGTAGGCAGAATATTTGCATGAATGCAAATCAAACTACATGGAGTGGAGTCAACATGACACAGAACAGGGACATTTCCAATTTTGTTACACTATTTCCGTTCAAAACATGCTGTTTGGCACAGATTATGTAAAAATGCGAGGGGTTTACAGATCCAGTCGTAAGCCTCCTGAACTGCTCACAGACCGACTGGGACCACACCCTCAAAATTAAACATGTATGATATTCACAATTTAAAATCTGTACTCTCTTTGCTGGACCATTACAACCAATAAGAGAGGCTCTTTGGAGCTGATGGTTCTGCCAAGCATCGATAAATGTTCTAGCCTTTGAGGCTAACATTTGCTAGGATACTACTGATGACTGAACCTCTCACCCCCAGCTCTCGCTTAAGAATAGAAAACCTGTGTTGACTGCGTCTCCTCACTCGGTTAAACTCGATTAACTTTCTACTTTTGTTTTTTTTCTCTCCCTGTAACATGTTACCATTCCTCTGCTTCCCCATGAGATCAAGTAAGATGGATCACATGTGAGCCCAGCTTCAGTCTGCAGAGCCATGAAGCTGGTGTCATGAAGTCAGAGCACTACAGCCACGCCTCTGCTGCTTCAGAGTAGTGTGAGCTGTTTATCCAAATGTATTAATATCGAATGTGTCATGTGTCCAAATTTGAAACTGCATTTTCTTGGGTCCTCAGTAACAAAGTGTGAAGTTGATCGAATAACTGTTCTTGAGTGTAATAACAACATAAATACAGACATTTAATCTAAGCATCTCATCTATTAATTTCATTTACAGAAAATGTGCTACAGCGTAATACGCATCTTTATTTGTATCTGAAATTTCCTGCGTTGTGATATGAGATGTTGGTCGTATCACGCAGCCCTACCGCAGAGCATATGAATCATGTCTGCACCTGTGGGCCTTTAAGATTTACTCAAAGCTTGGTGGTTTAATCTGCACAAGAGGATCGAGTGCGAGCAATTAGTTGAAGCAAGAAATGAAATGTCAGAGCAAATTTCAAAGTTGGCAGTGGCAGGTGTGTTTTCACAGCTGATCAAACTAGAAAGCCACAGAGGAAACACACATACCTACCTGGCAGTCTATCAGAGGAACAGAGTTTGACCTCAATGGTTTGTCCCCATTGGAGCAGTCAATGGCTCTTATGGTTGGTATTCAACAGGCGAATCCCACAAAAATACTTTCCACTCCCTTATTGTACTGCGCCAATAAAGAAATATACCCGATATACATCAAAGATAACATGCATACACAGAAGCCATGACGGAGATACAACAGTGCAAGAGAAAGCTGTGTCACCGTTTAGAAAACAAGCACCCAAGTCTGACACAAACACCAAGAAAACCAACCTAAGTCTTGTCTATTTGGTCCATTTGATGTTCATCAGAGCATATCGACTCATGTTTCAAAAGCATGTGTCCTAAACATCCAGCTGATACAAAGAGCAACTTATGTGGGTAATAAGGGCAGTGAAATCAAAGTTTTGTTGCCTACAACAAATCATCTCCCTTCAGCTAATGACCACAAGCATCAAGACAGGAATGTCAAGCAGTCATGTGTCAACACCCGTCACTGCTATATACTTTGGCCAGCAAACATGACAGAGCCTGTTGCTGGTTTTTAATCTAATCTAACAAAACATGGCATCCCCAAAGATGAAACACTTTCCATTTCAACACTACTTTGGTTTTTCTTTCCCATCAGTGTCAAAGTTTAACTTTAAGCTAATCGACAGGATATTATGAAACACATCTTTGTTGAAATGAAACAGTCGCTTTTCATGTTAAGTTCTGCCACAGCCCCACTAACATGTTTTAATCAGAAATACTTGTATCGAAAGCACTGTCTGTGCACTTTGGTTAACTTTTAACAGTTAAAGAAAACCCTGACTTGGCTGAAAAAAGGCTACAAAGGAATAAGAAATAACTGGATTTAACTTGCAAGCACATTCTGTGAATTTCTTATTAAGTATTAATGGGATTAAAAAAATGTATTTGTGACATAACCTTCAATGCCTATATCAGAAATATTCATTTTTTCCAAAACTGAATAAACAAGCCGTTCTCAGAGTAAAATAAGGTCCAGGACACTGTGTGTCAAGTAGAAACTACTTTAAAGTAAAACTATGATATTGTTTGTTTATTCAGCTGTGAAAAATGGTGAGAGTTTGTTTATTTTGTTAATTCAGGAATAAAAAGAGATTCTGATTAAAATATCAAGTAAGAAACCACCTCAAAATCTGCATTAGAGAAGGAGAAAAACATCTAAGGTTTTATCCCCATTCAGTAAATGTTTGAGGCTAACCTCTCAATAAGTAGATTCAGGATGTGTAACTCATGCAACTGAAGACATGTTAGCAGCAACACCGGCTGATGTTAGTTTTAAGGGTGATAATTCTTCATTATAAAAAAACTCTTGAGCTTGAAGTCATATTCACGGCTTCCTTTGCATTTATGTGATGTTCAAAAAATCTAATTTAAAGAGTGTTTAATGTGGAAATGGAAAACTGATGATATGTGTGCACAATACGGTACTTGCAGAATACAACATTCTGTTGTGTGGGTGGTGGGAAAAACCCTCACTTCTGTTGCAGGTCATGCAGACTCTGTTCAGCTCTCTGCAGGCCCTCCAGGTCTTTCATCATCTTCTTCATGTGGTCCTTAGAGTAGCGGTTCTGGATGTAGGCAAACCAGCAGCCACCCATGCCTATGACTATTGACACAACCAGCATGAAGTCCTTCAAGTGGTTATGTCTATTCACTAAGAGAGAGAGAAACAATGAAGATATGTCACACTTCAAAAAGGCAAAATACAAAATCACTATATAGACCAATAAAATGAGCCAGGCGACATATATCAAAACCCTAACACTAAGCTGCGTATTAAGGCAAGCTTCACATAGATGTGGTGTGAAGCTTGAGTTGAACAAAGCCCAGTCATACTGCAAGTGTTGTGCGGTGAAAGATATAGGACAGTCAGTAGCACAAGTTCAGGTTGCGGTGAGAGGGGCTGAGTGCAGAAGACCACGATAAAGCCAGCTTAACACAGACTATTTCAGTCAGGTAACCAATGCTAACAAACATGCACAGAAAACCAAACAACAGCAACTCTAACATTTTGGTTCACATGAGTTGCTATCAATCAAACCTAGCATCTATTCCTCTGAACAACAAAAAGTGAGTGTGCTGTCACTGTCATTCATTGCTATTAAAAGCCACAGCAGCTAAAAAAGCAGCCACCTCATTTGTAAGAAGCCTAACATTAGATTCACTTTCAAGTTGAACTTTTGGAAAGGCCATCTTAAATTGGATCTAGAATCAAGATTGGGTTCAATAAAGTTTTCATTTGACGACTCAGAAGAGCACTGTCATGCAGTGGTAGACAAACAGCCTGAATTTAAGCCTTGCAAGCTACACAATGAGGCAAGTTTTTCTTGCAAAACCTGCAAAGGGGTGAGCGGGAAAATGATGTCAAAAACATGACCTCTACTTCCTGGAATGACACAAAAAGGAAGTAAAATTAGGAGAGAAAGACAATGCAGACTTGTATCTCTTTAGATAAGATCAGCAGCATATGACACCTGGAGTTAGTGTTCTTTATAGCATCTTCCTGCACCACTGGCTGCCACTGACACAGAGCCAAATCAAATACACCATGAATCCAAACAATTTCAGCCTACAGCACACGTCTCTCTTCACATGAGCCCTCTGTATAGTAACAGGCACATCACCAAGTCTTGAGCTTGTGTTAAATCTGTTAGGAGAAGTGTGTATATTCCTGTAGACTTGCTTATAAAGTCCAGAACAAACACAGGTTCATCAGAGACAAGGGACTTGGACCAGCTGTGCTTGCTATTGTGTTAAAGTATGAAACAGAAAAACTACAGGACACTGCACCTGTATTGCCTCAATTCTATTGAAAACGGAAAAAGAATATCTAATATGTCACAATTAATTTATCGATTCTGAATATTCTAAACGGTTTTAAATGGTATTTCTTTTTGCATTTCTTGATACACTCAGATACTGTTGTACACACACTGTTATATTTAGCATTTACTAAGAATCTAAAATTGCATGCCCCCTTTTGTGTCATTTTTCCCTGTGGTATCAAATGTTGATATTTTTCAAGGTACTGTATCGAAGTTAGCAGTTCCAGGATTGTGCAGCCCAAATGACGAGGCTTCAGCTCCATTTGATGGCATACAGAGATCAATGCCTCTTAACCACCAAAAGCTCAACTCCCAAATTGATGTCACGATATTTATCTGAAATGCATGTGTGCTAAATTTGTCTTGGAAGTGCATTGCGACTGAGCACATATGCTTAACAGGAAGTGCATTATCTCTAAGATAATATAAAATAATTTCCTAATGATACATTGTGCCCATGATACTCTTTACTGCCCTGTCAACATTATCTGTCTTGAGCAGGAAACGGTTTGCCTGCTGTCATCATTATGGGGTAAGGAGTAATTGACTTTGACCTGAGTAAACAAGACATTCACTGCCTTTCACAAACAACAACTAGACAGCATAAAGTGACAGTTAATTAAACACAAAACTATTAATACTGCAGCCTGAACGTGCCCGAATTAATTATTTCACAACTGCCCCCCAGATTAGGACAAACCTATTGTGAGATGTGTCTTAAAATGCTGCTACTGAACATCAATCTGACTACTAGTAGGCCTCTTTAAGAGGCTGTCAAAGCCAGACAGCGCTCACTAATGTCTTCCTCAGGGTGCGACTCTGACAAAACACATCCACAATGACACATGCCAGACACAGACCTCTACACACTTCCTTTAGATGCAAAAAAGTCTGCTTTCAAAAATGGTTCATTACATGCTTTCGTCTTGCTTACCAAATAAATAACACTTATCTGCTCTCATTGGCTCTCCATTGGCAAGTATGCATCTTTGCCCTTCAAGGCCAATAATATTTTGTGTAAACTCTTAATATTTGGACACCAAGTCCAGAATTTCTGACTTTCTAAGCTCAGTAATGCAAAATATCAGCACTCGGCTGTCACACTCTAGCTAAGCTTTTAACAACAAACATGTTTTTCAGGAATTCTGGCACTCACAGTGGGAACATGTCAACACAGATTATGCAAAAAAAAAAAAATGAAGTACTGCCAAACGGTATGATAGCTGAGACACACCCCACCAATACACTCATCCGGCCTGAAGGAGAGACAAAAAGAAGGAGCAGAAACTGAGGGATAAAGATCTATCGATTAAGAAGTGGTGCAGGGACACTTGAGAAGGAGAAGGAGAGGATGAGTGGTGTGTTTATTTGTTTCAGTACGCAGAGGGGTGTGTCTGGAATACAGAGCAGTGTGTCTCACACTCAACTCACTTCCTCCATCCTTGAAACTGATACAAGATTCACCCTAAATACCAAATATGGGCCAACTAAAACAGTCAGCAGTAAGTAGATGAGTAAATGACTAAATAAATATGTAAAAAAGGAAATGACACCTGATGACTATATTTCACAGAGACAAAGTACTGATGGAAAATTAGAGTAGCAGATAACATGGTCAGGATGTTAGTAATGGTGGTAGGCTTTTAATTCACACCTACATCCTACAGAGGTTTCACCGTAATATTCTTCCAATTCAAGAGAATCAATTCTGTTTTTTCCTGTGAGGGAGTTCCGTGAAGTGTTGACTACAATTGGTAGATGTTTTGTTTCTGGCAACCATCTTTATTCAAGTGAGCTGCTTGGGCGAAAAGATCTGAGCGAGCGACGAACTCCTGACACAATTACAAAGGAAGCAAGGCCTATTATTTGGAACCACAACTACAGATAACTACCTCCTAAATCATTTTGGCAAACTATGCAACTAGTTTCAGTATCTCAGTGAAAATCCACAATGTTTTTTATGATATTTTTTTAGATAGTTTTTGAGATATCCTGCTATAATTACAATAACCAAAAAGAGTAATATCCAAACCTTCATGAGAGGTAATAAAACAGAAACATCCTTCACATCTCTAGTAAAAGGTTTTAAAGACTCATTTAGGTTTAATGAATGAGAGTACAGAAATTAAAAAAGAAGGTCACATACTCAGTGGGGCTCCAAACAGTACGGTGTCCAAAGATTTGAGCTGTAACTTTTGCACGTGGCTGCGATCCAAAATCTTCAGAATAGAGAGAGTAAGAGTGGTGTTCTTTATGGCCAACCTGAGAGAGAACAGACACACAGTCATATTGAATGAATAAGGAAGGAAGAGCAAAGGCTGTAATGCAGCCTTAATGGGAAAATCGAGGAAAGCTGTATCTATTTTTTCTAATTATGACTTTTCGAATGAGAAATTTAAAAAAGTGCATAAAAAAACACATAAATTGAAACACAGCTATTGTAATCTTATCTAAACTTGACTGTAGCTTGAGCCTAATAATTTTCATTAAAGTATATAAATTGTATTTCTAAGAATTTTTATAAAGTCTTAACTGAGAAACACATTCCACAGATCTTGTACAGTTTTCAACATTGAGAAGATGACACAGTCATGACATTCCTTACCTCGGCATGGCACTTCCATTAAAGTTCATCTTGCGAAATGCTTCCACATATTGTGGCAGTTCCACATAAGTGATTAGCCATTCCACCACCTCATCCACTGTCCAATTATACACTGAGGGGAAGAGGAAAAAATACAACACAGTTACAGCACCCATCAATTCTTATTCATCTTATATCTGCAGAATTCAGTACTGATCGGGCTACGTCTCCATCACATTCAATGCAGTTAGATGTGTTTTCCATTAATTAGTTCTTATCCAACAAATTTCTTTTGAAATGAAACAGTGACAGTGTGGTTACACAGCTGATTGTTATCTTTACCGGTGTTTGATGGCATTCATTTTAGCTCAATGCAGTAGAACAATGCAGTAAAACACTAATCCTAAACAATCAGAAAATGGTGATTCAGGAGTTATTCTTGGGGCCTAGCAAAGCAGTCAGCTGACCTCAATATAACCGACCATGTGTTTCACTTTAAGTACAAACAGAAGGCAAAAAACTCCGATGAAAGCAGCAAGAACTGCAGATGGCTGCAGCAGAGGCCGAGCAGAGCATCACCAGGAGAGATAACAAGCATCTGTTGCAGCGACTGGTCTATGACTTGAGGCAGTCAGTGATTATAAAAACGGAAATACAAAATATGATCACTCTAGCAATGGCTGTGTTTACTTGTCGAAATATTGTCTATTCCTTGATCATTACTTTCTACCTACATGGTTCATCTGAAATGGACATAAGTCAGCACTGAGCTCTTGACAGTTGTGTTTGATTTAAACCCAACATGCAGAGCTAAGACAACAAAACTGTGTCACTATCATAACACGTTTTAGCTGCACTGTATATACAGCTTGACATAAGATCATATGCTTTCACACCCTGAATGATCTATGAGGTATCCTATGGCATAACATATATTGCATGCCAACAGTAATAACTGGGGAAGGAAAATCGGCACCCCAACTCCTGGCAGACACTCAAAAATGTGGGCTGTCTTTGTTAATGTGTTGCTCCCTTCAACAAAAACCCAGTTTCCTGGCTTAAAACCTCCAGAGCACTGTCAAGAAACTGCAATGCAGGGTAAGTCAGTACTACCAGTGAGAAAGGGGGAGAAAGGCAGCCAGTGTAAAGGGTGTGAAGAGACATTAGTGCCAGATACAGCACAGCACATGACAAGTACTCTCAATGAGGACACGATAGCCTAGTTAAATAGATAGGAACAAGGAGGTGAGCATGAGTACGTGAATTTAGTGCTGACAGAGTCAAAAGATGTCTCCTTTGCCACTGGCTGCAGCTGATAACTAGGCTGCACTTTGCTTGACAAGCCAGTTGATCAACTACCTTGCTCCTTAGTTGAGTAGGTGAGAAGGTCAAGCTGGGGTAATGTGCGACACATTTTCAGTGCATAAACTCCAATTTAGTGGCTATTTAATACACTGCTGTCTAGGCTTGCAGAGTCGCTTGGAGTGGTTTGTTAAAAATAACAATTACCGCACAATTTCAAACGCTCAGTACTGGCAGAGCTTATAAATGTGAAACACGGTGTGCTAAACAAAATCCAAAGACTACAACTCTCATAAATACAAAACAGAGCTGAAAGAAAGGCCTGTTTGTGCATTCACTGCTTGCCTCCAGGGGAAAACGTACCTTCAGAGCCTTTCCACGCGTTCCACAAGTCCTCCACACTGATGAACTGGTCATCCCCATGGAAGCTGTTATGCTTGGCCTTGGGGTCATGGTAGTTTAGATCTTCCCTCAAGAACTGAAAGATGACAAGAATGTTTATAGTGGTTAGAAAATCTATCGTGCACAACATGATCTTACAAAAATATTACAAATTGTCTTTTAGAAAACTGCATTTTTAGCTCCAATGATGCAAGGTTGCAAGTTGGTGCAAGTTGTCCATTCACCTACTTAGAGACTTAAATACTGTGCCCACAAATTAAAACAATAAAGTTTGAGTGGAGGTTGAATAAATGAAATGTATGAACAGCGGGAGGACAATGACCACATTTGGCGCTGGAAATTAGCCATTGAGAGGTTTGGATTTAGCATGAGCACTGTTAAATACGGTGGTCTTTATGACCACCATAAAACAAGAAAATGCAATTTGTGTGTCGTGTGTGTATTTGCTTAACTCAGTGCGAAAGGAATATAAAACACTATAAATATCTCAACCATACCAGACCTGAAAAACTATGCCAATTTCTCACAAACTATCTATGGGCGTGGAAAACAAACAAAAACAACAGTGGTGAAACGACAAATGTGAGACTGATTCATTCTGAGATGCAAATACCTAGTAAAGCTTTCAATTTTAGCTGGTCACCAGTTATAACTAACTTGGCAGTCTCCATTATGTTATGTTCTGGTCATCTTCTTTAAATAATCTCCAAAAGATATAAGCGTGGTTTAAATCTTGTCATCTAACTCAATGCAAGAAAACACATCAGCACATTTCTGAACTTTTTCCTTTAGGTATATCTCTATCTCCCTTTCAGTTGGACATAATAAACATTGTGGTATTTCCTTTCTTATTTTCTGAACCATCTGTCTTTTTGGCATCTTGGTTTGAAAATTAAAACACAGCATATCATATATGAGGCACTCTGTTTTCCATCCTCGCCCCCACTGGAGTGGTCGTGGTCAACTACTGCCACTGGAACCACACTACTGATTTCCCACTATACTGTAGGCTAACTCAGTCACCAGGATCTTAAAAAACCCTCCCACAAAAGCCAACTCATGCAACATGGGTGGAAGACAGTAATAAGTCATGATGCCTTTCTTTCTTGATAGATTTGTGTGGGAGGATTTCACTACAGGATAGAGAGCTGGTCTCTACTGCAGGTGAAATATCACGCTCCTTAAAACACATCCACTGGAAAATTAGAGGGACCTGTTTCATGTGGCGAAGGCCTGGATCTTATTCCTAAAAGCCAGATGCAGACTTTGATCTTGGTCATAAATAAATCAACTATCCCCTTTATTTAATTACTGTATGATAACAGGAGGCCGGACTACTGTCTTGAAGTGCTCTGAATCATTTTGAGCTTTTTATTCTTCGGCTCAAAGCCACTACAGATGTCAGAGCTCACTGTGCTGCACTTGATTCTCTGCCTAAGGGGTATTTGCATGCCAAGTGCCTCTTCTAAAAGCAAAGATGACTGCAGCGATGACGCTGCCTCTGCTTTGGTCTTGCCTAAACCACATGCCACAGACTGAATAAGGCTGAAATGAGGCACCAAAGGAGGCCTCCTCAAGGCCACTGCATGTAGTTTAGACTAGGACTCAGGATGTTAGCTAAATGGACTAGAGGTGGCGTCTTTAAGCCACCAGTGATGTCGGAGAAGCAACATCTCTGACTTCTGATGAGCATGAAATAGCTGCGAACTGTTTATATTGAACAAGAAAAACAGCAAACTCTACTCTTCATGCACTTCAAAATTACAAAACACATTAAGTTACATTAATGAATTCACACCTTTGTTCATTTTGACATTGTTCATTTTGACATTGTGTTTGCACAAATGAAGCAACATCAATGCTTACAACATGCATGCCAGACACAACCAGACTTAATGTGAATTAAGTTAATTATTTGACAAAAACAACTTAAGAAGCCACTGAAGTGTAAACAGAACAAATCCTCTGGCTACTCTGAGTCAGTTCAGGCTATTACAGGGTTATGATTAACTGACCATCTTAGCGGGAAATCCTATAATGAGGGTTACAATAATGATACATCTAAACCTCTTCAGACTGAATGAAGACCACTTTTGTGACTGTCACAATCAGACTATCCCCCCTTTTAACAGAGCATCAGCTCCTTTTGCTCCTTTTTTTCCAGGCTGGTACTTACGCCGTCTGTCTCTACCACGTCCACATTGCCGTTTGCGTCATCGTCCATCTGCTTGTGGATGTTACGGATAGCCTCATAGCTGAGAATGGCAATCTCGTCCTTGCATAGTGGCTCATCGATGCGACAGAAATCTGGTGAAGAAACAATAATATATCAATATGGTGTTAAGAGGGAGCCTTGAAAGTCACAGGTTCACATTTACATCTGTCTGCTACCACCACCACTAGTACTAAAATGATGCAGAACTGAACAACACACCTTTAAAGAACAATTTGGTTTAACTGTAGTTATCTTAATTCTTGAAAACACAAAAAGCTTGCACTTCAAAAGATGTTTGAAGGAAGTCCCAGTGATGATCCTTCCTGTTGCTATGTGACAAGACAAAAATCCATAGTATGTTGACGTTCATGTTTTTGGATTCCAACTAATCCTGTGATGGCCATTAAAGTTCATGACTTTTAACCTTTGTGCTTTTTACAGGAACGGCAGTATGCAGAGTCCCCGGTGGATTATCTCACCCTCTTGTTCAGCTAAGGAATTCTGCAGTTCACTTATCTTCAGACAAAGCCTTGTTTATGTAAGGCTATGAATGTGGGGATGTTACCAAGAAGAAGCCAGATACCATGACTGTCAGACCTACTGTGTTGACCGAAAACAGGCCACGACACAAGGCGAAACAGGTTTTAACAATTATTTTTAACTCTTTTATCCTTTTGGATTCCTCCGTTCTGATTAATGGGAGGAAAACTGTTTTAAATGTTGTTAAGATTCAACTTTATTTGGAATTCTGACTGCCAGGCCTCTATAACACAGTGTGTAACAACTCTACAGTTAATTGCAGATAGATCACATGTATGTTTTCATTATAAATGATCATGTAATTTCACAGTGTCGCAGTTATCTGGTGAAGCCGGTCTGGCCTCTGTGTTCCCTCTCCTTCCTGAGGGATTAGAAATCCTCTGAAACAGATCAGAGATAATGCTGCCACTCCTGCTAAGAGGAAACCTTGTTTGGCATGAATTCAGACACCCAGGAGCTGTGTGAACGGGCACGGCAGGCTACCTGTAAGGCACCAACAGTAAGTTTAAATGTGACTTTTAACTTAAAGCAGCACGTTTGAAGTGAATTCACAAGAAGGCTGCCCCAGAAAAAAAAAGAAGTATATATTTTATTCAAGCCAGTCTTATATAACCTCTTATGTTCTATGTGCTGATGCTATCTTTCCCCGGACAATCTTGCTCATTTGTAATTTTTCTATCACGATGAGGCCTTTTCCTGGTTAAATTAAGTTATATAAGAAGCATATGTCAAACACAGCATGCTTTATTTCACTGCACTATAACCACAAAAAAAGAAGGTGACAGTGAGGGGGGGGGTTGGCCTTGCTCACCCACATGAAGAGACGTTAAATCTTCCTAGGCTTTTGGCTTTTGTTCACACATTTCTGATCAAAAGACATAGAAAGCATTTTTTTTTAATTAAATGTTTGGTTTTTTTTTTCAAATAAAATCTTTGTGTCTGCTTGGGTTCTGGTTGGCAAGGAGATGGGCACTTTTAGGTTTAAAACTTAGTTGAATGAATCTGCAGTCTGCTTACGTCATCCTCACAACAATGTGGAGTACACAAAAATCAAACTTACTTCCCCTTTCACAAATGGCCAAGCTCAGGCTGCATATAGCTCAGTAGCTACTGCTTCATCATTAATTACTGTCACCCACACAATAGTGTAATTCCTGCATTTGTTTTTTTTTGTGCTGGCATGCACAGCGTAATGCCCCCTCACACCAACAAACTTATCACGCCAATCCATATTTTTCTTTATTCCCAGAAGCACATGTTATGACAGGTTGGCTTAGCAGTTATAAAGAAAAAACAACAAAGTTAACCATGTCGCAGATTATTCTCTGCAACAGTTCACCGTGTCCATGAATGTGAGTCTATAAATGGTTTGTAGCCAGCGAAATGTGCCTTATATTTCTCTGCACATAACCGCTAAAACCAGAAGTAGGAAGACCGGATGCACAAACTGAACTTCTGTGTTGTAAAAAGTTATTTTTTGAGCCACGGTGTGCAAGCATCCAGCTTCAGAGAACCTGCAAAGCCACATGCCACAAAGGCACTTACTCTGACTCATTCACATGCAGCATGTTAAAACAAAGAGACAGTTACCCTGGTGAAAACCTACCACCTGCAACACTCGCATACAGCCAACCTGGCTTTCTTTCTCATTTGGCTTGCAAACCTCCGGAGACACAAGATAAGATATTTACATACCAGTCAGGCTGCCTTTTTTAAGAGCTCATGTTACGTAAGTTCATTTAGTGTGCCTGCATCTAGATGAAGAACACACTCCAAACTTTGTCACTTCATCACTGCTGTGGTTCCTATGTCCTATCGCCGTACAGAATACCTGTCATGATTTGAAAATCACTGTAGAGAATGAACTCTTTCCCACACTGTGGCCTCTTGGGACTGTTGGGGCATGTTGCAGACGTCAGCAAAAATGTGTTACAAATGCAAAATGTGTGTTAGTAACTTAGACAATGTTGCAACAATTCCTGTTTAACCACTCTGGTCAATAGTGCTAGCAGAGAGCATAACCAAGCAAGTGTGTAGTGTTGGGTCTTTGGCAAGTTGTTGCTCAAGGTATCCTGGCTGAAATATTTCCAAATGTAAATATGTACAACAGTTATGCTTTTTGTAAACAGACTGAAGTTGTCACACTAGTGCACTTTAAAAAAAAACTCAGTTATACTATGTCATAACTCTGGTTTTATAATTTAGTTGTCTCTAGTTATGCCTAACAAACAAAACTACTGTCATCATTCGTGTGAAATTACTTACCATGGACTGAGGCAAGAGATTATCACGGTGATAAGGAACCTCTTCTAATAAGATTTGTAACTCCACAAGGGGAGTTTGTTAAATTCTCCTGACATGTTGTGAGAGACCCATGTTACCTTTCTCATGCGTGTCTATCCATTAGGTTACAGAGATAAGAATCATGGGTGACGCACAGGATAGGAAGTGAAAGTCCAAGATGCAAGCATCAACAAAATGTCGATATGTAGCCCTCTGTAGTAATGTGTGTTCAATAAATTTATATCTGCATAAAGTTAATCTTTCCCAACTTTGGATTTGATGACTTATTGTAAATAGTTTAACATCTTGATTACTACCGGGGCGTGACTATGTTGGTTGCAAGTGTGACTAAACATTTTCATTGCTCACACCAGTGCACCTGAAATATAGATAATTCAAGTTGTTGCGATTTCCTGTTGAGTGTGTTATGAAAAACCCACATGCATTTGCTCCTTTATTCCTGTTTACAATCATCAAAAAAATAAAATTAAAAATGTTTCTATAGGTACATCCAAATTCTGTCCTGGAGCACCTAAAGGAAACAGGTAGGCACACCAGTGCAACCATTGTGAAAAGTTAGTCTGGAGCCCCGATTACTACAGAAACTACTTATGCCCTTGCTCATTCGCTCCACTAACCATTAGATCAATTACCTTGTGTTTAACTTGCTGGCTTGATCTGAGCTGGAGGACAGAGCTTAATAGAGAATGCCAGCCGGACTATTCTCAGCATGGCTACATATAGAGCCTGCACAATCACAAAGATGTGGCACGAACACTCATACTCTAACGGCAACACATCTATACTGTGTGGATAAAAAAAGACCATTGAGGATGCTGCAACAAATTAATGCCATGGTTAATGACTCACCTGATACTCCATTTTCAACAACTTGGCTGTCTGGTGTGGGTGAACTTGGTTTGTCAGACCAACTTTCTCCGACGAGACACAAGCACAATATCCACAAGGTCACCAATTTGTTGAACTCCATGACTGGTGTGTACTGGAAAGAAGAAGACACCAGACTCCTTTGACAATTCTGGCGATTTTAGCAGAACGAGAATGCAGTATTTATGTCTGGGCTAGTCACCGTTTAAACAACGTTGCTGCTTTGTCTCTTAAACCATGTGAGGGAACGGCAGTAATCGGCTTAGTGAATACACCAAGATATACCATTAGTTACATAAAAAGATCCCCTGCAGTAACTACACACACAAGCTATCACTTCTCAAGTGTCTCTCTTCTTCCTGAATGAATGAACGAACACACTCGTTAGCTTGCTAATACCTGGCTTTCGCTAAGGAAGCCCATAAACCCTTAATTTGTCAGTTTAGCTGGGGGCTTTTGACGGCGTGTTTGCCAACACATGTCACTTAAAAAGAAGAAAAATAACAAGATTATGAAAAGTGAGAGCAGCCTGGTACGTCTGCGTCTGGTGGCTGGGTGTTAACCAGACGAGTCCCGACTAGCTAGCTTAACGCCTCGGCTAACTAGGAAATGAAGTGAAATATCCAACAAAGAGAGGGTTAACATTTCAGAGCGCTCTCACTCACGCTTCCGTGTTTTTTTAGTTCATGTCGCTGTCGACTTGCTGCATTTTGTACACGCGTACATTAGCGACCGTTGACGTTTAGCTGACCACAAGACACTGCAAGTCACGCAAGGGGCGTTAATGAAGAGCAACTGTAGTTTTTTTTTTTTTTTAAGCTAGGCTAGATGGTCATGTTAGTTTAAATAGCGCAAATATAAAGTTACCTGTCATGTATCAGAGCTGGCAGGTGTGTAGCTTCAGCTCTGTGTTAACATTGCAGCAGACGCCTGGTCACCTGGAGTTGAAGCACAGCGAACTCCACCTCCTGATAAAAAAAAAAGAGGTCTCGGTGTTTCCCCCCCCGACCGAGACTGAACCGAAAAAGCCGCAGAATGTGGACAGACACTGAGCTCGTCTTCTTCTACATCACCGAGTGCCTGTTTATCAGCTACAATGTCGCCCCCTAGCGTCTGGAGGCTATAGTGGACATCGCGTCCAACTGCTGCAGTCTGCCATCTAGCGGATTGTTTGTGCCATTACACTGGGCCATGAGAGCCTGGTCATATGTTAAAGGACAATTACACCAATTAAACCTTACTTCTACAATATGTAATGAGCCTTTCCAGCAAACAGAGGGAAAACCACAGATGTGAATAAAAAGAATAATATTGGGCGGCTGTGGCTCAGGGGGTGGAGCCAGCGACTTGTGATCGGCAGGTCCCTGGTTCGATTCCCCTGGTATGCATGTCGAAGTGGCCTTGGGCAAGATGCTGAACCCCAAATTGCTCCTGATGTGCTGGTTAGCACCTTGCACGGCAGCCACCATCATCAGTGTATGAATGTATGAATTACTGTAAGTCACTTTGGACAAAAGCGTCTGATAAATGTCTTAAAGTGGAAAATGTGAATCGATGAATTGCAACATTCCATCATGTGAATGTTCTACAAATCCTGCATTTTTACTCCATTCATTTTTATTTTTTTTAATTACTAGTGATTAACTAATTGCATGGCTGACTTTCACTGTCACCAAAATACTATTTTCAACACAATATATTTACTTTTAGTCAAGTAGGACTTTTAGGTACATTTTTACAACACTGGAAAAAGCCTCTATATGTTGTTTATTTACTTTCTGTTGCATTATCTCATGACTACAGGCCTTATTGAGATATTTTTTATCATATTTCTGCAGTCAAATGTAAGTAGATGACATAAAACATTTTTTTGTTTGTTATATTTGAAGAGTTTCATCTAAAGTGAAAAAATCCAAATGCTAAGGAAATACATTATATATATATATATCAGAAAACTATTCGCATTCATCATATAACTTATTTGCAAGTCTATACTTCTCTGTATGTTGGAGGTCGTTTCCATTCATTAATTATGCTAAGGCTAATGTAGACTAGCGAGGGGACAGTAGAAAGTAAACATACTGTATTGTGGTTGTGTTTTGAGTGAGTCTGATTCAAGGCCTTGCAGCCAACATGACACATCTTGCTCATGCTTGGCCTGTACTTGCATCATCGGTGTCAGATTTTGGGGGGGGGATGATAAAAGAGCATTGCAATGTGGCTGTGCTGTAAAGCATACACTCACTTCTAAACATCATGTTTTGAGTTAACTTGCCTTACTATCTTATTGGGGTGGAGGTACAGCACAGCTAAATAACACAGTATAGTTATAATAATGGGTATAGTACACATGCTTTTGGAGCTATTAAAGAAGTACAGTGATTACAGTGATTTGTGTTTGCACTTGGCAGCTGGGCCGTCAGGTTTTTATCCGGCAGCATTTAGGTCAGGGTAGGTTAAGTGATGTGTCATCATAATACCTGCAGTGGATTAACAATAGGGCATTATGGCCACAGTCAGTACAGAGAACTCACATGTACACATTTGCGTTTGAACAAAAAAAAATCCAAAGCTTATTTTTTTTAAAATAATAAAAAATTTTCCCGACAGACAGCTGGAGTAGGTCTCTCGGTGGCAAATGTTTTCTGTAATCTGAATGGTGTAGTAAAATAACACTGTTTCATTCCCTAATAAATAATTTGTAGTCATTTTACCCCCTTTTGTGTTTTAGAATAAAAGCCCAACATACTTGAACTGTCACTTTACTTTGGCACACACAGTATGACCACACATTTTTGTTGTGCATTGTAAAAAAGTTGAAATTTCACATTACATAAAATACAGCATGTACTGTAGGTAAAGGCATCAATGAATTAAGCAAAAAAAAAAGTGCTTAGAATAGACCACACAGTAGAACATATGCCTATCGTGACTTCAAATTTGACATCCCCTAAGGCCTCGAGAGCCGACATCATGGAAATATATGGAAAAGGCCATCCCAGTCTTCCTCTTCAGCAGGATCAAGGCTATCATGATCAGGTGGTTGAGTGGTTGTACAATTAGCACCAAGTCCTTCAGTTTCTAGTCAGAAGTCTTTATCTTCAGAGGACGAAATGACCATGACCTCACGGCTCTTAAAGTCCCACACTGCTGTGAGATGGAAGGCCATGTTGGAGAAGACCACAAGATACTCAAACAGGGCAAAAAGCGTGTAACCTGCAGGAGGATAAAATGGATGCTGAGCACAGTAACAACACTTACAGATTGAAGCAGAAAGATCGAACTGATGTCAGACTTACTTCCTGATTCACAGTACATGTTGTGTTTCCAATAAAAGAATCCAGCAAAAGCACAGAAGGATACGTTGAGAAGTAAGAAACGCACTTTCCAGTGGTGAGACTTTGCATCCTGTAAGGAAAAAAAAAAAGTAATACGGAATCTGACTGAAGAGCTGAGAATAACATGAGGGATTTCAGTCTGCTGCGTGTGATCTGGCATCTCTTACCTCAGGACTTAATGAATACTTCTTAATGGCCTTCCATAAACGGCAGGTTATCGACATGTAGATAAGAGAGCTGATAATAAAGAGGACAAAACCTTCCTTATGAACAACTGGAGGGCAAAAATACAAAAAAAGGAGAGGGGAATTTGGTCAGTAAAGGACAGTATTATTGCAATATCTAATTGTCAAATGAACCGAACTTTGAATCCATACATCAACCTGCCTGTTGCAGTTATGCAGCTGTATAACATGCTTCAAACACAGCCCAGTCGCCAGGATTAAAATGTTGGTATGTTTTTTGCAAACCACAGATATGTATGATTTGTATATTTCATTTATTTCACATCAACATTTGACTTTGATGTCTGGAGATGAAGAGGATGGTGGAGGGGATGGAGGTGGCATGACTCATAGGCGAGAAGGCTGCCAAGCGAGAGACAGCAAACATACCCAAGATTATTTTTTGACTTTTTCCAGCTGAAAACTGGACAAGACATTAGAACATTTCCAGAGCCAAAGCATGATCTCAGCCAACCCTAACCAAGATTTTTTGTGCATAAACTTAAGCAGATCATAGGCAAGATGGCTGCCGAAGCAAGAGACCAATGTTTGAAACATCATTTCAACATTTTTAATCACTTAACCACTGGTTGATTGGATGTTGGAGCATTTTACAGCTAAAAAAACAAGCATTTTTAGTGATACACTATGACAATTTCCAGCCATGTTTGAGGTCACATATCCAGGGAAGCGGAAACATAATCTATTCCTAACCCTAACCAAACGGTTTTTGTGCCTAAACCTAACCAGGCCATAAGCGAGATGGCTGTCGAAGCAAGAGACCATTGTTTCAGAAAGCCTTTCAACATTTTTAAAGGTGGAACCACAGGATATTTTTAACAAGAGGCAATTTCCAGCTGTGTAGACAGAACCTGGTTAACCAAAACCTTGCTCTTCCTAACCATAACCAGGCTTTTTTTTTTTTTGCCTTAACCTATCCGAGCAGAAGCACAGTGTTGATGCAACATAAAATGGTACCTAAAGAAAGTAAAGTTGCAACGTAAAGAAATGCAAAGTTTCAACATATCAGCAGTTTGCAGAAACTTACCAACACAATGTTAATCGTGGCTTTTCATAAACCAGACCAGCCTGGTTATCAAAGAAACAATAAAATCTCAAATAAAAGTATCTTAAACATGTATTACTCACAGTACGTTTCACTGGATGATACATATGTGAGAAGCAAGAGGCCGAGGTTCTCCAAAATAGAAAAGGCCAGGTTCAAACAGCTGAGCGGACTCTCAGGGAACCTCGATGCAAAACGCGCCTTGTAAAATCTGAAGTAGGTGAACGCCACCAGGAACCTGGGCGCCGAGTGCAGACCGATGCAGAACCGCCATATGTGACACTCAGGACTAAGACTTATGGAGGCACTGATAGATGGCAGGTAATTAGGAACCTGGAAACACAAGTTAATGACTTAGTTTCTCTAAACACATGTAGCAGCAGGAGAAAAACATAATTATAAAAACCGTACCTGGCAATGTGTACCAGTGGAGTCATCAAAATGGAAAACCGAGGATATGAAGACACACGTGATCAGTCCAAAGAGAGGCAGGAGCACGGTGCCCAGAACACAGGAAGAGAACGATACTCTGATGACCAGAGGCCGCTCGTGCCCCAAGACATTTGAGCCTTGTAGCATCTTGGTCTGAAAAGATCAGATTAAAGAACATCTTTAACATTGTCTCGCAATGGTGATCGCACTATAGCTGTAACGATTAATCGTTTAAAGGGTGAATTTGCTGTATTTTCAAGTGTTTTTTGTGCCTAAACCTAATCAGAACATAAGCAAGATGGCTGCCGAAGCAAGAGACCGCTTCTTGCTAGGGCGTGTCAACGGTTTTAATCACTTAACCACTGGATTTATTCTAAGGAGATGTTGTGTTGCATTTTCCATGCGAAAAACCGGGCATTTTTAGAGAGACATCGCAACAGTTTCCAGACATGTTTGTGGCGACAGAATCAGGGAAGTCAAAACATGATCTTTTCCTAACCCTAACCAAGAGCCTGGTGTTCCAGCTTCTCACGTGAATATTTTCTGGTTTTCTTTACCCCTCTATGACGGTAAATTGAATATCGTTTGGTTGTGGACAAAACAAGACATCTGAGGACGTATTCTCTGGCTTTGATCGAAACAAAACTAATCGATTAATCGGAAAAACAATCATTAGTTGCAGCCCCGTGTGAGAAATTAGATGAGGAGGAGGGGAGAATGCCTTCTGGTTGAGGTCTCTGGGAGAAATTCTCTCTACATGGGGGGTTTACAGGAAGGTAGATGAAATGACATTTACTGTCCTAACTAAACATCAAACTGTCACTGTCTTGGGAAAAGCGTGATCAATTCAACCATCAAAGGGTCACCTGCCTGGCAAAGGCACCGTCAACCCAAACCTCAGGGGGTCATTGTTTTGGGAAGAGATGATTGATGACTGTTGTAAATGAAGGCAACCTCCTCTCTGTTTTGTATTTAAGTCAGTAACATGAGGAGGACGACAGAGAACACACTTGTCTTCCCTCGCATGTATTAAAGAGATCTGATTCACCACGCTGAGTCTAAAATTCCTCGGAGACTCAGCAAGGAGAATTTCCTCTACACCCGGCCATCCCACACAGGCAAAATGAGGTCGTGAGTCATTTCCAAATTTCCAGTGAATATCACCACAGTGATCGGTCACTATTTGCATGCATTTACTGCAAAGCCTGAGAAACGAACAGAGAACCTACCTCCGCTGGATGTTTAACTCTAATATCTCCCACAACCCTTCACGCACTGGGCTTGTCAACACCTACGCTGATACAACAACCTTCATTACACCAGGCTGCAGGATGGGACCCGAAGACTACCGGATACCAAACAATGGGCATCATCATTCAGACATTTTAAACATCCCTGCGACATGTCTGCATCCACCGGGTCTCAGCTGCTAAGCGCGCTCGGATGCGACATCTTCCAGCCGGAGGGAGGATCGAGCAGCAGCACCCCGGAAGAGAAAGTGAGCGGAGGAGAGCGATGAGGCTGCTGAGGTAGGGCGGAGCCGCCTGTCAGAAATGAATGACGGATCACAGACATCATGGAGGTTTCATGTGTAATCAAAGGCGTCTCCTGATGATAACAAGGAGCGATGTTAGATTGTTATTACTGCTCGACAGAGGGTGAGGCTGGGAGCTGTCCGCGGTGCTGAACAAACCCACTTTCATTTTCGTTTTCTGTTTACAGGTAGATTTGTCCAAAGGCTGTGATCGCCAGTGTGTGTGTGTGTGCAGGGTCAACATGTGCTCGCTGCCCCGCCTCCCTCCATCGGTGTTATCGCTGCACTCGATATTCTTGTGCAGCTCACAGACGCAACACAGCTGCATTCACCAACCACACCTGTTCTTTCTTCTTATGTCTTATTTTTATTTTTAGCGGACGAACCTTCAAGCTCCAATGGTCTTTGGATGAGGATCATTCTGTTTCAGCAAGATGAAACGACGGAGAGCCCAAACTTTACTCCTCTTGCTTCTCTGTGTCACTATTCTGCCAAGTAAGTTCAAATATATTTGACATATATCTATAATGTTGTCTTGATCTACTTTCTTTGCAGTTTTGACAGAGAAAATTGGCATAAAACTTTGTCTACAGGTTGCATTTTATTTTAAGAATGCCTTTATTTTTATTTTTATTTTTTACAAATTATTGTCTGCATCATCCATTTCTTCTCAAATTTCCATTCCAGTTCCCGAAACACTGTTACCCACAATCCGTAAACTTGGAGCCGGTTGTGGAGGGATTTGCTGTCATCATAATCCCGCAGACCTTCTTTGTATCAGAGGCTTTATTGAGACAGCGTTTCAGAGTTAACATCTGGCTAAATCCACTGGATTGACACCGGGAACAAGGCCCACATAAAATATAAATGATGTCTCCATGTTTAAAATACACGTCCTCTGTGGTCTCCTGGAGGTGGCGATGATAATGTAACTATAACACATGTAGAAATCTATATATGAGTTATTTTATTATGTACATTCACACACAGTTTTCACGGCAAGGGCATGTTTGATCTCTCTGTTTCCGGCTCATCACATGCTAAACCTCCGCGCACACACACACACACACACACACACACACACACACACACACACACACACGCACACACACACAGTTGAAGAGGGAAAGTCACTGCTGGTACATTATGGCAGATTTGTCTGATCTCTTTCTTTCTAGAGCTTTATAGAAGGGCAACCCTGACATCCACCCTGTCCCATTATGCCATCTGTCATGTATTCACATCTTCTACTCCTGTTCTCCCATTCTTCCCACTTTAGCATCAGCATCACTGCATTTGCTGCACTGCTTATCCCGAAAAACTGACCTTTTAACCGAGTCCTCAAAAATGTAAGGCAGCAAAATTCACTGAAGCACAACATATACAACCAAGAGCTGTTTCTCTCCTTGTCTTAGACTGTTGGTGTGCTCATGGGAAATATGCTCAGAAGCTCCTGAAAGATTTATTCACCAGCTACACGAGCGCGCTGAGGCCTGTGGAGGACACCAACAACATCCTGAACGTGACCCTGCAGATAACACTGTCACAAATCATCGACATGGTAAAACAACATGATTTTATGTGTGAAAGGAAGCTATGCGGATACCAACACATTAGTAGACGCCATCTTTATATTCTGATCATATTTATTTTAACATGTAATTTGTACCGTTTGTTGGCAATTATTTTCAATGTTTTACAGGATGAGCGAAACCAAATTTTGACTGCATATTTGTGGATACGGCAAGTGTGGCTTGATGCACACCTCAAATGGAATAAAGATGATTACGATGGACTCGATACCATCCGCATACCTAGTAGTTATGTATGGAGACCTGATATAGTCCTATATAACAAGTAGGTCGGACTGGTATTGAGTTAATCATTGGGTTATTGTCCCCCGTGTGGCTCCTGTCGGTCAGTATTAAAGGCACAAGCTGAACATTCCTTGAAGCCATTATTCACAGGAGTGTCCAGGCCTCTGCCTGCTTTTTATACACCAGTAATGTAACTTCTAATAGTACAGACAGAATAACACATATTAAAATATTCAAGAACCTCCAGGGTTAACCCTAACCCAACCCTAACCCTAACACCTAAAGCTGCCAATGGGTCAAAGTTACCCACCAAAAAAGTCACTGTATAAGAGAGATTTCTTTATTAAGGAATAAAATAAGTTTTGATAATTTGAGCGCATGAATTGCTTTGCCTGGCCGTCAAAATAAACAAGTCTAAAATGACATTGCAAATGGTCATAAGAAAAATATATTTGCATATTTTGATCCATTACATTATGAAATGAACTGTGTTATTAACGATTCAAACAACAATTATAGGAACACACATATATATATATAATATATATATATATACATATATATTCCTATAATTGTTGTATATATATCATATTGTAAATATATATTCATTAAAACAGAGTAAGACCAATTTCGTGAAAAAGCTTGATAACAATAATAAATAAATAAATAACAACAATAAATGTAACAAAGCAATTTTGTTTTGAGTTAATTTAGAAAAATATGATATTATCAACCCAACAAATTTTTTAGCTAAACCTGAACATTTGAACATGTGAATGAACGTGTCCCTCAAACACATTTTTAACAGACAGTTAAAGTACCTTGTCAGTACTTTGACACACTACGCATTTTCCACAGATTGCCTTCCTGTATACACTACAAACTGCTATGAGTAACCTGCGGAAATAAATACATTTATATGAGGTGTTAAATTTGGTAAATTAAAAGGGACTTCAATATTAAAAAAATGGTAATGCACAATTCAAATCTAGAATTGGTGTTAATATCTGAGTGACCATGTTTAGAAAGAAGAGGAAGAGGAAGGAGGAAGATATCACATGAGTGAGTCCGTAGAGCAGGAGATGCCCCTGATGACATTAATGTGATCAGATTAGGATTATGAAAGCATCTTCCTATATGTACTGACCGCATACTAATACATGTAAACAAACACTTAGCATTACTGGTAAACTATAAAATGCAGACACAACACTGAGGAATGAGTACAACTCTGCTAAATGTGTTGACTCTTCCCTCAGTTGGTGAACTTGTGCCTTTGTTTCCTGATTACGTTTCTTTCTCAAATCGCTCTCCAACTCTCTTGTCTTTCAAAGATATCCAAAACACCTATATGCCCCTGGAATACAAATGAACACTGCTGCTCTAATTTCTCTGTCCAGACAACTTCTCTTTGTCTTTCAGTGCTGATGACCATTTCACTGGCCCCATGGACACCAATGTGGTGATCCGACATGATGGCCAGATAATGTGGGATTCCCCTGCTATCACCAAGAGCTCCTGCAAAGTGGACGTGTCTTTCTTCCCCTTCGATTCTCAGCAGTGCAGGTTCACATATGGCTCCTGGACCTACAACGGCAACCAGCTAGACATCCTGAACGCCATGGATAGCGCTGATCTGGCTGACCTGGTGGACAACGTGGAGTGGGAGGTGCTGGGCATGCCGGCGAAGAAGAACATTATTCTGTACGGCTGCTGCGCTGACCCTTACCCTGATGTGACCTACACACTGAAACTGAAGAGAAGAGCGTCCTTTTACGTCTTCAACTTGCTCATACCATGTGTGATGATCTCGTTCCTGGCGCCGCTGGGCTTCTACCTGCCGGCTGACTCTGGAGAGAAGGTTTCTCTGGGCGTCACTGTGATGCTGGCGCTCACCGTTTTTCAGCTGCTGGTTGCAGAGATCATGCCGCCCTCTGAGAACGTGCCACTTATTGGTAAGTGCAATACAATGGGGTCAAATCCAACAAGATTTAATAGGTTACAGATCATAATGAACTAGAGTCAATTTATTGGCTGACATAAGTATCCCGTTCAGATAACGCACACTTTACAAGTGCTAGTATTATCATTTGTGTCAATATCCGTACTTGTGATGAAGGAGAGTCCTCGTTGGGTAGCTGACTGAAGTTTATGAATTCAAGTTTATAAAACACTTGAGAAAACACTCAACACAACACTCAAAATGTGAGCACATACTGTCCAACGAAAGATAATGGGATCAGTCTACATCGTTAGCTGTTTGGCTTTAAGGTTGAAAAATGTTACTAGTTCCTCCTCAACACAGATGTTGAATTCCTCTTCCTCCACAGGAAAGTATTACATTGCGACAATGACCATGATCACTGCCTCCACTGCCCTGACCATCTTCATCATGAACATACACCACTGTGGTCCGGACGCCAAGCCCGTTCCAAAGTGGGCGAAGCAGCTCATCCTGCAGCACATGGCCAGAATGTGCTTTGTTTATGAAGTCGGCGAGAACTGCATGTCACCACAAGTGGAGAAACAGGAGCCTCCGCCTGTTAAGAACACCACTTGCACCATGAATGGTCAGGCGGGACCCGGCAGAGAGGACTGTGTCTTCAAAATGGAGAGAGGACAGGAGACAGTGGGCTCTGTGATGGCGGAGGAGAGGGAAGACCTGGATCAGATGATGAGTCCTATGGGCTCAATAGGGAGGAACCCGACCACCGACTACAGCACTTGGAAGAACGGCACATTCATGAGCATGGACTGTGGAGAATCAGCGGGTCACAAGAGAAGCAGGAAGGGAGGCGTAAGTGACGGTGAGAGGAATGACAGAGAGGCTCCCTGCAGCTCCCTGAGCAATGACCGGCAGCTTCTACGTAACATCGAGTACATAGCCAACTGCTACAGAGATACAAGGGCCACGCAGAAAAGAACTGGGGAGTGGAAGAAGGTCGCCAAAGTTTTGGATCGCTTTTTCATGTGGATATTTTTCATAATGGTGTTTTTAATGAGCCTTCTCATCATGGGCAAAGCCATCTAACTACAGGACAGCGATGTTAGTGACAGTGTTAATAGGTGTAGTTACAGGTTCATTAAGTACCACGTTTTATACAGTAACTTAACGAAACGTCTTAGAAATGGTCCATACTGGAGGTCCTGTCATCACCCACCCTGCAGTCCTATCAGTAGAATTAGATCTTTGATAAACTTTACTGACAGCCCTTAAACCATTTTGTTTATATGTTGTCCCAATGCTGTGTGAAAATTACAAAGCTCAGCCAAGAAATAGCCACTCTGAAGGCAGATCAATGCATTTTTCTACTGATGGTATTTCCACAATTTTGTGCTTTTATTTTAGATAAATAAAATACTGTTTAGTTTCTGTACGGCAATTATTTTTTTCGTCGGATCTTAAGTAAAATTTCAAGGTATTCACAAAGGCAACATAAAGAAATGACAAGTACATTTGATATGGTTGCTTCTTCATACATTTCAAACATTATTTATTTTCATCTTTAAATCTTCTCGTCTCAGAGGCAGATAAAAGTGTATGAGGTAATACTCGTTGCAATTTGTATGTGTAAATGTTTGGAGGTGGAAAACAAACATAACGGCATCCTAACATGACATGACATGACATGGCATAACATGACATGACATTGCATCAATCAGTTAAAAAGAAAGAATTCCAACTTTACACAACTGGCAATATGTTAGAAATATTTTAACAGCAACAACAATGTTCTGTTTATAACACCAGAACAAGAGATAACAACATGTCAGTGTAAGTCTCATGGATTATCTGGTAAATCCTCTGGATCCCCACCATTTGCTCGGCCCTTGATGTGTATTATCCAGGTCTTTATTATCTCGCAGGCCTTTATGTCATGAAAATGGGCCATGACTCTTTAATCCGAGCCCAGAGGAAAACAGAATGCCACAGAACTGTGTTTTGAATCAGCTTCGATTTGGACATTTATTTATTTATTCCAGGGAAGTGAAGAATAAAACCGAAATGTGATCTAATCAGACCTCCAGGCCTGTTGAGGCCTCTGATTGACCTTTCATAAAGAGATCATCCTTTAGCTATTCAGGGAATATCCAGTACAGTATTCAGTTCTGCTTAAGTAATATATTCAGCATATTATTTCAGAATTGTAGAACTCATCATTTCATAATTGAAAACTTGGCAAGCACTTTTCACTTTCACAGGTTTAATTTAATTGGATACAACATTCACTCTGTGAATGTGTCGAGTCAAAGATCAAACCATGATCTAAAAACAGACAGCATCTAATTTAATATTTCAAATTCAAAATAATTGATGTAAAAGATAACCTTTGGAGTTTTAAGGACCAAATGGTGAGTGTGTCTTTGGCATTGTTGCAAGATTATTTGTATGCACAATGTTAAATGGACTAGCGCCCCCTTCGGACAAAAGCGGTACGATCTGTCAGCAGCACATGCATCTGTTTTGGATGTGAGTGACAGAGAGACCTCAGGATGGATCAAGATAAGGTTATGTATTTGTATCCCATTTTATATGTGATATATGTGATTGGACCGGAGCACAGACATTAATAAGAACTACATAAAAATAGCAGTGCTGTCGCTGATGGTCTCGTTTGCTGTAAAAGGTCATTTATAATCATCAGAGGAATCACAAGACTTTCATACTTAAATGTTCCTCGTAGTTACTTTAACGCACATCAAGTACATTTTTATGTTTTGTTGTACGGTATTGAAACAGTATTGACAGCAGAGTCCAAGCAGAGCTGAAAACAATAAATAGGCTACATTAATAAATACCATAATTCCTGCATCTCAGTGAAAACAAATACAATAAAATGAAGCCAACTGTAAACTTCTATATACTCATTATTATAGTTATGAAAATTATGATTGCCGTGATTTTTTATGAAATTTGCTTTTGTCAAAATTAGTTACAAAACACAAAATGAGTTCCTTGATGCAATTTTAGCATTGAGACACAAGATGTTGGTAGAGAGCTTGTTACTTGGCTCTAGCACACACTTACACACTCTACTGTCCTCTCACTAAATCATTCAATTCAATTCAATTTTAAAGGGCCTTTATTGGCACAGAAAGAAAGATGTTTTTAATGCTGAAGCAGATGTAACATAAAAACAACAATGTACATAGACAGAAGAATTGTTGTTTTGTTGTTAGAATGATATGTCTATATAGGTACAAAAAAACAACACCATAATAAAACAATAATCTGTTATGTTGAGTTTAAAAGAGGAAGAACAAATGTATCGATAAACAGAAAGAGAAGACTAAGGTTGTGTGCTTCCTCGTCTGTTAAGGCTGGTTTTTAAGATACAAATTTCATATACAATCTCTAATTCCCCAAAATATTGCAAATCCATTTGGCATATAATCAGCTGAAAACAGTACAGAAATATATCTTATAACTTTCTCTTCATTATCTTCATTGATTTTTGTACATACATGCTTAATCTGAATATGATGCCAGCAACACATTGCAAACAACTTGGGACAGGGGCAACACAAGACTGGGAAAGTTGTGGAAAGCTCAAAAACACCTGTTTGAAACATGGGTAACAGCTGTTTGCATCATTATTGGGGATGAAATGGGCGTCCTCGAAAGCCTCAGTCATTCAGCAGCAAGGATGGGGCGAGGTTCACCACTTTGTAAAACAAATGATTGTGTTACTACATGGGCTCAGGAACATGCGTCCCGACTTTTGTGAATCAGGTTTTTTCTTAAGAATACACGAAAGGAATTAAGAAAAAAAAACAATGCTATATATAAAAAAACACCCTTGTGCTCCAGTTACAGACAGGCTTCAGAAACAGGTGTAAAAAGTGATTCAATTAGAAGTGCCGTATGATCAAGCCTTTGATTTGATTTAGTAGTTGATTTAGTAGCACATAATATTACCATTATCAAAAACCATTTAGATAGGACATAAGACACTTCATTTGTCATTGTAATCATACAACAAAATGTTGTTTGGCAGCTCTCAGAGACCAGCAGCAATAAATAAATAAATTATCAAGATAAATAAAATGAGATACAATCCTCTATTCAATCATTAAAAACAGAATATGCAGGGGAGGCCAAAAAGCTAAAAAGGCTTATTAAATGTCTCCCCCAGTTTTCATTTGAGGAGTCAAATATTTAGTTTGCCAAAAAAGTAGTCATCATGTAACCCAAAATGTCACACGGATAACAAAAATAACACAAACAAGGATAATAACTAAGACTAAGCCTTAACTAAATTTCCATTCTAGGATTATCTAAGAACATGTCTTAAGCATGTCCTAATGGAGTCACTTTTCTTTGCATTATTTGCATGATTTTATCTCGTAATGACCTTGTTTGCATTCCATAAATGACAGGATTTAAATTAGCAGGGACCACATGAAATAAAATATATGCAATCTTCCTCAAGTCTGGGTAATCTGGGAAACGGTGCAATATGATTGTTAAAAACCCCGACCAGAGCATGATGAGATAAAGAACGAGGTGGCTCGCGCATGTTTGCAGCGCTCTGTTATTCAGCTCTTTGTTTTTCTTGATCCAGCAGATGAGAGCTATCCGGAAGTAGGTGACAGCTATGCCTCCGATCGAGCAACTAAACAGCAGCACGGTGAAAAAGAGCCCGTAGATATTGTTGATGGATACATCGTCACAGGAGAGCTTGAACAGTGATGCGTTATCACAGTAGGCATTTTGTATCAGTGATCTACAGCGAGACAGCCTCACCGTGAGACCGATCAGGACGGACACGAGCAGTAATGACATCCCCCATGCAGACACTGACAGCCCGATCACAGTTTTGGTGGTCATTATTGAGCTGTACCTTAAGGGGTGACATATGGCCACATATCTATCAACTGCCATAATGATGAGAATGATGTGAGAGGCTGAGCCGAACGTGTGGCTGCAAAAGGCTTGAACAGCACACTGGTTGTAGGTGATAAACCGCTCTGTTGAAATGATGTGAGCCATCAGCTGAGGCAGTAGGACTGTGTTACCTATGAGATCGTTCACAGACAGGTTGCAAAACAGCATATACATTGGCTGGTGCAAACTCTTCTCAGTGATGATGAGGACAAGGACTCCAATGTTAGAGAAAAGCAATGAAAAGTAGACAAACAGCAGGAGGAAAAACAGAGGATACACGAACTCTGGAGACACGTCAAAGCCCTGGATCTCTAGGATATCACCAGAGACTGTCATGTTGCTTTCCATTCTCTTTGATTCGATGGAAACCCTGCAAGAGACAATGACAAAAATATTCTGTGCAAATGTCATTGTGTGGTCCAAAATAAAGACATGAAGCAAAAATGAAGCAATCAAATGAATAACATAATAAACATCAATATGTGACAACCTGGCATAGTCACGGTGTTGTAACTTCTCTCACATGACAGTACCTGTCCTGTAAAGGTGGGGTCTCAATTCTGCAGCTTGATCTCGATCTCTTTTATCCCCATTTGACGTCAATTCATTGCCCGCCCCATTGCGAATCCTGTGTTTCATTTGACATGGTCTAGAATCATTGTGCTGTACATATGATCCTCACGTGTTGAATAAGTATAATACTTGTTTGGAGCAAGGCTGTAGCCTTGTAGATTTCATGTGGGCTATCTTAGGAATTACAATATGATAATAAATACAGATTTGGTTTAGACATGTTGAAGAGTTTTGGGTAAGTAAAGTCAGAATCAGAGGTCAGTCCACAAAGTCAACATCTCTTACTGTATTTCTTTGACACCGCTCAAAAAGTACTGTGTATTGATTATATTAACTGATGACTCAAATTCAATAAAAAGCAATATAAATTATAGTGAGGTTTTAATGTACACTACAAAGCATGGATGCCCAGGCTGTTTCCTTTAAAGAGCCCAAACTAAAACTCTATGGTGGCCCCTGGGTCAAAGCAAACACCTTTTGTATTGTATTGAACGATGTAAAATGGTGCTAGTATCTCAAGTTTCCTTAAATGACTTCATGTCAGTGTCACTCTGCCAGCTGTGTTCAGATTATAAAGAATAATGAATAATTTGACATCTGAAATATTTACAGAGGGTTTTTACTTCACTTCAACTACTTAAAGTATACATTTTTATATAATATTTCGAGGAAATACAAGTTTTTACTTGCACATGCAGGAACCTTTATGAACAGAGTGTCAAAGTCATACACACTCACACACTGGGATACAATCCTATTAAACTGCACAAGTACTATCGGCCCAGTACATTACATTTTATGAAAACAAACATTAGACCTAAAATCAGTACACTGAAACGGAATTGTCGCTAAAATATGTGATGAATTTTCTCAATTGTGGACATTAGCCTTTATTTTGTATTGCCACATAGGCATGTGTGAATAAAGTTTCTCCATAATGGAGGATGTTTTCGGTCGGCTGATGCCCCACTTTGTTTTATTTTTCCGTGACTGTTTTTCGATGTCAGATTCGCTGAGATTCTGCACACAAAGTGACAATAAGACAATTCAGGCATGGGAGCAAAAACAAACCCATGTTTCATGCTGAGTGTGACTGCTTTGTAAGGCGACAGCACATATCTCAGAACCAAATTATTATCATTATTGTCAATATCATTATGATTATCATGATATACAGCAGAAAGACCACAGGAAGAAATTAGAGGGTCAAATCAATTATTAAAGCCACTCAAGGGTCCATCGTGTCCTTTGCTCTCGGGTGAGATGATTAGTCTTTCTCAGTGTCCTAATGTCCTAACGGCCCTTTTGTATCCATGTACAAGGTCCTTGTTCCCAAAGGCCTGATGTGACCACTTCAGACCTCTGTTTCAATTAGTGTTTTTCTTCTGGGACATATAAAAAAAGGCTCAACAGTGCAAATCTAATATTCACTGAGAAAAAAAAGAAAAAAAAAAGATTGATTGATTAAACAATCTGGTAAATGTATTTTATAAAACTGGAGATGAATAAGGAGAAAAAAAAACACAAAGCAAAGTCTCAGTTGTGATAGTTTAACAGTAACTGTGAATTTTCCTTTGAAAAGTTTGACACAAAGTCTCACGTAATAATTAAAGTTAAAGAATCAAATGTTCACAAGTTGTAATGTCACATGTTAAAGCTCCCCTCAGGGGTTATTAAACCCTCTTCTTCATTAGCAAATACCAAAGTATCTCATTAACAGCTGGAGGTTTACTAATTGTCCGGGGATTGATTAGAATGTGAGACAGTTAATAACACATCATTTAATTAAATCTCAAGGGGGCTCATTAATAAAGTGTTTTGACAAAGCAATGACACAGCTTGCTGATGTAACTTTGTCAATCGTTGTGCATCTAGTTACATAATGTTTTTTAACTTTGCAGCAGTGCTTTAGGAAATCGAAAATGTATGAAAAGTGCAGCCTCTATTGAGTGCAGAGACCACAATACATGATACATATCTTTATATGTAACCAAACTCATGTAATTTGAATGATTAAAGCCTAGTTGTAACAATGCTGTCATGGTTTTTTGTTGTGTTTTGTGTTTCAGGGGTGCTGGGGAGGCTGAGCATGATTTCCTGCTGACCTGCAGTGCAATTAGCAGCTCTAGTTGGTACACGGTCAACCTAACGGATCAAGTGTTTTCTCGTGTCTCTAGTGTTTCAAGTTAGTTTTTGCCCTCCATCTAACCTTGCCTGTTTCTCCACTTCTTCAGTGTGTGAACTTCTTCTGGACCTGCTCATCGCCCAGACCCCACCCTGCCACTCTGCACCCCCTGGACTCCCTGAGCACCCAGCCCGCACCACTATGAGTGTCCTCCACCTCCTCATGCAGAGCCACCGTTCAATAAATTCATAATCTTCTCCCTGTTTGGTGTCCGCATTTGGGTCTACCAATTAACCCATCTACAAATTGTCACAAATGCACAAATAACAATTATTATGAAGGCCACTAACTTTTGTTATCATCTTATTTATTCTTTTGATAATTTGGGGTGTTCTATGTTTTATTATGTTCGATCACTCCTATAGACAAAAGGCCCCACATACATTATCAAATGTATGATAAACCGCATCTTGCAACAGAAAACTTGTACCCCTTTTTAACAGGATTAAAATGATCTCGCACATTTTTATCTTTTAAACTCTTGACAATAAATGTACCTTGTAACTTCTTTAATAAGGCCCACCATATACTGTATCTACTTATTCACTCTCTGTTGGTCAGCAAACTTTATTTTATTCTTATCTTATTTGATTGAGACGATGCAATTAATCAATTAATGTAGTTCCAAATACATAAAACTGATTTAAGTTTCTAGTGTAGATATCCCTTCATGGAAAAGGCTGATTTTAGATCTTACATTAATATACATAGAGATGAGGATGTCTGTACCTGTACTGTTAAAAAATGTAGAACATTTGAAAAAAAGTCATCATAAATTAACAGGCTGCCCGAGTGGATGTGGAGTACCGGATTCCTTTACTGTTATTGAAATTTTCCGAGCTGCAGATCCACTGTAAGATCATTCCAAATTCCATAAAAGACGATTACGATGAAGCACATCGTCCATCAGCGACAATCAGCTACAGCTCTGCATTTCCAAAAATGAAGTCAGTGTGACACGGTGCGGATGTGATGATACAGTAAACTCTTTGGGTTATTGTTTTTTCTTTGTTTTATCTGTGTCATTATACATTTTTCTGTGTCTGTTTCTTTACACTTTTAGCCTGTTATGCCGATATCACCTGTGCTCACCATCTCTTCTATTCTTATTTTAAACATTAGATGGAAATTAATTCAGTAATGTGTGAGCACCTCTAATGCAAAAAGCCTTTTTAACAACAGCTATCTAACCACAACAATCCGTAACTTGAGTTCCTTCTGCTTAACCCAATTGTAAACAAGTCATTTGAGGACACACTTATACAGGTGCTGGTCAACGAATTAGAATAATTTGAAATAGTGCAATCATTAAATTCTTTGAATGCATTTTTTGTGCAGAAAGCAAATCAGGTGTTCACCGCACCTGTCCTACTCGTTAGACTAATCACAGAACTCGTTACCTGTAAAAAATTTGCTCAGCTGAGCTTTCCAAAAGGCCCATTTAGGCCATTTAACTGTGACACTGTTGTTTTATTGAATTAGAATAATGGAGAAACCGTTTCATTGAATTAGAATAAATGCTCGAATTTTTGTTTTCTGTGAAGAGTGTTCACTGTGCAGTATAAAGTCAGGGTTGAGTAGAATTTCTAAGTTGTAAAATCAATCATGGGTAAGCAGCGCGACCTCTCAACCGGAATAGTGGCTAATAATTCAAGCCCTTCGCCAACAAGGCTTGACCCAAACTAAAATTGCTGAGCAGCTCGGCATCAGCCAGTCTTCCGTCTGCAAAGCTCTCAAGAAAAACTGCAGCAAGCGCACCAACTGTTCCGGCGTCCGAAAAACTTCTGCTCGCGACAACAAGCAGCTGAGAAAGATCGCAGTCAGCAACCGGTTCAAGTCCACTTCCGAGCTCACCGACTTGTGGAACAAGCAGACCGGCGCTGACGTCTCCAGATCAACCACTTACCGTCGTCCGCGCGAACTCGGCTTCAAATCTCGCGTTCCAGCAGTAAAACCGATGCTGAACAAGAAACAAATGGAGAAACGGCTGAAGTGGGCCAAAGAACACGTCGAGTGGACTGCTGAAGACTGGCAGAAAGTGGTCTTCAGTGACGAATCACGCTTCTGCATCTCCTTCGGTGACCAAGGTCCTCGTGTCTGGCGTCGTGGTGGCGAAACCTACAACCACGAGTGCATGAAAAGATCCGTCAAGTTTCCCCAGAGCGTTATGGTCCGGGGATGCATGTCCGCTCGAGGTGTAGGGAGACTCTGCTTCCTCAAGAATACTGTCAATGCTGCCGTATATCAAGATGTTCTGGAAACGTTCCTGATTCCGACTGTTGAGGAACAGTTCGGCGAAGAAGACTTCATATTTCAACAGGATCTTGCACCGGCTCATGCGGCAAAGTCGACCAAAGATTGGTTCACTAAAAAACAGCTTGAAGTTTTGGCATGGCCGGCCAACTCGCCTGACCTCAATGTCATTGAAAACCTTTGGGCCATCGTCAAGCGGAAAATTCGCGACAGAAAGCCTACTACGCTGGACCAACTGAAGCAGAACATCGCCACTGCCTGGGAAGCTGTGAGTGCGGAAACTTGCGACAAGCTGGTCAAATCGATGCCGCGGAGACTTCAGGCAGTCATACAAGCCAAGGGGGCAGCCACAAAATACTGAGAAAGTGATGATTCTAATTATAATAAAAATTATTCTAATTCAATGAAACGGTTTCTCCATTATTCTAATTCAATAAAACAACAGTGTCACAGTTAAATGGCCTAAATGGGCCTTTTGGAAAGCTCAGCTGAGCAAATTTTTTACAGGTAACGAGTTCTGTGATTAGTCTAACGAGTAGGACAGGTGCGGTGAACACCTGATTTGCTTTCTGCACAAAAAATGCATTCAAAGAATTTAATGATTGCACTATTTCAAATTATTCTAATTCGTTGACCAGCACCTGTATTTATCTATTTGGGCAGAACAGCTATTTATCTAATAAAAAATATATAGATATACATAGAAAAGTCTAGGTAATCTGAGGGTACATTTTCCTTTTTTTCACAGTAAATACTTGCTGGGTTTCTAAGGATCTCAGAGCTTTAAACTTTAAACCAGTTCTCCTAATTTTTGGTCTCTGCAAAGCTCCTAGCACTCCCAGAGGCAAACGGTGACGTAACCAAGTTAACGTTGCGGTGACAATAAATAAAGTTTAGTGGGCAGCGCAGCTCTCAGCACTTTCTGCAGTGCTGCTTGAAAGTGACATGTTCTCTTACTTCTGTTTACTTTAGATATTCATTCAAATTTTCAATCACGCAATTTCATCAAGGTTTTTCTTTCTACAAACTGAAGTGAAAATGGAGAACGAATCTTTCGGGTTCAACTCTGAGTTGACCCTGGACCCGTTTGTCATTCCGCCTGGAGGAAAGTATCCCATATTTTTCCTTGGTATCACGGTTTATTTTTTTAGCATCTTTTGCAATTTGACCTTGTTGACTTTGATCATTCTGAAGAGGAACCTTCACAAGCCCATGTACTTCATCCTGTTCAGCCTTCCCCTCAATGATCTGATAGGCATAACTGCAATGCTACCAAAAGTCCTTTCAGACATTGTTACAGAGACACATACAGTTTACTATCCTCTCTGTGTTCTACAGGCGTTCCTGCTCCACATGTATGGTGGTGGTATCTTGTTTATTCTCGCAGCAATGTCCGTCGATCGTTATGCTGCCATCTGCATGCCGCTACGCTACAGCTCTATTATGACCCCCAGAGTCGTTATACTGATTATCTGTTTAGTTTGGGGTCTTGACTTTGTGTTGATTGGATCACTGTTCTCTTTGCAGACACGTAATCCCAGGTGTAAATCTGTAATCATGAATGTCTTCTGTGATAACCCGTCTCTGCTGAAGCTCACATGCGGAAACACGACACTCAACAACATCATAGGATTGTTTAACACAGCCGTCATGCAGGCTGTCTGTGTGTCTGTGCAGGCATTTTCCTATGTGAAGATTCTGATCACCTGTGTGGTTTCCCGGAGGTCTGAAGCAAAGATGAAAGCTGTCAACACATGTGTGGCACAGATGGTCATTTTCATCATATTTGAGATTGTGTCGACTTTCACAATTTTATCCCACAGGTTCAAAAATGTCTCATCTGACTTGCAAAAGATCATGGGCATGCTGATATTTCTCGTATCTCCACTTCTGAATCCACTTGTATACGGGCTGTACACAAGTGAAATACGGGACACTCTCCTGAGAGTCTTGAAAGGAAGCAGAGTATCCGTCTAAATCTTCACACAAGGCGGTTAACAGCTGAATCTTGTCTTTTTGTACTGCATTCATCAACATTACATTGTGCTATCTCAGCAGCACTCTGATGATGTAAGCATTATTGTGGAAACAATACCAGCTGTGCACAGAACCAAAGCAAGTATATGAACATGAACACAAACTGGACTCACAACAGTTTTTGGTTTCAAGTGTAGGACAGAACATTTTTCTCTGCATTTGAGGTGCATTATTTTTACCTTACCACATACCTTTTCTGCAATACAACTTGTTCTAAATTACAGGTGATGAACAAATTATAGCCAAGACAGTGATTCTGAGCCATGTTTCTCAGAGTGTTGGATTCTCACAGCTGATAATGATGAGATGAAACTGGCTCAAAGTGTGTGTATCTTACTGCAGATGTAAAAACATGTTACTCAAGTACCTGTCCTTGTTACAATTTTGGAAAAATGTACTTTATATTGGGATCTTTTCTTTTGTGTTTCATTAAGATTGTAGAGTGCTTTGTATTGTTAAAATTGTGTATGGATGTCCGCTTTTGGGTCTACCAATTAACCCATCTACAAGTTGTCACAAATGCACAAATAATAATCATTATGAAGGCCACTAACTTTTGTTTCCATCTTATTTATTCTTTTGATAATTTGGGGTCTTCTATGTTCTATCATGTTGGATCACTCCTATAGATGAAAGGCCCCACAAACATTATCAAATGTATGATAAACCGCATCTTGCAACAGAAAACTTGTACCCCTTTTTAACAGGATTAAAATGATCTCACACATTTTTATCTTTTAAACCCTTGACAATAAATGTACCTTGTAACTTCTTTAATAAGGCCCACCATATACTGTATCTACTTATTCACTCTCTGTTAGTCAGCAAACTTTATTTTGTTCTTATCTTATTTGATTGAGACAATGCAATTAATCAATTAATGTAGTTCCAAATACAATGAAACTGATTTTAATTTCTAGTGTAGATATCCCTCCATGGAAAAGGCTGATTTTGGATCTTACATTAATATACATAGAGATGGTGATGCATGTACCCATACAGTCACAAAATGTAGAAAATTTGAAAAAAATCATCATAAATTAACAGGCTGTCCGAGTGGATGTGGAGTACCGGATTCCTTTGCTGTTACTGAAATCTTCCGAGCTGCAGATCCACTGTAAGATCATTCCAAATTTCATGAAAGACGATTACGATGAAGCACATCGTCCATCAGCGACAATCAGCTACAGCTCTGCATTTCCAAAAATGAAGTCAGTGTGACACGGTGCGGGTGTGATGATACAGTAAACTCTTTGGGTTATTGTTTTTTCTTTGTTTTATCTGTGTCATTATACGTTTTTCTGTGTCTGTTTCTTTACACCTTTAGACTGTTATGGTGATATTACCTGTGCTCACCATCTCTTCTATTCTTATTTTAAACATAAGCTGGAAATTAATTCAGTAATGTGTGAGCAACTCTACAGCAAAAAGCCATTTAAACAATAGCTAACTAACCACAACACTCCATAACTTGAGTTCCTTCTGTTTAACCCAATTGTAAACAAGTAATTTGGGACACACTTATATTTATCTATTTGGGCAGAACAGTTATTTTTCTAATAAAAAATATATAGATATACATAGAAAAGTCTAAGTAATCTAAGGGTAGTTTTTCCTTTTTTTCACAGTAAATACTTGCTGGGTTTCTAAGGATCTCAGAGCTTTAAACTTTAAACCAGTTCTCCTAATTTTTGGTCTCTGCAAAGCTCCTAGCACTCCCAGAGGCAAACGGTGACGTAACCAAGTTAACGTTGCGGTGACAATAAATAAAGTTTCATGGGCAGCGCAGCTCTCAGCACTTTCTGCAGTGCTGCATTGAAAGTGACATGTTGTCTTACTTCTGTTTACTTTAGACATTCATTCAAATTTTCAATCAATTTCAATGCAATTTCATCACGGTTTTTCTTTCTACTAACTGAAGTGAAAATGGAGAACGAATCTTTCGGGTTCAACTCTGAGTTGACCCTGGACCCGTTTGTCATTCCGCCTGGAGGAAAGTATCCCATATTTTTCCTTGGTATCACGGTTTATTTTTTTGGCATCCTTTGCAATTTGACCTTGTTGACTTTGATCATTCTGAAGAGGAACCTTCACAAGCCTATGTACTTCATCTTGTTCAGCCTTCCTCTCAATGATCTGATAGGCATAACTGCAATGCTACCAAAGGTCCTTTCAGACATCGTTACAGAGACAAATACAGTTTACTATCCTCTCTGTGTTCTACAGGCGTTCCTGCTCCACATGTATGGTGGTGGTATCTTGTTTATTCTCGCAGCAATGTCCTTCGATCGTTATGCTGCCATCTGCATGCCGCTACGCTACAGCACTATTATGACCCCCAGAGTCGTTATACTGATCATCTGTCTAGTTTGGGGTCTTGACTTTGTGTTGATTGTATCACTGTTCTCTTTGCAGACACGTCTTCCCAGGTGCAAATCTGTAATCATGAATGTGTTCTGTGATAACCCGTCTCTGCTGAAGCTCACATGCGGAAACACGGCACTCAATAACATCATAGGATTGTTTAACACAGCCGTCATGCAGGCTGTCTGTGTGTCTGTGCAGGCATTTTCCTATGTGAAGATTCTGATCACCTGTGTGGTTTCCCGGAGGTCTGAAGCAAAGATGAAAGCTGTCAACACATGTGTGGCACACATGGTCATTTTCATCATATTTGAGATTGTGGGGACCTTCACAATTTTATCCCACAGGTTCAAAAATGTTTCATCTGACTTGCAAAAGATCATGGGCATGCTGATATTTCTCATACCACCGCTTCTGAATCCACTTGTGTACGGGCTGTACACAAGTGAAATACGAAACACTCTCCTAAGAATCTTGAAAGGAAGCAGAGTATCTGTCTAAATCTTCACACAAGGCGGTTAACAGCTGAATCTTGTCTTTTTGTACTGCATTCATCAACATTACATTGTGCTATCTCAGCAGCACTCTGATGGTGTAAGCATTATTGTGGAAACAATACCAGCTGTGCACAGAACCAGAGCAAATATATGAACAACACAAACTGGACTCACTCGCAACAGTTTTTGGTTTCAAGTGTGGGACAGAACATTTTTCTCTGGATTTGAGGCGCATTATTTTTTTTGGGTCAATATACCTTTTCCGCAATACAACTTATTCTAAATTACAGGTGATGAACATATTATAGCCAAGTCAGTGATTCTGAGCCATGTTTCTCAGAGTGTTGGATTCACACAGCTGCTAATGATGAGATGAAGCTGGCTCAAAGTGTGTGTATCTTACTGCAGATGTAAAAACATGTTACTCAAGTACCTGTCCTTGTTACAATTCTGGAAAAATGTATTTTATATTGGGATCTTTTCTTTTGTGTTTCATTAAGATTGTAGAGTGCTTTGTGTTGTCAAAATTGCAAATGATTTTGAATGGAGAAAAATTGTCCCATATTGCACATAGTCAATCATACAATACTTAAAATGACATCTTTTTTTCATTCGTCTTTTTAAAAACTGTGTCTCAGACATTATCCTCTTCACATTGACTCTGTATTTAGATATTGGTTTATATAAAGAAGACTGACCTTTGCAACCCATCTTCTTCAGTGTTCACATTTAGATTTACTTATTATGCATCACAGTTTCTTGGTGTCTAAAATGTAAAAATCTTTACATCTATTTATCACACACAATTTTTGTTGAATCAAAAACAATGTATATGTATACACAAGATGTGCCTTCCTTTCTGTGTGGTCCATTAATAAAATCCAGATATGCTGAAACATATTTCCTGCTGTTCATTTATTGAAAACAAATTTCATAAGAGCAAATTACCAGATTAAAACCAGGTGCATATAGTCAGCTATCATTTTATAGAAAGAGTTCATGGGTCAGACAATAATTAAAACTTTATGCAGTCCCTTTTTAATATACAGTACATTATTAGCATTAGTACAAATGGAATCACAAATACAAAGAGTGCACATTAAATCAAAATAATGAGGAATGAGGAATACACAGAAACACAATAAATACAACATAACACATGTACATTTGGTTTTACATTTGGCCAGAAAAAGAAGATGTGGAGACATAATATTATAGACTCACCTGAGTGGTACAAAACTTACAACAACTTAAAGCTACTAAAAGTAGAAGTAGTAGTAAAAGTAGATTTTTAAGTCTCATTCTCAATTTGTCAAAAACTCAATTTGGGGTTGTAGGACAGTTCAGCCGCCATTCCAAAGTGTCAGTTTTGGACGAGTTTAGAAACTTAGAGTGTCAATATGTTACTTTATTAAGTTTATGACTTACACTTAAGTTAATAACAACTCTCAAACAAACAAACAAGCATAGCTACTGAGCTTTTACTGGGAAATTCACAATTAGATCCTTCATGAAAAAAAAACCCAAAACAAATTAAAAAACAGAGAAAATAAATATTATAATCACTATGTTTAGAGCACATATCATGTCTTAATCTGACATAAATGATGCTGAGGCTTTTAAATAAGCTGGAATGAAGAGGATGTTCCACTGTAAATAAAGTTTATTAACTTGACTGTGCTGCTGTCCTTGAAAGGCTGAAGCACAAAACATACAATGCTTTCACCAACTGTATAGAAAATTGACATATTTCCAAACACATTTTAAACGTTTAGTAAAATAATAAGTTGTTTAAGCGGCGACAAGAAGCTTTCAATTTCTGTTGATTACTGAAAAATGGCATGACCACCACTGCCTTGTGTTGGAGAGATCTTGATCTTGGTCCATGCATTTGTCACAGGATACTTTTAATATTATTTTTCTTTTGTAAACACAGCTTTTAGCAGGATGCATGGCAATGAGATAATGTATCTATCTGTGGCTATGGAAGATTAATAACTGTAATTTACTGATGGTGAAATAAAGTTAATTTTGTTTAAACCACTACAGAGCAGCTTTCTGCCCTCAGGATGTGTGGAAAATACTCTCACTGATGTTCTTGTTTACTTATGTAGTTCAGATAGAGTCATTAGTATGAAACTGAGAGTGTTTCACAACAAGTTACAAGGTTCTTGTAGCATGTTAAAAATAAATTGGGACTTGGGAAGTGATCATACACTTGTCATTTTATTTAGGATTGGGATACCAGGCTCCAACATGTCACCTAGTCATGCTTATAAATATGACTCATCCAATAAACCAGCCAGAAACCTTTTTTTTTATTCTATGTTGTACAACAGCATACGACACATTATCCAGATGGAAAAACAAGCTTTGATCCCAGCCGAGTGAAATTTTCTTGAGACTTTAAAAAATAAGTAAAACCATCTGTCCAGTCCAGCTCGCTCACTGCTACTAAAACTGTATTAATTAATCAATTAATTCAAATTCTTAAAAGTTGAACTCAAAAAAAGAGGGAAAAAAGTTTTAAAAAAGATGCACATATTAATGAAATTACCTGATTCTATAAAGTTGATTAAATGGCTTAAGACAAATATTAAAACATACGTACGTACTGTTTAAAGACTTAATTCTCTCACTGATGTCCTAACAAAAGACAACTATTTTTAACCAGTGTTAAATCATGCTTGTCCTCCCACCTCTATGTCAGATGTGCTATAAAAACCGTCTGCTCTGCACTCTTGGGTAATGTCACAGGTAAACCCTGAACTGAGCGTTGCCTTGTGCTTGTGTCTTTGACATTACGTCTTCTCACTAGGTTCCGACTGCAGGTGAGATTAGGATAACATATTGCCAAAGGTAAGATAGCAGAGGCAGCTGAAATCATTCCACAGCACTTCATGTCAGATATTTGCTTGTGATTGCTCTATGTTTTTTCTCTTCTTTCAGCTGAAAATTGTTCCTTCATCAGAGGGAAGGAGTTGGTAAACCTTTCGACAGAAGATGCAACACTAGCAACAAAATTATAGTCTAGAGTACTGTGCAATTATGTACACAAATGCATCTTCTGCAGCTTTACTAACTTTGGAAAAACTGGGTTTCTCAAATGCATACGTCTATCCAGCCTTTCTGTTTGGGACTCTAACATATATATGTATAATGTTTTTTAACTTGTTGCTTCTAATAACTATTGCTTGTAGTGCAAAGCTGCACAGGCCCATGTTTATCCTGCTGTTCAACTTGCCCATCAGTGACATGTTGGGTGCTACAGCTCTTTTCCCTCAGCTGCTTTACAGCATTGTGACACAGAACAGACTGATTTCCCTCCCTGCATGTTTTCTTCATGCTTTTCTGGTTCATTTTTATGGTACAGGGAACTTGCTGATCTTGAGCGCGATGGCATATGACAGATACATTGCTATATGTTGTCCATTGAGGTATAATGCCATCATGACTCCTCTTTGCTTGGTAAGAATGATTATTTTTATATGGTTGCTTAATTTCTCAATCATTGGTACGTTGTTTTTGTTATTTAAACGGCTCAAGTTTTGCAGGACAAATATAGTGGATTTCTACTGTAACAATCCATCATTATTGAAGTTGACCTGTGACAACACCAGCGTGAACAACTACTATGGAATTGTTTTCATTGTTTTTCTCCAAGGCGGATCACTCTCAATAATTCTTTACACATATGCACAGATTTTGCGTACGTGTGTTATGACTAACCAGCCTGATGCCCGAAGAAAAGCCATTCAGACATGTGGCACACATTTAACCATTTACCTTATTCTACAAATCAATACTTTGGCTACACTCCTTGCTCATCGCTTTGAGAGTGTGTCTCCTTTACTGAGAAGAGCTCTGGGTGTGTCAGTTTTAATTTTCCCCCCATTTTTGGACCCAGTTATTTATGGACTGAAAGCCAAAGAACTCAAGCAGAGCATTCAGATATTCTTAAAGAGAAATGTGAATTAAAAATGTATTTATTTTTTGTCCAAATGTATACATCTGTACAAATAAACATCCAAATCCAATATACTTTTAATCAAAACTAGTGTCTCCGAACAGAAATTGTTCTGGTCATCCTGGAATTCATCCTGCTTTTGTCAATACTCACACATGCCACAGTATCGCAACTCCACCATGTTTTACAGGTGACCACCATGTCTGTCTTTTTGTGTCTGATCAAGATGTTCTTAGCACAACTCAGCATAAGTGTTACATCCTGTGGTAAACCCTTTGCAGTTATTCTCTCCTTATCATGGTCGTCTTGATGTGGTTTCCGTTGTTGAGTCGTTTTGGGGTATATACCAGGCTGGTTCGTGTTGCTCAGGTCAGCAGTAAAAAAAACATTTGGACAAGGTATCAGACAGTTGATTTGGACAAAGCAACTGCTTTTGTTATTTTTTAAGGTTGATTGTTAATTGACTGATTGAAATCTTAATTTTGGACATGTTTATTTTTTATTTTTACAAACAAACGAAACAACGAAAGAGCGGTGCATATGAAAACAGGCCATTCTAATTACATGTTCAAAAAGGAGTCAGAGGAAGTGCAAACTTATCTAATCCTGTACACTCTCCTTTAATCTTTTAGTTAACAATTCAGCATAGGCTTCCATATTTAATCATTATTAATGAATACATAAACAGACAAACAGATAGATAAATAAATGAATAGATAGGTAGATACAAACGTACAAATATATATATAATATATAACCAAATATATGCTGTTAAATATAATTTAATTTTTCAACCATTATCGTATGTTTTAAAGCTCCTATATTGATTTATTGTGTCTTCTATAAACATGTACTATTCCCATATTTAAGTATATATGTTATAAGGATTTAAGAATGACACACACACACACACACACACACACACACACACACACACACACAGACACACACAAATACCCACTTTGTTTTCAGTGAAAAATAAATAAATAAAAATGAAATAAGTAAATAAATAAGTATATGAACAATGAATACAAATGTTTTTGTACATTTTTTTTAAAGAGTTTGTGTTTGGACATTAGAAATAATGTAGATTGTGTTGATCAATTCTTCAGTCATTTTTGCCCACAAATGAAAAGTACTTTCTAAACATTTCCTCCACCCAGTCCCTGAAAGATTCAGTACTAGACCCTGGTGCCCTGTATGTACAACTAATTAACAGATATTTGTTGTTTTTCTCTATGCAGATTTCAATTGTTATACTCTGTAATAAGTTGTCCGCTACATTTGGTTCATTGCTGTGTGTATGTGTAATGATTCTATTAAAAAAGGAAAAACAAATAATTTTTTCTCCTTGGCAACAGAAGTGATGTGGAATATTTTTATTTATGTGTCCATCCTCTGTGTAAAACTTCTGTAAGTTCTTCTTCTTCTTCTTCTTCTTAAATAAATAAATAAAGGTGACACAACTTGAGATTTGATTCACTACCTGGAGTTAACCCAAGCACCCACGCACACACAACACAACGTGCAAACTCTGCACAGAAAGGCCCTGCTCGAGAAGGATTTGAAACCGGGACATTCTTGCTGTGAGGCAACAGTGCTAACCAACGTGCTGCCCAACAGTATCTCTGTGTCTTCCAGGGCGTTGATGAAGGTCATTGGTCCACTGATACAGAGATGCTTCTTAGCTGTTCTATTTTGAGTCCCCAGGTGAAGACCATCCAGGGCGGGTCACAGCAGCTTGGACAAAGCATTGGTTCATGGGACGCATGCTAAGCCAACAGAGATAACAGGGCACCTGATACGTCAGTCTTGTGAAAAAATGTAATGGACTACAGTCTTGGGTAATATTAATGTGCTTCAATGCCAATAAAAGGCAGAGTCTTACATCTTGCAACTAACAGGTTTTAACTGTATGTGATAACAGGACAACATATTACCAGAGGTGAGATAGCAGAGGCACAGCTGATTTATTTCACAGCACTTGATATACAATTGTCTGTTAACATGGATAATGTAATGTTCTTTTTTTCTCTTTTAACAGTTGTTTTTCAGCAAAAGAAGGAACAGCAACAAAATAACACTGTAGAGCACTGCAAGATTATGTACACAAATGCATCTTCTGCAGTTTTATTAACATTGGAAACACTGGGTTTATCAAATAGATACATCTACCCAGCATTTTTGTTTGGGACTTTAGCATATCTGTTTATTATGTTTTGCAACTTGTTGGTATTAACAACTATTGCTTGTAGTGCAAAGCTGCACAAGCCCATGTTTATCCTGCTGTTCAACTTGCCCATCAGTGACATGCTGGGTGCGACAGCTCTTTTCCCCCAGCTGGTTTACAGCATTGTGACACAGAACAGACTGATTTCCCTTCCTGCATGTGTTATTCAGGCTTCACTAGTTCACACTTATGGTGGAGGAAACTTGCTGACCTTGACCGCAATGGCATATGACAGATACATTGCTATATGTTGTCCTTTAAAGTATAATGCCATCATGACTCCACATACCATAGTTAAAATTATTGTTTCAATATGGTCAATCAATATTTCACTAATAGTTGTACAGCTTTCATTACTTGCCAGACTTAAAATTTGCAGGACAAATGTAATAGATTTGTACTGTAACAATCCATCAATTGTGAAACTGACCTGTAACGACACCAGAGTGAACAACTACTACGGACTGTTCACTATATTCATATGTCAAGCTGGACCTCTCTCAGTGATGCTGTACACATATGCACAGATTTTGCGTACATGTGTTATGACTGATCAGTCTAATGCCAGGAAAAAAGCCATTCAGACATGTGGCACGCATTTAGTCATTTACTTCGTCCTAGAATTCAGTGCTTTTATTACTCTCATCGCTCATCGCATAAAAATTGTGTCTCCATATATAAGAAGAGCTCTTGGTGTTACAGTTTTAGTTCTCCCCCCTTTTTTTGACCCAATTATATATGGACTGAAAACCAAAGAAATCAAGACTGGCATAAAAATGTTCTTCAAAATAAATGTGGGTTCGTAAGAGCTTTAACCTTGAAATGCTTCATAATCATTTGTGGAACTAATGCTGACTGTGTTTGGACATTGCTTATTAGAAATAATGTACATTGTGTTGATGAATTCATCAGTAATTTTTTGGTAAATTGGATTCAACAGATCAATATGAAATCCCCACAAATGAAAAGTACTTTCAAAACATTTCCTCCACCCAGTCCCTGAAAGATTCAGTACTAGACCCTGGTGCCCTGTAAATACAACTAATTAACAGATATTTGTTGTTTTTCTCTATGCAGATTTCAAGTGTTACACTCTCTAAGTTGTCCGTCACATTTAGTTTTCTACTGTGTGTGTATGTGTGTAATGATTCTTTTAATAAGGAAAAACTACGAATTTCTACTCCTTATCAACAGAAATGATGGGGAATATCTTTTATGTATGTGTATGTCCTCTGTGTGAACTATTTGTAAGTTCCTGATTAATAAATAATAATAAGTAAAGGTTGTACAACTTGACATTTGAAACGTTCTAATACCTAGTGCACAGAACCAGTGAGATGTTTCATTGTGTGTGAATGTGCTTGATAAAAAAATTTAATGAATATTGTATAACAATAGTATTGACATATAATTCTAAATGGAATCCTCCCCTAATTCCATTGGCAAACTAAACCACAGTATTTGTGTTGACACTGTGGTTGCACAAATCACAAAGGGGATGAATGGAATAAAAACTGTTTCTAGATAAAAGTAAATGTATACTTAAATATTCCCAAGGCACTCTTTGGGTATGAACTGGGCTTTGTTCAATAGGTAAATCACTACCCTCTAGTTTGTGAGGAGGCTTGGTTCAGTTGGAAGAGGAAATACATTTATTTGATCACATATTATACAATGTACAACATAGTCAAAATGGTACTCATCCCCAACTTGAGGGAGCCGTGGGCAGCAGTTAATGTGCTCTCCAGATCGGAGCCAGTGCCTTGGTGAAGGGCAATGACTGGAGATTGACTACCTGGAGTTAACCCATGCACACACAGGGAGAACATGCAAAGTCCTTACACAAAGGCCCTGCATGAGTGGGATTTGAACCCAGGACCTTCTTGCTGTGAGGCAACAGTGCTAGCCAATGTACTGCCCAACAGTATCTCTGTGTTTTCGAAGGCGTTGTTGAAGGTCGTTGGGGCTATGAAAGCTGGTTTTAACTGTTCTATTATGAGTCCCCGGGCTAAGACCATCCAGGGCGGGTCACAGCAGCTAGAACACAGCATCGGTTCATGGCAGGGACGGACTGGTCATTGGGCAATGTAGGCAAATGCCACTGTGGCCGCACCACTGACAGACTGGTAATCTGGATTTTGGGCAGATGCCAGGGGGCCGCCGGCCCTCGTGGGCCATTCGGGCTGACCGACCAATCACAGAGCGGTCCCAAGCTCATTTCTACCGGCTGGTCAAGAATCAATAAAGTTCTTATGCCAAGCCAAATTTCTCCAAATTCTTTCCACTGCAGAGCTTTATAAACTAAGCTGTATTTTTAGGCTACATACATGTGTCTATATCACAGTCATGGTTACCTTCTACAGTCGCAAACTTTTATATCACTCTGCATTCTTTTGTAGCGAAATGTCTTATTCAGATGTTCAATAACGTGCATGGTTTGAAATAAAACAAATCTACCTGCATTTTTTTATTTGAATAGTTGTTTGCAAAAGTTAAAATGAAGCAATGTCTTCTGGGAATTTCAAGACTGAATCGAGTAGACCGTCTGAGTGTGGTTGTTGGAAGTTGGAAGTTGACTGAGTTTAAGCTAGCAAAAAAATGAATTGAGGCATCAAGCGACACAAGGGGAGAGCAGAGAAAAAGAGAGAAATCTCAGAGTGCACTGTTGGCTGACAGTGAAAAATGCTGCAAACTGACTGATTTGTTTTTAAAATCAAGTGCAGCTTCAGCTAACACTAGCGCTAATACTGCTAGCACCAGCACAGCAGGGAGAAAGACAGGACAGTGAGGAATATGAGCAAGAAGATGATGAAGAGGTAGACATGGATGACTGCGTGACGGTAAGACACGTTTTTATTATGGAGCGGCTGGCTCTGATGATTTATTAATGTGTTTTATGTATCGGGGCGTAGGTGTTTATAGCCTGGGAATTTACGTTTACTATCACCGGGGCTATCAAAAGTGCCTGTTCTTAACGTGCGTCAAAAGTTGCGCACGAGCGCACCCCCCCCCTCCGTGGGTCGCTGTTGGGTGAAAATGCCAGGGCTGTTTTTTGTTCCCAGTCCGTCACTGGTTCATGGGACACATGCTCAGCCAACAGAGATAACAGGGCACCTGATATGTCAGCCTTGTGACAAATTGTAACGGACTGTAATCTTGGGACTGCAGTCCTGCCAATAAAAGGCAGAGTTTTACATCTTGCAACTAACAGGTTTCAACTGTACGTAGGACAACATATTACCAGAGGTAAGATAGCAGAGGCACAGCTGATTTATTTCACAGCACTTAATATATATTTGTTTGCTAACATGATTACGTAATGCAATGTTTTTTTCTCTTTTAACAGTTAACAGTTTTTCAGCGAAAGAAGCAACAGCAACAAGATAACACTGTAGAGCACTGCAAGATTATGTACACAAATGCATCTTCTGCAGTTTTACTAAAATTGGAAACACTGGGTTTATCAAATAGATACATCTACCCTGCATTTTTGTTTGGGACTTTAACATATCTGTTTATTATGTCTTGCAACGTGTTGGTATTAATAACTATTGCTTGTAGTGAAAATCTTCACAAGCCCATGTTTATCCTGCTGTTCAACTTGCCCATCAGTGACATGCTGGGTGCTACAGCTCTTTTCCCCCAGCTTGTTTACAGCATTGTGACACAGAACAGACTGATTTCCCTTCCTGCATGTGTTATTCAGGCTTTTCTGGTTCATATTTATGGTACAGGAAACCTGCTGACCTTGACCGCCATGGCATATGACAGATACATTGCTATATGTTGTCCTTTAAAGTATAATGCCATCATGACTCCAAATAACTTAGTTAAAATTATTGTTTCAATATGGTTGATCAATATTTCACTAATAGTTGTACAGCTTTCATTACTTGCCAGGCTTAAAATTTGCAGGACAAATGTAGTAGATTTGTACTGTAACAATCCATCAATTGTGAAACTGACCTGTGACGACACCAGAGTGAACAACTACTACGGACTGTTCACTATATTCATATGTCAAGCTGGACCTCTCTCAGTGATACTGTACACATATGCACAGATTTTGCGTACATGTGTTATGACTGATCAGTCTAATGCCAGGAAAAAAGCCATTCAGACATGTGGCACGCATTTAGTCATTTACTTAGTTCTAGAATTCAGTGCTTTTATTACTCTCATCGCTAATCGTATTAATATTGTGTCCCCATTTATAAGAAGAGCTCTTGGTGTTGCAATTTTAGTGTTCCCCCCTATTTTGGACCCAATTGTATATGGACTGAAAACCAAAGAACTCAAGACTGGCCTAAAAATGTTCTTTAAAAAGAATGTGGGTTCGTAAGAGCTTTGTGAGCAACAATCATCTATACACAAAATATTATGTGTTTTTCCTCGTCTGAGTTAAATATTTGGAGTTTGTAAATTGGATATCTAATATCTGAATGATATGCACACTGCCAGTGTTGTGAGTCAATAGAAAGTGGTGCACATGCATACATATTTGAATTTAAATAACAGAAAATATACTTTAATATACATTCTGCTCTGTGTGAAACTGTTTGATGTAATAACATTGTGTCAAGAGGCATTTCATAATTTCTATTCATTTGACTTGATGTGAGCCAGTGATGTGAAAATGAAACAAAGGTTTTATCTTTCTTTTGTAATGGAAATATGTTAACATTTAAATATACATATATATTCAATAGTACAATAGTACAACAATTAATCAAATAGATATTTTCAGTATGTATCTGATGTTCTGAGTGAAATTTCTGTTATTTCCTAATGATTAAATGTTATATGGGACGTGATTAGATTTTTTTTTCTCTATATACTGAACGGGCAGTTTAAAAAAAGACAAGCAATGTTGAAACACTGATTTAATATGATCTTCTCTTCTCCATGTCTTTAACAATTGAATAAAAATACATTCAGCAGCAAATCTGACTGTGTTGAGACAAATAGTCTGTTATATTTGTAACTGGGGAGACTGATTTAAAGAGTCAACAAACATTTCAATAAACATCGTAAGAAAAGGAACATGATTTTAGACTTCACTGAGCCAGCTGACGTGAGAGAAGTGCTCCAAATCACTATTACTTTTTAATCCCTTTCGCAAAGGGACATAAAAATGTATCGGTGGTTTCCTTTCTTTTCTTTCTGTGATCTGTTTCCAGGTCCAGAGGGAGAAACAGCCTTTTTCTTCTCTCTCTCTTTAATTCTCTGCACAACCACCCACCCACTGACTTACTGTTTAACTTTCTCAAAAGTTTTTTTTTTTTTTTTTATCTTTTCCTTTGGCACACATTTCTTAGTTCCTCTTCTGTCTGGCCCCTGCTCTCAGGAGCTGACCCCGATGAAACTCATGGGTTTTCAAGTGTATTGGTTTTTTGTTCTGTGCTCAGGCTCAGGAGAGGAGAGCTTGGGGGACATCAAACATTTCAGTTAAAGCCTGACTTCCTGCTTACCACAAGGAGAGCAGGTGAAAAGGACCCACTGTCCTCAGCACCATAGTGTGACACCATAAGTACACTTTGGAGATCACTATCTCACACAGGCAGAGAGCTGCCTGTCAGGCCAGGTGCACTGTCTCACTATTATGTCTTTCTTACACATGAAAAATAACATAAACATAAACAAGCTTACACACAGTCAGTTTTTGGAGATGGAGTTAGAGTCGCCCCCTGCTGGTTATTAAAATGAATGCAGGTTTGCTGAATACTTTTCAGACCTTTACACTCCATATTCAATAAAGTCAATATTTTGGCACCGTCCTTCTGTCACAGCGATAGCTACAACCGCAGCGTCGACCGGCTCAGTGGACTTTAGGCTACACTGTTGTGTCAGAGGGAGACATCTGCTGGTGTCAGTAGCTTGATGGAAATGATCTTGGAATCACTGTAATCACTAACATTTCAAAAGGCATTAAATGTTCCTTAGGTAGTTTCCCTGTCATACCTGGGAGTTGTCAGTGTTATTCCTGGCCTAGCCATTCTTTCTTTTTCTCAGAATCTGTAAATACCTGGTGTGTCTGGCGTGTTGACCACAAAGGGCCTTCAGAGCAGCAGCCAAAATTGACCGCTGTGTTCCTCTTTACTGTCACCTCTCTCTCTGCTGTTGCTTTGAGGTGTGGCCACACAGTAATGCCCTCTCCTGTGAGTAAATAATCATACTTTTAAATCAAAAGACAGTTTCTTTTCACTTTAATCTGTCTCTGTGTCAAATCAATCATTATTACATTCCTTATGTAAATGTGTGGTTGGTATTCTTCCAGAGCCCCGCTGGGAGACAGCGCTTCAGTCACTGTCACAACAATCTAAACATAAACTAAACAGTAAACCAGAAGACTCCAGGGAGTTGTAGGGTGTTCAGCAAAAAACATATAAGGCTGCTTATCCTTCTGAATGTCTTTGCAGTTGATCATTGCCAGTATTGCTAGCATCGGTGTAGTGATGACCCACTACCTTTGTCAGTCAACTTGTTTTCAGTCTGTCCTCTGTACATTTTGTTGTCTGTGGAGATTCAGTGCAAAACTGTGAATCTGAAATACTTCAACGTGTTACCTACACACGGTGTGCGATATATGATGTGTCGTGTTTAAGTGAAATTTATTCAGATTCAAGGCGAAGTGGTGGGGAAGCATTCAAGCTTTAATTTGGTAAGTTCCGTCCTTTGCAGTGAGAATTTTACATTTTCACTATAACTGATATAAGTGGACTATCATATAATTTTTTTTGTCGCTCTTTGTTTTACTTGTCTTATCATGTCCTCTATCATGTCCTCTCTCACTGCTGAAATAATGTGTGTAACTAATGCGTGTATGAAATCGTTAAGCTGTTTTCTTTTGATTTCCAAGGAAAGAAGAGCATAAAAATGGACAACCCCTACAATGTCTCATCGGTTTTACTGCTAAATCGCTTTGATCTCTCCCCTGAAACTATCTTTCCTGTGTTCCTTTTTGCAACTCTGAGCTACATGATCATTCTTTTCTGCAACCTCATTCTAATCCTCACCATTGTCCTGAACAAATCTCTGCATCAGCCCATGTATCTGATTCTGCTGAACCTTCCTGTCAATGACCTGATAGGCTCCACAGCACTCTTCTCACAGGTCATCAAAGAAATACTGACGAGCAGCAGGACAATGCAATACTCAGCTTGTGTCACCCAAGCTTTCTTTATCCACATCTATGCAGGAGGTGCAGTGTACAGTCTGACTGCTATGGCATATGACAGATACATTGCCATATGTTGTCCTTTGAAGTACAACATTGTCATGACTCATGCTCACATTATGAAAATAATCTCATGTGTGTGGATATGTAGTTTGGGTTTTATAGCTCTGCTTTTCATCCTGCTGCTGCGTTTACCCCGCTGTCGATCTGAACTCACACACCCCTACTGTGATAATCCAACTTTGCTGTCTCTGGTCTGTGCCGACACAACCATCAACAACATTACTGCGCTTATAGGAGTTGCTCTGACACAAGTGATATCTAACGGGATGATTTTGTACACGTATCTCCATATCCTCGTTGCATGCTTCAGATCCAAACGATCGGACACAAAAGCCAAAGCCTTGCAGACGTGTGCTACACATCTCACTGTTTTCCTCCTGTTGGAGTGTCTGGGTCTTTTCACCATCATATCATACAGACTGAAGAACATGTCACCACATTTAAGGAAATTCATGGGGGTGTCCACGTTAATTTTCCCGCCAACACTGAATCCAATCATCTATGGACTTAAAACAAAAGAAATCCGAGACAAAGTAGTGCACTTTGTCAGGAATAGAATCTTGCCATCGTAATGCATGCTGATGTTTTTCTTCTCCTGCAGACAATGTTTAACTTTCTTGCTACTTTTTTAAAAATGTACTTTGCTATTAAATCCCTTTCTTCTCTCTCAAATCACTGCTCCTTTGGCCTTGTGTTCATGAACCCTACAATTAAGTTTGAAATAATGCATTTGAAAACTACAGTACAGGGTGCTTAACAGTAATTAACCTTCCACCAGTTCTTTCACAAGGTTAATATGAATTATTGCTGCCACAATTTGAACATGTAGCTGATTATATCCAATCACAACACCAGTGTGTGTCAGTTATCTGATTCAGGACTTCTTCCTTGTCATATACTACTGCTTCAAAAAATTACAAATACACAAAATTAGCAAATCAATTTGATTAAAATAGTTTCTGTAGGACATTGTGAGGCGCTGCAGCATATGAGATGAAGATCTGAGAATTCTTCTCATGACCTGCTTTGTTGGATTTGTTGATATTTTATGTGTGGTGACACAGAAGAGATGATACTTGTTGGGTTAAAAGTTGCACTATATAGTTTTGAAAACACAACTCAGAAAGTAAATATATTTCCAACCTTAATAAGGTCATAATAGAACCTCAGAAATACTAAATGACATGGTGTCACATAAACAAGCCGTCAGTCCCATGAACACTTTTTGAAGCTAGAAAGGAAGCTTTAGAAATAAAAGCAAAGCAAAACAGTACGAAATTGTGTTTTCCTTTGAGGACAGTTCATTTGTTCAGCATTTTTTTTTTTTTTTTTTTTGGTCACGAATATCAAGCAGTGAGGATTTCTTCCCCAAATTTACGTACTGCACTTGTATGAATATACAGTCATTTTTCAGACACAGTGCATAACTTAAGTAGGAGAATAATACGTCTTATCCTTCTATTCAAGAATCCATAAGGGACAGCAAACATCTATGTCGCTTGACTTGACTATCAGTCTCAAATATTAAGTTTTTTTTTTTTACACAAAACTGCCATAACAGTTTACAGTGACTCATTCATATCACAGTGTGTATTTACAATACAAATACAGCAGAGGGTGCCAACAGTGTACACAATAAGCTCAGCCACCCAAACAAACAGAAACCACATGAACTTGCTCTCACACTGTGTTGATCTGCTGCGTTTCGTGTGGTTTGCTGCCATCTTGTGTCTTGTGAGGTTGGTTGACAGTGGAGGCCAGTCCTGATCACATCAGGCTAGTGAAATGGCAATACGTTCTTCACAGCACCTGGAGTTAAAAGTGATCTAAATAAAAAAATGAGTAAGGAAGCTCAAATATTTGGCGGCAGACATGAAACCAGTGAAGCCACATTCAACTGAATCTGTGCTGTTTTGACCCCAGTCTCACCCAACAGGATAGTCACTCCTCATTGATATATGAATGTATAGTTTAATTTAATCTGCTTAGTAATTTTTTATTATTATATGCATTATGTATGTATTTTTATTATCTCTTTGCTATTTCTTTACATATCTGTCTTTCTGTCTGTCTGTCATCATTATAGTAGACTAAACCTTACCATAATGAGGAGGAGAAGGAATGATTTGGTCATAAATAGGTTATGATCTATTATCCAACATAAGCATCAAAAGAACCTTGATTACTTAAAAACTACCAAGTACATATTACAATTGTTCTGGGTCTCTGTCTCTGTGTACCTTCCTGTGCATTTGTACTTGACACTGTGCTCAAGTACATTTAGAGCAGTTCGAAATGACAGTCTCATTTTTTTTCTTTAACTTTAAACTACCAAAGGAGAAAATTCTTTTAGAAATGGTATTTAAAATCTTTTATTCTGCAGTACACAACCATAATCATTCTTCTCTCATCTTGACAAACTAACCTTTGTCTCCGCACTGTGGGGAATTCTGATATCGCAGAACCTTTTGCTTCATGACTATGTTGAGATTGTTCATTTTTTAATTTACAGTAAACTAGTTATTTGTCTCCAGTATGCTTTTGTTGGCACAATATTGATATTCATTTATAAAAGAGGGTCCAAATTATGTTGTCTGCATATATCGTCAGAATTTCCATTAAATGTATTTAAGATATTTAATTATTTTCAGTGTTTTGTAACATGACATTTTTTAATATGAAAACAAAAAATGTAATTTGTAACAAAATACAATAAGAGCTTGTATCTGTGTATTTGAAATACTTCAAATACATTGTTTATTTTGTCATTTTATCCTTAAATGTGACACATTTTTTATCCCCATGTTCCAATGATGAGCCTAATCACAGTCTCTGGTTAAATACAAATATATGAGGCAACATGTCCGTGTCTCATTCTGAACTGTGTTTGTGTCTCTGACCAGTGGCTTAAGAAAATAAGCTGTTTCTGACTGTTGTTTCCCCCCTTTGATAAACGTGTGTTATCAAATTATGATCATATAATTCTAATCCAAGGTCAGTTTACAGACTGACACTAAAGTACAACAGAAGATAAGAGCAATAAAAACATTGGAAAGGTGAAATTGAAGGAAAAATAAAACTAAAATTTTAATTAAAAAATGTTGGATATTAGTTATGCTGAACAACAACCATAACTAAAATGGATGGGCTGTACTGTTAGCGGTACACACAGGGGAATGCTTTTCCTCTATGTTGCTGTTGATATTGGTGTGAAGGGGAGGGGTGTGCTTCTCTCTCTCTGTTCACTGTTTTGTACTGTATCATACGTAATGGTACTGTTTTGAGTCTTTCCCCCTCTTGCCATTTTGAGATCTTATAAATCGACTTGCAACACTGTACCTGTGTTTATCATATTTATCAAAACATTTACTAAATGTCCACTCTTATTGTCATCTGAAAGAAAAGGGCATCACTGTGAGAGTTCAGATTGCCTAGTTGCATTTCAAGTGGCTGTTCACCCACTTTCACAGCAAGAAACCACCCAGCAGACACCCCTAAAGCTGTGGGCTCCCACCTCCAACCTCCTCTGCTTGGCCACTTCAACTCAGATTTAACTTCAACTATGATCTGGGAAATTAGCAGAGCTTATCTTGTTAATGTAGGGGGTTAAGCTCAGACCCATATTTAGAATACTTGCCTAATATGTGATATTCTCAGTTTCAGAGTTTTTGAATCCCCAACATACAAATTAGATTAAATGAATTTTTTCACACCAGAGAAAATGAAATTGCATTTTATTTAGCTACATTTCATGAGCAAGTATTTGTAACTTATAAGATACTGTTCTATGTATTTGTCTAAGTCTCAATCAATAAATGTGCCTGAACACCTGTCACATGAATTGATTATTCTATAAAACATCTTTTATTGCAAAAATAACAGAGCAATTGTTGTGTTTTTACAGTTTCATTAATAACTTTTTACTGTATATTTCTCCACAATGTTTTAAAATGTATCACAAACATGTCACATTAAACACAGACATTCTAAAGTTCTGGTTAACTGCAGCCATCTGAGACAACAGTTTGAGAGAAAAAAAATAAGAACGTCTCATAAGAAGATTAAACTAGGGCTGGGCTGGGGAAAAAGGGGGCCAGCAATAATCATGTTCATCCTAATATAAGCAATTTAACCTAATTTTATTCTGCATTTCTCAATTAAAAGCCCTTCTCCTGAAAATGGTATGAGTCATTTTTATTGTATGCAATGTGAAGTGCGCTGCAGGCGGCTGGCCACATGGCCTGAAAAAACTGACTGATCTAAACTAACTACGCAATGTTGGGGGGAATTTCCTTGCTATGCCAGGACCTACTGCACATATAAATCAGAATGCCAGAAAATAAAACAGAATAAAAAGAGGCAGCTGGCAAGAGCTTTCGACCATTTTATTTCAGTCAGTTCAGAAAGCTGCCCTCAGCCAGGCTAAAGAGGCATGTGGCAGCCAAGAGGCTAACACTGCTGGCCAAAAGGCAGCTAGCTGCAGCCACCACCACCACTATGAGAAAGTGGATGATGTCGAGAATTGTGAAGACATCCTGTGGGTGTGAAAATGCAAGAACAAACCTAATCTTACATCCATGATCCGGCAGCTCTCTTGGGTTGAAAATCAAGTTCTCCTTCTACTGGAGAATTTCTGTTGTGTTGATTGCACATCCATTAATTTTATATACGTTTTTGGGTCTTGTGTTTCTTTCTGTATTTTCTACCAATGGAAATTTTTTATGCCGATGCTTTGCGATCAACCCCATTCAAAACCTAAAGGGGCCTTTTACTTTGAACTTCCTCCCTACTACAGTCCCACGGGAACTTTGACAAACTTTGACAAAAACAAAGTATTCTGTTAACACTTATCTTTGGACCAAACACAAGGAGGATCTGGTCAGGTCACTCTGACCTGTTCCTCGAAATAGCCTGACTGGTGCCAGACATTATTCAACATCCTGTTTTGCACAAAAAACAAGCCTAGCTCAGAAACTTAATAAGAATGTGTGTGTAGTTTTATGTATTTGAATACACATGTAATACAACGTGACCTGAAAATTGTGTTGTCGCTTGTTTACACCCAAAAAAAATTTGGTACTTGAGAAACAATGGCCAGAACATGTAACTCATTCACCAACCCCCTGAACCAATTCTGCTAAACTACAAGCACAATTCCTGCTTTACACTCAAATTGCAGTTCTAAAACACGTTTTTTCAAAACACTACACACAATTCTCTGCATTTGGCACAATTTTCATGAAGAAAATCTCTCGTTTTCACAAGGAACACACTGCTAAAGTTCTAAAGTGAATTGCCCTACTATGCACACGTACTCATCACATGGGCAAACACCTGTCACAAAGTTTTACAATTAGCATTCAGAGCTTTAGCATAAAAGGGCAACAGGTGAGCTCTCCTGTTTTGGAGCAATGGATGCCGACATTGGAAACATTTGAAATTTGGGACAACATAAGTTTCCAAAGGGCTGCTCTGGTTCGTAACTGGTTCATTACCCACCCACGCTTTATAGTTGTTTATCTCCCTCCATATTCTCCATTCCTCAATTCTATTGAGGAATTTTTTTCTGCCTGGAGATGGAAAGTGTATGACCGGAATCCACAAATGCATATACCCCTTCTCCAAGCTATGGAAGATGCATGTGGAGATAAAGCAGTTGAAGCTTTTCATGGCTGGATTCACCATGCTAGGTGATATTTCCCCCGCTGCTTGGCCAAGGGAAAACATTGCTTGTGATGTGGATGAGGTGCTGTGGCCAGACCGAAACAGAGGAGAGGATGCAGCTAAATTTTGGGGTTTTTTTATGTTACTGTAACTGTATACAGTAAATTCTTCTGTTGTTTTCTATGTAGAGCACTGTATGTGCAACTGTGTGTACACTGTGTACATTGTTTTTGTGGGAAAAATAAAATATATTTGTTACAGTGTATTTGTGTGTTCTGAGTATAAAGACAATATTCTCAAATATTTTACAACACACTTGTATGTACTGTCTATAGTAACTCTGTGAGTGTTTTACATTGAGCACATCATTGTTCAACTGGTTCTTATAAATGTCTATTCCTATGATGGCTTGTGTGTGTCATCTGATAACAAAATACCATTTTGACAAGAAACAACATTGTTTTGAAAATAAAGTTTCATTTTGCAGGAGAATTGAGGGATTTTGCCCATTGTGTGTGTGTTTTTTGATTTGTGTGTAGAGTTCTGAGAGTATGAGGCATGCTTTCAGAAAATTTGTGTAAACAATCGAGAAAAACTGTAATATGGATAACGCAGCTTACAGTTTTTCTCAATTGTTTACACACAAATACTGGTACTTGAGACACAATGACCACAACATGTAACTCATGCACCAACCCCCTGAACCAATTCTGCTAAACTACAAGCACAATTCCTGCTTTACACTCAAATTGCCATTCTAAAACACACTTTTTTCAAACACTACACGCAATTCTCTGTATTTGGCACAGTTTTCATGAAGAAAATCTCTTGTTTTCACAAGGAACACACTGTCATTCAAAATTCTAAAGTTAATTGCCGACTATGCACACTGACTCATCACATGAGCAAACACCTGTCACACAGTTTTAGAGAGGATGTAATATAGTTTTTTCTTTTTTTTTTTTACTCTAACTGTATAGTAAATTCTTCTGTTGTTATGTAGACCAGTGTATTTGCAACTTTGTGTTAGTTGGGATGTACACTGTACATTGTTTTTTGTGGGGAAAATAAAATATATTTGTTACCATATATTTGTGTGTTCTGAGTATAAAAACAATATTTTCAAATATTTTACAACATACTTATGTACGTACTGTCTGTAGTAAGTGTAACACTGAACAAAAAAAGGCCTAAGTCGTTATGATGAATGGAGAAGAAGTGTTTTCCATTCATCATAGTGTTTCACATTGAGCACATCAGCGTTCAACTGGTTCTTAGAAATGTCATATGATGGTTTTAGTGTGTCATTTGAAAACAAAATACCATTTTGAAAAGAAATTACATTGTTTTGAATGTAAAGTTTCATTTTGCTGGAGAATTGAGGGGTTTTGCCCATTGTGTGTGTGTTTTTGGATTTGTGTGAAGAGTTCTGAGAGATGAGGTATGCTTTCAGAAAATGTGTGTAAACAATCGAGAAAAACTGTAAAGTGTGAGAGGAATGTATGGTGGAAAGAGAGAGGGGGTGACATGCAGCATTAGCCACAGGTTGAAATCGAACCCTGGCCGCTGACGGGGGCTCAGCCTCCATACATGGGTCACATGCTCTTTGAGTTGAGACACCAGGGCATCCAGGCCAAGCCATTTCTGTGGTCGGTCAGGTTAGGGGTCGGAGGTGGAAAATCTGGGTGTATTACAATGCACAAAAAATGTGCAAGGGGCAGCTTATAATATGTAGAAAACATAGAAATGAATGGCTTTAAAAGAAGAAGTGAGTTTGAAGATGCTCTGTTTTACAAAATACTTTTATTGGCAACACTATAGTCACATTATAAGTTGCACTTTCTTCTTGCTTTGTTTGTATTTCTAAGTGCTATATCATAAGCAACTGCACTTGTTTCAGTTTCTACCAGACCTTTGTTTGTTTTGTTCTAAATTCTAATACATAATGTATTCTAAGTTGTTTTGTAGATGGTTATGCAGCTTGTGAAAGGCATTTTCTCAGAAATAAAACAAAAAGCTGTTTAATTGTCCTGATTTACATCTAGTAATGTTTACATGCAACTGAATAGTGGTCTGCGAGCATGTCGTCAGCCATCAGAGGATCTCTTCTCCCACTGAACTTTGTTACTAAGCACAGCAAAACAATCCATTGTGTCGTGGTTACCGACGCTTGGTTACTGTTTCTTTCTTTAACTTTGCTCGTTAGGTTAATGACTTATTTGTTTGCGGCGTGTTGACAGGAAAGATGTGTCACTCTCAGCCCTCTGGAGTGATTCCTCCTCAGAACTTTGCTCCGGTAATGAACCTCAGAGGGTTTGGTGACACAGTGCAGTAAACAGCTACTGTGCTGTTTTGTAACATTCCCAGCACTGATGGACAGGTGAACTTGGGAAAGTTAGAGAGAATACAAAGATACTACATTGTATTTTTTTTGATATAAACAAATCAGTAGTTAAATAGTACAAATTAACAGTTAAATCAAAATAAATACAGTGCTTTACTTCATTTTCTTATTGTGCTTTTTATCATTTCAGCCTTTATTACAATTGGACAGTAATATAGACTATGAGATGATAAAGTTTTGTCAACAGTTTATTGTTATTTGTTCACAGTTAATAATGAGATAGTTAGTCCTTTATCTTTCGAGCTGTATTGGACCACTGTAGGCAATTTCATTTTATTATTTCAATCAAATTTAGAGCATTTTCACTTCATTGTGAGTACTTTTATTGGTCATATACAACACTGTTTAAAGTTTTGATTTACCTGCCACAAAGCTAGATTTGGTCCGATCAGATGGCTGAGAGGACTACTAAGTAAGTTTAGGTTTGTACATGGAAAACAACATTTCAAGAGCAAATAATGTCCATAATGAGATAGAATGAACAAAGCCATTCTTAAAACCTCAATAGAGAAATAGAAGTCTAGGGGAAACACTCTTAGAATAGCAGCTGAACCTAATATGGTCTGACAAATCACAGTATAAACCATTTCAATCCAAACACAAGTTCACTGCAGAGGACTCAAAGAAAATGGGTTTTCAAAATATTTGACGCCTGATTGCACTGTTTGTTGTCATTAAACGTAAAAGCTACTTAAAACATAAAAAAAAACTCTTCATCACTTCCAAGAGTTAGTCAGTTAGACTTCCATAACGAAGCCCTAAAATATTAAATATTCATAAATATAACACCTAACATACATACACATCTGCTGCTCTCCAACACTGCTAAAGTGATCAAGTGTTGATGCTAATGTGTCTGCAACGGCGACAGCATCCCTAATTCCAATTCGACTCAAGCTCAAGGATGAACTGGTTAAATTTGGGCGTTCAAAGGTCAGTGTCATTGTGACCCCACAAAACCCGTTTTTTTTTCAGCCAATCTTAAGAATTGATACACTGGTGACATTCAAAATTTAAATTTATAATAAAACACATAACTATAAAATGGTGATGTGATGGCATTTTTTTTTTGTGATCAAATTTTTATTTATTTTGTTTCAAGGAAAAAATAAATGTAGTAAGGCACATACATATGTTACAAAAATAGACCATAGAAAGATGTTTGCATACCTACATACACGCACAATTACATATGTGCAAGAATAAACTAAAATAAAATAAAATAATGGAAGAAAAAAAAAAGTATAAAAATAAAACATCCATATGCATACACACACATACACATGTCTACAAATACATGCACACATACATGCGCACACCATATACATACACACACATACACACGAGCGTGATGGCATTTTTTATCCAAAAGGTCAGATGTCAACTTCACTGTGACATCATACAGTTTTTATTGATTGCTTTGATGCAGCAGTCAACTCAAACTCCACATTTTCAAAACAGGCAGAAACAGTGGCACTCATGGTCCAAATGACTCATTTTGTTTGCAAAAGGCTCTAACAGTGCCAAAACATTTAAAATATGCAACAAAAGCTAATTTCGCCTTCCAATAACACAACTTGCAAACAAGTGTATCAGCTCTTCCAATCAACCATTACACAGTGGACAACAAAATACAAACAACAGCACTCAGTGCAAATCGGTGCACCATTGCTTGTCATTGTGGCCTATTACTCTACGTAGCTTTCATGCCAGTGCCATTTGTTGTCAAATTTGCCTTCTTGCAAAGAATTGAATCCAGAATCAGAAATGCTTTGATGCATTTTTTGATTCCATTGATTCTTTTTTTTTTAACTGTGGCTGAAAACTGAAATACTGTAAATATTACACAAAATACATGGAAACCAAAATAAAATCTATTAGAGTATAAGAAAATAAGAAAAGCTGGTGGTCTCATAGTACACAAAACATTTCTACAGCTTCACAGCAAGCATTTTCCTGAAAAACTGACCTGTTTTAAAACATATAAAAAAGTGAAGGATATACAGTATTACAGTAAAGTATAACAATCTATTACTGTAGAGTATAAGATGGCCTAATAATGGCCTCATCCACATCACATTCATTATCCTCTCTTGCAATGAACCAAGGGAAAAATCTTCTTGGATGCCATCCAACCTTGACATTCCTCCGCACCTATTTCTCACATTCATCTGCCTTAGACTTCTTCCATCCATGTTGGCAAAGAACAGCACAGCCGCTGCACTTTTTAAGGCCTGCAGACTGATTGCATATTGAAGATTTGTGTTTAGGAGTGTCAAACAGGTGCTTTAGTGATTTCATACTGATGTAGGTAGTTTCTAATAGTTAGGAACAGATGGTTTCTGTTTGGTTACCATAGCTATAACAATGGAATTTGGACTGCTTGAATGACATCCATGTTAACTGTTCTACAAAAGGGTGGGGGAAATGTGTCAATTCAATGAGAAAGGGTTAACACATTTGCAAGAGGTGTCTTGTGCTCTGCTGAGACAGTGATGATGAAAACTGAGTGGATTCCAGTTTGTTTAAACAGGTCAAAGCAATCAATAAAAACTGTAATGTTCTACAAAAACATGGCCATTAATCAATGCCATGATTCAGGAACTGAAGGGGAGATTGTGAACATATTTCACATTTGGTTGCATACTGAATGCTGATATTAATCGCACCTTTAAACTGTGACCACTATAGTTCACAACATATTATGGTAAATGGTCTGCATTTTTGTAGCGCTTTTCCAGTCTAACGACAGCTCAAAGCGCTGTACAATACATGCCAGATTCACCCATTCACACACACGACGGAGGCTGCCATGCAAGGCGCCAACTGCTCACCAGGAGCAATTTGGGGTTCAGTATCTTGCTCAAATACACTTCGACATGCAACTAGAGGGAGCCGGGATTCGAACTGGTGACCTTCCGATCACTAGACGACCTGCTCTACCCACTGAGCCACATTATACTGGAGATATATAATAAAAGTCTCACTACGTAAGTCCGCTCTCGTGTTCTATTCTCTATAACTCTATAACACTGTTACAGTTTTTGCCTAATGCTTAAACACTAAAAGTGGTTGCTATGCCCAAAGCACCAACCCTGTAAACACAATATATGCTTTGCACTGTGTTTGAAATTCTCCAACACACTTCTTGCAAAACCATACACACTGTTTTTTACATAAGACACATTATTCAAAAAGGAAAGCTCATGCAATCATTGGGAAAACACATTTATTCAAAATACAAAACACAACTAAAATTGGAAAAGCATACAGACTCACACACATGAAAACATTTAAAATCTAATTGTAGACCAATCAGTCTAAGCCATAACACTACAAATACACCTGATCTGAGCTCAGCTCCTTTGTGCCAACTTTGGAAACATGGAGGCAGAATGAGGAAGAGGGGGAGTAAGAGCAGCAGCAGGACGAGGAAGAGGACGAAGAAGGGGAGCAGGCAACAGTGACACTGCATCACCACTCCATCCTCGGTCCCTACAACACAGCCCTCATTATTCGCTCTCTGGACACACTTCATGACACAGTAATCCAGGACGGGCCAGAGCAGCCCAAGTTTGTTGTCGTCTGGGATGATGTCAGTTTCCATCGGGCTGCTCTGGTTCACCAACCATAATAGATTTATTGCTCTCAACTTGCCACCATACACCCCATTTTGTTTTACGGTTTTTCTCGATTGCTAAGACACATTTCTTGAAAGCTTCTCTCCTTTTCTCTAAACAGTGAACACAAACCCCAATGTTCAAGCTACATTCACAAAACCTCAGACTCTTCTTGCAAAACCAAACTTTCACCTCAAAACAGTTCAATCTGTGCCCAAAACTGAACTTTGTTGTCAAATCGTGCCCCAAGTCAATCAAAATTAAAAACACTACTGAGCAGTCACTAAACACTACATAGAAAAATAGAAAACACAATGCTCAGGACATGAAGCTGATTGCATGTTGTAAAACAAAAAACCTGTGCATTTAGCACTTGTACAAAAAGACAAAAAACAGAAATCTTGTGCATTTACATGTAGCACTTGTACAGTGCAAAAAACAAAAATCTTGTGCATTTACATGTAGCACTTGTACAGTACAAAAAACAAAAATCTCGTGCATTTACAGTACACGTAGCACTTGTACAAAACAAACAGAAATCGTATGCATTTGCCACTTGTGTACAGCAAGCCCATGTAAAAAATAAAGTACAAAAATATACACATAAGTGCATTACTCAGCCACAGCATCATGTGTCCGTACTGGGTCAGGCCACAGGACCTCATCCACATCACATGCCACATTTTGCCTGGCCAGGCAACAGGGGAAAAAACCCCTGGCATGCCGTATCCAGGCTTGGCATGCCTCCACACCTATGTCACCACAGGCTAATTCCATGGCTTGGAGGAGATTTACCCTGGTGTAAGGTTGTCAGTCGTAGACCTTCCACCGCCATGAGGAGAAGAATTCCTCAATTGGGTTTAGGAAAGGGGAGTATGGTGGGAGGCAAAGATTTATAAAGCCTTTGTTCATATTGAACCACTCTCTTTCCTGGAGGGCTCTGTGAAAGCTCACATTGTCCCACACAACAACATACATGGGATGCTCATCCTGCTGCCCCAACAGAGCATCTCGCATGTTGTTAAGGAAAATGAGGAGCTGGTGAGTATTGTAGGGCCCCAGGTTGGCATGATGGTGGACAACCCCATGATTGCGGATGGCAGCACATAATGTGACATTGCCACCATGCTGCCCAGGGACACCAACAATTGCCCGATGTCCAATCACATTACGGCCTCTCCTTCTCCTTTTGGTGAGATTGAACCCAGCTTCATCCATGTAGATGTATTCATGGGGTCTTTCCATTGCATCCAGTTGAAAAACTCTCTGTAGAAATAGATATAGTTTTGTAAGTGATACAGAAAAAGTGATTTAGGCCACTACAGTAAATCACTACTTACAGTAATCAACATTGAATGTATCTGGATATATACCAACCTGTACATACTGGAATCTTTGCTCTTTGACTCTGTCTGAGTTCCGATCAAAGGGCACTCTGTACAGCTGTTTCATGCGCAGTCTGTTGCGCTTGAGGACACGATCAACAGTCGTGAGGCTGACACTGTTGATACCCTCAAAATTTGCATGGTCTTCAATGATCTGCTGAATTTCACGCAGTTTAATGCTATTGTCCTCACGGACCATATCAACAATTAGGGTCTCTTGGTGTGGGGAGAACATACCTGTCCTCCCACCCCCATGTGGCAGTCTTTCAATTCTACAAAAAGAGAACATGCAGTTACAAAAAATATACATGGAATACTAGGCCTACAAACAGTTAGACTAACCCTCCATTACAATACTACAGTACATTGGCACAGTGATGTACTGAAACATATATTTACTTACAGTATACTGTGGTACAGTATATACTGTAATATGTCATAAAGTAATTTGCTCTCAACATTTACATACTGTACTATAATGTCAAAAAAGATAATTACCTGTTCTCTTCTCTAAATCTTCGGATTATGGTGGACACAGTGAATCTACTGATGTTTAGTTGTACCCTTTGTCCGGCCTCCCTCATGCATGCTCCCTCAAGAACATGGTCAATCACAGTAGCTCTGATTTCATCAGATATTACTGTTCTTTGTCTTAGCTGACCACCTTGACCACCTTGACCACCTCGACCAACTCAACCTCCTCGACCTCCTCTCACACGAACTCTTCCTCTCAGATTTCTATCCATTGTAGTGCCTCACAAACCAGTGCTCTCTGAACTGGCTTTATATATTCCCTCACATCATTAGCCACAAGTGTGATCAATTTTGAGTTGTTGTGTTCAAGTGGTGACACCCGTGCTTTAATTGTGTTTGACTTTTGCCACCTGTGCTCACCATTATGCAGCACAGGTGCATCACAATGAAAATGTGTTGGGAAGTTGTGGCTAAACAGGTGAAAAGTTCTCATGGTTTTGCCAAAAGAGTGATTGATTCAATCAGTGGGTTCAGGCAACAGAGAAATTGGTTCAGACAACAGGGTTTAGTGTTTTAGCAATTGAGAAAAACTGTAAAAGATTTTTTTGAGGCATAGACGCCTTTATTTGACAGTGGACAGACAGGAAAGGGGAGAGAGAGAGAGTGTGACATGCAGTAAAGGTCCTCTGGCTGGATTCAAACCAGGGTCCACCGCATACATGGCATGCTCTCTAACAACTCGACTACTTGCGTACCCCATACTCCCCATTTTTGAATCCAATTGAGGAGTTCTTTTCAGCATGGTGCTGGAAAGTGTATGACCGTCAGCCACATGCCCGCATGCCTCTTCTACCAGCCATGGAAGAGACATGCTGCGACACTGAGGTGAGGTCCATACAGGGTTGGATACGGCATGCGAGGCGATATTTCCCCTGTTGCTTGGCAAGGGAGGACATTGCCTGTGATGTGGATGAGTGATGTGGCCAAATGCCAACAGGAGACAGGATCCACAGCCTAAATGTCTTCCAATCAATCCCTTACAACACTATGTTTTGTAGAACATCCTAGTTGCACCATTCTAGTTTTTTTTTTTTTTTTACTTTTGCAAAAAAAAAAATCTGAAGTGTCTCCATTTTGTTTTTATGTGTCTAGATCAACTGTATTAGATCAATCTTTAAAAAAAATGTATGAGACTATCCAAAGTACTGAATACAGCTGTGTTTTGCATAAAGCACATCTGTGTGTTGTTGCTGCCAGGTAAGAGTGCAAACAAAGGTGCATGTGTTTAATGTTTTGATGCTAAAAACAGTTTTGAAATGGGATTGTTAGGTTTTGTTTCAAGAGTTTCATTTTGCCTTATAAGTTAGGAGTTTATCTCCATGTGCTGTGTCTTACTCGACCTGTGTGTTAAGTTATGACACAGTGAGCCAAAGTCTGCAACATGTGTGTAAGCATTCGGCAAAAACTGTAATAAATGCCTGAGCAGTGCACTGGTCTCTTAAATTGAGGTTACAGTATAATTGAGCCAAGACAATGTCTTTCTCAGTGAACATTTTTCATACAGAGCAGGTCTAGACTGAACTCTTGATAATATCAACGTTGTTTGAGCAATCCTACCTGCCCACTCTGAAGACATGGGCTCATGTCTGGAGCTTGGTACTGGTTCGTCTTCACTGTCAGAGCCAGCAGCAAGCTGGTGTCGTAAAAGCTGCTGCTGCTGCTGCTGCTAAGGGGCTATTGTATACGCTACATGCCATAATGACACACAATTAACTTGATTCATAAACTTGTTTGCAGGCAACATTACCTGATTTTTGTTTGCTGAAAATGCATATCTGTCATTCATCATCACCCATTAAAAAATATCAACAACAACCAATACATGAACAAGACTACGTAAGAAAAAAGAGAAAGAAACAAAACATTTACATACGAATGAATTCCTCTTTTAGGCAGAATATTTTGAAGTACGTCAACTTCATGCAAATAACTGTTAAACAAAGATTAAATAATTGCTAACTATATTGCTGAATAAATCAAAATTAAATGACATCTCCTTTACTAATAGTTATAAAAAAGGTTGGTCACTCAGTTTATACATGTATTGATGTAGACACAATTACCCACATATGGTCAGACATCACATGTTAGAAATGTGGTTTGAAAACCTTAAATGAATAACTCAGACTTGGAAAGTGTAACCTTGACCAGGAATTTTGACTGAATGTGATGAGCATGACAACAAATGAATAAAACAGTCACTTCATACTAATTGTAAAGGGTGCTGCAAAAGTAGAAGCATTTAATCTTCAGTCAGCTTAGTATGCAGACAGAAATTCACACTACTTACAGTCCGTTTGATGTTGGTGTTTACGGCCATTAAACACACAGCCCATACTAATTGCTATAGTAAAGTAATTTCTGATTCTGTCCAACTGTAAAACAGGCCCTCCATACTGAGGGTGTCATTTGTCCTTTAGCCCTGATAACCCCACCAGGACCCTATTGTATATTAGTTTGAGATGTTAAAAGCTTCCTTGGAAGTGAGCAAACTCTGCAGTCGGTATCGCATCGTTAATGATTTTTTATGTTTATGATGTTTCATAGATGATAAGTGAGGAGCCATCAGTTTGTTTGATTATACCTAAAATGACCTTGTTGTGGAACGTAACAGTGCTGAGCTGGGTCCGCTACAACTGTTATCTCAGTTTGCTTTTACATAAAACACCAAACACAAGGGACAAATCACAGTGGTACTTGAAATATTTGGTGATATGTTTGTATTCTGCAGTATTTGTTGCATTTTGCCTTATTTTTCTTTTGTTTTAACTGGCAGTAATTCTTTAATGATGCATTTTTATAATATTAAAAGATTAATATTTTTGGAACATGGCCTGTTAGCACAAATCGACAAATTACATTTCTTATATACTTACTGTGTCATTAAAATTAGAACAGTATTCAAACTACATGACTGTTTCAGTTTTTAACTTAAGACCAGCACAACATGCACTGTGGTATTATAATATTGTGTATTATGTAAGTCAGGAAAATATCTGTATTATTCTGTAAAAAAATAGATGAGCTTTTGATATATCATCATTATTATTGTTATTACTACTATTATTATAAATGTTTAAGTAAGTTGAGGCAATGTGCTCAGAAATGATTCAACGACATTTCTCTTTTCACCAACAGGTGGCAGCACTGACACTTGTGATTTGCGGTACATTGTCCTGTGTGTCCATGTGTATTCAGATTTGCCCATTTAAAATTTTTCTGATAAACTAATAAATTCAATTCTTGTTCTTGATTTGAGAACAAAAGACTATTCAAAAGACTCAAGACTTAAGAGGGAGGGATGTTGAATTGCAACAACTCTCTCAACTGTGCAAACAGAAAACATTAAAAAAGAAGTATATATAAAATGTCACGGCTGTAGCTCAGGGGGTAGAGCAGGTTCTCTAGTAATCAAGAGGTTGCTGGTTATATTCCCCATCTAATGATAAGCAGTTAGTGTGTGAATGAGTGAATGTGACAAGCGTTGTAAAGTGGTTTGAGCAGTCTGTAAACTGGAAATCACAATAAAAATGGAAATCCATTTGCATGGAAAAGGTACAGAAGTCAGATGGAAATTAAAGGGGAAATTAGATTACCCTAGCAGTGAGTACATATATAATAACAAATACGTACAAATACAATAAAAAAGGGCTAATTTCAACATAATTGATTAACAGAATATTAAAGGAACTGTATTTACATCTACACAAGTTAAGGTAGAAGAAATACAAAAGATTATTAATAACTGGCAAGTTAAAAACTGTTGGTGTGTGATAAATTTGTGTATGTTGAATGTCTTTAACCAACAATTATTCTATTATTTTATATTTTATTAGCAATGAAACTGACTCTGGATTGTCATTAAAATAAATGATTTAAAATAATGAAAATGCAAGTTATACCTTTCCATTGGCACACAGTTTAATGACATTAAATTGAACAAACAGTTGTCTGTACAAATGTATGGATGAATTTGAACAAAGTAGTATAAATAGCACAAAAGGAGGCAACATTCTAAAGAACATAAATTCACAGTTAAAAACAAGATACTAAGATATGTCAACTCTTTTGAAAATGTTCCAAACCCTTTGTCTAATTTCTTTTGTCCTTAAACTGTAGACGAAAGGATTCACTGTAGGTGGGCCGAGGTTGGACCAGATTGTTAAACCATGGCGTTGCTCAACAGTGAATGGCACTCCCATTCTGCTTAAGACAATGCGCATAAACATTGGAAGGTAAAAACACACTACCACGATCAAGTGACTCAAACAAGTGCTGCCCATTTTCCTTTTTTCTTCTGATGAGGATAATTTTACAAAATAAACAATAAAAAAGTACGACAGAGCAATAAGAGAGAAAGTGAAAAATAAGAGAAAGAATGATATGACAGTTATTATTTTGAAATAATAACCAAGGTCAGCACAAGTAGTTCTAAGTACGGCAGCGTAGTCGCAGAAACTGTACATGAGCTTTGTGTGGCAGTGAGGGAGAGGCAGCACAGTCGCAGGCATTACAGCCATGAAACAACAGGCAGCAATCCACAGCATATATACAAGTAAAATGGTGCGCACATTTGTTAAATAACTGTTGTACTGAAAAGGACAGCTGACAGCAATCAAACGATCAAATGCCATAACTGCTAAAGCAAACGTCTCCATCGTGCCTCCCACATGCATCATAAACATTTCAACTACACATGGCGCATAGGATATAGTATTTACACCAGCAAGTAGAGTCCCAATCATTGTTGGACTGACACTGGTGATGCACAGTATGTCAGCAACAGCAAGGTTGCAAATCAGAAGAAACATTGGTTTGTGCAGTTTCTTGTCATAAACAATGATGACAATGTTTACCATATTGGCTAGAACAGCTACAATAAATGTAATTAATATAGACACACCGACTACAAAAGGCCTTTGGGTTGTTTCAAAACCACCTAGAACAAATGCGGTGAGTTCGATTGAAGTGTTGAATGAAGGCATACTTAACAAAAGATCAAGTTGAGCAAAATGCAGTTCAGTCAGACAACTCACGTTTGAAATGTTTATTACAAGCAGAACATAGTTAGATTTGTTTGGCGTCTAGGCTCTGACCTCACCACTCCCCGCGGATATGTTTACATGAGATATTGGGGAGTGATGATTAAATATATATTTCCCCATAGATAGAGCCTGCAGGTGGATGCTGGGGTGGTGGTGGGCTGAAAGAACGGTGATGCTTGCGCAGAGCAACATCAGCATTAACGAGCCAAAGGGGGAGAAGCGAAATTCATGCATTTAAATAACCCGCTCAATAGAGAGGGTGCGCTTGTGGGATGGTCTGGAGAGAGAGGCGTATCACGTGTGTATATGGCAGTGAAGCTCGAGTTGACTGCCTGAACTAGCTCGCAGGCGTCGCTTCATTTGATTAAAAAACTCCTTTCAAAGCAAGATCTTTCAGCATATTGTAAATCATTATCATTATTACAAAAATCCCTGAGCTCTATCAAACTACTTTCACAACAACTAACAAAAGAGTTAACAGCAGAGATTACCAGACAACTGGTCTGGATTTCTGGTCTTGAGGCTCACCAGGACAGAAACTTTCATTGGGCGGACACATCGTCCAATCACATCAGATATTGAGAGCAGCAGATGACAGACAGACAGACAGACACTTTATTGGTCCAAAGGTAAATTTAGACATTAAGAAGCTTATATGGCATTTACATTAACATTTACATTTAGGACATTTAGCAGACGCTTTTGTCCAAAGCGACTATTATAAGTAAATTTGTCACAAGAGAGAAACATGACATATCACTGTTGAGGAAAGGGCTAAAATAAAATGTACATGTCACTTGTGAATGCCATAAAACTGACTGACTGAAGTGACACTGTTGGTGAATTATAGCAGGTCCAGCGCGTTGGCATTACATTTGGGAGGGAGGGTGTGTTGTTAGGCAGATGATTGTCATGTCTGCTGTATCTTCATCCAGTGGGAGCTGCAGTTCCGTCATAGACCTCCTCTGCTGTTAAATATTTGCCACGTAACATTAGTTTAGGATTATTCTTATGATTAATTTATCAATTGAGTGTGTCCACAGTTTATAGGTCTCTAATGTGAATGTGCTAAACAACACTAATACATATTAGGCCTACTGTGGATTATTTTGGACTAATGTGGCAGCGGGATATTGCTCTGAGTGGATTATTGATAACTGTACTGAGTTAGTGTTTTTTTATTATGATTATTTACATTTTTATAGCATTTAACAACAAAGGAAAACACATACATTGAAAAAAACACACAAAAGACAACCCCCCCAAAATGAACAGAAACAAAATAAAACCAAAAAAGAGGGCAGACAGAACAGAAGAGTTCAAAAGTAAAAGAAAGAAAATACATAACACGGCAGTGATGATGGTGTTTTTATGTGTGTGTGTGTGTGTGTATGTGAGTGCATCATGTACTCAACATCGGTCCTACACCAGGCTATCAAAGCACTCTGTCACCTTGTCAATGTACCCTGAATATACTATATTCCACTGCTCCAAGCTGCCATTAGCCACGAGTGTAAGCCTCTCCATTTCAAATACTTGTTCTATTGTTTCATACCATAGATGTAATTCTGGTGTTTGGGACTGTTTCCATATCCTTGTCAACTGCTTCAGTGCAGTTAGGCGCAACATATTAAAGACCTTTCGCTCCCTTAATTTTGTCTTGTGGTGCATGTTAATACCCAGCCAATTTTCGAATGTCAGGGATTCCTTAATGTCAGGAATGACTTTAATTGCTTTCTCTATCACTTCCCAGAAAGACTTTATTACCGGACATGTAAAAAATATATGTGTATGATTTGCTTTACTTTCCCCACATCCTCTCCAATGACCACATCCTGCTACAGAAGAGATCCTTCTGATGAGGTGAAGTAATGAAAAATCTCTGACTTATTTTCCATGCAGGTAATCCGAGGTGTTTTATCTTTGCAGGCGCAGTTCTGAAATATTTTGGAGCCCGGACCAGGAAGCAGCACAGCCTCCTTCAGCACTACCGGACTAGAATGTTTAAGTTTAAAAATATTTTACAATTTAAAATAAAACATTTTGAGGAACACTGCATCAGTTTCATTTATTGACCTATAGAGGATCCCCATCGTTTACCTTGTATTATCATTTTCTATCAGTTCAGCTTGCTTGGATCCGCAACTTAAGATGTTTGATTTTAATTTGAGAGAGGTTTTCACGACTCTAGCCTGTTTTCCTTTTAAAATGTAACTGATTGTTGCATCTTTGTGGATCTGCTAAAAGGGTTAGGAATCTATCCATGGTAGTTTGAAAAATAGGGGCTCCCAAACAGCATCTTGCATTGGGCCCCCAAAAAGACAGAAACGGCCCTGTCAGCATGCTGTGAGCAAGTGGTCTGGTACATCCTGGATAGGACGTAGACTATCAAAGGGGTAACACAGCTATATTCCACTTCATTCACATTAATGGTCAATTAAGCATTTTCAATTGACCTTAACTAAGTCTTTGGACTATTTCATTACTTCGAGCACACCCATGGTGACACAAGAAAAATTAGTAAACTGGGCAAAGAAAATGCAAATTCACACAAAACCGAGGTAGAAGAAATAAAAATAAAATTAATTTTCAAATTATAAACTGTTGGTGTATGATCAATTTCAGTGTTCAACAAACATGCAATTTACTCATATTAAAGGGCTTTAACTGATGATCATTTTATTATTCAATGTTTTATTAGTAATGATACTGACTCTGGATTGTCATTAAAAAAAATCATTTAAAATAATTTAAAAAATGCAAGTTATAGCTTTCCAGTCCAAGGTGGACTTCTTAAAATGCCCTGAGCTTCAATCCAAAACCAAAAAAATAAAAATTTTATGGTAAAGAAAACTATCAAATTATCTATTAAGGATGAGATATAGAATAGTGATTAATTATAAATGATGAATAATAATAAATATATATATATTATTATGATATCTTAACCAACTTATCATTGCAGCTCTAATATGTTACGATTCTTTGGAGACATGCTTCTGATATGCGGATGAATATTCTGTTTGCAGTAATGCTATGTCACAGACATCATTGGCACACAGTTTAATGACATGAAATAGAACAGTTGTTTGTAAAAATGTATGGATGGATTTGAACAAAATAGTATACATAGCACAAAAGGAGGCAACATTCTAAAGAAGGTAAATTCACAGTTGAAAACAAGATACTAAGATATGTAAGCTCTTTTGAAAATGCTCCAAACCCTTTGTCTAATTTCTTTTGTCCTTAAACTGTAGACAAAAGGATTCACTGTAGGTGGGCCGAGGTAGGACCAGATTGTTAAACCATGGCGTTGCTCAACAGTGAATGGCACTCCCATTCTGCTTAAGACAATGCGCATAAAGATTGGAAGGAAAAAACACACTACCACGATCAAGTGACTCAAACAAGTGCTGCCCATTTTCCTTTTTTCTTCTGATGAGGATAATTTCACAAAATAAACAATAAAAAAGTACGACAGAGCAATAAGAGAGAAAGTGAAAAATAAGAGAAAGAATGATATGACAGTTATTATATTGAAATAATAACCAAGGTCAGCACAAGTAGTTCTCAGTATGGCAGCGTAGTCGCAGAAACTGTACATCAGCTTTGTGTGGCAGTGAGGGAGAGGCAGCACAGTCGCAGGCATTACAGCCATTAAACAACAGGCAGCAATCCACAGCATGAATACAAGTAGAATGGTGCGCACATTTGTTAAATAACTGTTGTACTGAAAAGGACAGCTGACAGCAATCAAACGATCAAATGCCATAACTGCTAAAGCAAACATCTCCATTGTGCCCCCGACATGCATTATAAACATTTCAACTACACATGGCGCATAGGATATAGTATTTACACCAGCAAGTAGAGTCCCAATCATTGTTGGACTGACACTGGTGATGCACAGTATGTCAACAACAGCAAGGTTGCAAATCAGAAGAAACATCGGTTTGTGCAGTTTCTTGTCATAAACAATGACGACAATGTTTACCATATTGGCTAGAACAGCTACAATAAATGTAATTAATATAGACACACCGACTACAAAAGGCCTTTGGGTTGTTTCAAAACCACCTAGAACAAATGCGGTGAGTTCGATTGAAGTGTTGAATGAAGGCATACTTAACAAAAGCTCAAGTTGAACTGCAAGCAGTTGATGAAAAAACTTTCAGAGCAAGATCTTCCAACATATTGTAAATCATCATCAGCCATTTACAAAAATCCCTGAGCTCTATCAAACTGTTTCCACAACAACTAACAACAGAGTTAACTAGCAACAGAGTTTACCAGACAGCTGGTCTGGATTTGAGGTTTTAAGGCTTACCGGTACAGAGACTTTTTGATTGGGCGCACCCATCGTCCAATCACATCAGATATTGAGACCAGCTGAAGATAGACAGAGTCTTTATTGAGCCCAAGGTAAATGTAGGAATTAAGAAGCTTATATGGCACACACAGCACAAAACAGCAATACCCACAATAATACATGAGAATAAAACCAAGAATATAGAAATAAAAACACAGAGTTGAAATGATTGTTGAGCCACCAGGTCTGAGCTGTTATTGTAATGTGTAAAGGGAGATAGTTGAAATGTAAGGTGAATAACAGTGCATGTACTGCTTGATGAAGGTGATTAAAATGTAGAAACAGTGCTGGAATAAGTATTACTTTGGATGAGATAAATTAAATCAAAATTGAAGATATATGTATAAACAAAAAATTCAAAAGCAGCTTGTGCAGAGGGCTTACATCAGTAAATGACAGCCCAAGTTAGGTTTGTTATGGACAAAGAGCTGATTTGTTGTCCAGCAGATGTCTCCCAGGGGTGTCCTCAAAAGACGCAGTTGCAGAGAACCAGATCATTCACCAATCATCCTTCCCCCAGGATAAGGCCTCGTCAACCTGGACTCTCTGTAGGAGTGAGTGCAGGAAGGTGAAGGCAGGGAAGTCATACCAAAGGCACTGTGGCCACTGATGCATCTCCGCTCCAGGGGGCATTGTCTCCAAGCCGATATTATAGCTTTGAAAAGTGTTAAACTTTATCTTTAAACATGAAAGTATGGTCGTAAAAGTTCTCCATCAAAGCTTGTGCTTGTTGGTCATGTAACCAGGAATTCATTATGCATCAGTGACATCTTTCTCTAAGTTGCAGAATTTTCTAATCTTGTAGCCCTGTTCAGAACCTGTTCCAGCATGCTTTGAGCAAGTGGTTCGGTACATCCTGGATATGATGTAGACTGTCAAAGGAGTAACACAGGTACATTCCACTTCATTCACATTAATGGTCAATTAGGCATTTCCAGTTGACCTTAACTAAGTCTTTGGACTATTCCATTACTTCGAGCACACCCATGGTGACACAAGAAAAATGAGCAAACTGGGCAAAGAAAATGTAAATTCACACAAAACTGAGGTAGAAGAAATAAAAATATAACTAACAGGGAAATTATAAAGTGTTGGTGTGTGATCAATTTCAGTGTTCAACCAATATGCTATTTCCTTATGTTGAAGGGTTTTAACTGATGATTACTTTATTATTCGATGTTTTATTAGTAATAATACCGACTCTGGATTGTCATTGAAATAAATTATTTAAAATAATTTAAAAAAATGCAAGTTATACCTTTCCAGTCCAAGGTGGACTTCTTAAAATGCCCTGAGCTTCAATCCAAAACCAAAAAAATATGAATTTTATGGTAAAGAAAACGATCAAATTATCTATTAAGGATGACATATAGAATATTGATTAATTATAAATGATGAATAATAATAGATGTATATATTATTATGATATCTTAACCAACTCATTATTACAGCTTTAATATGTCGACATTTTTCTGACACATGCAGCTGATGTGTGGATGAATATTCTGTCTGTAATAATGATATATCACAGATATCATTGGCACACAGTTTAATGACATGATATTGAACAAACAGTTGTTTGTACAAATGTATGGATGAATTTGAACAAAAAAATATAAATAGCACAAAAGCAGGCAACATTCTAAAGAAGGTAAATTCACAGTTAAAAACAAGATACTAAGATATGTCAACTCTTTTGAAAATATTCCAAACACTTTGTCTAATTTCTTTTGTCCTTAAACTGTAGACAAAAGGATTCACTGTAGGTGGGCCGAGGTAGGACCAGATTGTTAAGCCATGGCGTTGCTCAACAGTTAATGGCACTCCCATTCTGCTTAAGACAATGCGCATAAACATTGGAAGGTAAAAACACACTACCACGATCAAGTGACTCAAACAAGTGCTGCCCATTTTCCTTTTTTCTTCTGATGAGGATAATTTCACAAAATACACAATAAAAAAGTACGACAGAGCAATAAGAGAGAACGTGAAAAATAAGAGAAAGAATGATATGACAGTCATTACATTGAAATAATAACCAAGGTCAGCACAAGTAGTTCTCAGTACGGCAGCGTAGTCGCAGAAACTGTACATCAGCTTTGTGTGGCAGTGAGGGAGAGGCAGCACAGTCGCAGGTGTTACAGCCATGAAACAACAGGCAGCAATCCACAGCATATATACAAGTAAAATGGTGCGCACATTTGTTAAATAACTGTTGTACTGAAAAGGACAGCTGACAGCAATCAAACGATCAAATGCCATAACTGCTAAAGCAAACATCTCCATCGTGGCCCCAACACACATAATATACATTTCAACTACACATGGCGCATAGGATATAGTATTAACGCCAGCAAGTAGTCCCAATCATTGTTGGACTGACACTGGTGATGCACAGTATGTCAACAACAGCAAGGTTGCAAATCAGAAGAAACATTGGTTTGTGAAGTTTCTTGTCATAAACAATGACGACAATGTTTACCATATTGGCTAGAACAGCTGCAATAAATGTAATCAATATAGACACACCGACTACAAAAGGCCTTTGGGTTGTTTCAAAACCACCTAGAACAAATGCGGTGAGTTCGATTGAAATGTTGAGTGAAGACATACTTAACAAAAGATTAAGTTGAGCAAAATGCAGTTGATGAAAAAACTTATGGAGCAAGATCTTTCAACAAATTGTAAATCAAACTGCTTTCATAACAACTAGCAACAGAGTTTACCGGACAACTGGTCTGGATTTCTGGGCTTAAGGCTCACCGGTACAGAAAGTTTTCATTGGGCGGACCCATTGTCCAATCACATCAGATATTGAAACCAGCTGATGATAGACAGACAGACAGACACGTTATTGATCCCAAGGTAAATGTGTGCATTAAGTAGCTTATATGGCACAAACAGCACAAAACAGCAATACACACAATAATAAATGAAAATAAAACCAAGAATATAGGAATAAAAACACAGAATTGAAATGACTGCAGAGCCACCAGGTCTGAGCTGTTATTGTAATGTGCAAAGGGAGATGTTGAGATGTAAGGTGAATAACAGTGCATGTACTGCTTGATTAAGGTGAATAAAATGTAAAAACAGTGCTGGAATGAGTATTACTTTGGATAAGAAAAATCTAATTCAAATTGAAGATATATGTATAAACCGATTCAAAAGCAGCTTGTGCAGAGGGCTTACATCAGTAAATGACAGCCCAAGTTAGGTTTGTTATGGACAAAGAGCTGGTCTGTTGTCCAGCAGACCTCTCCCCGGGGTGTCCTCAAAAGATGCAGTTGCAGAGAACCAGATCAGTCACCACTCAACCTTCCCCCAGGATGAGGCCTCTTCCACCTGTACTCTCTGTAGGAGTGGGTGCAGGAAGGTGAAGGCAGGGAAGTGGCACTGTGGCCACTGATGCATCTTCGCTCCAGGGGGCATTGTCTCCAAGCCGATATTATAGCCTTGAAAAGTGTTTACTTTATCTTTAAACATGAAGGTATGGTCAAAAAAGTTCTCCATCAAAGCTTGTGCTTGTTGGTCATGTAAACAGGGATTTATTATGCATCAGTGATTTTTTCTCTCAGTTGCACAAGTTTCTAATCTTGTAGCCCTGTTCAGAACCTGTCCCAGCACGCAGAGCCCTTTCTTGCTATATGCGTCTATGCGGGTGCGTAGGGCCCCCGCACCACTAGGGGGCCCCCTCAATTTGCAAGTTCAGCCTCAATATCTTAAGAGTGACCCGACGGAAAAGGTGTGAAAAGTACTTTGCACATTTTTTCATAGCACCTCCGCTGATGTGCCAAGCAAGCCAAGGCGATACGTACACCCGCTGATTGGTCAGATCTGGTCTCTACCGCGCCACGTTGCCATGACGACCAGTACTACTAAGCACGGAGAGGCGAGGTGAGTTACGCTGAGCAGCCGGTACTGGTCATCAAAATGAACCTATTCATCTGGTTCAGAATAGGGTTAGTAAAAAGAAGAAACTAGATGAAGAAAAATGCTCACAGGATAAAGGTAAGGTTTTTTTCATGATGTGGGTGGAGGGGTCATGCTGAATCTTTAGCTAGTTTAAGTGTTTGCTTTAGGAAAGGGCTAAAATCAAATGTATATGTCACATGTGAATGCCTTAAGACTGACTGACTGAAGTGACACCCGTTTTGGTGAATTATAGCAGGTCCAGCGGCATTACATTTGGGAGGGAGGGTGTGTTGTTAGGCAGATGATGGTCATGTCTGCTGTGTCCTCGTCCAGAGGGAGCTGCTGTTCCGTCATAGACCTCGTCTGCTGTTCAATATTTGCCACATAACATTACTTGTGGATTATTTTTATGATATATTTATCAATTTTAGTGCATCCTCAGTTTAAAGGTCTCTAATGTGAAGTGTGCTAAACAACACTAATACATATTAAGCCTACTGTAGATTATTATGGACTATTGTGGCAGTGGGATATTGCTCTGAGTGGATTATTGATAACTGTACTGAGTTAGTGTTTTTTTTTTTTTTTTTTTTTTTTACATTTTTTTATTAAAATGTTTATAGCATTTAACAACAAAGGAAAACACATACATTGCAAGAAAAAGAAACAAAAACAAAAAAACAATTTTCCTTTAAAGCAGGGGTCTGGAGGCAGAGTTTGGGTGAGGCTGGGCTGCATCAGGTCTTCCACATAAAAAGCTTTGTTAAAAGAAATCCAAACCGTCATTATTAACAGTTCTTTAACTTGAACGGTTCTTCTGAACATGAACTGTCCTGAACATGAATGGAACATTGAAGAACATGAACGGTTCTTCTGAACATGGCTCCTCTTGCCTACTCCTTGCTGCCAGAGACCTGGCAGCGCTTCCTCTCACATAGCTGAGCTACATTTGGCTTGAGGGAGGAAGCAGTTGAGACCCTCAGTATGGCTTGAAGATGATCATCAGTAAGTCTGGACCTGTACTTGGACTTATTAAGTTCATGGTGGAGTTGAGCTTTCCGCACAGATATGTGTTCCCAAAAAGGCACTTGGTACGCTTGAACATTCGGGAAAGCTCAGGGTAGCTGGGGGGAAATTCTCTCAAAAATTGCCCAAGCTTGTCTGCTTTTCCACACACCTCCCTGAACCTGGCTTTGAGGTCAGAGTTGCACTGCAGGTCAGTGAGCTCCAGGAGAAGGGGTCTGCAAAAATTTGAAAAGTGACTCTGTGCATCTTGAAGTCTGCAAATCTGTAATTCAATTCCTCCTGTAGCTTCACAATGGCATCAACACACTTCCCACCACTGAATGGTGTGCCTGCATCCACAAGTGCCTTGCATGCTGGGAAATGGCAAAGGTTTGTCTGTGAGAGCTGGGCTTTCCATAATGCAAGTTTTGTGGAGAATGCTCTCACGTTGTCATAGGTAGCACTGACGAGCTGCCTCTGGCCTTGTAGCTTCTTGTCCAATACATTCAGCTCATGCGTGATGTGTCAACAAGAAAAGCTAAGTCCATGAACCATTTGGGATCACTTAGCACAGGAACAGCCACCCCACCCTTCTCCATGAAGGTTTTCACTTCTGCTCTCAACTCAAAAAATCTCTTTAAGATGTTTCCCCTGCTGAGCCAACGTACCTTGGTGAAGTAGAGCACATCCTCATATTCTGACTCCATTTCCTCTAAAAAACACGGAACTGCCAGTGCTTTAAGCCCCTGGATCTGATTTGGTTGATGCATTTCACAACGACTGACATCACATGATCAAACTTCAGGCATTTGCTGCAAAGGGCCTGCTGATGGATAATGCAGTGCAGAGCAATGGCCTTCTCCACACCCTCCTCCTCCAGTTTTTTTTTAACAAGTGCCACCAGTCCATTTTTCCTCCCCGTCATTGATGGCGCAACAAACCTCTTCTATGGCAAACCAGCATCCACAATGGCATCACACAGATGGCGAAATATCTCCTGAGCGGTGATCTGGCCATGCATTGGAATTACTATGAGCAACTCCTCCATCAATTCAAAACTGTCATCAACACCATTGCGAGCTGGGCAGTGTCAGCGATGTCTGTGATCTCATCAAGAGCCATGGAGTATGCATGGAAACATTTGGCTTTCTCACGCAGTTGATCATAAATGTTACTTGACAGGTCAGAAATGTGTTCTGCCACGGTGCAGGCAGAAAGGATGATGTTGCTAAACTGACCCTTATTTTTCAGACAGACTATACTTGCCACCTGTAATATGCACTTTTTGCCTTAGCAATCATCTCACTAACCATGTAGCTAGCTTCGACTTCTGCATAATTCTCTTTGGTCGCTTTCTTGAAGAAATCTTGTTGCCTCAGTAGACATGTTTTAAGATTGGCAACCCGGTTGGCTCTCTCATCCGCCTGGTATTTTGCATACTCCTCAGCCTGTCTAGTTGAGTAATGACGTTTCAAGTTGTATTCCTTGTGCACCGCAACTCTCTCTGTGCAAATAAGACACGTCGGGGTGCCCCTGTGCTCAACAAAGAAATATTGCGTCTCCCACTTTTCCTGAAATTGTCTGTGCTCGTCACCAACCTTTCTCTTCACTGCAGGCTTTGAAAAAGACATGATGTCACTCCGTGATAAAGTTTCAGTGAAGTGATTAACTTTGCTAATTAGCCAACGTGTGAATGCAGATTCAGTCAAATTGAATCAGCGCCAAACGCAACCGATCACAGCAGAGCAGCAGGATTGAACGATTCAAGTCCTTTGAATCAATTTGTTTGTTCGATTTGTTCAAAGGAGGATAAAAAATACAAAATGACGTACATTTTCGCATTGAAATAAATACACTGCCTATTGGTGTATGTATTGACATTCATTGTTATTTATGATTATGATTGATTATTGATGAACACATTTTTCTGCAAATGATTCAGCACATTCCATGCACCCAAAAGATTTTTTTCGAACGATTCGTCCATGAACGTAACATCATTGCAGAGCATGCGTGGAGAGCATGAAGCCGGCACAGTGGGACACCGTTATTTATATATTAGAGGCCCATACTTTAAAGAGTCTCTCCAGGCCTCCTCTAAGATGTTTATGGATAACTCTTTTTCCCATTTTTTTTTTAGTTTACTTTCCACAATTTTTAATTTTTTGCAATTTTTTGTATAAACATGAAAGTTTGGCCCTCCCCTTATTTCGGTTTTCTACCAAATATTGTAATAATTAATTTCCATTTATAGATGTAGCTGTTGATTTTGGCTCTTTCCTTAAAAAAGGCAATGTTCCAATTGACCCTGTTGCTAACTCATTCTCTATATTTATCCACTTTATCTCTGTCTCCTTTCATCCACTTAATTTTTGTTACAATTTGTGTTGCAAAACAATAATTTTGTATATTCGGGAGGCCTAGCCTTCCTTCGTCTTTCTGTTGATTTAGTCATTTAAATTTAACTCTATTTTTATTATCATTCCAAATAAAATCTGGAGTCATTTTAGTCCACACATTAAAGCAGGTTTCTGTAATATAAGTGGTAATACTTATAATAAGAAAAGAAGTTGTGGGATTATTATCATTTTAATCGTTTCTACTCTACTGAGTTAGTGTCGTAGCAAAAACTCTCACAAAAATCACACAGAGACAAGGCTTGCAGATAGTGGGTGTGTTTATTTCTGGATGCAGGATTCAGGATATAGGCTTATGTGTCATCAGTTTTGCTGTTTTCACTGTTTTGCAGAGATGTGGTCTCCCTATGCAGCTATGTGTGTGTGCTTATTCTGTTTGATATCATTCCTATTTCCGAATCTTCTGTTAATCTTAGATCCCTTAATGGTCTGTTTGTCCCAGTAACTAAGGATAACACATTCATATTCAAAAGTCAATACCGGTCACATAGTCAGGCCAGATATCTCAATATTAGTTGCAGACTTTCTCTATCACATTTATTAGAATATTTATTGTGACACTATAATTTGAACAAATTTGCCTATATTCCTACAGTTATGTTTTTGATGTATTGCATTATTGTATTCAAAATAATCATAATAACACAAATTAAAATAAATTTAAAGTAAACTATGCTATATATGACTGTTAGTTCTGGCCACAGTATATAAGTTAAGACCATATCATCAGTTAGGCACAAGTAGTCCACTATGTAATAAACTGTGAAATATACATGAAAATATTCCTTGAATATGACATAGTGCTCATCAGTCATTTATGTTCGTTTTATAACTGTAACAAGTACAATGTGTCGAAAACCACTTAAAAGTGACAACTTTAGTTTATTGACCTAAAATTGAACAAACAGTTGTTTGTACAAATGAATGGGTGAATTTGAACAAAATAGTATAAATAGCACAAAAGGAGGCAACATTTTAAAGAATGTAAATTCACAGTTAAAAACAAGTTACTAAGATATGTCAACTCCATTGAAAATATTCCAAACACTTTGTCTAATTTCTTTTGTCCTTAAACTGTAGACAAAAGGATTCACTGTAGATGGGCCGAGGCAGAACCAGATTGTTAAACCATGGCGTTGCTCAACAGTTAATGGCACTCCCATTCTGCTTAAGACAATGCGCATAAACATTGGAAGGTAAAAACACACTACCACGATCAAGTGACTCAAACAAGTGCTGCCCATTTTCCTTTTTTCTTCTGATGAGGATAATTTCACAAAATACACAATGAAAAAGTACGACAGAGCAATAAGAGAGAAGGTGAAAAATAAGAGAAAGAATGATATGACAGTTATTATATTGAAATAATAACCAAGGTCAGCACAAGTAGTTCTCAGTACGGCAGCATAGTCGCAGAAACTGTACATCAGCTTTGTGTGGCAGTGAGGGAGAGGCAGCACAGTCGCAGGCATTACAGCCATTAAACAACAAGCAGCAATCCACAGCATAAATATAAGAAGAATGGTGCACACATTTGTTAAATACCTGTTGTACTGAAAAGGACAGCTGACAGCAATCAAACGATCAAATGCCATAACTGCTAAAGCATACATCTCCATTGTGCCCCCCACATGCATCATAAACATTTCAACTACACATGGCACATAGGATATAGTATTTATGCCAGCAAGTAGAGTCCCAATCATTGTTGGACTGACACTGGTGATGCACAGTATGTCAACAACAGCAAGGTTGCAAATCAGAAGAAACATTGGTTTGTGCAGTTTCTTGTCATAAATAATGACGACAATGTTTACCACATTGGCTAGAACAGCAACAATAAATGTAATCAATATAGACACACCGACTACATAAGGCCTTTGGGTTGTTTCAAAACCACCTAGAACAAATGCTGTGAGTTCGAGTGAAGCGTTGTGTGAAGGCATACTTAACAAAAGATCAAGATGAAGTGCAAGCAGTTGATGAAAACACTTTTGGAGCAAGATCTTTCAACATATTGTAAATCATTATCAACCATTTTACAAAAATCCCTGAGCTTTATCAAGCTGGTTTCACAACAACCAGTTAACTAACAACAGAGTTTACCAGACAGCTGGTCTGGATTTCTGGGCTCACCAGGACAGAAACTTTTTTATGGGCATACCCATTGTCCAATCACATCAGATATTAAGACCAGCTGATAATAGACAGACACTTTATTGATCCCAAGGTAAATTTAGGCATTAAGAAGCTTATATGGCACATACAGTACAAAAACAGCAATACACACAATAATAAATGAAAATAAATACAAGAATATAAGAATAAAAACACAGAATTGAAATGATCATTGAGCCACCAGATCTAAGCCACTATTGTAATGTGCAAAGGGAGATAATTGAAACGTAAGGTGAATAACAGTGCAGGTACTGCTTAATGAAGGCGATTAAAATGTAAAAACAGTGCTGGAATGAGTATTTGTAGTGGAAGTAGATGCATCAGACCTAGGCATCGGGGCGGTTCTTTCTCAAGGATCCCACGCTGACAACAAGCTCCATCCCTGCGCCTTCCTTTCCAGAAAACTCTCTCCTGCTGAACGGAACTACGATGTGGGAATAAGGAACTTCTAGCAGTTAAGGTGGCACTGGAGAAATGGCGACACTGGTTGGAGGAAGCAAAGTTGCCATTTCTAGTATGGGCAGACCATAAGAACCTGGAGTATATAAAGTCGACTTAACGCCAGGCAAGCCAGGTGGACACTTTTATTTAACCATTTTAACCTTTCCCTGTCTTACCGTCCTGGTTCCAAGAATGTTAAACCCAGATGCCCTGTCTCGCCTTTTTGACCCGGACTCAAGTCCTAAATCTTCCAGTTCTATCTTGCTTCCTTCCTGCATGGAGGGGGGGGGGGGGTCACCTGGGAGATAGAAGAGTTTACTAACACTCTGATACCCAATGGTTGCTCCCAGAACTGGTTGTTTGTTCCTATCTCTCTCTGCTCACGGGTGATTCACTGGGCTCACACCTTCCTCCTGTCCGGCCATCTGGGCATCGGAAGAACATGCTTTGTGATAAAACAGCGATTCTGGTGGCCCACCATGGAGAAGGAGATGGGTAAGTACATAGCAGCCTGTCAAGTGTGTGCCCAGAACAAGGCCTCTCGTCGCCCCCCGTCAGGACTCCTATGCCCTCTTCCAGTGCCCCATCTCCCCTGGTCTGACATCTTCTTGGACTTTGTCACAGCCCTCCCCAAAGGAAACGGTTGCAACGGGTATTCTGCCTACATGGGTTCCCTAAGGACATGGTGTCAGACCGGGTGCTGCAGTTCACATCCCGATTCTGGAAGGCTCCCTGCTCTCTACTGGGGGCTATGGTCAGCCTCACTTCCGGGTATCATCCTCAGTCCAAGGCCAAACGGAGCGGCTGAACCAAGAACTGGAAACCAGATTACGTTGCCTGGTTTCCCAAAACCCGGCTACATGGAGCAGACACCTCATATGGGTCGAATACGCCCACAACACCCTGCCCTGTTCTTCCTCTGGTCTCTGTCCCTTCTGCCCAGGCTTTCGTGCGTCGCTGCCGCTGGATCTGGGCTGGAGCTCGTCAGTTGCTGCTTTGGAGCTCTGCCTGCTCCAAGAGAGCAGCTGATCGCTGGAGGATTCCGGCTCCAGTCTATAGACCGGGACAGATGGTGTGGTTGTCCTCTAAAGACCTCCCCTTGCAAGTTGAATCTTGCAAGTTGGCTCCGTGCTTCGTGGGTCCCTTCCCAATCTCCAAGGTGGTTAATCCAGCAGCCATGCGGCTCAAGCTCCCCAGGTCTCTGAGGGTGCCAGTACCTGGTGGACTGGCAGGGATATGGTCTGGAGGAGAGATACTGGGTCTCGTCCAGCAAAATTATGGGCCCCACTCTCATCCAGGATTTCTGCCGCCGCCACCCTTGACCAGGCTAGGACATCAGGACCCTCGTTGATTGACTACTCATGTACCGAACCTGTGTCCGAGTAAAGACTGTTTCCTTGCCTAACCCTGTGTCGTGCCATTCTATTGTGTCTAAACAATTGTTGTGGTTTCCCTGGTTGTGATAATCAATTTCAGTGTTAAACCAATAAGCAATTTGCTATGTTGAAGGGCTTTAACTAACAATTATTATAGCAATTTATATTATATTAGCAATAATAATGACTCAAATTATCCGTCAAGAATGACATAGAGAATATTGATTAATTATAAATGATGAATAATAATAATAATTATTATTATTATTATATCATTATATTTTAATCAACTCATCATTGTGGCTCTAATATGTTGTGATTTTTCTGAAACATGCATCTGATGTGTGGATGAATATTCTGCCTGCAATAATGATATATCACAGACATCATTGGCACACAGTTTATTGACCTAAAATTGAGCAATTGTTTGTCCAAATGTATGGATGAGTTTGAACAAAATAGTATAAATAGCACAAAAGAAGGCAAAATTTTAAAGAACGTAAATTAACAGTTAAAAACAAGATACTAAGATATGTCAACTCTTTATCTTTATCTTTATCTTTATCTTTATCTTTATCCTATCTGGCACATACAGTACAAAAGCTGCAATACACAATAATAAATGAAAATAAAATGAATAATATAGGAATGAAAACACAGAATTGAAATGATCGTTGAGCCACCAGGTCTGAGCTGTTATTGTAATGTGCAAAGGGAGATAGTTGAAATGTAAGGTGAATAACAGTGCATGTACTGCTTAATGAAGGTGATTAAAATGCAAAAACACTGCTGGAATGAGTATTACTTTGGATGAGATAAATTAAATTAAAATTGAAGATATTGAACAGATTCAAAAGCAGCATGTGCAGAGGGCTTACATCAGTAAATGACAGCCCAAGTTAGGTTTGTTACAGACAAAGAGCTGGTCTGTTGTCCAGCAGACGTCTCCTCAAAAGATGCAGTTGCAGAGAACCAGATCATTCACCACCCGTCCTTCCCCCAGGATGGGGCCTCTTCCACCTGGACTCTCTGTGGGAGTGGGTGCAGGAAGGTGAAGGCAGGGAAGGCATACCAGAGGCACTGCGGCCATTGATGCATCTTCGCTCCAGGGGGCATTGTCTCCAAGATGATATTATAGCCTTGAAAAGTGTTAAACTTTATCTTTAAACACAAAGATATGGTCAAAAAAGTTCTCGATCAAAGCTTGTGCTTGTTGGTCATGTAACCAGGAATTCATTATGCATCAGTGATATCTTTCTGTAAGTTGCAGAAGTTTCTAATCTTGTAGCCCTGTTCAGAACCTGTTCCAGCATGCTTTGAGCAAGTGGTCCGGTTCAATCCTGGATATGATGTAGACAAGGATAAATGAGCAAACTATACAATGAAAATGTAAATTTACACAAAACGGAGGTTGAAAAAATACAAATAATTATTAATAACTGGCAAGTTCTAAAGTGTTGGTGTGTGACCAATTTCAGTGTTCAACCAATATGCAATTTGCTTATGTTGAAGGGCTTTAACTAACAATTATTTCAGCAATTTATATTTTATTAGCAATAATAATGACTTTGGACTTCTTCAAATGCCATGAGCGTCAATTAAAAAATATATCAATTTTATGGCAAAGACAAGGATCAAATAATCCTTTAAGGATGAAATATACGCTGAACAAAAATATAAATGCAACACTTTTGTTTTTGCTCCCATTTTTCATGAGCTGAACTCAGAGATCTAAAACTTTTTCTATATACACAAAAGATCCATTTCTCTCAAATATTGTTCACAAATCTGTCTAAATCTGTGTTATTGAGCACTTCTCCTTTGCCGAGATAATCCATCCCACCTAACAGATGTGGCATATCAAGATGCTGATCAGACGGTATGATTATTGCACAGGTGTGCCTTAGGCTGGCAATAGCGGGCTGCCAGGCTTAAATTTCCCACTGGCAGGCTAAGCATTGCTTATTCATTTATTCAAAATAGGTTTGTATACATCAGTAACAAAGTTGAAAGCGCAATGGCGACATCCTATGGTAAACACGTGAACAAATGGTAGGTCTGAGGTCAGGTGTCTTTTTCACCTACAACCCCACAAACGGCTGCTACTGTCATTACACGCTAACTAGGCTGCTTGTGATTTAACACAACATAATGGGATGTCACAAAGAAAGGCACAAAAAAAAAATGCTGGACTTTGTCTCGCGAAGACGGACAAACAAAGGCGGAGATGTTGAACTCGCTGGTTCACCTGTTGATCTGGTGTTCAGCAGCGCGACAATGGCTTAGTCAGGGGTCGATGAGACAGCTAGCATGGATGTAGCATGGGTGTTAGTTCGTCATCCGATGCAGTGGCAGAGCAGCCTTCTCAGTGCCGCGGACGTTGTTTGTTTTCTACTACGTGAAAATATTAACAATAGTAAGTGCGCAAATTTCACAGTGGTTTAGTAGTGAAACACCGCTATTAAATTCAGCGTTAGATAAGCTCTGACGGTAGCTGTTTTAATAAAGTCAAAGTTTCAGTTTAAAGTATGTTTTGCAGAGTCTGTCGCAGCCACCGCCAGCGGGCAACGCAGGGATCCTCGACCAGAGCTTTTCTTCTTCTTGTTATTCTTCTTTGGGGTTTTAAGGCAGCCAGCATCCAAAAGTTGCATTAATGCCATCTATGGGACTAGCACCTTAGTGCACTATATCCTGCTATATAGACCAGTGTCTTTTAAGAATTTGAAAAAACAGCGTTTTTCCCTGCTGCTTGACCCTTCTTATAAAAATACTTTTCAGAGATACTTCTTCCAAGTTAATTTCTTGCAATTCTCTGAGTAGATCTTGTCTTTGGCGGTCACAGTTTCTACAAGAAATCAAAGCATGTTGCAATGTCTCAGGTTCCTGACATGAACACAAGCCATAGAGCTTTTATTGAAGCTCCTTGCACTACTTATAGGCAAGATGTACTAAACGCTCCTGTTGGGTCCACCATCGCACCAGCATTAATGGCAGCAAGCAGAAGCAAATGTAAACAATGCCACATTGTTTCAAATGTCACTGATTATAATGAAATGTCTATTATGAAATATCCAATAGTTAGCTTGCACTGTTTTCATGTTGTAGGCTTGCAAATCGCTGCAGCATTCGAGCCACTGATTAATATGGAGCATGGAGCCATAATTGGTGGTTTTAAATGCCTTTACTGGCTCCTAAAGCACGTAAATGCCCACCAATTAACTTTTAACTCTGAATCAATGCAAGGCAGTATGGAACCACTCTAAACTCTACTAGGTCATGAATCTGTTACCTGTAGGACACTGCCATCAGTCAGTTGCTGGCCTGTGTCAGGCCCCTGTCACAAAAAAAACATGCTTCGCCCCCGGTGGGCCGCCATTCCAACCTACCACCGGGCTTAGCAAGTTTTCTGGGGGAAACCCTGAACAGGCAGCAATCCACAGCATAAATGTAAGTAGAATTATTCGCACATTTGTTAAATAACTGTTGTACTGAAAAGGACACCTGACAGCAATCAAACGGTCAAATGCCATAACTGCGAAGGCAAACATCTCCATCAGCCCTCCCACATGGTGAGTGAACATTTACACTACACATGGCACATAGGATATAGTATTAACACCAGCAAGTAAAGTCCCAGTCATTGTTAGACTGACACTGGTGATGCACAGTATGTCGACAACAGCGAGGTTGCAAATCAGAAGAAACATCGTTTTTTTGCAGTTTCTTGTCATAAACAACGACAACAGTGTTTACCATATTGGCTAGAACAGCAACAATAAATGTAATCACTTTAGACACACTGACTACAGTAAGCCTTTGGGTTGTTTCAAAACCACCTAGAACAAATGCTGTAAGTTCAATTGAAGTGTTGTGTGAGGGCATACTTAACAAAAGATCAAGATGAAGTGCAAGCAGTTGATGAAAAACGATCTTCCAACATATTGTAAATCATTATCAACCGTTTACAAAAATCCCTGAGCTCAATCAAACTGCTTTCACAACAACTAACAACAAGTTAACTAACAACCGAGTTTACCAGAGAACTGGCCAGGATTTGTGGTTTTTGAAGCTCACCAGCACAGAAACCTTTCGTCCAATCACATCAGACATTGAGACCAGTGCATTAATTGTCCAACAGTTAATTGGTCCCAAGGTAGATTTAGGCATTAAGAATCTTATATGGCACATATGGTACAAAAACATCAATACATACAATAATGATATAAATTAAATGCATATAGAAAATATATTTACATACAGATTCAAAAGCAGCTTGTGCAGACAGCTTACATCAGTAAATGACAGTCCAAGTTAAATTTGTAACAGACAAAGTGCTGGTCTGTGGTCCAGCAGGGCTCTACCCGGGGCGTCCTCAAAAGATGCAATTGCAGAGAAACAGATCATTCACCACCCATCCTTCCCCGGGGGCAAGGCCTCTTCTGTCGGAATTGATGGTAGGGCAAGTGTGGATGGTTGACAGTAATTATTAAAATTATGTTAATTCAAATGTATAATCAGATCATTAAAATGGGGCACCACCCTGGAATTAGCGACCAATAACCAGACCAAAAACAGATAGATGGGTTAATTAAAACAATTTCAGAATTTGTAAAATGCGCTGCAAGACCAGATGTCAGATGTACCTGAAGGTTGCAAAATAGTGATAGTATCAGATTTAAGGGTTTCTACATTGGGGCAAAGGGGTCCTACAGAAGATCTCTAAGCTATTTGCACTTAAGCTTCATCTTCTCATAACTGCTGACAAGATAACTAATGCATGCAAAACAAATATCATTCTAGGGATGAGAAATGGTGTTAGTACATGCCAGTGTGGTGAGTGGGCATGTAGCTATCCTCATGTTGTTACTGGCAGTTGCCACTGAGCAGGCTACTTTTTGTTGACAAGCTGGGGTGACTGTTGTGATCCCAAAGACTGTTGATTAAATCCACAGTTAAGAGGAAACGGGCTGAATGAGTTTTCAGTGCCAGAAAGGACCACAAGGAAGACCTGGAGTGGTCAAAAGAGTTCTGGCTGCCAGCCTGTGGTGGCTGAGTGGTCACAGGCAGCACAGAAAGGTCAGAGCTGGAATCAGACTCTGAAAGAGACAAGGAACCTGGTGGGAGCCCTCTAGACACCTGGGCAAGGTGACTAGTCCATCTGGGACTAGCAGATTGAAGAATAAGAATAAGAATAAGAATAAGAATAAGGGTGCTAACACACACCCCTGCCACTGCTGAAGTGTGTATGTGGCAGGTGCTGCCTACAAGAAAGAAGACAGTGAAGAGTGTTAGAAGAGGATGGTGTGGAACTAGGAGGGGAGGTGTCCCCTTCTTGGACAAGACCAGTTCTGCAGTCCTCGTCTTATCTGGCCCTGCATGTTGAGGTTTCTCGATCTGCAGTGCACAATGCAGCCAAAGCGTACGGTCTCGTGGCGGTTGTATAGAAACAACTACTTGAAAGCGCATTCCTCCTCCAGCCCTGGTGTATCATAGCCTTGGAAATATGTGACTCTCAGGCACCTATATACTGTAACTGTTTGGGGGGCTCAAGCTTCTTTTGCGTGATGGCTAAGGCAGAAAGGGTGGCAGAGGCAGGGTGGTCTCGGGTTTCTGCTGGGAGTGTCTCCATGAAGACATGGACACTACTGGCTATAGTCTTCCAGACCAGTTTAAGTTTCTCATTTGTTGAAGTGGCAGTAGAAGGAAATACATAAAATAATCAATAACTGGCAAGTTAACTGGACAAATAAAGTTCTGAGTACTGGCTGCTGCTTCATCTGTGTTTTTTTAAGTGAATATTGATCCAACATGTACTTTGACAGCTTCAAAACTAACATCTAACCCAATCAAAGCAACCTAACTTTAGTAGCCTAGACTGAATGTTTATGTAAAAGTAATGAACAATCTGTTGATATTTCTTTACCATTAAAATGTTAAGGCTTAGTGGCAGATTGATGTATTTATTTTAGTCTTCTGACAGCTCAAGGTCCAAGAGGAAGCTAATTAGTGTCTCATGTCAATAGTGGTCTCAAGTGTGTGATTAAAGTGTGCATGTAAGTGTAGGCCTGTGTGTGTGTCTTAGTACCCTGGTGAATTCTCATCTCAAAACAGTCTTATGCAATGTTGTTTTCCTCAGACTTGCACTTACTTGTAGCAAACAAAGTGTTTCACGTCTTCTGTTGAGCCAGTGCTTCTCTTTTGACTGCTTTTAGTGAACTTTAGCATTCTAATTTTAATGTTATTTATACGTTAACTGAGTACTTGATTTGGAAAAGGCAAAATATCAATGCTGCAAAATGGCTGGAAGAAGTGAAATCTGTGACACTAAGAGGACTAATAGCCTGTAACGCAGCGGACAGCAAAGAGGCCCAAAGTTTTGCTGGCCTTAATATACATGTATTTGTTCATAAAGATAAGCACTGGTGTTCGGAAATGCCTGAAATTCATCTCGTAACCAACAGTTATTACAGTCATTACTCAAATTTTCAAAATCATTTTGTGTCACTGAGTGTTTGCGTTAACAAACAATGAAAAAGGCCCCAAAGCCAAATTAATCTTCATATTTTTTATATTTTGTCAATCAAGTTAAAGGCCCTGATAGTAAGAAAAGTTGATTTTTGAGTCTCCACTCAGATTATACATCTGCTATGTGCTGAGAGACTACCATTAAACTCAGGGGATATTAACGCTCCTTCCTCAGTATCAATCTAAGTACACATCGGGGTGTTATTAAAGTGCAGTTGTTTACTCCTGTGAGGTTTATAATCTATTAGCATTATTAAATTAATAGTTCTTTCAATTAGCCATCATGAGGGGAGCGTTCCTTTCACTGCATAGCACATATGTGAAGTCCCCACTGACCAATTTATTGTGAACTCCTGTCATAATTATTAAATAGAAATAATACATTAACACAATTTTGTTTACAAAAGAAGAATATTAACACTGACTGAGAAGTGAAATTTATTTGAAAAAATTACTCTAATTCAGGATCAAATGTCGGCAGTTCATGTCATGGGCAATACAACATACTGACCTTTCTCTAAAAGGTTTCATATTACGTTCACATTACATGTTTATAACCTGACTGTCATATCAGGGGATGGACTCAAGGGTGAGGAGGCTGCCACGCCAGTTACTGCAGTTCAAGACTGCGTTTTTAAACATTGTGAAATAAACTTAACATTTTTTATAAAGGACCACAGCATTTCAATACTACACCTATGTGACCTTGTGACAACTTCCAGCCATGTTAATGGCAACAAAAAAACATATTTTTGATGTGAAGTTGTTACATCTACAGCAGTGTTTGTTTATGTCATTTTTATTTATTTTTTGTCTTTTAGCCTTTTATTGCAATAGGACAGCTATGACAGGAAAGCAGGGTAGGAAGCAAGGGAAAGACATGCAGCAAAGAGTCGCAGGCCAGAATCGAACATGGGCGTTTTTGACGAGACCTCAGGACAACTCGAACTGTGTTTGTGGGGACCATACGAGGTATTTTAAATATGACCTTTTCCTAACCCTAATCAAGTGTTTTTTTCTGCCTACACCATTCATTCTAGAGACTGGATTGAGTATAGAGATATTATTTGGCTGACTGGAATCGATCCACAGAGAATAAAAACAGGTGGATACTATTATGCTATCGCAAGGTAGGCTGCAAGAAGTGTTTTAAAAAGGGAAATAGGACGAGAGAGGCCGAACTGGTTGGTCTTGCACTGTTTGAGGTTGAATCAGAAGGTGAGATGTCTGAGAGGGTTACTGTCAAGAGGGGTCAGAGTGGCTGAGGTGGAAGTGAATTCCAAGCATTGCAGGAAGCCGAAGAATGCCAGGAGGAACATTGATTCAAGGGTGGAGTCGATGGATGGGGATGAGTATCCTGAGCGGAGTGTACCAGGATGCAGTGGGTGAGGAGGTCTGTGATTAAGGATAAGCATTTTGGTGTAAGCTGGGGTTCTGCTTTTCGTAGGCCTTTTATCAGCATGGTGACATAGGGATGAGAAACATTGGGGGCTGGAGTGCTAGAGAACAGTTTGATAAAGGGGTTGATGCCACTGAGTAAGAGGGAGGGGTCGAGGCAGTTGGATAGGGATGGATTAGGGATATTATTTGGCTGACTGGAATCGATCCACAGAGAATAAAAACAGGTGGATACTATGATGCAATCACAAGGTAGGCTGCAAGAAGTGTTTTAAAGAGGTAAATCAGCAGGTGAATCCCAGTATGCTGACATAGTGTTTGAGAGGTACATGTTAAATTTTTAGTCCCAGGAAAATTGACACACACAGCTAAAGCTTTCATAGAAGAGTTAGGCACAGTTTATTTGAATAATTTGAAATGTAGTGCATAGCAGTTATTACTTAGTGCAAAGAAAATGAATCAAACATCAGATTAATGATACTCTGTAAGTATTGCCACTGTTTAAATAAGTTGGGATGAAGTGTTTTATCTAACATGTTTTATCACTGCCTTCATATTTCCTGATCAAAGGTGATATTTCTCCTCCATCATGCCAGAGGGAAATCATAGCACTGTGTCTGAATTCATCCTGACTGGATTCCCTGGACTTCACCCAGAGTATCACAGCCTCGCCTCAGCTGTATTGTTCTTTGTTTATTTCCTAACTTTGACGGGCAATGCTACAATCCTGTTTTTATTTGCAACTGACCGCAGCCTCCATAAGCCGATGTATTATATAATTCTAAACCTGTGTGCATGCGACATTCTCTTTAGCACAACCACTTTACCTAAGATAATCAGTAAGTATTGGTTTCAATCAGGGACCATTTCATTTACTGCTTGCTTTGTCCAGATGTACTTTGTTCACTATCTGGGCACGGTGAATTCTTTTATTCTCTTCCTCATGGCATTGGACAGGTATCTGGCTATCTGCCATCCTCTTAGATATCCACTTCTTCTAAAAGACTACACCATCCACATTCTCAGTGTTACTGCGTGGATTGTTGCAAAGGCAGGTCCTTTAATGTCAGTGATTAGAGCGTACCCTCTTCCTTACTGTGCTTCGAACATAATCAATCACTGCTACTGTGATCATATTGGTATCACAATGCTGGCATGCACTGACAGGGCCCCTTATGGTCGTCCTGCTTTTGCAGTTGCAATGGTTGCACTCCTAGGACCTCTGGCATTTGTAATATTCTCATATTGCTGTATTATTATAAATGTATTAAAGATAGCTAATTCAAAAAGTCGCCTCAAAACTCTGTCCACTTGTAGTGCTCAGCTGATTATAATCACACTCTATTATTTACCCAGATGTTTTGTTTATTTAGCCAGTAATGTCGGCATTACATTTAGTGCTGACGCACGAATTGTAATTATCATGCTGTATAGCCTTTTCCCCCCCATGATTAATCCACTTATATACTGCTTAAGAGCAAAAGACATGAGAGAAAGTTTGTGGAAGCAATTCAACAGATGCACAGTTTCACAAAGAGTTTCGGCTACAACTAACTGATAAACTAATGCATTATGCAGTGTTTCTCATTTCTTTTTTTAGCAGCCATCGCTCTCGTTTCATAACCACATCATTTTAAAACGGTCATCAATTTAAATCCATTCTTCTTGGGAGACAAAAAGCTTTTTCTGTCCAGTAGATGGATGCTGAATGAAACAAAACATCTGTCATGTTTAGGTAAAACAAGTAACGTCATGTATGTCATTATTATGCCACTGAACAGTTAATTGTGCATTTATTGCATAATGAATAAGATAACATGTATATGAACGATGAATAAATTCTATCAGTCTTCTGTTTATCAGGTGTCCCCTAAGTTTGTTCAGTTCTATCCTCCTTTTCTTCTGTATTGGACTGAAGCCAGAGCATAAAATTGTGATGTCATGCAACACAATGTTATCCCCCTTTCACCCTGGATAAAAAAAAAATCATCAATACCCACTTAAATCTGGCTTTTATTTTGAACATTGTTCTGTCAGATACCTGGTGTGTGAAGATGGCGCTGCACAACTACAGATAAGCAGTAGTGGTTTGTCTTTATTGTTCGTATTGTTACTTTTTTCAACTGCAATCTGCAAAAAGGATAACCCCTCAGTGCACAACAAAAATCATAGGCCCAATAGAGTAATAATTGCCTGCAAAATAATTGGGGCGCAGCAGCTTTCTTTGCACAGTATTTATGACAGACAAATTCTGGAGGGAAGGCATCATCAATCTGATCTTGGCTGGCTCTGACCATCTACTCTGACTATCCACACTTTGAACAATTTGTTCTTCGCCCATTTAGACTGAGACACAGGATCTGATTTGCCTTAAAACCTTGACTGTTGTGATGTCATATGTCCTCTTGTATATTGTTTTAACCCACTTCTGTAAGTCAAAGTGTTGCTTTCTACATGACACACCAGATAAAAAAACTTAACAGCTAACTAATCCACTGACAATGGTAAAGCAAGCAAAATGAAAGAAACTGACTGTGTGTAGCATATTTCCCTGCTTACTAGGAGGTATTGCCCAACAGTTAGTTGTCAGTGAGAGGGAAACAACCCAGATTTTCGTCACAAAGTGTTTGTGGTGCACCTTAGCTTGTTGGAAGGCCACACAGAAGTCAGTCCAGGCTCTGACGTCCTTCTTGAGACTGTGCCAGACAAACCTAGCGGCCACTAGTCTTTGAGAAGGTTTCCTGCTTGGGTGAGAGAGGCCATGCACAGCCTTGAAACTTGCTGTTTCCACCCAGCGGGGGTGATGGGCTGTGGCTGACCTGTGGAAACATCATACAGGAGTGTTGTGTTGACTCCATCAAAGGCTATGTCCTCTAATTGCAGCCCTGTGACTGCCGTCCTGAAAGCCTGTAAATCCAGGTCTGCGGCTTGGTCCACCGCCATGCAGGCATAGTAAAACCTTAAGTGGACAGCCCATGCAATGGCCTGGGAGTGTCAGTCCGTGACCAGGTTGTTTTTTCCAGAATGTCAGTGGTTTGGGGTCTACAAATGCTGTGAATTGCTGTGCCTCCAGTGGGAAATGAAAGTGCCAGATGGCAAGGTAAAGACAGAGGAGTTCACAGTCAAAACTCGCGCAGGGACTTGACTGTGAGCGAGCGTGGAAAGTTCATGATGACATCCACCTTTGACGGGAGGGGGACAGCCCCATCTTTAATGAAACAGTGTCTGAGGAAGTCCATAATGAACAGCCCGAACTGGCTGTCTCACAGGACCGAGTCCATGAGGCCAGGAAGGTTTGCGATGTGTTCGTAAGGCCGAACGGCATTCGCAAGAATTCAAACGGTGTGATAACCGCAGTTTTGGGGACGTCCAGCAGGTGGACTGGCAGCTGGTGGTAACCAGGTGGGAGGAAGGTGGGCTGTGTGAGGTCCGGAAACTCAGCGAGGAGGTGAAGAAAATCATTTGAGGCTGAGAGCATGCTAGACAGTCTGATGTGTACAGACACATCTCCAAGTATACATTGAGATGAACAGAAGGTGGCAGCGTTGATCAATCAGCGCCTTGACATCCAGCATCAGGCAATAGGCGCACAAAAAATCAGCGCTGTGTTGTTGTCCTGGTATGACGAATTTATCTGTCTCAAACAGCACGCCCTAGCTGATCCCATAAGTGTTTAATGAGCTAGCTGTCAGGACTGCTTGCAGGCCATTCCATCCTCTCCACTCCCAAATTCCGGCAGTAGTCTCTCAGAAACCCTGCCCTATGTGTGACCAGGCTCTGTATTTTATGGGTGAACTGTTCCTTTAAGGTTTGTGTATATACGTTCATTACAATAGTTTCTTCATTATGTTTATAAAAAAGAATGTAATCCAGGCATTATTGCATTTGCTACAAAATGTACTTGCTCATGCAAAGTACAGTGGACATATATGAACATACTTTTGATGGCATCCAGTTAAATGCATTTTCTGGCCAGAACACAAGCTAATTTAAACAGATGAAGAATTTCTTTATAATGACGTGCAGATTAAAAGTAAAATAAATAATGAAAATGTGTGTTTATATGTCCTTTACTGAAATATTTCCTATTTTTTTTCTTTATTAATATTATTTACTTTATCTAATAAATTAGAAGGTCATGTGTGCATTGTTTTAATGCTGTTTCGATGTGTTCCTCAAGTTGCACTCATTATTGGAAATACAAAAAAAACACATGTAACTCTTTGAATTACATCATGATCCGTTGAGGACATGATGAACTTGATAAAAGGCTGATGTTGCCTGGCATCCATTCATTGCAGTGGGTTACTGGACACTGAACTTCAATCTGGAAAATAAGACCTGTATTCAAACCTGATATAGGAGAGCATAACAGTCACTGCTTTTTAGATATACTGTATATCTCTGTTCAATGATATGATATGGTATGTTAATAGTACATTCTGCAATTAATATCTTAAAGGTCTAATCAGTGTTTTTGCCTTGCAGGTCTTTATTTCATGTTTTGCATCTGATAGATTCTCACTGTAAACTCAAATTATGATAACTAATTTTACAAAGATGAGAAGTTTCTCCATCCTTGGATTTCCAGGACTTTCACCACAGTATTATGGACCTGTGTCAGCTCTCTTCTTGTTCATCTACCTGGCTATTGTAGTAGGAAATATTTTCATTTTAGCATTTGTTGCCTCTGAGAAGTCCCTGCAAAAACCGACATATCTGGTCTTCTGTCACCTGGCACTGAACGACTTAACATTTGGCACAGTGACTCTCCCGAAGATCATATCCAAATACTGGTTTGATGACAGCTTTATTTCATTTTATGGGTGCTTTACACAGATGTTCTTTGTTCATTATTTAGGATCAGTGACCTCTTTTATCTTGCTGGTGATGGCTCTCGATCGATTTATTGCGATATGTATTCCACTGCGTTATCCGGTCCTTATCACAAATGACATCATATCTGTACTCTGTGGGTTTGCTTGGTTCATACCTCTGCCTTTGATGGTGGCTATTGTACTCCACGTTCTCACTCTACCTTTCTGTAAATCAAACGTCATCGCTCAGTGCTACTGCGACCACATTTCTATCACGAGTCAGGCGTGTGGTGAGGACGTCAGAATAGTCGCCGTCACTTCTCTGTGCGTGGCCATGTTTTGTCTTTTGCTTCCTCTTGCATTCATCTTCTTTTCCTACACCTCCATTATTGTGGTTATTATGAAAATGGCCAATGTTGCAGGGCGCAAAAAAACCTTATCAACATGTACGCCACAAATATTCATCACATGTCTTTTTTACCTACCCAGGTGTTTTGTTTATGTAGCAAATACCGTTGGATTTTCTTTCAGTTTAGATGTCCGCATTTTGTTGATACTGCTGTACAGTCTTTTTCCTCCTGCTGTTAATCCAATCATCTATTGCTTCAAGACTCATGACATTAAGCACATGTTGATGAAGAGGCTGAGAAGAACTAAAATCGGCATAGCAATCAAGCTTTCATATTGATATGAAGCTGACATCTGCAGCCAAATACACTGAACCTGAACCTCCACCTTCAATCGTTGCCATTTCCTCAGGTGTGAGTCTTGGCCTTCTTTTCTGCGCCTTAAGTGCACAAGAATCAGTCATCTAGTGTCCATCTAGTACACTGAGAAACTTCACCTCTCAGGCAGGTAAAGTGATTATGTGAAAATATGATATTTTGAAAGTTGTTAAAAGGAATCCATATAACTATTACTGAGTACATTTGTGCGCATTTAAAATTAGAGCATAGCTTCTTTTGTGTTAAAATAAACACAACTTTTGTAATTTAAGTCCATAGAATTACTAGCCATGCTTGACCCAATAATTGAAATTGATATTATTATCCTTGTCTTTTACTGTTTAAAAATATGTCTCAACCAGTGCTTTTTGTTCAGTTTAAATATGTGTTTTATAATCTCAAAAAGTCAGATGATCTCAACTGTGTTTTAATATGCTGATATGGTGTTTGTGTGTAGGTAAATGTGAGAAGAGGAGACACAGGAACTAATAAATACTGTTGGTGTGTGTGTTGGTGTTGCAATGCCTTGCAAGTCATCGATAACAATTCCTTAATAAACACAGTCTATTTGATCTACTATTATAAAGTCAAGGCTCGGCTTTTCACTTATTTAATCTGCATGTGACGTGTATACATCCACTGTGATTAGAACTGGCTCACCTGTCTCAAAGTTAAGTTTACACAAAGCAAAAACAGCTCCTAACATCCCACTGTTATGAACAGCGATCACCTACTGGTGTACAGACTTCAGTTTATGGGCCGATGCTACCACTTAACTTAGGAAAAAAACAACAACAACAACATAGTCAGTAATGACACATCTTTGAGATGAAATCAACAAAGTCATTCATCATTTCTACTCCTACAATCCTCATCAAACTCTCCGGAGCAGCAGCAGGTGTTTCACAGTACCTCAGAACTGTAGCTTCAGTTCATCCTCGTTGATTAAAGTAGCTGCAATCTGTCATGTCAGTTCTGTTAAACAATTTCTCAGCTGTCCTAATTTAAATTCTCTTGAACACTGCAATTCAGTGAACGCTTACCTGTTTCTCAGACCCTCAGGTTTGAACGTTCACATAACATATTGATTGAAACAGTTGGTGTGACAGGCCCCAGGTGTGTGGCCAGTATGTAGATTATAATGTTGTCCTGTAAAGGACAGAGAAATGATGAGACAGGCAACAGGTGATGCATTTCCTTCTCTCGCTTCTGTTTTAACAGATATGCACTTTACACATAGTCTCCATTTGCCATATTTTCTTTAAACCTAATACCAGGTCACAATTTCCACAATTCAACCTAACAAGCCTTCCCTCTGCAATAAACACATTTCTTACTGTCCAACAAATAAAGTTTCTCCAAATGTCTTTTTGGTCTCAAGTTTTTAGCTTCAATAAATGTATTCACATACACACATAAATGTCCAGTTAGACAGGCTGGCAGCTTGTTTTAGACTCCTGCTAACAAACTATAATGGCAAATACCATTGCCGTGTTCCAATATCCATACTTCCATGAGTACACTTAAACGTTGTACACTATCCGCACTTACTAAGTATGCAGATTTCAGCCGGTGAGTGTTGTTCCAAATGTAATACTCCGGGGTGCCCTTACCGGAAATTACGATCGCGACAGCCGCCGCGGCTCGTCACCCGCCAAACACATCCCGCTTTGAACGGTGATCAAAAAACATCTACGGCTTTACTTTTTAACAATTACAATCCTACAATCTGGCTCCGCTGCAGGCACTGTTGTCTCGGTAGCTATTAAAAAAAAAAAAATCCGAGCTGAGCGCCTCTGCCCGGCTCTGCTTCTTCCGCTACATAGACAAGATGGGGGCCGTTGAGTGCGTATAGTGTACATCGTTGCACACTCAACGTTTTTGCTGTTATGAGGGTCCTTTAAGTACACTTCTTTTCGCCGCGATCGATATCGGAACACCCTACATACTCAAACTAAGTACAGTCAGTACGGGAAGTATGGATACTGGAACACTGCACATGAGAAAGTGACTGAGCCAGCTGGTGTTTTTCAATCAACTTATCAACTTACAGAAACATGAAATAACAAGTGAAATTGTCCTTTAGAAATCATTTAGTATAGTATAGTATTTAAAATGTACAGGAGGCCTAACCAACTGCAGCTATGAGCCTTTAAATGAGACCTGATAACATTTAGTCCAACACACGCAGCATATATAGCATTTAAGCTAGCGCTGTTTACTGCTCCTTTTATAGCTCTCAGAGGAACAAAACCAAAATGTCCTGGCGAACAAAGCACACGGTGACGCTAGTATTAACATAATATATAAACATTTCAGCAGTCATATGTGTCTTTGCCGAGTTACTGACCTGTAAAGTACAGAGAAACATGAGACAGGCAACATGCGATGAGTTTCCTTCTCCCGCTTGTACTGAAGACGAGTGGGACTGCCCACTGCACCAAGCCTGTCTCACTGAGGAGGCGATGCCCCCTTGTGGCACAACGGGGATATTCATCAAATTACCTGAACTAGGCTCATACGTAAATAACCTAATGTGACCACACATTACTGGATGTCACATTAGCCATTGCTTCCGTTATATCAACGCAACCTTATTCGAGAAAAGATAACAATGCTACGTTCAGTTCTAAAAATTGTACTAAGCGAACAGAAACCAGGACATAGATGACAATGCCAGTGGTAGTGAATTGCAATTCTATTATGTGAAAGTCCATTTTTTTGGCACTGGTGCAGTGGCACAGCTGTGGTGATTCATGCAGTCATCACAGTGCAACTTTGGGAATGATTTTGGCGGGAAATTTCGCTTGTTTTTCTACCTGCTCAAGCACAAAATATGTCTGTGGCAGACGCAAGCCCAAACTAATCATCGAAAGGAAGTTTTTTCAACTTCCATATTGGCACACAATTTCACTAGTAAACATATTAACACAAGTACATGACACTGTTAAATTGAAATATGCTAAGTAACAGTTGCGCTATTGTTTTTGCTATCTGAGGGTTTTGAGTCAGAGCTTTTCAACTATTAACATGGCAGCATTAAATAAATAAATTGCCTCCAGTGATGTCACTCAGTGGTTACGTTGCATTGTGGGAAATGTAGGTGTCTAACTTACCTAAATGTTTTATTAAACATATTTCCTTATTAAGTTGATTTAAAAATGTGATAAACTTAAGCCTGTTTTACTGCAGCGGCATACTTTCTGATTGGAAACCACATACTGTTTTACTGAACACGTCATGTGTCACATCAACATTGATCCTGAGTGGATCCGGTGGACCTCATTTGGGAATCGAGCCTCTGAGATCTGCCTGTTCACAAACATGGAATCCAAACAACACATTCAGCAGATATTAAGGGGGCAGTGCTTCCATGAGTGAAGATCAGCTTGTGGAGGCAAAGCTGTGGTGAGTTTCGCAAGGTTAGATTGCGTTCTTCAGGAAACTTGTAATCACACTGTGGGGACTTTTGCATTTTGTTGCATAGCCGTCAGATTTGAAGTAGTTCGATCTCTTGTTGATGCATGTTATTTGTCTTTTTTGTAAACTTACCACATTTGATAACTGCTCTAATCGTTTTTTTTATTTGACAGGTGTTTTTTTGTGAATTCAAGTGAGTATGTTCTACACAAATGTAACAAGGATAAATAATTTCTTCCTCCTCGGATTTCCCGGACTGTCAACGCAGTATTATGGACCTGTGTCAGCCGTGCTTTTTATACTCTTCCTGGCTATAGTTGTAGGAAATATATTTATTTTAGCGATAGTTAAAATTGAAAAGTCTCTTCACAAGCCTACATATCTGATCTTTTGTCACTTGGCATTAACTGACTTACTGTTTGGGACTGTTACTCTGCCAAAAGTCATATCAAAATACTGGTTCAATGACAGCATTATTTCATTTTACGGATGCTTTGTACAGATGTATTTTGTTCATTTCTTAGGAGCCACTCATTCGTTCATCCTCATGGTGATGGCACTTGATCGCTTTATTGCAATTGTATCTCCTCTGCGTTACCCAGCCCTTTTCACAAACAGCACTGTCTCTGTGCTTTGTGGAATATCGTGGCTGATGCCGTCATCATGGATGGTGGGCTTAGTGTTCGATGCTCTGACGGTGCCTTACTGCAATTCAAACATAATTGTGCAGTGCTATTGTGACCATATAACAATAATGAGGCTTGCATGTGGGTACATACGAGGAGTTGAGATGGTTGCATTCGGTTTGGCCATGTTCAGTTTGTTGGTGCCACTGGCTTTTATTATCTTCTCTTACTTTTTCATCATCGGTGTCGTTATGAGACTGTCCAGCTCAGAGGGACGCATCAAGACTCTGTCCACGTGCTCGCCGCAGCTTCTCATCACATTTCTGTATTATATGCCCAGATGCTTTGTGTACCTGGCAAATAATGTAGGGTTTACTTTCAGTCTTCCTGTTCGCGTTGTTGTTGTGATGCTGTACAGTCTTTTACCTGCTGCTGTCAACCCCATAATATACTGCCTCAAAACCAAGGACATCAAAGAACAGTTGAAGAGGAACTTTTTTAGGAGGAAGGTTAAAATCAGCACAAAAACTGGATTAAATACAGCACAGCAATGTGCAGTTGATAAAATGGTAAAGCAGAGGCATGTGTAATAATGAATCAGGTGATGAATAGTTTACTTCTGCTGTTTCTAACTAAATTGTGATTTCAATATTTATCACTGCAGTTGATACAAAACGCTGCTGCCAGGCTTTTAACAAGTACAAAGCAGGGTTCGTACGGGTGCTTGAAATCCTTGATTTTAGTTTAAGTGCTTGAAAGTGCTTGACATTACAACTCTGTGTTGTGGCAAAATTGGGATCAAACTGGATAGTTTGCTTAGTACAAGGAGAAATAAAATCAGTGTGTGTGTGTGTATCATCACACATGCAGCCTGGTTGCAATAGAGAAGGATGGCTGAGGAGAAGGTGAATTTGATGCAATTTGGGTTGATGACATGTTCAAAATGTATTAAACTGTGATGAATAAGCAAACAGCTTATAAAGGTTTATGTCAAAAAAGGAAATTACAGGGTGCTCTCAGGTCTCTCTTTGTCTCGGTGCAAGTGTGCATGAAGAACGCCAAGTGGCTTCCCTTTTTTTGGATGAAACTTTGTGTTCTCCTTTAATTTCTAAAGTTTTTGCTATTGTGAAACATCATTTTAGATGTTTACAGCATAATACAATGTACAAAATTGTGATAAAAAGTGAAAAAAAATAATCATGGGTGTATATTTATTCCTGTAGATATGTATTCTACCCCAGCGATAAGGTACTAGACAATTTTGAAAATGACCCTTAAAAGTACGTGAAAAGTGCTTGAATTTGACCTTGAAAAATGTGTACAAACCCTGACAAAGAAGAAGGAGGAAGACCAGAGAAGTGACCAGACTAAGAATTGATAGAAGATTTTCCTGCTCGTCTTAAATAGTCTTCATTATTTGTTAATCCCCTTTGAGCCTGATCACTGCTTAAGATCTTCTGAGAGCCCTACTAATGGTTCCAATATCCCAACGAAGTCAGTATCTATCTTTAAAACGCTTCTCAAAACTTCAATTGTATGATTTTTTTTCTTAAATGCTGTTGTTTGTTGTTGTTTTTTAAAAATATGTCATTTTGCTCATTTCGTAGGTTCTTGCTCTTGTTGGCATTCACTTTATATTTTAATTGTAAAATAATTTGTAACTTTGTTTTTGACAGGCCTGTAAACTTATTGAACTTCATAAAATCTTCTATGAGCCACAACACAGCCCGACTCCATCAAGCAGTGGGTCGTGATTCTTCCGACTACATGCAGCGTTGGTAGGGGTGACTGAGCCTTTTCTCTTTGGGTGTCTCTGGATCTGTTAGCAGAAGGGAGGCAAATCAGAAAATCTCACTTGTACCAAAAATGCCCTTTACCAGCCATATTAATGTTGTGCCATTTGCTCAATGTTACATTTCATTGTTTACTTTTTTGTCTTTTAGTTTTTTACCTATTTCAATCATTTCTCTCCAGGTCACTATGTTGCTTAAGTGTAAAGCACTTTGTTTGAAAAACTGCTGAAATAAAATGTGTTACTATTTCTTATTATTGTGAACATGTCTTGTCGTTGACCAACAAACGCTCTATCAAACTGTTATCATTGTTTATAGGGGTCATGTGCAAGACAATCCCTTTCTGATACAGGGTCTACTTGGCAGAGACTCCAGAACAACAACACAGTGTTTCCCCTATATGCATTCTGCAGCCCTGCCGCCGAGGCTGGAAAAAAAAAACATGATTTTTGTAGGTTTTTATCGAGAGGCGAATGGCGAATTTAAGTTGCACACAGTGAAAGCACCACACCCTAAGTTATCTTGAAATCGATTATTATTGTCATTACTGCTATTTCTATCATTTCTACAAGTCACCGTTTAAGTTGAGTGACTGAAATCCTCGTCATCTTATTCAAAGGCTGCAACAGGCAACACATCGAAGCCAGACGTGATGCAGACAACAACATTTGTATAGTTAGGCATTGGCCTTTTTTCAATTTCATTTTTTGATTTACAGATTAAACAATTGATGTATTTACTGGTGAGCTTTAGAGGTGCTGACAAGTAACTTTTGTTTCATTTCGACTTTCTTCTTGCTGCTGCTCGGAACAGAGCTTCATTCACTAGTCTCTCCTGATTGAAATATAAGAGGTATCACTATTCTAGAAAGTCAAAATGTCAAAGTACTGCTTTAAATTAAAGCTCCTTGTTAATCAAGTTAGTTGGGGGCCTGGCATGTAAGCTTAGGCCTTTTATATAACCGGTGTAATCAAGCAATTCCTGAATACAGTATAACCGCTTTTTTTTAAAATAGGGTTTGAAACCATTTTCTCCCGGCAGACCCAGAGCAAAGAGACCTCCAGTAGTTCTGCATCTTGACTGCAGATATTATTAACTCAAGTGACTGATCTTGGTCAAAAACAAAAAATCCTAATCAAGAGGCCACATACTGATAATATATCGAGGGCCAGTGTTATCAGGATCAAAGTCACAAGCAGCACATTTGCAAAGTAACATTCTGTGCCAAAAATGACAAAAAAACAAAATGAGACCAATGTGTCACTATCGGCTTTCGAGATTCTTAGAGAAATGTATACCGTTATTCTACCTCTGTAATCCAATGTTTCCAAATGTCTTATCCAACAGCAACCTCACATCATCATATTCGCACTTCAGATAACTAGAAAACTACAAGTAACATGTGCAGAGGCCTTTACCAGGTCAAGTTTATACAGTAGCCTGTATCCACGAACTGATTTCTGCTTCTGTAAGATGCATTTAACTCAACACTTATATACCATCATTAATAAATGATACATTTATAGTGAAAAACTTGAGTTTAGTTAGTTATTAGTTAATTAGTTAACCCTCCTTTTAACGATCAATGAAATGAGCAGTTGTTTATTGTTAAGTTATAATTAATGTTGATAATATGTTGTAAATGTTTAATAAATACTTTGTAATTCATTGCAACAGATGTTTGTAAACCTTTACAGCTGCTTAATAAATGTCTTGTTAACAGAGAAATTGCTACAAACAGAAGTTCATTTTAACTTTAAATTTAGTGTTACCATAACTTTTCCCAAATATCAGTGGACAGCACAGACTAGAGACATTGAGTTCAGGTGGGTGTAAGGTCCTCTGAGCGTTAATCTCCTCTTACATCATCAGACCAGACCCTGCAGGTGGGCGTTACAACATAAAAGGACATGTTGATGGAGCCAGACTGTAGTGTGAGTGAGTCAGAGTGAGAGTGTCATGCAGGGCACAGTGATCATAGCATGTGGGATATCCTCTAGCAGCCTTTCTTTGATATCACTGCATCAGCAATGACAATGGAGCGCTATTAACGGCATCTTCTTTCTCCTATTTAATTCCCAGGCTTCATTGTTTCATTTGATTTTCATTGTCAGACTTTTTTGTCATTATGAAATACACTAATATTACAACCATCAAAGACTTCATCATCACTGGATTCCCTGGACTTCCGCCTGAGTACTTTGGACCAGTATCTGCTCTTCTTCTCCTCCTCCTCCTCGCCATTGTGATTGGAAATGCCTTCATTTCAGCTGTAATTCTGTTTGAGAGGACTCTTCACAAGCCGACATATGTGATCTTTTTCCACCTTGCAATGACAGACATTATTTTCAGTACTGTGACTCTCCCAAAAGTCATTGCCAGATATTGGTGGAATGACACGATAACTTCATTCGGCGCCTGCTTTGCACAAATGTATTTTGTTCATGCTTTGGGAGCGATTCATTCTTTAATTTTGCTGATTATGGCTTTGGATCGCTTTGTTGCAATATGGTTGCCTTTTCGATATCCTGTTGCATTTACAAACAAAAAAGTTTCTATTGCATGTAGCACGTGCTGGATTGTAACCTTCATACGTATGACGGGAGTTGTGCTTCATGCCTTGACTTTGCCCTACTGCGACAAAAATATCATTCTACAGTGCTACTGTGATCATATATCAATAACTAAGCTGGGATGTGGTGAAAATGTTGCATATGTTAATATTGTTGCACTTGGAATGGCCTTGTTAGGTCTCTTGGGTCCTTTGACATTCATCATCTTTTCCTACTTTTCCATAATCATAGCTGTTCTGAAAATGCCTTCAACGGAGCGGCGATACAAAGTCTTGTCCACCTGTGCTCCTCAGATCTTTATCACCTGCCTTTATTATGTGCCGAGATGTTTCGTCTATCTCGCCAACAATTTGGGATTCAAATTTAGCATAGACGCTCGTGTTGTTATCACCATGATGTACAGCCTCATACCTGCTGCAGTCAATCCGGTGATCTACTGTTTCAAGACTAAAGACATTAAAGAGGCTTTGATACAGAGGTTTAAACGCAGAAAAGTAAGCACTGCAATTACATTAAATCATAAAGAAAATAGGAAGTGATTTCTACTTCGAATGGAAAAATGTGTAGCATGTGTTAGTTGTCATAAAAGTGCCATAACATTTAGGACGGTTGACATAAATTATGTCATTACCATTAGTTTTATTTCGACAATGAGTTTTATTCATGTTGATCTTTTTTTATTTTCATTTCATTTTCATTTACAGTAACAGTAACTCTCACTGAGATCAAAATCTCGCTTACAAGAGAGACTGGCCCAAGGTAGCAGTTGTACAAAATCACAACATATTTCATTGCAACATATATATATACATACACACTCATCAGTGGATATAAATGTACTGTAGTTATTTCCATTTCAAATGTTCTTTTAATCCCATGTTTTTTTCTATAACCATTTATGTATTTGAGGAAGTACTTGTGATATAAATCCATCTCGACTCTGTTCGTAGTTCTTGAAATCTAAAACTGTGATTGTCTGCACACTTAAACGCAAAATGAAATCACTTGCACTAAGAATAACATGGCGACGCATAATTATTGATGAAAAATCTCTCAGTTTTTACAAGAATGCATCTGATCGTTTTTCTTTACACTGTTATTGATCATATCAGAGAAATCATTCTGCAGGATAATATCACCGACACTTTGCAGAGTATCTGAGTGCTCCTGATGCTTCACCACAACATGAGCCAACACTGCACTCCACTGATGCATGTGTGCTTCTGTCAATAAACACAATCTCTATGTGTATGTATATGAGTGCCTCTGTATGTAGGATTGAGTTTGTCCACTAGATAGAGCCAAACCATCAGGACATGTTCAAACAAAGTGAGTCCAACTCCAATCACATCTTTAATTTCAAAGCAGGAGAAGAAGAAATCAGGAGGTGTGCTGTGGCGGAGGAGGTGTTTTCACCACCACTGTAGCCAATAATTAATCTAAAAACTTTGGGGGGGGGGGGGGGTATTTTGGTAAGGCTAATCGGGCCACAGGCTATTTTATGTCACATCATAAAATAGAGAATCGAACCTAAAGAAACATAAAGTTGCAACAGCAGAAAAAAGTACATTTGCAACATTTGTTTGTGGTTTGCAGAAACGCACATTGACATCATTTATTCTGGCGATTAGATTGCAGGTAACAGACTGCATAAATATTTAGTATTTTTCCACCTGACTCTTTAGCTTCACAGAGGAACAAAAAAAATCAAATAATTTCTTCTATGTCACTGTGCACATCAGCGCTATGACTAGGTTCAGCTGGTAGACGTGCAATATCCTCAAACACTGGAGCATAGCAGCTAAAGGGTAGGTGCATATTTAAAGTACTCTCCCATTGCTCGAACATACTGGAGGGAGGACCCTCAGCTTCCTGCTGACCAGCAGCAGACTGAGAGGTGTGTTTGAAGAATGAGCTGACAGGCAAGATGCCATGTTGTCTGAAGGATGACTGCTCATGTATGTATTTCCTGGCACTGATGATGGAAAACTGTCCGCACTCAGACACTGTGCCGGTTATTGTGCTGTCTGTTTCACTGTCAGATGAAATATCGTTGATCATCGCGGTGCGCCGGTGTGGGGATGCTCGATGTGACACTGTTTGTTCCAGAGGAGTGTTCAGTTTACTAATTTCTTCAAAAGTGAGGCATTGTACAGGCTCCAGGTACTCTGGCTGTAGGAACACCTTCATGCGACGAGGCTCTGTATGCTGAGACGGCTCGGCATCAATCCCAGTCAACAACTGCTTGTCTAGAGAGGCCACATTCTGAGGCTTCGATGCCCTCTCTTCACTGGAGCGTTCTGTCTTAAATCCTGCTAACAGCATCCTCAAATCTCCCCACCGTCTAGGTTCTGCTTTCACACGCTTTGCGCTGTGAGCGTGCTTGTGCCAGCTGAGCTGCAGTGAGGCAGTGTCCGAGTGAAATGCACTAGAGATGCTGCCGATTTCATAATACTCCGGCTCACCGTTGGGCACTGGCTGAACGCTTGTCAGACTGGCATCAGAGTAAAACTCCACACTTTCTCTCTGCTCATCAGCACTCATCGGGTCATGTTGTTTCTGTTGTTCCGCAGCACCTACAAGCGTTCTGTTGTCATCAAAGCAAAACCCCACGTTGTCGGTGCCTTGTTCTGTTTTCTCTGGCGGGCTCTCGCTCTGACACATTGCTTTCTGCCGCCTCACTCTGTAAAGAGCGACAAACATTGCTATGATCACCAGGATGGAGATCAGAGGAAGAATCACAGCTGTGAGCCACAGAGGCACGCTGCTCTGCGCCTCAGAGCACTGCTCACGGCTCTCTGTTGTGACGCAGATATCACAGGAGTGGTCGGAGACATTATGTAAACAGATGCAGGAGGTGCTGTTCTGCTCAGCAGGTCCACATCTCCACCGCTTTGGACTTGTCCTCGGTGTGTCCTCCTCAGAGCAGGGCGAGGGGAGGCAGACGCCCGAAGAGCTGCAGCTCGACTGGATGAGAGTTGAGCTCGGCCAGACGTCCATCATCACACTGTGTCCACTGACAGGCAGAGTGTAACCGGTCACGTTGAAATACTGCACACATCCTGCGAATCCTGTCATAAAAAGATTAATTATGTATTATGCATTTGTTACTTTAAGAAATAATTCTTACTCCCAAAAAAATTTGAAGTCATCAGCAGAGATTTCTGTTTATTTACCTGACTGCTGGAGCTGTAAATCACCCTTCAGAGCTGCACCAATGATAATCTTCTCCACACTAACAGGGGTGAGATCCAGACTCCGGTCAGTGATGTTCAAGGCTGCTTTACCATCCAGAAGCAGGAAAGTTTTCTGTCCATTGCTGAACAAAGAGAGGACATGCCAGACCCCGTCAGCCACGGGGAGGCCCACAGTGAACTCTGACACGTGTCCTGATAACGTGTCCTTGGAAATGTACACAGGCTTTCTGTCTTTTATCTAAATGACACAGAAAATAAAAACAATTTTACATTCCAGACATAAATACAAGGCGAATAAATATTTGGATAAAGGCATTTCATTCAAACCTTCAGCATAACGGATCCCGTCTGTCCAACAATAAACATCAGCACTCCATCATTTTGGGTCTTGAACCTAATGCTAATAACTGTTTGGTTTCTGATGTTTTCCTCTTTTTCATTTTCTTGAAGCAGGTAGTCTCTCTTGAATCGCTCCCTGATGACATACTCAATGTAGTCATTCCCATTAAACCGCAGTACAAGGTCCTCTGACATTTCTACTTACAGAGAAAGAACATAGAAAACAGAAAATTACACTTAAAATGCAAACTAATCAAAATTCAACCCTTCACAAATACATAAAACAAAAAAAGTATTATTCACCTTTGTCACAGTTGCTTCCAGTAAAAGGGCTTTTGCACTCACAAAGATAGTCAGACCAAAGATCATGGCACATGCCGCCGTTCTTACATGGGCTGCTGTGACAAGGTGATGGTGTTGCCCGAGGACACCTTTATAGAACAAAAATGAGTTACAAAGACAAATTGTTGATATTTAGATGTATACAAAAGTAAGAGAGAGACATTTTGGTTACACTTTATGGCAAGGGTACAAATCACACACTTCACTCACATGCTTCGCTTCATTACGACTTTTATGTAACTGAATCATGTATTGATTGGTTCCCCTGCTTTTTAAATCTTGCTTTCACTATGTTATTTATCCTGCTACTGGACTGGACTAACTGGGTAAAGACTTGAGACGAAGACGGTGAAAAGGCAGAGTGATAGAACCCGAGGTACAACAAGAATGAATGTAGGAGCATTTACTCAATGGAGAGCACCAAGTATTGTATTAATGTCTGTTCTTTCACTTAAATATGTTCCCACTAACCAGTTTGGTTTGAAACTAGCATTTTTTCTAGAAGATCGGTAGTAACAAAACCTGCCCACTTACCTAGAACCGGGTGTTTTACTCTGCCTTTTCATGGCACTGAGATTGGGGTTTCTAGGTTTATTCGGATTCCTACTGTCTAAAGCTTTGCCAGGCTGCTAGCTGTAGCCATGTTGCTATCACTGTCTTTGTGACAGCGACACCAACAGTAATATCACAGAAAATCACGACGAGTGGGTTGTCTGTTTCCACTTTAAATGCATGATTTTTACGTTATTTTAAAGGGCTGCCATCGTTTTCTGTGTTATGTAAAAGGATGATGTTTCTAATGTCGTGCCTTGTGCATGATGCAAAATGATTTAAAATACATACGTATCAAGGATGTTATATGTTGCTAGGGCCATTGAATGTCTCAGCAGGATGCCATTCACACGAATGTTGCGAATGCATCCAACAAAGTCATGGGTTTTAATCTGAGCGGGATGCAGTGAAACAGCTTCAAAAGCCCTCAGCCCTCCAAATGTCATATTACTACCAACATCCAATGTCCTGGTTGTAGATAAAGACAGAGACAGACAATTAATGGAGGTTAAACAAAAGAACAGACATTACATTACAACAGAAATGATGAATTATGGGAAAGAAGTAATCATTAGTTCACAGCTACCTCTCTAAGCTTCTGCCATCACTCTGTGAAAAGCAAAGTCCATTGTTCCCAACATCTGTGCAGTTGTCGACGTGTACAGAACCCATCTGATGAATTCAAAGAGTACTTATACTTCTCTAATTTCCAACATAGAAATTCCTTCTAATTTAACTTTGTTTATGTGCTGACATATTTAAAACTCACATTTGCAATCCTTCTTGCTGTGACACTGTGAAAATCTCCATCTGCCACTTGCTTGTTCGTCTGCAGCATCACGGGTCCAGAGCCCAGGTCGTAAGAGAGGCGCAGAGCCCCGTCCAGTATCTCCAATGCCAAGAACTCCCTGCTGGACGATCCTCCAGGGTTGTACAGGAGCAGGGAGTTCCTCTGCACTGTTGCAAACTCTAGAGAGATTAAATTAGTCCTGCGATCCAATGGAGGAAACTCCATGAAGGACAGCTCCTCAAAGCCATAGCTGTTCTCCTCGCAGTGGACTCCACTGACTCCTGAAAAAAACACATTTTAATAATAAATAAACTGTTTTCTGTGTGAAAAGTCCCATGGTATATTTTATGAAGTTTAGAGTAATAGCACAAATTTAGCTTATTTGCTACTTAAAGTAGATGAGAACTCTTACCAAAGGGACAATAACAAGAGAAGCCTGCCTGTGAATTGATGCAGCTGCCCTGAACACAGGGGGTTGATCTACAGTGGTCTGTGAACTGTTCACACATCTCTCCTGGGAAAAAAAAGCAAGTAAAGGCCAGACTTTACGGAGACTCTGGAATCTAGTTAAGCAGAATAAGGTAGAGAAAAAAAAATCCAAAGTCTACCTTCAAATCCAGGCACACACTGACAGTGATATCTGCCTTGTGTGGGAATACAGGTTCCTCCATTCTGACACTTCAGCTTCAGGCATTCATCTACATCAGTAGAGCAGACAGATCCAGAGAAGCCACTCAGACAGTGACAGTAGAAACCTCCTAAAGCGTTCTCACATGTGCCGTTGTTCTCACAGGGATGCACCTCACATTCATCAATGTCATCTTCACACAATGACCCGGTGAAGCCGGCTGGGCAGGTACAATTAAAGACCTCTTTCTGCGGTGACACAAAAATGACCGCCGTGCTCTCCAGAACAGCGACATCCTGGCTGATGTAAATGTTTTTGTTGCACGTTGCCCCGTTTTGACAGGGGCTGGTGAGACACGGGTCGCTGGTGATGTGAGAAATGGTCACGTTGCTCTGAGACTCCAGTAATTTCTTGTGGCCTGCAGAGATACCGCTGGCTACCTCTCTGCTGAGGTATTGACCGTTGTAAGTTTTAACTGCAGCCAAAAGAAGGATTTCACTGCCTATATGCTTAATTCCAAACACATGAGTCTTGGACGCCTGAAGGTTAAAGAGACTGTCCAGAGCCTTCACGAATCTCAAGTATTTACTGGACAAAAACTCTTCCATTGAGGACGAGGACACATAGAAGAATATGCAGCTGTCGATGGAAGCATTTGTAAAACCTTTGTAGTTTACATAGATGCTGTTGTTGACAGGGAAGTGAAGATGGTCTGCGGCTTCGATAGTGACGTTAAACGTCGCCTCACCCTGAAAAGGAGAGGACCACAGCTCACATGATCCATTAGCTATTGTAAACATATTAAGCGCTCCATTTTTGATGGCGCAGGTGAATGTATCAGACTCATCCGGATCCTCAGGATGGACGTTACCAATCATGCCTCCTTGGAAAGAACTGCCAAAATATTTCACCTCAATGAAGATATTTCTCGGCAATGATGGGTTGTCGTTTTCGTCCAAAATCTTAATGTGGATCATCGTTGTTGAAGACAGCAGAGGGATCCCTGCATCCTGAACAGCAACCAGGAGTCGATATGTAGCGATTTGCTCTCGATCAATAGGTTGTGTGGTGAATAACACTCCATCAGGAGTCAGAGAAAAATCTGCTGAGGGATTTACCAACCAGTAGGTGAAAGGTCCCTGGTTTGGCGGCAAGTCAGAATCAGATGCAGTTAGTCCGGCAACTATTGTGCCTTGAGGCTGATTTTCCTGCACTTGGACCTCAGTGAATGTGAGAGTGGGAGCGTTGTCGTTAATGTCATCTATAATCACGATGACATTAGTAGTCCCAGTGGCTGGTGGAGAGCCATTATCAGTGGCAGTAACAGTCAGATTGTAAACTGCCAATAGTTCTCTGTCGAGTAGAGAGTTCACTGAGATAACACCACTGGATGGATCAACGGCAAAAGAGACGTTTGCATTTCCGTTTTCAATACTGAAGAAGAAACGATTCCAGTCCAAGATGGAGTCCTGATCCAGAGCGCTCACAGTAATCACAGACGTCCCAACCGGGCTGTTCTCTGTAACATTGGCCAAATAAAATGTAGACTTGAATGTTGGTGCATCGTTTGTGTCGATCACACTGACGTGGACCAAAGCCTCGTCCACATCCGTTCCAGTAACAACGCCTACGTTCCTCGCCAGAACTTTTAAAGCCACCTCACTGTTGCCTTGTTTCCTCAAACTGCCTGTTGTGTATATTTCCCCAGATAGTTTGGTGATTTCAAAGCCCATGTATTTGTTTTGACCGAACATCAGGTAGAACACCTGACCTTCAGAGCCTTCGTCATCATCTGTCGCTGTTACTTTTCCAATCCTCGTTCCAACAGGCACATTTTTAAACACCGAAAAGTGAAATTGTTTTTCCCTGAATGTTGGTCTGAACTCATTGACATCCGAGATTTGGATGACAACATGCACCAAACTGAATAAACCGATGTTTGAAGCTTTGACTGTTATATCAAAGGTCTGCTCTTGCTCATTATCAAAGATGTCCAAGGTGGTGATTGTGCCGTTTCTTGAATCAATAGCAAATTTATTCACATGGCCAGCGACAAGAGAGTAGGAAATGTGTGCATTTGTGCCTGAATCAGCATCAGCAGCCTTCAAATCAAGGACACTTGTTCCTATCTCTGAGTTTTCAGGAACTGAGGTGATATACTCAGACGAAGAAAAGACTGGAGGATTGTCATTTACATCCATAACTACTACTGTAACATTTAACATGCCAGTGTTAGAGACCCAGCCACCATCCGTGGCTTTGATCTGGAGCTGATAAATACCTTCTGTTTCAAAGTCAAGCTCTCTGATCAGAGTTAGCAGCCCTGAAGCTTCTCCCACAGAGAATGGTAAAACTTTATCTTCCGGGGTAATGCTGTACATGACGGCACCATTGGGACCATAATCCCTATCTTCTGCTTGAATTTTCCTGATTACTGATCCTACAGACAAGTCCTCAGGGACAGAGAAAGTGATCTCTGGCTCTCTGAAGCTTGGAGAGAATTGATTCCTTCCAGTAACTTCAAAAGTGATTTCAGTCTGAGACGACAAAGAAGGGAAGCCCTGATCTTTTGCTGTAACTGATAGAGTGAGAAACAAAAGTACGCTCTCCACCAAACTTTGATTTAACATCACTTTCCCATTGTCCACTTGGATCCAGAAGAAATCAGACGCATTGCCTCCATTTGAAACATATTCAATACCAACGCTGCTGTTATTGACATCCTGATCTATGGCTGATAACTGGACGACCTCAGTACCAACAGCCATGTGATACGGGATAGCAATCAGAGGCTGAAAAGGTAAAAACATCGGTGGGTAGTGGTTGTATGGTTCTAGTCTCACTGTGACAGTGGTGTCACTGGACAGAGGAACAGTGCCACAATCAAACGCAATGACTGTGAACTGGTAGATTTCAAAAGCAGAATTAAATAACATCAGTGGCTGTTTGGTATAGATTTCACCAGAGGATGTGTTCACCCAAAACTCCTCATTTGGAGGTTCAATAACATACAAAATCTCACTGTTCTGCCTCAAGTCTGCATCTGTAGCATCAACCTGCAAAACAAACACCTCCTTATCTTTCATTTCAGACAGGACGACAGTGTAAAAGTGATCAGAAAATACTGGTCTATTATCATTGACATCTGTGATGTCTATAATGACGTCAGTGCTGATGCTCCAGGCTGAATCATTTGCGTTTACTTTAAAGATGTAACGATCGTGCATCTCCCTGTCCAGAGGTCTCTGAACAGTGATGTAACCAGTGGTAAGGTCAATAGTAAATGGCATATCATCACTTTGGTCGATTATGGAGTAGTTAATCACTGTGTTTGCACCTGTATCATCATCACTTGAGGTGACTTGTATAACCGTGTGACCGACTGGAGAATCCTCAGGTGCCTCTGTGAGAAAAACCCGTGAAAAACGAGGCGCGTTGTCGTTTCTGTCTAAGACAACAACAATAACAGTCGCTCTGTCTTTATGAAGAGGGTCGTTCGGCTCTGTGGCTTCGACTGTTAAATTGAATTCAGGGATGTTTTCTCTGTCTAAACTTGCAGTGGTGCTCAATAAGCCACTTTCAGGGTCAACGGTGAATAAATGATCATCGTTTCCTCCTGTTATGTTGTACTGCACTGCGCCGTAACTGCCTGAATCAGCGTCAATCGCGAGAACATCACAAACCCAGGATGGCGGGGAGTTCTCAAAAATCTCACACCTGTACTCTGCTTGGGTGAACTGAGGGAAGTTATCGTTTACATCGCTGATGTTTATGTGAATTTCTGCAAATGAAGAGAAAGGAGGCGAGCCGGAGTCTCTGGCTTCCATCAACAAAGTAAACTCCTTTTTGGTTTCATAATCCAGAGGGTTCTCCACTGTCAACGCTCCACTTAATTGCTCCACATGAAACACATCTTCAAAGTTTCCAGAAGCCAGATAAAAAGAGACGGGTTGAGCTCTGACGCTCACTGCAGAGACGACTGCCACTAATGTCTCCAGGGGCTCGTCCTCGGAGAGGGAAGTCCTCAGAACGTCCACATTCATCTGTGGAAACTCAGACACGTTCTGAAACCTGATGCTGATGGTGGTGAAGTGAAACTTTGGACTTTCTCCGGCATCTTCCACATGTACATTGACGATAATATCTTCTGTTCTCCGGAGAGCACTTGAAGTAAATACAGTGCCGCTGGATGGATGGATGGAAAACAGATCTGATTTTTGTCCATATAATGAATACTGTAGTTCTGCATTCATATCAGCATCTCCGTCTGTTGCTCTTACTGCACAAACAACTGAGCCTGGTAGAGGAAAAAAGCACAAAACAGACAAAATTAAACCCCTAATCCTTTCTAGTCTGCATTATCCCAGATGAAATATACAAGCACAAGTTAAAACTTACCTGCAGCCAACTCAGTGGGCACATAGGCCACATACGGGCTGTTCATAAACTGGGGCCAGTGGTCGTTGACATCCCCGATCAGCACTGTAACAAGCACTGAGCTTGACAGAGGCCGAGTAGGATGTTTATCTGTGCCGATCACCGTCAACCTGTAGATGGCTACGGTCTCCCTGTCCAGGACATCGGTGGTAAAGAGCTCTCCGGATGTTTCGTCAATGGCAATAGGCACATCGAGGTTCTCCATGGAATACCTAAAGGACAGTTTAAAGATGAAATAGCCTTTCAGTTTATCACAATGATGCATATAGAAAAGGGGACTATTAGGCCTTGGTGGAGATGAAACTGTTGTTCTTTTTCTGGTGTGACAGTTTTGTGTGTCATATGTCTGTTGTGCATGTAGTTTAATCAAAAAGCAAAAAATTAAGTTCTATTGAACTCTGATTTTGAGTGACTCTTTGATGTGACATTTTACCTTACTTCCCCACTGACACCCTCGTCAGCATCAGATGCCGTGATCATGGCGAACACAGTGCCTGTAGGACTGTCCTCAGATACTATGGTGTTGTAGGCCTCCTCTGTAAACTCTGGACGGTTATCATTAACATCATCCACCGTGACATGCATGGTTAGAGTTCCAGTTAGAGATGGCAATCCTTCAAGCGACAAAGAAATAATGAATTATCGAACAGTTTGAAGTGACATTAAAGAGCAACATATTGTAAGGTTTGTCAAATTTTAGTCACCGGAATCAACAGCAATGATGGTCAGTGAGTACACCGATTCCCTCTCTCTGTCCAGGCTGTGTGAAATATGAAACGTGCCACTGGGAGTGATGGTGAACAAACCATCACTGTTTCCTGTCTGTATAAAATATGTAAGCTGGCTGTTGACACCTATATCTTCATCCAAAGCTGACACCTGGTAAAAGAAAAGACATGGGAATCAACATTTGGTAGCACTTTACGTTACAGCTCTGTATTAGCATGGTAATGGTTTGATACTGGTATTAACAATCTGGGTTATTCAAAGCTGACTTTGTTGTAAGAGTCGCATAAAAAACAAAGGGCAATAATGGAGGAACCAATTTAAAAACAGTATTTATTAATAGTTTATCAAGAGCATTTAGTAATAGTATAGTAACATTTTGGTCACAATATGCTAATAATATTACCTCATTATTACCATATTACCACTTTTTTAATCCAAACGTTGGACTGATCATTGGACACTGAACATTTCATCGTTTCATAAGTTTTGTATTGTTACCAAAATATTACTAGACTATTACTAAAAATGTTCTCCACTATGTTATCTAGATATTTCCTCATTATCACACTTGTTTTTTGCCCTTCGATACCCTGTTGCATAAATTTAATTTCAACATTACTCAGAAATACCCATCGTCAGTATCAAGCTAATACCTGCTCATAACGTTGGTAATTACATGGTTTTACATAATTACTACCTTGACTATCACCCAGTGATTACCACATTATAACCCAGCTGTAATGTGAAGTGCTATTCAACATTCAGTGAACTCTTCGAAGCAGTACCTGATGTGTTAACTGAGCTGGATCCTCCTCATTCTCCGTTACATGTATGGTGAGTGTCTCTGGAGTAAAGATGGGAACAAAGTCATTCACATCCAACACTGTGACACTGAGAGCGGCGATAGCAGATCTGGGTGTATCCCCCTGATCTACAGCTGTTATGATTAAGGTGTAGTTTGACTCCTTCTCCCTGTCCAGTTTATCCATGACTGTGATGACACCTCGAACAGCGTCCATCACAAACGGACTCGCCTGGGTCAACATGTACCACACTTGTCCATTCTTCCCGATGTCTCGATCGAGGGCCTGAACCTGAAACAGGCTCGTTCCTCTGGGGATGTCCTCTCTGACAGTCAGGCTGTAGGCCCTCTGTGAGAACTCGGGGTCATGGTCATTCGCATCCTCAACGTGCACCGTGAGATTCATAGTGATTGCCATCCTTGGTGAGCCTTTATCAGTGGCAGTTACAGTTACAGTCAGAATATCTTCCTGTTCTCTATCTAATTCCTCCTCCAGGTAGATTTCCCCACTTGTGTTATTGATGCTAAACGCGCCACCAGACGTGTTGTTCAAATAATACAACATCTCTCCATTGGATCCAATGTCCTCATCCTCAGCGTGTACGGTCATTACAACAGAATGAAGTGCAGCGTCCTCTGGTATACTGACTCTTTTGGCTGACACAAACAATGGCGCGTTGTCGTTGACATCATCGACCATCACGATAACGTGCGCTGTGCCAGTGAACTGTAAAGACACAGGCTGGACACAGTCGTTGGCTGTCACAGTCAGATTGTAGAGGGGTTGTCTCTCTCTGTCTAACTCTGTTTTCAGGCACAAAATACCAGCTGGGTTTATGACAAACGCTTTGTCTTCATCTCCTCCCATCACCTTCAGTTTCAAGTGTCCATTGTCACCTGGCAGAGAGAGAAACAATACATGTAGGTTATAACGAGTGATGGCTCATAATGGCTGTATGTCCTACATATAAATCAAGGAGGAACACCTTACACTTAAGAATTCTTTTCTGCTAAGTGCATATGCTAGTAATATACTTTAATCAAGTATTTATGAGCAATCAACAAAAGAGGCCACAAATAGGAATTCACTGGCAAATATTTCAACCACACAAGAGATTTTCAGGCAAAACACAATCAAATTAACACGTGACAATAAAGATAAACAAGATTCACGTCTCGATTTGCCAACCGTGGCATGCGTAGCCAAGAAATGTGTGAATGTTAATTATGCCTTCTTGCACTCATAACTTGGAACATTACATTTTCACAGTCGTTCATGCTTTTCCTTCGCACTGGACATGCAGACTGAGCTGGATGTGTATGATTGTGTGAAACTTTTGAAAAAAAGAAACTCTGCTATCGCAGATGGATGCAAGCCTCTCATTAGCTTTGCAACGAGGACTTGACCCCTATTAATTGCACAGACATGTAAATCCACAGCTGGAGGGGGATGTGAAAAAGAGGAGCGAGATCAAAAAGCCTGTGTTTGTAGTAAATGTGCAGGGTAGACTTAAAACTACACATGCAAAATTCAAAGCTTTTCCTATACAAAAACATATAAATGTAAGATTTTTTCCTGTTTATTCATTATTATTTATAAAATTATTGATTTATATGGTTTTGACTGTATGGTTGTATTTTTTATTCTTTTTTAGTCTTTCTTTCTAATTTTACTTGTGCAACAGTCATTTTAGAATTCATGTATTTATTCTTAATCAAGCTTATTGCCATTTCAAAGCTACACCAAGGATGTTTTAGAATGCGTTTTGTCATCCTGTTGTCTGTGATTGCGTATCTAAATCTTGATCTAAATGTAACTTCCTGTTTAAAACAAGGTGGAATTATGGGAGCAAACAAGTGTGCAGATTTAACTCCACCCTTAATTGCCACAGGAGCCATCAAAATGTGAAACCCGCTGAGAGTAGGATGAATGCTTTACTCCGGCGTTACTTCAGCACTTACCATCATCTTCATCTGACACATTCAAGGACAGGAAGCAAGTGCCAGCTCGTGCATCTTCCAGCAATGACGCAGAAAAGGTGTCCCGGCTGAAAACAGGGGGGTTGTCATTCACATCCAACACATTGAAGTACACCCTGACACTGGACACCTGTGAATCCCCCTGCTGCACCACCACAGTGAGTACGTAGAGGCTTTGTGCCTCAAAATCCAGGCTGCGGGATAAAAGAAAGTCCCCTGAGAGGGGGCTGAGGAGGAACAGGTTCTCGCCGTCATCCTCCTGCACTGAGTATGTGATAGGCGTGAGAGTCTCAAACACTGCTTCCACCTTTCCCACAACTGTTCCTGTCAACACAGAGACAATGTATATTCCCCATCTGACATTGTGGAACGAAAACAAAACATTTTTGGGCAACATTATTGTCCTTAGCTATTCTAAATGAGGATAGTTTGGATGGAAAACCACAAATTAGATGATATTTAAAACTGTATTAATCAAATTAACTGTGTTTAGCAAATATTGTGCATCTGTGCCTAATTAACTCGAGGGGGAAAGGCTTTGCTGCACATATGACTAACCTGGTACTGTGTCTTCTTTCACTTCAAATGAATAAACAGTTTTGGAGAAAGCCATCTGTGTTCGCCATCTGTTATGAGACTGTAAGCCGACCATGCCATGCTTGGGCACAGCATCAATAGATGTATAATACCAGGAGGGGAGCGTATGCTGCCCTAAGATGATATCTGCAAACTGCCTCTCGCCGCTCACATTCACTGAGTTTTCAGACGAAGGTTCATGAGAGGACACGGGCTGAAACGCCTAAGGAACCAAAGATAATGAAAGAAAATTTAGTTCAAGTGAAATGTGAATAAACAGACTTTTGAAGCATTTAAATGATTGTTTTTACTGTCTTGCAACCACACATACATTTGATAAATGATTAAAACATTTAACTGTGATTGACCCCTTTTAATATGAGTTGAAAAAATGCTCTCATTGCTGCAACATCTGAGCTAACAGGCCCACTTACCAGCAAATTAAACAATAAAATTCCATATTTTCTCCATGGTCCAGTAGATTCCATCATAAAGTTCACTTCTGAAAGGGCCTCTTACTTGGTCGTAGTTGCAAAACCAAGTGGCAGAATGGGATCTTTAGCGAAAACAAAACGGAGCAGGCAGTAAAAAAAGTGAAGTCCAGGAAACTGCCCAGCGTTACCTCCACACAAGAGCAACACATGGAAAACTATAAAAGCTGTATCCATAGTGATTACTCAATCTCCTCAGTTTGTAATCCTGACTGGCACGCCCCTTTGACATCACTCTATGCAAATCCAGCAGCGAAAGAAAAAAGAAAAAGAAAAAGAAAAGCTCTTTTGGGGGCCTGAAAAATGCAGCAGGTTGAAAGTTTGCTGTTGTTTTTGTTATTTCAAAAGAAAACACGCCTCGTAATGGTTTAAAATGATGAGTCTGCGTGTCCTCGCTTTCTTGAGAGGATCAACAAAAGTTCTGTGCAATACAAAAGAACAAGGGTAATAATGTGCCACCTGCTTTGTATTCTCTGCGTGGATTTCTGCTCCTGGGGCTTCTCGGTGTAGACATGAAACAGACCCTTTGAACGGTCGCCTGCGGTAAGGTGGCCTCGAGGAAACCTTTTTCTTTGCTGCATGTCAAACGGAGGGGATTCATTCAGAGACTGCAAAGGCGTGAAAGGAACGAGGGAAGAAATATACTGTCGCTCTGATTCACGGGTTTTCAAAAGAGAGCTGACACGACACTGCATCACTGACTGTTCAGACAGAATCCAGATGAGCAGATTTGTTGGTGTACAGTTTCTTCAAGTTAAATTAAATGATGGTGTGATTGATTACTGTTGCCATCATACACAAGGGGAAAAAAAACTACTGTTCTAACACTGATGCAGGAACACGGAAGATAAAAGCCAGTTTCTGTGTCACACACACTGAAAGGAGACCACTGTGGCTTCATTCATAATTTGCAAACACTTTTAGAAGGGCCGTTCTTTGTGTGGCAAAGGGCAACGCTCCTGAGAAAAGGCCGATAAATGGACATGTGAACCTCCTTTAAGTGACTGTGAGGCCACCGTGACTGTGAGACCGTCTCCGGTTACACGCAGGGGGGGAACTCTATACCGGCAAAGGATCACAAAAGGTTTCCCGTCTGGACTCATTGGGGCAGCGCGCACACAAAACACACAGAGCATTTCTCTCTGGACACTGAAAAGAGACCCAGCCTCCTTTTAAATCTATTTTTTTCACATATGTCAATTTGTCTTGTTGGTAAAGTGTGTCCGTGTCATGTCATGGATTGAATCATACCCCTTCAACAATACAACATGAGGACATCAGGAGACAAACAAATGCATGATTGATTTGAGGTCCTGATGAAAAACAGCCGCAGTGTAATTACAGCTCGCCATCAGCTGTAGAGACAGGAAGGTACGCTGGCCGCTTGACAGACTGTCTGCTCTGTGATTTGGCTAAGACTGAAAACTGAAGTCATGTTTCATTAATGATGTTTCTTTTATCTCTAGTTTCTGATGAGTTCTTCTGGGTGAATGATTGCAAAAAACTTCAGCTGTGCTTTTAGGAAGGCAGAGTATTCTTATTTGGCTGATTCCATTAATTTCTTTACAATGGCGTGTATAAAGTCATGATCATGTCAGTCAAAAGCTGCATCCCTGCAATAGTGTTTTAATGTCTTATAGGTCCATGTGGGAATGACTGACGAACAACACAGTACTATATACTTTTAACTTCATATTCTGTGTAGTTTACCTGATTTTGGCGCCACCTTCTGGATTCAGGTTGCTCAAACTACAAAAAGTCAACAAGGGATTAATCTTACTATTCAAGGAAATTTGAGTGAAAAAGCGATTGTGTAATCGTAGCCCAAATTGGGAGACAAATTAAACAATTAAATAACACAACCAATCAGTATTCCCATTTAAATATGCAACAGCCCTGCAGGGCACTGATTCATGAACGCATTTGAAATAACAGCCCCCTCAGGCCATTATTTTTCAGACCAGATAAGCTTTGCCACAGCTCATTATTTTAGCTTCTAATAAAGCTAAGAATGTTTAATTGTGTTAATATCGTTTTGCTGTTTTCAGTCATCTAGTTTTTTCTAGGAAAGCACGACACTGTAGGGGAAATATGCATGTATTACTTTTAAATATTTCATTACATTATAAATCACGGTCAGAGGGAATACATATTTTTTGTACCACAATTTGGATTTTCACTGAAAAAAGCAACTATTAAAGTCATGATGCTGCAACATTAGTTTGGGTATGCGCCAAACTAAAATGTTCTCTCATATGTGGAAAACATCTGTAAAAAAAAAAAAATGGGAATATTGCGCTCAACCATAATGTTATCATTTTGATTACATGTATTTCAATTCATTGTACGGCCTTAATTTATCCAGAAGCCGTTTCACTGCAGACTTACAACACATCAGAATCTAATTGTCATTTGAAGCAGTGAGCAGAACGAGCTACGTACAACCTGACGGCAGAAACAAGAGCAAGGAGCTGCCGTGCACTTATTCACTGTGCAGCCATCAGCTATACTCTTTAAATGAAGCGTGTTTTAATTATTTATGTGCACACTTGATAGTCTACATGTTCCACGCGTCAAGTCTTTGATAACAGATTGGTTGCCTTGGAGGTGTTGAGATACGTCAAACGGGAGGAAGAACACACGAACGTCTTAAGAAAAACGACCTTTATTGAAGACATTCTTGAATGTCGACAGCTGCATTTGATATTAGAGTGGTATTCAAAGAATAAAAAGACATCGGGACATCACATAAAAAAATATTTTTCAAAACAAAGAAAAATACACTGCCAACCCAGAAATCTCATTTTTGAGTCGGGACACCTACGGACTAGTTGCCTTCGTACTGATTTGCAGTCCTTCTAAATTGTTACGTCGTATGGCAAAGATAAAGAACTACCACTAGAAAAATCTCAACTTAAGATATGTATTGTTAACTTTACAAAAAAAGGAGAATAACACTGTACATCTTAAAAACATTAAATATACACATGTTCTTGTTCAGTCTGACTTCTGTTTCAAGATGGTGAATTGAGTATATTAGGATTATATGGCATAAACAAAACTTCAGGTCCAATCCCGATGCAGTCTACTCATCATCTTCATCGTCGTCATCCTCCTCGTCCTCTCCCTCTTCTTCTTCGTCTTCCTCCTCATCGTCGTCGTCTGCCGTCGCAGCGGATTCTGAATCCACTTTGCCCTTCGTGCGGTAGGCGACGATATCCTGTGGAGAACGCGACGAAATGTGTTTTTAGTGCTTTAAGTAAAAAGAAACCGCATTCTAAATTTGAACCTCAAGAAACAAGAAAATATGATCATCTAATTTGATAAAAACAAGTCTGCTTTGGTTTATTTACCTTGTCGTACTTCTCCTTCAGCTTGGCAGCCTTCTTCTCATACGGCTGCTTGTCCTCTGCGGATGAGCTGTTCCACATCTCGCCCAACTTCTTTGCTGTGTCCCCGATGGAGAGTCCAGGATAATCGCCTTTTACCTTGGGGCGAAAGTCAGCACAGAAGAGGAAGAATGCAGACCTGTGGGGGGGGGGAATGTGTCAGTGAGGCATGAGTTATGATCTACTTTGTACTTAATGTCAAATAAATAAAACAGAAGGGAGCGGGTCGGTGACGGCACTCACGGTGGTCTCTTGGGTGCATTGGGGTCCTTGAATCGCTTCTTCTTGTGGCCCTTTGGGGGAATGTAATTCTTCATTTCCCTCTCATAACGCACCTTGTCCTGTTTGGCCATATCTTCGAACTTGCCTTTCTCTTTTGGTGACATCGTCTTTGGAAAAACACGATCGATTTTAAACGATTTAGAAGACTTGCACTGCTTACACTTTTATTTTTTTTTATTTTGAGAATCGGGATAAAAATAAAAATAAAAATTGAGAGCTATTAATTTTACCTTCCAACGCTCGGAGCATTTCTTGGAGAACTCTGCGAAGTTGACCGACGCCTCGGGATGCTTCTTCTTGTGCTCCTCTCGGCACGTCTGCACAAAGTACGCATAAGAGGACATTTTGCCTCTCGGCTTCTTTGGATCCTTTCCCATCTTGGATTGCTAAATGGAGAGAAGAAAAAAATATATATATATGTTATGAGAGAAATCCATTCAAGTCTAATCATGCAAAAGGCAATATCTGAATATCACCAAATTGTCTGCGTCTTGCTTTGTCAGGTCCATCTATTGTTTAAAATGGGGAGGTGGGAGGAGGAGGAGGGAGTCTGGGGGTGACTGATGAGCCATTGTATGCAGAGGCCAACATGATGCTTCTTTTAATCCTGCACATTTGTCAACTGCTGCTTCACATCCACCAATTCATTCATTCATAGTGATACAGTGCATAGCATGTGGAAAAACTGCACAGTGTGTTATACTATCATGAAGCGTTAGCCTCTCAGTGACATGACATGTAGTTAGCCGGCTCGGGGATTGTAATGATGCCAAGATGAATATATTAGCGTTAGCCTCCAGCGCCTCTGACTGTTAGCTAACGGTTAGCCATCTTGCTTTGTGTCCCCTTGCCTTTTACCGTTAGCCTTTTAGCTAGCGGCTAGGCTAGCTGCACAGTGCTCATTTCATGATGACGATTATTAAAATGGCTGATTTGATTGCTAACAATGGCTAGCGGAATGCTTTCACACAGCAGCCTTTCTTCTAGCACATTAATTAGCCTGATTTTTTTTTTTACCGTTTACAGACTGTGTGGATGATTCAGACAGCTGGATCTGAACCCTCAGTGACAGTGACAGTGGTCTCAGGGAAAGATGCTCCGCCTGTATCACCGCACTCGGGCTGCCTCAGCACCACTCCGCGGTGTTCCCCTACGTTCACCTTCTAGCTAGCTGGTTAGCGCTAGCTTCTATGATAGCATCGAGGCCAGAGCAGGCAGCCATTGTCACATTTACATAGAAGGCTGATGAGTGAACTGGATCATCCTTGTTAGCTGGAAACACACTAAGGGTCGTCACGCTAACCCGACAGTAGACATTAGCATGGACGCTCCGGGGAGTTATCCCTTGTTTTGGACATTATTCACAGCCGCGGCTAATTTCACTGTTTGCTAAGTTAGCAGGACAGTGTTAGCGTAAACAGCAGGAGCTTGATCCCTTCGTTACCATCTCACCCAGCTCAGTCACGCAACTAATCCGGCTCGAAGCCGACGCATACTTTGCAAAACACATCCCGAACCACCGTTTCATTCATAACATGGCTGTCAAAGTCAGTTCCGTCAGTCGGTTTACATTTCGGATGCTTACCCCTACAGCGCTACAGGAGGCCAGTTGCACGTCGGTACGTCTCAAACAATGGGGAAGAGGAGCTCCGTCAGTGCGCGGTCTCTCGGCTGTGAGGATCCCGCTGTGTTTACCCCGAGTGTCGGGCTCCGGCTGTCGGACATTGGCTGCCGTCAGCTCCGTGGAGGATCTTATTGGACACTCGCTGTCTCAGTCACGCATGTTGTGCAGTTGGTTGTCCAAAACACGACGAGGCCGTGGCGCTAAACTTGAATATCAGACAGGAGGGGACAGAGGAGCATTTACATGGTGAAGCGGGCTGCAGTGTGATGTTACTGCATTAATACACTGAAGTTAAAGTAGACAGGAGTGCATATGTTGACATTAAAACTGCATTATCTTATTAAAGCTAATTTTATTATATATTTCTTTATTCTCACAGGCTAAAATCTGATTCAAAGACTAAACATTTTACGATATTAGATGACTGGAGAAGACAATTTCATCCTGTTTTACTTTGTTTATATATGGCGGACCCGCCACCTGTCTAGCTTCGGGTGATGGAGATCTTATTTTCCTCTGAGAACAGCTTGTTTATTCACTCATGGAAAAAAAAACATGTCTGAGTTTTTATTATTACCTCATTAACATTATGATTTTTTATTTTATTTCAGAGTTGGAATCTCTTGAAAAACTACATAGTGCCCCTTTAAGTACAAACCAGTCTGTAAATTAACTGAAGATAAGACAGCTGTGTGAAATTGATGAAAAACAGTATAATATGGGACCTTTAAGATATTATTTTTCTCTGCAGCTGCATAAATAAAGTTTATTGTTATTACTATTATTACATTATCTGGAGGATTTTCTCCCCTTGATTCTGCATACACTTCCATATTTGAAAGATCTATTAATATCATAAATTGTATTATTGAGTATTTTTTTCCCAAAAATATTTATGCATATATATGCATAAGTTTGCAACAATTTTTTTTGTCTGTCAGAGCAAAATACTTTGCAAAATTGCATTGATAAAGCAAAATCCCTTCAGTTTTTGTTCCTTTAAGGGTCAGTGATATTATTATGAATAATTATGATAATAATAATTCAGTTGAGGTAAAAGTCTTTATTGTCATATGCACAGTTGTCTGTCCACTAAAATATAAAAGTGCAACAATACAGGAAAGAAATGATAAAAGATAATAAGGTAAACATATGTACAGAAGATGTACAAATGAAAGAATGCAGATAAACAGTATAATACAGTATCAGAGCAGCCTATGAATATACATGTCCAGTATCTTAGTATACATTTATTAGTGCATTATGTAGTGTCCTTCAAGAAGTATTAACACACAGTGTGTGATTATCAGTGTGCCAATGATTAATAATTATTTAAATACCTTTAAACTTATTTTTGCTGAGCTGGTTTTCATGTGGTGAAAATGTCAAACCATTACAACTGTAGTCAGCAGCAGGCATAAATAAGACATCTCTGGAAATGTTGAATTTTTAAAGTCACCTCTCCCCCGCTGAGCAGTTTCACAGGGGCCATTCAACATCGTGCCATTGTTGTAGGTCTCCATAACCACAGCACTCAGAGACACCCTGCAGGGACCAGCTCTGCCTCTGGACAGACAAAGACAGTACCTGAAAGTAAAACAACTTTTTTTTTGTTTTAACACACAGGCTCAACTTTAGGATCCAGAGATGTCAGTTATGTTTTTCTGCAAACTCTCCTGAAGTGAACTTTCTGCTAGAAATGGAAATAGAAAGGTTTCCGTTACACGGACTACAACTAGCCTGTTATACAAGGGACCGGAACTGTGGTCACCGATGGCAGCCAAAGGTAATGCTAAATATGTAAATAGATGTATTAATCAATTTGAAAGTTTTGGGTAGTAAAAAATGTGATATTCGATTAAAAAAGCATCAGATTATTTTCTTTTATTTCTATTGTTGCTTGGTTTACAGTAATATGCCACATTAACCACATTATGCTGTACAATTAGTCTGTATGATAGGCTGTGATTAATTACTGTATATTGTTAGGATAAAAGATTCCACAGTTTTATGTTCAATGATTGCAGGGTCATTTTTTTACCACAATTACTCCCTTAGTTCTACATAAGATTGGCACATTTTGTTTCCCTATTCGTGCCTTTTTGATACCCGTCTGCTGATGTGAATGTGTGTGTGAGAAAAGGTGAGATCTCCTGTGGGGATGACTTCCCAAAATCTTCTCTTTTATAGTTTCAGGTTGACTTTCTTACTGAAGTCTCTCTGAGTGTTCTTCACCTATTGAAGAAAACACAGAGAGAGAGAGTGCATCCTGCTTATTATCTGTAACGTGCAGTGACTGGTGCACACAACATGTGAAGAATTCAGGGTTGTGATGTGACTTAACATTGTTGTTTGTTTCTTTAGACGGCAGACAGTGGTGGGATCCATATGAGACATCTAACAGGAGACAATTCATCTACCGGCCGAACTCAGCTGCAGACATTCTGCTGTAAGTTTAATCGTCCTCTGATTAGCATAATTTGTGTGTGTTTATGTGTAATTCTTAGTATATGTCGATGCATACGCAGGTGCCCGAGGTCAACTTCATTCATAGACTCCTATTCGCAGTCCCAACCTTTCGGTTCAACTGTGTACAATAAGGATTTTTACTGGAAACCAGCCTGTAAACCTGAATGCATCCGCACAGGGACAGCCTCGGGCCAGAGGAGAAACAACCCGCACCCAAGTCAGGTTGGTATTGTGGTTGCTTCAGTGTTACATTTATGGCTGAATCCCATGCTTGACCTCTCACAGTGTATCGTAACCTTTAAGTCAAACCATTTCTTCAAGTCTTTCATGATGTGGAGGCTGCCGAGGGACGCAGCTCCAAGCTCCGAGTATGTCGCCGTCCCTTGGAAATGTCTCCCGTCTGAGGGGGAGATCCGAAAGGCCTTGACAGCACAGTACCGCTCCACCTACAGATGTGACTTCATGGGTATGCCTCAAGGTAGGACGAGTCTGTCGCTTCCGTCTCATGTTTATGAAAGCGTGTCAGAACAAACTGAACTCATGACATTCAAGCACGCAGGTTTGTCCGCACCGAACCATCATATTTCATACTTCTCTCTGCAGCGTCTTTTCCTTTTGTTGTGTTTGACAGGACGTGATCGTATTAATAGTGCAGAAAGAAGACTCACACCAAAGCACAGCAGGCACGAAGCGCCGCCCTCTACTGACACAGAGATGAGGGACAATTACCGCCAGCCGAGGCAGAAACCTGAGCTGCTGCCCTACAGACACGACACAGCCCCTAATGTGACTTGTCGTGGTATAGGTACTGTATTACTATAAAGATGCTGTAAAATGTTTGCAATTCAGCAGACGTAATGATTTCCATCTCCCTGCTCTCCTCTGTGTGTTGCAGTTCCAACTGTTGTGCAAAGACACGTGCACACTCATCAGACGAGATCAGACCTTACAAACTCCGACAGGTTTCGTGGGAAGAGAGTCACACATGTGAGAGACAGAATGCTACCTGAGGAGGGTCAGCATCCACTCCTGCCCCTGAACGTTTGAGCATTTTAACAGGTTGTTTACTGACTTAGATTTCGACTGACGGCTCATTCGTCCGTCGTGTCTTCTGGCTTTTTTGCAGGAAGGGACGCTTTGAAAAAGACAAACAGAGAGGAGAAAGTAGACAAACTTCCGGCAGTCGTGGTTAACTCCCGCACACCAGAGAGGATGTCAAGCTGGCCAGGACCTGCCTGAACCTTACCGCTTGGGTTTGTTCGTCTGTGTTTGTCTTTTTTATGTATTTGGGGTGAAGAAATGTAATAAATCAAACATCATAATATAATGAAATACACTGTAGATTAAAAGTCTCCAACTGAATTAATTTACTGTCATTATGTTGTGTAACTTGTGTGGTAATTAAACACCTCCTGATGAATAGATATTTGTCTGCCTTCATGTTTCGTCTCCCACACATTCTGCTGGCTGACATTCTGCGGTCTGTTTGCAGCGCGCTCCTTCCCATTCTGAGATTTTCCGAGTCTATCCAGCTGGAATATTAATCTTCTTTTTGTTTAATTTATTCCCTCCCTCTGTAGTTGCAATTAAAATATAAACATGCGTCAACATTAATGAAATTAATTAAACTTTGATTACCTGAAAATTGCTACAGCAGTAAACTGATTGAAGCACAACTTGAAACAGTGCAATTTTAATTTGTTAGTCTTAAACGTGGCGACAAAGCTGTTTGTCAGCTCGCAAGGTCTTGTCTTTAGTTTCTCAGTTGTCACTCTTGGTTTCTTAGTTACCACAGGTCCACCTGCTCTGCTCAGGTGTAATGTTAGAGTGAGTGTCAGGTAGGCTAATGTGAGATTAACATCTGTGTGGAGACCAGGCTGAGGAAATGAGCTGCACTTAAGTCTGCTTTTTGCACCACATCCACCTTTAAGACACACCATCTAGCCAGGATGCCACCGGGGAGAAAGGCTCGCTCCTCTTCAGCTTCAGGGAGATTAGAAACCCAACATGTGACCAGGTAATCTGCTGTGTTGTTGCTCTCCTTACTACCATTGTTAGACACATGTTGTTGTTGAATTTGATTCCTATTCAATACCACTTTTATCTCAATTTCAAGAGTTTAATGTCTTGACCGAGACTGAGGCCTTGTTTCATTCTGTCTTGTTTACTGTTGTCATGGCGCTTGAGTTGCTACCTGTGGCAGCACTGAGCAGACACCATGAATCACGGGAAGTCAGGTCACCTGGAGCTTATAATCACATTCATACGGTGTTGTAAAAAAGAAAGTTATCCAAAAATCACTTAAGTAAAATTACAAATATTGAATTGCAATATTACTCAGGTAAAAGTGAAAGTCTCCTAAACAAATTGGACTTAATGTTACTGTACATAAGTATCAAAAGCAATTTTCTGGGAATAATATATGGTATTAAAGGTATCAAAAGTACAAGTGAACTATAAATGTAATCACATGCATGTTAGTACTATGGACTATGTGTCAACCGGCTATTGGCCTGGCTCAGATCGGATATTCAGCATTTTGCTGATCGTCAGAATCAGATTTTTAATGATTGCTGTATAACTGTGTAACTCTACTTTGGCTCTGATGCAGCATGTGATCAGCAAAGTAACTAGTAACTAAAGTTAGCAAATAAATGGAGTGGAGTAAAAATGCAATATTTGCTTCAGAAATGTAGTGGAGTGTAAGTGTAAAGTAACAGAAAGTAGAAACATTAAATAAAATACTAACTCAAAATCTTACTTAAATACTTGCATGCATTCAACCGGATTTATGAAATTTGTTGCATCATGCTTTCCAAATTGATTGTTGTCGAACAAAAAATAGAAATGCTGTGTAATTGTTGTATTGCTTTGTTACTTATTACCTCACTAAAATCACATTTTTTTAATTCATACATTTTTTTGTCAGAAATGTAACAATGTTGGCTATTCTAAGTCATTACAGATAAAATCATGTCCTTCTAATATACTTTGAATGAGAGATCAAACAGTATCTACATTTTGAAAAAGCTTGTGTGAGTGTGAAAACAGCATTATAATTAAGAGCTCTAGTGCTGCTGCAAAGATTAACAGATCTTGTTGGGTTGAGATCCCAACAAATGTCACAGCATCACGATTGTGATAGTTGTTGTCAGTGAAAACTCAAATTGTCATGCAAGAATGATCATTCCAACTAATCATGAATGAGATCACAAATGTAATATCTGTCAAAAACACTTTGTGCAGGTTTAATATTAACCATACACTATCAGAACATTTCATGCATTCGCTCAAAATAACATATCAAAATCCTGCAGCATCCTCTCTGAACTGGGGGGTCCAGGGGAGAGGATGGGGAACATTTCTGGGCCAGGTAAAGTCACGGATGACTTCTCGGCACCGAGACGAGTGGGTGTCAGCGAGGACAGAAAGAAGCAGCCTGAATGGTTGGTTCGAGAGCTGCTGAGACAGAACAGGAGAAGACACTCTGTCACACTCGGGGACCAGGCTCAAATCACGAAGCGACAACACCACAGTGTCGATTCAGCTTGCAGTCTTCAGGTACAGTTTTCAGAGAAGTAAATGTGACCTTTATAACCCCATCTGCATCTTTTAAAGGAATATTTTAGTGCCATGATGAATTGTCACCCTTTATTCAGTGGGTCTACTTTCTTCGAGCTGCTTCTTTTCGCCTCAAGGTGTCACTAGAGCGCCTCATTGATACACTTCTCAACCAATAAACTCTTTTCAAAGTCCTTAAACTCAACTCCAGCTGGAGGTATCTCAGCAGCAGCGAGCCAAATGCTGTTTTAAATCAAGTTGATGATCAATTTACTCTCAGGCTGACAGTGCATCAGGCCGAGCAATCTGTCCCAGAGCTCAGGATGGCCATGTTTCAGGCCTCAGTCAGACACACACATAGATGCTGAGGCTGAGCCGACTATTTTAAAGGACCGTAGTCGACTCAGATTCAAGCACTCAGGCTGACGGCAATGATGGCTGGAGTTTGTGGGATTCAGTGGCGCTCCTCGTGCTGAGTGTAATGACCGCTGTGCCATAACAGATGAGGCGGAACAGGCTCAGGAGCTTAAAGTTATGCAGCTCTAATAAAAGGATTCGCAGAGCGGTCGAGGTTATGTGAACACTTTCAGTACTTCCATCACTCTTGACTGATTAAACTATTATCTCAGCGTTTCAGGAGACACCGTGGGGGAAACCTCGACCCCACTAACACCCTCCAGGCATTAGGCCTGTTTATCCCTGTTATTTATTAATGATAGACTAAAGGGTGTCATGGATCGAGGACCCGTTGCTAGGAGACCGTGGCAAATTGACAAGAGGCCCATTAAAACGAGGGCCACGTGCGAGCAACTCGGGGACATGTCCATGGCTGGTGGTGGGTGGCCAGCACAGATTGTCAGTATTACTCAGAGGTGGAGCCCTAATCATGTGTGCTGATAACTAATCAGTGTTCAGTGTTGGCATGCGCTGTTCATCCTGCTCTCTAACCCTGATTTGTATTTTTAGCACTCAGACTTTATGAACTGCCTGGTGAGTGGAATGAAAAAAAAGGAAAGAAAAAAAGTTTCTGTTCAGGTTCAAATGGTTTAATCATCCCACGTGCTCTCTTATTATATCTATAATCAACCTACAATCGTCTCACGTTGTGATACGTTCTTCCCCAAACAGATTGATGAGACGATAACGCTCGACGACCTCCAGAAACTGAAACTAGCATTTGAGGTAGTGTATAAAGTGCATCTTTTGAAACCACACTGACAGCCTCGGTATTCATTTCTGGATGATTTGACTGTATTTTTCTTTGCGAAGGAATTTGAAACGGGTGGCTTGAGATCCACTGATGCGAAGACTTTTGGACGTATAGTGAAGACGTGTTTGGCTCTGCCTCAGACAGTAAGACAGTGTGACATTTCTCTTCATATCTTACTCTCCCCTCAGATCCGCTCATCTGTGTCTCACTTCTTTTCAAGCCTTCGCAATTACCTGACTAATTTACACTAAGTGTGATTATGCTTTTCTCTTTTGTTCTTTTGAATGTTGCCCAGAGTAATGCCCAGATTCAAGGGTTATTTAAGAAGATTGATTACTCAGACCGAGGAAGGATTTCATGGGTGAGATGAAATTCATATTTGTTTCTCACGGAGTATGCAGCCTTTTTGTATTCAGTGTAAGGAGAACATTTCCATGCATGCTAACCAGGCATCTGCAATAAAAAAATAAATAAAAGTCATGCCACTGTGATATATGACAGGATTATATCCCACAACTGAAATTCAATCAGGATTTGTGGAGCAAGTGTAACCGAACACAATGATTCAAGCTAAATCAGTTTTCAACTGCCACGTTGACTGTACACTAACACATTTGTCTTGTGCCGACTCCAAGGTGAAGGTAATAGCTTACGCTGGTATTGACTCTCGATGCTTGACTTAATTCTTATTAGCTTTTCAGTGTTTTGTTCCTTGGCTGGATAGTTAGTCGATTTATAGAGGCCACGTGGATTGTACCGCTGCAAACAATGCTCCTACCATACCATCATACCTGATGTAACTCTGGAGCAGAATTTGATTTATAACACAAGGCACACTTTTAATTTTACAATTAAATATAATATATAATATATAAGAGTATAATTTTTACAGGGGATTGGGAAAGCATGTACCTTTAGGGTTAGGGTTACTTTCCTGTGCACATTTTTCCGACAAAAAAGAAACAATTTTTGGAGTTAGTATTATTCCGAAAATATGCTACAATTTAACTCATTAGCTGACTCTGCCTGGCCTGTGAGCTCAGAGCACTGGAGAAGCACGGGTGTTGTTTACTACTATCACTTCTTGAAGCAGCTAGGAGCTAGCTGGTTAGCACGCTAACTTCGAAAGATATCTCTGCAACGCACTACAAAATGTCAACCCGTCATTTCTTCACATTCTGTTGATAATTTTAGTTCATTTTTAATGTTCTACAAAAACGAATTGCACGTATTGCACCTGTTAAATAAACATGAATCTAATAAGAAATATTAAACATGTGATTTTAAATGAGGTACTAAGTAATAATACAACGATTAAAGATATAGAAAATAACATTCATCATCTACAGCTGTGTAAAACATAAATAAAAATAGAATGTGAAACTGTACAACAACAGTTCTAACATTGAGTGATGTGATACAGGGGGACTTCTGCACACACCTGCTGCAGGAATACAACGAGAGGCAGGAAACTGTGAGACGCAGTAAGCAGGTGGCTTTCATTCTGCCGGCCACTACGAAGACGTTAACTCACGGCATTCCCATCGTCAACATCCACTCCACCCATGATGGCACCATCGTCACTGTACGGGAAGACGGGGTTGTTTGCCACTGGAGCCCTGAACTTAAACCACTGAAGACCAAACCTATGTTTGTATGTTGAAACTTTTGTACACTGACGTGATAAATCTGGTGTCAGTCTTTATATTTTTCTTATGTCAACAAATCCCACATGTAGGTCCAGCTTTCAACGCTTCTGTACCGTCTGTGCATTTAAAAAGTAATTTCCAAAATAACAAGACTGGATTTGTTGGGGACTATTTTTAGCTCCTAATTAATACCCCAGGTTCTCTAGGCAGTATGTACAGCAGGAGCACGTGTACTCTGTGTGACACCGACTCAAAATAAATAACAGTGGCCGTGATGTTCTTTGTAATAAAGGAACATGTCGTTCAGCACTCACTGATGTGTTTTTAATAGTTTTTGGACCTAAATGGAGGTCTAGGGATGAGTAAAAAATATATTGTTTGTTGGTTTGATGCTGATTCTGATGACACTGTTGTCGCTGGATGATTTTGTTGATGTATTTTTATTGGAGTGCTATTCTGGTCTCAGTTTTAGGAGAGGGATAACAGTATACTCATCAGTGTAATGTTGTTATTGCTGTCCTAATGGTAACGCTTGTTCATTGGTGCAGTGCCTCCTAGTCCATGTGATTTCATGTTTGTGTTTTTTTTATGTCGCACTTTATGCTTCAAAACCAACTGCACTTAGGGGACAAATGAGATTCAGCTTGAACTTAATGTCAGGTTCAGGCTGTGCAGGCAACGCTTGTTCTTGGTCAATTAACTGTTGGTTTGCTTCTCTTCAGTGGATTTTTTTTTACTTTAAGGTTAACTTACACAAGTTTTACACATTAAAGTGGCTTTACAGGTCTTGGGGAGTAATACTGCATATGTGAATAGATAGTTTAGAGCCTTTTGTGTCTTCAGAGGAAGCTGCATGTAATCTGATAATTTGTTGCCTTGTGGGTAATGAAGTCTTTTTTAAAGTTTTTTTTTTTCAAAAAAGGAAGAAGAATGAACGATATAAGAACTCTTCGGTCCTGCTGTATTATTTGTTTTTAATTGCCTGTGACTCCAACAGCGTTGTAGGAGTGCAATGCTAGACCAGCGACTGCTTTTCAAAACCTGTAACCTACATTACCCAGAATGCAATGTGGTCCCTGACTCACATCAGCGGGTGCAATTTATCAGGTTAAATGGAGCTTCCTCTGGCACCACAAATGGCTTCATTTTCACATATACAGTAACACTCCCTGTAAAACTGATGGAGTTACGTTTTAATATCATCCATCTGCACAGAAGACGTAAGGTGTTTGTGTCACGATGTCACTCCTATATTTATTTACGTAACAACAAAATATGAAAATATAATAAAACACTTGTATAGACAGATGACAAGATAATCTTCACATATATTTTTTTCAGGTCTGTGGTATCGGATGGCATCAGTTTATACAGCTATCATACCTTCTGTAGTAACCTTTTGAATTTGGTTAAAGTCTTCAACAGATGTATTTATCTTTTTGTAGAATGACGGTCCGGTAAACAGGAAGTCAAAGTGGGCGAGTGATTTTACTCTGATGACAGAGTACAACAAGCTGATGATCGCGACGGGGTAACATTTTTTTTTCCAGATGATCAAATTACTTACTGAGCGTTATGATTGCTCTCTTTAGTTCTAGCTGTGTGTATCGAACATGTCTCTTTTACCTTGCAGGGACAGAGAGATCCAGCTGTACGAGCTCTCCACTCTGGATCCTTATTGTCAGATCAGTGCACTGGACACGGTGCCTTTGACATTAGACTACGGGTGAGCAACAAAACTGCATGTCAGCACATCCTCCTTCAAAATCTACTGAATAAGTCCAAACGTGTGATGGTTTGTGTGTTTCTGCTGTAGCTACACTGGCCCTGATAAATGCTGCATTCTGTACGGGGACACTGAGGTAGAACCTTTGGTTCAAATCTGATCCACGTATCAAACAGAAATCATTCATTATGTGTCACCTGATTACCACTGGGAGATGTTAATTATTGTGTTTGTCTTTCAGGGATGTGTGACTATCATCTTAATATCCTCTGTCGGAGATACCCTCAGGTGATCCTGCCTTTTCTAAAGACCTGCTACACATATTCATCCATATTCATATTCATTCACTTCTACTGCTTAGTTAACAATCATATATACTCTTATTCAGGTTTATTTGAACAGGAATTAGAGGATGCTATAGCAAGGTATCATAAACACATTGTATTATTACCAATCCTTGCAATGTTTTATAATTACCACCACGGACCAGAATTTCTTCATTGGATATGACATTTTCCAATACTCTAATTAAAAACACATCTTTGATTTCACACAATGATGAAGGTAAAGGTCAAGATCAAGGCTTGTTTTCTGAATTTTCATTCACAGTTCAAGTGAATGCAGCTTCTCTGGTCGTCCAAAGATAATGCAGTTTTTAAAGTCTTTTCTTTTCAATAATAACCTCTTGATAATATCACCAACACCAACAGCTTAATGAAGTATGTTTTGACCCTCATCAAATTGAGGACCAAAATGTTTGGCCTCCAGTTCAGTAAGAGTTTTTATCTTTTGTTTTTGATTTTATCATTCATCCAGGCCTATATTAGCTGTTCAGCTGAGTCAAATTGATTGTCGTTGATTCATTGACTTGCAGGTCAGTGTATTGCTGCTGTATTGTGGCCAGCACCACTGGAAAAGGTCCCCTTTTGTATTCCTTTTTCATGTAAATGTGGCACCTTTCACTGCATTCACCATGGAAACACATGTATGTGTATGTGTTCACATGTAGTTATTCAGTATATGTCTTTGTAAGTCGTGGTTATGCAGTCATTTCAGTCTGCTTCTACAGGAACAGAGTACACGCACTCTGTGAAAGCAGCCTGCTTGAGAGTGGCATTAGCACAGCGAGAGACGTGGTAGAAAATTGTACCTTCTTCTCCCTATAGGTTCCGAGGCAATCATATAAATTATACGGTCTTTATGTATGTGCAGCTGTTTCTAGGAAAATTTCACCAGTTTCTGGTTTGACTGTACATCTCTTCCTCTCATTTCATAGGTTGTGGAATAAATTACCAAAGGCTGAAAATATGCCCAACATAGCAGTTGACAATGCAGTGCTCTCTCCGAATGTGACGTTTGTCAGATGGAAGGTTCATCAGGACTGGGTGACACAGGTGACGTTTCACCTCTCTGTGTTAATGTGTCACCTTATAAATAACTATGTTTAAGTTTAGCTAAAGTGACAACTTACAATGTCTGCAGACGCCGTGCAGCAATAAATATTCCTCCTTCAATAAGAACTGATAATCCTGAAATAGAACAAGAAACTAACTCTCCTCTCGACATTTTAGGCGAAATATTTTCAGAGTTTTCAAGCTGTCGTCTCCTCATCAAACGAAGAATCTTTGTCTCTTGTTATCGGTAAGTTGTGTGTCGCTTTTTATTTTTATTCTTTATTTTCTCGGCGCCATCGGGATAACAATCAAAAACAAAAACAAAACACTTCTCCCTGACATTTTTGTTGACTTGACTTGACTTTGTTGATTCAAAAAAGGTAGTTTTTGCCGTTCCCCGTCTACTTCAATTGTTTAGGAGAATGCTCCATTGTTTTGCCGTGAAGCTCCAGAAAAGTTAAGTGGACTATAAAACCTCACCTGGCTTTCCAGCAACATGGGAATGAGTAGATAATGACTGATTTTTTTAATTTCTGAGTAAACTGCTCCTTTAACTCCTTTGACTGTAGGGTGAGCAGTAATTAAACGTGGTGTTTAACAGCAGCAGCCTGGTAGCTGTGAAGGATGACTCTTGTTGACTCATCTTTCACAAATTCACCAATCAGTGCCAGCATTTCTATGTGTGTGTGTGTGTGTGTGTGTGTGTGTGTGTGTGTGTGTGTGTGTGTGTGTGTGTGTGTGTGTGTGTGTGTGTGTGTGCGTGTGTGTGTGTGTTTAGGATCGCCCATGTCCATTTGCTGCCACGGTCGTTTATTCTGATAATGGCGAACCACTGCATCAACGGCATGTTTTTGATCGATGCTCGTGGCCTTGTGATGGAGAGCTTTGTGTTTCCCGCCCCTCTCGAGGTTGTGTGCTGCCTCTGACGGACGCTGAGCAGCAGCTGAGTGAGATCAGAGAGGCCTGCTACGAAGGTAAGACCAAGAAGGTCCAACTGAGCTGGACTCCACAGCTCCGGGCGTCATTCGACCAGACAGTTTTCAGCATCCACAAAGGCGTCAAGACGTTCGACCTCAGTCAGAAGCACAGCCTGCTGGTCACTGGAGGCATGGACAGACTCATACGCATGTGGAACCCACATTTCTCTGGGTGAGGAACCAGAAGTCAGTGGGTTTTCTTGGAGACGAGTAACATCATTCAAAAAAAAGCAACTTGGTTTGTTTTCTTTTTTAGGAAACCAACTGGGGTTTTGAAAGGCCATTGTGCTCCCGTCGTCTACCTCTTCATCGCCACCGAGGACAGTCAGATCTTCTCAGTCTCCATAGACGGCACTGCCAAAGTGATTCATGACTTCTGGTTTTGTTTCTTCTAAATGATCCAATATCTGTATATGCAGTGCATTAAATGTACCGTGTGTAGGATATTAGGGGCTTGAGAGGCAGTAATGGAACATTATGAATAGAATTTTGTTTGTTCATTAATGATTTCCGTTCCTGCAACAAGTTTCTCTGACTGAATGAAACACTACATTTGTGTACCGTGATTGAGTCGCTGTACAGACTCCAGGACTGTAACACCAGAGTCCATGGTTCACATGTAGTCACATGTAGTTATTTCAGTCGTATGTTGATAAAATACATTTGTGAAATACTGATGAAATTCAACCTTTAAGATTTGTCGACATGGAAACAGTATGTCTATTTCCAACTCGTGCGTCATGAAAAATGGGCAAATCATGCCCACGCTCACGAACCCTTTAGATTAAATCTTGACAGTATTTCACCAACTACTGCGAAACCGGATTGCTAATAGAGCACTCAGTGTGATATTTACTTTCCTTGAATAAATTATGCGACTTCTTCTTCCATCACTGTTCACCTGTTCCCGTTTCAGATCTGGCACATTCAAGATCAGTGTTGCCTGTTTACAGCAGAGCCCAAAGCGAGCGGGATTCATGGTGACATGTGTGCGTGCACGTTTTCCTCTGCGATGAAGTCCCTGTACGTCGCGGCAGACTCTATGGCTGCGCTCTCCCTGAAGATAAGGTTGGCTGTCATGCCTTTGTGCTTTATTCATCATAGAATCCAAAGTGCTCTGAAGATATTTTGGAGCTATTCCTCCGCTGAGCTAATTTATGGATGATGGTTTGTGAAGTTGTGTAACTGCAAGAAGACAGATGATGATTTTGAAGATTTTCCCTTTAAAGGATTAAATATCCCACTTTCACCCAAAAGATACAGAATTTAGGATTTGTTCTTCTTCAGGGATGACTGTGGCTCCTTCATATTCATCTCCCCGTTACTCTTCTTGTTATCTCTCCCTCTGTAAGGCCACGGCTTCACAGCCGTCTGACTGTTTCACATAATGAGCCTGTAATGTGCTGCGGCTACAGCGAGGAGTTTCGTCAAGTTGTCAGCTGCACCGATGGATCTGTGAGTCACTTAGTCTTTTACAACGCCGTAGACACGGGTGACCACCTTCGCATTACCACTGACAAATGAATACAGTCTGTTTAAGGACAGGAACGTGACCGTGACAAATATCAGCTGTTAATATGTGACTGCTTTCAGGTGGTGAAAGTCTGGGATTTTGACTCAGGGCGACTGGTTTTTGAGTTTGGTGGCACACCCGACTCATCTGTCATCACCTGCATGACCTTTGACCACAAAGGGAGGAGGTACAGTACATGAAGCAGCATCATAACATATGTTGAGACACAACTTCATCTCACAACAGCGTGTTCTTGTGTTTGCAGACTCATCACAGGTGGGAGTGACGGTTGTTTAAAGATCTGGAACTTCAACAATGGTCAGTGCCTAAAGACACTTAAGAAGGGTAAGTGTTGTGCATGTGCATTTCACAGAACATCTCCAGCTGCATTTGTGGAATGAAAATATTGTTGATAAGAGGTGGTGACATCTCCAGCTGTGTCAAAACCAGGAACTTAAAGCTAAAACTTTGAACCCTAACCAAGTGCTTTCTGTGAGCACAGCATCGTCACAACATAAACTGGATCAAAATAAATGTAAAGTTGCAACATCAATAAATGTAAAATGTTGATATATCAGCAGTTTGCAGAAATGCACATTGCCATCAATTATTCTGCTGACTGGGTTGAAATAATGTTTTCTCCCGTAATTGTGAAAAATCCATTTGAATCTTCTTGCAGACGGCGAACGTCACGAGGTTTGTGATTGCATCTTCCTGAAAGTTCACAGGAATTTGTGAGTAATGAAGGGACATCTGGCAAGTCTTTCCTGCTCGGTATAAATCCGAATCCACGTTGAGTTTGTGCTGTTTATGTTTGAAGCTATGCGATGTCTGTCGGCCGGGACCGGAAGATTGACATTTACACGGTGAGTACAAAAGAGAACACATGAGCTCTGCGTATTATTTGAGTTTCAGAAATCCCATTCCAATTATTTCTCCAATTCCTCCATCCTTCCAAGGTGGTGCATCACATTTGCATTTGTTTACATTGTTATTAACAGCAAAAAAAAAAGAAAAGAAAAGAAGAATGATAGGTTCTCGTCACATACTGTTCAGCCTGCTTTGAATTTTATCATAAATCCAGATGATTGAGAAAGAAGTGTGCACATTTTTTTTTTTGCTGCGTGGCAGGTGTCCTCGCCCTCGCCTAGTTAATAAGATGTTAATAGGATTTTCCACCAGCCATTACTTTTATAATCTGCACATAAAACAATGTTGATGTATAAAATGTCTCCTGTTTGCTGACTGTGAATCTCTGTTTCGTCAGGACATACCTGAGGACCTCCATCATGTCCAGAGGCCGCAGCCTTCGTGGCAGGATGATCTGGTGATTAATGAACAGAAAACTGTCTTGACAATAACTCGCAGAGAGAAGACAGACCAAAATAATCAGTAGTTCAGTGGGCTCTGACTGAGAGTTTCTATTCCCCCTGTGACATTTATTTCAGGCAGACTAGATGACAGCAGTAGAGACATTGGATGGATTCGATCATTATTCTTCCATTTCTGAAAAAGTCCAGCTTTCTGTGTTGAAAGTGACAAAAAGACAAATTGGATCTTTTTTTTTGTTGTTGTTGAACTGAATGCGTGATCAAAAACACATCACGACGAGTGAACATTGTGTTCTAGCTCTGTAGTTATTCATTTACCACTTTTTTTATCTATTTATAATCATCGTGGTGAAAACAGACACTCTTTTGTTGCTTCAGTTTCTTTTTATTTCTTAAAAGAATGAAATTCTATATTTCCCCAGTGGTGGAAAGTCATGTATGATTAGGTTCACGCGTGCTGTTAAGTGCTGTTTTTGAGTACAATTTCAAGGTACTGCGAATTATCGTTTCATGCCACTAAATACATCAACTCAACTTTATTTCAGAGACATTTATTGTGCTTTTCACTGCACTACATTTATGTGACAGCCATGGTTACAATAACCCGAAGTGCCGCGCCGGATGGTTTGTTACACAGAACCATCTGGAAAGGCTCCAAATGGTTTGGAAAAGGGCGGGACCTTTTAAAAAGAAAATACTTAGGTTTACTCAGGTTATTGGATGAACCATCTGTCTATTACTGTCAGGCTAACTTCAGCCAATCAGATCTACAATAGGACCGAGCTGCACCACCAGTACAGCCAGCCGAGAAGAGTGAAAACATCTTTTGTAACTAGAACAATCCTCCAACGTCGCTCTTTGCTCTTTTCAATGAGAAACACTCTCCAGTTCGGATTTAGCTGACGATATAACCGCACCTGCGCTAACCCCTCGAGGAGCCGCCATCAGTGTTTTAAATGACCAGCTGCTTCTCTCGCTGGTCGTCACACGTGAAACACACCTGAAGCTGCCGGTGGTTCCACGTAGGACGCTGACTTGATTGAACTGATGTGTTTTCTGCCACAGCTCGAGGCCTTGTGAGCCGACCCGTCACGTAATGGTTACAAGCTCCTCGCAGAATCAGATTAAGATTTTTACATACAAAATGTGTGATCATCATTTTTAAACAGAAAAGCACCCGGTAGAATACGAAATAGTTGACTTAGCTTCACACTAACTTGCATTATGTATGGTGGGAGTCCGTGGCCGGTGAGTCCATGCTCAGCCTCAGCCAGTGGTGCACCTGCAGGCCTCTGAACATGAAGCTTCGCCGCTGCTTCTGTGTTCATATCAGATGGGCACACCGAGGAGACTGTAGGCTTTGGTCCTCACAATTTCTTTTGCTGACTGGCTGAAAAGAGAGAGAGAGACGTGCAACAAAGCCTCCCTGATCTCTGCCCCACTGTGCTGCATCGCCTGCAGAAAAAGTTTGAACTCAAGCAGCGAGTTACCCCAACCCCCATCTCCCTTTTGTTCTTCCTCTTTCCTTGTTCAGCTTTTCTCAGTTTAGAGGTTTTTCTTTTACATATTTTGAAAGGCTTTCTTTTCATCTTCCTGCACGCATATTGCATACACAGGATACTAACTTAGACTTTATTGATTATCTTTAGGAACGTTTTCTCTGGATGTCCTCACATCAGACAGCTCCCCTTTTGTCTAAGTCCCGGAGCAGCCAAGCTTTGACCTGTCAGTATAGCTGTAGTCTGTGACAGGCTCTGCTCCCGAGCTGTCACTGAAACGATGGCACGGTTTTATCACTGACTCAGTTCAGAACACGAGGTGTGCACCAAATGCCCTGAGCACCCCCATTACTCTGTCATTTAGGGTCATATCAGTATTTTATCCTCTGGGATTTTTCCTAGCAAGTGTTTTTGTCTGCACATAAAATGATATCAGGATTAGTTCTGGAACAAAAGTTCAGCCACATGATTATTAAATACTCAAAAAAGCAATGCAGGAATTATTTCAGGAGAAACGGTTCAATCCTCTGAAATGTCACAGTTTTCCTAATCCGCACTTCTGATAGCTGCCAACACGATTGATGCTCCTGAGGGATTTCAATTTCTCATCATCGATCATCTTGTCGGAGTAGGTTTCAGATTTAATGATTTGTGAAAAACGCTGCTGGCTTGATTTGACTGCTTAATTGTTGCACCACATTATCTGTAAAGAAAATCAGGCGAAATGCAATATGTTTCAACTGAGGGCGAGGCTGCAGTCAGGCAGAAGGATGGATGGAGCTGAATGCTAACATCGGCATGCTAACGAGCAGTGACAAATCTAGCAAGCTCCTTGAGCGTCTCAGCCCCTTTGTTTTTTTTAATCATGTGTGTATTTGACCTTGTCTATGTGCGTGGAAAGTGATAGCCTGCCTTATAAGAGCCTTTGGGTGGTTATATGAGAAGTTTTATGCCGGAAAGACTTTGAGACGTCAGGTGGTATGAGAAGATGGATAAAGATACTGCAAGTTTGTGACCTGTGAGTGGTTAGAGGTTTCTATTGACCTGACTTTTAATGTTTTTAGTCCCAGTGTGGTTAGGATCAGCATCAAAATACCTGGTTAGGTTGAGGAAATTAAATGAAAGTAATCCATAGGGTGCCAGCCGGCAAGTCCAGTGTTTAGGTACACCAAGAACAGGTTGTTTGTTTACAAGTCCTACTAGGAAAACTATGGCACTCTTCTAGGTGCTACTTCCCCTCACTTCTTCCTCCACAGCTTTAATACCTGCTATAGCCTCGAGCGGTTGCCACCTAACAACATGCTTCAATATGGGTCATAATGACCTGCTTGATTATACACCATCTCAGTTCTGCATGCTAACATTTGTTAATTCGCACTAAACACACAGTACAGCTGAGGCTGACAGGAATGTAATTGGTTTTGCAGGTAAGTGCCCTTAAACTTTGGTGGTGGCGCGAGATGAAATGTCAGGAGATCAACCAAACTCTGTAGGATCTATTGTACGAGCGCCAGACTTCGTGGCAATCAATCAAATATTTGTCAGGATATTTCATCATAAAAACTCATTTTCCGAAGACACATCTGCTGTTCATGTGATATAGTATAACATGCATCACTCAACATTCAATAACCATCACAGATCATTATAGGCAAGCTCATCAACTGAAATAAGCAATGCAGCCTCGTGCTGTCAAAGCTGTACAATCAGTCCCCAGTAATATCACACAGTACGTTCCACTTCCTTTATCTGATCCTGATCCTGCCTGTATAATGTGGTCGCGTTACCTTTAAAGGCCCGGAATCTCTCTGTCTTTACACGAGCTGTAGGAGGGAAAATGGATTCTCACTAATGCTGTATGATCCACTGGAGGAGGTGACGCCGAGTCCCCTTCCATCTCTTTCATTATGGCGGGTGGTTCCACTGACCCCCAAAGAGGCCCATTAACAGAGCAGAAAGATTGAATTACAGTGGCTAGTAAGAAAAGTGAACCCTTTGATTATCTACAAAGCCCTTTCTCGAAATTGTTTTCCATTAATGGCCTGCAGGAGGAAGATCAATGGGTTGCTCTATATATATTGGTCTCTTTCTCTTTATCTGCTGAGCCTGGGGTTCACTCTGAATGTGTCTGTGCCTCCAGATGGTCAGTGTTGTGTTGCATCTCATAAAACATTGAAAACATGGCCCAGTTCAGCTAAATATTTCGCTTTGCCTTCGGAATACAATTTATATCAAGTTCACTAATCAGCGCCTAAGTCAAAAATACCATCTGCCTTACCCGGGTTCGTGTGCAGTCTTGTTGGCAGGGTCGTTCCAAGCAAAAAATATTCCTGTTGAGCTCAGTGAGAAATAAAGCACATGAAGCGCAGGATGAATTGCTTTGTATCAGCGGGAAGTACAGAGGCAGGAGCGATGTTTGGCTTGTGTTGCTCGTTCGGGGGTTTGACATCATTCGGCCATTGATCCATACTGTGTGACACACTTGGCCAAGAGTACTGTAGGCAGAAATCAAGACTTCAGTGGAAACTCTGACAGTCACACACGGCTTCAAACAGCCATGGTTTCTTCTCACTGTTTAATGAGACTCCTTAGGTTTTTGGATAACAGACTGCTGACCTTTGAGACGTTCACTTAGCCTGTTCTGTGAGGTGTGAAAAGTCCATGATCGTTTCCTGGTTGATGAGGCTGGGAAATAATTGAGAGAGTTTCTTGAAAACATACTTCTTCCGCTTTCTTGCCTAGAGATAAATGAAGAGATGGATTTCACTGTCACGTCTGCTAGAGTGCTGATAAAAATGAGCTACACACAAGATAATTAGCTTAGCTTTAAGACTAGTAGAATGGGGTAAACAGCGAGCCTGGCTAAACCAAAACTTAATGTTATTTTAAGAATGTGTTTTTTTCAAGGATGCAAAACAAAGATATGACACGTTGAGATGATTAGCGAGCATTTCATGTTACTCTGAAAGTAAATCAGCCAGAAATGCTCCCAAATTTATTTCTATGAATCTATGCCATTCATACAATTTCATTGCTTTATCACGTAGATGACACCATTTGGTTTTAAACGCACAGTATTTCATTTCAGCCAAAACAATGGATCACGGGAGTTGGTGTCTTATTTTTTGACACTGTCGCAGATACACAACAAAGGTCCAGTCTGTTTTTTATCCCTATTAAGTGTGTGGAGTGTTACATATTACTTACATATAACTTATTGCACCACTCCTGCCAATGTAGCTTTGATACGTTTCCAAGGTGGCTTAAAACACGCTGAAGTGATGGGAAATTAATACACTATGTCTTTTTATGTGCAAACAAAGACAGGAATCCTTCAGAATACCCTTGGCCATGACGGAAATAAAGCTACTTTGGCCCGTTGAGCTGCAAATTCATCATTTATCCTGAAGTTGTTAAAAGAGACTCACACTTTTGTCTTTCCTCAGAAAAATGGCCATAAGGACGACATCCTTTGTGCGGCGCAGTGTCCCCCATCTCTCCTCGCTACCAGCAGCTATGACGGAGAGATAATAGTGTGGAATGCGGTTTCTGGACGTGTACAGTGTCGGTTTGTCGGCCCACTTCTAGCTGAGCAGCAAAATGTTGGAGGTGATTTTGGATCCTCATTGTGAATGATGAATGTATTCAATAAAAACTGTGATTGGATCATTGCATTCTTTTTTACCCGTCACACAGGACTGGACGTGAGTGTTCCCTGCATCATTTTCCTGAAGAACTCCAAGTTACGGCAGTTTTCCTCGGCTACAGCCCTCCTGTCATCCGGGGTCATGGGTCAGTGTTATAAAGGCATAAATTACAGCTCACAGTTGCACTTTACAGCTTGCAACAATGTCTGTCAGTGCGCTGTTAATTATGTATTTTCTCTTTCAAAGGTTGTATAAATCTCTGGAGTGTGCTCGGTGGAGGAAAGTTTGTGGGCAGCTTCAAAGCTGTGAGACATTTAACTAATTTCTTTTGAATTTCACTTTTGGACATCAAGGGATTAGACTCTCGTTTTTCTTTACTTTCTCTTACCTTCAGACTTGCTGATTTAACAGGAAGATGATTTTTGCAGTGCACTGTTTCTTTGCTTAGTTCTAGTTTTTGGACAACTAGCAGGTATTTTCCTTACAGCCATGAAATGCAAAGCAGAGATATGGAGGCGGGTGAACATCGCATGAGGCTGAAATAAAGCATATGCATATATAATCTTCCTAAAGAGGGCAGAAAGGATCTTGTTAGGCTATACAGCTGTTAATACTTTGCACACAAAGCTTAAAAAAAACATTTTTTTCTGTGTTATCAGACCCCACTTTCCTTTTGTCACACAGCAACAATGGCTCTTAACAATTTTTGGACTATTTTATCATCATGTGCTTTTATTTCTTCATGATTAGTTTCTACAATTTGTTGCCTGGCACATTTTGTGTTATATTACATATCAGATTGTTTGGAGGGGACTATTATCTAAGGGAATATATTAAGTCTGTCTGCAGGGAGGGCAACATTTGCTCACCACAGGGGAGATAACTACTTGGTACTGTTTGATTGATTCTGCTTCTTTTTGTTCTGCTATTATGAGTGGAAGAGAGCCATTGCTGATATTTTAGTGCTGTGATTGAAAATTACATTTGCACATTTTATTTTTCATTGTGCAGTCTAGATTCCAGCAAAAGATTACAAAACTGGCTAAAACACACACGACGACGTTGCTGTATGCTGCTGACCGAATTGGTTACATCTACGTTTACAATATGGAAAAGTTTGCCCCTGGGATAAAATCACCTCAAGGTTAGCTGAATATTTTTTTTGCATTGTTATTGGCTTTCATTTTACATACCATAAATTTATGAAGAGATACTGTCCATTAGAACATGTAAAATCACTTTAATGACGATGCCCCTGTTTGTTTTTTCGCATTCATTAAGCTGAACACTTCTGGCGTGCCCATACCAGCAAGATCACTGGGTATGTAAATACACAACACACTTTGTGTAGCCCCCAGCCAATAAAGTCAGGGCTCTATAAAAAACACAGCCAGGGTACATCACTGTGTCCACCTCTCTTACCTGCTCTTGGTTTGTGTGTCTGTTTGACCGTGGGCGGGGCTGAGCCACACATAAAACACACACGGAGGCAGAGCAGAGAGAGGCGCACTGCGGACAGGATGAAGGATGCAGTTTGGCTATAGTTTTTTGTGAATTTTTTTCTGTCAGAAAACATCATTTTATTTCTCTGATTCATTGCTTTGTTTTCAAGTTGCTCCCTCTCTTCATTCACTCAGCCAATAACTATATTTCTCAGTATTGTGTGTCTGCTTGACTGAGGGTGGGGAAGGGCTCAGCTACACAAATGCAGGCAGAGCAGAGAGGAATATTGCAGCACCCCATCTGTATTTGCACAAAATCTGGAGGGTTGTGCCGGGTTGTGGGCATGTTAATTAAGTGTTTATCTGTGGTTACATACAGCAGGCACATTATCCCTTTAAGTTTCAAGTTAATGGGCAGCTGCAATGCAACAGAAGTAAGACTTTGGGTTGTGTCCTTAACTTTTAGCAAGTTATGTACTTAAACTCTCTGTGAGTACATCCTTAGTGGAACCAATCATCCTCAGTCTGGGGCGTTCTGCTGCAGTAAAACATGTGAAAAGTGTAAAAGAGACTGTGTGTGGGAAGGTCTGAAACAGATGATCAGCATAGGTGAGATGCTGCCTGGGGTGCATCTGTCATCAAACGTACAAACACAGTGGATGATTTAGAGCGTTCTGCCAGCAACGTCTTCTCTCATTTCATCTCGTGCCTCTTTATTCTGGTCCAGCCTGCAGATTGTTGACAATGATCAAGTGGTACTTACTTCATCTACGGACTGCACCGTGCGCCTTTGGAGTGCACATGGAGAATTCATTGGTGAGTGTCATTATGCATCAGTCAATCTTCCCTTTCTGGACATTATTGATGTTCATGCAAATTACATTAATCTTGATCGTGGTGCAGCGATTAAGGTGGAAATGCTGTTATTCATGGGCATGTTCAATTCAGTGAGACGGTACATGTGGATGGATTAACTTTCCATGAGACTCCCCCTCACGTCCTCCCACTCTTCATGTGTTTTGTATGTGCCCTGTCACCTCCAAGTACCCGTCAAGTACTGCTCACCCAGCAAACTACATGAAAGCTTAATTACATTTTGCTTAGAGAGCCGGTAAACAACCAATACTCCCACACTGCACCACTACCTGGCCCCGGGTTAACAATGTATTAATTACACTTTTTGAATAGCAGATTCATTTAGGAATATGCACCATGTGAGCACAATATTACTTAAATAGACCTTTTAAGCAGATTCAGAGCAGAGTCAGGAGATTCAGTCAGGTCGAGATACAGGAGCTGCAAAAAAGGCTGTAACAGCTTGGTGAAAATTTTGATTTTTCTTAGTCCCTTTTAGCAAACAAACTTACATTTAAATAAGTAATGCAAAAACCAACTGAGACATAGTGAACCTGAGGCTTGCAGGAGCTAGAGACCTTTAAAGAATTGTTAAATAGGCAGTTCCACTGAGCCATGTCAAGAAACAGCGGATAAATTTGTAAAATAGCACATTTTCATTTAATAGTTTGGTGAGACTACAGATTAAAAGAAAGATATATTACGTATTGATGTCATTAATGACTAAGTTGCATTGTGGGTAATGTGGGTCCCAGGATGAAAAGCAGTCCACTGGTCTTGCATTTCACTCCTATAACACTGTTATAAACCAAAAAACAAACAATCAAAAGTGACTCAACAGAACCTTGCATTACCCACAATGCAACTTAGCCACAACATGACATCACTGGAGGCAATTAATCAGAATGCATGCGGATTCCTCTGGAGTCACAAGACTTTATACTACTTTTTGTACATCTGTACTCCCCAAGACGTGTAGACACACCTTAAAAATTAGTGGCCTTGCCCTTTAAGCTGAGCTAACTGGCGGCTGGCTGGAGCTTCACATTTAACGCACAGACATGAAAGCGACATCAATCTTCTCATCTAACTTTTGCATTTCCCAAAATGCAGAGTTATTATGTTTAACAGCTGCCACCTTTGTCAAATGGTTGTTTCACTTTGATGCACATTCACTGCAACAGTAGACAGAAAGAAGAAAATGAAATCTATCTTTGTAGAACCTTTTTTGAAAAAAAGCTGCTCTTGACAAAATGTCAGTAAAACGTTCACGTATTGAAAAGCAATAATTTGACATTTATTTTTCAACTTTGGAGATGAAGATTTGATTTTTCCTCTGTGGGTCTGTAGGAGGTGTGCTGCACAGTGGAGCCCCGCTGCAGAGAAATGATTTCAGATGAATTCAGACATTGTGACATTTTAAGAAGCCACAGTTTCCACTGTGTCACATTCTTTCAGCACCATGTCTTGCAGTTCGGCAAAGCATTAAAATGGAGATGTGGTGTTTATCCACAGGGACCTTTGGACAGTCTGAGAGCTGGAGCGTCCACATCTCCTCCTCCTGGAAACATCCTGCTGTCCCCTATGAAGTCCTGATTGATCCACTGAGCATGCCCGATCACGAAGCTCTGAATTCAAAAATGCAATTTTCAGAAGCCATCAATTCTGACAAGACTGGGGCAGACAGAGGGGAACCAAAGGTGAGCTGCTTTACTTCACAAATGATTGTCTGAGCTGTGTAAGGTTTGTTTGCCTTCTCTTTCCCTCCCCGCTCCAAAAGTTGAACCGAGCTGAACCTTCCCTGCTCTTCTTGCAACATAATTGCAGTCAGAGACACACAGTCGGCTGAGACTTCCTCCAACACCCGGTGACACTGACACTGTGGAAGATTAAAAGGCCCATTTTACCCGGAGGAACACAAGAGTTGGTGAGTTACAACCATTACAGCAAAGACAACTGTACACACAAATGCAATGCAAGTCTTACACCAGACTCAGCTTAAAAAGTGACATATTTCAAGTGTCCTCTTTTGCATTTCATTCTCTGTCGTGAGATTGTCAGGCGTACTAACAAGCTATCGAACCACCGCGCTTTGAAAGGTTTGGATTCTGTGGAGCCAGCGAGCAGCAGTGGAAGACCTGACCTCTCCCTCCCTCTCTTGTATTGATCCCTTCATAAGCAGCACTGAGGAGCTGGAGTCAACCGAATAAGATGAAACTGTATTGATCACAATTCGGGAATCTGGGTCATTGCGACAGCAAATGCTTTACAGAGACAGAGCGAGGAAAAATTAGAATAGAATAGAATATTAGTGAGAATTAGGACAGTATGCATGTATTTCTCAATGAAATGGATGAATGAAAGTGTTGAAACAGAAAAAGCTCCCCTTGAAAAGTTCACAGGATCTACAGCTGCTCGTGTTAAAGAAAGGAACTGAGCTCCGGCTTTCCAGAGCGCTGCTGCGCAAAATGACTCTTTTTTGCATTTTGAAGCACACACAAGTAAAGAGGCAGCAGTGATAACTTTGACATAAGAGGACACTGGGAAATTTGAGACTTGATATTACCAATTTGTAAGTAAAGCACTATAAAGAGGTTGACCTTAAATCATTGCAACCTGGCAACATTTTTAAACCACACACGTTATTATTTCTGCATTTACTGACAGCCTTGCAGAATCTTTAAGCTCAATGTTTTGGTTCAGTCACACCGCTCTCATAGCCTCACAGCTGTTTTCAGTGACAAAGCTCTAAAAACCTACTGCAGACTACCTGCTCAGCTGCAAACAACAGACAGACAACACGAGTGACCAGCTGGTGAACACAGTCGAGCATTTAGTGGCTAAGAAGGCAAATAAGGAAAGTGAATGTTAGAGTTACGGTCACAGGTGTGTGGAGGTTGAATGTTCTCCCTCTGCTTTTAGGAATATTCATACTCAATTGAGCTGGAGTGTATCCCCGTGTGATGGCTGCCCGCTGCTCAACTGTGTTAACTGTATGTAACAAATAAAGACTCCTCTGCTCTCAGAGTGTGATGTTGCTGAGCCAGCTGTCCAGTCCAGATGCTGACAGAGAGAGAATAAGAAGAAAGAGCGATGACTGCGGGTGTATTTATCTCCAAGATATGATGAATTTCCCTGTATACATGTATTGTTATATATGTCAAATTTATAGTTATAAATGAATCATGTTGAACACTACAATGTCATTTTCTTGTTTTAACTGTTCTGTCTGCTTTATAATTACGATCCTGTTAGTTTGCCACATTGTAAAGGCTGTTTGGAGAGGATAGAGATTCTCATAGTGACTAATAAGACCACGCACTCAATAGTAGGGGCCGTAACATGTGACAGTGGAGATGAGAAGGCTGTTAGCTCAACATTTTAGGTATGAGAAAGGGGAAAAGGAGACATGAATTCAGACACAGCGAGGCAAGGCGATAGCAATGGGCAGGAGTGAGCTGTCAGAGAGCTTTCGCCCTGATGTAATGGACACATTTCGGCATAGCTGGCTAAAAATCACAGCACTTACCTGTTGTGATGACATTAGAGGGCGGCGAGGAAATGGAGACTCCTGGGGACATAATGGCAGGATCTAACACCTGATCTTCAGTTCAGTTTAGAGTGTTATTGACAGATCTTTGCGTTATCTGGTCGGGGATTTGAACCAGCAACATTTGGGCTACTAGTCAATGTTTAGGCAAATGCAAAATGCAAATTAAAGTGTAACAAAATGAGGGAATGAGGTGTGTTGCACATTTTTCACTGTCCATCAAGGAAACTATTGCTGTTCTGTCTGAATATTGTTGGGCCACTGGTCACAGGAATCTTACCCATGGAAAGCTGGAAAACCTGCAGTTCATCAACACTTGAACACACATAAACACACACACACACACACAGACACACCCACACTCCACCTCATACTGGGAAATAATAGGGCATGCAATTAAATGTTTGCAACAATAATAATTACAAGAATAACTCAGGGGAGGTTATATACAACACCTTTATTTTTTTTGATTACACTAACTATTAGCACTTGGCCTTCCCCTTATAACCTAATTACTCACACCGTTCCAAAGCAGCAGGGCCTCTGAATTATTCAGAAAAGCTCAGTGAATATAAGCACCTCTAAGAGAGAGAGGGAGTAAATCTGAAAACGTGAAAGCCAGAAATATTCTGGGTGGGAAGCGTCGTAATTATAGCTCACAACTTCCCACAAAGCCATGTGCTCCAGTTCCACCCAGGCTGGAGGAAAACAATGTGGTGTTGAAGTGAAAAAAAAGCCATGATATGATGTTAATTACACTGTTATTCTTACAGTTCGGGGCAGATTATCAATATTTATGGACATGAGCAACTCTCCGAAGGCTACAGAGCCAAGACTTTCATCACCCAAAACATGCAGCTGCGTCAGTGACAGTGAACTGCAGACACTCTGCTTCTGTTACCAGCAGTCATGAAGCAGAAAATGTGACTGTGTCTCTGTAAGATCAAGTAACCGTCACTGTCCACAAATCTGCTCTTTCATTTACTGTCGCTGGAGAAACATTCTGGGTGACGCTGTCTTGGTTTTTTTCTTGTCTCTGGCTGTGAGAGAGACTTGTTCATAGTCACAAGTCTGGAATGATCTGTCAGAGCTCGTTTGAATGAATGCGGCATTCACATGATGTCAGAAACACTGTCGATACAACTGCACATAAGCTGTGATGTTGCAAAAATGGGCCAGAATAAGACCATGCTTTTAGTTTCTTAAGCTTAAATTGCTGCACGTGGTCCTGCTGTATTCAATAAATTACAGTCAGTGAAGAATTCTTACACACATTCTTCCTTTTGACCATTGAAGGACTAAAAATAGTGATTGAGTCCTGAAACCCAGAAATAGGTTCATATTTTTACACTTCCTGTTCCCTCGTCTCAAAGTCAGTTGGTTTTTTTGAAGAGGTTTTCGGTTAGATGAGTGAAATAAGATCTGCTGTTCACAAGATTTTCATGTTCCACATGTTTCACACATAAAATACATCAGTTTATTTTAAACCGGTGGTTGCTAACAAGTGGCTAAATGTCGTTTTCCACTGAGTGAAAAGATTTGATCATCCAGGTTCCAATAAGTGCCACCTTGGACCCCAAATTTGATGCTAACGCTAGCTGTTGTGGCTAGCCCCTTTCTGTGACAAACACATTACGGTAATAAGTAAAGTGGTTTTCATTGGTCAAACAGATATTATCACAGTCGGAAGATCAGTTTTTAGACATTTCCGTGCACATTTTTCAGGCAAGCACCATCGCTCTGAACATAGAAAACTCATCAAGTCGAGTCAAACTATTCTACGTCTAACTTTCCAACTCGTAGATTGATCTGTGTTTATAGCACAGTGTAGCAGGAAGCTAAGTGGTGGTGATGATGAGTTCATGCGGCCGTGTTGTAGTTTGTTCATAGCCTAACGTCAGCTTTATACCTCTGGGAATTACATCTACGCTTCAAAAATCATAAAAGTGGTGTTGATTTGTGGAGATTATCTTGTGCAAATGAAATAAATGATGGTGTATATTTGAGAGACAATGTGAATAATTTAAGTATAAAGGATAAAGTACATTTCCTTCACTGAGTTATGAAATAAGCATTTAATGGACTGGTTTTCTGTGGGCTGTAAAACGTAATGATCCTGTCGAAATGAGAGGTGTCAAAGTTTAACCACCACCGGCCTGATTTTGCTTTTAAATGACTGAGAGTGAATGTAAATTTTCGTGCCTTAGCAGAATATCTTTGCATAGGTCAGGTAGCAGAAAACACACAGGTGCAGCTTAAAACACAAATGAGGCTAAATTTAGGTTGTACCACTGAGCCAGCATGCAAAACAGCCCGGCAACACCTGAGTGCAACGTTGCCATTATTAGTGCCAATTACTGGTGCACTAATGCAAGCAGCTGTTGTTCTGGGATCACAAGTATCCCAACATTAACATAGTCTCTAGAGAACAAAATAATGCAATTATGCAACTTGTAACTAAGTCACTAAGTGTACTCACAGGACCGGCACACCTACACAGACGTGTTCAGTTATTGTGGGAATAAAGGCTGAGAATAAATGATGTAACCAGTCTAATAAGATGGTAAATGTGTAGGCTGTCTAACTCTAATAAGTTCCACTGAACTCAAAGCAAAGAGAGACGGATGTCAGCGAACACACCTACACAGTCCAGCGAAGAGGTCTGAGGAAACCTGTGTGGGTGTATTGTGGATGTACCAGGGGTTTTAATGAATAATTTGACTAAGACTTCCAAAAAGACCTGTCTCAAAAATACGTGGGTCTCTAAAATCAACAAAAAAGGACAGTCTGGGGGAAAGGAGTTTTAATAGATTGTTCCCTGTGGCTTCTCCAATTGCAAGTGTAGCATCCAACTGAGCGCGTTTCTAACTTGAAGACACCGAGGTTAAATCATTAAAACTGCTTGGGGACAACCACCGGTGGATTGTGACTGGATTTATTCTCGACAGACATTTTTGATTTAATGTTCTGAAGAGAAAAAAAAAGCACTTATTTGATGCACCAAGGTACACCTGCGCTTTTCCTGGTATGATGAGACATGATGAGGCCTTAAAGTAACAAAGAAAAGTGCACATGGTGTTTTTAAGGCTGATTCTAGGATTTAGTTACATCTATTAAATTATTGGATGAAATGTGAAGAAAAGGGTACAATCATCTACACATTTCAGAGACTCTTCGGTGGCAAGTCAGGAAAGATTTACGGTGCAGACTCTTGGGGAATTCGGACTTCTGACTAGAACTTGAGGAAATAATCAATTATTCAATTAGATCTTAATCAATTTTTATGGTTTCATGTTATTTTTCAAAGATAAAGGCCAAACATGGCTGGTTCCAGCTTCTTTTCTCTGCATTCATTATAAATTGAATAGGCTCAATGTGGGTATATCTGTACATGGCATAATGTTTTTTATTGCCTTTATCTTGAAATCACAAGTTAAAGGAACAGTTCACTCAAGTATGAAAATGCTGATGGAAAGTCAAACGAGAAGTCTGAAAGTCCACAAAACATTTCTGGAGCTTCACGGCAAACAGTGTGGTAGCATTCTGCTACACAACTGAAGTAGATGGGGACTTCTTTTTTTTTTATAACACAAATTGTCAACTGTTTTTTTTTTTTGTAAAACTCCAGAAATGTTAAGTGGTTCTAATAAAACTTCACTTGACTTTTCCATCAGCATGGTGGAATGAGTGAATTTTCATTTTTGGGTGAACTTTTCCTTTAAGAATCTCTCAGCTGTAGAGCTCCAGCTAATTTTTTTTAAAAATTTTTTAAGCAATTAAATAAATAAATCTGTCCATGTTTTCATTATTCTCTCCAAAAATTAAAGTGCTCAATAGCAGGACTGTAACAAGAGCACTTGAAGGCAGCAGCAGTAGCAGCAGCCTCCCTCTGCCTGCCTGCCTGTCTGCCTGCCTGTCTGTCTGCCTGTCTGTCTGCCTGTCTGCCTGCCTGCCTGCCTGTCTGTCTGCCTGTCTGCCTGCCTGTCTGCCTGCCTGTCTGTCTGCCTGTCTGTCTGTCTGCCTGCCTGCCTGCCTGCCTGTCTGCCTGCCTGCCTGCCTGCCTGCCTGTAGGCTGGGCTCAGTGAACTCATCCCGCCAGCAGAGCGCGTCCCTGCGCCTCGGACGGAAAATGGGGAAGCCTCCTACCGGAGCACAAACCCACTCCCCGTTTTTTCTCCGAGAAACTGTGAAAAGGAAAAGCCCCGTTGTTTTTTTCTAACACTGTCAGAAAGCCCATGCACTGCGAGCCTTCTCCAGCAGCTCCGCCGCTCACAGGACTCTCCCAGGATGCTGTCGAACAAGCCTCACGTCGGGCACAAAGTGGCAGGCTGTTGGATTGTCCTCTCCCTCAGTAAGTACTCACTTTACTTTCTAATCTTCTCGTCAGGAGAAGGGGGGCTCGGCTCGGACCGGGGCCAGCTGTGAGGGGACGGAACGAGCCTCCACAGTAAACACTTTGTGCTGCGTTCAAAGGTGAAGCTCGTGTTTGGAGAGAAGCGACAGTGTGGCGCTGAACTCGGCTCAGAGGAGACAAGCTGAGGGGGGTTTTCATCCAGAAGTGTTGGAGAGAAGTGCGGAGCCATGATTCAACCCTCAACTTCCTGAGGAGTTTTTTTTTTTTTTCCTCTTTCTGGTTGCCATGTGGGTTTGCGCAGACTTAAAGCTGCAAGTTTTTACACGAGAGTTAATCGCAGGGAGAAAAGGAGGAGGTTTGAATCAGATCTCCTTTTTCAGCATTCCTGCTCAAATCTGTTCACTGCGTTAAGTAGCTTCTTCCTGACACATCGACGGAGCACTGGTGGGAGTCAAGGAAGCCCGAGGATGAATGCACCTCAGGCTACAGCTGCTGAGAGCAGAGTCCCCTCTGCTGCTCTGAGATGTGCCCAACAAAAAGTAAACGATCACAGCACAGAGATGAAGAGATTTGTATTCCTCTTCTTGTTGGAAAAATAAAGAGTGTCATGTACTTACATTTTTAATAATCAGTTAAGTTTGCTGCTGAGAAAAAGTGACATTTCTACTTCCTGGTGAGGACTTGAGTGTTTAATTAGAGCAACACATGATGGTTTAAAATCTCAGATGTGTCAGGTGAACCATCAGGACCGTGCAGCTGTGCTTTACAGTACGTCCATGCATATGATCTTGCACATACAGGGTGTATTCAGTGGTGTGTCACGTCCATCGGGGTGCAGCACACAATATGTGGCTGCAGCTGTGGAGAAAATTACAGTGAGTGGCCAGTATTTCATCGGCCCGGCGTGCCATGTGGACGTCCTGCTGCATGGGATGAGATAAATGCTGAGTGCAGGAGAAAATTGTCACAATTTGTAAAAAAAAAAAAAGACAGACAAAGAGGCCAGAATACACAGAGGGATCTGCAAATAGTTCAGTACTGCAGGACAGAAGGGGCAAAGACAAGGAGCTGGAGAACAGGTTACAGAGTATCTATGAATCTTAATGCTGCAAGAAATTGCCTCCGGTCACACAGATTTATTATTAATTGGATTCGACCGAGGGTGATCAGTTTTTAACCCGCAGCACTCTGCAAACTTAACACCAGACCATGCTTGTGTCATGTAATTAAAAAACATATTTTTATCTGACAGACTTTCATTTTTCTACAGAAGCAAGAACACTTGTCATGTATCATTTAAAGATCACCTCTCTCTCTCTCTCTCTCTCTCTCTCTCTCTCTCTCTCTCTCTCTCTCTCTCTCTCTCTCTCTCTCTCTCTCTCTCTCTCTCTCTGTTTCTGGTTTGGGATCAAATAAATTCAGGCTTGTCTCGGTTTGATCCGTGGTCAAATGTTTATTCTACCTCGCCTGGAAAAAAAAAAACCCATATACCTCGGAGCTACTATACAAGCTCGGGGATACGTCAAAAATGCATCACAGCTTGGGCAGTATGGGGAGCGAGGGTCACTGCTGCAATCCACCGCTACGTGCACAGAGAACCGCGTATTTGGCAGCGAGTCAAGCACGTTTAGTTCGGGCATCAGACTCTGACAAGGCTGCTTGTCTGCTCTCCCTGTATGTAATATTCATGGGCCCAACATCGAGGCGCAGCCGAGCTCTGGAGGGTGTCCAGTTCGGTGACATTAGGGTGCCACCTCTGCTGTTTTTTCAGTGATTTCATCCATCAACGGACTCACATCTCTGATGTGCACCGGAGCGGTTTTTGCAGCTGAAGGTGATGCTGTTGGGATGAACGGCACCCCCTCCAAGTCCGAGTCTGAGGCTTTTCCAGACTCCACATGGGCTGCATCTCAAGTTGCAAAAGCCTCCATTTGATTGATTATTAGTGGATACAACAGAGATATACAATACCAGGGGGAGCAAGTGTATTGTACAGAAACTGTGGATTAGATTTTCAAACTGAAATCTCTAAATTAAAAAAAAAGCACCGACATGCTGTTATTATGAGAGTGGTGAAACACTAGAAATAGCACATTTGTTGCTGTTGGAGATCTCCTCGGCTGCCGAGAAATCCCAAAAGTTGCTGCTGCTTTGTCGTTTAAGCTTTCTCAGATTTACAGAGTGTCATTTTCTCTCCAAAATATAAGAAAGACAGTTTGCTGCCCCGATCCGCACACCCAAGAGACACCTCAGCTCAGGTGTCCTGGGGTTTATCTCAGAAGCGACAGAGTCAAAAGGATGGCGAGATTGATAAGCTCGACTGAAACCTCTCAAGCGGCTGTCTTTGTTCTGACCGTCAGCTGTGGCGTGGTGTTGACTGAGGGAATGAAATCGCAAAACAGTCGCGTATTCTTCCGGCAGGCTGGATGGCCTCGCTGTGGTTGAGAGCCTGAGGAGGTCTGTGCGAGAGCTCTTAGTGAGGCTGCCTCATATTGAGAGGAGCCAGATTAAGTGGATCAGGCACCTGGTAAGGATGCCATCCAAAGAGGCCAAACTCTTTCTGATCCAGGATGTGCTGAAGAGATTAGTGCGTATCTCTGACTGGCCCGCGAGTGCTCGAAGATCCTGCAGGGAGAACTGAAAGGAGCAGCTATTGGTGAAGGGGCGAGCGGATCGATGGAGGTCGTGTTCTGATATCCTAATGAATTATAAGTGGAAAACCGTAATTTGATTTCAGTGAAATGTACTTTTACCTTTACCAACACTGACTTCTCTGTATCCCTCCTTTTAAGTTAATGTGGACAATGCTGCAAGCCATTCTTTTATTTGAATCAGCGAAAAGTCATTTCAGTCTATGAAATTTTAGAATATCGTGAAGAGTAATGTATAACCTCCAGAAACCCAAGGTAACATCTTCAAGTACTGTATTTTGTATGCAGTCACGAATTCAAGGAGATTCATTGTATTATCAGGTGAGATCAGAAAAAAACAAAAAAAGCTTCACGTTAAAAGTACCCAAACTATAAAACTGGTGCAGAAGTGATGTCTGACATTCACATTCCAGCTCCGCTCCAACAAGCCGGGCTTCTGTCTGCATCACTGAACTTTCATCAGGTTGACCAGCACTTGACCAGATCAGCCACGTCTGGTCATTTTTGTCCATAGAAAAATGACATACTGTATACTGAGATGAGAATCCATAGTGTCCATATGTTACTCTTAAAGGTGCAATACACAACTTCCAGCGACATCTAGCCGTTTCAACATTTGAAAAACTGACTCATGATATCGTTAATAGCCAGTTAGCGACTCTAGCCTGTAAAGTTATGTCCCCATCAACACACTCACCTGTCGAGAATAGGAAAAACCAGCTCCAACCCTTAAGCTGCTTCTTACACATAACTCACGCACGTTGACATGCACACACAGCCAGTCCGGCATCATAACAAACAACTGAGAAGCTCGGATCGCAGCACACAATTAGGAAGTGTGACTTTATTCTCTGGTCAGCATGCCTTTACTCCACCACATCTTTATCTTTCTGTAGCAAATAGTTGTTTGCTGCTATTTTAATGGTCACAATCTACATATGTAGAACCTATAATTTACTGCAGAGGAAATAGTGTTCTGTCGGCCCATGTAGACGCCAAGATATCCGTATCGACACATTATTTTTTAATGACACCCAGCCCTCGCAGCGTGTCTGCTGAGCTGAATGTTTTATAATATGTGTCGCCGATTTAGAGAAGAAGACATTTTATGTGCACATTTGAAACATATTGTTGATCAATTAACCAATTCTAGTGGTATTTCAGGCACCATACACCATGTTTACTCACCGTAATCATGATGATAGTAACTGTCACTAACAGTGTAATTGTATTTTTCTTCATATGGATGTGCACATTAACCACCCAGAGCTAAAACCAGGATATTCACTGTATTAAAATGAAAAGATATTCTATCGAGACAGAGCTCCAGCCAGAAGCTCTGACTGGGGAAGAAGTTGCCAGTGTGGGTCCTAGATGGCTGCCGGCGCTGCTCGAGTGTGAGAAAAAAAGTTTAAATTCAATATGACACGATGCCAGATGAAGCCTGCGCTTCCTGCATGCCGAACAGTTCGCAGAGCAGTTTTCATAAAACACAAATCAGATGCATTATTACAACTGCATGTGCAGCGCAAACTGTGGGCCATCTGTGCCGGTTCTTTGAGGAGCCACTTTCATTATAATAGTGTTTACTGCTACTGTCCACACAGTGTGTTTTTGTTTTGTTGTTTTTCCATTATAGAAAAGAAACAGAGGCGTTTTGTAATGGAAAATGACTAAAGTGGTTTTTGATTATTAGTGACCAGAGAGTGGAACTGAAAGTCAGAATAACAAACCTTGATGCACAATATCAACCCATCATCTTCTTCAGCAGAGGTCTTGTTTTAAAAGCGAGAGTGGTTCGACTCACAGGGAGACGCAAACAGACGTAGGTTCGTCCGAGGCACGACACAGATTGAGGTCAAGATCGTTCTGCATGAGTTTTGAGATGTTTCGACGGCACGTCTCGATAGCACAGAGAAAAAAGTAAAAACTAACAGCGGGGAGAGAAAACCCATCACCTGCTTACACCACCAAGTACGTTTTCCCAACACTACAGTTAAGTTAAAAACTGAACATTGAATGGTCTGTTGGTCTCTGCTGTCACAATGCTGTACTAAAACCCTCTCGGTTAGGGTCAGGAAAGCATCATGGTTTGACTTAAAAACATTTATTTTGGTTGCCATGATCAGCCCAACACACCACAAAAAAAAGTCTCCTGCAAAAATAATACATGCTTCAGACACAACAAAAACAGATCGATGTATCTCCAGGCGTCCTTAAAAATATCCACTGCTGTGACTCGAATTGCGGTCAGCTGTTTGGCTGCCTCGTCGGCACAAAACATCTCTATGAAAGTGTCATATTTAATGTTTATTACAGTTGTTGTGTTGTTGTGTCGTCTCTCATCGTGTTTGAGCTCAGTTATATTTATCCTTTAATACAAATCTCCAATTTTTAAGGCCCTCAGTGTTGTGTTAGTGTTGGCGACCACGCTAATCTGCACGCACACCGACCGTGCTAGCAGCTAACCTCTGGTGCAGTTGGTACATGTTGGCTGCTGTGAGTGTTAGACTGTAGAAAGCTCATCAAATGTGCATGAGTGTAAAGCAAATTAACTCTGTGTTAAATTTTAACAAACCTTAACGGCAGGAACACAGCAACATGAGAATCCCATTTGAGTCCATTTTGTCACCTGAAGTAGATTCCACTACCACTAAGTCCACTATCCACTGGCCTTTTATCTCTAGTGTTCCCTCTCTGGAGGAAAAGTATGAATCCATGTGGCATGCTGAATGTTTCGACTGTCCTCACCAGCCACTCTGCGCCAGTTTTATGCCATGCAGATGGCGTTCTCTTTTGAACTCGAGTGCTGGGAGCCGCTGTTTGGTTTGAGAAGGGCTTGGTAAGAGGTGAATCCAGGTTTAATGGTCCTCAGCTTGTGGATGTTTGTGCATTGGTCTCAGAAGAGTTTGTGGATAGCAGCCCCTCCGTAAATATCAGCACTGGGAGGCTAACGTGATTTTGGATCTTATTGCCTCGGCCAGATTGAATAACTTTGTTTTTTGGGGCCGGTGCAGCTGCAGCAGCAGCAGCAGCAGCCACTCTCCAGCCTCTTTTGAAGCCGTTAGTAGTCTCATTTCGCTTTGAACCATCACACATGGACGCAGTGATTATCAGAGCTCTTTTTAAAGCTGACACTGACTGCTAATTAGCATTCAAGTTAATATAATACACCTGCGTAGCTGCTTTTCTTAATGTGATTTACTTCAAAGTACTTTCATGTGGTCCCTCAATTTATTCCTGCTCCCTCTGTGCCCATTAAATCCTGAATGAAGTGGGAAGTTGAGTAAGACACCAACCAACAGTGAAACAAGCAAATCGTTGCTTAATTACGATGACTTCATCAGGATTTTTTTTATTGGAAGAAGCATTCAGGTCCTTTGCTTTTTGATCCTGCTTATCTTTGTGGATTGCATGACCTTTGCATATAGAAGTGAGATTCCGTCTATAAGCTCCTATAGGAGATTTGTACGTCTCACATGCACAGTCTGATTCTTTTTATTTGTTATTGTGATACAGCATCTTTGTTTCACCTTGCCAAAGAAACAAATTGATAAATCGCTAAAATAAACTGAGGGATCGAGAGATGATTAATAGCAGTGAGAAGGAAAAACCAAGTCCTGATCTACTGATCTGATCTGGTACGTCGTTTTAGTTTATGGACATCTGAAACAAAACGAGAAAAACAATTTTTATCACATTCACTGTCACCAAAGACGGAGTTTGATGATGTGGCATTGGATCAAGAGAGTTGTTGTCACCATTGCCATTTATATTTTTAAGATAGGATTCCTTCAGTGTTCATTGTCTGGGAGGCTTTTTTTCTAACCAGGAGTTGAATTATCTGCAGATGTTTTCTCTTCCTGTAGAAAGCCTTGAATAAAACCAATACAAGCACTAAATGCAGCAGATTTATGTTACACTCAGTGTTTCTTGATGCTCTTGAGTGGACACAGGATGTCAGGATTGGCTGCAAGCTGTTATCTCATGCTCAGCTTGAGTCTAAGTGAGGATGTCTTTAGTGTTCATCTTTCACAAGGTTTTTAATGGGAGCTGTATTATCTGCAGAGGTTTCCCACTCTCCAAAACTAAGGGACCCAGTAATTGAAACCAGTTAAAAAAAAACCCAGAATAAATCAGTTTCATGAGCCAAGCTGCTGCTAAACTTGGCTTGTTTCCCTGATGACTTAAGATGCAGACTTCTGAAGAGTCAAATCCTTAATCCGGTTAAAGTGATGTAACACAGAGTACAACATACCCATCGCTTGCCGGGGTCCTGCGCTCTGGTGGCTTGGAAAAAAAACGGCACCTCCCATCGAGTGCAACAGCTTTGACCCAGGATGTTGTGGTGGAGACCAGTCTCTGCACAGCCGTGTCTGATTTCATGCTTTTCTCCTTTTTCATTTTCCTGCGTCCAGACATTAGCCAGGAGCAGCAGGGTCTGGCTTGAACGGTCGAAAGTCGCCGCAGGCAGCGATCAATAAGAAGTCAGCAGCTTTTAATCCTATTTCTGCTCCAATGCCAGTTAATGTATGTCTGTCAAAGGTAATGCGTAGTTTCAGCAATGAAGGCGAAACAAATAATGGATTTAAAACAAAAAATATAGCACGAGGTACAGTAAAGTTGAGCATTACTCTTTTTCTACCACTGCTCCGGATAATCGTACAACTTGAACAAATGGGAACTGTGCGTGTTTTTCTTTGTCAGATTCTTTGAATTCTGCTAAGATACCAACCTGACTCCCTCCCATTGTAATGAGCACAGTGTTTCCCAGCTAATTGCATCGGACGCCTGCTTTGATTACAATGACAATGTAAATTTAGACTCTTGTCGAAGAGCGTTCAGCGTGTTGACTGATTCCCAGAGTTTCTAAGAAATCAAAGCAAACAAGTTCCCTTCAGTACGGCTCAATTGAAAACATGGTTGGAAACAACAGACTTGATTATGCAGGCAGAGGAGGCGATGAGATGGAGGTGCTCCCATCAGCCCTCCTGACATTATGTAGGGAGTTATTCCCACCCACTGTCTCCCTCCCCCCCTCCGAGTGTCTCTGTCTCTCCCTCTCCAGAGTGAGCCATGAAAAGATGGGAAGTTTGAGCAGATGTAGCAGAATGTAACGTGAACTTGAATGTATTCCTGTAGGAGGCTTCATTTCACACCAAGTGTTGCATTTTTAATACTGACTGAAATTGCGAAGCCAGATGAGAATGAAGTTGTTTAACTCGCTCTACAGAGCTTGTGATTGGCTGGATCCGATTTTATAGTTGTGACCTTTTGTGAACGTTTGTGAGTTAATAGGGTTCATTGACATTATCTAAAATGCGCTAAGCTGGAATTTAGACGAGCTGGCTTTTTGTTGCCGATTAACAAAAAAGGATGCAAATGGTTAGTACATTTCCCACCTTGTACAGTTTAGTTGCTCCTGTTATCAGCAAGCACAGGCTTCTTTTTTTTATTGGAGCCAGACTGCTCCAATCCAATCAGCAGAATGCATGTTGGAAATATATGTTTCTGCAAACCATTGATATGTTTGTGATGCAAATTTACCTTTCTATTGGTTACATTTTCATAACCCTATGGTCTGGTTAGGTTTCAGCACAGAACCACGTGGTTAGGTTTAGGAAAAGATCATGTTTTGGTCTGAAACACCTGCTGTTGTTGCCACAGCTGATAATGTCACGATGTCTAGCTTAAAATATTCAGTGGTTTCTGCAAATGTGCAAGAGGCTGTTTCGAACAGTCACGAACGGATGGCTTGCACCACCATCCTCTCCACCTCTCAGCATTGAAGTCAGCTCATATGCATGTAATGTGAATGTGATGTGACACGTAGATTGTAGAAATGGCAATATGATACATATGAACCATACACATTTGAATGTTTCCATAGTTTGCAGGATTATTTTGGCGACTAGGCTGAGTACACTTGTGGTCTGGGGTCATTGAAAGGCAGCTGATAAGAAACCAGGTCCACACTTGAGGTTTACTAGTAGACTGAGGGTATAATCTTGCCATTGGCCAACTATTTTAGTCACCATTCTCTTCCCTTTTCTGTTATCTGCATTCTAGCATTTTTCAAATCTCTGTCTTTGCGGGAAATGACAAAAGCTCCTGAGATGGCACCCTATACATGCTGAAAATAGAAATGTACATGAACCATAACCTTGTTGCAAAACAGCACAGCTGTAAAAAAGGCTAGCAGTTGTTACCTTCTTCTACTGTCGAGATTTAGCCATTTAAATGCACATATTCCATGAACAACAGGTCCCCTGATGCCAGTTTTGTAGGGGCACGGTTGTTGCATCCTGGGTTTAGCGGCGCCCCAAGACGATTGTGATTTATTTAAAGCAATACGAACAAGCCAGACGTTTTTTTCTCCTTTAGCAGAATGATAACGGGTGCAGAGCTGTGGAGATGGTTTATGAGACTACCTCGTCCAAAAGTTGAGTTTTACAGTTGATTCAATAATAAATATTGTCAGTATATTTTCATTCTTACTTAACTTGAAAACATGTTACACTAGTTCAAAATGTAATTTACAGTGCTAGCTCGAACAAGTTCAATAAACGCATGATATCAAGTTGAGTCAACATCTGTCAGATTTTCCGTCAGACTGGCTTTTTTGCTGCTTTTCTCAGTCTTGGCTGCTGTTGTTCGAAACGACCTCCGTCTGAAAGAGAGCGCCACAATGTGAGGCTGCTCCCAGTGACCTTGTTATATTATATGCAGGGGTCTGAATTCAATACTAACCTTTGTCCAAAGTTCACATTGTTTTCATTATAGCAAGAAGAAACAACCTTGACTTAACGCATATTTAGGACTCAGAGATCTCCAGGGAGTGTTTATTCTCTCTCAGCAATTCAAGTCGTCATACCAACAGAGAGCAGAAAGGGAGAAAATAAAAGAAGAACAAAAACTCAACATTTTAGGTTGACAACTTAAAAAAAAAAAACAATTTAAAAATGCAAATACCACAACTGAAACATTTTAGTTTTTACTCTTTTTTTCCTGAGTAAAAACAAACTCCTGTTTTCTTCCTATTTTCTCTCATTACTTCTCTTATTGGAAGCACTAATGCATTGCTCATTCAAACGTGCCGGTTCGGGCTGATTGCTTGGCCTCCAGTATTGCGGCTTGTGGCTTTCTCAGTATCATCGACCCGCAGTGCCGGAGAACCCCCGCAGCTCCAGACACAGCAGTTTCAGACCCAGTTCCAGATTTAGATGTGTATGTGCGCCACCATTTTTTTCTTTTTCTACCTTTTATTAAACTCAACAACACAGTAATATCACAATATGCCACCAGTTAGACAGGTGTTGAGGTGGTGCCAAAATATTCGCCACACCTAAATTCTTAATAATAATCATCAGTTATGTTATCTTACCTTTTGAGGCTGAATCCATCTTGTAACACACACAGTGGTTGAACCAATCAGCTTGCAGCTAATGCTGCGGTTTAGATCTGAAGAGCAGCGAGAGGTGCGACAGTTTGTCTGAAAACAACAGTGTCAGCCCCTAAAGATGTTAGCGTAGATGCTGCTGTCATATCAAAACTGAAGGGAAGAACAAAGAAGCACACTCGAGGTACATACTGTTGATCCATTTGGTTGAAGTCAGTCCGCGATAGACTCTTATAAACAGATGGTTTGAAAGTTCCTGCCCCCCCTTTCCAGATGTTTCTGTGGGTCTGGAACTGCAAGGGCTCTCCAGCTCTGCAGGGTGTTGTCAGTTGATGTTTGTCGACTTCTCTGAGAGCTGCACTTCGACTCTGCACTTACTCGGGTCCTCGGCAAAACACCTGCCAATTATGAAGTCGATCGGATGAATGGTTGTGGAGAAAATTATAGGACAGCGAGATGACAAAGAGTCTTTTCATTTGAGAGTCCACGTCACAAAAATACTAATATAATCAGTGCCCTTAGTTCATCATTCTTAGTCAGTCGGTTTGAATACGACGTTGATGTGGGTATTTTCTGCTCTTTAAATGACAAATGTCTTCTTTGAAACCAAACGTGAAAACACAGTATTTCTCTGGCTTGGTTGGCAAGTTTGGACTTTTTTTCAAAAGTGGCTCGCCTCCATTGTTTATTGGGGGCTTTCAGGACTCAGATAATTAGGTTCATTACATTGTTCGTTTGTTCTGAACCGGTGGCTTCACTCCAGGCTTTACACACTGGAGTGTTTTGAAGTTAACTCAGCGCTTTGAATAATTTAAGAAATGGGTTCCTTTGCATGGATGGAATTAATATCTGACCAAATTGCTGTGGATTGGGTCATTAAAGCAAAGTCACAGAGATCATATCTATCTTACGAAATATGTACCTTTCTTTATATTGGATTTCTATTGTGAGTGTGTGTGTGTGTGTGTTAGTATGTATCTTGGATATTGGATGTTACACTGTGGCAGTAATTTTTAGTGGCTTGTTCCTAGAAAACAAATATGCTGCTTTTTAGGGTTTAATCAACACTCTCGTTGCCCTTTAATAGCTGCTGCAGCGGGTCTGGAGTGTAATTTAACTCTTTCTTTTCGGCTCTCTCACCTAATTAAAGTCAGATTTAACGCTGACCGATGTTGGAGTGCAGGCAGCCTGATTCAATATAAACTGCTTTATAGATTCATTCTCAGCGACACTGCTGTTTTTGACGTATTGATTTGAAATCCCAGGAATCTCTCAGCGAAGATTTTCTTGTCTCGGAATCGATGGCAATGTGATTGGATAGAAGCTCTCCTGGCTCTAATTAAAAACTTGGATGGATGAATGGTGCTCTTACAGAGTCGGCGCGGAGGAATTAGGCTCTGAGTTATCTTTATAATATTTAATTAAATATTGATAAAATATAATATCAGATAAAATAACATAAAGGAGGTCGTTTTGTCTAACCTTGTCTGTGTTCGGCAGCTGTCGGGTGGGGAACCTGAAGGAAACGAGGGACGAATGATTAATTGCTGTTTGAATTAATGTATTTCTCTCTTTCTGTTTTTACAGTTCACATCAACTTTTCGGCTGGCAGCTCAGGAAAAGGCTCCCAGGTAAGAAAAACCCTTGTGTGTGTGTGTGTGTGTGTGTGTGTGTGTGTGTGTGTGTGTGTGTGTGTGTGTGTGTGTGTGTGTGTGTGTGTGTGTGTGTGTGTGTGTGTGTGTGTGTGTGTGTGTGTGTGTGTGTGTGTGTTCTTTGTTTCCTGTCTGCAAATTAGTCTGGAAAACCTGCTGCTGGTTTCTTGATAATTAGCGTTAATCATTCGCTTCCTGATCATTCGCCTCCATTTAAACCTTAATTACCTGACCAACTAAAAATAAATGACCATGTGTTTTATTCTTTATTTAAATGCATTGATCGTTTGGCCCTCCTGATTGGAACCATCAGTTTGCTCTTCCACACAAATCCATTCGCTCTTTTCCTCAAGTGCAAGACAATTTTCTCGCTGTTGCATTTTCTACACAAGTCTGCAGTTGCTGCGCGATAAATAATTAACATGTTCAGTAGCTGTACTCCTTGGTGTGAGGAGGTGTTGACAGTAAGCCTCCTGGCAGAGGTGCTTAGCATCACAGAAATGGGAAATTACTGTCTTGCCTTTTACTGATGTCAACCGCCTCTTTCCCTGCGAGAGGATATTTAAAGTCTTCGCTTTGTCACTTTTTCCCTTTTTTTCCCTCATATTGTTGTGAATGATGTTTGGCAGAAATTGCATTCGTTTGAACTTCCCAGTGTAGTGTAGGTGGATATTAAAACATCTCGAGTCTCTGGCCTCTAAAGTTTGCTTTAGTCAGATTCCTTTTCCTGAAATAATTGTGTCACACCACGAGTGTTCCTTCAAGAGTGGATACTCAGTCAAAGCACTTTTCTTTCTTTTTAAACATTTTTTCTTATATAAAAGAGCGATTAGGGACTGCTGCCTGTCAGAGTGATAAAGCAAAGATTTAAATGACATCCATTGAGGAGAAGAAACTCTTTAAGGGAATGAAAATAGCCGTGTTTTCGCAACAATGGAAACATAATCAGGAATAAAAGTCTTGTTTAATGTGCTGGAAAAAAAAGATATTAAGAAAGCGGGGAATGTTTCATGAAGTTCATTTTTGTCTAAACTGTTCAATAAATCTATTCTTAGATTTAAGTGTCTCCTAAAAGCTTCAGAAAAACATATTTTCTGATTTCTCCCCCAGTTTTGACCCTGACGTATGGCTTCTAGCGTGCCTGAGAGCTCGTTGGGAGTTGTTACCGCGGGACCACGGCGCGGCGTGTGCCATTTGTTTGTGTCTCCAAGTGGTCACAATTAGGGATGCACCGATCTGACTTTTTCAGTCCCAATACCGATACTGATGCCTGGACTATGTGTATCTGTCGATACCCGATACCAATCCGATACCGTTGTTGAATTAATGATAATTTGTATACCTTCCACCTTATACCTTCCTTCCACCATGTGGAGGAGACTCAAGGCACCAGACTTTCCTATCTAAGACAAAATAATCAAACAGGTACCAAACATTGTAATCATGTTAAAAGAATTTGACTTTTATTTATTTGTTATTTAAAAAAAAATTCAACAGAATGTAATCAAACTTCTTAGATTTAAATAAGTAAAATGTAGCCGCAGAAACAAAACAGTGTATTGGTTGAACATATAATAGTAATCAAACAGTAACCGAACATTGTAAACATGTAAAACATATATTAAGTGCAAAGTCTTGCAAACAGGAATTCATAATAAAACATAGCAGCTGAACCTGAGAATAAACTTATTAAAAGTTGGTCAAAAAAAAAAAAACTGGATCAGCCTGTGGATCTTTTAATTTTTCCGATCCCCGATCCAGCTGTTTTGTCAATATCGGGGCCGATATCCGATCTTAATATCAGATCGGTAAACCGCTATTCACAATGCGTTTGAATTGACAGGTGTTTCTCAGACAGAGAGTGGGGCCTGAAATGTGCTCTACACACATTGTTGTTTGCTGCAAAGTGGAAACCAGGTTAATGCCCCCTTTTCAGATCTCCTGAGCTGAAGAACAACATTAACAAATTAGAAAGGAATGCAAATTTTTAGGTCATGGAAGCGCTCCAGTTAGAGAAAGTCATGGAATTTACATCGGGGCCATAGCAGGAGGCAACATTTTATGACACGTGCTCATACATCAGTGAGCACACTTGATTTATTGTTTAAGAAGTGACCCAGCAAGTGAGTGAGTAAGGCAATTAATTATTGGTCTTTCCAGCGAGTATTATTGACTTTCTAACAAAGTTGCGATGCAGAAGGAAGTTTTTGTCAGCATGGCAGTTTTGTAGCCAAGAATCAAGAACTATTACATCAAACATGGTACAATACATGCATATATTAGCAGATCAAGTATCAACGTATTTTTTTGTGGTTTAGATATACCCTCCTGTGTTTCCTGTCCGTGTTAACAAAGATATTTTCCTCAAGAGGACTTGGCGTCAGATATGACAGAGCTTTGATTCTCGAGAATTTCAGTGTGCAACGGCCATAACTTAGTTGTTGAGCATGATTGATATTTCTCTCAATTATACAGACTCGCCAAACTCACACTGGGTTAAACACAGGGTATGCCACACATGTTTCAGAGGTATAATATGTCACATTTCTGCATTGGAAAAAAAATGGCAAACCCTTTGTTATATTCTTAGTTGAGTTGTTTTTACATTATCCTAAATGTTTCCATCAAATGTCAAACCCACAGAACTCTGTAATTTCACATAATGTAATATGCTTTTCATTTGGCCGCTCTAAGAGCCCAACAATTATTGTAAGCATGTGTTTTATCTACCTGCCGTCTGAGAATGTCAGAAAGTATGTTAATGTGCCTAATGTGCTGGACTCACAATACAGGAGTTTTAGAATCCTAATTGATTTTGAAACTGGTTTCCATCAGGCTTTGCAGTGAGGAAAAACCAAACCAGAGCAATTGAGTCGTGGTCAACGTGGGTCGTCGATTCTTCAGCGAGAAAATTCAGACTGTAAACTGAGCGCGTACCATTGATTGGCGACACGGTCAGCTGCTTCAGAAAGCACTGATAATATCTAAATCCTGGATATAAAACACTTCTGGTCAGCCACCATGAGTCTGTGAGCAGTTGGGAGGTTTAAGAATGGATCTGTAAACCCCCTCATATCACCATATAATCTGAGCCAAACTTTGGCTCCGGACTGAGCTCCCAGGCCAGATTTCTCCTCTGATCGTCGGGAGGGGCAGAACTCCTGTAGTGTGATCCCGGCCTGAAACATTATAGTGTGTACAGTGCTTTGAAAAATGGTTGATGGTGATTAGATTGCATTCAACGGAGTCAAACAGCCAATCCAAACCTTTTAAAGTAGTGTTTCATCAGAGCGTATTTCCCATGATTTTTGTGCCAGTGGTCAGAAAAGAAGATCTCGCACTGAATAAACGAGGGTTCACCATCTGACTTCAAACAGCTGCGCTCATCCCATCACCATTCAAATCTGGCTAAATCTGCAGGGGCTCCTGTAGCGTGTGATATGGGCAACGCTGATCTCAGAATGCAAATCAGCAACTGTCGAGTCGCATTAAACTTCCAGAAACAGATTCATAAGAGAAGGGGTGGGTGGGGGGGAGCATATTGAGTGCGATTCTGCATCCCGTGGCTTATTGTTTGCTCCCTTACAGCAGAGGAAAAGACCATCTGTTCCAGTTTTTAGTCAGGATTTGAGAAGTTACACCCTCTTTGATCAATATTGTTGCATATAACACTGATTACACAAAAAAGGCTTTGTGAAGTGTAAAGCAGGAAACATGGCTGCAGCAGTCAACATTTAAACAAGTGTAATTTTCAGTAGCACGGTCCGTGGCTCGCATACAAAAAAAAAAAAAAAAGGTGTCAGCGTCTCCCCCCTCCTTTGAAGACGGCCCGGAGCCTGCGATGACTGGCATCAGTTTGAACTCAGAATGACTTGGAGAAGTTGCGATGGCAGGCGCAGGTACTGTGATTATTCACCGCTTCAGGGCTTCATAAACAGCCTAAACAACAAGTGTGCTCCAAGTTCGCTAATGTAAGCAGAAGTTCCTTGATCTCATGCACTCAGAGGACTCCGAACAGCGAGATGATGCATGAGCACTACACAGAGTGAGAAATTATTTACAAACTTCCTGCAGAGGGTCTTGCAAAGCCAATGACTTGCTTCAACTTGTTAAGGGCACACCTGACAGTTCCTGTCACTTTGCCACCATTCTGGTCCTCTCAAGATACATGAGGGAACTTTAAAAAAAACATTTCAGGGCTCAGGCTTTAGTCTGGAAGTGGCAGCTGGCTTCACCTTCAGGCGATGTTCCTAGATGTTTAGAAAACGCAACAACCAGTGCTAGGACACACACAAGAACACAACCAGGAGAGCGTAAGTAATTAAAAGTGCTGATCTTTGTGAGTCACTGAGCGCTTTCATGTGTGTTCAAAGCTAAATGGTTTCTTAACAAAATTATGTAAAGCCAACATTTTCTTTGGTGTGTCCTCGGGCTGTGCAGTGTCCTTGTAAACTTTGAATCCACATAGGAACCTGAACACTTTTGTCATCATAGACATCTTTGTTCAGTTCCTTTGACCACTGAAGGATGTAGAGCTTCATCTCTGTGGAGGCTGCACTCAACCTCAAGTGCCAATCAGTCGATGACAAAATAACCAGTCTTCAAAGAAATGTGCTCTTGCCTTCCATAACAACACACTCGGAGCAGGTAATCGTCTCTAATTGGACGACAAATCTTTGTTGTTGGAAGGTTGCAGAGCTTTCCGAAAAACATGGTTTTGCAAAGATGATTTGTTTAACCTCTCATCGGTGCAGCCTAACTGGCTTTCACTACAAGCAAGAAGGTCTGCTTGGGCAACCTCGGGTTGTTGAAAATTGAACTGTGAGACTGACGTCTGAATCATTGCTTTAGCTCCTCTGCAGAGACCTTATCTCAGCAGGAAAGATTCTTTTCCTGAGATTGCAAACCTGCATGAATGCTGCTGCCAGTGTTCACCTGAAGATCCTACTTGACCAAAACTGTTAATATCAACAGGTGGCCAAGGTGGTGCACAGTCATCCTCCATCCCAGCAGGGATTCTTGAAATGATCTCATTTAGCTCACAGCGTTTCAACCGTTTCGTATTTGTCTCGGTTTTGGTTTCTGATTCTGAACACAAGACGTAAAGATGCGATTGCAGAGCAGAGCGTTGGTTGTTAAAGAAACACAACTTGGGACATCAATTAGTATTTAAACTGAATTATTTCTTCGAACCTGACCACTCTTTAATTAAAAAAAGGTTCTTTGAAACTTCTGTCTTGACCCTATTATGTTTATAAAAATTATGTTAGTTTGTTTCTTTTGTGATCATAAGATACAGATTTAAATCGCACACAACACTTCGCAGCAATCCTTTTTCCTTTTGTAGCCAGAACAATAGAAGAACATTTTTTCTGTGTGACCAAACTCTTTTTTTCCAAAGTGTTCTGGTCAAAAATATCTATCAGCCATCTCATGTAGAGATCAGGGAGCAGCAAACTGTGACCTTAAATAACTTGCACAGCAGGGCTTGACAGTAACGGTTGCCCCGTTGCCCAAGGCAACCAGATTTGGACCACTGTCAACAATTTTGTGCGGTCTGGTCGCCTTTGTTGGCAACAGTTGTTCCTGTGCTTAGAAAAACAGAGCCGGATCCCTCTGTATGCAGTCTTCTAACTAAGTCAGAGTGCCCTCGATGAACTGTTCCACAGTGTGAGAAATGAAAAAAAATATGGATGAAAATTGCCAAAAATTACCCCAACAGATTGTTAGAATAACAGAGAGTGGTGCCGATACTGAAATGTGTGGACTTGAAGAAAAGGGAAAGACAATGAGTTTATTTATAAACTCTGATAAATAGAAAAATGTGCCACAACATAATTCAATCCCAGAAAAACTAGTTTTCAGGTAAACACAACATTTAGAGTCACAGGGCTGATGAATAAAACAGGGCAGATGAAACGTGTTGGAAGAGCAGGAACTATCACAAACTGTGAGAATAAGAGCTGAGAAAATCCATCCAAAGAAATACTTACTAGATCCTGTGCGGAAAAAAGAGCCTTTCTCAGACTCTCCTATCGACTCAAGATCAAAAACGACTCAGATTTCCAAGCTGTAGGTTAAACCAGGCTTGCAGGATTTATTCAGCGTATTATATAATATTTCCTGCTAATTATGTTACCTCGCTAATGTGAAATATAAATACAGTGACATTAGTCACTCACTCTCACTGTCATTCTGGATTATAAATTAACCTGGGCGCCACTTGTTCTTATATCAAGTCCTTTGTAGCTGCCGGTGTGTCTGGTACACAAAGAGAGAGAAGAAAAGAAAATTTAAAAAAAAATTAAAAAGTCTTTTAAAGTTGAACCCAAAGATGTACAATGATTTAAAAAGCACCTTCAGTACTTCAGGGTTCACTGCTACCTGTTCCACTGGGGAGGACAGGATGATGCTTGTTGCTATGGCTACCATCTGGTGTTGTAAACACTGCGTCTTACGCCACTTTAATTAGAAGTAACCTTGGCTGGATGCATATAATTACTGTGTGTCAGTTGCTTTGGTTATCTGCACAGTACAAATGATTACCAGCAGCTGCAGTGATAGCCTAGCATTAACCAATACCGCATTTCCACCAAAATTAGCAGGTATACACAGGGTTTTTAAACACGGATCAACCCGGTAAAAATGGCCTATTGATCCCATTCACACTTCCTGCCGACAAGACTGCGACTTTTATCTGAAGCATTGCGTTGTACATCACCGACGTCATGTTGCACGTCATGAATGCGCCAGAAGTAGTTGGAACAGAATAGAAAACAACTGTAGACCCATTGTGAAACAAGCGTCTGTAAAATGGTAGGTACATTATTCGGTCCACTAACATTGGGAAAATCTAGATGATCAGCACGATTACATTATTTTAACCCCATTGCAGTTCGCCGGCTCGGTCGGTGATCCAGGTATTTTGATAGCTGGAAAGCTTTGTTGGCTTCAAAACACCAGTGAGCTTCAGCATTTGTAGGTCTTGGATTTCTTTATTTAGTGTTTCCAAAAACAAAACAGTGTGAGGAATGGATTCAGCAGTGTTTTTATCTGCTCAAACGTGCACGCAGTATCAGAGAACATCGCTTTCATCATTAACTATATTTAAAATCCCCGTCTACAATCAGCATGTGCACTGCGTATTTTCCCCCCACTGTGTGGAAACCAGTCCTGGATGCTATCAAAGTTTAGGGCTACCTTTCATACCCTGCCAAACACATTTGTTGGTCCAAATTGTAAAAGCCTTTTCTCTTATGACATTAAAAGTGAAAACGTGGCCTGTTGCTCGGAAATAAAAAAGTCAATGGGATAAGCAGCTGAATATGGTTCTACAACAGGAAAATAAACCTGTGCAAAATAGGAGATATGTTTCCTTTCCCATAGAGTGTATTCACAAAGATTTTATTCACCATTTTTCCCTCTGACGTCAGACTCAAGAGGGGAGGCTCAGAAGTCTCTCTGCTGTGTTCCAGGATGAGTCATACAAATGTAGAGAAATCTGACTTAATGATATTTCTATTTGACTGCTTCAGTGATCAGAAGCTGAGAAGACAGTGGTTAGTGAACTTTCAAGAGGCCTCGGGCCATATTTCAGTGTGAAACATCTAACGGATGACCCGTTATTTATGTTGGACAGCAGCTAACGTTAGCATTCAAACACTTTCTAGCAAACATAACCATGTGATAGTGTAATGCGATACAATAGAAGGAATGATGTACTGATTCTGAAATTTCAGTGCACAATGATGTAACAGTGCAGTAACAGCAGCTAGTTAGGTAGGAAGTGGTTGAACGGTAACATTAGATGCTGTCTAACGTTAGCTGATGTTTTTTTTACCTATAACTGTGGCCCAATATCCCTCTGGATTTTCACTATGTTACATTTACTTTAGCCTCTCTGTCAACCTCAACGTCAGTTAAACTCTGTTCGAATGTTGCTCGAATGGAGGCAGATGATAAACTATTCATGCGCCGACATCTAGAACTTAAACGCGCATCATGGCATCACCCTGAAAAATGGATGGAAACCAGGTTGTCCAGCGCTGGGTCATATCTCCATCACTCCTCCAATCCGTACCAGAGAAGGCTATTACTGTTGACTACTGGAAACTCTTTTGAATGAATGCTAATTGTACCCTGTCCCACTGATGAAAAAAAACAGATGTTAGTGGCTGTCAGTGGGTTTTTTTATCCAGTGTAAAAGCAGCATAACTAGGCAGCATTGTTCCATGCAGGCCTTTTGGAGATGCAGCTTTAACCTCAATCAGTGTCAACTACAATCAAAAGATAATGATTATTCGCCAGGTTGGCAGTAACTTCTCCTGTCAGGCTCATCATCATGCACGTCATGGGGAAAATTGCTCCTGTCATTTCATTAACAGCAAGTTAATACAGTAGTTTTACTCGACAGTTTTGAGACGTTCTGCCCTCCGGTGTGCTATCAACAGGTTTTTTTCCCCATAATTTCCAATTGAAGTCAACAAATTGCAGAAAAAAAGGTATGAATACAACCTGACAAGAACAACCTGCTGATTTTCATAGGCAGCAGACCTTTTAAGTCATTAAGTCATTACACATTAAGAGCTTTCGCTTGTGAATGAAAAGCAGCTATTGAGTAAAAATTTTAATCTGTCAGTTCTTCTGGCACCCTGACAGGGAGGAGGGACAGAAAAGGCTTTTCAAGCCTTAAAGTGCTCAGTAGATCTGAAAGCGTCGCCAAAATGAAGCTGTTGATTTGCGCTTTGCTAAGAAGTCGTTTTACTCCTTCAATATAAGGTAAACACATGAATAATAGAGATCAACTCAGGTATTTGAGGTGCTCAGAGTCCTTCCAGACAGCCAGCTCCTGTAAACATCACACATTTTTCTCCGACATGTCAAAATTCATAAAACTGCTGCAACCTTGAATCATTCTTGCCATCAGTGAACAGAGAGCTAATGTGACCTGACGGGTCACTCACATCAGTGGAGCGTCTGTGCCCTCGGGGACCGAGAGATGCAGCAGAGGGCCGAGGCTCCGGCGTGTTTGTATGTGAAGAGCTTCCGAATGAAAGGCGGGGATCAAAGGGTTGTCTTTGCGGGTGTGCTTGCTTACGTAACGGTCACATCGCGTGGGTTGAGCACCGTTCTCAAGGAGTTTACACATGTACACCTCAGCGGGGGAAAACCTTCGGCGCGGTGCTGCCGTTGTTCTGCGGTCCAACTACACGAGGCACAATCTTCCTGTCTGTCTGCATCAGCGCTGTGGTGCCGCAGATCAAAACCGCTCAAGGGATGGTGAAACTAACCCCTTTAGATGGACAGTGTAGACTCAAAGCAATTCCTTCTGAACACCTATGGGTGTCTGATTCCCGCTGCAAATGGCTGACAGCCTGCTGTCAGATGGGATTAAGGAGAGCGTTACCTGTGTGTAGAAGGCATTGAGGGGCCAAAAAGAGCCGAGTTCTAGGCGAGCTGGGAATAATTCATTGCAAAGTAATGGCGAAAATGATGTTAGACCCGATCTGAGTTCACTCTGCCGCAGAATATTAGATCATTTACCAGAGAAAGATAGGCCTCCTGCTACTCAACTGCAGGAAAGTGCAACCAAGGAACATGATTTAAAAGGATATTTTGTTAAATGTCCAATAAGTCACCTTTTGACTATGAAAATCTGAGGAACAGATGGACGACAGATTAAAGGGAAGTGTTTTGGTAAGATGTTGGGCCACCAGAAAAGCTTCAGCGCAAAGCTTCAGTCTTTGAACACCATTTCCTCTGAAAAAATATTCTCTCATTTTGTGTTTTTGATGATGGTTATGGAGATGCTTTCTCTTGGGTTGAGATATGGTGACTGCAACAGCCAAAAGGTGACTTATTGGACATTTAACAAAATATCCTTTTAAATCATGTTCCTAGGTTGCACTTTCCTGCAGTTGAGCAGCAGGAGGCCTATCTTTCTCTGGGAAATTATCTAATATTCTGCGGCAGAGTGAACTAGGGGTCTAACATCATTTTCGCCATTACTGTGCAATGAATTATCTCAAATGATCCAAGTCATTTTCATACTCATTCACACGTTCAGTGACACCTTATACCCTCTGAATGGTCATCCTGGATGAGACCACTACCATCAGGACAGAAATGCTTCAGTAAAGAAGAGACGTTTTTTTGACGACCTGAGAATCTGTCGTCAGAATCGCTTTAAAGGTTTCCTACATAGTGTTGCTTTAAAGGTTTAAAACAATCAAAAACTTCACTAAAAAAATCAACAGAATTACGTCAAAGACTTCTATGTATAGTGTTTCTGAGATATCTGCGAAGTTAATACACCAACTAGCCGTCCCTGGGAATTTAAAGGCACCATTTGGAATGTGGTGAAGGAGGCAAGTTGTCGTGTTTCTTGTGTTTGAAAACCTGTTCTCCTGTTTTTATTGTCTGTATATCAAGTTTTATATGTTGCATTTTATGATGTCGTGACTTTGATACGGTGGCTACCTTGGCCAGGTGTTTCCTGTAAAACCGATCTTGATCTCAGAGGGACTTCCTAGTAAAATGAAGGTGAAGTAAAACATAATAATAAAAAAATGTAGCCGCCTGCTCGTTTTCTAGTTCAGCGAGGACACAGCTTGTGTGCATCTATATACTGATAGAAACTATATGATTGTACACCTCCATGAAAATAGATGCATGATCATAGTTCAGAGAGCTACCGCAGACGGTAGTAGAGGAGAGGAGTAGGGGGAGAGAAAGGCGCGTCAGCTCTCATTGGTTGTAGATCATTCAAGGCTCTCTGACCCGTTGGCGACACAACCAGATATTTAGCCCGTTAGATATCCAGCAAGCGTAAACTCTGATATGCTCTGATCAGGGGCTTTATGTCGGCGATCTTCCAAAGAAGTTGGCGAGTGGAAAATCAGGAATCCTGTAGTGTGAACAGAGCTTAAGGGGACAAGTGGACCCAAACCACCCAGCCAACCACGGCATGACAGATCCATCAGATCCTGCTCTGTGGGGGTCAAGCATTCAGGCCTGTAACGTTGCCTTGTGTCGGCCACACGTGCACTCGCCCACTTGTCTGGAATATCATAAAGAGATGACTCATCTGACCACTTTCTTTCACATCTCTGTAGACCCCTGCCGAAAGATTTTGCACCACTGGACTCCAAAATGTGCATTCATCTTCGTAATGAGGGGTTCATGCACTGCCACCCGACTATAATATCTCCTCTCTGTGTAATTGTTGATGGACTGTTCCCGCTGACGGTCTGCGCATCCTGCACTGACACTCTCAGTCACCTGAGATCCAACCATATATGCTGTTGTCTTTCCCACAGATGCCACTTTATCACTGTTCTTCTTGAAACACGAGCCAGCCGAGCGGTGTTTATGTGTGCAGCTCCTGCCATCCATGCCCTACGACCAGCCCTCTTTCAAAGTCACAAAATCAGAATCATCCGGACGTCTTCAGCATTTTTTAGACTTGCCACAGAGCATGATTGGATGCTAATTCCTTAAACATTATGCTTATGATTGCTTAATTGTACCACGCAGTGCACCTCCGAGGAATTGCATTTGCATGTGTTGTCTTTCTGCACCCAACACCGAGGGCAATAAAAATAAGTCTGTTTTTTCCAAATTAAGTTTGACACGTTTGTATCTTATAAATATGTTCCTAAAGCCATTTTGAATTTAGTGTTGTTATTTGGGGTTTTACTTCCAATGGGAACAGACTCAAAGAAGATGAAATGACATATTTCAATCTCTCCTACATCACACTGGAATAGGGATCGGCCAGTGTTTTTTTCAGGGCCAATACCAATAATTATTATTGATAAAAGGAGACGAATAACTAATAATTGGAAACGATATACAGTATCTCACAAAAGTGAGTACACCCCTCACATTTTTGTAAATATTTTATTATATCTTTTCATGGGACAACACTAAAGAAATAACATTTACAATATAATGTAGTCACTGTACAGCTTGTATAACAGTGTAACTTTGCTGTCCCCTCAACATAATTCAATACACAGCCATTAATGTCTGAACCGCTGGCAACAAAAGTGAGTACACTCCTAAGTGAAAATGTTTAAATTCGGCCCAATTAGGAATTTTCCCTCCCTGGTGTCCTGTGACTCGTTAGTGTTACAAGGTCTCAGGTGTGAATGGGGAGCAGGTGTGTTAAATTTGGTGTTATCGCTCTCACACTCTCTCATACTGGTCACTGGAAGTTCAGCATGACAGCTCGTGGCAAAGAACTCTCTGAGGATCTGAAAAAAAGAATTGTTGCTTCACATAAAGACGGCCTAGGCTATAAGAAGATTGTCAACACCCTGAAACTGAGCTGCAGCACGGTGGCCAAGACCATACAGCGATTTAACAAGACAGGTTCCACTCAGAACAGGCCTCGCCGTGGTCGACCAGAGAAGTTGAGTGCACATTCTCAGCGTTGTACCCAGAGGTTGTCTGTGGAAAATAGACGTACGAGAGCTGCCAGCATTACTGCAGAGGTTGAAGGAGTGGGGGGGTCAGCCTGTCAGTGCTCAGACCATATGACGCACACTGTATCAAATTGGTCTGCATGGCTGTCGTCCCAGAAGGAAGCCTCTTCTAAACATGATGCACAAGAAAGCCCACAAACAGTTTGCTGAAGACAAGCAGACTAAAGACATGGATCACTGGAACCATGTCCTGTGGTCTGATGAGACCAAGATAAACTTATTTGGTTCAGACGGTGTCAAGCGTGCGTGGCGGCAATCAAAGACAAGTGTGTCTTGCCTACAGTCAAGCATGGTGGTGGGAGTGTCATGGTCTGGGTTGGGCTGCATAAATGCTGCCAGCACTGTGGAGCTACAGTTCATTGAGGGAACCATGAATGCCAACATGTACTGTGACATACTGAAGCAGAGCACGATCCCCTCCCATCGGAAACTGGGCCGCAGGGCAGTATTCCAATATGATAACCACCCCAAACACACCTCCAAGACGACCACTACCTTGCTAAAGAAGCTGAGGACAAAGGTGATGGACTGGCCAAGCATGTCTCCAGACCTAAACCCTGTTGAGCATCTGGTGGGCATCCTCAAACAGAAGGTGGAGGAGCACAAGTGGAAGAGGATTCCAGTGGCAGCCTGTGAAGCTCTGGTGAACTCCATGCCCAAGAGGGTTATGGCAGTGCTGGAAAATTAGGATAGCCACACAAAATATTGACACTTTGGACATTTTCATTTAGGGGTGTACTCACTTTTGTTGCCAGCGGTTCATTAATGGCTGTGTATTGAGTTATGTTGAGCGGACAGCAAATTTACACTGTAATAGAAGCTGTACACTTACTACTTTACATTGTAACAAAGTGGCATTTCTTCAGTGTCGTCCCATGAAAAGATATGATAAAATATTTGCAGAAATGTGAGGGGTGTACTCACTTTTGTGAGATACTTTACATTGGCAGCGATAAAAGTATCTGTGTCAAAGTTTAAATACTGAATGTAAGTGCAATTTTGAGCTACTTTACTTTCCATTCTCCACTCCACTTAATGTATTTGACAGCTCGGGTCTTTTGATGTGCGGTTGTATGAGGTACTTATCCCCAGTCAGTGTGTAACCTGCAGCAGATGACTGTCAGCTCTCCCCCTCACAGACAGCCACATAATACAGTGCGCGTCAAGCGAAGCTGTGCTTGTGCGTAGGAATACACACGTTGTGCGGTTGACGGAATGTAGTCCCAAAGGAAAGGGATGTGTGACGGCAAAGTTAAGCGCCAAAGGTGCCCAAAATTTGTCTTGCTGTCGGTACCTTTTAGCAGTATAACGGTCTGCTTCCCTGGCTGTGCTGTGCGCTGCTTCTCCACGCAGGGGGAGAGCTGATCATCTGCTGCAGGTAGTACACTGATTATGCGTAAATGCCTCATACACCCCACATCAAAAGGCCTGATCTATCACTTTGAGTTACATGTTATTTTGCAGATTTAAATAATTCAGTGTCGATTGGCATAACTAGGACCCAATCAGATGATAGTGTTGTGGGTGGGAAAACTTAACAGCAATCAGACACATACAAAATCACAGATACAGATAATCGGGAAAAAGGCTGAATATCGTCCCCAATAATCAGCCGTGCAGATAATCGGCCTATGTGTACACTGGAGGTTAAGAGCTCTATCGGGTAAAAAAATCACTGGTAAATGGAAATGCACTCTGAAAAATGTAAGACAGCATTAGAATAAGTACATAATCTATCTAAAGCAGGTGTTTAGACACAACAGTAGAAATGCATTAAGAGACACAAAGATCTGCATCGGTGGGGGCGTGTTGCTACAGCTTCAGGTGAGAGGAAGAAATATGGTCCCTGAAGTCCAGGTTGAGTAATGCATATCTGAGTTTAAAGGCTAAACAGACAGCAAAACACTGCTTTCAATGCTGCAAGGCAGGGTTTCAGGGCTCCCAATCGCCAGGCGGACATTAATCAGTGAGAAGAAAAAGTGAACCGCAGTACAAAGAATGCGCACTTGCATGCGATTGATTGTTTAGAGTAGCGCCTCGCTGGATGATGATGATGTGTTGTGGAGAGGCTTTTTTTTTGCCAGATGACCCTGTGTTTTTGGCCGGAGGCAGCTGCGTCCGATCCTCCGCCGTGCCAAAATGGTGCGCTAATTGAAATGAATGAGGAGGCCAGATTTTTATTTTTTTTTTCTGGACTAGTCACAGCCTGTAAAACAACAGCTCATTAGAAAGGAACTCTTGAAAAACACTGAACTTCGCAAAAACCGCCATACGGCAGCGTAGGTTAGATTCAGAGATCTCATTAGAGCCTTGTTAAAGTCTGTCAAAAAACGTTAGGTCTTATTCAGAGTGATGTGAACTAGTAGACGCACATGCGCGCATTATAGAAGGCACACCCAGTTGCACGCAATCAGTTTAATTGGTTAACATTTCCCGACCACTTAATTCATCACCCCGGAGGTCTTGATTTATTGTGTTTGACAGTGACGGTGCAGTGATTTACTGTCAGGCCACTTTCCTCTCCGAGAGTTGAGTCTCGTCGGAGGAGACGGTGAAGAACTTTTCACCTGCCACTCTTCTGTCACTCAGAGAAACTCCCACTGTCCTTGATTTATTTTATAAATACTTCCCTCCTCTTTCCAGATTAGTTGTCCCTCCATATTAACCTGTTGTCCTATAACATATTCTCCGAGTTGGAAGGATTTTATACGAGTCATTATCTGATAACGAGTCGGATTCTCCTGGCTTGCGAGGCGCATGTTTTCCTTGAGGTACCTTCTCTCTTCAGCTAAGGAAATGATTTCAGAGGAGCAGTGTGTGATAAGATGAGACAGAAACCTTTTGGGCATGACTAATGCTACTGAGTCCAATTAAGCTGATGCCTTGTACCCACTGAATTAAATCACCCTGATATGATCTTGTCTGCCTGTGCATATATTTGCTTCCAACTCTGATCACCTGGAAAAATAAGAGAAGACAGACAGCCTCACGTATACATGAATCATCGCTGCACATATCTTTATAATTGGTGAACTTTCTACTATTATTTCTACATCTGAAAGCGAAGCCCGCTCGATGCTTGCCGGAGCGCTGGGTTCGGGGTTTGATGAGTATAATAAGAAAGACAGGAAGTGCGGGGAAACGAGCCCTGCAAGCAATACATGACGGTCGGTCGTGACAGTTGCAGGAAGGCATTCATGGGAGGGGAACTGACTAAATTTATAGTTTATTCTCTATTTTCAAAATTGCGCGTCCTCCAAAATTTGCTGAGATGGCGAGACACATCTAGGCAGGTTCGCACAACTGCCACCAAATTGCTGTGATTCCCTGTAACCACCGCGCCACGCCCGCTGAGAGTGAATTTATGACTTAGTTAAGCTCTCTGAAGGCTGCAACAGCTTGCCAGAGAAATGATTGTTAGTCTAGAGGAAGTCATAAATCAAAACAGGCCTCGGTTTGTCATTATCTATTAATACTCCGCCGCTCTAGAGCTCTGGAAACCGCCAGAACTCGCACATTCTCGCCTTTTCCTCCCAAGACTGAAAGATTTCCTCTGAACGACGGAGGTGAAAGACAGCTCTTCAAAGTTTGCTCAGCTTGTGATTGATTTGCTCATCCCTCCATGGTCTGCCGCGTGCGCTGACAGCTCCGGAGGTGGAACAGTGTTGAATGCCTTAATTGAGCCGAACGCGCGGAGCTTAAATGCTGCAGGCACAAAACCCACACAATTAGGGAGGACTAATGACGTGGGGTATCACCCATTATTTCTCCAAATAACCCACAGGGCCTTCCATATTTAGCATCACTAAGTCTTAATTAGTGATTAGGAAGAGGAAATAAAGTATTTAGTTGAAACTGTGCGTCTTCGCATGAGCCAGTTTTGACAGTTTCTGTCTCGCTTGTTAAAACAAAACAGTGGATGTATATAGGTCATTATTTGAAGACCTTTTTTGTTGTTGTTGTTGTTGTTGTTGTTGTTGCTGTTGTTAAAAAGTTTCCCTGTCTTTTTCAGAGCCAAGATGATATGCACGTCATCCACAACAATCAACTGGGTAAGTCTTGTTTTTGTAATCACAGTAGAGGCGAAGAATGAGAAAGTCAGACAATCAAAAGGAGCGAAAATGAGAAAATAAATTAGATAACACTTTAGATTACAGCCCAAAAATGTCTCAATAAAATATTCTGTGCTGCACATACAGGGTGTGTTGAGGTTACACATTTAATAAAAAAAAATGAGTCATGATAATATTTTATGATACTGTTAAAGTTTAATGTTATTGACATAATTTGCACAAAATGTCATCTCTTCCTACTGTATGTATTTGGAAATCGTGCTCGAGTTTTTAAAGTTTTTTGAGTGTTTTCTTTCAGACTAGTCGATTAATCTCAGCATGAACTTGCATTTAAACATCAGGGAAACATCACTTACAGTTATTAAGTAGTTGTAAATAATCTTAATGTTAGATTTTTTGGATAGGGAAGCTTCTGTTCAGAGTTTTAACAGGTGCTCCACAGTGTTCTGTTTTTGGTCCAGTTCTTTTCACTGTCTATCTACAACACAGAAAAACAGTCAGGCCCATCTTATGCCTTCTTTAAATCTCTACAATCTCGCAGTCAAAACGTATTAAGCGATCGTCACGCTCTTCCTCAGAGCCAGCCCGATAGACTGAAATGCTTTTAATACTTCTACTACGAAGGGACTAATGATTGAGAGAGTCACAGAATTTAACTATCTATCATCATGATAGGATGGATTTGGATGGAAAACTTCAAATTTAATTTAGATTTCACGAAGATAATCATGCGTGCCAACTCAGCCAAATTGTTGGCTCCTTCTCCAGAAATAAAATCATCCGTCCCATGTTGTGTAGAGAGTTAGGGGGGCTGATGTATTGTTGTTGAGGCAGTTCTCACATCAGTCTTGGACTGCTGTGATTTATAACTTCTAGACTTTTCTGTCTCTCGCTCTGTCTTGAGATTGATCGCCAGTGATGTTTATGGTACACATCACTGTATTTTATTTGACAAGGCTGGGTGGTCTCCTCTCCAGGTGAGACGTGATACTCACTGGTATCTTTTTATCTATACAGACCTTCCTGGGAAATTACCATATTACCCTTTCAGAATTGCTTCACCACTCAGATGGGCTTTATCAGACCCGCTCTACTGACTGGCTGTCGCTTCGTGTTCCAAGAGTGCGCTCTGAACTTGCAAAGACTGCTTTTAGTTCAAGCGCACCTGACTCATGGAACAGAGCGTCGCAGAGACGTTATAAGAGAGGAGACGAACCGCCTGAAGCATTTTGATTAGAAAAGTCGATTACGATAGAGATGGCGGTTGTATGACACATATCTCTCCCCTCCCCCACAAAGCCAATCGCCGGCTTTGGCGCAACGCAGACGTATCAGCCGATCATGTATTTGCACTGACGCGAGCGCACTGTTGAGATTCATGACAATTTCAGTTGATTTGGTGCGGCTGCAGACGGACTTCTGTACAGGCACAGAAGTGGAGGATATCACGCTATAACACACAGGATAAACAGTGAAAGTGAAAAAGTAAAAGAAGTCAGTGCCTGAGCAGGAGACGTGTAACCTGTGGGGGGAAAAAAAGCTTTAAACCATATTTTGGGGAAAGTTACAGAATCTTTTGAAGCTTTTTTCCCCGGGCTTTTTCATGGCTGTATTGAAAGGACAGCTTGAGAGATGACAGGAAATGGGATGAGAGAGAGGGGAGACGACATTGAGCAAAAGACAACAGGTGGGTCTCGAACCCTGGGCTGCTACAGCGAGGACAAGGCCTCCGTATCAGCTGAGCTACTGGATGCCCTGTGACGTGTTTTTGACCTGATTTGACTGGTGACACTGACCCAGTGACCATTAAAAATGCAGTTGTGCCTTTCTTCCACTCACTCAGAGAGGGACCTGGTCTTGTTGGTGTGAAATAACTGCCCAGGGTGTTGCCAAGATGGCTGCCAAGGACTTTGAATATAGCACCTCCTTAAGATTAACACATTTATATGTTTTGGCCACTTTAGAAATGTAAACCTCACGAACTCTACTTGGAATTGTGTCACATAACTGTATTTTATTTGACGTTTTAATTAATCTGTCAAATTATGCACCCTAATGGGGAAGTGTTGATGGCTTTTTATTAGTTAATTCAGGTCCTGCCTCTATATCTCTTTGTGGTTGCTTTTGTTTTGGATCCAGGAATGTTTTCTCACTTTCTTTAACTTTGCAAGATCAGACATTTTACATGAATTTCTTGAGGAATAATGCATGGATATTGATGGGAAAAAAAAGCGTATTTAGGTAGATGGAATCTATGAGGGGTGTGTTGGGCCTTGGCGGAGGTATGCGCTCTACTGAGTGCCATACCTCAATGTTTTGAGTCTAAACAAATGTTAGAAGAATTGTATGAAAGTTAACCAGTAACAACACAAATGTATCCTATAATTATTAAGGAGCAGTAGTTGTAGCTAATATCAGTGTAAGTCATTTCCAAGTCTCTCTCAGACACAAAGCTGTTATCGTCTTGTTCGATGAAACTCAGTAATTATTTGCTGCATCTCCCATTTAAACTAAATAATTGAATTGTAAGTCGCAGGCTATAATCTCAGAATTACCAAACGCTGTTATGTGTGTATTCATATTTGTATTCTATTCATTTATATGCAGCTTGTTGTGTTCAAAGCTGCCGTTCAGAATGCGGGTCATCTTCGGACACTTTTGCGGTTTGATATTTGGATCAGTTTGTATCAGTGGAACTCAATTGTAACGCTGGATGACATTCAAAGGGATGAACTATTAGTGAGTATTTTAGAGAAGTGCGCACTCAAAGGATAGAAAGCATTATCAGTCGATACAATAGTAAATTAAAGATGTCGGACATTGTGAAATCTAAATGGCAAAAGCTATTAAATGAAGAGCCTGGTGAAAGGGACTCTTGTCTGACGCCTGCCTTGAACTTTTATTCTCTAGAGTCCCTTAGATTTTTTTTTTCTCATGAATATAGTCCCATCTCTTTATTGATTTGAGAGCAAGCAGGTTCATAAGTAGAGCAAATAAAAAGATCCCATGCATGCCTTTCATGCTTCAGGGGGCTCACACAATCACCATCTGAAAGTGATTTTTCGGGAGCCTGCAGAGGAGTTTGCAGGCAGTTTCCTGGACCTCTGCCTGTTGTTCATTCAACTGGGTCACCGCAGACGCGAAAGCACACAAAAGCAACTTCATAATGCTCTCATTTGGCACCTCAGCACAGAGAGGAAATACAAACAGACAGCTATCTGAAAAATGGAGCTTCACTATCTGGCACTGCCACGGTAATTCCCTTTGTCACACCAGGAAAAGCTACGCTCGCCTGCAGAGAATATTGTTTGTGGGCAGAAATTCGGAAGATGAATAAAGGATGTCGGGCGTTCTTTTGTTTTAACAGCACAGCAAACATCAGAAGGTATAACCGGCTTGTTTATTTTAAAGGAGCGGGTGACCTTTTAGGCGGCTTTGGAGGTAATCATTCAAACGATGTTTCTTTAGAGGGAACGCAGGGTGACTAATCTAAATCGAATGATGTCTCATTTGAATCTGAATAAAATAAGCTGCTATATACGCTGTTCGTACTGCAGATATACATCATTACTTCTTATGAGCAAACAAAAGCAGTGTGATTCCTCAAGCCGTGTATTTTGCTGCACGTAGTGTTTTTAAAAATGCAATGTGCTGCATCTCGAAAAACAATGAAACCTTGGAGAACATCACGTGGAACCAAACTGCCTCAGGAGAGGACATCATTCAAACCGGCCACAATATAAAGACACGTGATTGCATTGTAATTGAAATTGGACGCTGTATAAAACAGAAATACAGCTCATTGTGATAGGAAACGGTGCTAAGACAACATACTTTAATGCTTATACTAACCAAGTTCTTTGTTTTTTGTAAATATATGCTTATTTTGAATTTGATGTCAGCGACGCATGGCGGCAGGGCTTAATGAATGATGTATGGTTTGCGCCGGCACTCCCAAAGCGAAAACATAAAGCAGACGATGACTCTACACCAAATGTGACAACGACCAAAACAAAGACAAAAAAGTCTGTATCTGGTGGGTAATAAAGAGAGACCGCCGCGTGTTGTGAGTCTCAAAATATTAGCTTGTGACAGTGTGAAGCCGAACAGGAAGTTGAGACGCCACTTGGAACAGAGACGTTCTGAACACAAAGAGAAACCTGCTGAGTTCTGCATTAGAAAACTACCCAACCGTCGTGCACAAAAGAGCCTGTGCAGGACTAATGTGGTGTGGTCTTTGAGAGCTATTAGTCATTATGCAAATGGTACTGAAATATTACCTTTTTATGGATTTAAATAGAATCTGTTCTCTTTTCACCTTCTTTAATGAGACAATTTTACACTTGTCGACACTGAGAAAATAAAAGATCATTTCTTCTTCTTCTTCTTCTTCTTCTTCTTCTTCTTCTTCTTCTTCTTCTTCTTCTTCTTCTCATCTGGATAATAAAACAACATTACACTATACAGAATCACAAACAAACAAGCAGTATATGGAGGAAACCCTGTCTTTTTCACGTTATAAAAAGTATTTCAGACTTTTTTTTGTTTTCATTTTAGCTGAGCAGTCAGTGTAGATACACGGTTTGATCTGATATTCTTTATAAAATCTGAGTCTATAAAGATTCCATATCACAACTTGGTCCTTGGGGATTTTGCTTTTAGATCCACTGAGCGGCTGTGGCTCAGGAGGTGGATGTAATCCGAAGTATGTCGAGGTGTCCTTGAGCAACATACTGAACCCCAAATTTCTCCTGATGAGCAGCTGGCACCTTGCATGGCAGCCTCTGGCATCAGTGTGTGAAGGTGTGTGTGAATGGGTGACTGTGACAAGTGTTGTAAAGCGCTTCGAGCGGTCAGTAGACTGGAAAAGCTCTATTGAAGTCCATTTAGTGAGACCTGGTGAGGAAGTGACATGAGAAGGCACAAAATTCCACTTTTCAGTTGTGTTTTGTGGGTCATTTGCGTCTTCCTCTACTGATAATCAGCCAGTTATTGGAATATATATCAGATAGTGGAAAGCGGACATAAGGTTGAAATCAGATTCTTATGATACATAAGTACTTAAGAGGACAGTCGCCAGAGTTTCATGTAAACTTTTTGTGTCTGTTTTCCAGCTGTTAGTTGTTTGTGTAGGTGAAGAGAAACCTTATTACAAAGATTATGAAGCAAAATTCGATCTCCTGATTTAAGAAAATTAAAAAAACTTAGCTACATTACACTACGGCCTGCTTTTCTTCTATAGTTTCTTTCGGTCACGGCCAGCTTTTTCTTGTCGAAATTACTGTAGTAGCAAAAAATGCAAATGTAGAAATACACCCTTGCTCTCAGGCTTTAAGGGAATAGCACGAAAAAAAACAGATGGTTATTGTTCATGTTGTAGAAAAATAAATGACCACAAGATCTGATACTTTAACTGTTGGAGAAAGAGAAAATGTTGCGGCAAACAGCAGCTGTGTGGCACATTCCCAAAAGCTGCTTCCTTTTTTTTTTTTTTGCTGTTGAATTTCACTTTTCAATGAATAGCGTTTGGTAGCTGAGGGTAGAGGGCATCTCTGTACCACAATGGTACTGTTTGAGAAAGGAGGGTGTGTGCCAGATCTGAAATCAGATTATCGCTGTAACAATAATTAAGCCCAGAAAAGCAGCGCTACTGTCCCCTCTGCACCTGTATTATATTCATGAAGTGGCTCGGAGCCAGCTTCTCGAGACCAGAGGGAAACGCATCGTATCTTCAAGAAGGTACAATACTCACAAGATGTTGAAGTCTTCCTGCGTACCATCCAAAATTCCGTATGTATGTACGTTCCCATACCCTCTCATGTTTCCAGGCGCCTGGCTGCATGCCAACTCTATTGTCCCCGCTCTTCTGTATTTTTTGTTATTCCGGACACGGCTGACGACTTAATATTCCAAATTTAAAGCACATGCACCCATTAATCCTCAGTTATGTCACAACGCTGGCATATATTGCCTTTTGGGGTATGAAATCTTTCAAATAATAAAAAAAAATAATAATAAAAAAAGCTTTTCAGAAATTAGAGAAAAACAAAGTTATTTTTCAAGTGGTTTATTATCCATTTCCCAAATACTATTATGGATAATGAATGGGGTTCATAAGCAAAAACCAGGAATCTGCTCTGCATTAATTGCCTGAGCTTCCTGAATTATTGATGCTAAGTGAGGTTTAAGGGTTGAGCTCAGCACTCATTAGTCTTCAGCAGAGTCGTCCGCAGAGTCGTGAACTCTAGAGAACCTCTAATGAGTGTGATTATCACAGGTTGGAGACCTTTTTTCTCGAGCCTCTACGTGTTGCATCTGCTGCGTGATTGTTTTGTGTTTTGTTTTTTTTGTGTTAGTACTCGGAAAAGACTGTAATGAGCTAATTTATACAGGAGAGCGACTTTTCCCCTCGTGCATACACCCCCCTTTTCACGTACACACAAACACACACACACACACACTCTCACACACAAACACACACACACACACACACACACTTTCTCTTTTTCTTTTGCAATCAAAGTGTGTCTTTCTTTCTCTCTCCACCGGTTTGCTTCCTCGTTTCCCCTCCTCTCCGTCAGCCCCCTCTCTGCTGTTTTTCCTCTCTGTTTTACTGAGAGATATTTATGACACTGACCTTTTCAGCAGTAAGCTGAAAGTTAAATACGCCATGCTCACTATTGATCTTGTGCGAGGCAATTAAAAGTCTGTATTAATATGAGACGGCAGCTGAGAGAAAATCGTTCCACTTGCTGCATGACACATAGGCCGGTGCCACACTCGATGATTGCCTATTGGGAAGGTGAATTATTTTCACGTGGTGAAATCAAACTCTCCACAGCCTCTAAAAAGTTGGCTATATTGAATTTGGGCTTCCAGATTGAATATCACCGGATGTCTGTGGATTGGCTATTAAATCCTGGTGCTGTGTGGTGTGACGGTCATGCCTAGTTTGGTCGGGAAACTGCAGCCCAATTCTCCTGGGTGGAGTATGTCTCTCCGATGCACCGTTTTGGACGCCGGGGGAAGAGAGATGGAGGTGAATCTTTCGGGAGAGGGGTAATTCTGGGCCATCTTGTCTCGGGGAGTCCAATGATGTGAGTCACTGGAGTGGAGCAGGTTTTACACCGGCACAATCAGCCGCTGGATGGGGAGTCAGGGCTGCCGACGATGGGGACGCGCTATTGACATCCTCCGTCATCTCCGAATGTGTGCGGGCGATGAAGAGCTCTGGATCTGGATCCGTCATGACAGCTTCATTGTTCCCACAACAGCCTAATGGCCCCACTTGCAGGATTGCATCCCTCTAGAGTTTCGCAGACATTTATCATTGAAATTGGGCTATTGATCCGCTTTCGGTCCGCATTCTCCTCCCGCTTCCTTCAGAAAACGTATTCACACATTCATGCATGCACTCGCCACGGACGTGTGTTTATTTAACTGCGGGGAATGAGACACTCCGGGCGGGAAGGAACTGTGGCTGTGACAGCTCCGGTGACGACACACACCTGCTCTGTCACACTGATGGAGGTGACAGAGCTGCAGGAGTGCCTAGAGGTCAGCGTGCTCTCAGTTCCTCTGCCACTTGGCAACGTCTGCAATCCCCGCTCTAAGGAAGTGTCACTATTGATTTGTGTCAATGAGGTGACGACGCTGGAGGCCCAGGCCACTCCGAGAGCACACGGGCTGTATTTAGGAGCAGATTTTTACTACACCCTCATGTAACTGTGCACATACCTAGAAACACAAATACGTTTCAGCGCCTCGATTCTTTGATCCCCTGCCCCTGGTTTTTTCGATGAATGCGAGGAAGCGAGTACATAACAGTCAAAGCCTTCACAGCCTTCGCAACAGAGTTTGCCATAGACCGGATAGTGATGGCCTTTAAACAATGACTCCATGCATTGAGAAAAGCATCAGATCAGAGAGAGAAGGAGGCACAATTCTCCTGTGTCTCATTCCATCCAATACATTTCAAGGCTGATAGTCTTTTTTTTTTTCTGTGGCCTCTGTGGAATACTGAATGAGTGAGGGGGGATAAACGAACACTAGACTGGTGCTTTCTAGTTCCATCAGCCTGGCAAAATAAAATCATCTGTTCCGAGGTGACCGGGGCTTCGGCTTCATCTCCACGGGAACCTTGAGTCTCTTTCATTAGAGGATTATTATTATCCAAGAGGCATCCATTGATAATTTGACTTTAACACTGAAAGCAAAATGTGTTTTGCAGTGTGTTTGCGCGTCAGGGTGCTACTTCACGTCTTTACCCTGCTATTAAATAGATTAATCGATTGCAACTTTCACCTCTGGGAATAGAGATGCAGCTGCAATCTGTGATACAAAATCACCTCTGTGACCCCTGTGAAAATAGACCACCCAAACACACATTAAATACACATCTTCAAACCGTCGGAGTCACACTCACAAACACTGCGGTGACCACAAACTCCCCAGCAAACCACCCTGAAACTGCCTAGTAAAAATCAAGCAAGCAAGCTATTTTTATTTATGTAGCCCTTTTTTAAAACACGAGTTAGAAAGTAACTAGAAAGGAAGGCAAAAGAGGGAAGCAGCAATGGTAGCAGCTCTGTGAGGGGGCCATTTGTCACAGTGGTACTATGAAAAAAATGCTAACACGAGGATGCTAACTTAATGTTGTTAAGCGGTATAATGCTTAATATTTGTCAACTGATCAAATCCTAATGTTGGTCCCGAGGTTGGCGTTACGACCTGCGCCATCTTTCTTCGGTGAACATATTTGGACGAGTGGGTGGAGCAGCGGAGGATATCTTAAATGGAACAGTGGACACGGTGTGATAGCAACTTGCCAATCACAACAACGCCACACTCTAGCGCATCCCCGTCATTCTCGTCTATACCTCTCTTAATCTTACCGTCATTTACAAAATGGACATCATGCTCTGCTGAGATGATGACTTGAAACTAGTGGCTGAGAGTGAAACCACGTGAGGAAACTGAAGAAGTAGGGTCATTTCCTCATAAGCTTACATAGAATAAGACTTTTTTTTTGTAACTAGTGGCATCATCCCCTGCTGACCATCTAAAAGAATGAAGGTTCAGGGACTCTCTCGCAACTGGATTTGGTAAATTCTGTTACTCGTGATCTGATTGGTTGAGGTGAACCAGCGATAGACATAACAGCCCAGTCTTTCCGGTTTCCAAGACAACTTCCCGGATGGTTAATTGTAACAAAGAATGTGGACCTAGCAGCTACCCTGAGTAGTTACACCCTGGCAACGCACAATTTCAGAGTGAATAATGTATCAAAATATGTGGATATCACTGAACAACCATTCAGAACATGCTAGCAACCATCTACCAGCACCCTAGCGACCATATGATAATCTTTGGAAATGCAAGGACAAGCTACATGTTTTATTTTTCATATCCCTCTCAGCCCGGAGGCATCCTTGGATCATCTCATCTATCATCTAAAACAGTCCCTCATGGCATCCCTGGCACTACCGGCGTTGCTTTAAATCTTTGCACTGTTAAATACAGGTAGATGTATCGATTCCACATTTGTAATCTGGTATGTGCTGCCACGAGTGTCAAGAGACAGCACAAAGGTGATTTTTACCTGAATGGCGAAGGACACAGGAATGATGGAGGTGAAGGAAGAAGGGCACTGTAACAGGATTCTTCCTCTTCCCCTTTTCCTCCCCGTTGTTTGATGATTAATCGAAACCCATTAGTGTGGAGTCAAGGCCATAGAATTCAGTCTTAATTAGTTTCTTTTTTTACCCCTCATCCTGCTTTGCTTTGACATGGGCTACGCGTTATCTACACAATGAGGGATTGGCAAACCGCTTATCTGATTCTGCTGTTAGTCCCGTGCAGCTGGTATTATTGCAGCACGGTGCAGTATCAGGAGGCGTGCACCTCACCTGGGGCTTTAAAATGCACCGCTTTATGTGGAACCAGATGCACACTCACGCCCGCGCTCACGTAGTCCCTCATTTAGCCAACTCAGCAGAAGGACGTTTAGAGGTGGTGTAGTGGTATTCGCTCGCTAAGCTCGGCTCTCGGCGGAGGGTTAGATCTGTTAGGAGATGGACATGCTGAGATTTAGCAAGTAAACCCCCCCCCCACGCCGGGGCCCGAGGATCAATGGGATCTTTGTTATGAGCGGCGCGGAACAGAGCGACACACCCACCAACACTTAATTAAAAAGATCTGACACAGATACTGTACACTGACATAGCGTCTAGCCCTGACCCTCGCTGCTAATATCTGAACCGGGGGTGGGAACAGGTTGGAGTAGTGTAATTGAGGAGGAGGCAATCCATCTAATCCTGCCATTGTCAGCACTCGCCCTTCCCCTCTTTCCTTGCACTGTTCCATTGGGGAGAATATAGACCTGCTAGCTGCGGCTGGCACTTATTTATGTTTTGAAACACTAAAATGCACTTACTCAGCAAATTTTGAAACACTTCATGGGAGAAACACTCCTTCTGGTAATCATTATTTATGGCATGTTATACCCTTTATGACTTTATTCTGTGCAAATACTTAAATAGTTAATTAAAATGTCAAAAGCAAGTGTAAATTATCTGGCATGAGGCCAGTTGTGTTTGTTGGAGCTCAAAATAAGAGTAAAAAAACTTCACGTTTCATTACTGGAAGGCGTCCTGTCATTGCAGGTAAATTCTAACATTGCTCCTGCTTTTCTTTTTTTTTTTTTTTTTATCTCTCAGCTCTAAATCCTTGAAAAGCCTTTCTGTTGTCGCAGTCGCTCCAGCCAGGAGCTGCAGACTTCATTTTGATGTGAGGGACAGCTTACAGGATTTAGGAGTTGTCAAATGTAATTGTACCGAGCCAAAGACAAAATGACATATTCTTTTTGATTTTTTTTTTTTTTATTCCCTGCCCCCTCTGGTCCACTGCTCTGGTTTTGATTGTGCTGGCCGTGAGGAGCCACAGGGTTTATGTTGACATTTCGGTACAGCCAATGTCATTCTTCACTGAGCTGCGTCACTATTACTGCCCTCCAAATGGATTTCACATGAAGAGGAACTGCAGCAAGCCGAGTCAGTGACAAAGATGGCATGTTGAAGTCGCAGGTTTCAGACCGGCTTTATTGAGCGGCTGCCTGTTCACCTTGGCTTTGATATGCAGCAACAATACCGAGTTTTTACTGACAAAGCAGTTGTGTCATTTAGCCTGTAGTGGACAGCTGGTCTTTGTCAACCTTTCGGGTGTTATGTTACCTCAGAGAAAGACTCTTCTGACTGATCATCTTTTATTAAGTCGCACAATCAGTCCTGTGACATTTACATACTCTCTTCCCAAGCCAATTAAGCACTTGATGTGCCTGTTATCATCTCCAGGCCAATAATGGAGATTAGCAAAAAAAAATACAAAAAAAAAAATAAAAAATCACCCCAGTTATCCCGACAGTTGCTCTTATCTTGTTTTTGCTCTCAGAAGGTCATCGATTGCCGTGATCCTTTTTTTCACAGTATGTGAGCCGCCTCGCAATCTCTGTCCTTTGTGTTCCTCCAGACCTTCGGGAGATAGTGTTCGTCCTCCAGAGTCAAAGCAACTCCTACCATGAGAGGCAGGCAGAGAGACGGAGAGCGGATTTACTGAAGCAGGCGCACGGCCTCACCGAGGTAAGAGCCGAGACGTCCTCTCGCACACCAGGCCTCGAAAGCTGACATAGATCATAGATTTTAAAAATGATTTTTTTTTTTTATCCATTTGGTAGAAAGTACACATTTCACTGCATAGACAAACAGCTGCGCCAAGTGTTTGCCATTTGTTACGCTATTACTCAATTCTCCTCACTGTAAATATTGAATGATAGTGAGCAGAATTATTCATGCTGCCCTTCAGATTAAACCTCTGAAGTACATCTAAGTCCGAAAAATATGAAAGTGTAGCTTGAAATATGCATACGCGTTCTCAGCTCCTTGCGACAGTAAATCGTGAGTGCCTGCTCATCATTTCTATGTATTTAGAAAATCCAGACATTTGCGCAGCTTTGATGTTCAGATACACAACAAGCCAACCTTCCGTTTCTGACCTTTTGTCTGTAAATGTTTAATGAGAAGTGATGATACGCTCGCCGTAATGAATATTGTAATTTCCTGATTATGAATCTTGTGTTTTCAAAACAAGGCTGGAGGGAAGGAGAAGCTGCACGTTCTCCCGGGACATCAGCTCGGTATTTTAGGCAATTTATAACATTTCCGCCGGTAGAAAAAGACACAGAGCAAATTTACAGGTCAAAACGTCCTTTGCTTCTGTTCATTAAATCTAACAACAGATGACATGCACTGTAATAAATGTGGCTGTAGTCCATTAATGCGGCATAACTAATGACGACAGTGTAGTCAGTCAGAAGAGGAAACTGCTGGTTGTGCCTCCTGTATCAGCAGACCTATGTAGATCTTCGTATTTCTGTCGCTCTGGATTTGTCCTTGTCGTCGTTGTTGTCTCTCTTTGCCACTGCTGGATGTCACATCCCTTTTATCCACAGTATTGACTGACTGACCCAAACTGACAGAGAGGAATATATGAATGATCATTATTTCTCTGTTTAGTGGTTGAAATTAATATCAGAATACGCATACCATGCGCTTGGTAGGTACCAGTTTTTGTCTACAACGATCGAGAGAACTCCACCTGAAGCACAACAAAGTCCAAAGAAAGAATGATTTTAATCTGACTTGTTGACGGATTGTTCCGTGTCTCCTGAAATGAATAGTGGCGTCAGTGGATGAGATTCGTCATGCGAAGATTTAGTTGCACTAATGGACATCAAGATTCATAAGATGAGACAGACTTTATGAACGGCACATCATGTCTTGTTTGCATTTACGATCTCGGAGTTGTCTGGCGTTTTTTTTACTACATGTTGCATGCAATTACACAAACTAGATCCAGGGAGAATTTTAATCAGCGAGTTCTCAAAGAGGCAGGCGGCAGTAAAGGTCTGACGGCTTTTCAAAGAGATATACGACCCGAACACTTGTGATCAAAATGATTTATCTTCACAGAATCAGGGTGAAAACGCCTTAAGCCTCAGGGGTGGTTACAGTCCTCAGAGAAGGACGTGCTGCACCTCCAGTCGAGGCTGCAGAGTCCTCACAATGATTATTTGCTGCATAATAGAAAAAGTTAAAAGTAACTGAGTCCATTTCTTCAAAGAGGATAATGTGCCTTGACCAGAACCTCCGAAATATGAAAATGTCTGTACAGCTTGCAGGGGAGAGCACTGTTAACACACAACTTCTTTATTGTTGTGTGTCAGGATGAAAACCGACTGAACTAAAATCTAGCCATCAATAATCACTTTTTAAAAATGATCTTGAGGTACGAAAACACATAATTACTATTAACTATTTGCTTATTATTCTGCACATTAGCAGCATATTGGCTGTTTATTACTCATTATAAAGCACATATGAATACCTTGTTCTCCGTAAGTTCACTAGTAGAACCTGTGGGGGTTAATAACTGTAAAACTGCGAGTCAGTCGATATTTAATGCTATTATCTTTTTAATGTAATTTTTATGTCCCTGTAAAGCACTTTGAGTTGCCTTGTGTCTGAATTGCCTTGCCTTGTTTTTTTTTTTTTTATTATTCACGTAAGAACAGCAGTTTATGAAAAACATGATAGAAACGTCTTTTCCGGCAATGTTAAACAGTCATAGATCTACAGCAAAGAGCTGATCGGCTGCATTTTTAGACCACAGCCCAAAAAGTCTTCAGTTGCGACTGCAGCCAGAAAAGCAGCTCTGGAACTAAGATTAGTAATTACCAGCTGTTGTGAAAACTGTCTGAGTTACGGCTCTCTGCTGCTGTCGTTGTATCTCGCAGAGTAAAAATCCAGCAAACAATATAGCATACAAAAAAAACTGTGATTACTTCAGTAACATTGAGTTTGAAGTATGAAACTCTCCAGGTCGTCGTATTTTCTTCCACCCCCACCTTTACAACCAGCCATCACACACTTCACTCGCACCTCGAAGCCACAACAAGCTTATAATTCCGCTCTTTAACAGTCTTACACGCTGTTCCTGGGATACTGGAGGAATAACATCAAAGCCACATCACATAAGAGACTTATTTAGTTTGCAGCTGTTAAAGATGTTTGATGTACAGTATGTTGTGGTGTTTTGCCACTGAAAGTCTTTCGAAACGGCTCCGTTATGTTTTGAAATCAATTTCAGACATGAGAACTGAAATAACTTTTGATTCTCAAGGAAGGAGGATTAGACTCTTGGACTTCATATGATTGAAAAATTGCCTCTTGAATTATTTATCGCTGTATTAGTAACTAAATATGTCAGATTTCAGCTCAACATCAGTGATAAGATAAAGGTTTAACGGTCTGATCGTTGCACATCCGAGACGGGAAGCGCGTGTAGTATCGCTATATGTGTCTCGGAGCCTTTTTTCGTCCTCGGCAGATACTTTCTGCTTTATCCCCGCCTGACTGTGGTATCCGCAGATTCTCAAAGACAGGAATTTGTGTATTCCGTGTGGCGACTCGCGCTGCATGTTCCTGCAGCTTGACATTCTGCCTTCTGGGAGGGATTCGCATTGCATTCATATAGTATTTTTGTCGTTTAGCCGATGCTCACATCCACAGGGACGCGCAAGTGCAACAGAATGAGATTAAACTCGGAAACCTCCAACAGCAGCAGTGACACACGCTGTTTTTCAAATGATTTCATATGCATCGTCTGACAATTGATGAAAATGTTTTGCCGGGGAGGTTTGGCTCTCATTGGCTCGCCTCGCTCGGCCATCAGAAATGTCATTGTTGACCGCGGCTCATCGCTGGAGTGCCTCTGACAGGCTCTACATCCAGCCTCCCCTTTAGCCTCTCCTCCGGTTAAAAGCATAGCTTCCTGTCCCTCCATGACAACCTGGTCTCGGTGACCCCCATCTTCTCTCAAGTCACCAAGCAATCAGTGTCCTATTCGTTGCAAGCATGTCCACACGAGCACCGGCTCTTATCTGTTGATTAGGAGTCTGCCGCTGGCTCGCAATCGCCGTAAGAGAATCAACCTCTTCTTCTGCCTCCTTTATCGCGGGAATGTCAATAGCTCTTTGAAGCAAAAGCTGTTTTTTAAGATTGCATTATAATCTGAAGACTGCGTTGTTATTTTTTTCTATTCAACTTTTCTCTCAAATTTAATAGAAAAGGGGAGTTATTCTTTCAATATAACAGCGCTGGTGTGAATGTCAAGTAGAGAGCCGTTTGATGAAAAGCCGTACGTGTCATCATTAGCTTTAAGATAAGGCTCGTATTAGGGGAGAGCCAACAAACCTCGACAGGCTAATACGGTTTAATACGTATAAACAGCGTCAGACTCATCGCCCAAACCAAACAGGCTGCCGTTAGACAGAATGGCTCACAGGAGACTGTTCCCCCTGACTCCCTGCATGATGAGTGGACCGTGCAGTAATGAACCACAGGGTCTCACGCTCTGCTGCTTTGTTTTCCTCGCAGTGTGAGACATCGGCTCACTCAGACAATCTTCACACACCTTCTACTCTCCGTCCTCGATACAGAAGTGTCCTCGTTGCGAAGTGATTGTGTGCACTGTCCGTGCCCTCAAATACCCTGCGCCTGTTTCCAGTGATATTTCTGTCTTATTTCTTAGTTTAAGAACCAGCAAGAGCACAAACCCTGAAGGCAAAATGGGTTTTTGAAGGATCACACTAGTTTGTTTACAAGTTTCATCTCCTTACAGGATAAGACTGCCATTATTCTGTGTTGTTCTTATTGGCAACTCTTCACGTGAAAAAGATCTGAGCCACAACACCAAAAAGCCGAGGTCAGGCTCCGCAGTACCAGCTCGATAATGGACGAACTCAACAGATGTTGGGAGCGAGAATGAGCCAAATTTGGAATATTGGAAAGTGTGATTGACAGGATGACTCAGCAGCTCTCCAAAAGTATAGACAAAACATCTCAATTGGTCCCCGATGGCAGGCTGTAGTAAAGCTCATAGATCCCTGCTGCTCCATGTTGGCAGGTGCGACATGGACCAAACTTAGTACACATAAAAAAATAATGGTTTGTCATTTTAGGCACACTGACAAGTCAATCATTAAATCTTCTGATGAGTTCGCTTTTAATTAGTTGTTTGATGCTATAAAAAAAGGGGTGTGACAACATGATTGACAGCACTCGTATCCCGGATGTTTTGGTTAATATTTGTACAGTAGGGAGAGATGGCATGACATTGTCCTGTAGGCAAAAAAATATTTTCTTAAATTTTAGCGAACCTTCAACCACATGAATATCACCCTCTGGTCTGGAGAATTATACCAAACTAATCATGCCACACAAGTGCAAGATCGCAGTCACCTTCTGTATTTATGCTGCGCTGAGTGGAAGGAAGAAAAGACAAGAGCAGGTTTACTTTCACACATTAAAGTGTCGACACATGTCAACATTCAATGTAGTTGATGTCAGGTGGAACAATAAAGTCAATTCCTGGCACTTTAACGATGATCGCTTGTCATGTCGTCCAGCCGGGCCATGGCAAGGATTTATGCGACAGAGATGTTCTTCCTGTCTGACCCATTGATCGTAAAAAGTGAAGAATAAATTAAAATATCATTATAATCCCCCTTAGGATAAATTCTAATAATGCTAGTGATCTCCCTGACAAAGTTTAATTTAATACTTGGGTTTAACCTTCCAAACTAACTAAAATCCCCATCAGCCTCAGCTGTCTTCAGTGTTTATTAACAAATGTTAGTATGCTAATAGGCTAAATTAATAAGTTGAAGACACAACTCTAAAAACTGTATTGTCGAAAATATGGACGGAGCTTCCAGGCCTGAAAAGTGGAGCCTTAAACCTGCATTCTTTCTAATGATCAGCAGGGGGCAGATCCACTGGTTTCAAAAAGTAGTCTGATTGCATTTAAGCTTATGAGAAAACGACCCTGCTTCACACTTAATTTATTACCTCAGTGAACAGTTTCCTCTTGAATTTATGGAACCAATTACTAGTTTCAGGTCTTCTCCAACACAGCATGGTATTCATTTTGTAAATCATGGTCCTGTTTAGAGGTAAAAACAGACAAGTAGGTTTTAGGGCGTGGCTACATTGTGTTGACAAGTCGCTGCCTAGGCGTGTTGGGTTCTCAGTTAGATCCAATCAGGATGTCCTCCCCAGCTCCAGCCTCTCATTCAAAGACTGTACGGTTACTTCTGGCTCCAAAAAAACAAGATGTGATGGCTGTTATGCTAAACTGTGTGTACTGTCGGTCTGATAAAACATTATTCCATCTCAGTTTTTTCTCCAGCAACTCTGTGGCACTCTGGAAAATGTAAATCTTTAAAAACAGCTGACAAATATGTAGTTATTTCTTTAAAAAAAATAGGCTAAATAATGTCTTCATGATTTGTTTTCCCTTGTAGCTGGTTTTAATTATACACTTAACAACTCTTTCTTGCTGCAGTTTAAAACACACTTGGTGCTCTAGTGAGTCTTTAAGGAAACAGCAAAAGTGTGGGGTATCAAATAAATTACAGTGCTCATCTGTGGCACATTAGACTTCGGCAACACAGGCAATGCTCGTAGGATACATTTACTGTTTATTTTGGTCTTTCATTGGATTTGTTGACACTCAAATGAACACAGTCTGTGTTCATTTTTGTCAGTCGTTGCGCAGTTTTGCTGTGAGGTCAAGCAGCGCAGCTTCTTCCAATTTTCCCCTCGGGTTCATTCGTGCAGAAAAGTTCCCTTTTTATTGTCTGCAGCCGCTTTGTGTGTCTGTTGTGCAGTTAATAAACATGTCTTTATATGTGGTTTGTGTTGTCTTTCTTGCAGAAACCACCGGTGGTTTTGCTTCTTCATAGTTTATCAGATAATGAGGGAGATTGGAGCATCCTTCCTCTGCTGCCTTAGTAAGTATCCCAGAACTCTCACAGTTGAACGAGCACGTGATTAACTGAAGATTTGAAACGTCAAAAACATTTTGTCCTCCTACATTCGAGATTTGGATGGTTATATTTTGGTTTTGAGGATATTTCTTTAGCCTCTTTTTAAGGCTTCAGATTGCTTTGAAGCTGTTTCGAGCACAATATCTTTGATTGATTGCTCCACATTATAATAGAAGCCATCCAAATGTGTCTATAACTGTGACAATAAGCCTATTACCGCAGTTATTCAGTGGTCTGAACAGCTTGATAATGACATTAGCTGCAGTCGGCTACATGATTGGGCCCCCTGAAAAAATCCAATATGTGCTCCATAATTGTTTTGCTGAGATGTGAAATGACATCTGAATCTGTTTTCTTCTTCCACTGTAAAGATTTAGGACGTAGATCAGAGAAAGCAGCCCATATCATTACAGAGCCGCCCTCCCTGAAAGAAGCCTTTGTGCTTGTGATGTGTTTTTTTTTTTTTTTTTGTCTTTCAGCCCTCAAGGGAAAAAAACTGTGTGGCTGCCTTGATCTGACTGGGTCAGGAGCCTCAGTTAGATAGATCCTCACACTGGACTGGAAAAAAAAACAGTTTTATGTGATGTTTATGTTCCATTTATTCTTATTTTATTATTCAGCTCTAGTTTTGATGTTACTCTTTTTTTTTTGTCTTTCCTCAGCTTATCGTACTCCTTCGGGAAAAACTCATCCTGGATTGTATTTCTCGAGGAGGAAACAAATGTGAGGATGTCTAAGCTCGCTCAAGTGCTTGCAAAATTTGACAAGAACAAAGTGAGTGTATTTCCTCTAAACCTCCCATTTCTCTTCATCTATCTATTTTGAATTCATCAGCGAGACTACAGCTTCCTGTTTGCAGCTCCGGCTTAGCTGATCATCGCTTCAATTAAGAGATATAGTATCAGGTTGGCTCCGGCTCGGCTGCAGCGAGCGCTGCCAGCTCACAGTGAAACCTGTCAGACATGTCACTCCGTTCTCTGCTGTAGACGTAATTTAAGGCCCGTCTCTCCACTCGTGAAATTACATTCTTGTATACAGGTCGGTGAGGTAGGTCAAATAGAAGTATTAGATAAATGCTGCAGTCATAAAATTATACTTTGCGGTCGAATTTTTTCCTAATCAAGCCTTCTCCATCGATAATGTTTGTTTATGAATTTTTAAAATAATCCAAATATCAGCTGCATTGTTAAGTTTCTTGTTGCCATGCGCACTTGTTGTCAAGCATTCACAACACAAATTCTGCTTTCAAGTGAATCGGGATCAAAAACAACGTTAATTCCACTTTGACGCCAGAGCCGACAAGAAAAAAACAGCTTATTTTTATCAGCCAAGGCTGAAGTTTTCTCTGGTCTGAGAGAAACTCGGCACAACAATTACGGAAACCCTTTTTATTCATCTAGGACTGTTAAGACCCTGCGTGTTATTTCAATTCCAAGTCAGAGATGGAAGTCATTATTGCGTGGATATGAACGGCCTCATCCTGAGGAAGAGATGACCCTGGATACATCACCATTCGTTAGTACACACCCCGAAGCACAGACGTCTCTCTCAGGCGTTACAGTGATGTGTGGTCGGCTTCATATTGTGATAAGCCAGACCAAATTAGATTTTTTTTTTTTTTTTCAGGAGCAATGGCCCTTTACAGAAACTAGCTGCCACTTTCGAATAACTTTTACCAATTAGACACTGAGGCACTGAAGCGTGACAGTTATTAAACTGGGTATGACGTATGATATATTTATGATATGTCGATCTGTTGGCAGATATCATCCATGAAGGGGAAGAAAGGGTGTTTCTTTCATACCTCAGCACGTAAATGACAATCACCACTTAATGCAAATATATGTACACAGAATATTAAAAACACTTCCTGCTATAACACAATACGATTTAACAGCACCACAAACTGCAGGAGCCAAAATGACCATAACATTAAATCAATACCACTCTAAACATGTGTCAACAAGAACTGAACTTTATCACCTTTAAGAAGAAGATTTATAGCAGGGATTTTGGATTAGACCGCTGTATCTTATTAACTGGCAGCCGTTCCGTTGTGTTAAACTAATTTTTTGAATATTTGTGGTTGTACAGCACTATATTCTTGAACTGTAGGACTTCCAGAAAAACCTTGCTGAAAAGCAAAGCTTGGAACTGAACTAAAAATTAGCATTTTGTTCGCCTGCTGCTTGTTCTGTCTTTAGTCTGACTGACAGGAGCCTCGCTGTCCGGTTAGTAAGTGTTCGTTACTGTCTCATCCGCATTTTTCAATTCGTCATTCTTATATGCATCGCGACTCTCTTGGAAGATGATGTCTCCATGCAGAAAAGTCAGTAATGAGAAATGTAAAACCCAATTCTCAACATTACGATCACCTGTAACAGTTTTGTAAGGCTGACCTGACTGGAGTATTAGCAAAAATGTATAAAAATTTATCTAGATGCATCGATGACGGTTTTAATAATGGCATTGTCCCTCTGAACCCTGAACGTGAATCACAAGACAGCAAGAGACTGCTAATCTACGCTGCAGCCTCTTATTTACCGTACACAAACACCAGAGTGTGGTATCTGTCTTCTCATCAGAGAACAATAAGCATTTTTATTTTGCAAAATAAAACTGAGGAATTTCTCTCAAAATAAGACACTTTTTACTCCAGATACATCAAGAGTTATGACGAGAGCCTTTCTGGCTACAATTTGTGGTATTTTAAAAAACGTTGTTCTTTAAAGAGATCTCATTATTTCCCAGACAGTGAGGAACTTAATCACCAGAGAGAATTACAAAGATTTTCTGCCAAGTGCAGTGTCAAAACTCCCAATTTAGGCCAGATGCCCAAATGAGCCTTTTTTTAACAGTCATTTATTAACGGTAAAAAGAAATATTAAGTGCAACCTCTTTTTTTAAGTGTAACATTGTAAAAAATAAAGAGAAGTAACCTGCACTCAGCCTGTCACTTACTGCTCATTCATCAGGAGTGGTTTCTCGGCAAGCCCCTTCACGACGAGGAGTCGACCATCATCCATCACTACGCCTTTGCTGAGAACCCCTCCGTCTTTAAGTATCCTGACTTTTCTGCCGCCTGGGCCTTAAGCGTCCCCCTCATTGTTCGGTGAGTTTGTGCAGCAAAAATTGAGCTGTTCAATTCTTCTCACGACAGTATTCCGGAGGTTTGAAAGGCTGCATGTGTGTTTTATATTTCGTATTTTAGGCTCGCAAACAAAGTGAGAGATGAGCCACTTAAGTCTGACTTCACCATTGACCTGAAACATGAGGTAAGAGGCACACTCGGTTACCTTCAGTCCTGTTGGGGAAAAGTGATGATGAGGCTGCTAGTTTTTTTTTTTTAGTTTTTTTTTTTAGCCATTTTCCAACAATTTTCCTGTTCGTCACACTCAAGCCACACCGACCTACTATAAGTTATTTGCACAAAGAAGAGCGAGGCATGAAATCCATCTAACCTTGAAGTGAAATCTCATTACTTTGGAGAATTGTCATGGCGCAGCGCTGAGGTTCTTATTTTTTATCACTGAAATTCAGTCGGGGAGGCATCGAGGGATTTTTTTGTTCGGTAAACACGGCGTCAGACTTATCATAGCTCAGTCTGGAAAAGTGGTTCAGTTAGAAACGGCATGTGCTCAGTCCGAGAGATTTCATTATAACGCTGTGTATTATCATAATGCTGTGTTTCAAATACAATTGAGGGATTTGAAGCCTTTTGTATTTTTAACGCACTTGACGAACGTGCACTTTTAACCTCGTGCAGGCGAAAATAAATATCACAGATATGCAAAAACGCAGATGGAGTGCACAAATCGTCAACGTCAATCCAGTTCACCGTCAGTCGATTACCTCCAGGCTGCAAGTCACAAAAACATCACAGTTTCTGTAGATCCTCATTTTTTGGGACAGTCCTCATCACGTATTCTGTTACTGTAACGTCTCGATCTCCCCCCTGTAGAATAGTTAAACTAAATCCTAGATTTGCTGAGGTACAGCAAAACTACACCAGCTCTCAGTTTCTCCTCCTCTGTCGTCCCCCTTTATCTCTTTTGTTAGCGATCTTTAATGTTGAATATATTCTCCTTGAGTTTGGTTGTGGGAACAAAATTGTGGTATTTACTATAAACGGAAACGTCGCCTCCGTTAAGCTTCTGATAAAACGTTAATGTCTGAAAGATTGCATCTCGAATGTAGCTTGTAAACTCCAAAGATCAATGTGTGTTACTGCAGGTTGCCTTGTATATCTGGGACAACGGGAACGGCCCACATCTCACTGCTGTTCCTGAGCTGTGCACCGAGCCAGACGACTCTCCTCAGTCCCTCAGCCGCTGTGCCACCTCTCTCAGCGAGCCTCCACTGTGTGTGAGTATCTGCCTCGTGCGCTGCCTCAATGTGATCATCCTCACTTTGCTTTGTAAAGGGGACCAAAATTAAACAACAGCGTAAAAGAGAAGCAGTTCACGGTGAGCTGTGGCCGCTTCTGTGATGATCTACAATGATCTCTCAGGTCACGTGAAAGCAGCATCCAGTGAACGTTATTGCCTTCATACGCCATGAGATACAACGCTGTGCATCAACATAAAGGGACAGACGTTTGGGTTTGTTCGACTCCCGCCAAGGAGGAAATACTCCTCCATTGCCAAGCAACACCTTTTTGAGTCCTCTCAGAGTCTAGAGTTACATCTGACAGTTATTTCATCCGAATGTGTCCAGGTATGTCCGTCTCCAACACTGACTGAGTGTGAACCTGCACTGACATTAAAAGTGTTTCTGTGTTATCATATCTGTACGAGGGAAATGAAAATGGTGACTAACTAAGCTCTCAATTTCTCCTTCTTCTTTATCCTCTTAATCTCTTATGTCAGCCATCGTACTCACATAATCATCAGGGTTTTGTTACATGAGCATAATTCTGCATATTTTGGGATGGATTTGAACTAAAACACATGCACATCTAAAGTATTTTTCACACTGCATATTCCTATCCCAAGGCTGTCCTTGATCCTGAGTCAAGAGTCAAGAGTTGACCCTTTTCACACACATTGTTTGTACAAGGCTAACCTAAGCCCAGGGCTGTGTGATTCAAAATGCATTTTTACCAGCTACGGGTTAAATGTCTGAACACGCAGCTAATGTTTATTATCTAGCATGAGGCATTACTGCTCTTGTTTGATTTAGCCCTGTGTTCAGTCACATTTTAGGAAATAACCAAGGTCCAACCCCGCTATGGAAAGAGCCAGCAAGTCCTCGGGAAGAGTCGGCGTTAGCCTATTTTGAAATCTGCAAAGATTGTGCCAGGATAGTAGCTTTTCGCACTGCAGTTAGCCGACAGCTAAAAGCATTCTTAAAATCTTCTTGGCCTCAGACTAAAGGCCTGATCAGACAGAAGGCAGTCTTTTTGCAATGAGAAGCATCTTTGTTTTCTATCGGTAGTAAGCATTTTTTTGGCTGCTTACTTACCCTGGGTACCTCACGTTTTCCTGATGCCGGGCGTGGGTGCCGTGTTAGCAGGAGCGCTCTCAACACCGCAAGTTGAAAAAACTAACTTAGAGCAGAAAAGTACCTGACATCATTTTCAAACTCGTCACCTGTTATCTCTGAAATCGATATAAAAACAGGCTTTGAACTGACCACTACCCAGAGTGAGATCCTCAACCTGCTGGTGGTTCTCCCTGTGATCTCTCCTCAGATCTTCGATTTCTTGTGAACAGCTTCTCATCCTAAATCAGAGTCAGACCCTTTTTTTTTTTTTTTCCTGCAGATGTTTTTTTTATTTATTTACAAGGTGGATAACTATCGAACTAGGAAGTTAAGTACTTAAGGCTAGCCAACATAAAAGGGACAGATCTGCGAGGTTACGTCAAGGGAAGATCATCTCCGTGCTAAGAACAGGTGATTCAGTGGTTGCCTAGCAATATTTTTTTTTAAAGAAAATCCACTGCACTGCTCTTTTATTGTGTGTGTTTCGACAAGAAAAAGACGGTGCACACCCAGCCCAGATCAGCCCTAAAGGAAGCAGTTAACCCAAGTCTAATCCAAAGGGTGTTGCATCAGCCGAGTCATTAGGAGGGTTAGCCCAGAGTTTATGGGGATAACCCCTGAATATCAACTAAACACGGGAATTAAAAAGTTGAAGTAGACAGAGTAACCGTGCGTAATGTAAGAACATTAGTAGAAACATGGTGTAAATCCTGCAGCCCTGGGTTGTAGGTTAACCGAGGGGTAACAATTTGTGTGTGACAGGGGGCAAGGTTATCCCAGGGTCACCTCTTAGCTCAGGGCTCACAGCATGAATAGTATGAAAGCTTTCTTGACCTGGGGCGAAGACGGATCTAGGATTGGTTGTAGCCCTGGGCCAAGTGCAGTGTGAGAAGTGTGTTTGTTGCTCCTGAATTAAACTGGCTGCGTTGTTTCTCAGAGAATGTCGAGCGCAAGTGTTAGAAATGTGCTTAATTAAATGACACTAAGTGGAGTAACAGCACTCAGACTGGTGCTACACTGCAATAATACCAATCTGATGAACATCTCTCGTCTCTTGTCGTATAATGAAGGCTCTATTATGAAATAACTATTGGTCTTCTGTAATTGATCTCATGTAGTTACCTATTATGGTAGATGATACAGAAAAATTATATTACAGTCTGTTTTATGTGCATGATTGAAATATCTAGGAGGCAGGCAGTGTCTGCGGATGAACCTGCAGGGAACAATTGGCACCGTTTTAAGGCCATACTGTTGCATTGTGGGAGAGTCTGTGCGTGGGTGTGACGCCTTAATTGGTCGACAAAGTAAAATCAGAGCGGTGTCATGTGGAGAGAACACTTTGAGTCTGATTTAATCCTGATTGTCGGTCGATTGCTGGCGTTATGTGTTATTTTTCGGACCGCGTTGGCGTGTTAAATTATTAGCATGCTCTGCCGACCTGCCTGATATGTAATGTTTGCTCAAGCAGAAAGAAGTTTGTTTTCTGAACCGATGAGCAGGGTCGTCCAACCTTTAGCCAGCAGTTGTCGACCCTGCGTGCGGCCTGAAACGATCAATAATGCTGAGAGGAAGCGATGTGTGCGCGACTGTATGTGTGAGGTGAATTTGGGATGCAGCTGAAAGTGTCCCAGTTCTGTTTTTCCCCCCTCTTAGTTCTGACGGGAAAAATTTCGATCCTGTCTTTTCATTTGTGATTCGGATCACAATCCTGCGTGTGCGGATTGTTCTACGTGTTCGTCGCCGCCCGAACCGTCAGATTTATATCCGCGTGGTTTTTAACCTCCCTCTCGACGAAAATCGCCACGCTCATAAAACTGCACTCATTTGGCCAACAACAACTGGAGCAGCCAGCCGAGAAACACGAAGGTCACGGGTTTAATAAGTATTCAGGGAGAAGTTTCCATTCAGTGCAAACAAGAGGGGACGTATCGCAATCTGCTGTTGGTCAAAACGGTTGCAAGACAAATTGCCGGGCGGGGACCACAACAGCGCTCGGCTGCACTGTCAACAAGGAATCAAGAGCCTCAAGAGGCAGATTCAAGGAGGCGAAGGACGATGATCAACAAAGTGGCCGCGGCAGCAAAACATGCCCTTTTTATTTGAGGCAATAAACTTGTTGTGGAGTTGCTCCTCTCTGCATGTCGGACATTTGAGGACTCATTGAGGCTTAAATGAGTAAAACAGACAAAACAGAAGACAAAGAGCGCCGCGGAGACGAGTGTGAGGGAGCAGCAAGGCTAATGATAAAAATGTATTCCGAGCCATCTTGATGTTTTCAGGGTCAGCAAAGAGTGAGTGTGCTCACACGCTCGGCCCTGTCTGTCTGTCTGACTGTTTTAGATTTCACTGGTGCTGAAATGATTAGTCAAAAACGTATCGTTCATTCATTATTCATCAAGCAACCTAAATATGCTTGTTCCCAATTCTCACATATGAAAGAGCCTTCTTTCTTTCTTTTTTTTATATCATTATGAATGTAATACTTTTTGTTTTTGGACTGTTTGATAACAAAAGGTATTTCAGACGCGACTATGGCTTCTCGAGATTGTGATGAACATTTTTTCACTATTTTCTGCCATAAAGCAGCTGTAACAACAGTGTGACGATGTAAAAAAAGGGGCTACTGGTAATGATGAGCCGATGGATAAATATCACCTGAGCCTGCAGCTCCCCCTCAGCTTTGTAAAGCTGGTAGTGAGTTTTCAGCTCATTGTTTGGCTTCACTGTTCACTCTCGCTGCTCTCATGGCATAATTTTCTGCTGTAAAACCTCTTAAACCCCCTCTGTACACTACCTGCGCAGCGCCAAATAGCAAAACAGACACACTCACTGACCAGGGCCACGGCAGCTGCTGGATTCCAAAAATCTAACAGTCACAAAAATAGTAAAACAGCATTTACAATATTCAAACAATAGATATTTTATAAGGTAAGTATTACTTGGAGAAAAATACAGACATTCACCCTCTCTCCCTCTCTCTTTCTCATCCACACACACTCTCTCAACACACACACATCTTATGCTCATCTGGAACATCTTCCGGCTGGTTAGTGCCTTCGTGGCAGTTGTATCCTCGGGGGGCTGATTTTCTCTGCACCGTCTTTCTAAAATGGATGTGGCATTCTCGACTATTTGCGGTCTTTTATGGCTTCCAATCTTAGGTTTGTAGTCTGAATAATGAAACTATTAGCTGTCTCACTGGCGTCGTGTTGACGACCAACCGAACAGGACATTGTCTGGCTCGTCTCCTCTGGCTTGGAGAGCAAAAATAGCACAAAAAGAAAAAAAAAAAAGAGTCAATTTTAGCCTCACATTCATCAGGTGGAGACGGAAACACAACTCCAGCACTGCTGAATCTGTAATGTTGTTGTATCAACTTAAAGGAGACGTATTATGCTCAGTTTCAGGTACATAATTTGACTTGTAGAATGGGTTAACATGCTTTAATGTAAAAAAAAACAACACACATTTCCTAGTACTGTCGAGTCCTGCAGCACTTTATTCCCCCATTGTCTGACACACTCTCTTTTTCGCTTCTGTCTCTTTAAGGCCCCCCTCCTAAAAATACCCAGTCTGCTCTGATTGGTCGGCTCACACGCGCCTGAGCCAGCACCACTCACTGTGTCTGTAGCTGACTCTGTCGTGTTTTTATCTTCCAGTTAGATTCACTTTTACCGTGAATATGGGCAAAATGTATGCGCGTGTGACGTGGTGACGTAATGCGTAGTCAGGGAGACACAGAATTAAAGGCGCAACTACTGATGAGGCGTTTTAGGAGCTTCAGGAGCTTCAGCACTGTTATTTGTGCAAGAGACTTTGAGTTTTTCAACTTTCGAGACCTTTTACACGCACAGAAATCTATAAAACACACTGAAGAAGAGGAAAACACAGAAAACATAAAAACTCTCCTTTAAAAGATCGTGATATGTTCGTGTTCTGTTCACAGCTTGTTTCCACTTCACCCGAGTGGCCAAAGCAAAGTCAGTTCTTGCAGGATTAAACAATTCATTGAAAAAAATGTATTCTAATTTGTGAAATATTGTGCCAGCTTTTGGTGTCGGTGTGATGTCCAGGTTCGATCATGGCACCAGAGAGCGTCACTGTCACACTATCACATCCTGTCTGAACGTGTTGTGTTGTGAAGATTTTTGCAGCCGCTGATGGCATTTTAATGGAGCGCACACTCTTAATGCATTCTGTCTGTTGTTGATTTAGTGAATCTTTCTGTGTGATTGTTGGAGCACAAGAAAATAATTATTTCAGCCTTCCATTTTTTTTAGACTGACTGTCGTTATAAGGGGACGCACACAGAGATGTTCCATTTTCATTTATTATCCGGTTTCACTTGTTGCTCGTCTTCTTCTTCTTTTTTTTTTTTTGTCTCCGAGGCTTTTGAATTGGTCAAACGCACACCTCATTCAGTCCTGAACATTTCGAATGTGCTGCAGTGTTATCAGCTGCTATATGTCTTTCATTTCAGAAGGAGAGCCAGAGGGGCCAAATGATCTCAGACCATTAGCAGAAATATCCATTTCTAATTTTACTTTGAAGATAACAACTCCCACTGATCACTCTGACACTTAATATCGCCTGAAAAACTCCATCTCATCCATTTGTCCGCATCTAATATAGATTCGGTTTTAATTACGATGATTTATGATTTATGCTGTGTGATCCTGCGAGCGTTTCTTTGATTCATGTCTCCTGTTTTCATCAAAAGGGGGAGCCTGTAAATAAAGAAGATATATTTGTTGCTGTGAAGACGTGTAGGAAGTTTCACAGTGAAAGAGGTGAGTCACACTCCCACTCTTACAGAATCTGCCAAAGATGCACAATTTCATTTTGAGTGCCAAATGCTTCTTTTTCTCCTCTTGTTGTTTTCTCGCCATGGATTCGTGTTTTTTTTTTTTTTTGTACCTTTGACACGTGTGAGTGGATAAGAGCTTTACCTGATTATCACGATAAAGTCTTTCTCCAGATGATTCTGTCGTCTTGTCAGAAAAGGATTTAATGGCATTGTGTCAAAAAAAAAAAACTACCCCAGAGTGCTTCATTGCGAACTCCCCCCCCCCCCCCCCTCGATGCTGGAAATGTTAAATCATCCAACAATAACGCAGATGTTAACAGAAATCACTTACCGGTGCTTAGCACTCTTTATTCGCAAACTCAGCCTGACATGAAGCGTGTCCAGTAAATCCACTTCTCTTTTTAACCTGATGGAAAGAAGCAGGGTTCAGTCAACGGATCGGATCGCAGCATCATCTCGGAGCGATCAAATAAACCGTGCGGCGCGCTCACAGAGTGTTACTCCAAAGTAATTCCACTAATTACCTTAATTACCGCCTCCTCTGCCAAGCTGCCATTATTCTGAATGAATATTAGATTTATATATCAAAGGTTAGCTCGGATCAATAAGCAGTCGACATGAAAGAGCCTCACATTTCATTTACGATGTCACTAAGTGTTTAATCTTCTTATCTGCCGTGATTATCAAGTGCAAAAAAACAATTATTTGAGCGCGCGAAATGCACAGTCATCAATTCAGAAATTAGACTTGATATAAAAATAGGGTGAATGATACTGTGAAGTGGAGTCGCGGTGTTTTTCTCCCCCTTTACTTGAAGCTCAGTGTAGTTTTTTATTGGCGGTACAGTGTTATTGTTTGAAGCTGTCCTCCTGCAGCGGTGGGAGAGCTACTCTGCACCGCCGTGAATAGAAATGTGAAGCACAGGTTTCCAATATCACTAGTTGTGTCGGAAATCTATTAATAACTCTCGCAGAGAGTTTTATTCAGGGTTTTTATTTACTGGCGCGAGTGGAGCCACGCGCAGATACAGTTCACAGATCCAACTAGGGCATTTCTTCTGTTGGTGATGAAGTTGTAGCCGAGGAGGGGAGGGGAGGTAGCTCGGGAGTTAAACAGGAAACATTCTACTTTGCTGTTTGATGGAGGAAAGAAATCATAGAGGCGTTACTCCTCTACTGTGAACATCAGCAAGTGAGACGCAACTTAATGATGATCACTGTTGGTAAGCAAAGCCTCACCAGGTCAGGCTGAACTTCACCCGCTCACGACGTTTCAAGTAGTTTGAAAATATATGATATGTTTTCTTCCCATCATAAGACAATTTTTGGTGTTTCAAATATGCCAACATGCAAACAGAGCCATGAAAATGCAAAACATACATTTCTCATACACAAGTATTTTCATACTACTTGAAACACCGTGAGCCGGTGAGGTTCAGCCTGACCTGGTGAGGCTTCGCTTATCAAGAGCGGATATCATTAAGTTGCGTCAAAAAAAATGAAAACAGAGCCATGAAAACGCAAAACTTAGAAAAACGTGTGGCGACGTTTTCCGAATCATTCGCACGACAGAAAAGAAGAAGTCGCAAATTTAAACAATGTAATAAATGGTGGAAAAACTCAAAGATGATATCAAAAATATGGTATCGAAATGTATAATATTCACCTCAGAGTGCTGTGTCTCTGTTACATTGCACACTTAAGTGAAATGTGTGACACACAGATTCAGTAGTATAGTATCATGTTGTTTTGTGTAGTATGCAGCAGTAATGTAGTGAGGTCTTTGAGTAGCTGTTACTCTTGATGCAAATTGTGCTTTTTTTCTGAAGTATGACCTTTTTATAGATTTAAATAGTGTCCCTACTCTATTCAGCTTCTTTAATAAGACAGTTTTACACTCACACTGGTTGAGAAAATAAAAACTCCACATTTTTGTTTAAAAAGAAGTTCCTCACCCTGAGTTTATTCACACCTGAGGGTAAGAAACGCTAAGATGTAGTCTTCGCCCTTTCCTGCTCCTCCTCCTCCTCCTCCTCCTCCTCCTCCTCTATGTTTTGGCTAGAATATCACTGATCTGGTTAAATAGCCAATAACATAAATGTCACAATATCGAGTTGATAATTTCGCGGTTCCGTAGACATTAAATCTCATCTCATCTCATCTCGTAAGGTGGTGTTTGCTTAAATGTGCGCTTAAGTTTTCCTTGGACATTTTAGCGTTTATCACGTTTTATATACTTGACATTGAAGCTACAGTCGTCTCTCACACAAACTCTCATGTGTAGGTTGCTCCTCTGTTTCACTATCCGCCTTCAAACTTTTATCTGCTGATGGTCTGCTGCAGTACGGCAGGAAATCAACATCTGACCTGCTCGATGCGTTTGGAGCTTTACTGCACTTCCTCTCTGGTCGTCAGTTTCGTATCCTGTAGAGGCGGTTCACACTCAACCCGGCTTCTTTGCTTTTTGGTTCATTCTTTCAGGGTTAAACAAGCCACTCTGATTCACTATTGTTGATTTATGAGAGTTGAACACAGCCTGGAGCTGCTGCTGCTGCACATCTCTGGATATTCCGGCACCTCTGAGCCCCTCGAACGCGCTCGACTCGACAGCCCAGAAACTCATCACAAAATCCCTCCACAAGTCATCAGTCAGATAGCAATTAAGTCTATAAGGAAACTTCAAAACTTTGATGCTGAGGATCAGGTCACTGACTGGAAGACTGTGTGTATAAATAGAAGGAAAGAAGTACATGCAGATGCAGTAATGTGACAGAACTCTCAGGATTCAAAGCTCTGAAACTTAACTGCTTTTTGTTTTTACATTATTTAAAGGTTTTTGTGATGGTTATATGATAAAACAATTTCCTCAAGTGACAGGTGCACACATGAAAGGTTTGTACTCGACTTTGTATGTGAGTCATGCATTCTACCTAGTTCAGATTTGTACTGCTCAGTGGGAGGATTAAAGACACATCTTATCTTATTTTCCTCTTTTATTTTCTCTTTTCCATCTCGTCCCGCCTGATTATTTATTTCTTTAAAAAGTCTCCCGTTTAATAGAACATTTGACTAAAACAGACGATGAGAACATCAGAGAAAAACACTGATCACGTTCAATCTGAAAGACTCATTTGCTCGGGGGAATAAGTCCACATCGCACAGAACCAGATGTATGCTTGTTGTGAAACTTGGTTAACAGAGTATTGATTTTCTTCCCTGTGCACCAGTTCCAGTGATAAAGAAGACCTGGGAGAAGGATGCCTTATTTCTCGAGTACTACAGTGACCATGCTGATCCTTCAATACCCACCATTGATATAGGAGTACCAAATACTGAGAGAGGTAAGTGCTTGTTTTCTCGTTTAAACTCCCTCAGCTTCAGGGTCAGCCGCATGCTGCACATGACAAACACGAACATGCCGTGAAGGGTGCGGTGGTGTATATGATAGTGATACATTGGAGACGCTCAGTCGGCAGTGGATTCCAACTGTTTGTCGCTTAAAGTGAGTTTTCTTCACAAAATGAAACTCAGGTTTTGTTCATGATGCTTTTTAAAAAATATTTAATATAATATATTTTCTTATATTTGTTCTGAAGGTAATTATGCTGTGGTAAATGCATCTGTACCTTCTTCTGTCCTTGACTGAGAGCTATAAACTGAACATTGACTCCACTTCACCTGCTGATTTCCACAGACCGTAGATCTGTTTGACCAGTTATTTGTCGTTGTGATAATCTGACATTTTACTACATGTTATAATTTATTTTTAAACATGGCCCACTTTAACTCTGAATCTTTACAAAGTCTGAGCAGGACCAAGTTTCTTGGTCTAGCTGCAGTGAGGAGCTTGTTATCTTAGCTCAGTGGAATAACTGGAAGCCTTTAATGTATTGAGTGGATCTGAATACAGTGCTGCTCAGCCTTGCTCCCAATTTTGCCCTGTGGCCAACTACGGTATTTCAGCGAGGAAGCTGTGGACAGCATGACTCGGACTGCAAATGAGGTTGTTATGATTGTGTTGTGAATTATTGATCCAAGGAGGTTTTATATTTGTAAAATGTTCACTGAAGACAACCAGCAATTTACAAATCTGTGACTTCATCACAGTGTAACATTTAGTGGGCTGCTTCGCCAGGACGTAAACCTGAAATTTGAAAATGTTTTTGGCGTAATCTGCAGGCAAACAATTCTCATTATCGTGAACATGCACCGACCTTCAATCCTGTATCTTGTTGTGTTATAAATCTATGCTGGAAACAGCAGGACGGAGACAGTCAAGCTGTTTCCCTCTGTGTTCAGTCTCGAGCTAAGTTATGCCAGTTGGCTCCTGGCAGTATCTTTATTTTTAACAGATATGAGAGTTGTGTTTATTTTCTCATTTAACTTTTCCTCCCAAAATGTCAAACTTCAAATCCACAGAAACTCATTTAAAGTCCCCAAAAGTTATCAAAGATATCAGAACCTGAGTCTGAATAAATGTATTTAAATTTAAATTGATGCATGACGCATCTCTAGTCTCATGATTTCAAGAAAAAGCAGAGCGTGTTTTTTTTAACACAGTACGGAAACACAAGGCCTACAACTGCTGTTCCTCTGCACTAAGAAGCTGCTCCTGTATCGATGCCCAAAGGTGGCTCCCTCTGTCTGAAGGGCCGCTGACCCTGAGACAGACGAGGCTTCTCTCCACCAGAGCAAATTCCGAGTATGTGAAAACAGACTTGGTAAGAAACCTTCTGATTCTGGAAGGAAAAACACATCTCCCAGCTGGTCCGAGATCCTGCTGATCCCTCAGGAGAAACTTTAACCCAACAACATCCTCCAGCTTCTCCTGAGGGAAAACACTGGAGACGTGTAATGTATGATAATCAGAAGCAAGTACCACATGTACACAGAGCGTAAGACCCCTCAAAGCAAACCAGGGTGCTTTGTAAAGAAGCAGCCGCTCTTTGCTTCACCACCCTCCTGGTTGCCTGAGGCAGAGGCCATTTGGGCGCGAATTATTTTACAGTCTGATGGCTGCTGGCATAAAGCGGCACCTAAGACCTCTCATGTTGCACCTTAATAGGATGATGCATCAGTTGTAGCCACTTTCAGCCCGCTGGAGGAGGGCTGAGGGATGTTGCTGGAAAGAGTCTGGTTTTGTTCTCCAGCCTCCCTTCGCCTACCGTCTCCAGGTCTGCTGCAGAGTTGAGCCTCGGCGAGAATAAAACTCGGCCTCCGCTTTGGAAAGTTACCTTGTTATCAGTCCACTTGGTTGTTGATATGCAACTCTCGTACTTAAGGGTTGCCTCATCTCCTCCTCCTCCTCGTTGTGGGTAGTGACAGGTCTCAGCGGCTTCTCGCTCCCTAACAAATCCACTACCAGCTCCTCTGCCATCCTGACACCGAACTACACAGTTCTTCTTGCACCGGCTGTCAGTGCTCTTGGATGTCAGACATACTGTATCCATCACATTGGATCTTTGTAAGCAAATGTTAAATAGGAAATATTATATATCATATATTTAAGGTGAAACAGTGCAGGTGAATACAACCATTTTGAATACACTTTTTCATTGAGTTGTTCTGGATATCTAGTCAAATGAGTGTGTTTTCAGTAACATCTGTCTACTTATGTAATTACTTCAAAGCCGTTAGATGAGGGTTGCAAAGGGACAGACTTTCTGAAAAGGTTGCACGAAATGAAGTATTTTTTGGCTAATGTTCAATATTCAAATCTCAGTTTTAAAAAGTGTTGGGATGCTGAGTAACACATCGATAAAACAGAATGTAATAATTTGTCAAATCACAAGCGTGCAAGTTGCCTTCACTAGATAACTTTTATTGAATACCCTGTTTTGTCCATCCAACCTTGGGAAATCACCTGCCTGATTATGGTTTGATGAAAAACGGCTGATTGTATGAAGACAGAGTGAGACTCAGTTAATCATTGTGGATTGTTTGAATCCAATCATTGCAATCATAGAAACCCAAAGTACCTGAGTGTCCAGATGGCCCAGCTCACAGCAAGGACGTCTGAAGTCGGAAGAAACACGCAATGAAACTTTTATTTTGAACCACGTGAATCTGTCTGAAAATGACTTTCAGTTTGAACCCTGTAAGGATATCACAGTGAAGACGGTGCAGAAACCGTCATTGTGGCTCCTCTGTGGACATATTTTGAAGTTTCCACAAAGAACGGACATGGAGGTGTCTTCACTCATCGTTCATAGCCGGATGTATGGCCTTTGATTAAAGGCTGTTGACAGTATTTTCTGATTTATGGAGTGATAAAAGAAACTTCCCAGATTCACTTTTTGAAAATACACAAGAATTCTGAACCTGGTGTTACCTAAAGTTCAGATTTTCTGTCTCTGTTAGTGTCTGCCCTGAAGAATTTCATCTGGTTTAAGAAAGTTTGATGACATTTTGCGTCTCCGCCCAGTTTCTCAGATCAGATTTCAGACCGACACCGGCAGATTGATGTCATGGCAGCAGCAGGAACACTGAGATGAGATATTGTTGATCTGTGCATAGCCGATACATCTGTCTTTTTCCAGCCTATTGCTTGTTAATTTCCTTCTGCATTGATAGAAATATGTCCAGAAAAAGCAGATATGTGTGGCGTTTACACCTCATTGGTCATTAAACTGGAGCCAAACTGCAGAACTGGTGTGAAGCTGGAGGTCTGATCTGTGGAGAGAACAGAGGAAGGTGACAGTGGCGTCCCTCAGGCCGCCGCAGTGCCACTCTGCAGCTTATATTTCATCATCGATGTGTAATTGTTTGGAGTCGGGCCACGTTTTGACTGAAACCGACCTGCTTTTCTTTTCTTCTTTTTTTTTTTTTTTTCTTTATTTTTTTTTACAAAACATTAAAATCCACGAGAAAGGCCTGATTGCATCTTACAGCTAATGACTGCTCCGGGTTCAGTGTAAATGGAAAAGTGTTCACATTCTGCAGAGATGGTTTTAAAAGCCTTGTCGAAAAATTACCTTAATAGAGCCCCTCGGTTTAAATAAGGAATTAAACTCTGGCTGCTTCTTTGTTTACCTTTTCTAATCTCTCATTAATCCGTAGCCACACTATTATATCGACTTGAGTGACTGCATGTTTTTTTTTTTTTCTTCTCTCTGGTGGTGTTGAACTAGGTTTCATTATGCAGAAAGGTTTCCACCTGCATTTACACACAATGAGGATATTAGAAATGGCACTGAATGTAATGGGAGTCAACTTCATCATCACCACCTGCAGACCAAAGACTGGCCAGACATGCAGGTATAGCGGAGTTTGAAAAAAGAAACATAACCTTCACAAGGTTTTTAGTAGAGCTCTTTACACAGATTTGCACATCACATGTGATTACAGGTAAAAGAGCGACCAAATGATTTCTTTACAGTCAGTTAATAAGCTGAATATTTTCTCACTTAGTCATTGGGTCCATGATATTGCAGAAAGTAATCAAAATTGTTGATATTTTTCCTCAGCCTACAGAGATCTGTTCAGATGGCTTTTTGTACTCACCCATCAATCACGAATATAAGAATAAAGATGCAAAGATATGAAGTTTACTCCTTGTGTTTATGCCAATAAATAAAATTATTTTAATTATTTCCTTTTCTTTTCCTTCTCACTTTGTCATAGAACGTGAATTAGTGAATGTTTGGCATTGTTCCTGGTAGTTAAGTTAATAACACTAACTTCAGCACAAAGTCCCCTTTACTGTAGTGAATTTATTGTGACCTAAAGATTTGTTAAAGCCCCATTGCTGTGTATTTTTATGATATTTCAAGTTTTTCTGAATTATTTCCTGTCAGAGTTTATTAGCCACACCAAATGTTTTTTGACATAGGCTGATTTAATTACGTGTTTAAACTAGATGAAGCTCTTGCTTTGGTGAAACAATGACGTATGACTTTGGTAGAATCTGTGAGTCCTCCTCCCAGCTTGCACAAGCGCACTCAGAGCGCAGTGTGTGTGTGTGTGTGTGTGTGTGTGTGTGGTTGAGTGTGAGAGACCTTATGTTAGAGTGACGGCTACTATCCCTGTTGATGATGGTCATCATAAGACACAGTGGCTGGAGTGCTGCTCTCAGTGGTCATCTATTGAGTCATTTCCACTGAGCACACTAATGTTCCAAATTTGTAAATGATGTTTGTCAAGTTATTCTCCTTCCACGCGACAGATTCTTGGGGTCCGGGCACAAGATTATGTGAGCTCCCAGTCACAGTTTGCATATTTCCAAGCTGACAGGCTGGCAGCTGGTTATGGCACGACAGAAAAAAATTCAAGTAGACTTGCTTCTCAAACTCGACACACTCCCTAACTGGCGGTAGCGAGACATTGTACTGACTTACTCCTGATTTTGACGTCTTATTCCAGAGAAAGCCGCGGCCCCGCTGCTCTCAACCGATTAATGATGTTAGTATTTTATTTTTTTTAAACCAGTGTTGGACAAGTTTGTCTCATAGATCATCTGAGAGAAAGTGTCTCCCTCCTTTTAATTTCGCCTGCCCCTGCATGCCAGGATTTTTTACTTTCAGGAGACAACAATTAAGTGTTTGTAAGTCTGGCAGCGGTCCACGGCCGTCATCAAGGCGGGGGGATTTTCTCTCATCTGGTCAGCAGCCAAACACTGAAGATACTCGCAGTTTACTAACTGTGCACACTGTCAATCAGACAGCAGCCATAATTCCTCCTTGCGTACAGTAAATTGGATTTTCTTTACAGTGGTTTGAGTCTGATGATGCAGAAAAAGAGGGCGATCTTAAACAGTGCCGTGGCAAGATGGAATAAAATGTTATACTGCTTCTTTAAACGCAAATATGCAATGAGTCACATCAGGACGTACAGTTAATCAGATAAGCACGCACTGAAATGTGATTGAGGTCCAATTAAAAGTGAGCAGTTTATCTGTTCTTTAGCGCTAAATACCCACATGATACTCCATCAGTTATAGGACTTAAATTGAGTTCCAGTCAGGCCGTGCATTGTTCCTTTCCTCTCTTTTTTCACCTCTTTCTGTTTTTTTTTCCGAGACTTAGCGACTCAACTTAGCGTTTGAGTTCATCAAGGGTCGACAGGCGTCAATAGGTCAGGAATCTATTGTGACCTTCATGGTTCTATTATTGTTCACCCTTCACTGACTTCATTGACTGGCCTGAGCTTTGAAAACCAAGTCTTAAAACTCCATCAGTGATGTATATTATTCATATTATAAAATTCAGCATTTTGGTATATTTTGAGGAGAAAGTTAAGAATTTCAGGATGCCAAATCAGTTTTAAGCAGCTGGATAGATTAATGAATAATTCTAGCGAGTTCATCATGAGAAAGAGAGAGAAAACTAACACTGAAGACTTATCCGAACATAAAGTAGATTCACTTTGTTGCCTCGATTCCTCTTTAAACCTTCTGATGGAGTCATCGTGCTGCCATCTGTAGCCACAAAGAAATGTTAAGCCCGCTGAAAACACACTCAAGCTTTATAGTAAATATGTAGTCTGACAATGGAAACATGAAAACTCAACAGTCTGAGGTTAAAAGTTTTTTTCGATGTGAGGGGGAAGAGTGATGCAAGACCTTGAAATGGAAAAAACTGCAGCAACTATCAAGTAAATAAACTACCCGCGGTCAAGTGCGGAGCATGTCGGTGAACAAAGACGTGATGACAGGAGACGTTTGTGAGGCCAAAGAGGACCTTTCTGTCACATTATGTAGCAGCGGTAGGTCGCACGCTTTAATGATGGATACTGCATGAGACATGAAGCCTCCTCCGACTCGAAATAAGATTATCGGCTTATCTGGAGACCCACCTCTACAAAAAAAAAAAAGTGTGATTTTGGATTTCATTCTCGTCAGCAGTTCAAGGTGTCCTTACTTATTCTATATTCAGATACCAGCAAAAAAAAACAAAAAGAAAAACACAGTGGGTGCCTTTATAAATAAAACAATAGGGCTTCAGTATTCTTGTGATGCTCGCCACCAGGGATTTCCATGTCTCAGCTCTCAGTCCTCATGGTGTGCGGATATTTGATGGGTATATTTCTTTGGGTTTCTTGTATTTGTTCTGTACTACCAACATCACCGGTTCTGTTTTTCAGGAGTTGGCAGAACATTTTGTCCCGCCTGGCAGCCATGTCAAACATGCCAGAGTGAAAGTTTGATCTTCCTCGCCCATCATGCCAGGCATACCTTATTATTTGTTTGGGATGCCAGAATGTCGACAGCGGCTTTCTTCCCGCTCACAGAGCTCTAGAGGACACGTCCTTGCATTTAAAAAGCTTGTCTTCAATGCTGTACAATAGAAATCTGAAAGAGGTGGCAAAGACGCTGTTGCCCCGGAAAAATATAAGGTTGTTTGTTTGATCGCTGCAGCGACTGATGTGTCCACCTACGGCCTTGTGTGCTTCTGAGGCGTCCTTGAGCAGCATGCGGAGCCACTTGTTCACTCTTTGTAACTTCTGATGCACACAGCAGTCGAGTTAATGCTGAGATACAAATGAAAGTTGCGAACTTATTGCAAGATTAGGGATTGGTCTCAGTAGACTCGTTGTTATTGCTTCATCAGAGGCTCCTATCGAGAGAATTAAAGTTTAATTAAAAATGTTTTGTTGCAGTGGGTTTCTTACTGTTGGTCACATCTAATGATTCCTTATCTCATCATTCAAACAAAGCCGGAAGAATAAATGTTGGCAACGTACATTTTCTTCACACTGCTTCGCGTTTCTTTCGATTGTATTGTAATATTTATGTGGTGGCAATGCTGATCTTATGGTCTTGCAAAGCACTTGGCGCAGGTTGGAAGGATAATGTTCTGGCTTACCTGGATCTATCTGTTGCCACCAACACGGCTGGAAATTGTCACAGCATCTTGTTACAAATACCTGTTGTTTTCAGCTGCAAACTGTCCCAACGCCCCGTCAGTAATGTAGAGTTTTGTTGCCACTAACACAGCTGGAAAATGCCCTGACACCTCATTAAAAATCAAGGCGGTGCCGCGCATACAAATGTTGAAATGTCGTCCTTAACGGTGGTCTCTCGTTAAAAATATATACCTTGACCTTGGCAGCTTCACCTGGTCGTCAGGTCACCAGTATCTCCTCTTTCTCCGTCTCCTCTCCTTTAAAACTTTGAGTTTTACTGCCACTAAAACAACTTGAAAACATCCTAACAACTCCTCCAGTGGTTTCACGCTTACTAATGTTGAAAAACAGTCTGGAAGAGTGTCGTGTTACACTTCCAACATCCCCTCCTCCTCCTGACAACAAAGTCCACTCATAAACATGTAATCTGAAAGCGACATGGCATTTATTGCAAAAATGTTTATTCGACACATATAACGTGTAATAATTTAACATATCTTTGGTTCTGCAGAAATTTAAAATGCGAACGTTTTATCCTGGCGGCTGGGCTGTATCATTCGGGGGCACGTTGCCGGGCTGGATCTCCAGGAGCCGTTCATGCTGAAATATGTGTTCACTCATTGTTCTGAGTGAAGCTGTGGCATCTAACTTACAGCTGAGGCCATATGTCGTCTGCTAATAAAGTGCTGCTGCTGCTTTGTTATAGTCTCTACTTGTGACTTTCGGTTAGCCTGCCACCTTTTAAGTCCTTTAGTGTTCGCATAATTTATGACTGTTATGTTGTCTTTTTGTGGCAGAGCTTTTATGTATGCAGGCGTGTGTGCATGTTAATACCCGCTTATGCTAAGTGTGTGTTTCTGCGTTCAACAGGGTCATTTATCTTCGTAAAACCTGAATACAGCACATGGTCAATATGTGATTAGGTCGTACAGGCCAGTCTATTGATACCATGTCTCTATTTGCAGGCCACTGCGGGAAAACGTTCGCAATCCTCCAACGATTTTTGAACAGCTCTGTCCCGAAAACCAAGTGGCTCATTGTGGTGGACGATGACACACTCATCAGGTAAAGTTCCATGATCATGTCCTTTTTTTTTTTTAACTGGGACACAGTGTCTCATTTTTTAAATTCCAGGCTCTCATTTCTCCTCAAAGTTTGACTGACATTTGTTCATAAATGCTCTAATTGATTCTGTCTGACAGCCGAGAAAAAGGTTTGAACAGTGGAAGAGAGAAATGCTTGGAATGAAGTCATTTTGGGAAAATGAGTTCCAGAGATATTACCATCCTGTCGAACATCTAAAAAACCTCAGTACATAAATTCAAGTCCAGCTGGCATCACTTTATATCTGTCAGGCTGCCCCTTCATGTGGAAATCGTTGTGGATGTGTAATAGTGCCTGAGGGGGGAGCAGTTACGTCAGCCCCTAAATGGACAGTTTCATATGTGTGTATGCGCAGGCAAGTGTGTGTGATGATGATGATGAGGGTGTGATGAGCTTGATCTGTGCTTTCTGCAGCATCCCCAGACTGCAAATCTTGCTGAGCTGTTACAACCCCTCTGAACCAGTGTGTCTGGGAGAGAGGTACGGCTACGGCCTGAGCCAAGGCGGCTACAGCTACATCACGGGAGGTGGAGGGTGAGTTCTCACAGCGAAGATGCTCGGGGAATACCGATGAAAGATACAGACGCAGCGGAGGGACTATAAACGGCGTAATGGAAAACCTGTAATCTGTAATTTACGGATAAACTGTTTAAAGTCGGTTTTAAAAGTGTGTCACTCCCTTCAGGGAAATTGTGTTTTGCAGGCTGCATTGCAGTAAAGATACTTCATAAAAACTGGAATAAATCACCACGTATTACGCCAAGTGATCATTAGTTGACGGGATGAGACGGGGTAAAAAGTAGTAAAAAGTAATAAGTAACCCTCTGAAGGCCATTTCTGGACTATTAAACTTTAAAGGTAGAATCAGTAGGATTTGTCCAAGCTGCACCACAAAGATTGTCGATGGTTGAGTCTTGATGTCAAATAAGTACACGTTGGGTTGGTAAAGCATCTCCAGCACAGAAAAAAAATTGAGAAAATAAGAAAATCCAGGAGGAGGGCTGCAGGGTCTCTGCAGATAAGAGACACTGACACGACTTTTTTCCCACTTCGAGTCCCCTTTTTCCATCATTTTACGTCGCTTCGTCTCACTACATCTGCTGTGCGCGATATGCACTGGGTGAAATCAGTCTTGTTGATAATTGCTAATTGATGATTCCCCTCAAATGCATTAAAACTAAAGTAACAAGACTGAAAATGTATAGAGTGGAAAGTATAGATATTTGTGTTAAATTGTAGGGAAAACTACGGATACCAGAAAAATATACTGAAGTACAGTAACAAAATATTTGTTCTATGTTACTTCCCACCTCTGGATATTATAACAAGAAGATATTCTTGTTGTAAAAAATGTGAAAATGCTTGTTATAACGTAATAGTCTTTCCTTTTTTTCTAGCAATATGCTTCTGTAGGTGACTGCAAATAAACAGACAGCACAAAAATAATTGTAATCCACAATATCCACATTTTAAAGCCCTCGTATTATACACAACTAAAAGCTGGGCAATAAGCACAAGTCATGTGTCAGCTGTCAGTGCTGGAGGAAAGCTGCACCGGAGATAAATCTTGAGCTGTGAGTGAGCTGTGTGAGAAAACTCTATTTAGGGACACTTCACTTGCTGTGACACTTTACAGCACTGCAACTGCCAGTTTCCTCAAAAGAGACATCTCATAAAACCTGTTTTTGAGTGGCAATGAGCGATTTCTTTGGCGGCTTGAGATTTGTTTTTTCATGTGTAATTGCCTCTTCTCTCAAAGAGATGTCACATCATTGTTGTGCAGAGCCGATCCTCACAAAACCACATCTGCCTCTCGGCTTGATTTGCAGTTTCACTCTCTGCTCCGTCGCTCCGTGGCCATCTCACCATAAAATGAGCGCGGCGGACTTTACAGTGATGGCTGAAAGACAGATTGTTTTCTGGCCATTTCTGTCATTTTCTTCGAAGATTCAGCTCGGCTAAATTGACTGCGTTGTGCATCTATTTTGTGTCTTGTGTGTGTGGGTTGCTGCAGCATGGTGTTCAGCAGGGAGGCTGTGGTCCGACTTCTTGACAGCGGCTGTAAGTGCTACAGTAATGACGCTCCTGATGACATGGTGCTGGGAATGTGCCTCAACGCTCTCGGACTTCCTGTCACACACAGTCCACTCTTCCATCAGGTGTGTACACAGTCTCACAACACAATCATGTGTGTCTCTCTCTCTGTGTATGAGTACCTATGGTGAGAAATACCATCCAAACATTTTCTTGCCATAAGAGTCTGAGAATAAAACATTTTAGCTTTGAAAAATCATTTGAAATCCCCCTTTTCAATTAAAGTTTTTCAGTATGAAACATGGTGCTTTTAAACTAATACACTGTGCAGAAAGTCAGATGTAATAACGCATTTTACAAACCTTTCGTCAGATAAATGTAAACTCTTATCTTATTGGTAGTCGAGAGCACAACTGGCCCGACATAGGTGCTCGTTAGACCGCTGCTTACATCATATTTAAGTCATGTCTTGGATTCCATCAGCTGAGCTGTAAATTCACATTACTCTCTGCAACTGTAGCAAGATATCAATAATCTCTGTCAGACACAATATCTTCCATCGGGGGGGAAAAGAAGATCTACATAAGAAAAATGGCCACAAATTGGCTGTTATGTGGGTTTTTCCCATTCTGCTGACATGATGTAAATGCACCATCATGTCACATTCACGTCATGTGGGATGGGTCGTAAAGATGACAAAGATTCCTGTGGGGGTAACTTGCCCCCGTACAGCTCACGACGGCTGCAGAATTTGTCTTGGGAAGGTTGGAAATACTGTGCAGTGACGTTGAAGCACTACATCAGTGAAATAGAATGTGGAATGACGGATTTGATTTCGGGGGCTTGGCTTTAAGTTAATGTGTAATAATGTTTATGCTCATAGTGTTAGCCAATCAGAGACTGGTGCTTATGTGGCTGCAGATGTTTGTGAACGCACTCTCTGTTTGAAAAGACCTCAGACTGAGACCAGACTCCCTTAAAAAATTGTGCAATTTTGAGATTAATTGCGCCATCATGCAAATTCTGAAAACATTATACATGAAGTTCTTTCCTTCTGTGTAAAATACATGGTGTCCATTTGCCTCTGTGATGTCTGTGTTGTTATTTGCATGTAGAGGAAGTAAGATCCAATCACAAGTGGACACCTGAGACGTATTCTAACACCAGGTCTGAGCTGAGCTGTCCACTGTTGGTCGGCTCTAAGGATCCGCCAATAAAATAAATATTAGAATATATGTGTGTGTGTACATATATATATATATATATATATATATATATATATATATATATATATAAAATTGTTGCAATTTCATAATTACATTTTTAGAACGTATGCATTGACATAAACTTTCTGCAGTTCTTGCAAGAAGTCGCGTTCAAACGACTGTACTTCATCTTATCTTTCAGGCACGGCCAGAGGACTACGCCAGAGACTTCTTGGCTCACCAGGTGCCCATCTCTTTCCACAAACACTGGAACATCGACCCGGTCGCTGTTTTTAACAAATGGCTCCGAGATGACTCGACGGCAAAAGCTTCAGATGGACTCGATAAGAGTGCTAAGACAGAGTTATAATTTTTAAGCACACAACTAGCCTGTATGGATGTGTGTGTGTGTGTGTGTGTGTGTGTGTGTGTGTGTGTGTGTGTGTGTGTGTGTGTGTGTGTGTGTGTGTGTGTGTGTGTGTGTGTGTGTGTGTGTGTGTGTGTGTGTGTGTGTGTGTATTATGGCGTCATGGAGCTGAATTCCTTCACAGATGTAAATGTTTTTTGTATTGCTGATGTTGAACTGTTATTTAGAGGGACCATGCGAGCGTGTGTCCGTGACTGAATGTTTTCATGTCTGAGCTGCATGTTGGGGTTTCTGTCATTTTTGGAAATCTGGATGTAATATGTCATATTTATATCATATGAATAATCTGAACCTTACAGAGGAGAACCCTCCTCTGTGGGAGGTACTGTATCTTTCAAAAAGTATTGCTTACGCTGTACATTGTGCTCTATTTTGACATAAAATTATTTGAGAATGTTTTGCTTTTTTTATTTCTTAAGAGGCCTTTTTAATGATATTAAGTTTAAATCAGCGATGTATATTGTTGAAGGTTAATTGGGGGTAAGAGTACAGGCTGTTTGGCGTTGCTAAAAGGAAGAATTAAAAGATCTCTAAAGCATGCTGAAAGTTTGTAATTACTCCCAAATTGTACCCAACATACAGTCCAACTTTTGACTTTAAACTCACCTGAACACCTCATTACATTTTGGCCCAAACAATCTGTTTCTCACGGCTTGCTGTGACCTCGGTCACAGGAGAAAAATGAGCGTAATTCGATCAGACTTTTTCTTTTTTGTAAAACATTAGCTTATATCCCCGAGGTACGAGGTGGAAATTGGTTTTATCAACATCAATAGCAATTTTTCATTTTCACTCTTTTCCCCTCACAAAATCAACTGTCTCAGATAATTAACTGGCAGACTCTGTGATTTGCTGACCATCATTAAAGGTCTTTCAAAGACCTTGAGCTTCTGGTGAAGAATGATTTCTTTCTCCTGGCTATATGCCATTCTAAAAAATTAATTTGCAGCTGCAATTCTTCACTCTTCAAAAAAAAAAAGCTGGAAGTGACTGCTGCCTCGTAATGGCCACAAAAGCTTTAGAAAACCTGAGGATTATGAAGGGGCTTGATATTAATTGAAACGAATGTTAATATGGGAAAACTCATTACCGCCTGTCTGAAATGCACTGCAATACAGAAGATGTTCCTCCACTCTCTGATTCTGTCAGTATTGTGGTGCTAAATTTACACTGTCCTAATAGCGGACCAGGCCAGCCAGAGTTCACGAAAAAGTCTATTAGCCTCAGGCATCTGGAGCAGCGCAATAAGTCAAGTAGACATCTTCTAACACACCTATGAATTGTAACCTATTTGCAGGAAACAAGTTGAAATCCTGGTGGGACTCACCCACACATGAAGCGATGAGCGGTGGTAAGACAGTTGCTTCACACCGAGGGAAATCCTTCATTCAAAGTAGGTCCACACAACGTGCTCTCTCCGCCAGTATTTCCAGCGTGTCAGCAGCGGCGTCCCAGTGGGGTCGGACTGTGTCTAGTGTTGAATTTCATTCTTTTATCCGTGTCCAGAGCAGTCAAAGGAAGGAAGATGAGCACATTTCCCTCAAAAATAGAAAGATGAATCATCCATATCCTAAAAATTATATATATAGGTTTTTGTAATTTATCACACTTTATAAATGAGGCGAAATTACTAATTATATTGTTTATTTTACTACATGATTGTCTGAAGTCAGTTTCAAAGCCTCTCCACACCGCCTGCCAGGTATAGAACTGAATGCTGAATATTTTATTGGCCTCAAGATATGGAATATGTTAACTGCTTAAAAAAACACAATGTGTAACTTTGAACTGTAAACTCCCCTGAAGAGAAATTCAAATGTTTAACTCAAAAGAAGACTTCAGAGTGGCACCAAAAACCTTAAAACAACAGCTTTGTGAACGGCTTTAATGAGCATTTCAGGGGATTTTTGCACCATGTGCTCCAAAAAAAATACCTTCACAGATGCCAGCACCACCTAAATCCAGTCATTTATATTGCTCTGTGAACTGTTTTAGACTTCATAACTCACACATTTCATCAACTTAGGGGTTTGTGATTTATTTATTATTGGCTCAAAATAATAGATGATCGGAAAATGTAAGAGAGTTTGGTGCAACTGTGGAGAAGAAAGGCAGAATCTCTTAGAGCCCTTTAAAGCTTAACCTGATAATAATCATCCTCTGTTACACTTTGTGTGTGACTGTTTACTTTAAATACCGAAACAAAACAATTCAGTTCTGTTTTATGTATCCTTAGATGTCTTCCTTTATAACCAAGCACAGATGACGTTAATTAAATCTGTGTGGGCCTAAAGCTCTGACAAATTACACTGGAAAAAAAAACTAAACTTCAGACTCTCTCTCCAGTGTTGTGGTTTTTATTGGAACTCGACCAAAGCAATATCCCCGATGAAAACTGTTGTCAGCATGTTTTGTAATTTGAGTGACCTAGCCCTTTAGTAATGCGGCTGGTTGAGAAGTCGAGAAAGCGCGGGGGGGGCCTTCTTTACCTTTATTCCTTCCTTTTAAGCGGTTAATTAAGAAAAATTACCTCCTTACCATCATCTTTCGGTTTCCTCCCACACCTTTGTAGCTGAAGATGTAGGTTCACACGGCTGGATTAGTATTCATAAAGCTGTGTTTGAATAAAAGCATGTGTGAGCCGTGGCCAGTCCTGGCTGGAGAGCAGCTGGAGGGTTTTGAATTTTCAGTTGGGGCTGTTTGAACACGAGTGCGTTCTCCGCAGAGGATTCACTGTGATCTGCGAGGCCGCCAAAATGAGGCAGATGAGAGGAGCTGCCGCACTCAGTGCCATCTCAAATCTCTGTCACAGTCGGCCGAGCTGAGGCTTTTATCATCGCTCAGTTTTCTCACTTGTTGCCAATCTGTTTTCCGTCCCTTCAGGGGAACAACAGGGAACGCAAGGAACTTTCAGCGAAATAATTGTGAGACTTAGTATTCCCCAGCTACCGTAGGTGATCTCAATAGGTAAAGATAAAACCTGACCTTGTTTTTGTTGTAGCATTTTAGCAGTGCTAGCGGCTCGATTCTGTAGGGAGGCAACTCGGTCTCTTAGTCGAGCCACCATTTGGGTTCCAAATATGTTAAAGCTCCTGTTGGCGAGACAGTGGATTCTGATTCTCTCATTCCCAACCCTTTGAATACTGCCGCTCACAGTAGTTGGTCGACTCAACACACAATCCCAAAGTATCAGTTCAGGAGGTTTAACATTGTTGGATGAACTGCCATGAAATGACTTTCTGGTTCCACCTTTTTTATTCCTTTTTGTTTTCTAATGTAGCGTTTATTAGCAAATGTTAGCATGCTAACACCCTAAAATGAGACAAGAACCTGGTAAACATCACTGTGGTAGCACTGTAATTGTGAGCATGTTGCTAATGTTAGCATTGACCTCAAAAGCACTGCAGCCTAACACACAAACATATGGACTTTCATTCTGTTCTCTGGCTCCATTCATTTAAATCAAATCATAAACCAATTTTGGCTGTTTGTGACATTTTAGGAAACAGTTTTTTGTAAATGAGAATAAAAAATACACAAAAAACGCCATAATTTAAACTTTATAGCCACAAAGATTTCTATGTTACCTTCTGAGGCAGTCAGACTCACAATGATTCACAATCATGTGATCTCACAAATCCATCTTGTCAGGCTTCGAGCTCTGTGCTTCAACCAGTCAGCATCCTATGAGGAACTACTGGCCGCTACGGGCGTGTTTTAGGTGTGACGACCAGCGAGAGAAGCAACTGTTAATGTGGAAAACAACAATGACGGCTCCTCATGAGGTTAGCATAGATGCTGCTACATCAGTTACATCAGAACTGGAGACGGTATTTGATTGAAAGAAGAGCAAACAAAGATAGCGAAGGCTTTTCTGGATGGAAAAGATGTTTTCACTCGTTCTTCGACTGGCAAGAGTTTGATATTCCGACTGGTTCCACTGGTGGTAGAGCTCTCCTACTGTTCTCTCACCTGTCAAGAATTTTTTGATCAAGCTGCCTGTCCTTTTCCAAAAAACTTCCTACTGATGTCTTTCAAAGAGGCACATCAGTATCATTTTTTATGTCTACAGAAATGTTTCCATCATTCTCATCGTCCTTACTTTTTTGATTCGTACTTGTAGGTCATTGTACGAGTCATGTTAATGTCGTGATTAATGCCAAATGAAATCTTTTCGTAATGAACAGAAAGGAAGCATTGAAGGGTTATTGTTCGCATAATTTCAGCTGAGGGGTCGGGTTCAGAGTGCAAACAGATTCATTCATAGCTCATCGCATTTTAATGTTTTCTCTCTAACGTGAGACCACTGACAATTACACTCCCACCTTTCCTTCACACACAGGGCCAGGAATTTGCCACACAGCGTCTGATGGGCAACACTGCTTTGTAAGTTAACGCTGTGATATAGATGCAGACACAGAGGCTTTGGAGGTGTCTGGAATCTTGTTACGCCCAGGGGAAATTCCACTGATACTGAACGATTTTGCACTGATTTTGAACATTATGCATTCAAAAGGTGTTACCCAGCAGGAGTCATCTCTGCGCTTGTCTATTTGGAATAAGAAAATCACGATAATGAATGCTGGCAAGGCTGGTGAATTAATTATTTTCAATTATATGTATAATTCAGCAGTGTCCTGTAAGGATAAAATGATTGTGCCTGCGATACTTAGCCCCCCAGAATAAACTCGGTGTCAAATAGAGGCTGAAGGTGTTAAAATCGTGTAGATTTACTGGTAAATGGGCGGGCTGCCGTTGAAGCCAGGCCAAGGACAAGTGTTGAAAGTCAAAATGCTTGCAGGTCTTTAACCACCGGTTACACAAGATTGGTTTTATAGCTAGTTCAGTGCTAAAATAAATAGTATGCTGTCATAGTGTCAGGCTACCGATAGCAATTAAAATATTTCTGAAAACCTACCCTCCGCCAGCTGCTTATTCCAAGAGAAGATTAGATTAGATCAAAATGTATTTTACTGCTCTTGCAGGGAAATTTGTCTTGGACATGGAAGTCACAGTGGCAAGGACACCAAAACAACCAAAGGAAACATAACACGCAGGAGAAAAACACGATATATCATAGGGGAAACTGCAATTAATGACATGCACTATGGCAAGAGATCTTTCCCAATTACTGCACATAACCAGTCGCCATAAATAAATAAGAGGAACTAAGGAAAGGAAGGACAGAACAGGAATATGAAGCAGTGTGTGTTGCAGTGGGGACCCCGACCATCATTCTGAGTTAATCAGTTTTATTGGCAGGGGAACAACAGGCTGCTTGTATCTGTTCAGGCTGCTGCATGGGAGGCCGTCATCTGCCTGATGGGGATAGATGGTATTAGCTGTCAAAGATGCGAGCGCAGTAGACACCCGTCACAGCAACTGTGATATTCTTTTTGTGTGTGATCGACTTTTTATTGATATAACAATAAGTAAGTACAGATGGCATAGAAACATCAGCAACATCCAACAAACCACCAAACAAACAAACAAATCAGGAACCTTCAGACGTTTGTAGCATGATCTTAAAGGGACATTTCACCCCAAATTAGATGAAAATAGAAATGTTTTCCTCTTGCCTGTAGTGATGTTCATCCATCTAGATTGTTCTGATGTGTGCAGAGTCTTCGAGTATTGCACTCAGCTTGCGGCGCTGCAATGTCTCTTTCCACGGTTACTTAATATAACCCACAAACCTGGTTGTGAGCACTTTAATTCAGGAACAGTTTGAAGTGTGAATTACAACGTCAAAGAAAGAATGCATCTACTCACTAAGAGAGGTTAGGATGTAAATGTAGATGGTGTCCAACTTGCGTGAGCTGTAACTAGTGATGTGTCGGTCGCAAGCGAATCAGCTCGAAGGAACGACTCTGTAATGCGAACGAACTGAACTGATTCCACGTTTCACTTCTCTCTCGTTCGTTCTGTCGTTCCCACAGACTAGTCGTGGTGTTGTTCACTGTTCAGTTATCAGAGTGGTGAAGAGGACTGAGGGCCAGCCAATCGTATGCTGAGTCTAGGACACTGTAGTCGAATTTTAGCCAATGAGAAACAGGAAAACATAGCAACCGTTTCCATGAAAAAAAATACCATTTCATTTCTTTCATAGCTCATTGTTGTTCTTTCACTGATTCCTCTCCTGGTGTTCTCGTTCAGTCAGTCACTCGTTCTTGGCTTGCAGCTGTTAACTGTTGTGTTGTCTAAAAGTACACATAATCATGAAGTTGCAGCCATGTATTTGCCTTGAACTACAGTGTTATGTTTACCGTTAGCACGATCGTTTGAGAATAAGGAGCTGAGAACTGTGCGTTACCGAGCCGAACTGACCAACGGGGACTGAATCTCGACATCGAACGATGAAATCCACCTCTAGCTGTAACATTAACTGGCTTAGTTAGCTTGCCTCTTGTCTGTTAGTAGATGTGTTTGTCCTTCCATGTAGTGATAAGGTTTGTGGATCAATAGGAAGGAAACAGTTCCAACACAAAACTGCTCAAGACAAGATCTGTGGATGATCTTGAGCAACTCAAATGTTGCTGGGGGTTTTTTTTGTTTGTTTGTTTTCTGGCACCACAAGAAAGGTACCATCTAGTTTTATGATGTTTAAGTGAAGGCCGACACGAGGAGTTGAAGTGACAGAAATTAGGGGTGATGAAAATGCACAGGAATTTAAAAAACATAGGGGTAAATGGAGCGATAAATTATCAAGTGATTTACATTCGTCAGTCATCATTCACAGGATTAAAAAGTGCCATTTATTATTTAAGTCAGGTTGCCTCAAGGGTAAAAGTCACAAATAAAATGGAAGAGATTACTTTCTCAATCAAATCACTCTATTTTTCAATTCACATGCATTTTAATCACCTCTATTTTTATCAGTTAATTGTTTTTCTTCCGCCGCTCATAAGACGTTTCCACGGCTGATATCTCCAAAACTCACTCACTACAACTCACATCAGAACCATCAAGAGAGAATAGTTTAGAAATATAGAAAACGTTTCTTTTATTTTGGGGTTGAATGAACTGAATTTACTTTTTGGCCTTCTATGCTATAAGAGCAGTTGTTGGTTTATTGAAAGCAGGCCGACCTTGAATGTCTTTACCTGCTCGACTGCTGCAGAACATTTCATTCTGTTGGTGGTCTTCACTTAGGAGCACTTAAGGATTACTCCCATGATTTAGTATAGCACTCCAACCCACCAGAATAAATGTTGACTTCATTTTGCATAATGTAACTCGATGGGATCTTTCAGTACACCTTCCCTGCCTGCTTCTTCTTTCTAACTTAATGCCTCCAGCTTATAATGCAGGTCAAATATTTAGTCTTAAGCCTATTTACACCATCACTTGTGTTTTCAAACTTCAGTAAAACAGCAGTCAGCTGGACATGTATAGAACCTGAGGAATTAATATCGAAGATGTTGGGAGTGTTGTCTTTTTTAATTTTTAAAGGCATAAGTGTAAACAGTGACACAGATGGGTGAGAGGCTGACAGCAGCTTTGCTGATAGTCATGGGCTCAGGGAAAGTATTAACTTTAACAAGCTTAGTTTGTTAAGTGGGAAAGGAGTGGGAGTACTTGATTATGGGAGCCTTCACCTCCAGTTCCCTCAAACTGTATGTGCAGCACGTCCAGAGGTGTGTCACCACTGCAGGATTAGTGGAGACTTTTGTATTGCTGTCATAGTGTGCACTGTTCTGAATTTGCTAGCAGTGTCACCTGACGAGAAACAACTATGAATGTCATCTTTTACCGCAGTCTGAGGCCCGTAATGCATGTTGCCTGTTAAAGCAATGTACAGTCTTTGCTCTTAAACGAATATATGGTGTATGCGCTGCATGGCTCTGTTAATGTTCGTCGGTTCTGTATTCATGCCTGTGGGTTATTTTGTCCTTTCGAATGTGACCCGACCTCAATTTCTAAGGGGCAGCGGGCAGCCACTCTGCTGCATCGGGGAGCAACTCCAACTCTGAGGCCACTGTCCTTGACTGAGGCACAAAAAAATATATAGGCAGTGCATGTGAGATTAATACTGTTCAACGTGAGTCTGCTTTCTATAGAAGCCCATTAAATGAGAAAATATGAATATGGTGAAAATGACGCTTGATGAAAAAAATATTTCTATGGTAGGTCATAATAATGACATAAAAGTCATATTTATGAGTTAGATTAAAAGGGTAAAACATCAAAAATGTGAGATAAAAAAAGACGATGAGCTGAAAGGTCATAATTATTAAATAAATGTCAGAATCATGAGTTATAAAGTCAAAACTATAACATGAAAAGCAGAATTATGAAATAGAAAAAAGCATTGAAGTGAGATTTATAAAAGCCAAAATAATGGAATAAAGTAAAAAGATTAAGTCCGAATAATGAGATAAAAGGTCAAAATGATATAAAAAGTCAAAATAATAAGATATAGAATGAAAATGATGAGATAAAAGCCAACATTATGTAATAGAGACTCAAAAACAGGAGATTTTTTAAAGTGAACCTTTATCTCTTTTGCCTCATAATTATAATTTAACATTAACAACATAATTTAAGGAAATATTTAATGTCACATTTTTATTTTTTTTATCTTATCAAAGCTAAGTATTCAGTTTCATGGGTTTTCCAAAGCATTCAAATTCTGTTAGAGAGTTAAAGTACCACCATTATAATGATGGCGAGCAGGAAATAAGGAGTGCAGAGCAGCCCGGTGTGCAGGTGCCTTGATACTGTTACTGTGCAATGAAACAACACGCTGTGATGAAACTAGTCAGAATTCCTCCCACACATGTTAACCCTCATTTATCTTGGAGACACAGAAAGCGGAGAAAAATGGCCACCTGTTCAGTTTCATCTCCGCATGAAATGTAATTATTTGGAGAGATGTAAGTCTGGGCAGAACCGGCGCCGTGTGTAGCCGCTGTACCCTCTGATATGTGAAGAGAAGTCTCGGAAATACTGCACCAGCCAATTGTTTTTACATTTTTGGATTCACAACGTTCAGAAATGGGAAGAAGCTATTTGAACTTCTCACTCGAAGTATTTCATTACCTAGAGAGCAACATGGTGTGAGCGTCACTCAACCAAACTTCCTTTTTAATCATTAGTAAGGTGACAGTGCTGACAAAAATGATTTATTTCTTCCACAGGGAGTTCATTCAAGGCTGTTTGATAGAACTTTTGTAGAAGCGCTACACATAAGTGTACTTCCTATGCACTTACGTGACCTTGCATTCTTTATATAGTGATGCGTGATGAAAGGTCAATGTATTAATGCTTTCAGAATAATGATCATAATTTTGTATGCTTGTTTGAATCTCCGCTGTTAAATTCAAAACATTGAAAGTCTCCTACTTTGATGTCAGAGGTGAAAAATGAAATTGGAATCATTTCAGAGGAGCTCATAATCCTCTTAAGGGCGTGTAGATGGTGGCGTTTTATGATACGCAGAATTAAATAAAGGAGAAGAGAACAGATACAAAAATGGGACAGAGCAACCAAAATGCTCAAAAAACTCGATGAAGTTTGTGGGAAATTGGAAAATCGTCATCATGCAACAAATATTCCCACTAGGAACCAAAAGCATCGGTCATTGTCTTCATATCAGCTCGTCTTCCTCCATCACCTGTTGATAATCTCTGGGTATTTGTAGTTGCAGCCAAAACGCACAGTAAAAATATAACAGTATTTTCAATTATTAGAGCGCATAATGATTGCTTTATTGGCATTTGTGAGGCCGTTTGCAGTGAACGTATTGGACATGGTGAATAATAATACCTTGAACTTATGACCTGAAGTCCGGAGGCCTGAATAATATGTTGCGGTGGAGGAGGAAGGGAACATAAGGTGCAATATGCATTTTAATGGTGTGCAGAATTAAATGCGAAGCAACCTGACTGCCGAGGCAGAATTCTAAGGATAAACTCTAAAAAAAAAAGGGAATGAATAATTGTCTTTTGCAACCAGCAATTAGTATGGGTCCGTTGTTGCTGTGGGTTCGTTGTCTTTCTTGTGCATTTTTGGCTCTTCACAAAGCTCGCCAGGCTCGACTCTTTAATCAGTTGTTAATTTGTGAATCTGCGCTGTGATGGTGGCACCATGCAGTGAAAGCAAACCTCATGAATACGCCCGCTCCCGCTCTCCATGTTGACAGCTGTTGGCAAATATCAAACAGCATGGTAGCTACAACTGAATAGCAATGTCTTTCGTGCACACTTGATCTAGATTTTCCGGCTGCTCTGGTCCTGGTACCATCTTATTATGAATTACGTACACGTTTTAAGTTTGTTTTAACTGAATCTGGTTAAGTTTCATGGGAAAGGTGCAGTGAGATCTGGTAAAGCATTGTTTTTCTCTTCAAGTCTGGGCAAATCTATGTTTTTGTATTATGGGCTCTTTTATCCAGAGCGCTCATCATGAGTATATATTTTTTCTTGCATGGGTAGGACCAGTGGGAATTAAACACCTAAATCTTGTACTAACAGTATCACGCTGGAGAAGAACAGATACAAAGATGCTGTGCTCGAACATAAAAGCAACAAACAAACATATGGATCCAGCAATTAACGTTTCTCCTTTTATTGTGCATGATTATTCACAGAAGTGCCAACTCAGCCAAACTAAAATAGCAAAGTACTAATATACAAAGAAGATTGCAAGTTCAGGGGTTGATTAAAAACAGCTTCCCATCTGAGAGCGACTAAAATTTCCTTAAAAAAAAGATAGAATAAACAAAGACAATCGTGTCTCTGTAGAGGCAGTGTTTTCTGGGTCTGAACTCCTGCCTTAAAGGAGCTCTGTGGAACTTATTAGGTGTGCTTGAATCAGTTCTTATCTTTGGATGGGAAGCTTCTTCAACAGGCTAAAACCGATGTTAGCTTCTCCAACAGGGAGGCTAAAATTGGACTAGTATTCAGGCAAAATTAATATCTTTATCTTGGGATAGGAGTGTGTTATTACAGAGCTGTCCTGACAGAAAGATTTATTTGCTACCAACTACTATGAGGTCAGTGTTAGTTCCTCCAACAGGCTAACAGTAATGTTAGCTTCTGCAACTAACTGACATCAGTGCTTTCTTCTCCAACAGGCTAACATTGGTGTTAGCCTCTCCTTAAGGCTAACGTCTATGTTTGCTTCTCCAACCGGCCAACATCAGTGTTAGCTACTCTGCCTGGCCAGCACTGATGTTAGCCCTGCTGGAAAGAAGAGCGTAGACCAGCACCAAAAGACAACTGGTCTTTCTAATGACTGGTCACCACCAAGACCAGCATATGTTGTGTTTTGGTGCTGGTTTTGAAGCTGGTCCTAATCCTTAAAATCAATAGCTTCAGTTAGCCTAACATTTGAGTAGTACTTCAATCATTTTAGTGTTAATAATGTTCCCCGTCTTCATTGTTATTGCTATGTGTAACAGTGCTGCCACTGTTTGCCAGTATTTTGAATTTAGGAAGGGTCTTTGCCATGCTTACTTTATCCCAACTCAGTTAGGACAGTTCTGTATCGCAAAATGGGATTCTTTTATATATATATATATATATATATATATATATATATATATATATATATATATATATATATATATATATAGTTTTTGTTTTTTTTCCCAGCAAGCATATTTTTTATTTTGACAGTCTGAGTTCAGATAGGATTTCAAACTTTGGGAAGTTTCTGTGATGAGGCCCGGCCTCCTATTGTTTTCATTTCCCCAGTATGTAGGAACATACTGTAGATGTAACAGCTGTAGGCCTATTTGTGCTTCAACAGTATGAGGAAAATAAGATCAAGCACCTTTCCTTTTCAAAGGAGATGCCTGTCAGCTGTGCTGTGAAAATAAGACAGAGATGCTGAACCTGTTCTATTTATAATTTTTTTTAATACCACCTCAATTTTTAACGTTTTTGTATTTTGAGTTATCACAATCCTCTCATACCAGTGAATTGTCTCAGTGCGTGTGATAGAAACAAGTGGTTGAAATTGTTTGGATTGATTTCCTTGAGTGTTTGCTTCTCCAGTTTCACCATATGATGAATGTGAAAGATTAATTGTGGTGAATCCTCAAGTGTGTTTGAAATTTTAATCAAAGCAATGAAAGTGTCAGTGGCTGCCGTGGATGTAACTCTTGAAGCTATATTTCTTTTTTTTTAGGCAGACAGCCACCATGTTGTTAGAAAAACACAGACGACAGCATGCTATACACTCAGTTTATGTCCCATGTCTGTGTTAAAATAATTCAGGAAGCTGTGGGATAAATCTACTGTGCCATTCAGTTTAAATCTTCTTATATTAGTCCAGCAGGAGAATATCTACAGTAATGTGTCCCAGCGGTCATTAATAATAACTTAAATTGCTGTCGGTATTACATTATCTTTACGGCCTCCATTATTATTGCTCTGGCCTCATGAAAGTCTGGCCTCATGTAAGTTCAGCAGTGGAGAGCACACAGTTCGAAAACTTTCGGTAGATCAGTAGAAAAAAAGGAAAAGATGTAATCAAGCGTGACATTTAAAGCCGAATGAAGCTCTGTTGTTTCCTCTGTCAGCTCCGCTCAGGGGCTTTGAAGGCAGTCGGATACAGACTCTCTCCACTTCTGGTTTATATAGTTATCTCACTGGGCTCAGTTCAGCTTACATTCCTGTTTCAAATCAAAGATGTGTTAGCAGTGTGTGACTGCTCATAGGGTACTTTGAAATGCTTTTAAAAAAATGCAAAAACTAAGAGTCTGCTGCCATGGTGCGTGCTCTGCCAGGCTTTACTTTAAGCACAGCAGTGCTCAGGATCTGAATGTCATTAGTTTCGCAGACATGTATTCGTAAACCTGGAAAGATTGTGACCTTGGTGGTCCACCAGGTTTAATTTGGTCTGCCAGATGTTTCTATTACCAAAATTATGAATCTTTTTATTAGATTTTTAGGGGTATCTAGTCACGTTCTGGGTGAATAGTGGTTCTGTCTAAGTATTCTATGAGGGGCTGCCAGGTTTTCTTGAAAACGTTACCAGAACCTGCAAGTGAGAGTCTAACCTTCTCAAGCTTGATATGAGTTAGTGACTCCCTAAGCCAGCTATTGTGTGAAGGGGGGAGAACATGCTTTCAAGGAAAACAAAATAAGGCATCTGGCCAATAGAGTTGTAAAGGCCAGTACCCCTATTGGCAAAATTATAACAGAAAATTATTTAAAAATCATTGTAGATCATATAAACATATTTAATGTGTTGAAATTCTGCATTACAAACACCTGCATTAAACAACTTTCTTGTGTATTTCACAAATGTGTGTACTTATATTATCCCAAATGTTTCTATATAATAATATAATAATCTTATAATATTCTGAGCACAGCATTTGACATTTTGCCAAGGAACATAGTCAACAGTGTTAATAAAGGGAACATAAACACAATTAGAATACAATACAATAGGTGCTTGCTTTTGGCCTGAGACATTTCACTAAAAAACACAAATGTTTATGTCATGGCAGTGCTAGAGGATCTTCAAAGTCAGTGGGATCCATCCACTGAGCCTCATGAATGTCTGTCCCAAATCTAATCTCGGGAATAGTTGAGATTATTCAGTCCGGACCAAAGTGGTGCATCGACCGACAGATTGCCATCCACGCCTCTAGCAATGCAAAAAATCATATCCCATGCAGTGAAAGGCAAACAAAGTTCAGATGCAAGTAAGCAAGTCCTTATTGCTTGTGTTAACCTCCTCACCCAGACATGATTGCTTTGCCAAAGTTGTAATGGACTTTTATTGTACTGCAGTCACCTCTGGACTGAAAGGCTTCGTGCTCTGTTGGTTGTTTACACTACTTATCTGAGGCAAAAATAAAAATTAAAAAAAACATCACAAATGTAATTAGCAATGCATTCGGTTGTGTTAATGGGAAAGGATATTGCACCGTTAGAAATATGAAACAACTGATTCTACAAGATATATGAAGATTAGAAACACTGTTAAGCTCTGTTTGGTTTCCTGAATTTCACATCATGTTCATGAGTTATAGCTACACTATAGAAGCACAGCAAAGACATTGTGAATGTAATGTCTGTGATGTAGTGCAATTTGTCTGCATTTGCTAAATGACACTACTTTCAACTTGGCTTCTGCTGGAGATGTACAGTCGCTGATAGAGGCTCTGACTGAAGTTATTCAATCCAGTTATGTGAAGCAAATTGCTGTAAAACACAAAAGGGCTGTTAATGATTTAGAAATCGCTGCCCTTCATCCTTTAGATCCGGACACCCTAATCAAATTAGGAGGAAAAGCCGGAGGATACATTTCACGCTTTATGCTAACAAATATTCAGAGAGTAGCTCGTGCACAGCATAACGTGAAGGTACTGACACGGATGTGTGCGCTCTGTCAGCAGCCTGTCAATCAGTGGAGTGACATGTTGGATTAGAGATTCATTTTACTGTTATCTGATGGCATTCGGCACCATAGGAAAAGCTGTATGATAATTTAGAGTAATAAACCAGCAGCTGTGGTTGTCAGAATTTCACCATAATAATTATGATTTCTTTCACTGTAATCAACTGTTTTGTTTCCAACTATTTGTTTGAACTATTTGTTTTAAAAAATAACGACTATAATAAAAATGTGTTTAGCATAAACCATTTTAAACGCAGATATTATAAATCTAACTACAGTCTATTCCAGTGAAAAACACAGTGCAACTGTATTATGTATTATGGTATTTTCCCATGAATTTAACCAGAATTTTGTGAATTTGTGTGTATTCTACATGTAATGGCAGTAAAAATAAAGTCAGGTACTGTTTCTTGATTAAGGGTCATTAAATATATCTGTTACAGTGACATTATTTTGTATTTTATGGTCTTTTCTGGTGCTATTTGACGTTTCTTTACTGTTATTCGTAAAGACACATTTATCAACAGTTTGTGACATTCCCGGCGTTGTTTTTGTCTGTGATGCCTTTCAGCTAACAGGCCTGTCTACATCCGAGAGACACACACGGTGTTCAGGCAGATTTGATCACCTGTGTGCAATCTTGTGTTTCTAGGTATGCATCACACTTGCTGTGACTTATACCGTGCCCGCAAGTAACCTCCTTCCAAAATGGTTTGATAAGCCCATCTGCGCGTCCTCTTCTTTTTTTAATCTTGCAATTTCGAGTGGTATTTCTTACACCCGACTCATAACTTGAAGCTGTGTCATCCTTTGGCGTGTTATATATCCAGAGGAGCAGATTGTTGATAAAATCAAAGATAAACAAGCGGCCTTCGCGCGTGCTTTTGTGCCAGGCCTGGGCCTGCCATCACTCCTGGGGGAGATTAGCAGGTAGAGGACAGATTGAAACCAGACAGAGAGAGGATGATAAATTGGAGCAGGAGCTCCAGGAAAATGATACACAGTACTCATTTCTGTTCTCCCATAGAGTCCTAAAAGTGAGACTGATGCTGTTCATGCACACACAGATGTCGCAGCTGCTTTCACATCCATATAGCTTCTCTGTAAACTCATCCTCATTTCGTATAATTTGATTATTAATTTTTGCTGCCTCACATGTGGAGCAGTCAAACGGAATAACAGTGCCTTCATAACAACAACAGAAACATCAAGGTCAGAGGCAATAATCACAGATTGTGCAAAATAAGACAGAATCAGACACAAAGATATAAAGGTCATTATATTTATTATGCGTAATAATATGCGCAGGACAGCAGCGAGGCAGCAACACTCACTCATCTTTAAAGTTTGCACAACAGTGATGTTGAGGGTAAGACGGTACAGAACAGAGCAGCTTGATTTGTTTCTATAATGCTTGTAATCAATCATGTAAATAACATTACGTAAGCAGTTTGACAACCCTGCCTAATACATTGCTAATAAACAATGACAATATCCAGAGTGGCCACCAATGGAAAACATGCTAATTGAACAGATCCATCATATGGAAACAGACATGAAGGTAATGTGTCTCTAGAAGCCTGCATAATGACCTCGCCTCTCTGCAAACCATAGGGATGCTGGCAAAATCGCAGCTTATTATTAATTACAGTGCCTCTGAAATGAACTTGACTTACTCCTGTCTTTTTCAGAACAGTCTGTGACAAATAATTTTCATGTGTATTTTTGCAGGACATGCGCACAATTAAAAGTAAATGCAGCAGAGTGAGCTAGCAGCTAATTGCTATCTGTTGTTCCAAGGCAAGTAGACAAAAATAAAAAAACAACCACAAAACAGGGAATTTTAGACAAAACTTGTGGCTTGTTATAACAACCAAGAATACATTTACATGCTTGATGGTTCAAAAATGCATTAGTACTCTCGTACTGTCCGTTGCTGCAGCACCGCTATTCACCCTCTGTCTGAACGCTCTGTTTTAGTGCCTGTCTCTTTAAGGCCCCCTCCGGAAAAGCCCAGTCTCCTCTAATTGGTCAGCTGGCCCAGACCCGAGCAGACAACAACAACAACATGTTTTTTGCACCCATGCCCCTGCTAGAGGCCACAGCTGAGGGTGCTGACTGTGTAGATGTGTGATCACAACTTACGGAAGTCTTGAAGGCTCGTTTGAAGGCACAGTTTCTGAATATTAGCTGTTTGTATTTCTCTGTTGTTTCATTTTCATACTTTCACATTATTTATATAGCACCTAGACCTGCTTTATAATATATATAAAAAAGAGACCTTTGAAGACTGTGAAACTTCCTCTTCAATGTTCATGCTTCAATTGAGAAAGCAGATTCACCAAAGGCTGTCTCTCTTCAGTCCAGTACCCACTCACCCCTTGTAGATGCTCTGGTCAAGCATCAAGTTGCGTTGGTTACAAATCGCTGACCGTGCAAAAAGCGTTCAAACAAGGCAGGTGTGACTCCACTGATGGCCTGACCAGCAAGTGGCAGTAGGTTGTTGTTGCTAAACTTAAAGTGGAAAGAGAAACCCATTAAAGTCCTCTTAGCTGTGCAGAGCATTGGGGCTGCAGTGTGCTGTGCACAGTATGCCAAGCAGATAGCTGTGCATAAAAGGAAATCATGGCTGTGGCTGAAGCTGCCAGCTCCTGATTTGCACTTACGTCAATTGTAACTGGTCTATCTGAATAACTTAATACATTGTCTCTTGATTCCTTATGGTCTCTTGTCCTTCCTTGACCTCTCTATGTAAATCGCAGGCCCCTCATGAGAGAGAGTTTGTCCCTGACCGCTGTTGTTGAGGGAGAGCGCTTTAATGTGGAGGACAAGTAAAGTTTTTCAAGGTCTGGGTGCTACTAAACGCATTGCAAATTCACTGTTTTTTTTTTTTGCATTGATCATCGCTCATGAAACATGCCTCTGCTGGGATGCCTTTAGACCCCATAATGAGGGCGGCAGACCAGCTTTAATGCCACACTAAGATATTAATGGGAAAATGCACCTGTTTTAGCAGCCTGGATTTAAAAAATGGGGCCGTGGAGTGGAGAGGGGCCTCCCACCCCTGCTAAGTGAAACCTGCACATTTGTCAGCTCGCAGAAATTTAAAAAACAAAAACACAAAAACCAACAAGCAAGTGACTGCTGCATTCAGCTCGGTCTCATTAGATCTTTTCCCTCTCTCCTCCCTTTGGTATCCTTTGGCTTTAAGGAGCGATCACAGCCTTGGTTAGTAAACATGCACGTGCTGTGCGCAGTTTACTGATGATACATGAATTGTGGGTATAAACAGTTACTCCTTGCTGCCATTTGGAGCAGTCAGCTTGCCAAGAGAGGCTTTGGAGAGGGTTCAAAAATCAGCAATTGAAAGGTCTGTTTGAGTTTTTAGCCTTTAAGATGGTAGTATAAACACATCAGTGGTAGAAGGTCTCTGCAGCTCCCAGGGTCCTGTATGCAAATCACACAAGTCTCATACACTTTATACCTGTCTGACAACCATTAGTCCCATTGACCAGCTGTTTATCACACTTAAAATCCGACATTAATCTCTAAGTTGCCTTGAAGTTCTGGCTCAGTCTTTATAAATATCCGCTCTGACTCTGGGCAAAACCCGTTTCAACTTCTCCCCTCAGTGCTACAGAAAACGATATGCCAACACAACCAGACACAAGAACATTTTCTTCCCACAATCCATCACTCTGATAAGACGGTTAAAGGAAAAGATCAACCAAAAATTAAAATTCTGTCATTATCTTTTATCAATCCAAAGCACAAAACTTTTCTGGACAAAACGGTGTTGCAGCATTCTCCTAAACAGCTGAAATAGATGGGGCCTAGTTTAAGAATGGAAAAATCAGTGGTAGAAAACACATGAAATGGCTCCATACAGCTCGTCCAGATGTTATTTATACCCCTTTTTTAAAACCAAAACCTTCACTGAAGCTGCTAAAAGCATTGGCGCGCACCTCGTCTGAAGAAGTGCTAGTTCGAATGTGCGTCAAGGGTGTGAATAAATGAATTTTGGGCGGAGGGAGACTTTGAGTACACCAGATGAGCTTGTATGGAGCCATTCCAAGTCCCCATCTACTTCCGAATGCTAGAATCGCTGTTTGCTGTGAAGCTCAAGAAATGTTACGTGGACTACACAACTTCACCCAACTTTCCACCGGCATCAGGGTGAGCATATAACGACTGACTTTTCGTTTCTGGGTGAACCGAGTTCTAATAAACCTCTGACGTCCACTTACTGCCACTATAGATCAGAATTACAAGGTTTTTACAATGTACATATCTTCATGCATGTCATTGTCAATATTCTGCACACTGTATATCATTTGTCAATAGAAATCCTGCTTGCTGCACATAATGTATGTATACATGTATAAATGTATGTAATGACCTTCCACCTCTTGTACGCTTGCTTGTGTTTCATTCTTTATATCTCTGCACGACCTCAGTGGCTTCCTTGCGCTACTTGTACTGTTGGCCACGTATAGAACAGCTGACCTACACACAGACTGACCTCGATGCTGCCTGTATAATATATACACATCTGCTTTCCTTTCACATGCTACATTTCTATCCATAATTGGCCAACAAAGCCTATTCTGATTCACCGTATTTCTCATTCTTCTCCCCCCCTTCTCCATTAACAAGAACATCCCATGCTGCTTTCAAGCTTCTCTCCACGAAACCTTTTGTTAATTGTGCCAAGTTCCTCTTCGGCAAGAATAACAAATACCTCAGTCGACTCGCATTATCTGAACATGCGTGTTAATGATGTGTTTTGTCGCTGATTCAAATTATAGGGGCTGTAACTGCTGGTGGAATCTAGATCAGTGTGTTCAAAAAGGAAAACCTGACACATCAACCATCTGCTCTAACAGCGTACATCCATTACAGGACGTCTCAGTGTGTCCTTGTTCAAATGCTTAACAGAGCTCAGCCACACAGCTCATCTGTGGCCTCATCGATATTGTTTGTGCAGCCGTGCAGCGCAGCCCAATCCGTGCAGTCAAAGCATCGCTGCAAGACACGAGAGCTTTGATCCAGCCTCCTGACCTGCCGCTTCAGTGACTTCGCCCTCTGCAGCTGCCTCGCTCTGTGGTGGACCAATCTTTTCTGCTCTCACTCAAAGGGTTCAATTCTCCATTAAAAGAGCCAAAGTATAAATCAAGAGTCATCGTGCCTCCGATTCTGAGCTGTGGGGCAGGTCCCAAGCTGAAAACTTTAACATTATACCAAGAAATTCAGCCCAACAGAGAGTTGCCGCAGGAGTGAAAATGTCAAGACTGCATTGAACCTACAGCACCAGAGTGGAAAGCAAAAGACGACTCCCTTTGAAGAAGATGTGGCTAATGTGATTTTATGCATGTCTGTGTGGGTCATGGCTTTCACAAGCGGTTTATGGAATCTCTTTTTAATTGGCTTGCACACTTTCATCTGAGCTGAAAAACTACCTGCATGTGCATCCAGGCGCTGTGCCGTGACAATCATCCACATCCTCCTTTATCCTGGGTTTTCTCTCTTCCTTGAAGAAATGAGAAGGGGGCACGTGGATCAGGTCGGAGCTGCCGTGCTGGGTTCTGCAACTGTCTCTCTTTTGTGCTGAGGCACTGATGTGTTATTTCATTGTTGGGTAGCCTTGCAGAATTATCACCACAGCCAATATGCTGCAGTCAAGCACACCGGGCTCACTTTAGGAGGGTGAAATAAAAAAAACACATTTTCTAAAGCTTATTACAATTTAGATCTCATGGCATCAGGGATACTGTTCATTCAAAATGCTGGGTTTATCAGGACAGCGCAGCATGCACATGTCTGTTTATTTCCTGGTTATTATCAGAAATATCTTTTTTTAATGTCCTGCCTCGTGGTGCACCTGGTGCTCGATAACTCAGCAGCACCGTGGAGCTCTGCTGTCACCATGACAAGCCCGGTTGTGTGCATACAGTTGACAAAGCAATTTTGTTGTTCTGGTTTGGACAGAGCTCTCGGGCATGCTATCATCTTGAATCAGTAGCATTCCTCTCCCTGAGTGCTATCTGAGAGGTTGATGGCCAGCCATTGAACTCTGTCCATCCTTGTCAGGGTTTCTGCTCCCATCAACAACAGCTGTGTCTCTCCGAGGCGTTTGCCTCTCACATCACAAAGGTCTTCTTCAAGTAGCAACACAGACCTTTTAATATTATCTTCTGACACATCTATTAGAGCCGAAAGATATTTGTGGATGGTATTTTCTAAAAGTGTAACATTTTGATGCTCTATTGTTAACTTAAGAAACATCAAGTATTTTCAGACTGTGAAATATGCACTTATGTTTCCTGGGTCATCTCTTTGAAGAAGAGGCGGTGAAAAGCAGCACCGCTGACTCGTACGTATGGAAAAGAACAGGACTGAGAAGTGTGAGAGGATTATTTTCAAAGATATTTTCAGTCTTATCATGTTCTTTGACGCCATCTGCTGGATCCTCATTAAACTAATACACACATTAATACAATACACGTCCTACTACTGTACTCGTGTTTACACTTTACTCTTCCATGTTGCAATATTGAGGCAAAGTAATAGTGGAGCTAATTCCCTGAAGTATTATTGATGATGATTTTGTATCATTTCACATAACTGTCTTTTGTTGAACTCAAGTGTGGATTTCAAAAGCCAACGAGCCAGGAAGCTCATTATTAAGTCTATCAGCCAAAACCAGTGAACACCATCCGTGCATATACAAAGCTGTGGAAATATATATGGGATATACACAAACACATAAATCAATTTGTGGACAAACTGGAACGTTTTTGAAACAGTTTTTCCAGAGGATTCACAGGTGATTTCTGAGCTTTTGTGATATATTCAGCTTTCCATAGACCACAATAACTTTTTCTTTAGCCTTGTGAGATTTTCTACATGTTTGTGAATTCTCAGGGAATACACGTTTGGATCTTTAATTTAATAAATCAGGAGTAATTAGGTGCAGTATGAATGAGTACAACTTGATATGGTTGGTTTGAAATGTTGAGTGATATAGGCCCGTCGAGATTGATATTGGATTAGCCTCGACTGAATTACAGGGTACTGTTGGGCCTTAGCAGAGGTATGCGCTCTACAGAGTGCCATTCTAGTTTATGTTTTGTTTTCATTTTGCATTTTTATGTGTTTTCCTGCGGAGTTATTTATTGGTGTGACGGCACAACTCAGGACATGTTTTGTAAGGCGAGGCTACAAACTGTATGCTGTGGTGTGTGATATTGGTCCATGTAATGTCCCCAATTAATAAACATGAAATAAACAAGTATATCTCCCAATGCTTAAACTATAAATTAGCTGCAATGCATTGTAAGAACAGCAAGACCATCAACAAGAAGATATTTCTGTACTGTTATTTCTGTATGGTGGGATTCTCACTTCTTTGGGTAGTCGCATCACCTGTTGTTCTTCCACTTTCTCTTTCATTTCCCCAATATTTTCATATTTGTTCTTATTCTGTATTTATTAAACTAGGAAGCTAACTTTTTCCTTTTTTGTTTATCTCACAATTCTATGCGAGAATTGCCTTTTGGGTTGATAAAGTTCTGTCTTATATCATGTTACCTTCAAATACATGTACCATTACATCATTACCACGCATCCTGCAAACAGCTGTGTTCAAAAACAAGGCCTGTTAAAAAGATATGTTGCCTTTTCCTTGAAGATTAAGATCTTTAACACGAGGCAATGGGAACACTGTCGCTTTTGTCCACAGGGGTCGCCATAAACAACAACAAATAAAAGCTCCTTGGAGCAACTTTAGAATTTAACATATTTTATATTTACTAAGAAATTCCTGTTGGACCTCATGTACATTTTACTGCATCTTTAAAAACTTGGACATATTGAAAAGGGGCAATGTGTAGTTTTGGAGAAGAAATTCAAACTCATAATGATATTGAACTAATAATACAAACTCAGAAGCATTTGTTTTTTCCATAACCGAATAAACAATCTGTTCTCAGCGAAAATAAGGTCCCCAGAACACTGTTTGAAGGTAGACAGGTGGCAGGGTCCGCCACATGTGAATTAATAATAAAGTAAATGTACTTTTCAGTCATTACAAAGAAGAGAGTTTTGTCTTTTTTAGGCCTCCCTTCTGATTAAAATCTCCCGGCTAATACACCTTTAATGGACCTTAAGTATTGTTGCTGCAGCCTCGACTGTAATATACTGTGGTTTAAGTGTGTGTGTGTGTGTGTGTGTGTGTGTGTGTGTGTGTGTGTGTGATTCCCTGTAAAACTAACCGCAGGGCAGCAGGTGTGTTGGGAGGCGTGCAGCCTGCAGAAAGCCAATGCCTCGCATGTTCTTCATTATTCAGGAGGACAGGAGGATGAGGTGGTGGAGAGGAGGAGTAGGAGGGGGGCTGCTAGGGGCGGAGTCTGTCTCTGCCGAGCTGATGGAGGGAGACCGAGAGGGGGGAAGAAGTGCATCCGAACAAGTGGATCGCCTGGAGGGACGCTGGGACTGAAACTTGGACTCACTTCACAAGTGTAGATGGAGAAAGCGAAGTAAAAGAAAATAAATAAATAAAAAAAAGGCACCTGCAGCAGTGGAAGGTATTTATCATCTTCTCGCATGTTGACACGTCTGCTGCAGTTTCTGCTTCTCCTGCACTTCATCTTTCCTCTTGTTTGTTTGTTTGTTTCAAAGCTGGAAAAGAAACTGTGTGCCAAACTTAGTGCTTCTGCTCCTCTCTGTTGTTTTTCAGTAGCCTGAGGCCTTTTTATAACCTCGTAATTACACCACAGTCTCTAGAAAGTGCTTTAAGTTGGACCTGGCTGTTCAAAATCGTGGTAAATCGCGTTTAGAAGGAGCTTTTAAATGAAACGCTTATCACGCGAGAAAACGTCGCCAAATGTAGTTTTGTCCAACTTTTGTTCCAAAGTGCAATTTTTGTGTCGGATGCTGTCTGAAAACTGTAGAGTTACAGTGCGGTTAGTGCTGGAGCATCAAGTGTTTGGTGTGTAATTGTGCGTGTTGATCTAAATAAACCTTTCTTTTGGTTGAATGTTTGTAAAAGAGGCCTATAGAGGGCGATGTGTCACATTGATCCAAACAGGAGCCTATGTAGCACAAGTAGCGTTCATTTACTGACTGTATAAGAAGCTAAAGGACACTTTTTTCAAGCATCCACCTGTAAGATCAAACCTCAAATATATTTGGAAAAAAAGGTGCTAAATCATGAAATGAATAAGAAAAAGTTCACATTTTCTGAGCTGATCAGAAGTCATTGTGATGTAGCACCTGGTTTAAACCTCTGTGAAGTCTGTCTGTGTGTAATTTCCTTGTTTCCCCCTGTATTTGGGTTTTCTCCAGGTTTTCTTTCTACCCACTGTCCAAGCACATGCAGGTATTATAAATTGGGATTTGGCGTGTCCATAGGTGTGAAGTCAGGTCCAGTCAATTTTATTTATACAACCCAAAATCACATATCAAAATGCCTCAGGATGGTTTACAATCTCGAAAGTGTAATCCGTGACTTATAACTTTAGCTCTGCTGGGGAGCCGTCCCAGGATGCACCCTCAGGCCTTTATGCATGCCGGGGTAGGATCCAGCCCTCTGGTGACCCGGTATGGATGTTTGGGCAGTGCTATGTTTTCTTATTTCTGTTGTAAGAGCAACATTTTGAAGTGGTGGAGTTTTTGGTATGTGCAGTCATGGCTTGGCGATACAGCATTCATTTGCAATATCGGTTGGCTGATTTTTATTGGCCAATACTGGCTTCTCACAGATATCCAGATCTGGTATGTGCTGATTTCTAAACTTATTTCCCTTTTTGCAGAATTTAATGGAAAATTAGATGCTTGGGATGGTTTATGACCAAGAATTTCCGGTGATGTTTACTGTGTCAGTGACATTTTGGACGATAGTGTTTAATGTTCAGTGTCACTGTAAAATATCCTGCCCACAAGTCTTTGTACTGATCCAATACCACATCATTTTCTTAATAAGAAAAAAAAGCCAATATTAGTGAACAGCAACAGCAACTCATGTGTGGTTAGTATTATACTTTCTTTGGCCACAAATTTCAGGTATTGGAGGCGTCATCATGAATGGTATTGGAGCATCCCAACGATGAATAAATTATTTTTTCTCCCCAAAGTGAGGCAATCCTGTTGATGCACCATACAATACATAACATAACATTAGGTTTATATCTTTGTGAGTTTGATAGACACATTTGAAGGATCATTGCCCGAACAGGCAATTTTACAACAGGCATTTCATCGGTAACTGCGAAAAAATCTTTCCAATAACAATCAGTGGTGACTGTCTGTCTGGGCTCTCAAAATCAACATTTTAAAGTGACAATTAGAATCACTAGGAATGAAAGCATCAAACAAATGGAAGGTGTAACACAGTGGTTACAGCTCTAATCTGTGGTGGATACAATTTCTGCGCATTACATATTGAGATTATCCAGAACATTACCAGAATCGTCTCCTTTACATTTGAATGAACTTTGCGTTGAACTGAAAAAACAGAGGAATTTTTCTGCTCTTTGGATTAAAGTGACACAAAAATTCAAGCCGTGCTGTACCCCGCATGTGTTACATTAGTCAGTCAGAAGTGTGAAGACCTGTCTCTATTTGTGTATCTCTACAGATCCATCATCACAAGAATAATGTCACAGAGTCGCTTCTATTCTCACACTGTGACTCGCGGATGAATAAATGAGGGCTTTCCCACCTCGTTCTGCACGCAGATTGAGTTGACACTGTTATTTTGGTTTGCTCCAATTCCTGCAAAACAAACAGAACAGACTTGTTTGTGCAGACGCGCTCCATAAATAATGTTGACTTGAACTGACTTGACACTGTTGTCACTCCAGTGAAACTAACACTCTGTAATTTAATGTGAACTAAAAACGTCTCTTAGATAGAAACTCCGTCTTTACTTTCAGAAATGATACCATCACTACCATCAGTGCTGACGTCTAAAATAAATAAGACTTTTCATTTTCATTTAGAATTCAGTGTCAGTAGTTAGATGTGATCAAAGATTTTTGTCTCAAAGCTGCCTATCACATTAATCAGTACAACACATCCCTACTTGTTCCATACAAAGTGACTAGGAATAGGTTTTTTAGTTTCATATTGAACCACCTCCAAGAGTTGCTGGCACAAGAATTATCGAGAGAAGAAGAGCAGTTTTAAAAGATTTTCAGCCCTCCCTCACGAGAGAGGCTGTGAAAGCCCGAAGGCAGCGGATGTAATAAAAGCTTCAACAGCTCAACGAGTGTTTCTTTGCTTATATGATATTTATAATCCATGAGTTAGCCAGATAAGCCCCTGGGCTACACACCTGGCAAAAAAAAAGGCTGAATCGATAAAGAACGGACACAAGAGTCAAGATTCCCACATCGTCGTAAATTTGGAACAGGCTCCCAACCGTGCTGTAGCCACAAAAACAGTCCACATGCATTTATAAAAACATGCCACAGAGAACAGGAAACATATCTGAAGACATTCTGTGTTAATGCTAAAGGGGCAATGTGGAAGATATGGACAGAATGTAGGTCTGAAATATAAAAAAAAAGAGAATTAGATGAAACAGCAGTGATTTTGTGTCAAAGACGCCACTGTATCTATGGAAGTTAGCATGCTAACCAGCTAGCCCTGGCCCGCCCTGTCTTGTAATGCCATGTTGCACTTGCAAGAGGCAAAAGTTCAATAGCCTCTGCACAGTAGTTCCAGCTGGGAGATGTAAAAGAAAATGTGAAGAAAGGATTTTTTTTTTACAATCTTACACTGTCTGAATTTAAGTTTCTCTCTTTGACCAAACTAAGATGGGCTGAATTGCCTCATTAACTCATCATAACATTTTCAAACAGTCTTGTTTTTTTCATCCACTATCACTCCTGGTTTGGTCAAAGTAAGTACTAAATTCACAGAGCAAGATTTGAAAATATATCTGCTCTATATTATGTTTTCCCTCGACTCTCTCGGCCCTCTGCAGCTTAACGCCCCTCTTGTTCCTGCCTGCCGTGCCTTCATCCCGCTGTAAATCACCTCTGTACTGTGTCTCCTCTGCTGGTGGTCTCAGATGCTGTGTGAAGTCCCAGTCCGGTGTTCAGCTGGGTAAGCCCAGTTGAGCTGAGCTCCATTATGCTGCAGGCCACTTAGAACCACAGCTACTTACTGACAGCAGCCAGGAGCTAGAGCGAAGGTTATAATCAGCAGCAGTAAGTGGTTTTGCCACTCACTACAGTTTTGGAGCTACCTATGAATTCTGGCAATTTCCTACAAATTACACCTTTAATTTCCAGTTGTAGCACCTTTTAGTCAGTCATCAATAAATAAGTAAAATAAAGCTTAAAAAAAGTTTGCATGTCATGGTGACTTTGGACAAATGTGCATCTGCCACAAATAAATAAGTGATGTTTCACCAAAATCAACGATACATAAGAACATAATCACCTCACTGTAACTGGATATTGTGGCGTTCACCTCACCTGGTCTTTATTTTCAGTTCGCCCCTCCTTCCTCAGGTTGATAATAGTCAGGCACAGGGAACAGGTGCAGGTGCAGGCTTTTTTACAGCCCTTGAATGGCCCTTGTGTGTGCTGACCCAACCCAGTACTGTAGAGAACAAGTGACCCGTTGAGTAATTATTCACTGTGGATGCTTTGTCTGTTTTTTTATCAGTCAACTGACATTAATATATTAAATCTGCCTGACCTGTCAGAGAGGTTGTAATGGCTGTAAAAGGTTGAAAGTCTTGACCCCATGTGGTGTTAAGTTGTCATTATGCAAAGTCTGTCCACTTACTATTCAGGGGATTTGTAAATGTTTAAACAGCAGTCTGTATAGGATGTTCAGACTTGTTCAATACTTCAGAAAACACTTCAAACGCGCACACACACACAGATATGTTAAAACTGAAAGCTGTTACTTAACAGTCGTCTGTATCCAGGTTCCCACGGTGTGCTGTGTGTGTGTTGGTCTACCTGTTGCAGGAGAGAGTACATGAGCAGAGCAGGAATTAACCTTGTGCTGGTTAGAGCTAACATTAGGGCCTGATATCTATCAATTATTCATCTCGTTCTGCTCTCCCTGTGCAAATCTAAATGTGTCTCACCATGGAAACAGCCTTCCGTGTCGGCCGGAGGGTGTTGCTTTCAGCAGCTGACTCCAACCTCGTTTCGCGGCCGGGCTGTCTGTCCCACATTCTGATACTGAACAGTGTCTTGTGTCGTCTTTGGTTGTTTGTTTTCAGAAAAGTTTATGTAGGAGTGTGGCTACACCAGCTGATGAAGTGGATGACTACGTTGTTGTCCACATAGTTGATCATTGATCTGCTTGTGCTGGTTTCTGTTCACCTTTAGAACTCTGCAGGGTGTCAAAGCTGCAGTTTCATATTCACTTACATTTACAAAGTGCAGGAGGTCAAGAGGGTGTAATGGTGCAAAACTACTTTTAGTTTTTACATATATTCTACATAAACTTGTAAGTTGCTATGATATACCAACCACTGTCACTGTCATTGTCATTTTAATCTGCAAAATCCTTATTTAATATAGTTTATATAGTCCAGACAACTCAAAAGGTAAGTTGTCACTTTACACAAAAGCTGGAATGTTCTCTCAAAGGTCAGACTGTTGTGTCTTTTGAGAAGCTTGAAAAGCTGAAACAAATCCAAAGTCGGGATATGTGCAACTAGCTGGCCAGTGGATTGCTGCTACCTTCTCTTACATTATGACATAATTCGCTCTGAAACGTCACGTAACTTAATCAGATTTTGTAGTATAAAAGTTAACTGTCGGTGCCTAAGATTTTATTCAAGTCATGGCTGAATGTTTTTTACACTTTAAGACAAAATCGACACGTCTAAATCAGGGAGATTAGTCGGTAGGAACGTCCCTGATCCAGATATTACAAGAATATAGTTCTTTGGATTCAGAAAATTTGTATCAGCTCCAGTTGTATCTGTCGGTAATTAGAGGGCCAACTATAACTTGTGATGGTGAATAATAAATAAAACTGAAATAGACGTTTGTCTTCTGCAATCATGATGACAGAATGCAGCTTTTCTGGAGCCAGATTCAGGTCAGTAACTGACTCAACAATCAAGTGACTGTACACAATTGTGTGTGTACATGTGTGTAAACTACAGGACTGGCTGTCAAGCAAGAATTCCTGTAGTGACTCACCTCCCACGATCACAAGCTCTTTCTCAGGCCGTAGAAAATGAACTGAGGTGATGATGTTACATGTCGGTGTGTTTTTCTTTAACACTAGAGGGTGCACTATTACTACAACATCCTTTGCCAATTCATGTCATTTACAGTAATACTACATCATAGTAGCCTCTGTGTCAGGTTCTCGGAATTCTTTGAATTTTCTGATTTGTCATTATATAAAATCTTTATTTTGTTGATGCTTTACATACAAACTAAAAATGAATATGCGGAATAATAAATCATAAGTGGTGCATGATGTAGTATTCAATGGAGCCCTGAGAGAGAGGGCAATCATTTCTGATAAAAGGAAAAGTTCACTTATATATAATAATGTTTACACATGCATTATATAACAATAAATGTGCATTTTTGGACACGCAGAACAGAGCAGGCTCATTTGTAACTGGACTTTAGAGATCGCTGGTGGTTGTGACTCCACATTTGTTTATGTCTGAGTGAATATAGTCTACATTTGTGTATAGTGTTAATAACTTTTAACTTTCGTTTTCCTGACTCAGGTTCCTGTAGTTTAACACCAAACAGAGAGCACATCTTCAGCTGCGGTGAAGACATGTGTTTGCTTTGCCTGTTATTTACTGTGACAACATGATGATTCTTGTCCTGCAGGATGTTTTAAAGTAGGTCAGGACGGCGCTCACAGGAGATTGTTGAAACGTGGTGATGTCCTCTGTTGTTTTTGACAGATTTCTCGTGTGTGTGTGTGTGTGTGTGTGTGTGTGTGTGTGTGTGTGTGTGTGGGTGGGTGCGTGCGTGCGTGCGTGTTTTTGCGGCAGAAGCATTCCTCTCAAACTGTTTTCTTTAGGCTACCTTTTTCTCTGACAGGTGGATGAAAAGTGAAATTACTGTTGGACTGAGTAAAAACCAGTTGCCGGGGGCTCCCCTGTTGTGCAGGGACGTATCTGCTCAGAGTGAAGTTTCTCATGTTTGATGGGATGCTTGACATTTTGATTTTGGCCGCATTGTTCCTTGAAAAAAAAAGTGACATGAGGAAAAGGGTGTATAGGCCGGTTGTTCCATGTGCTAGCTGTGGTTTCTTCCTAAAACAGAAAACGCCTTCACTTCACGTACATACACAGGCTGTTTGTATTGCTCATGTAGGTCAGACTAGGAAAAACTGGTTCATGTGGTAGGTGTGTCCAGTTAGCGTTCACTTCAGTGGTTGAAAAAGACTCAATAGAGCATGAGCTGAGAGCTGTGTGAAAGTTCGTGTGGATTTTTAACGTCTTGGGTTGATGGTTTCACACCTTCCACTCACTACCTGTACAACACCAGCCGTGGAAATAATGCAGCGGGAGGACGACACGGGCCTCCGCACAGACGAGTGGTTATAGAAGAAAGTGTTGGGAGTGAGTGTGCAGCATTGAACCGATGAGGATGTATTTCTATGTCAGATATCTGTGAAGTCTGCAGCTTTTAAAAAGGCTCTCATTACGGTAATGAGTACACCATCACTTAAGTAATTAGTTTGCGTCTCATTAATGCCGCCAGAGGCAAGACATGTCTGTTTAGACTTCGATGTGTAGAGTCCAAGACAAATACAGGATATTTATACAGGAATGCCTCGTGGGCATTCGGTAGGCGGGGATGTTGTAGCTGTCAGAGCGGCCTCTCTCCCCCCTCTCCTCCTCCCTCTGCAGTTATGACTTTGCCCCTCTCTTCTCTGCCTCTTGCCTTTTTGCTGAAAAGAGGAGGGGCTGTCTAAGTAATCCAATACCTGCCCAATTCATGAATGTTACTGTAACTTGCTGAACTGCCCTGACAAGTGCAGGGGTTAAAACACATTAGTAGGACCGGAGCTCTGGCTGCATGTCCTTGAGAAAGAGTTTATAAGGAAAGGAAAGGAGGAGAGAAAATTAAATACTACACTTAAAAAAGAGAGAGGAAAACTTGGCAGAGCTTCAAATGACTCCTTTGGAAGAATGATAGAAGTAGCTGTGGGCTCCCTGCCATCCAACATGTCTTCAGAGGAGAGTGCCGTGAGAGACATGGCTGAGAGTGAGACGGGTTGCTCTGAGGGACGGGATGAGGTTGTCCTGGGGCGCATTGCCAGCTTACCTCTGGATCCATTCCCACCCAAGGACTTCAGAGGGAAGTTTAAAAAGATGCGCCACAAGAAGAGGCCCACCATTCTTGAAAGTAGGTACCTGCTTGTGCTAATCACCTTGAGAATTCTGGTTTTTAAGTTGGGAGAAATGTGATTTTTGATTGATGATTGTGGTGCGGTCCCAGCGCCAGCCGTTCAGCTTACTACCATCAGCACTTTGTGAAATGCCTCACCTTCCCACTGCATCTGTCAGAGTCACCAAGGAATCTGATGGCATGTTTTTTTTTTTGTTTTTTATGATGTAGTTGAGCTCACTTTCCCAAGATTCCTGCACTAAGTATGTGTGAAGAGAATTGAGCAAAAATGGAAACAATGACTTGAAATAAGTAGTTTAAAACCAGAATATGAGAGGAGAAAAGAGCTGAAGTTGGGTTGGGGGGACCAGGGGTGCAGCGAGAAGAGGGAGTCAAGTGTTTGAGCTTGATAACCACAAAGATGGCTGAACTGGACAGGCATACCTCACATTCCTAACCTTCATCAGAGCCTGATAATGCTTTTAATAAGTGCTTAATGTGTCAGAGAGGCCTCACCAGCGAAAGCATCGTTAGGGAAAAATGTTTACAATCATTCTCGATGCGTTTCTGGTTTACTGCTTCGAGACTGAAGCTGCCGATAAACAGACCTGCAAACCTGCTGATAATGAGAGTATAACTGGAGTCATAAGAAGTGACACTGATCCTATCCAGGCTGCCAGCAGACTGTCGGAGCTTTACGTCTGCATGTTTTGGCAAGATGAGATTTAAGATATCCAGATCAAGTGTTGTGCCGTAAACATCGTATTTTCGTCAGGAGTGACACCAGGTCTGATTCTTCCCACTCCTGGCTGTTATAACGTGCTGTGATTCAAACATCAAAGTGTCTCTTCTGGCACGTTCATTACATATTCTTCTGATCTGCCGCGACAGTTTAGATATCCGTGAAAGCGTACAGCCTGCTTCACGGCTTTAACCTCACACCTCTCTGAGAGACAGGTCCATTAGATAAGTTATTACTGCGAGAGGAAGTGCGGCCGGTCGGGACGGGAGCCACCTGTAAACTTCACCGTTTTGGATTAGTGGTATTTTTGTAACAAAGGAGCCTCGTGTAAACTGTTTCACGGCTGAGTCTATTCAAGTTTTATAGTTTGACACCAAAAGGGTTCACTTTGTTTCCGCTGCACAGTGTTGTGATTTTAGACTCATAACACTGCTCCGGTTTTATATTTTAGCATTATAAAAGCAACCAGCAGTGGTGGTGTTGGTGTCCGAGACATCTCCATCGCTCTCCACCTCTACTGTACTTTGACTCTTTCCTGTTTAGCGGCCTTGTCGAAAGAAAAAAAAGTCTACAATTATTCAACTGGGGGATTACGTAACCGTTTGCCCTTCAGAGGGGCCTCTTACTGGACAAGTCAGGCCAACTAGATTATAACTGATGGGTATGTCAGGGGCGACAAAGATGTTTGTTTAGTGTTTTAAAGCATCCATTTGGGCTGATCTCTGTTTTCAGTAATTAAGTGTTTTGCTGTAACCATAATAGGCCAAGCAATTGCCCATAATTAGTCGAATTTGCTCTGATTATACTGTCTTGTTCCTTATGGCTGTTTGTGTTAAGTCGGTGGTTAGTTCAGGGTGAGGAGATGTTTGCTGATAGGACAAAGGTTCTGGTTACATCGGATTTGCCTATTGACAAAAATATTCAGGCGAAACCAGAGGAAAGTATTATGCAAACCACGTGCCTGTGCAGCTTCTCACTAACTTCACATTAAAAGGCGTGTTAAAAGACGCCACAGATGTATCAAACAATAATCGAAGAAGAATATAGATTTGTGTGAAAGCAAAAATGTAAGTGTAAAGGATCTTCACTTAGGAAGTGTGATCGCACCGCTTTACATAAGTTGTGACAGCTGCTTTCCTAATGTGACATTTAAAGTATCTGTGGTAACGTGTCCATATACTGACCCGCCTACGTCCTTTATTACACCATCACACTATACTGTGCTAATTGTTGCATTGAAGAACAAACACTGAAACAAGTTCTAGACAAATGGTTGATATCAAGTGAACCTGAAGTCATTCCCCTTCAATGTAGATTTCACAGATACACGGTACACTTACTCAAGAAGTATGTGAGGTACTACTTACTCGTTGCACTTTTGACTTCACCACATTTAGTCATAAATTACTTTCAGATTATTGATGCAAAATATAAAAAATGTGTTACTGTAAATTTATCCACACAGAAGTATAGAAAGTAGCTGGAATTAGCTCTGCCTTTACGAGCTGCAACATTAAAGATATTAACTTATTAATGCAGCATGAAATATAGTATTCTCAATTATGATAATAATGTGTTATGAATCCAATTGTACTTTCAGCGCTTTATTTCAATGCTAATGCGTACTATGCTCGACAAGATTTTGAATGTGGGGGCCTCATTTATAAAAATGTTCTTGGATTTATACTGTATAACGATGTGCTTGATGTTCAATTCATAAAAGATGCTGTGCATATAAAACCTTGCTTCAGCAGGTTCTCGGGAATCGATATGTAACTTACTCACCTGTGATCTATGCAAACATAAATTCGCCATGCACCAAAAGAGAGAATCAGACTTGTTTGAAGATGTGATCACAGAGGAGATTGATGCCAGGCGACACATTATTTGGTGGACTAAATAGTGAGCTGTCAAACACACAGCTTGGGAGTGAATCACTGCTGCACTTTGTTCATCATGACACTCATGTTCACCACTGGCTCGGACACATAGTGTGCATCCCAAACTGTAATACCCCTACATAACCAGCAGGAAAATCACAGTCTGGACTTTGCTTAGAGATCATTTCCACGTCACAGTAGGGTTTTAGAAACAACTGCTTGTGTGTGGTTTTTATGCTAACGTCATACTTCAGATCAAAGATGGTCACAAGCCCGTTTTATAAATGAGGCCTCAGTACTTTAACAAAATATTCACACACTGTGTTATTGCTACTCAAAGCAGACGCAACATCTTTATGAGCACAACCAGCAGAGCTGCTCTGCAAACTGTCCACATTATCACCAGCTGGGTTCTTCACATATTTTTAAAAAAAGAAAGCTCTCCAATCCGTGGAGTGTTCATCTGTGATGGTGTGACAAAATGAACGAGTGTGTTGGAAACCAGACCCTCGTAAATGATGGCACAAATCACAAAAGCGCCTTTGTACTAGGTGGTTTATTTATCTGCTGTGAGAAGGAGGGAGGGATTATATACAAACATACTGTCTGCTATGCATGATAGCCTCATGTTAATACATGACAGAGTCAGTGTAAGTATAATATGTTACAGTTACTAAGAGAAATACTAATTTCCTTTAATTTCCAGTTTGGAATGAAAATGTTGGTAGCTTCGGATCCTCGAAATGGCTCAGTTGGCTAAGACTTTTATGGCCTAGTTTAAAGCATAGTGTTAAATAGTAGTTACACTACTGTGATGAAGTAACACAGTTTGATTACTTATCACTTTTTTAACAGGGTAACATTTCAAAAGTCACATTCTCGACACTGCTGCTATGTTCCAGTGCTCAAAACCAAAACGTCCTGTATGACACTACTGCACAGACTCCAGATCAGCGCAGGAGCAGCCAGGCGGGACTGTCCTGGGTATACTCAGGACACCTGAGCCCCTGAAATGTGTGTTTACCAAACAGTGTGAGCAGCGCTGGCTCCTCCATCACAGAGTGTATTATGTAATGAAGGTCAAGTAGCTGTCGCTTGATGGACAGGCAGAGTTCTGATAGGATTATACTAAGAGCGCTGAGAGGCAGCAGAGGAGGGCGGATTGAACGATGTGTTTTATCGTTCATATGGTTTAACGACACGCATCTGCTTTTTACATCGAAAAAAGGGGGAAATATTGATAAATCATGTCGAAATCACATGTCCGGTAAAAAAAATGGAGCAGCAGGATAAAAAATTGTTTCACATAAACATCGATTATCTACTCAAGTTCTGCTGTTTAAGGATTATAGGTTGAAAATACAGATGTTGATCATTTTCAGCTTGTCTACAATGCATATTTCTATGTCATAGAAATGAATATGTCATTTAAATAGTCATCTAGTTTTAAGTGAGTTAAAAGTAGACAATAAGCAACTAATGCAGTGTTTTGCTAAAAGGTAAGTTCACCCAGCAATTTAAATTCAGTCATTATCTACTCATTCTCATCCCAATGAAAACAAAATAAACAAACAAAAACAATCTTGCGGCATTCCCCTAAACTGAAGGTTTTACAAACAGCTCGTCTGGCGTATGTAAGACTTTATTTACACCCGTTTTGAAGCTGAATTCTTTAATGTAGCTGCTAAGCTAAAAGCATTAGCCCACACCCTGTCAGAAGTAGGAACAAGTTCGACCATGGATTTGGGGTGTAAAACATGTCAATAAATCAATTTGGGTTTAGATTATGCCAGACGAGCTGTATGTAAAGCCTCAGCTACTTCAGTTGTTTAGCGTAGAGTAGATAATGACTGAATATTTACTTTTCCTTAAATTTTCTGCCATTTTGCATAAATACTTCTGAGTTTGGACTGATTTTTAGACACAATAAGCAGGTTGAATGTGTCAGTTTGGGCTCTTGGAACTTGTGACTGACCCTTATTTGATTTTTTTCAGATAAACAGATTAATCAAGGAATTTTTTATGATAAAATTACGGTTATATTATTGGAATATAAAACCCTTTATGTATATAAAAAAAAATGATATGAATGCCAGCTTTAATCTGACATCTGTTTGAAGTCGGTGCATTTAAGAAATAAATGGGTTAAAAGCCAACAGTCAGCCCCCGCTGCCATGCAGATCCCCTGTGTGCAGTTAATCCCGCCTGCCTGCTGATCACTTTAGTGTCCTCTTCTTTCCACTGCTGTCCCAGATGTTCCCTGTAATATGTCGTACTTCCCGCCCTCTCCATCTCCTCTGTCAGTGGTGGCGACCTGTCAGATGCTCAGTCACGCTGAAAGACGCACAAGGCCCGGCGCTGTCATCATTATCAGGCCCTGCACGCAGACAAACAGTAGTTATTATTAACCGCGCTCCGCTAAGAGGATTGCTTCCTGCACTCTCAGCCTCCGCGCAGTTATTTAAAGGGAGCTTGCGTTGCCGCCCACTGGCTACCAGAGCTTTAGAGAGAGAGAGAGAGAGAGAGAGAGAGAGAGAGAGAGAGATGTTAAGAGTGTGGAGGGAGGGAGAGATAGAGCGAGGGCTGATAGCCAAGGACAGGACACAAGAGGAGGGGTAGAGCGGTGCTAGTGTGGTCTAGGGTCTCGTCAGCACAGCATTGTGTGCGTCACAGAGAAGTGACAGCAGGCACTACCTGCTGGTCCCAGCTCAGCTGCTGCTGCTGCTGCTGCTGCTACTGGAGGGAAACACAACTCAAGGGGGGACACTCAACAGGAAGCTGCAGCCATGACCAGCCAGCAGGACTCGGGCTTCTTCGAAATCAGCATCAAATCGCTGCTGAAATCGTGGAGCGGCAGTGAGTAGCAGTTTGTCTGTTGTTGTTGTTGTTGTTGTTGTGGTGGTGTCTGTCCTCAGCTAACTGAGGCTGCAGCTTGCCTCTCGTTCCTGTTGTGGTCAGTGGCGAGGATGTGCTGTTGCTTATTGAGTGATGTTGTGTTATTCAGTTCAGCCACTGCAAACTTGGAAGCATCATACTTTTTTAGCAACACGCTCAAAGAGGTTTCGGCTGTCTCATAGCAACAGTCAGGGACATAACTCCAAGTATCTGGCGAGAGTCACGCAGCCACACAGTTAACATTATGTGTGCTATAACTTCTGCTGATGGTGATTCAGCAGCTCTGCTCCTGTTTAAAGGTCCGGCCTTATTTCACTTCAGCCTGCGAGTCTCTGACAGAGTCTAAATAGCTCTTGTTAAGTGCGAGGACACAGTAATAGGATTAGTGGAGGTTGAGCTCGGTTGCAGAGCTGTCCAGAGCTCACAGCTCTGGGCCCATGAGGATCATGGGATGGGATGCCTTTTTTATGTCTGATCATGGCATTATTCTGTTTTATGTGAGATGTAAGAGGTTGACCACGCAGATGCACTTCCTTTTGGATGTCAAACAAACAGAAAAGTTAAGTAGTAGGCAGCAGCCACACCAGGAAATTGCATCTTAGCCGTTGAAACACTTGCAGAATAGATCCTGAATGACCATTTAAGAACTAAAGCCTTGAATATGATGCTAAATAGTCAGCTGCACCTCCCGGGCAGCGTGGTAGCATGTGTATATCTATTGAATGTGAATGTAAAGAGATGCCACAGAACATGCTGTCCCTGTCCACACACACACACTCAGTATTGAGCCATCTCCTGATGATGTTGCATAAGTCTCAGAGTGGATCACTTTGCTGATAAAGGCACAGGCGGACATTGTACCGTATCAGCGAACCCGCGGCTATGCATTTAACGTTTTCATTAAATATGTGATCTCCTAATCTCATCTCTGCGCTCCCGTTTACATGAGCTGTTATGTAATGAATCACAGGAGCAGCAGAGACAGTGTGGTTAATGGAGAGCAATATGAAAACACTAGGATCTCACACATACTGTTGTTGGTATTGGAATTGGCTGACAACATGCATAATTAGTTTTCAATCTATGAATATTTTAGAGCCATCAGTTGAATGTGTTTCTATTAGATTGTGTTTGCATTGTAATGACAAGGTAAACAAAGTCAAGGCCCTTTAGACACTGGTCCCGCAATTAAGTCAGTGTGTGGAGCTCTAATAAAACAGCGACATGCAGCAGCACAGAACTGGCATTGTGCAGCAGCGGTGTCAGGTCTGCTGTTCAAATTGCCTGAAGGCCGGTCCGCCATCAGCCAATCAGAGCAGGAGCTGAGCTGCAGTGAGCCAAGCACAGCGGTGCTCCTCTGACGAGCAGTTGAACCCGTTCTTTACCTCAGCTGTCATTTATTTTCTGTTATGATAATTTTCTTTTAAGTTTGGTCGTGTTCTGGGTCACATTTGCTATGATTTTCTAATGATTCGTCCTCCATGACTCAGCTCGACGCTGTAACGCTTATGCTCTATCTTTGGAGGAGCTAAAAGTAATATTTGAACAGTCAGTAAAATTGCAGAAGTTACAGTCGAATCTCTTCCATTTAGCAGGACGACACAGATGCAGGCGTTCTAACAGGGACTTATATAAATGGCCTGAAGCGCTCTCTCACAGCAGGCGGCCGTTTCTAGCATGATGTCAGCTCGCTAAAACAGGGCTGATGGTCAGTAGTTTCAGACCGACATTTTAATCTGCTTTTCACAGAGGTCTGTAATCACTCTCTCACTCCTCTCTCCACTATTTTTTTTGGAGACACTCAAACTGTGAACTTGTGTTAATGTAACAGTATTAGGATGTTGTTGCTCCATTAACTCCAGCTGTTGCCTCCCTTTTTTTAAAAAATGTTTCAGCAAAGAGTGGTTGAGCTTCAACTCCAGCAGACATTCCATGAGATTTGCCGCAGTTATTGTGGAAATGTTCAGCAGTTGATTTTTTTTCGGTAGGTATGAGGTCATAGATTAAATGCATGCGCTAGTGACTTATTTTCATATAGTCAGTGTGGCACATCTGGCTGTTAACAGAGACTCTGTTTCCTTTGACCTTAAACTTTATGATCGAAACCAGGCGGCAAAATGTTGCCACTTATGATGTCACATGACGCAAACCCTTTTATTAACTCCCACCTGAGAACAGTGGGCCTTTATTCCCAGCCTGGACTTATGACATACATATACATACAGTACATGTATATATACTTTCAGAGTCACATTGAGATCAAGAACTGATTTACAAGTCAAACCCTTGTACAGAGTAAAATATCTAATTAAGTAAAATAAAAAAATAAGAGCCCGACTGATATTCCATTTTTGGTGCCGATGCTGATTCTGATACTGATTCTGATATTAGGTCACAGTGTTTGAGTACTCGGGCTCGGTCTTGATGTCAAGACCATTTGTGGAAGTCTCAGTCTCGGTCACATTTTTACTCTGTTTTTTTTTTGGTCTCAGTCACTGGATTTTATTTCAAGACCAGTCAAAATCATGACTGCAGGGCAACACTGTATTATATAATATATGTTTGATACCTTCTGGTTTATGAGACAAGACAAGAGTCACCAGTTTGTTTGTATGTGTTGCCCATACAAAAACATATCTAAAAAAGCTACACTTTTACATGCACACATATGTAACTATATATTTGAATCCAGCCAATAGTCAATAGCCAATGCTGATATAAGGGAGTAAAGATTTCCTGTATTGATATATTGGCCGATGGACATTTTTGTAATGATCCCTCAAATGTGGTCATCTAACACACAATATATGTAACAGACAGGATATTTTAGAGATTAAACAAGAAACTTTGTTGTCTCAAATGACATGAACGCACTGAAACAGTAAACTTCACTGGGACTTTAATAATTATAAATGATCTCAAGCATCTTTTTCTGGATTAGTTAATATTGGCACATATTTGATATACACCGATACTCTGAGGGGCTAATATTAGCCAATAATATGGGCCAACCAAGGCCAAAAAGGGTCCAAGCAAAGTGGTCCCTTAGTGTCTAAAAGGAGGCAATGGGAATGAAAAACCCACAGCCGCCCACTGATTCTATCAAAATGATAGACGAACAAAAAAGGATTGGGCCAACAGCCAAAGGTGAAGTGGAAGTGGAAGTGGAGTCACTGAACGCGCGGGGGGGGGCAAAATGTATGGAAACTGGCAGAAACAAAACAAAAAAGACACAGAAAACACAGACTGTGCAACCCCCTTATATAGTACACCCAATAAGTCCTGATGACCTGTGGCCTGGATCTTGAGAAATCTCTGTTCACATCAGGACCTTGGGGAATCTCTGATCTCTGTCCATAACAACATGTAATAAAGAGTATGATGTCTGAGGCACGGGAGGATGATTAGTTTGAGGGCAGTTTTTGAAGTGGTCCCTTATAGATGGAATAGATAGAAATACTGTAAGCGGTGGTCTGGAGGACAGGATTGAATAGTAACTTCTGCTATTTCGAAGCCCGCGTTGCCCACCACTCTCTCACAGAAATGCAGAGTCAATGGTTCTCACAGCAGCCGGACGCAGTGCTCCCAAAGGTCTGTGTTGACTCTGGTATTTCTGGTCCAGTTAAAGAGGTCAGTGGTATCTAAATATCCACCCACTCTGTTCACAAACGCCTGCTGAAGTGGCTGTTTACTCAGTGGTCTCTGTGGATGCATATAGGGAGCTGAGTTCGTTGTACGTGTGTGTGTGTGTGTGTGTGTGTGTGTGTGTGTTAGTGAGTGTGTGTGAGTGAAAGAGAGACACTTGTTGGGCTGTTTGCATTGTCCTCCAGGGAGCACCACCATGCTCAGGGTGTTTCCAGTGTGGCGATGATGTAATGTGCCCGAGCTCGTTGTTTGCAGAATCACATGTCGCGCCTGAGTCCTCCGTACAGCGCCCAGAGCGCCAGAATGTGCTTTGAGATGCACACTGGGTGCGTTCTTCACCTCCGATCTCCATTTCAAGTCAATGACCTTGCAGAATTTACATAAAACGATGTGTCGTTTGCATCCAGATTCTGGGGAGGTGCCTAAAAAAAAATCAGTGGTTTTCCTTCATGATAGTGCTTGAACGACTCTTTCTTTAAGTCTTCATTTCTTAACAAAACCTGTCTCAAGTGAAGCGAGCCGTAGCGGTGTCTGATCAAGAATGGTGTTTACACTCTGGTGGTCTGTGCCTCGTGCTGTAGGATCACAGAGGTGGAGGAAAGGGGAGGGCTGCTCTGTCAGTATAGTGTGTACCCCGGGACAAATATAGTCACACAACTATGCCACCGTAGCATGTTGGACCTCATCACTGTGCTGTGCCTCAGCTAAAAATTCCTGCCTGACCTTCACTCTTGGACGGCACCGGTTGGTCACAAGGGTAGAGCAGGAAGCCATAGCAGGAGCAGCTCATAGAGAGAGAGAGAGAGAGAGAGAGAGAAGAGAGGGAGAGTGAGATCTAGAGATTGCGTGGTCCCTCGTACCAAACACTACTCCCACTTTTTAAAACACACCCGCCGTTTGGCTCTGTGCGCCATGGAAACTATGCCCAGCAGGACAACGCCAGCTGACGCACAAGCCATGGACGTTGGTGGATTTTACTAGCAAAGCTCTTGTCTTGATTCAGGACCACCCTGGATACCATATCCTCCTTCCCCACTATGGACGGGACGGCTGTGTGCTGGAGTAAGGCCAGCGTCATCAGCTTCATCAAGGGCCTGGGTAGGTGCTGAGTCGCCACGAGCGAGGGAAGCATGTTCCACACGAGATGGTCACACGCGCTGGGCGTTCCACGACGGATACGCAGGCCTGTTTACTCGCACCTCTGCATTACGTGTGCAGCTTTGTCAAAATGCATACTCTTAATCTACAGTCCAAAAAAAATTTTCTTTTCTTGCTTTGCACGTGTGTTAATGTGTAAAGTCTCCACTCCCCATTCACCTGTGTGAATTTCTTACTTAGAAAGAGGTAATAACTTTGAGTAAAGCAGTTAATTAGAGCTGTTTTCATCCCCTCCACCTTTGATCTGCAAGGAAATTGATGTTTCTGCCTGTGATTCTCTTTCTGACAGATCACAGAAGTCATTAAATTAAATTACCACTTATCTGCTTCCTCTGCTTTAATACACGCTGCGGGTTTTTGTCTAGTCACAGCTCGACTACGTGAACATAAATCACTTTAGTCCAAAAGAAATATCTCGATATGACAACCGCACCTTGCACAAATATTTAGCAAGACCGAGATGTTATTATAGGCTGTGTTTCTTTGGATTAATCTCTGACCTAACTGGTTCTTTAATGAGGATTTTAAGCTGTTTTCGATCCTGAATTTACGGCTGGGAAAGCAAAAAAGTCTGGTGTTTGATATGTGATGCTGACAGATGTAATGTGCTCCTGATACAGTGCATGTGATTTCTGTCCAGTCATTTTTATTTATTACACACACACACACACACACACACACACACACACACACACACACACACACAGAATGCAGTAGCTGAGGAAAATGCGGTTCTCGCTTTGAGGCAGTAAGTCTTTTCTGTCCTCTCCGAATATTTTTACGCTTCAGATTTATGACACTTCCCTGAGGTGGACGTGCAGTTTGAGGGTTGCAGAGTTTCAGGCTGAATAAAAATCTCACAGTTCTAATGAGATGTTTGTATGCACTTCTTCACTATATTTAGCACTTTTGTGTCTGGAGGCAGTCGAGTGTAACGCCGAGGTAAATTTTAACTTGTGTGTTAGTTTTCGAGGGTTTTTATGGCCTCGGCCTGGCCGTCCCTAATTAAAACGTGGGCCACATCATAACACTGGCTGGAGGATGGTCACATGCACAAGATTTCTGCTTCCCTCAAAAGGGCAATGACATCTTTGGTACGAAATGAAAACACCAGCTGCTGGCCACGGTGTTTTAATTTCCATATGCGCTCTGTTCACTGTAGCAGTAGGAAAGAAAGAGCAGACTCGGGGCAAGCCGGTGCCCTCTGGACAGTCTCCCTCAGGAATGTTCAACATGTTGGGAACTTTATGTCCATGTTTGGAAACTTCTCTGAAATACTCTATTCGGTGATCTCTCTTTGTAAACAGATCCTCTGACAGCTGATCCTGTCCCGCTTATTTGTGCTTGAATTGCCAATGTTTGACTTAACAGAACCGTTTCCCATCTCGTGCGTTTTTGTGTTGTTTCCGCAGCCTCGCCCGTGGGGAACGGATACAGTAAACCCCCCATCCCTCCAGTCTGCTGTCCTCAGGGAGAGAAGGGTCCGCCGGCCATGATGCCCATCAGCATCGACCCGGAGAGCAAGCCGGGCGAGTACGTCCTCAAGAGCCTGTTCGCCAACTTCACCACCGTGTCAGAGCGCAAGATCCGCATCATCATGGCCGAGCCGCTGGTGAGTTCAGGGTGACAGCTTGGATCTGTTTCTCCTCTGTAACGACGTGTGGAGATTGTTACGAGTAATCTGCTTCAGAAGTTCACACAAAATCGAAAAGTATGCCGTCGGTATTATCAGGGGGGTGTCAGGTCATGACCTCAAGTCTATTGGACATGCAGCCACTCATTAAAGTGTGTCGTTCAATCTGAATGATCATAGAGGCTGATTAAAAAAAATATGCTGTGTCAGATTAAACAGAAAGAAATAAAGCAAAGATTAGAGAAAAGTCCCCAAAACAGACGTCATTTTCTGAAGAAGATTTCTTTTTCGTGTTTGCTGCTGTTAATCATCCTGTGACCCCTTGTGGGTGTCCTGACCCAGAGGTTGTGAACCGCTGAAACGAGGTCAGACGGGAAGCCTGACAGACAGGCCCACAATAGCTGGTCTGACAGTAATGAATGACAAAGAGTGGTGCAATACGTTTTTACATTCTTGCTTTAGTAAGTAAAGGTGCTCAAATCTGACAAACTGTTGAGTTAAGTTTGTTGTCGTTGTCTTTGTCAGCTACATTAAGCCGTGTAATATGTCATGTCAGCGTTCGACATGAATCATCAGGGAACTTGGAAGGCTGACTTTATCTAGCACAGATTTGTTTGGACAGTCGACAGATAACGTACCTGTTGACCAACACGTTGGCTTGAACTTGCTGTAGATGGACCAGCATCGGGCTCCACTGTACGTTTTGTGGAGTCTGTTTTTAAGTGAAAACAGTGATTGATGATACACGAAGGTGCACCCTTTCTCCCTCTGTAACTTTGGAACCAAAATCCAAACGTGTTTCTGCCATCACTTTGAAAGTTTCAGGCTTATGGTAGAGTGAAACATACCGATATGTAGCTACACCTGGCTTCTGTTTCAATACACCTTGTTTCACTGACGCCCCAACTCGGAGGTTGACATGATTGGTTCCTTGAATATGTGACGTGATGAACAATTGTTGTCTGAATACGTTTTTCTGAGACTGTCATTGGTACACTGTAGTCCCTCCGAGGAAATGCTCAGTTCAGGCTGCTTGTATTGTATAAATAACACCGTATGGATATGTAACTAAGGTTTAAAAGTTGATGGTCCAACAGCTGACAGCGGACAGACATCTAAAACTAAATGCTGTGTATTGTAAGTGATCACAAGCCATTAAGGACAAGGACAATTAGCCACATTTTATGAGATGAGGGTGATAATGGAATACTTAAACAGCTTAAACTTCACAGTGATATTACTGTCGAGGCCTTGCGCTTCCAAAATGAGGGGGTGTTAATTACCTTGTCCTGTTAGATGGCTGTCAGCTGAAGGACTGGTGATTTCGGTGAGAAGCAGCAGCTCCGTCAGCACAAAGAGGGAGGAAACCTCGCAGTTTTTATACCACTGTAAACTGATTAACTGAGTTGTTTCACTCGCATCTGACCTTCTATTGACCAAATGTTTAATTGATGAATTGAGAAAATAAATCTACAGATTTATCACTGTCATTAACGGTGAAAATAATCACTAGTTGTAGCCCTGATCACAATTAAATAGACACAGTAATGAGCCTTTCAGCTGAGGAATGGAAAGTACCTCAGGCTGGAGTATGAATCACTGACCAGTAACCTGAGAGTCTTTTCTATCTGCTGTTTCTTGACCTTGCGTTTTTATTGAGATATTGACTATTTAAAAATGAGCTGAAGCTAAAAGCTGCCATTAAAATCTCTGCGAGACTCTTTGTCCAGGGGAGGTTGAGGCCGACCGGTAGAGCCGACAGCAGCTGTCATAAATAATTCTGTTGACAGACAGTCAGGCAGACGGGGAAGAGCCACCGTGTGTTAATGTGGACACCACTCACCACCTGCTCCCAGCACCACATTAATGAAAATGACCAACTGATCCACATTACTAAGAAGAGACTCAGACTCCGACAATGTACACCCATGCAGAGGTGAACTCCAAATCTCTAACCTATAACTCCTCACTTAGAAAAACCGGAGAAAACAGATACCAGGGCTGTTACAGATACTGACACGATATTATGTACACTAGTTTTATGTAGGTTGTTGGTCTGATTCACTGTCCGTTTACTGTCGGCTGCCACAGACAGGCGGTCTCCACTTTTGGGGAGTGTGATTTATAGGAAGCTGTTAGTCATTGGGCCGGTCTGCAGGGAAGTGTTAATTACCAGAGGGAAAATGTACAGCCCTTCGTTTTAGTGAAACTCCCTCCAGAGAGCTGCAGGGAGGATGTGTCCCTCTTTGTTTTTCCTCTCAGCGGAGAGCTGGCTGAGTAATGTGTCGTAGCCCTGTTGCGTAGGCACTGGCATTCAGTTGTCTCTCCTCATCATCTCGGTGAACTTCCTGTTCAGCGATCTGAAGTCAGTATTAATTATTCAGTGGGTAAATTAAGAACAGATACATGATGTGTAAGTTAAAAAAAAAAAAAAGCCTGCAACAAAGAGGCAGCAAACGACCAATAGCGCGTCGACTTTTCTCTCGCTCTGGCACAGACGGATGCGACTCAGGTGCGAGCATTTGTCCAAAAACTAAAAGGTTCAGGCTTAGCTCGCGTTCCAGCTGCAGTAGAGAGAAAGCGAACATCAGCCCACGCAAAGTCAATGTCAGACACATCAGACGGTGAGCTTTTTTAGATTAATCATCAAGTAAGTGATGTCCTGTGATTTGCTGTCTGGCTAACGAGGCAGCAGAGGGACAGATCTGGCAGAGCAGAGTGGCAGAAAGGTAAACAACAGCAGATGCTTTGATTTGAGTGAGGACGGATGAGGTCAGCTGTTCCCATCATCAACAGCACCGTTTGTGCTCCAGATTTGTATGTTTGAATTGATTTCAAACTGGACATTATTTCACTGTTAATCATAGAAAAGTGGATAGTGATGTTAGTATATTTACTTCGGTTTAGTGAAGGTGGAGGGGCGAAAGCTGGACATTTTGACCCTTTATCGGTAACTTATAGTGATCTTTCTTCTGTCTTTCTGTTCCATATCTTCTGCTTGCCAGCTAACCAGGGTTCTCGCCCTCTTCCTCAAACTAGATTTCAATAACACCTAACGTGACTGCTGGAGACATTTTTTCAATTAAGTTTAGCAACTCTTACAATCTCACCACGTTCCCCCTTGCCACAGGGGGTGCATGAGTAGTAATTGGTTGAAGTTAGACAGTGATAGACTCCGATCAATACATAGTTCATCCAATCCTCTGCCAAGTATTTTTGAATTTGCCTGCAGATGGTTCTGTGTAACAACCATCTGGCAAAGTCAAGTTAGAACTTTTATACTCCAGATTTACTGTAAACTACTGATCATGTTTCACCTCACCCAGCCACCTGTCAAATTCATCCTACAACCCAAAAGGGTGCAGCATGTCACCAGAGTAATTGCTAACTGCTGCTAAATGTAGCTGCAGCTAGCTAGTAAGCCATTTGGTTTTGTTCAATGTCCAACCATCACCTCTAAAAGTACAAGGTGGCAAGTGGCTAGCTGGTTGGCATGCGAACTTTAATGTCTGAATGTTTTCATTTTGTATTTTCATTGACCGTTAAAGGGAATGCATCATTGTACCAGTTCAAAATATCTTAATATCTTAATATTTAAACTTGTTCAGCCTTCATTTATTGACAAAAAGGATGTGCTGCTATGAAATGATGTTCAGAAGTCAATAAACCATCTTTTGTACATGACTGCTCACTGTGTTCCAGCAAAATCTCCCCATGAAGGCTGATATCTCAGATGATAGAAGACTGTAATAATGGGAGCTGTCATGAATGCCCCATCTCTAAAAATCTGACCCGGCCCGGCGTCAGACTGATTGATGGCTCTCTCATTAGGCGGGCTGTAATGAGCTCAGAAAATACTCCACACGCTCCTCCGACAGGGCAGACAGAGTTATGAGCTGCGGCGGAAACTTCTGAGAACTTTTGCCAGTTTAAATTTGTTGAAAGAGAGAATTAAAGGAAACATATTAACATGTAAAATGCCAACTCTTTCTTGTGTTTTCAGGAAAAGCCATTGACAAAGTCACTGCAGAGGGGAGAAGATCCTCAGTTTGACCAAGTAAGTGCTGTGAAAAGCTGATGAGGAAGTGAAGTAAAAAATGATGTACTGAGCTGATATTTGCGTAATATTCATGTTCGGTACATGTTTTACATTATAATCTGCAGGTGATTATGCAAAAGACAAACATTTAACCGTTTGGCTTCTCCCCAGGAGCACCTACGCAGGTTTTTCACGTCTTAAAATGCTGCTCTAATACGATGCACTGCAGCATGAAAGAGCTGATGGGTGAAAGACCTGCTCACATCCCAAAAAAGGCCTTTCAGCTCCAGTCAAGGGCAGGAGTGTTTACCTTGAGAGCTGGCACCGGCTCTGCGCTAGGTGTGTCCAGCAGGTCTGTGGCTCTGCAGAGAAGGCCCTTTCACAGCCACAGGGGTGTGTTTGTGCTGCTGCGTGAGGCCATTCAGCTGCCACACAGAGCCAGGATTATTCTCCGGCCTCGTGCTGAATGAAGGGCTCGCTGTGTTCCCCCGGCCCGACCAGACTCTCCTCCCTTCCTGTGTGCCCAACCCATCCCACCCGTTCCTTCCTTTCCCCCTCACCCTCCCCCTCCCCCCTCCCCCCTCCCAAGACTGAGGGAGGCTGCCCCCATGGGCACCTCGTCTCTATGAGGACCAGCTCACCCTTCAGTCTCAGCTCACCTTCCTTAATGTAGCTTTTTAGTTAAAAGCTGCCTCATTTCATTCAGCCCCTGTTTTCTGTTCAGATGTAGAATAAGTGATGAAATGTTTATGAATCCTTCTGCACCGTTTGATTTTTTATTTTTTTTGTTTAAATTGCCGCACCATTAAACAAAGGAAACGCTGATTGCAATCTCTCACTTCGGTATGTTAACTGCCAAACACAAACATGCATTTGCACCATGTATGTCTCCTTCTTGCAGCTGATAAGCACCATGAGCTCTCTGGCTGAGTACTGCCTGCCCTCTATCCTGCGCACTTTGTTCGACTGGTACAAGCGACAAAATGGACTCGAGGAGGAGCTGCACGAGTACCGGCCGCGAGCCAACACCAAATCCAAAAAGTGAGAATCATTAACTTGATGTCTGCGCGCAGCGATGTGTCGCGTATGGAAACTGTGTTAAAACAACGATGATGTTCTGTGTGACTGTAACAAACTTGTCGCTCTTGTTTTTCTGTCTCTAATAGCGACGAGCAACAGAAGGATTATCTACTTGAAAGGAGGGATTTGGCCATTGACTTCATCTTCTCTCTTGTACTTATAGAAGTTTTGAAACAGGTGACCTGACTTGACTGTTGTGCACATGGGCTCCTGAGTTTATCTTGGTAGTTTATGTTATCGATCTCAATTAAAGGGACAGTTCCCCTTAAAATCAGAAATACATATTTTTCCTCACACCTCTAGTGCTGTTTTGAAATCTAGATTGTTTTGGTGTTGGTTGGAGAGTTTTGGAGATATCGGCCTTCTCTTCGACAACAGTGTCTCTTTCCAGAAATCACGACCAGGTTCCTCTAGATAATCGAAAGATTTCTTTCTGTACTGATACGCAGAAGAAGCTGTGTCTGCTCTTGGACCAGAGGCTGTAGCTAACTAACATAACAAAGCTTGCATAAACTAATTCAAGGAGGCGGGGCTCGACTCCGCCCGACGCACCGCAGCTGGTGCTTTTTAGCTTCCTGTTTGTTATTCAATTTCCCGCAATTATTTTGACCCATCAATAATTTATCCTCCCTGCCATTAAGGGCTGCAGCAGAAGGTATACTGTGAAATGAAAGTTAGGATTAAAAAGGATTATCATACTGTGTGCATTTGCTTGTGCATGATACTGACTGACCATATTATTGATATTAAAAAATGTTTTTTGAGTTTATATGAAGTTTCATGTCTGTCAGGACATGGTAATTTTAGAAACTCTAATACATTTGAATAAAACAAGGAAAAACACTGAGCTAAGCATACAGAACTCTGTGTTTACTATTCAGGGTTTATGTTAATGCCAATCAATTTTTTTACTGCATGACATTTTAGGAAATGTAACGCGTTGTCTTTGAATGTGCCTTGGATGTTTTAAAACATACTGTGTGCATTTTTATATGAGCCATTCTGGACATCTTTAGCTAGCTGCTGCGACAGCTCAGCCAAGGAGGATGCGTTAATGTTTACATCCCACGCTGCCATGAGCGCGGGCCTCTCGTCCACGAGTAGGTGCTGCCTCCTTCGGCACAGTGATGCGGTTGATGGATGAACAGTAGTTAAGCAGAAAGAAAATAGTTTCCTACATGAAACTGCTCACAACAGGATCTGTGGATTATCTTGAGTAACAGGGTCATGATTTCTGGAAAGTGACTTTGCTGTTGAGTGTGTCCAATGTAAATGTTGGCGCTTTGGGCTCCAGAAAGAGAGAAGGCAGACATCTCCAAATAATCAGATAACTAGCACTACAGGTGAGGGGGGAAACAAGTTTGCCTTTTGGGTGAAGTGTCCCTTTACTTTGACTTTAAGTAGCTTTGTTCCCAAAGTTTGTTGATTTAATGTTTTGAACATTAATTCTTCTGTTTCTTAACTAGATGCCGCTCCACCCGGTCCTTGACAGCCTGGTCAATGAAGTCATTAACTTAGCCTTTAAGCACTTTAGATACAAAGAGGGGTAAGAGATTGTCTTTTTCCACCACAGTCAGTTTTTTCTGTCATATTTTAATTTTTCCAAGGTTTGATGTCTTTGTCTCATGTTTCCTGCAGGTATCACGGTCCTAACACTGGCAACATGCACACTGTAGCAGACCTCTACGCTGAAATCATCGGTGTATTAGCTCAGTCCAAGTAAGTAGCGAAGACAGAAGTGCGATTACGTAATTGAACATCATTGTTTTTCTCTTAAATCTTCACTCTCTGCTCTGTCGGCTTTTGGTTTCGTGCCACATTATAATGGTGTGTTACCATTCCTGATGCCTTCCTGCAAAACATCTCGCGGTTCAAGAGACTGGAACATGCTGCAGAGACGACACACTTTTGGACAGGTCCCCCTCACACCAAACTAGGACTGGAAATTGATGTCTGTTTATTTGAAGTTTTCAGATTATTGCAGCAAGGAACAAACCCTTTAAATAGAGATATGGCCGGTGAGCACACTGCATACCTCCGTTCCAGAGTGCGCTCTGCTTAATTTCCTCCACTGAGCGGCTTTTTATAGCAATCTTTACTTTACTCAGAGGTCAAGAAAGTAAGAAAGAGGTCAAGACTGTTATGGCGAACTGAATTTATTCAGATAAAGAAGTGGTTTCTCAATCATTAGTTGTGTCTGTAGAGATAATAAACAAGCTGCAGAAACAGCTGTTTTCAGTGGCTGGATTACTCTCCTAGCCAAAAGTGAAGAGGTTAAGAGATGAGCTCCCATGATGAATTGTCTTCTAAATTTAGACCAGCTGAAGAATCCCATCTCTGGTTCAATTTGGGCGAGGGATCAGGTGCTGGATGAGGGGTTCATCTCCGGGCACAGACTCGCAGTCCGCATTTTTGAGGATAAGGCGAGGGGATGATATTTTAGGAGGCGTGCTTCCTTAATATTGTCACCATATTCTCTCGGCGTCACGACTCCGAGTCGAGGAACTTTTTTGTGAAAGTGCTGATTTAGGACTTGTCTGACTGAGCTACGCAGGCACATCTTTATATAGAATCTCATTTGGGTTTTTTTTTCTCCCAGGTTTCCTGCTGTGAAGAAGAAGTTTATGACTGAGCTGAAGGAGCTGCGGCAGAAAGAGCAGAGTCCATATGTAGTCCAGAGCACCATCAGCCTCATCATGGGGGTCAAGTTCTTCCGAATTAAGATGTATCCTGTCGAGGATTTTGAAGCCTCATTCCAGTTCATGCAGGTACATCAGATTCCTTTGAATGGGTCCCCAGATGTTTATCATAAGCCAGCTGCATTAAAAACTGATTATATGTCATAAACTACACATTTACGTTGCACGTTCTTTAATCATTTATTGGCTGTCTTTTGATTTTTTTGCGTTTCAAGGTGAGACCTAAATATAGGCTTCTGTCAACATTGTGCATTCGTGCTACCTAGGGATGGAAATGTTCAGTTATTGGTTAATCATGAATAATATATGAAACATGATGAACGTATATTCCTTCAGAAAACTGTTCCAGCCACACCATCTGTGTTCGTGCAGAATCAGAATAGGCTCATCGGAAGAAAAAAGATCACGTAACCAAACGCCAAGTCACTTTAATGATAAACTGAATAACAGAATAATGATTTTTGCTTGATTGGTAATCTCCTATACATTTCCTAAAGTGTTTGTAATTTGTAACGAGATACTCTTTTGTGTTTTTGTGCCTGACTTCTCCGTCTCTCACTTTCTGAGGAGGATGAGGCACAACAGGGTGTAGGGGTGAAAATGTGTCATAAATCCAGAGAGAAATACAGGAGAACTATGACCTGGTCAGGGCAATGAAAAACAGGAGTGTTGGCAAGTTCACCATTGTGTATGAAAAATTTTACAAAACATTCTCAGGATTGTCAGGATATGCAGCCCTTTCACTTTGACTATGTTTCCTATTAGCTTTGGCATGCATTTTGTGGATTGCATTCAATTTTGACCATACACGACACAGAAGTCTGTTTATCTCCTGGCTAAATCTTTTCACTCTCTTACATGTGGAGCAGATTTAAAATGACACGTTTTTTTATTGCACCCTTCACTTTTCTCTTTTCTGCAGGAGTGTGCCCAGTATTTCCTGGAAGTCAAGGACAAGGACATCAAACACGCCTTGGCTGGACTCTTTGTGGAAATTTTGGTTCCTGTTGCAGCAGTAGGTTTATTTTCCTCCAGTACTTGTTGCATGCATGACACAGTGTTTGATTTAAATGAGAAACAAGCACCACCTGTGTGTGATGTTTGTCCTAGGCTGTGAAGAACGAGGTGAACGTTCCCTGCCTGAGGAACTTCGTGGACAGCTTGTACGACACAACCCTGGACTTGTCCTCCAGGAAGAAGCACTCGCTGGTTAGTTATCCTGCAGAAAACAAACTGACACTGATTGTTGGCCCTGTCTGACAGCCTCTGTTGCATGCTTAGATTGCCTGGATGCCTGCGGTCTCTGCGAATCCTCAAGCATCTCAAGGTCACTCTTGTGTAATGCACTCTTGCGACGTCACTGTCCGCGCTGAGAAATAATTTATGGCGGGAGACAAGCTTCCTTTTCAGAGCATAAAATATGAGCATGAAAGCAGCGCACAATAAAGAAGTGTGTGTAATGGACCTTACCTCTTTCGTGTCTTTTAAAAAAGCATTTCAGCACAGTGAAACAGAAAGACAACAGCCCTTATGGAACAGCAGTTGGCTCTTAAAGAAGGTCTACATTCCCCTGAGGCGGCGATTATGCCTCAAAGCCACATTTTATGAGCGATGCGTCGTCAGCGAAAAGCATAAGAAAAGGAGAAAATCTTCAAAGCGAAAACGGGTTTACATCTTGAATTGCACTTATGCAGATATGGTTCAGAGATGATGCATAATTCCTGAAATTACCCACTCAGAGGACAACCTCAAATATTAGATGTGGAAACTATAAGTGTTCTGCCTATTTTTGAATCGTCGTGAAGCTGTTGAAACAATGAGATCTGTTCTCTGCGCAGGCGTTTTACCCGCTGGTGACGTGCCTGCTGTGTGTCAGCCAGAAACAGTTCTTCCTCAACAGATGGCACGTCTTCCTAAACAACTGCCTCTCAAATCTCAAGGTAATGTAACCTGGAAACCATCAGCCCTTTCATTCAGACTGCAGTGGTCTTTGTGTTTGGGCGTATCTGGATACACAAAGGTTCAAGGTGGCAGCTCATGTAGCACCAACTATTTATCGCCACTTAAGTTGTTAAACAGAACCCTGATAATCCACCTTGATTGTTGGTATTTGATTATATGCAATGAATTAAATGTTTTATGTAAGCAACATGTGATCACAATTTGTCTTTTAGGCTTGCACTTGTCATTTGTTTCCTTTTAAATTTTAATGTCATTGCAGAGTCGAGACCCTAAAATGGCGCGTGTTGCGCTGGAGTCCCTGTATCGGCTGCTGTGGGTCTACATGATCAGAATCAAGTGTGAGAGCAACACTGCGACACAGGGGTAAATATCACTGACGGTGTAAAACATTTACATTGTCTCCGTGACGTCACCCACAGGTTTCTGAAGAGCCGTTGTGAAGCTGAAGTAGGTTGAGTGAAACATGGTGACAGCTAGCAGCTCAATCATGCATTACTTTAAGCCTTAATATAGGTATAGGTTGGGGAAATAAGTGACTACCAGGTTGTTAACACGTTGATTTCTACCATAAAGTTGGGTAATTTAACATGGAGGTCTCTGAGGATTGAAATGCTTTTGGAACCAGCCATAAGTGGCCATTCGAGGAGCTGCAGTTGCAGTTCAAGCTGCAGTTTTTGCCATGTTGGCTTCATTTTCAGTTGCTGCTTTATAGGTATCTTGCAACTCCTTGTGCAAAATGCTGAGCCAGCCAAAGATGTAGATGTGTAGATTGCATTTGCTTTTGTTTTCAACGGATGTTAACTTCAAATTGGCACGACTGCGAAATTCTCAATCGATGCGTTTTTAACTTTGAGAAGCAGATGGAGGTCATGAGCCGAATCACATTTGTTGGTACGAGAAATATTTGAGAAAACGAAAAAGTTAATTGAACAAGTAGTTTTACTCAAACCTTCCATCCATCTTATTGATCTCATGACTGGAATGCAGGCCTGGGGTCAGGACTGCACCAGACTGTCAGTGCCGGTGGCTCACAGGTTTATCTGCAGCTTACAGACGTTGTTATGAGCCTGAGCCCACATGAGAAATCCCAAACGGGTCAAGCCAGGCTTTTAAAACCTGTTTATTACACCCAGAATAAACTCGTCCTAAAAGTAAACCTCCTTCGAGACCAAAGAATACTGCACAAAGGAATTTAACACAGTGTAATTTTACGCAAACGTATAAAACTTTCCTCATAATGGTTTCTCCTCTCTGTGTCCACAGTCGCCTCAACACCATTGTCACAACACTATTCCCCAAAGGATCCCGCAGTGTTGTACCAAGAGACATGCCCCTCAATATCTTTGTCAAGATCATCCAGTTTATTGCACAGGTGAACGCAGTTATGTCCTGTAGACTCACCTGATGTTTTTCAAGCAACTCTCAGTTAAAACCAGTAATCTCAGTCTTTCCTGACATCATATTAAACACACTTTTCTTCTTGTTTCTCTACAGGAAAGACTTGACTTTGCCATGAAAGAAATTATATTTGACCTTCTTTGTGTTGGAAAACCTGCAAAAGCCTTCAGTCTTAATCCAGAGGTGTGCATTCAACATTCACTTAAATTATGCAATTAACGTATGCACTTGCTATGTAACTTCTGGTAACAGCTGGTGGAATCGATTTTGTGTTTCCGAAGTGGTGTTTCAGCTTTCTTGGAGGATTTACAGTGCAGTATTGGACATTGATAACAAACATCTGAACCTGAAGTTTCTTCTCTGTGCAGAGAATGAATATTGGTCTGAGAGCATTCCTGGTCATAGCCGATAAGCTGCAGCAGAAGGACGGCGAGCCTCCCATGCCTAACACTGGTTGCACTTTACCCTCTGGGCACACACTCCGCGTGAAGAAGACGTACCTGAGCAAGACTCTGACAGATGACGAGGCCAAAGTCATCGGTGAGCGAGACGCACTCTGTTTCAGGGAGTTAGGAAATCACACACAGAGCATGATTTGGAATTAGGTGGGCATTTACAGAAGAGTAATAGCAACTTTATCCCCTCGTTGTCTCCTCCAGGGATGTCACAGTATTATTTTCATGTGAGGAAAGCTATCGACAACATCCTCAGACACCTTGACAAGGAGGTGGGGCGCTGCATGATGATGACTAACGCTCAGATGTTGAACAAGGAGCCGGAGGACATGATCACGTACGTGGCACCTTGTCATCCTAACTGTCAAAACATTTCAAGTTGGCAAAACTCCCAACTGACTCAGCAGAGGAATGTTAACTGTGTTCCCAGCCCCATCATCAACTCATCCTTGCCTTAATTAACTCTTCACGACCGTTTATCACAATACGCGATCTGTTTTCACTTGAAAGCAGCTTTTGTAGTTAAACTTGAAATCTGACCTTTCCAGGGGTGAAAGGAAGCCCAAGATCGACTTGTTCAGGACGTGTGTCGCTGCCATTCCCCGCATCCTGCCCGACGGGATGTCTAAGCCAGAGCTAATAGACCTGCTCTCCCGGTGAGTCACCTCTTTAGAAACTCAATCAAGTGTTATATTCATGTTTGTCTGGAGAAAGTAGAAGGTGAGCCTGAATTTCCTGCTTCCCAAGTTAGTGTGTTGATCTTAAAAGTTTTTTTTTTTATTGTGTGCTTCCCTTTAAGGGTGCAAAATGTAAGAATCTTTCCTGGGGGGGGTGGGCTCATGCTTCAGATACACTGCCCAATTCTTACATATTGCACCTTTAATATTCAGCGTGTTGTAAATGTCTAAAACAGTGGTTACTGGACAGTCAAACATGTTCATTATCTTGAGTGGTTTTAATGTTTTTTGTACTCAACCTACCAGAGACTCCACAGATTAGATTCAGTCTCGCACATTTATGGACCTAAATGCTAATGTTTATTAATGTGCATTATCCCCTCTTACGTTAAATAAACATAAATATATCGTGTGGAGTGTAAAGTGTAATTATTCTGTTTTTGAAGACTTTATAAAATTGCTGTCTGAATAGCATTTGCTAGATAAAAATTGTGCTTTTAAACTCTTAAAGACCATATTTTGAACATTGATCAGGTCTTTTAGTTCATTTTCTTACACTAAATTATGTTTCTGATGTGAGAAAGCTTGACAAGTGATCTTGCTTTATTCAGCCGAGAGATTTAAAGCTTGATTCTGCATGTCAGATTTGTATCACAGATGAGACCGATAAGATTTGTGCACTGTGAAAATCCAATCTCTAGGCCGCGGGGGAGTAGATAAGGAACTTATTTTTTGTTCCTATATACAAGCCTGTTACATTTATGTTTTCTCTGTCAGATTAACGATCCACATGGACGACGAGCTGCGACTCATAGCCCAGAATTCCTTGCAAAGCCTGTTGGTGGATTTCTCCGACTGGCGTGACGACGTCCTGTTCGGATTTACCAACTTCCTGTTGCGGGAGGTCCAAGACACTCACCAGGGACTGTTAGACACATCCCTCAAATTACTGCTGCAACTGCTCACACAGTGGAAACTAACCCTGGCAGCCCCAGGGAAGAGCTGTGACACCGCTAAAGTACACACTGCAGAGGTACACAGCCGTGACATGTCTGTGTACCTTTTAATGTGGGAAAGACCAATTATGTTGTGACTCCTTTGTGTTTGGTTTCAGCTATCTGCCCTTCTAATGGTTCTGCTAACAGCTGCTCTTACTCCTGATGTAGAAATAGAAATGTAATTTACCCAGGTGTCATTTTAATCATACAACCATGAAACCAGCTTTTGTTTTATTTTGATGTTTCTGTCCCAGCTGCTGCAGACAGGCTCGAGTCTGAAGATGCCTGCAGAGCGCGGCCCTCACTCCTCTGTGCTGCACGCCGTCGAGGGGCTGGCGCTCGTGCTGCTCTGCTCCTGTCAGCTGAGCACCCGCAGACTCGCCGTCGCCATCCTCAAAGAGATCCGGAGTCTCTTCATGACCATCGGGCAGTCCGAGGTAATAAGGCGAGACAGAGTTTAAACTCGGCTGACAGAATACAGAAAAGATTGATGACTTTGTTTACCGACTGTGATTTTCTGCATTCACCTGCAGGATGATGACAAACCGATGATAGAGATTATGGACCAGCTCAGCCCTGTAATCCTGGAGAGTTTCGTCAACGTTGCCGTCTCTGACACAGTGAGTCGTTCGGCGCTTGGTTCAGTCTCACTTTGAGACATGCCTACAGTCGATTTGCTTTTGTTTTCATTAACACTGGATTAATTTCACATGACGTGCTTGATCGTTACTTTTATGAAGAGATCGAGGGTTGTTTAAACATGACAGAACAGCAAACTGTTGACTGCAAGACAGAAGCTCAGTTTAGTTACGTGATGTAAAAACTGAAAGAACATCTGGAACTAAGCAGCTGTTGGCCTTTTGACTCTCATTTATATAATCATCAAGCTGTCATCGCGATGCTAAGAATACAGATTTATTGAGAATGGAATAATAGTGTCCTGACATGCATTTTTGAACTGTGTTTCTAAATATACGTCTCATAATACCCTCTTCATTCACATTTGAATAAATTATTCCTAAGCATGTGGATGAAGAGGTGGAAGAAGTGCTGACAGTCTAATCCAGCCGTGACCCCTGACCTTTGACCCTGCTGTGCCACTTGCTTGTTCGCAGGCCGCCCTGCCAGCTGGCCACCACGTCGACCTCCAGTGGCTGGTGGAGTGGAACGCGCTGCTCGTCAACAGTCATTACGACATCAGGAGCCCCTCGCACGTGTGGATCTTCGCCCAGTCTGTGAAGGACCCCTGGGTGCTGTGTGTGTACAGCCTCCTCCGACAGGACAACCTGCCTAAACACTGCCCGACGGCTCTCAGCTACGCCTGGCCCTACGCCTTCACCCGGATGCAGACACTCATGCCCCTGGTAGATCCGAAGTAAGTGACAACGCTGCAGTCCGTCGTCACAACGTCGTGACGTCCATACAGTCACCACCATCAGCCATGCCCCCAGCAGACACAGCGGCAGAGCCCACCATGCGGAAACACGGTGGGCGGTGCCTGCTCAGGCCTGTGAGAGCTGACCAATCAGAGTATGAAAATGATCATTTGGGACCTTTTTTCCAGTGATGAAACACTTGTTCCATTTTTTTTTTCTGTGCATCCATACTTAGAGTCGCTGTTTTTAAGTATAGCCACCTGATCCCAGTTCCTCATTGCATATGAAAAAGGCACCCCGTGTTAAAAACAGCTCAGATAAAAATAATTGTCTTTTCTTTTTGTCTGATTCACCAGCAACCCAGTGTACGCGAAGAAGACCAGCACGTCTGGCAGCGGGGACAATTACGTAACCCTGTGGAGAAACTACCTGATCCTTTGCTTCGGGGTGGCCAAGCCCAGTATCATGAGCCCCGGCCATTTGAGAGCATCGACACCTGAGATCTCTGCCGCCACGCCTGACAGCGGCGTCAGCTACGATAACAAGGTAGCCGCCTCCTCGCCCTCTGGCCTTATTAATTCCCCACAGTGCTTTGTCTCTCCAGGATCAGGTGTTCATATGGAGCTTGTTGACATTCAAACTCAAAGCGTCATATTTCACAGCAGCTACCTTACATGAATAGAACAGGAAGCTGATATATTCTCAACTGTACACACTTATCTCCATGCAGCCCTGTGTAATTAGCGTGTTCGAGCAGCGTTAGGGGTTTACGTGTGTGACTGAACCGCCGGTGTTTGATGTTTCAGGTTATCGGGAGCCCATCTGTGGCTTGGCTTCTGAAGCAGTTGGTTCCACTGATGAGGGCAGACAGCATCGAGTTAACAGAGTCTTTAGTACTGGGCTTTGGGCGCACCAATTCCCTTGTATTCAGGTACATCAAGGAACCCTGTTTTATCTAATCTGGGGAATTTCAAGTCAAATTTCCTCTCACAAATGTTTTTTTCTTCCCAAAATGTTTGCATGCAATTGACTTCTTGGTTTAAAGATGGAGATTGGGTTGTATTTGTCTCATTTAATGGGGCAGGACCAGTCAAATGAGAGTTAAGAGGACAATCCATTATTAAGTGTTGACCTGTATCTGTGTGGATTTAAAGTGGAGATAAACAGGGGATTATACGTGAGTGGTGACATTTACAGCTTCATCTAAATTGTTCCCTAAAAAACACAAAATCAGATTTTATTTTAAGATCTAATCTCTTTTTCCTCTAAAAAAAAAAAAATAGGAACAATAATCTCATGCAATTAAATTTTGTCCATTTACCACGGCGTTAACTTGTTCATATTTTCACCATCTGCACACAGGGAACTTGTGGAGGAGCTACATCCCCTAATGAAAGAAGCGTTAGAAAGAAGACCTGAGGTTGGTTCACTGCATTTGCAGCATTTACAATATTTTCCATTTACTGTCGGTTTTAATTTGTTAATGAACGAGATAGCGGGCTGTAATTCTACCAGAGAGCTGGTGCATATCGGAAAATCTCAGTCGCTAAATATAGATTAATGATATTGGTACGTGGAATTCTGTTGTGAACGATTCTACGTAATGATTTTTTTCGCAGAACAAGAAGCGACGTGAGCGACGGGACCTGCTGAGACTGCAGCTGCTGCGGATCTTTGAGCTGCTGGCTGATGCAGGTGTCATCAGTGACAGGTCAGTATGGCATTAGTTGACATATTACAGATCCACACTGCACAGTTATAATTCCCACTGAAAGGTTCCTGTTGATCTGGAAAGCACTTTTCTAAAAGTACAGGAACTTCTGAAAACTGGCAGAAGGAACCTTTCACTTCCTTAAAAAAAGTTCTTCCTGGTGATTAAAGTTCCAGGTATTTGGGTGAAAATGTGGCTTAAGATGATAAAATATGATCATCAAGATATAACCTCGATATAACCCCTTATGATAAATGGATGTGGTATTATTTGCGTGTTGACAGGTGTTGAAAAAGCAGCTGAAATCTTACTCTTGCCTACTGTTTAGTTTGTGATTTCTTTTCATCGGGTGTCTCCCTGTTGTCTCTGTGATCCGACAGTACAAACGGGGCTCTGGAACGTGACACCCTGGCTCTGGGCGCTCTGTTCCTGGAGTATGTGGATCTGACCCGGATGCTCCTGGAAGCTGAGAATGACAAAGATGCAGAGATCCTCAAGGACATCCGAGCTCATTTCAGCGCCATGGTGGCCAACCTCATCCAATGTGTACCAGGTAGGTTCAGCTCTCTTGTCGGGCCCGTCACTAAAATGCCCTGCAGGTCAGATTGATACATATTGAAAACAATTCTTTTATTTTGAATAACAATCAATCCATCCATCCTTGTCATCAGTTTGTGGATGTTGATTATATAACAGGCTTCCATTCACTCTCTGTCAGCTCAGCACATGCAGCACGAGACACTTGACATTGATCTTGATTTGGACGCGGCCCAAACAGAGCTGCAAAAGTAGTGCTACTTAAGGACACAGCAGGCCGGAACATGTGATGAGTCATGGGGTTGCCAAGCATTCACAAGTCCCCACTGAATGTCTAATGATCTGTCGAGGGACAACAACACCTTATTACCATCCCGGAAAATGCACTTTTAGGAGTTAATTAAGAGTTAAGGTGCTTCAATATTATTGCTGACTTGTCACTCCCTCAATGAGCAGACCCGTAACAGGCTTTCTCGCCTCCCTCCCCAGTGCACCACAGGCGCTTTCTGTTTCCACAGCAGAGCCTGCGGCATCACCTCTTCATCCTCTTCAGTCAGTGGGCCGGCCCTTTCAGCATCATGTTCACCCCGCTGGACCGCTACAGCGACAGGAATCACCAGATAACAAGATATCAATACTGTGCCCTGAAGGTACACCAAAATAAGCACTCAAAAAAATTGACCACAGAATCCGTCGAACGAAAGCCAATTACCCTTTTGCACCGAACACAATAAACCAGATTTAAGTGTGCATTAGATGTTTTAGCATAGTGGAAAAAGAAAAAAGTAACCTAGCAGTGGACATTTGAGAAAGAAACTGCAGAATAAATCCACATATTTGTGTTTCTATTGTAAAAATGAAAATATGCTTTTTGTGTCATATGGTTTAACTTATTTAGTTGAGCAACAGTCTTTTGTGAAAAGGGCCCCCTGGATCACCGACGATCTGCTGCATTAGAGAAAATCCTATCCTATCTCTGCCAGCCAACAGATTTCTTGAAATGTATTTCCTTTGTTTAGTGTGGACTCTTCTCCACCCACAAGACAAATACAAACTTGCCTGAGAAAGTGCTCCACCCAGACAATCCTGGTTTGAGCAACATTAGGTTTTTGTATTTCTCTGTTCTATCTTTAGTACTGACGACACAACAGACTTAGGTTAATCTCATTTAATGTGAGTAACCATACTGAGCTGTGTGCAGTGTAAATAACACAGCTGCCAGTCAGATATTCAAGTATGCATTTATGTAACTAAATGTGTAATTTACTTTTACTTGTACGTTTTCTTCCATAATGGCTTTTATTAGTACATTTATTATTAGAAATGTTGGCTCAAATATTGATCACAGTGGGGACTTTAACTTGGCCACTCTGCTTGGCCAGCGTTGTGTTGAAAGGCCACATTTTGATTAAATATGTGTTATTTTGCAGTGATTTACAACATTTTCTCCCGGGGTGGATCAGTTTAAGATGAAGGGGAGAAGTGGGACTGTGAATATGTTTCTCTTGGGTATTAAAATCTATAACAGAGTGAGTGATGTTGACTGTTTGCTCTTTCAGGCCATGTCTGCCGTGCTGTGCTGCGGGCCTGTGTTTGATAACGTTGGCCTCTCTCCAGACGGATACCTCTATAAGTGGCTGGATAATATACTAGCCTGCCAGGATCAGCGGGTATGTGGCCAAAACTTTACCACTGCACTGAAACAAAGAGCTGACCCAGAAAGCCCCCCTGATAGCTTGCTGAAGCCGGCTTTGTAAAAGCCCAACACTAGACCTCGCCAATTGCTCACCATTATCTTGCAGGAGCACTGGCGAGTAGTGAAGGAGGGTTTTGTTTCAAAATACATTTATCTAATATTGTCTTTACTTCAGTTTACTGTGATACAAGATAAAGTACCTGCTTGTTTATTCGACACCTTCTCAATCTGCTTTCAGTTCATGTTTTGAGTTGTAGCATTAACTGGGCAGGTAGCCAAGAAAATGCAATTTATCGCCTTTCTTGTATGATAGAAGTGGAGCTGCTGGAATCACTTTACACTCAATCCCTGAAGCTGTCAAAAATAGGTCATGATAAATCAGGTCTACAGGGAATCCTTTAAAAAAAGACATGAAACTCAGGAGGGTCTGTGTTGTTGTCTGCTCCTGGCTCAGGTCCACCAGCTTGGCTGTGAAGTGGTCATCCTGCTTCTGGAGCTCAATGCCGACCAGGTCAACCTATTCAACTGGGCTGTGGATCGCTGCTACACAGGCTCCTACCAGCTCGCCTCGGGCTGCTTCAAAGCCATCGCTACAGTCTGTGGCAGCAGGTACAAAACCACAACAATCTCCCTGTCATCTGTTCAGCCAGTGCAGGTCAGCCGCCTGTGAACATGGTTTTTAAAAAGCACAGTTTTGCTCTTATCTTCGTTTCTTTTTGTGGAGTCCTATTCCTATTCTCTGGATCAGGCAGGTTTCTAGTCTCAGCGAGGAAACCACTTAGACTCCGAAGCCTCACCTCAGCTGATCCTCCTAAAGAGCTTGCTGTTTGTCTCGCTTCATGTCAGAAACATGAACTCAAGCACTCAGCACTGATTTCTTAATACGGAAACATTACTTCACAGTTATTATCTGCCCTCTCTCCTTCCTCACTAGCCGAAACTACCCAAGTGATATAGTCACCCTGCTGAATCTGGTCCTCTTCAAGGCGTCAGACACCAACAGAGAAATCTATGAGATTTCAATGCAGCTGATGCAGGTGAGAAACACAAGCACTGTTGTCCACCGTCCTGTGTAGATTTCGTGTAAAATATGAACAGGATTTTTATTTAAAACATGCAAATTCTTAGAGAAGCTGCTCAGTGGCGCTTCAAGCCAAAAAGGCGCAACTTTCTGGGTATGGAAATACCTTCTGTGTTGTGTGGCCAAGAGAGTGTGCACACCAGAGACTTCTCCTGACCGAGCAGAGACCAAGACAAAATAATTCAATCATGCAGCTCTTCTAGACTTTCCAAATTTTGATAGTGAATGACATTATTACACAGTTCGGCCACTACGAAAACTGGAGCTTGGTCCTGTCTCATAATACCACGAGTACCTCAAGAAGTGATAGTACTAAATAAACTTTAAAAATGTCAAGAAAGGAATGATTTGCTCACCTGTTTTTCTTACTAAAAAAACAACATTCAAACCCACCACTCTTGGTTTGTCTTATCCAGAATAACTAAAGCTAATATGGCTAGTAGCTTCTTGGACAACCGAGCTAATAACCTAATGGAAGGTGGCCACAACAGAGAGTATACTGAGCAGCAGCTCTGGTGTTGTGCTGCCCCCTATATTTTTGCAGCTAGTTTCGAATTCCGGCCATGACACTTTCGGATAGATAAATCATTTGTTTTCTCCTCTTCGTATGAACAGATTTTGGAGGCTAAACTGTTTGTGTACTCTAAGAGGATCGCAGAGCCGAAACCAAACAGCATCCTGTACGGGACCCACGGCCCGCTGCCGCCTCTGTACAGTGTCTCCCTGCCTCAGCTCTCCAGTCAGCTGGCCAGGATGTACCCTGAACTCACACTTCCTCTATTCTCAGGTTTGTGTCACATGTGTGCTGTGTTTGTGTTTATGTGTTTGTGTGTGTGTGTGTGTGTGTGCGTGTGTGTGTGTGTGTGTGTGTGTGTGTGTGTGTGTGTGTGTGTGTGTGTGTGTGTGTGTGTGTGTGTGTGTGTCTGTGTGTGTGTGTGTGTGGCAGCCTGCAGGCTTGTCATCTTCTTATGGCTTCCCACTAAATGCTGGTTGATCATTTTCTAAAGATACTGTATCTATGGACGCTCCGCTAACCACAGAAACACTGAGAGCTTAAGTCGATTAAACGACACTCAGATTTAAGTTGAATCCATATGTGTGTTAAGGATTGAACCGGCAATTATGGTTAAAACTGAATATGTATTTATTTCCATGTAGGATATAAACACTGATGGGGTTTTTTTTTATATTGTTCCAGAGGTTAGTCAGAGGTTCCCCACCACTCATCCCAATGGGAGGCAGATCATGCTAACCTACCTCCTGCCCTGGCTCGGTAACATCGAGCTGGTGGATAGCGGCCTGCTGCTTCCGGTCTTCACACCCTGCACCTCAGATTATGACGCTTCAAGCCGCACAATCAGCACCAGTTCATCCCACCAGCTGAAGGGCACAGGCTGGGGCTCCTTACAGGCCACATCCATGGTGCTCAACAACCTCATGTTCATGACCGCCAAGGTAAAAAGCCACCTCAGGGACATGTAATCAAATCAAGGATATTGGTAATTTATGGTCAATGCAGCTGACATGTCGTTTCCTGGTCAGTATGGAGATGATCTACCTGGACCAGAGATGGAAAATGCCTGGAACGCTTTAGTCAGCAACGAGAAGTGGAGCAACAATCTGAGAACCACACTGCAGTTTCTCATCAGCCTGTGTGGTGTGAGCAGCGACACCACCCTCCTGCCATATGTAAGGATATCTTTCCTATGTAATTTTGGCCAACATGTAAATGTTATGTAGCTGTCTTTTATGTTTTCCAGTTTCTCACGGATATATACTCTGTGACATATTTGTGCAGATCAAGAAGGTGGTGATCTATCTGTGCCGGAACAACACCATGCAAACTATGGAGGAGCTGATATTTGAGTTGCAACAGACGGATCCGGTCAACCCGGTGGTGCAGCACTGCGACAGCCCTCCTTTCTATCGTTTCACCGCCACGAGCCACAAAGTCTCCACAGCAGCTTCAGGTACACTTTAACGACTCTGTCTCTCTGAACAGAATGAACACCGGTTGAATTTGTTTTAATGGGATAAATCGACCAACCAGGAAATCCCACCTGATCCAGTGGAACCACTTAGTAGCCAACCGTAGAAAAGTGTGTTTGCTCTGGATCCCAGCAGTGATTGTGGAGCAGTGTTGATGTTAAAAATCATTTTCATCTTCTTGACATTACCTGGTGCGGGCACTGATGAAGTGGTTGCTTCCAGCCCACTTCGCTTCACTTCAAATTCAGATTTATTTAATTAATTCACTCAAAGGGGTTTTTCATACGGTGTAATCTTGGCCCAAGGCTGCTCAGGATAACCAGGTTTAAGTTGAGACCAGCGCTATACGATTCATTAAATGTCTGTTGAAACATGTGACAAATGTTCACATTCTATAATGTTGTGTGATGATGAATGATGTGCCCCATGTTTAGTTGATCTTCAGGGGATAACCCCCCAAACTCAGGGATAACCCTGCAATGGAACAAGGCTGGCAGGCTGAGACTAAAGTTGGGTTTAGCCTAGTTTAGGTAGGATTATTTTAAGTGCAGTGTGAGAAGAAATAAAGATCCAAACATTGTTCTAAATGAACTTCACAAAACAATGACACAGGTTCCCAACATTTACTGAAAACTCTCCCACATTACGGAGGGGCAGTAATTGACCAGCGTCCCAAATCTGTAATACAAGAAACAAATGCAACTTAAAGCTATAACAGACATTTAATAGCAAACAAAAATTATTAGCATTTTTATTTAAAAAAATATATTTTTTTGTTAAAAACAAGACATTTTCCTCATACATCTCATTAAACGCTGTCAACTTAATTGAATCCAGTCTGAGCTGTTTGAATAGTTTAAGGTTGAAAAAGGAAACTTATTGATGCCACTGTACTGACTTTAAAATTTCATTTCTAGGCACCACATCGAGCAGCAACACTGTCGTCCCGGGCCAGGAGAGCTTTCCTGACACAGATGATGCCAAGACTGTGAAGGAAAATGAAGAGAGGTAGACCCAAGTATCTTAGAGCTTATCATTAGATTAATTACGGTCCCAGCAAGACTCATCATTAATCTTTTTCTTTTTTTTTTCCTCCAACCTCAGGCTAAGCCACATAATGCGAGCCCACAACCGCCTGGAATCGCGCTACAGCAACAGCTCGGGAGGATCGTACGATGAAGATAAGAGTGAGTTTATTTCTGCTCCAGACACCCCGTTAAAAAAAAAGCTGTGGCTGTCATGGTCTGGTGAGTGTGGAATACACAGGCTGTGGGGCTGGAGGGTAAGATGGTGAGCGGCATGGTGTCATTGATAATGCATGAGCAGTGCAGAGTCGCCTGGGGCTCTTAAAAGGCTTCTGTGAGAACTGGCACTGAAATAAAAGTAGTGGAGCCCAGGGCCTCTTCACTGCTGCCAGTGACCCAAAAACAGCTTTGTTACACTCTGTTGGTCTGAATTAGTGACTGACTATTGTGAGTCAGAATAATTAAGTAATTAAGTATTAATTAAGAATAAAAAATAGCTTTAAATGCAATTCTTATCTTTCACTTCATCTCTTATGTTTGAATGAAATGTGCGTATGTGTGTGTTAAATGTCAGCTGTCTCTCTAACCATTTAGGTGAACCTCTGCCCCCCTATGCTGATTGGCTGGTGGTTGTCATCGAGACCAACCAGCCTCATCCTCTGCCCATGCCTCTGAATGGAGGATGTTGGGCTCCGCTGGTGGACTTTTTGCCAGAGACCATAACTCCCAGAGGACCGCTGCACAGGTTAGATGGCTGCACACATCCATCCATTGTGAAAGTTTCCACTATCGTCCAAAAAGGACACCTCTAACTGGTTTAAGATCAAATATAACAGATGCGAATGTGAATTTTTTGATCCATGGAGGTTTTTGACATTTATAAAATGTTTTTCAAGCTGAGAAAAGCCATATAAAAATATGTGATGTCATCATAAGTCATACCCAGAGAGGCTAGAAACGTTTATGGCATATTCAACAGGTGAGTGAACTGACGAGGCTCCATCTTTGAATCCGGTGTCCCCCTCTAAATAATACAACCATGCTAGTTGCTCCGACAGATTTCTAGTCTTAATGACCACTCAAAGCGCTTTACATCTCAAGTCAGCATTCACCCATTCACACACACATTCATACAACATGGAGGAGCTATAACTGTTTATACACACACTCACAACATGAGCAATTTGGGGTTCAGTATCTTGCCCAAGTACACTTGAACATTAGTCTGCATCAGCTGGGAATCAAACCATTGACCCTGCAATTGGTGGACAACATCTCTACCTCCTGACCCACAGCCACTGCAATCATACTGATCTTTGATCTTTAATAACCTCCAGAGAGATAAAACCAGCACCACTCAGCCCATCAGTACATGGTTTTTGTTCGTTACAGGTGTAATATAGCCATCATCTTCATGACAGAGATGGTTGTGGACCACAGTGTGCGGGAGGACTGGGCCATGCACTTGCCTTTACTGCTCCATGCCTTGTTTCTGGGTGAGTTCACGCTATGATCAGTTTACCTGTAAAACCATCTGTACAATGTGAATGTCATGACTGACTTAACAGGTTGGAATTCTGAGATAAAGGTTGTGAAATCAGGAGAAGAAACGTCAGTACTCCACGCTGTAACAAACACCAGCTTGTCTTTGAGTCCTCAGTGGGCTAAAACAGGCTGACTGCTCTGTTCCTCTCTTCAGGCATGGATCACTGCCGTCCAGAGGTGTTTGAGCACAGCAAACGTCTCCTCCTCCACCTGCTCATCGCGCTGTCCTGTAACAACAACTTCCAGGCCATCGCCTCAGTCCTGCTGCAGACGCGTGAGATCAACGGCACCAAGACTCTCACCTGCAAACCGAGTCTGCAGCCGGAGTATTTACCTTCAGGTAAAAAAAAATCACCTGTTTGAGTTTCAACTGCAAATGTTTTCACACTTTGCCAAAAGGTTGGAGTAGCTCTCGGTGGCATTTGACACATTGCTCATCTCTCCGGCTAATATGAACTCGAACATCAGGAGGGAATGACTAACATTCCTGTCAGAGGATGGATACGTTTCTTATCTGTGGAGAAAATATTTGGACACCGTGCCAAAAGCAATATTGAGCACAGAGGACATCAAAGGTCTTGATTAAAGCATTCCTTTCTGCTATTTTTATCCTCTTGCCCAAATTGGGGCCATCTGCTCTGGGCTCGGATATGCTGGGTCGGCTCCCCTCCTCCCCCCGCCGATAATTTGTTTTGCAAACGTCTAGACGTTTTGAAATGTGAGTGTCCTTTGTCCATTTGACCATTTGAATACAACTTCCATGCTAAAAATAGTGATTTTTGTTTTGTCACAGTGATGTGGCACAATGATAACGCTGCCACTGAGATCCAAAGAAAACATCTAAGTGTTTGCAAAAGCTTCACTCCCATCTTTGATGTATTTGTACAGATGTTTGTGTATTGACAAGGAGATAAGCTGTGTTGCAACTTAGTTCAACTCGTCAGCTCCACCACATCAAATAAATACAGTCAGTGGGCTAATTGGAATCAAATTCCAGACATGTGAAAAAACGGGTCACGCCGCTTTCTTCCTACATGAACTCCTGCCATCTCTCAGCTTCAAGTTACACTCAGGGAAAACGACATCACAACTGATTCTCGTCACACTCCTGTTTTTATTTTCCTTCGTTCAGGAGCATGTGTCGACTTCCTGCGGGAGTGTCAGGCCTCTCCTGTGCCAGATTCTGGTCTGAGCTCTTCTTCTACGTCATCCAGCCTGAGTCTGGGCGGCAGCAGCAACAACCTGCCGGAGATCTCGCATGAGGTGGAGGAGCTGGTGGCCTCCAGTAAAATGGACGAGAAGACGAACAAGCTCATTGAGTTTCTGACGACAAGGTGCTGATGTCGATACGCTTTTAGAGTCATTTCCAGACTGAATTTTATGCACAGGACATTAGAAACAGTACAAAGTCACTTTATTTAATGTTTTACGTCTTCAGTGTTATTGATTTTTGTAATAAACATATAATTATTCTGAATTTGAGGCTCAGTTGTTCTTAAGCAAGGATTTGCAATCACTTTGTGATTGTTTAAAGTAAATTACTACATGGGCATTCTGTTTTTTTTAATGTTTTTACTCAGTCCTTACTTTTTAGATTTTATGTAGTAAATTAATGTCATATGGCAGATATGTCCCTCTGATTTACTCTCTCCTATATCTTGATGTAGATTACCACCTAGTGGTGCTGTATGCACAGTGCAATGGATCTGTATCAGAGTAGATTAGATTTGAGATTGAAATTGGTTGATGCTGCTGGTATTTACCACGATTACATCATGGAAATTGCAGTAAAAACATGTCATCTTGTTAAGTCTCTTGAAATATTTTGGAATTTGTTTGTTCAGACAGTTTTTGTCCTGAACTCATGCGTTGTACAGCTGTTAACTCCGAATAGAGAATATACTGTGTGTTTGTTAATAACTAGGAAACTGTTGTGTTACAGGGCGTATGGACCGCTGTGGTGCCACGAAGACATTTCACCAAAGAACCAAATTTCAAAAAGCACTGGACAGCTGACAAACTTTCTGCGACATGTTGTATCCGTGTTCAAAGAGTCCAAGTCAGGTAACCCCTCAATATCTTCTTAGCAGAAATTATTAACTTTTTAATCATTTGATTCAAAACTACTTAATAATTCTTGTTGCCATTGCTCCGTCTTTGTCAGATTTCCACCTGGAGCAGCAGCTCAGCGACGTGGCGCTGCAGACGGCCTTGTGCAGCTCGTCGCGTCACTACGCCGGCCGTTCCTTCCAGGTGTTCCGAGCCCTCCGCCAGCCCATCTCCGCCCACGCTGTCTCCGACCTGCTCTCGAGGCTGGTGGAAGTGGTCGGTGAACATGGAGAAGAAGTGCAGGTCAGTGCTACATGTGTACAGTATGTGGATCTAAGTGTTTGGTTGTTGGTGAACTACAAACAGTTTGTATTGATTTACTGGATCATTTCTGTTCTGAGTTTGTATCACATGAATGAATTCAGTGCTGTTCAGTTGATGACTGAGATGCCCTGGAGGTTTGACCCTCATATGAGCACAGCATTAAAACCAATAATTATCTAATGGCCGAAATCCAAGATCGTCATCAGCTAATCCTTCAACCTGTCCATCAGATCCAAATCCAGCATCCAGAAAACAAAACCTCTCTCTACCTCCACTGAAGCTGTATTTGTCAGCAATTAACTAATTCATACTCTGTTATAATCAAATGATACAAAAATACAAGTAAATCCTTGACAGTCTCTTTCTCTCCTGCAGGGCTATGTGATGGAGGTTTTACTCACACTGGAGTCTGTGGTGGATAACTTGGCTGAATGTCTCAAGAACAATGATCTCATGGCTATCTTGACGAGGTTTGTCTCTCCTCTACATATGTTTATGATGAAAGAAGGTACTTTTTCATCAGAATTAATTGTACTAATTCATTATTTGTTTTGATTCCAGAGCCTCCTCTCCAGATTTCCTCACCAGCCTAAAGCTGCTGTCCAACAGGAAGAGCACCGGGCAGCTCAATCTCAGAAGAGAGGAGAGGAGCCGACATCAGCGGAGCTCTTCTGTCCCCAAGAAGTTCGGAGAGGCGGACAAGTGCTCTGATCCACCTCGCAGCGCCACGCTGGACCGTATCCAAGCCTGTGAGCAGCAGGTTTTGTTAGCCAAGACTCGCAGCTCGTCCTCGTCTAAAGACAATGTCGCCGACCCAACCAACGTCAACCACCCCAGCAACCTGCTGGCCACCATCTTTTGGGTGGCGGTATCGCTGATGGAGTCAGACTTTGAGTTTGAGTATCAGATGTCTTTGAGACTGTTGAATAAGCTGCTGGGCCACTTGTCGCTCGACAAACCGGAGAACAGGGAGAAGCTGGAGAAACTGCAGAGCCAGCTTAGGTGGAGCAGCTTCACCGGGCTGCAGCAGCTGCTGCTGAAGGGCTTCACCTCCGTGTCCACCACTGACCTCACACTGCAGCTCTTCTGCCAGCTCACACCTGTGTCACGAGTGCCTGTCGTGGACACTTCACAAGCCATAGGTACAGAGATAATCTGAGCATGGTGATTCTGTTGTTCAGTGCGAATGTTACATTTGATTAAAACTTGTATCCATATAATTTATAATAACACAGCTATGTTGTGGAACATTAAATCAACTTGTCTGTTTCATCCTTTAGGTTTCCCCTTGAATGTTCTCTGCCTGCTTCCACATCTTGTGCAGAACTTCGATGGCCCAACGCAGTTCTGTCGAGATGTTGCCGAGAGGATAGCGCAGGTTTGACTCCATTAATGGTCTTTACCTCATTTTGGCTAAAAGATTATTTAGTTTTGAGTGGGGCTGGACTGAACAGTTCAAAGCTTCATTCATGCTGTTAACATTTGAATTCCAAATCAATATTTTAATGCTGCACAGCTTCTTTTTAATGTCTATTCTCATTGACTCTCATTGATTTAGATGAATCACTTAATAATGATGTCATAAAATGTGACAGCAGACAGCCTGAGCTTTAATCGAGAAACCTCAGGAGACGCTTGAAATGTAAAAAAAGACATTTGATACAGCTGATGCCCTTTCCGCGTGCAGGTCTGCCTTGAGGAGAAGAACGCCAAGCTCTCCAACCTTGCTCATGTCATGACTCTGTACAAAACGCACTCCTACACGCGAGACTGCTCCTCCTGGGTCAACGTGGTGTGTCGCTATCTTCACGAGGCTTTCTCGGACATCACCCTCAACCTGGTCACTTACATGGCAGAGGTTTGTCACCTGATTGCATATTTAATGAGCAGCGATAAAAAGGATTGTACAGAAATAGTTACTTTTTAATTCTGTTGTAACAGTTGTTGGAGAAAGGTCTCCCCAGTATGCAGCAGACGCTTCTACAAATCATCCACAGCCTCCTCAGTCACATGGACCTGAGCGGGATTCAAGCCAAGCCCTTCAACATGGAGGTGCTCAAGACCATTGAGAAATTTGTTCAGGTGAGTGAAACACCCGAGCATGTGTCCCACTGCAGATAATTAGATAAAACATGCAGTGACTTTATTAAATCTTACATTCATTCATAGTGAATGGATGTTTATATTTTGAGGATATTTCTGTCACTGAGATGAACTGAAGGTGCTCAGAATGTGAAACCATGCGATCACTTGCATCAGATGTGATCATTGGAAATCGTTGGGGCATGGTGCTGTGAGTAAGAGTCTTGTTCATGGAGAGAAAAAAAAAAGAAGAAAAAAAATGTCCTGTGTCAGCGCAGTAAATTCGCAGACACACCCGAACTATAAACAGTCTGCCTTTCTGCCACAGGCCGGGCCTCTGCTTAGCCTCATACTGAATCCATTTTCCTTTCGATTCCTTATGTGAGCCAACTGCCAGAACTACTTCTCTCTAAAAATAGAACTGCATTAAACCACACAGAAAGATATCTGTGGTTGATTCCTTCTTAACATGCGGTTATGCTTGTTTTTGTGGTGGTGATCTGGTGTGTGCATGTCTGCGTTGGCTGTAGACGGTCCATTGGGGGGAAGCGCTGAATATCCTGAAGCTGGTGGTTTCTCGATCAGCCAGTTTGGTGCAGCCTTCATCCCCACAGAGTGACCTTTCCTATGAGGACATCAGCCGTGTCTGGGACCGCTCCTCCAAGGCCCTGCCTGGGAAAACACTGGATTTCCACTTTGACATATCTGAGGTAAGAGGCTCCGATTTTTCTTTTTTATCGTGTGAGAGCGTAATGCTTTTATATTTCCCCCTGTATGTTTTCCTGTATTTTCCAGGGTGTGGTGCTTATTGATGCAGTGTGGAATCTTGCTAAGCTTTTCAGAGAGGAAACCATTTCTTCCCCTTCCTCAATGCTGATATTTCTTTTTGACCAAACCCCATGAGATTAGCTTGAAAGCTCGAAAGGTAAACACAATTAGCCGTTAGCATGCAGAGCTGGAAAGTGATGTCAAAGATACAGAGTGGTGCGTGTGTGGGAACTGAACAGGGAGCTATTTGTGTAGTTCATGAATGGCAGGAAATGATGTCAGCGCTTTGCTGCCGTCCTTTGTATGTGAATCAGTGAGCTCTAGTAGACAGCCAACCGTGTGTGTGTTTATACTTGAGACATGCAGGACAAACCAGTGATACATCTTTAAATACCCAGATATTTTTAGACTGATGGATACAGCAGAGGAAATGTAGGTTTTTTTTTCCGCAGAGGCTTCACACAATTGGAATGCCAAGTGGAATAAACACTGAGCGCATTGATAAAAACTCAGTGCCAGCTTATGTTGAAACTTCACCGTACAGTCGTCTTGGAACTGAAGAAGCAGGAGCTGCCGCAGAGTCATTGCCTGACTAACTTCCCCTGACCCTGCCTCCACGTGCCTGTTTGTTTTTGTCTGTGCTGTCAGACGCCGGTGATTGGTCGGCGTTATGACGACCTGCAGCGTTCCCCAGGCCAAGATGTGAAGAGCAGGACGACCGCAGTGACCCGCAGCACCTCCTCTACCTCCTCGGGATCCACTTCCAACAACGTCCTGGTGCCGGTCAGCTGGAAGAGGCCTCAGTCGTCACAGGTGAGGAGTTCTTCCTGTTTCTTCTGAGAACTATGCTCATAATTTGAAAAGGATTCAGAGGTGCATTCGATGCCCACTGAACACATTATTTCCCCATTTTCACATGAAATTTAAATGCCATCTATATCTGGATTTGTTATAAAAACTCATGTTGAATGCATGCATGCAGAAAGTTTTGTGATTGGAATCGGCTGAGACAGTTAACTTCTGGCTTAGCCTTCAGCTAACTTGATTTGGGATAAAAGTGTTATGTGGTTTCAGTGAAATTGAATTGTGACATCCGAGTTTTGCTCACAATGTTTCCATTTTCTCTCGCCCTCTGCAGAAAAGAACACGTGAAAAGCTGGTGAATGTTTTGTCTTTGTGTGGACAAGAAGTGGGGCTCACAAAAAACCCTTCGGTAAGACGCACTGCGTAATCGCAGTGAGATGAAATTTTTAGCATCATTGCATTGAAAAATGGCCCTTTATCATGTTTGTCTCTTTGTTTCTCTGTATAGGTGATCTTCTCCAGCTGTGGGGAGCTGGACCTCATGGAGCACCAGCCCAGCCTGGTGTCCTCCGACGAAGGGACCCGGGAGCTGGACAACATGGACGACACCACCTCAGAGCAGCAGTTCAGAGTCTTCAGAGACTTTGACTTCCTTGATGTGGAGCTTGAGGACGGAGAGGTGAGTCTCAGTACCTCAACAAGAACACGATTTACCCTCCTGGCCTTCTCTCACATTGATTTTCGACTACACTGTTAAAAACAGAGTATTTTCCTCCAAAGAGCACTCTCATACTGTGTCGGCTCAGGTCTGCCTGCTCTGTGTAACAGGGTTTCTTTTCTCTGTTCTCCCTTTCGCTGCTATCTAGGAGCTACAGGTAAGTTTAGTCATGTCACATTTGTTCTTGCTGTGTTCTTAAAAGGCATGTTTGGTAATTTAGTGAAATGCCACACCGGTAAAGAGTAGCAAATGTGTTTGCATGATGTGTAAACAGATTGTGCCATGTTACTGAAGTGCAAAATATTAATTCACTAAACTCTTAAAGGGTAACAAAGCATAATTTACACATTAAAGTGTGTTTACAGGTCTTGGAGTGCTACTGCATGTTTGAAAAAAAAGTAGTATAAAGTTTTTTTTAACCACTGGAGGAAGCTGCGTATAATCTCACAAATTGCCTTCCGTGTTGTCACTCAGTGCTGAGTTGCATTGTGGGTGATGTAGGCAGCAGGTTTGGAAAAAGAAAGAAGACTATGTAAATTAAAGAGGCGATAGCTCTGGTTCTGCTGAACTTTAATAGATATATGAGTGCAATGCTAGACCAGTGGACTGCTTTTCAAACCCTAGTGCCTACATTACCCACAATGCAACTAAGTCACCAGGTGACATCACTGGAGGCAATTTATCATGTTAACGTCAGCTTTCTTATCACATGTGCAGTAGTAAGTCAAATGATCACCAGTGAAATGCATGTCAGTATAAGCAATATTGAACCCGCAGTACTGAAAAAAAAAACTGAAAAGAGTTTTTTTTTCCTTTAATGAGAGAAAACAAGTATTAGTTATGATGTTTTACACACTTATCCCCTTTGAAACCATTACATACTCATAGCTTTTACACACGTGTATGTTTTGAGTGGCTGAATGTTCACTGATGTTGACTTTGCAACATAATTGCACATTATAATAACAGTCTTTGCAAACTGAGCATCTGAATATAACATCTGTTTTCACTTCGCCAGTATTTTTTATCTTCCTTTCGAAAACTTTGGGTATCTGAGCAACATGATGAGATTTTAAACATTACTCAGTCGTATGTCTTAACTTCATCCGGGATCATATCTCCATCTAGAGACACAGTAGAAGAAACTGTTCATTTTCTGCTTTTTTCATAAACATCACACTGAAATCATTGTGCAATCCAAACAGCAAATTATACACAAACCATTTTCAAGTTTCAAGTTCATGTAGTGAACGTTTTTGTTGGTCGACACTGAGGAGAAGCCATCAAACTTAAGTCAGTTCTGTCAGATCACACAGAGGCCCAGATATTGAAGCTGTACACGATGTTGTTCACATTTTTGCGGTCATTGTTAACTGGTGACATTTAACAACACTCATGTCACAATCATCCATTATGAACAACTCTTTCTTTAATTGAAATAGCCATCTGTTGTAGAAGTAACTGTGTATCTGTGTATCCTGGAACAGGGCAGTGTCAGCTGTCCTCTCTGTCCCTGCTGAAATTTGACACAGACTGAAGACTGAAACTGCAGTGGTCAGAGAAAGTGGCTCACAGGCAGTTTTATAAGTGACACTTCAAAAAGTAGAACTAGCCTGAGAAGGTGTGAGGAAAGTTTTCTGATCACATACAACGTATTTCATCTAAAATATAGATCGGTTTCCTTTTAAAAAAGAAGTCTGTGCTTTCTGCTTTCTGTCAGTGTAGTATTAATGTTATCGCTACAGGAAGTCTCCCTTATTTCATCTGTGAATGTGGAGCTTCAGTGGAATGTGGAGGTTGGCCGACATCTCCACTCATGTCCTGTTGAAAAGTCAGTACAAGAAGCAGCCAGACTCTGGGGGATAAAACCTGTAAATATTTAAAGTCTGACAATATCAAGGTGTTCTCAAACCCAGACTTCTCTACAAGCTTCACCAGCGTCTTGGGTATTCTGGTAGTGGTTTGAGAAAACTCTCTATGTGAAGATACACTGTGAAAGACTCGCAACACTGTGTCCAACTCCATTCTTAGCTGTGAGGGGGAAAACTCCTCCTCCCCCTCCCTGAGCTTCCACAGCATGGGTGTGTGAATGTGTGTGTACAGTATGTGTGTGTGCATGTGTTTGTGTTAGATTAGAGATTGTTCTGTACTTCTTGCTACCTGGTAACTCAAGGCCGTTCTCTGTTTGCAGGGAGAGACTATGGACAACTTCAACTGGGGCGTACGCAGACGCTCCATGGACAGTCTGGACCGGAGCGACCTGCAGCCCCTGGAGGAGAGTCAGCTGTCCAGCAGCATGCCCAGCCTCAGCAAGATCACCCATGAAGACTCAGACGAGTCGTCGGAGGAAGATTCTCTCACTGCCAGCCAGATACTCTCCCACTCACAGCTTGTAAGTTCACCCTTGTTTGTGTGCCAGCAAATAAGCCTCAACATGAAGGGAACGTGTAGCTGGTGAAGCCCACAAGCATCAGATAATTATCCTTATCACAGGGTGTCTGCAGGCCTTAAAAGTCTTAAAAAGCATCGATCAAAAAAGGCTCAGAAGGTATTGAAAAATCTTAAATTAATCTTCTGTTGGGTGAAGAATGCTAACAGCTGTTCAAGCGCAATTGCAAGCTCTGTTTCTTCTGTTAGCTACAGTAGCTAGGAAGCTGCTTGTCTCCAAAGGGGGACTGTAAAGACATCCATCTAATTTCTGCAACTTATTTGGGTCCACGTCATGTTAATTTGAAAGTGTTTTCTTGTAAACAAAGTTTCTGTTTGTCGGCCACGAAATGCATTGTGTAAATTTGGATTCTGTTTGGTAGAAAAGTCTTACATTAACTTCACCCTGACAAAAGCGATTAAAATCCAGTCAGCAGCTGAAACGTATTTAGGGTGTTCACCCTGTTGTCTCATAAGCTCTCCTCTTGTGCCACCCTCAGGTTATTTTCAACTTTACACACAAGATAATGACATTTTCTGAGCACATCCATGCTCCCAAGGAGATAATGCATGTGATTTTAATGATCATGTTGCTTTTCCTCTTGGGTCAACCTTAAGCTCCAGATTTTTTTTTTTTTTAAATCTCCCACCAGCGCAAATTGTAGGCTGTAATGAACACTGCTGTGTCTGAGACATGCTAGCAGAAAGTTTTGCATCATCACTTGTCTTGTCTGCGTCATCTGTCTGTTACTCCATGACTACTCATCCTCACGCGGTGTTTGAGGAAAGTGTGGTGGCAGATGGAAAGCCCATGTGTCCGTGCAGCTGTCACCCGCTCCCCTCTTGTTCCTGATCCGACAGCCACTCTTCCACCGTCAGTGCTTACAGGCAGTTCAGGAATGTTTCCAGATTTGTCAGCGTCAAACTTTTCAATCCAGTGTCTTGAGCTCATATTTTTTGAAGCTTGATTGAAAAATGACACGTGCTTTCTCGAGAAGATACCAACAACTTTGACTTTGCCTCTTTGCAGACTGTCAACCTCTCTCCGACGGCAGAGATCAGTATGGACTCTCCCTCCGCCTTTTACGATACAACTTCGGCCGAGTCAACTCCACTGAACACCAAAAATCCTAGTTTCGAGGTCCAACTGCCAGAGGACTCGAAGCAGCGGGTGAATAAGGGCTTCAGAGTGTCTGAGATTCTGGGAACTACTAATAACTATCGCAATTCCATCCTAGAGTTCTTCACTAATTTTGCCAAATAGGAGCTGTTCAGCTGCATCTTCTCTTGTGAAATGTCTTGAATGTTTTATGTGCTTTGGGTTCAGTCTATGTTAAGTTTTTTTGGTGTTCCTACTTTTCCTCTCTTCATAGTAGAGCATGTGGAGGGTCCTTTCTTGATATTTCAGTAGCTGCATGCCAAAGTTGAATGAGCAAAAACCCTGCAAGCAGCCAATCAATAACGCTTTGGGCTTGTTTGTGCCTTATTTTAATTGTGGCAGAGGTTGTCTGGGGATGTTAGGGGGGTCGTAGCCAGCAATAGAATATAATATATATATATATATCTTCCTTTCTGTGTCTGTCTGTTTAAGGCAATGTGTATACCTATTGCTTCTGTGTGGGTGGCTCTAAGCAACAACTAAAAATCTCTTGGCATGTGGGAGGTCAAGAAAAGGTTTACACATTGCCTGCCCCAAAACATGAGTGTGCAGGGCCACGACACTGGCTGCATTTAACTTATTTTGTAATTAATTTAATTGGCGCAATTCATGCACACCAAATTTACTAAACGAAAGAAAACACGAGAAGGAGTGTCCGTAGGGTCCCGTGCCAAGGTTAGTGTATCCATTTTACCCACACGATTACCTCTGTAACGATTCAGTTTAACAGAGGGAACACATTTGAGTTAATAATAACCTTTTACTGCATGTTGCCTCAGTATTTGCTCATGATTCTGGTTATTCTTGCCAACAGCTGAGAAAGTATGTGTCCCCCTCGCTCTCTTTTAGCATGAGGTGTCCCAAGACGATGAAGACACCAATGCCCATGAGGAAGACATCTGTCTCTCCATCACTGAGCTGCCTCCGGAGTTTCAATGTGGTGACAGTCTGACAATAGACATGGTTCACATTGACTGTCAAGGAGAGCTGGACATTGACGGCTGCTTACCGAGGTACCTCCTCACAACACTGGATAAGAATGCTACTTCTGAAGCAATTTATCTTAATTAACGTCTCTCAATAACAAATAAAGTTACAGTTGAGAGTGTTAACTACGTGGCTTTTACGTCCGCTCAGTCTCGCCGAGGAGGAGAGAGACGACATGCTGGAGGCCCGTTCCTCGCCGCCGCCGTCACCCTTCTTCTCCGCCATCCTGGCAGCTTTCCAGCCAGCAGTGTGCGACGACGCTGAGGAGGCTTGGCGAAGCCACATCAACCAGCTTGTGTCGGACTCCGATGGATCCTGCGCTGTCTACACTTTCCATGTGTTTTCTTCACTATTTCAGGTACTGTAGCGGTGTGTTGTCGCCAGCATACACCTGAAAAAAATAAAAGGGGAGGTTCAAATAATGGTTGCCCACTGCCCCTCAGGGATGGATTAAATGTAGAGAATACTGAGTATGATTTTATAAGACAAATGCAGATTCTTCTCCGGTGTGCCTGGTTCCAACTGAATAACTAAAGTGAAAGGGTAACAGGATTAGTTATCTGGCTGATTAACCTTTAGAGAAAAGGTCTGATTAATGACAAAAAGAGGGCACCGTAGATGCTCTCAGCTTGAAAATCTTCAGAGATTCGTTAACCAGATGTTGTCCACTTCACTGACCAAAGCTGACAGGGAAACACAAAAAAATGAACAGATTGTAAGAAGCTTAAATGATATAATGTAGGAGTGACACTGACAGTATCACAGCCAGATTTCTGTTTGTTTTGCAGAGTATTCAGATCAAATTTTGTTCCCTGACCTGTGATGCTGTGAGTTACCTCGGTGACAGCCTGAGAGGATTAGGATCCAAGCTTCTGAGGTCGTCTCATATGCTGACATCATGCTCGGAGTGCCCGACACTATTTATTGATGCAGACACGGTGAGTGACCTCGGAGTTCCCTGTTTCTGATGTGTTTTTGACAATTTGTAGTTGAACAAATTCAACATCAAAACTCTTTTTTTTCACAGATTATGTCTTACGGGCTGCTGGAAAAAATGAAATTTAGCGTGTTGGAACTTCAAGAGTATCTTGATACTTACAACAACAGAAAGGAGGCGGCTCTCTGTGTAAGGAGTTCAAACTATGTGCTTTCCAGTCGGAGAATCACCTCTATGTTGACGCCAAGTTGTTTAAATTGTTTTTATGCTGTGTCTGTCACCCACAGTGGTTGAGCAACTGTAAGGCTACCTTTCCCAGAAGTCCTGGTGGCACCGTGATAACAAGTCAACCAGCGGAGCATGAAGAAAAGGTAAAGCCTTATTTTTTTTTAGGAATTTGAGAAACGGCTCTGACATGCTGTCATATCTATTGAATGATAATGTACATTTCTGTGGTTTAGTTTAATGCATTCAGCCCGTATGCAGCCTAGAGAAGAAAATAGTTGTTCTGACTGAAACTATGAAAGATTCCACCTCGACTGACCTTTCACACTGTACTTTCTGCATTACGATTACTGTGTGGTACTGTAGCTCTGTGAGTGTTACCTCTAATTCTCTCTCACTATGTAAATGTCAAGTTTCTGACAACCCTAAGTTGCCGCACGTCACACTGATAACCTCATTCCAATGTGCATTGTGATTATTTTCAGCTCTGCTGAGCATGAGAGCAAGTTTTCTTCAGTTGCATTTTTTTAATCCGAGCAGTAAACGGTTACGCTCACTTTATAGCCGAGGAAAGGAAACAGCAAAACGGAAAGTTTTGCTGTTAAAACTTTGTAATTATGTAGCTAAGAGATTGCCACCAAAGTGAGTGCATTTGTGCTGACTGACAGGCAAAATTGTGCTTGGCTTGTTTCACTTGGCTTTTTAATTAAAGGGGCCCTGTGGAGTTTTCCTGGAAACAAATTTAAAATGTCTTTTTAGTTCTCTCATCAAATGTTTTGTGTGCATTCTGAGCTCTAACGAATGTGTCGAGTGTGTATTTCCTCCCACATGAAGCATTTTCTTAGGAGTATAGTTATTTAATCCGGCCTCGTTTGCATCCATGTTTACACGAACAAAGTCTTCTTCTTCCCTGTCGTTGAAACCATTTGTAGGATTATGTATCCTGTCACCTGCAGGTGTGTGTGCTCATGTATGTTCCCCTTCCCCAAGATAATAGAAAAACAGGGACCCACTCCATTGTGCTGCTAGAGGTCAAAAACTCCACAGGGCACCTTTAATTTATGGCGACTTCCAGCCCCCCTTTGAATTCTAATTTACACATACATCAACCCTCACTTTTTCTCCCTCTCTGCATGCCAATAAAATGACCTGTGCTAATACTTTTCAACCCCTCTTAATTGAAAAATCATGAGGAATTGCATGCCCTTCTGTTGATTCTGTTTTCCTTACTTCTTCTCTGTCCTGTAACATGCTTGCTTTGTAGCAAATGGAATCTCTGGCTGTAAGTTGGAAAGACTTGTTCCTCTTTGTTGTTTGAAATGGTCTTTTTTTCTGCTTCTGAAACCACATTGTAGACTTTCAGCACTTGTAAAGTGGCAGTCAGTTTGACATCTATTTACAATTAGTTCTACTGTAGTTACATGTGAGTTTAGTATCCACCAGATGCAGAACTGAGACGCCCTGATAAAGTATAAAGTAATATAGGAATAGAAAGAGAAACCCAGCCCAATAAAGAGGCCTTTTGCTCACAACCACTTTTCTGTCTTTCAGCAACTGGAGCTCTGTCAAAGACTCTACAAACTCCACTTTCAGCTGCTGCTGCTCTTTCAGTCCTACTGTAAGCTGATTGAACAGGTCCATGCAATAAGCTCCATTCCCGAGGTAGGTACATAATGCATTTGCTTGTTTTCTCTTTTTGGAACCACGACGCCCGTCATCTAATATGAATCTCTCTCTCAACCTTTAGCTGACAAATATGTCCAGAGAGCTAAATGAGTTGAATAGCAACCTGAGGGTAGCAGCAGCCTCGGTGACGAATGATGAGAACGCCGCCCGGGAAAGCTCCTGCTCTGAGCCCACCTTCAGCTCCTCTGAGGTCGCTGTCCAGGCCATCCTAGAATGTCTGAAGAACAACGAGTTTCTGACTGCCATCCGCCACATTCGCGAGTGCAGGTGAGAAAAGATATTTTTCTGTACATGAAAAGGGAAAACGAGAAATGTCCCCAATCAAACAAATAACATTTTATTTATTTATGACAGAACAACTTGGCCGAGCGACATCTTTGGCAGCCCCTCTGAGGATGAGGTCCAGACCTTACTCAACATCTACTTCAGACATCAAACCTTGGGTCAGACGGGAACTTTTGCTCTTGTGGGCTCAAAACAGGACCTGACGGAAATCTCTGTCAAGCTGATGGAACTTAACGGAGAGATCCGGGACATGATCCGGCGAGCCCAAGGCTACCGAGCCATCACGGCTTTCCTCCCAGACTCCCGGGTCTCAGGCTCAACTCTTTGATGGCGGTCCAGCAGCGTGTGACATCAGCTCCTGCACAGCGCCCTGTTCCATGCCTCGCCTCCGGTCCTGTCTGGGGTTGCTGCTATCATCTCAGTGGTTAACAAGTACTCTGCTCTCTCCTGGGAATAACCAAGCCCTCTACATCTTTGTGCTCAGAGAATGTCAGAATGTCACAAAGTCAGCGCTTCAGATGTGCAGCAATACTGTTGTTTTTTTTTTTTAGAAAGATGAGAGACTTTGCCGTCGCAAGGAAACTTAAGCTTTTATTGCACTAATAATAGAAAATTGTCACAAAGCAACCACTTGCTACTGAGGTCAACAACTTTCACAGAAACAAACGACATACCAAAGCTAAGTGATTCTCCTTCAGTTGTGTTGTTCTAATTGTTAAGGGAAAATGTGCAATCCTTCACAGAAGTGGAAAACTTTTACTGTATCCTGAAAGAATGTATTTGAATATCATAACGTTAGAAAAAAATTGTTAGTTCAGAAAAAGGGAGGCTTCATTACGCAGCGAAAGTAGTGGGTCTTTGTGTGTGTGTGTGTGTGTGTGTGTGTGTGTGTGTGTGTGTGTGTGTGTGTGTGTGTGTGTGTGTGTGTGTGTGTGTGTTTGTAGGGGCTGGGAGGGGGGGGAGTTGCTTGAGTGTGTGATATAAAAACCCGACGACCGTCACAGATGGAATCAAGGATACTGATTTATATAAACTGTTCACATTTAACTACATTGACATGCTGCAAAACTACTGTCTCCCACACCTACACTACAAGCTGCTGTGGGTTACTTAAAACATCTTACTGTACCTGTTAACTGTGCAGCTTTTAGCATTTAGGTAAATTATTTATATTATTTGCAAGAGAAAAAACGTGCTTTTATCAGACTAGATTTATAGAAAAACAAATATTTTATTTCATCTTTTAATCCTGCCAAGCTTGCAAATCCTATGTACTATAAAGTGTAATAGTAAAATTTATGAACAAATACAGAAACTATTTTAACTGAATAATTGTACAGTGCAATGGGGGCTTTGCAGAGACTCACAAGATTGTATTTTTATGAACTTACAATTTGAGTTGCATGTAGAATGACAGAGATAGCTACATATTTGTAAAGCTTCCACGAGAACTGTTGTAGCCTCTCGCCTTGTAAATACTACTGCCTTTGCAAAGTACTGTACTTCTTTGGTGTCCTGTACATTTATGTAACAAGAAAAAATAAAACTTACATTTGTTAAATGTGGTTTCATTTGGTGATTTGTGTGATGTTATTATAATTAATATTGGTTGTAGTATAAGTAGTCGTGATAATAGTTTATATTATTTTTTGTGTCATGCCAAAATCTGGTCCAAAAGTCAATACAAGGCACAAGATCACATTTCAAAGCATACATCATCTTCCTGTAGGCCAACATAAGCAGCAAAACATAATCAGAAATACTTTTAAAATCTGATCCACTTTGTTTTTCAATGGCTGCCCGGCTTTGAACAACTGCAAAGTTGTGCTAGCTGCAAGTTTCACAAACAAAACACTTTCTGAAATTAAACTTGATGAAGAGGTCGAAAGTAATTGTTTGCTGTGCGTGTCTTTTTTCCGAGGTCCAATTGCAATCGAACGCACCATGAGTAACACGCAGACAGCTGAACGTGTGTGGAATATTAGCTGCTTGTTTTAAACTGCGTGGCGTGGTGCTCGTTTGCTTGGTCAAATCAGTCGCACCTTTTTTTTTTACAGTGCGCAAATGCACTAACATTTACAGTAATCGTAATGAAACCGCTTTGAAGAGTTGCTGGAAGCGAATTTGGGTCAGACTGCAGTCTCACAATCAGACCCATGAAACATACGATACTTTTACAGTAATTATTCCCGGTAATAAACTTAAGGCATCACGTAGGTATCCTTCCGGATTTCAGAGTAAAGGACGACGTGACAGAAAAAAACAAAAACAAAACATTGTTAATAAATAGTCCAAGATTCATACAATGCTGAACTTTCTAGACTACTTGCATGAATAATGAAATACTTTTACTGTGTACTTTTTGAGTAATACTTTGTCAAAATTAAATAATGACATGAAAACTTTGTAATTTAGTTTATTTTAGACTAATGAATAATTTATTAATGCCGATATTCACTGTACAATTAGCTAGATGCGTTATTACTATTTTCCGTGAGACTTGTGGTCTGTCTATGAGTAGAACTTTATCAAAATCCTTACCAGAGAACAATAATTATTACTCAAACAGAATCACAGTAAAAGTACTACATAGTAGTAGGAAGTACTAAGTTCAGCAGTATATTAAACTAAAGGATTTTGATAAAGTCTTACTCAAAGTACAGAGTAAAAGTACTTTATATTATGAACGTTAGTAGTCCAGGAAGTAGTTCAGAAGTGTATGAATCTTGGGACTACTTGTGGAAAATGTGTTTTTATTCCACGTCAAAGTTGGGCGAAATATTCTTAATCGTGTTCTCTTTTAAGGATTTTGACAAAGTATTATTAGAAAAGTACACAGTAAAAGTATTTCTTAATATGCATGCAAGTAGTCTGGGAAGTACTTAGTTCACTGGTGTATGAATCTTGGACTACTTGTGGAAACAATGTTTTTTTTTCCCCTCTCTCTCTCTCTCACTTCGTCCTTTACTTTGAAATCCGGAAGGATACCTATGTGATACCTTCAGTTTATTACAGTCATTACTGTAAAAGTATCGTATGTTTCATGGGTCTGAGCGGTTTCATTTCGATTACCGTAAATGTTAGTGCATTTGCGCACTGAAAAAATGGGCGCGGCTGATTTGAGCAATCAGTCAGCAAACGCGAACCACGGCTGGCTTGACCGCAGTTAATTTAAACAGGACTCTTATTTTGAAGTCGTCTTGGGTTTCCGCCACACGGCGCGCGAGGTTTGTTTTCGTAGCAGGGCTAAAGCGGAGTTAGCTAGTTAGCAGCTTAGTTCAGTCGTAGTTTTACACAGTTTATGTTGTTGTTTATCATTAACGTCGTTAGCAAGAGTTTCATCACGACATGAAAGTCTACACGCTCGTACGCCGCCATGGTAAATCATAGTTCTCTTTGTGTTGCAGTCAGTGTCAGTTAATCGGAATTGATGTGTTTTCTAAACTTTGTCAACTCTAACTGTGAAATTGAACGTTAACTAAAGATGCCATCTCGACACTACAGTTCGTCAAAAGCAGCGTAACTATCACGCTATCTAACCTTCAAATAAGCTAATGTAGCCGCTAGCTACACAACCTGCGGTCGGAAGTGGCAGTAGGGTGGCCGTGCCCACCCTGAGGAATGTCGAGTCATAATCATCCGTCTTAAGGCTGACCAGCTAAATAAGAAATGTTGTCTTCTCAGGTGTGCCACACAGCAAACTTTAGGGTTTACACAAGTCGTTTTGGATGGATTTGCCCTCCAAAAACATGTACGACACATTCAAAGATGAAATCTGGAAAGGTAAGATGAACATTATAAGGTGCACACATATTGTTAATGTTAGAGGACTTTTGTAATGGATTATTTTGTGTCCAGCTTCTTGAGCTCAGAACGATTTGCCTAGAAAGAACACAAAATTGTCTGTATGTTGGAGGTTGTGCACTTATGACTGATATTCAAATCGTTTTTAATGTCCCAATTTAGAGCTGGGGCCACTGGACCCTGACTGGTTTGAGACGCTGACAGCACAAACCTTAACCGATGAGGGAAATGTCTCTGATCAAGATGAGCTGTGTGCGAACCAAGAGGGGAATTTCAAAGCACCTTTTGACAAAAGCCCAGCAGAGAGTCAGCTGTTTTCAACCCCCAAAGTCTTCAGACACAGTCGAGTTGTGTCACCTGAAACTGAGGATGAACATTCATTCAGTGCTGAACATGGTAAAGTTTGATTAAAGTTTAACTGTGTTTATGCGGTCACATAAACTAATGAACGTCTGTATGTTCGTTGTTGTAAAAAATGTTAACCTTCTCTTGATGCGATTCTCTGTGGTACATCCTAGAAAAAGAAACATTGCCATGGACAGCAACACAGAGTCCATGTTTGTTTGGGATGCCAAAAGAAGGGTGAGTGCAACTCTGAAACTTTGCTATCTGTGCTGTTTTTAAAAGAGAAATTAAACATTTTTTTGGGTTTTCCAAATTCATTTTTTGCATATTTTTTGTCATCGGTAGGAACAGTATTTGTTATTAGGCATGCTAAAAGCTTCTCAGTTAAAGCAACAACAACAAAAACACTCAGTTTTGATATAATCTTGATGGTTAGAATTATGCCTTGAAAAGAGACTAATATGTTCACAACTAAAATCTATTCCCTTACATTAATTTGGAGCTATTTTCAAGTTGATTTTGTAGTTACTTGTGTTGTCCCAGCAGTTGACAGTTTTTGATATCACTTGTTCTTTTTTAGCTTCCAAGGTGCAAAACATGGAAGTATCCAGCATCAGAATGAGGACAGTTTTGGTGAGCTGCAAAATATTTCATCTGTTTGAATTATATTTTTAAGAAATAATTTATCCTCACTGGTTTATTTTTTTGTTTGCTGTTGTTATCTGTATAGATCTGCTTCGTAGCCCACAAAAGTCCCCAGTAAGTATATTAAAGTGCAACAGTTTTTGATATCTTTCTGTCAGAAGATGCCAGTATTTGAATGTGAGGTAATGGATGATATTTTATTTTTGAATGAAACAGGTCAGCCATGCTAAGCATATATCTGAAAGTCTCGGTGCACAGATTCATCCTGATATGTCGTGGACCAGTTCTCTGAATACCCCACCTGCAATACCATCCACCCTGATTTTAAGTAAGTGAATGCCACAGTTGGTTGTTTGAGAAAATGATATTTGTGATTTGTTAAATAATTAGTGTGTCCTCTCAATTTTTATAGCTAAACCTGATGAGAGTCCCTGCCCGCTGACTGTGTCTGCTGACAAAAATGTTGTCGTGAGTACTCTGAGAAAAGTCTTTTGGATTTAAAAAGATAATATGATTAATGCAGCAGAATTCTAAGTAGTCGTCGACGAGGCAGCTTTCTTTGTTTTTTTACACTAAAAATGCCTTTGACAGGTTTTGTTACATCCATGTGTTATAGGCATGGCACAGAGATGTAAAGAGTAAACTATGAAGATCAAGGCACAATTGAAGCTTGTGAATCAGAGTGGCTATAGACATCATGTCGTTGTTGAGGGATGAGGTTTTAAAGTCATTAAAAAAAAGACTTTTTTTCTGGTCTACAACAGCAGAAGTGTGACATTACAGTTAACATAACATGAAACTCTTTTTCTGTTTTATTTCTCATAGTTTGTTCGGAAGCTTTTTCCTTCTCTTTCAAATGCATCCAGAAATGGAGCGATGTCACCCAGAAGTAGTGACATGCCAACTGCTCACAAAGGTACTGTGTTTTTTCCTTTACAATTTGCTAATGTCCAAGATTTTACAGTAGCTATGAGCCTGAATGACACAATATGCATTCAAAAAGATGTACATTTTATTGCACAAGGTTTTGGGTTGATAATGCAAAATACTGATTGCTTGTCTGTAATCAACAGGTGTTGTGTCACCTGTGGCCGGTCAGAATCCAGAGTCCCTCGTCTCACCCCAGAGTTCTCCGAATCCGAGTGAGGGAGTTTGGAAACCAAAGCTACCAGATGCTATAGAAGATGGAGAAATTCGCAGCACCGTAGCAAGTGTTCTCGATGGAGCTGAAGATGTACTCTCTATATTTTTCACCAACAGTAGTTCAGCACTGAGAAAAGTGAAAACCGATAGAATCAAAAGGAAGCAAATAATTCCCGCAAAAGAACACGGCTGCAACTCTACGGACGTCTCAACAACAAACAACGCTGCGTCCAGTGAACAGAAAACATCTGATGAGGACTCTGGCAGACATCTTTCACCTCCTCCTGTGAAAACGGGAGATGTGGGAAACACCCAGTGGTCTCCATTGAGTTTATCTGATATTCCTCCTTGTACTGCGGATTCCTCTTGCCACGATAATGGTCAGGCTACACATGTGGAAAACAGTATTTCAACAGAGCAACTGCAACGTGACTTTCATTCTGGGCAACAAAGCCGGCCACATATGAAAATTACCGACTCTGGATTTACTAAGAAAAAGAGGAAATTTGTTTATACTATTAAGACTTCAAAACTGCAATTTCAAGGAATAGAAAAACAGTCTCAGAAGATGGACTCGTCACCTGGGATTCCAAATTCAGGTAACACTTAACACACTTAAAATGCATGCAAAGTGTAAAATTTCTATAATATCTAATGTGTTAACATGCCCCTTTTCTGCAACAACTGTATTTATTCTTTTTTATCATCATGCTTTATTCCAGGTCAAAACGTGAATGTGAAGCAGTTGGTGAGGGCTCCAGATGAAGAAGAGTGTTGCAACGTCAGCAAGAATGAGATGCAAAGACAGGGAAATCTGACTGAAGAAAATCTACCTCCCTCTGTACAAGCGAAAATCCAGGATCTTGACATATCGCAGCTTTCCAGAGATTTTGCACAAGACTTCAGTCAAATGCCAGAGCTGGTTACACTGACTCGAGTGGCAGAGGATACTCATCGAAATGGCTTCTCTCCGTCAGCTTGCCTGTCAGCCATGAAGCAAGCTAATCAGAAAGCAGGGCAAGCAAATCTTGCCCATGACTTTAATGATGTCAGTAACAAAAGATCTGTTGCTAAGACTTATCAAAATTACTCCATCAATGAAGGCACAATAGGTGACAGTGGATTCCAGTCTGCTGTTGCAGATACCATTCATGTGACTGCATCCTCCTTCGCTGTTCCCAGCTCGGAGAACAATGGGCACAGTCAACAATGTACAGGCTTTAAAGCTGATATCCAAAGGAGCACTTTCACATCTACAAGTAAAGGAAGCAGAAAAACTCAATTGGATGATGATTTACACGAAGCTATAATTGATGCCCATATGCCCAGCATGATAAAGGGAAGCAAGACACTTGACCCTGGCAGAGAGAGTGAGTTGCACGTGGAGAGTACATCAAATCGACCATCGAGCAGTGCAAGAGGAACTATTGATAACACTAATTGCTTTCCACTTAATGGTCAACTTCATGGAGGTCTGCCAAAGGAAACAGCAGTTTCTCTGTCCTCCGTCCATGCATCAGGATTCAAAACAGCTTCAAATAAGGGCATAGAGATCTCCTCAGCCAACCTGGAGAGAGCCAAGCATCTCTTTGAAGAGACAGAAGAGGAAAGGATTTTAAGTGATCAGCACATCAGATGTCCCCATGACGCTAAACATGAACTTGGCATGAGTCATGGATCAGTCAAAGAAACAACCTTCGACTCAAAGCAGCCTCCCTCTTCAAATGAAAAAAGCGTGGACAGCAGTTGCCAGTTAACAGCTTCACAGAAAGCTGATGTGACGGAGCTGTGCACTTTCCTGGAAGAGGCCTATAGCCAGTTTGAGTTTACACAGTTCAAAACAGGAGAGCTAAAACAAGATAATGTCACATCTCACCATAAAGTTGACAACGAACTTGACCCTGATTTTCTCACAGGTATAGATTTTGATGACAGTTTCAATTCAGATCTTGAAAAGCACCTGAGAGTGCATGACAAAATGTCAAAAGTTTCAGAGGGTGAAACGTCCACTGCCACAAGTAAATCCACAGGTTTGTCCTTGTCAAGTGAAATGAAAAAAGAAAATTCCTCGACTGAAGATGCGTCTTCCTCTTCAAAGCAGATCTCTGAAGGCAGTAAGAGTGTTATGTCAGACGAAAACAAAAATCTTTACAGAGCTGGCCACACTGAAACAAGCAAGCTGGAAAAAAATGATCCTTTGATGCTTGGTGTGGGATTTAAGACTGCAGGGGAAATGTTTTGAGGGTTTCAAAGAAGTATCTGAGCAAAGCTAAAGCTTTGTTCGCAGATTTAGAGGAGAATCTAATGATAAATGAAAAGTCCCCAGACAAACAAAGTAGTGAAACTGATGCTAAAACACAGCGCATTAGAGATGAAGATGCGACAGAATGTCCAAACAACAGCAAAGTGGACACAGCCAAGTGTCAAAGTGGTTTCCAGATGGCCAGCGGGAAAGGGATTTCTATTTCAGCAAAAGCCATTCAAGAGGCAGATGCTTTATTCAAAGACTGTGACATGATGGATACTAGTGCTGACGTGTCCGTAAAACATAAAAAAAGCACAGAACCTTTGTCTGGAGTCGGTGTCAGCGTCAGTCATAAGAAAAACCTCCAGGAATTTAAAAATGTTCAAGGGATGAAAGCAAACTTTTCTAAAGAACCAATCAATGAAGTTGAAGATGTGAATGCAGGGCCAACTGCACGTCACACAGACTCTGAACAACATAAAGTGGAGATTCACAATTTTAGTTTGAAGAGTACAGCGGCTTTAACGGGTGCAGCTTCTTTCCATGGAAACTCATCTTCGACTGCAAGGGGACTTTCATCTCTCTCTTATAAAACATCAAAGAATATTGGCTCTTCTGTCGTCAATGAATTGAGTGCCAGTGTTGGATTTAGTACTGCCCGTGGGGAGAAAGTATTGGTTTCAGCTGACGCACTGAAGAAAGCAGAGTGTCTTTTGAATGATATTGATGCACTTCAGGACACAAACGCACAACGGAAACAGAAGGATGGTGCTTTGGGAACAGGCCATCGTGTCAATCAAATTCAGGGTTCACCTCCCAAAAATGTTGGATTTCAGACAGCTAATGGCAAAGGATTCACTATTTCATCCGCAGCTCTTAAAAAAGCAAAAATGTTGTTGAGTGAATGTGGTGAAGTTGATGATAAAACAGGTGTAAAACCATCACATTCCGAGATGCCAGTTCCCAGTCCAGCACCCAGGAATCGTGGATTTCTTGCAGCCAGTGGTAAACCAGTGGCATTTTCATCTGAGGCCCTCCAGAAGGCAAAAGCGCTCTTCGGTGACATCACTTCGAGTCCAGAGACCCCAGCTGACACAAGGAACGGTGACAAGAGCCAAGACAAGGATAAACGTATGGAGAAAATATATTCTGGTTTCTCAAACGCAGGGGGAGCAAAAGTCCATGTTTCACTCGATTCTACAAATGCAGCAGCTTTACATGGAAATCCACCTTTAATCTCAAAAAAAGTAGACAGTTTGCCACAACAGAATGGTGGATTTCAGACAGCTAGTGGCAAAGGAGTTGCTATTTCATCTGCAGCTCTCAAGAAAGCAAAAACTCTGCTTAGTGTATGTGAAGGAGTTGAGGATAAAATTGATGTACAACCGACATGCTCCAAGATGACAGTACCTGGTCCATCAGGTAGGAGTCATGGATTTGTTGCAGCCAGTGGTAAACCAGTGGCATTTTCATCTCACCTTGAGAAGGCAAAAGCGCTCTTCGGTGACATCAGTTCCAGTGCAGAGAGCCCAGATGTTTCAAACTCAAGGAACAGTGACAAGAAACAAGACAAGGCTGAAAATAAGGAGAAAATACATTGTGGTTTCTCAACTGCAGGGGGAGCCAAAGTCCATGTTTCACCAGGAAATCTGTTGAGAGCAAAGAACCTTTTGAAAGAATTTGATGGTTCTATTTCAGCAACAGCAATGCAAGAAGCAGATGCTTTCTTTATGGACGGTGACATTATGGACAGTAGAGACGGCATAACAGCCAGTGGGAAAAACACATCTGTGTCGCATGAAGCATTGACAAAAGCAAAGTCTCAGTTTGATGAAAATGCTACATTTGAAAAGACAAACAAATGGCTGACACCAAAACTAGAAACTGTGCCATCACAGAATGGTGGATTTCAGACAGCCAGTGGCAAAGGAGTTGCTATTTCAACTGCAGCTCTCAAGAAAGCAAAAACTCTGCTTAGTGTATGTGAAGGAGTTGAGGATAAAATTAGTGTACAACCAACATGCTCCAAGATGACAGTACCTGGTCCATCAGGTAGGAGTCATGGATTTGTTGCAGCCAGTGGTAAACCAGTGGCATTTTCATCTGAGGCCCTTGAGAAGGCAAAAGCGCTCTTCGGTGACATCAGTTCCGGTGCAGAGAGCCCAGATGTTTCAAACTCAAGGAACAGTGACAAGAAACAAGACAAGGCTGAAAATAAGGAGAAAATACATTGTGGTTTCTCAACTGCAGGGGGAGCCAAAGTCCATGTTTCACCAGGAAATCTGTTGAGCGCAAAGAACCTTTTGAAAGAATTTGATGGTTCTATTTCAGCAACAGCAATGCAAGAAGCAGATGCTTTCTTTATGGACGGTGACATTATGGACAGTAGAGACGGCATAACAGCCAGTGGGAAAAACGCATCTTTGTCGCATGACGCATTGACAAATGCAAAGTCTCAGTTTGATGAAAATGCTACATTTGAGAAGACAAACAAATGGCTGACACCAAAACTAGAAACTGTGCCATCACAGATTGGTGGATTTCAGACAGCCAGTGGCAAAGGAGTTGCTATTTCATCTGCAGCTCTCAAGAAAGCAAAAACTCTGTTCAGCGAATGTGAAGGAGTTCAGGATAAAATTAGTGTACAACCAACATGCTCCAAGATGCCAGTTACTGGTCCACCACCCAGGAACCATGGCTTTCTTGCAGCCAGCGGTAAGCCAGTGGCAATTTCATCTGAGGCCTACGAGAAAGCAAAAGCGCTCTTCGGTGACATCAGTCCCAGCTCAGAGATCCCAACTGTTTCATGCACAAGGAACATTGAACAGGAAGATGCTCTAAATGATAAAGAAAAAACTCATTGTGGTTTCTCAACTGCAGGTGGAGCAAAAGTGTATGTTTCACAGAATAATCTGTTGAAAGCAAAGAACCTCTTGAAAGACCTTGCAAATGGGGAGTGTCATGATTTAAGTCCACATGACAGCCATAAATCAGTAGTGAATAATGTGACAAGAACTGTGAATTTCCCCACAGCCAGTGACAAAGACATTCCTACGAAGGACAGTGCCCTCGAGGAAGTAAAATGTGTATCCTCTCTGCAACAGTTTGACCCTGAAATTGAAACTTTTCAAAAATCAAATGCACTTGTTAACATTTTAATCAAAGCCAAGGCACCTACAGATGCATCTAAAGTTAAAGAAGGAAAAATGACCAACTTCCATGACAGCCCTCAAGAGGAAATGGCATGTGTGTTGGACCCGGAAATAAATCAGACAAGCAGCAGTGAGGGCAAACAGACAGAAGAATCTTCAGTTCTGTACTGTCACTCACTTAATCTCACTGGCTGCACTGAAACACAGCGGAGGTTTCTTGCCCAGGAAGCTCTGGACTGCACCAAAGCTTTGTTAGAGGATGAAAATCTATCTGAACAAAAACTCTCAATGACTTCAGTAAATGTGCCACTGCAAGATAACCCAAAATCCTTTGATGGATCTGTAGAGGAACAAAAACCAAAAGGGAAAAGACTGGTAGAGGATCCAGATATGACCGGTTAGTGTCTATGCAATTATGTTACATTTATATATTATAATACTCTAAGTTGCTGAACAGATTACCTCAATGTTTTCAGTGGGCAATGTTTGAAGAATTCACAATTTACCGCTTTGGCCACCGTTTGCCTTTCTCTTTTAAAATATTCTAGGTCAGCCTCCCCTGAAGAGACGATTGCTCGAAGAATTTGACAGGACTGTTGATGGTCCAAGAGGTTCAGCGCTCGAGCCGCAAAAAAGCAGTCCAAATGGTAAATTACTGTAACAAATTATGTAAATAAATACTATTTTGTCATCTAAATTAAATAACTGCTGATCTGTATTTCTTTTCTTAATTAAGGTGCGATGAAAGACCGGAGAGTTTTCAAGTACAGTGCCTCTCTGCATCCAAACATCACAAGGCCACACAGGTAAGTCACCTGTGAATCGTTGCACGTGTTTTCAGGCAGCTGGCTGAGATAATCATCCCTCTGTCGTGTCTGTTTACGTCTTACAGGAATGGAACAAACTATGTAGAAACCAGATTGCAAAAGACGACACCAACACAACACTCAACTCCGGGAGACAGCATATCAGCCCATTCCAAGATGTCCATGTTTGTTCCACCATTCCTCAAGAATGTAAAGACGGAGAGCCTCAATCATGCAGTGCTCAAGGACAATGTAAGAACACCTTCTGCATTTGTTCCTCCATTCAAAAAACAAAGAACTATTGTCCAAGAGAGCTCCTCTAAACCACCGGAGGAGGATAAACAGCACCATCTCTTTGTAATGCCCTTGAAGAGCAACACTTATGTACCGCCCACAAAGAACACACAACTGAGTGTAACTGATAATAAAAGCAAAGAAGACGTTCAGATGGTGACCTTGGCTGACACTACAAAAGATAACCTGATCAATAAGCAAAGCCTGCCCGTTGGCTGTGAACCTGAGGAGTCTTCCACAGAGGCCTCACTCTTGGAGGACAAACTGCCCCAAAGCCAAGGTGAAGTAACCTTTTTGGATGAAGTCAGTATCACTGTATTACTCTGCACAACTAAGGTAAAATAATGTTGTGTTTATGGTCTACAGACATGTTTCAGAATCTGCATAACGTGGAGCTGGCACGAGATATGCAAGACATGAGGCTCAGGAAGAAGAAGCGCCAGACCATTCGGCCTCTGCCGGGCAGTTTGTTCCTAACCAAAACCTCCGGAGTGCCGAGGATACCATTAATGGCTGCAGTAAACGGGAAGCCCCCTGCAAGATACACCCAAAAACAGGCAAGGCTGGAACTGTTGTTAGTGTTTTTTCTCATATTTAGTTCAAACTGAAATCAGTGTCATGTAAACAGCTTTGTTGACATGTTCATGTTCTTGTTTTTCCAGCTGTATAGCCGAGGACTTCATCAGCATGTGTGTGAGATCACCAACGACACTGCAGAATGTTTTCGTTTCAGTTTAAAGCAGTTTGTCAAACAGGAGGCATTTATAGACGGAGGTGGTGTTCAGCTCGCTGATGGAGGATGGCTGATCCCCAGTAATGATGGGACTGCAGGGAAAGAAGAGTTTTACAGGTATTGAGTTTAAAGTGGGATTTGTCAAGTGAACCTCTCTATTGTAACGTTTGAGAGACCAGGTGTATCTCTGTGTATGCAAATGCAGACTTCAGGCTCATTTTGATGATTGTCCTGTCTGTCCACAGAGCATTATGTGACACCCCCGGTGTGGATCCTAAACTCATCAGCGAGGAGTGGGTGTACAATCACTACAGATGGATTGTATGGAAGCAGGCTTCCATGGAGAGATCATTTCCAGAAACAATGGGCAGCCTCTGTCTCACCCCAGAGCAGGTTCTCCTACAGCTGAAATACAGGTACCAAAGATTATAGCTTATTTTAGATCATTATGTTCCTGTAGTTGAAGTTAATTTGGTATTAACACATTGTCTACAGGGATTTTGTGTACGATTTCATGGCTTCTTGTAGCACAAAAAATGACATTTTATAAGCATTAAATCAAAAGAAATCCCCAGAACAACACATATTTATATTTATATATAATTTTATCTTTAAAAAATCACCTGCCGATATATATAACTCCCAGAAGAGTCAAAATGAGGAGTGAATTTGTCAAATGTAACAAATTGTAACTTGAGACTTTAAAACATTACCCGGGATGTGTACATTAGTGCCTGAGTCACTAAGATTTCATCAGCTGTGGTGGATGTTAAACATTGAAGACAAGAACTCCCATGATCCCACATTACTTGTGTTTTGTGTTTTTGTTTTAATTGAGATACCCCTCACGGCAGAAATAACAATGAACGTTTTCATTTCATGTTCAAATATTTTAAGTGGTTGTTTTTAAACATTTTCTCTCCAAGGCATTGATTATATTGTATGTGTATTAGATACGATGTAGAGGTGGACCACAGCCGCAGGCCAGCTCTGAGAAAGATCATGGAACAGGACGACACAGCAGCAAAAACCCTGGTCCTCTGTGTTTGTGGGGTCGTCTCCGGTGGTCACTCCACAAAAAGACAAAGCGTTGTTAAGACACCAAGTAGCGATGCCAAGGTAGAAAACCAGTCTGGGGTTGTTTGGCTGACAGATGGATGGTATGGCATTAAAACCCAGCTGGATGAACCTTTGACTGCCATGCTTCAAAAAGGTCGACTGGCTGTCGGTGGGAAGTTGATCATCAGTGGGGCTCAGCTGGTGGGATCACAAGCTGCTTGCTCCCCTCTGGAGGCACCTGATTCCCTCATGTTAAAGGTACTTTAACAGCGAAGCTACAAGTTATGCTATCTTTCCACGACCAAACAACAAGTTGGCTTATTAATTGTTTGCGTTTAGATTTGCGCCAATAGCAGCAGACCTGCACGATGGGATGCCAAGCTGGGATTTCACAGAGATCCAAGGCCACTCTTGCTCCCTGTTTCCTCTTTGTACAGCAATGGAGGACCAGTGGGATGTGTGGACATTGTCATACTGAGAAGCTACCCCATACAGGTGCGTCCAGTCTTACATTGATATATTTAAATTGTTTCTTCTAGGAATTAATATTTATATTAATTTGCTTGTCTCATTTTCCAGTGGATGGAGAGGAAGCCAAATGGAGGTGTTGTGTTTCGTTCTGTTCGTGCAGAGGAGAAGGAGGTGAGGCAATACAACAGCCACAAGCAAAAAGCTATGGAGAGCCTGTTTGCCAAAGTTCAAGATGAATTTGAAAAGGAGGAGAGAGGTAGGAATCGTGATTGCAGCATGATGAAAAAAAGTACAGGTTGAAATGCGATAGGTGTTAATAAATTGTCTTCCCTGTAGGTAATAAGAAACCTCAGCGTAGAAGACGGACAATGAGTCGTCAGGATATTGCAGGTCTCCAGGATGGGGAGGAGCTTTATGAAGCAGTGGGGAATGACCCGGCTTACCTGGAGGTGAAATTTACTTCATAGATGATTTGTCTTCATTTCTCTTTATGAACAGAGCTCTAATCGCACATCTATTTTACTCTCATGTCCCAGGCTCATTTGAGCGAACAGCAGTTGCAGACTCTACATTCGTACAGGCGTTCTCTGATGGAGAAGAAGCAAGCTGAGCTGCAGGATCGGTACCGACGAGCTTTAGAAAGCGCAGAGGACCGCGAAGGTAGCTGTCCCAAGCGAGATGTTACACCTGTGTGGAGACTCTGCATTGCTGACTCCACAGATCAACATGGCGGTGGTGCGTCTTCATTTTCATTAATTTCAGGTGCACTACAGTCACTTTAATGTATGAGCGATTGGGTATTCAAATGCTGACTCAGCATTATGTTTTTGTTGTTTTAGTTTACCAGTTGAATCTTTGGCGACCTCCCTCGGATCTTCAGTCTTTGCTGAAGGAAGGCTGTCGATACAAAGTGTATCACCTCACGGCTTCTGAAGGAAAGAAACCTGTTGGCAGCACATGTGTTCAGCTGACCGGGACAAAGAAAACACAGTTTCAGGACCTACAGGTTGGTGTTAAAAACGAAAAACATGCTCAGTGTGCACATTGAACTGAACATATAGTATTCAAAAAGATGATTAAATAATGTATAATGCTTGTGTTACCTTTCAGGCTTCTCAGGAATGGTTATCAGCACATTTTCAGCCAAGGTTCTCGACCCATTTTGTGGATCTTCTAAACCCAGACTTCCAGCCGCTGTGTGGAGAGGTTGATCTCACAGGATATGTCATCAGTATCATAGATGGACAGGGTAGGTGATTTATTATTTTTTTTTTGCTGATCTGTTTCCTCCAGGACTATATTATTTACTAAATGGTTATTCATGTTCTTGCACACAGGTTTCTCTCCTGCGTTTTATTTGGCTGATGGGAACCTGAACTTCATCAAAGTGCGCTGTTTCAGCAGCTTGGCTCAGTCTGGCTTGGAAGATGTGGTAAAACCACGTGTCCTGTTGGCTCTGAGCAACCTGCAGCTGAGAGGACAGTCCATGTCTCCCACTCCTGTTGTGTTTGCTGGAGATCTGACCGTCTTCTCTACAAACCCCAAGGAAGTTCATCTACAGGAATCACTCAGCCAACTCAGAAATCTGCTCCAGGTACAGTGTTGAAATCCTTAACTAAAAAGCTGCTGACAGGCTAAAAAAACAGTGTTTGAGAATTTTTTTAGCAACAACTTTTTATCATGCTTTCAGGGTCAGGCAAACTTTTCTCAAACCGCTGAGGAGAAGCTTTCACATTTAATCAAATGTGATGGGCTAAGCTCCATCTCCTCTCCAGCTCTGCAAACACGAACACCAGCGTCAGCTCCTACAACGGACAGAAGACAAGACACAAAGACGAGTGTGAGTTAATGTCTATGACTGTTCCATACATGTGCTTGCATGACCACTTCCTGATGACTAAAAACTAAAAAAAATCCATCCTCTTAATGCAGGTGACGTCTCAGCAGCCAGTCAGAAGCTCTGGATCATTCACGCCTCTCAGCAGGAACCCTCCTGCACAGAACTGTTCAACAGAGAAAGAACCGAGCATCCTGAAGAGGAGGAGAGCTCTGGACTATCTGTCTCGCATCCCGTCTCCACCGCCTCTCTCCAATCTGGGCTCTGTGGCTTCTCCATGTGTAAATAGGACATTCGTCCCCCCTCGGAGATCTGTGACACCCAGCACTTTAAAAACTGTACAGACTCCAGCTCGCAAAGCTGTTAGTTCACCTGTGGAGGAGGAATGGGTGAATGACGAGGAGCTAGCAATGATCGACACTCAGGCACTGCTTGATGGTGATTTGATGTAGGGTCATAAGACTGTGTGATGATGCAACAACTTTAAAAACAAACTGTATAAATAAGTGAATGCAAAGGCTAAAAGCTGCACATGGCACATATTCTGTGATTGTTTTTGTCATCTCACTGGACTCATTAAAGATGTATAAGCACTTCAACTGTAAAACTTCTTCATACTGATCTAGTTTCTCCTCTGCAGCACACTGTTTTTATCTCTTGGTGTTGTGTTGAGGACAAGTATTTGAGGGCTGATCGGGGAGTAGGAAGTTGTTTTCTGTGTATTCCTAAATATACATGTACAGGATTGTACAATATTGAACAAACTGCAGCTTGTCATAGTTGTTTAAAACAAAATGTTAAAGTTCTTGAAATAGTAGTGATGGGCTTCTTTTACAAACAAAAATTAGGATTCCCATTTGGATGCTAACGTTGTCTACAAGTGACAAAATGTTAAACGGTTTATTCATAATCGTAATCATTCATAATCGTAACAAGTTATTACACTTAATAAAATGCTTTATAAACCATTTATTAAGCAATTATTTACTGTAAAGTTGAAGCTGATGTTAATACTCTGTAAATGGCGGTTCAATATTGTGGACTTCATCTATAAACATTTGGTTGTTTTTTTTTTTATAAAGTTTCACTTTTAAAAATGATTTAAAGGTGCAATACGTAAGAGTTGTACCTCTCAAATTGATCAGCATATCACTGGAGTAACCGCTAACTGCTGCTAAGTGTAGCTGCACATAGCTGCTGGTCTAGTTCGCTGTTCCAGGTAATTTATAATCATCAGAGGAATCATAAGACTGTTTCATGAACACTTAAATGTTCCGCATAGTAACTTTAAGATTGTCACTAACTCACTTTACATGGTAGATTAGCACCAAGACTTTTATCTTAAAAAAAACTTAATCAGTCATTTTGTTCCACCAGCAGGTGCAGCGTTACACTTACGGTCCGGATGGGGGCGCTCACGTGCTCATCTGCTGCTTCCTCGACCGCTACCAAGGAGACGAAGAAGAAGAAGCATGTCGTCACTTCCGTAAACAGAAGAAACTGGCAGATTGGAGATTGTGAACCGCGTGTTTTATTCATTTTTAAATAATATTTCTATCATTAAGTTATGTGTCCTGATTGTTTACGGTGAGCAGACACGAATAGCGACATTTACTGCGTGTATTTTGCGATAAGGCGGTAAAATATCAACTCGTAAGAGTTGTTTTTAAAATCTTCTGTAACGCTATAGTGGTAAGGTGACACTAGCTAACAGATAGCTTGTTTCGGTTTTAGCTTCAGTTTATGAACAGTAGTGTAGTTTCAAACAATCATAAAACTTTTTCATCAATGTTTCATATATGTCTATTTAGTTATCTACTGGCTAAATTCACGGCACCAAGACTGTAAAAATGAAAATAACAACACTACCCTGCTGGAAAAAAACAGCTTTGATGCTGGTCTATGCTGTTTTTTCCAGCAGGGTACTTCTTCAAAATGTAATAGTTTTTAATCCTCCAGTGTATTAACTGTGTTTTAATGTGTTTTATTGCAGATGTCTCATACTAAATCCTCTCATGGCATAAAAAACCCTGGTGCGGGTGTGTGTGAAACAACAGAGGATGACTCTGCTGGTAGGAAAACTACATTTATGAGTGCTGAATTAAATGTGAGGCGGCGTGTGTCGAAGGAGGTTGGACTCACCAGCTACACCTTCATCGGTCCAGCATTTCCTCCACCAACAACCAAAGTCAAGTCTGACATTGAAGACACACTGAGTGAGTTTTACAAAGAGCTTGAGAAGATCGACACACCTGATGCAGCTTTTCCTCAACCACCAGTACCTCTCAAAAAACCTACCAGCAAAGAAAAAATATCTCAGGATGTAAGCGAGGCGAAAATCGTTCAATCTGTAGAAACAGATGGCTACCAGAGAAGCAGTGGGCAGAGACAGCCATCCAGGCAACACCGGTATCAAAATGAGCCATACAACCCCAGAAGACCGAGGCCAGGCATGGACCAGAGCTCTGGTAGAGCTGCTCCTCCTCAGAATCAGTGGCATCATCCTCAAACACTGAACAGACCGCCAAACCCAACATTTCAGAGACCACCATTCCTCCCCCCACCGCCCCTACCGCCCCCACCTGCCTTCCCAAATCCACAAAACCTACCATCACCCGTGAATCACAACTGGAGTGGTTCGAGCTTGACAAACCAGTATCAAGAGGAGTCGCACTTTCCACCATTTCCAAACTTCCCACCTCTGAATGTATGCAGTCGCCCCCCTCCGGACTTTCAGAGAGATTCTCCACACCACTTTGACAAAGATGAACGGGTTCGCACCTACGATGCACACTCAGATAGTGAAAATATTGGATGGTCGAGAGACAGAAAAGAAGAACGGTGTCAGTCGGGTGAAGATTACAACAGGCACCAGAGATATAACCCAGAAAATGAGCAGTGGGAGAATCACTGCCAGCGACCTGATAACCATGACGTACACCGTTCTTCGTTGGTTTTGATCTTGATGAGGGGGTTACCAGGATCTGGGAAATCAACACTGGCCAGGTACGTCTATGTTTGAAATTGTGAAAAAGGGCAGTTATGCAACAAACGATTATTTGACCTGTCTATTGATCTGTTATTTGATTAGTTGTTTTCTTCTTTAAAAATATCAGAAAATGGTGAAAAGCCGAGATAACATCTTCAAATATATTTTCACAAGCCAAAGATATTCAGTTTAATGTCATAAAGGAGTAGAGAAATGAGAAAATATTCATATATTGCAATCAGAAAATGTTGATATTTAGAAAAATTAATAAAAGCACAACGGTTGGTGATAAATGTAATAGTTGAAAATGTAATCTTCATTGTACATTTGTGTCCAATTTTTCGCACAGGGAGCTGCTCTCCACTGGTCCCAGTGGGCTAATACTGAGCACAGACGACTACTTTGCTTACAGAGATGGTTACCGCTATGAAGTAGGCCTTCTGGGAGCAGCACATGAATGGAACCAGAGCAGAGGTATTACCTCCTTAATCTTAAGAAACCGAATAGTCTGTGCAGAGAGTACAACAGAACACATTGGCTAAATGTGATCTAGGGAGCCATTGGCAATCATTTGATGACGATTTATCTTTTTATTTAGTCTTTAAAATTGTATCCGTGCTTATATTACAATATCTGTTTAAAGAAATTAGCTAAAATGTTGATTCGCACTTCTTAAGCTGCTAATTAGACTGTCGGCAGTGAGCCTGAATATAACGAGATATGCGCTGGCTACACTGGGGTTCCAGAAATGTTGGCTAAATCATTGTGAGGAGGTAGCCGATTGGTTAAGAGATTGTTGTCACTGTAAACGCTCACACGACTCAACCAGTTTGTAAAAGTGTCAAGAAGAAGTTTTCATGCATCATTGTGAAAGGCGTCTCTGCAACACTGCAATCAGGACAGTGTCTCTGTGTTGTGTTGACATTGAAGGTAATTTCCAACTCACATGAAGAGTAGTTGGAGTGGAAAATGAATGACAATTAAAACCTAACCATTTTAGTTAACAGAGTTGATGCAATAAGAGATGTCAGTTCAGAATGTCTGATTTGTTGTTTTCTTTATTATTTCAATCTTTGTTGTGTGTTTGATCCTCGTCCAGCTAAAGATGCGATGCACGACGGCCGATCTCCCATTATTATTGATAATACAAACCTCCAAGCCTGGGAAATGAAGCCATATGTCAAAATGGTGGGTATTGGAATTTACATATAATTGAGTGTTAAATTACAGTGTACCAATCAACAGACAGATTCTAATAAAAATGTGTAACCTTTGAAACAGGCGTTGGAGAAAGGATACAAAGTGGACTTTTGTGAGCCGGACACCCGCTGGAAGTTTGATCCTTATGAGCTGGAGAAGTAGGATTTCTAAATTATCATACTTATGTTTACAAGCCAGCGCAGACTTGGAAAAGCGTATAGAAAATTGCGTTGTGACACCACTTCCTTTTCCCCCCCAGGAGGAACAAGCACGGCGTGCCGCTGGAGAAGATCGCACACATGATGGATCATTTTTCGTTTCCCATATCCATCGACATCGTCATGACTTCACAGGAGCCGCTTCACGTGAACCAGAGACGTCGACCGGAGCAGCCGCAGATGAGGCAGAATAACCATGATTTTCATTAGACCTTCACAGAGTCAGCCAAGTGATCTGCCTCGAAGAACATTTTTGTAATGCTGTAAATATTGTTAGCGGCTGTTTCTACTTGATTTTTAATATATTTTGTAAAGTGTAAATTTATACAATGAGAGGAGAAATGTATTTTTCTGACATTTTTTTTTCAAGATTTTTGTGTAAAGACATTTCTGCTAGGAAAGGAAGTCTGCACTATTTTTGCATTTTGTATGAAATTACCTAGATTTCAAAGATGTCCTTGTGCAGTTTGAGTTCTGTACGAGATGTAGCATCAAGGAATAAATTCATAGTTTGTCTTACATTTCTAGTTTCATCAACATGTTTGTTTTTTAATACAAGGAGTTGTTTTCCGCTGATGCCTGCAAGACTGCGTTCCTCCCAGAGACTGCTCAATCGCTCCTGTTGTGAACATCAATATAATTCACATGACTGGGCTCAGATCTCAAAGGAGTATGTTATGTATTATACAGTATATGCAGTTATGTAAGGGGAGAGACTATAGTGTCATTATAATGGGGGGGATCTGTTTATCAGATATCAGTAGAGTCAGAAGATTTATATCACGATTTTATCAATTGGACTGTTTTGTTTTTAAGTTTCTGAAAGAGAAGTACACAATTCTGTGTGTCCCTCAATCCTTGTCAGGTTTCCATGAGCACTGAAAGGTTTTACCTGCTGTGACATTTCTTGTTTTGACATTAATGCAGCTTCCTTATGTATTTTCATTTCAAAAGTATCAGTTTTTCATGGTATAATCCTGGGGGATAATCACTTGATTTGTCTAATTCAGGCAGCTGAAGCCTAAATTAAGCTACAGATAATCTTCTGAAAACATTTTTGCACAGTGGGAGGCCTGTGGATTGGATTCTGTTCCCCATCGCTGACACTGGAATTGTATTAGAGAGAATGACTACAGCCAGCTGAATCTGTGTTTGTTCAGAAGGGTCGACCCAACACCAGAACAAATGTTACATTAAAACTGAACATTTCTTTATGCTGCAACTTTATGTTGAGCTCAAATTTTCTATTTCTTATTATAAAGCTTTACCTAGGCTCTGTTCGGGTTTTTGCACAAAAAACACTTGGTAAGGGTAAGGAAGATCAGGTTTGGCTTGAAATACTTGTCAAATATCAATTCTCTGGCTTGCAGTGTCCACAGGTGTCCCTCAAGAGAGTCAACTGGTGACATTTAGCAGCCTGGTTGTGTTGTTATTGTGCCTCCACCGTCCTCTCCACCTTGAGACGTGAAAGGTGGATAATAAGCACATAATGTGACTGTGATATTTCACATTGGGTACAAATGTGCATGCGTCTGTGGTCTGCAGAAATGTTGAACACTAACGTATCCTGGTGGATGATGGGGAAACACATTCCTGCCAGTGGTGTCACGGGATCACACTGATCTACAGGTGGTGCTAACAGCCAACATTTGCAGCAGTGAGTCAGCTTCTAGCTCACATTTGTGACACCTCGGTGATGCACTCTGGGTTTTTGTTGAGTATCACACTGAATGTAAGCATGACTTCTGTTTGTTTATGTGAAAAAACTCCACTGGGCACCTTTGAATTATGGACTTGAGTATGAGAGTGAAGAGATGGTGAATGCACTAGTTCAAAACATTCATAAACAGTCCAGTGGGAGAATAATGTATACAGACCTTATCGCAGCTGACGCCCTGCTCTGATAGCAGTGGCAGTGGAGAGGTTTGTGTCTGAGAACATTCATTATTGTGTCTCGCAGGAAATCACATTTTGCCTTTGTATTCCCCGCGGTGTTCATTAAAGCGGCACACAGAGGGGCTGTTCTGTTGGCTCTCTGTTCTTCTCTTCCAGTCAGTGGAGTGCTGTAGAGAAACGGGAATCCTTTTTTCTCTGGACCTCAGACTCGTTCCCACTCAGCTCCCTCCACTGGAGCTTGAAAATTTGATCCAGTGGGTCTGTAATTCCTGGTTGGATGAAATCTTAATGGTGGAGATCATGCCGTGTGCTGCTCCCTGGGTATTTTGGGACATGGTAATATTTGTCTGCGGAGCTTCATGTGACAGATCTGGGTTAGCTTCCCTGCTCTCTGCTTCACATTATGCAAATGCCACTGTTTCATGTTTAATAATAGCACCAACTTGCACATAAACTCAACATACTTGTGTTGAAGAAATGATCCAAGGAGGCTTAAAACCCAGACAGGAAACAATATAAACTAACAGAAAGATCTACAGTGGTGGCTCTGCAGTGAACAGTCCTGCAGTCACTCTGGAGAACTTTCTGTGTGCGTCTGTTGGGTTTTTTCTTGCACTGATGCTGTCAGTGGTCTACGTGTGATCTCCTCTCCTCTTCTTTATCTTTTGTTTTTTTAAGACTCCCCTGCCACATTATCTAATTTGGCAGTGTTTTAAACTAATGTTCTTCCAACCAGCCTACGTGGTATTGACTGCCAACACATTGTTTTGTATTATTTGTATTTCCATTCATTTATCAACCTCCCGTCGGACGGACTCAGAGCTCACACAGCTTTTAGCAGCACTCTCCTCTTGACAGCCGTGCAATTTTCAGCTGGCCTTCGTCCAGGTGGTTTTGAAAGCGCCGCACTGACCCAGAAACTGCGAGCTGCTCAGGAGAATACTTATCCCTCTACAGGCGATGAGTTGTCACTGTGATGACAATGGAGGTAATGTTTGGTGCAAAAAACACTCAATTACAACTTGCATCTTGGTGTTTTCAAGGCCGCCTGATGACTCAGACTGCAGTATCCATTGTATTTCTGTCTGCAGCTTCCTGTCTTTGCTCTGGAGGTTTATTAACACGGCACTGACCTTGATCTGAATCCAATTCCGATGTGCTAAGCCAAGGAAATAATGTAAATCGCTGTCTTTATCTGCAGTGTATGTGAGGTGAAGGATGTACAAGAAAGAAACCACTCAACTGTTGGATTACAAATCAAGATGTTAAGAAGAAGAAACATGACAGAAAGATGATGTCAAATGTGAGACTTCAACAGCTCCATAATATATCCATAATATAATATAACACCCAGTTCATATTTCTGAGTGTGCCTGTGGAGCCAAGTCAGAAGGTTATGAAGTCATCATGATTCCTACGTATTAGCATCACAGGAGTCTAGCATAAAATGTCACGAGGGGATTTTTGTGTAATTGATTAATCAATGTGAATTACTTGTTTGTGTAAAGAGTCTATGGCAAATTGTAAAGAGAGAGAGATGCAAGGAAGATTAAAGGAGGTGATATGAAAGAAGTGTGACAACCATTTCACAAATTACCAAACTCATTTTTAAACGTGGTCTTGATCAACATGATGTAGAAGTGGACCCACATCTTTGACTTTCAGTAGATAAAAAAAAAAGTCAAAGCTGTGTAATCGGGTCTCCCTGTGATAACATTGTGGAAGAGTGGAGGCCGTTTCAAAGGAGCTTAAAGTGGGTTTACCTTCCAACATGTAGATGGAAGGATGTTGACTCATTGCGAATTGTTTAACCTTGAGATCATCTTGTTTTATTGCAATCTAATACACGACTGCTCACAGTCTCACTAGTTGCTCTGACACAGTGTCGACAAGAATGTTGTCGAATGCTCTTGGAAAACGAGACAATCCCAAGTATCAGAACGAGGAAGGAAGTATCAAAAAGTCTTTATCACAGTGGCTGAATCATCAAAAGGGGCAATCATTAAAACACCTACATGTGCAAGATGAAGACCTAACAATCGAAACATGTCGGCTTTTAAATATTTCCTTTTAGTTTCTATACTCTCTTGTTCAGAGAGCCTGGATTGCCACCGTTTTTTAATGTCTGTAAGATTTTCCTGTAATTATAAACACTTCAGTCCCAATTTTCTTTTACAGCTACAGAGTTTGTTAATGACGTGGTTTATATGCTTCTATCCGTCTCCTTCCGTTCCATCCTTCCAGAGTATTTAATCCACTTGAAAACCGAATCAAGAGCACCATGGCGTCCTCGACAAGAAGCTCGGTGTTAGCTGCTTTCTGTAGCTTGAAAGTAAAAGCTTTGACCTTTTTGAAATCCTCGTTAAAGCCAGCAGCTGTACACGGACGGGAGCACTGATCACTCTGACAGGAGGGAAATGAACAGCTCGTTTTCACGGGGAAAAAAAAGATGTATTTAACACGGAGCTCCTGAAACAGAAGGTCAGTTAGCATCCTTCACACAGATTACCTGAGAGATGACCTCATCCAGGAAACCAGAGGGCTGCTCTTCTGATTTATGAAGGCAGTTATTAAAAATGTCTATTCTAACTATAATTCAGATGAACAGAAGATCCGTGCAGTAGTCATTGCTTTCACTCAGTGACCCTCCTCAAGTGTTCCTTGAAATTATCTTCCTGTTATTAGAAAAGGTTCAGATGTACTTCAGGTCATACTTCGGCCCCACAAGCTGAGGTTTTCTACTATGATTAAAACGCTATAAAATACAAATATAAGGCTTTTATTTCATGTGATTTCAGTTCAGCTAAATTATATTTTTGCACTTCATATTGTTGGGAAGCTTGTACATCACTCTTTTTTTTAAAGCTGCAGCAAATTTCTCACATATACGCTCTCATATATCAGCACTATTCCAACAGACTCCAATCCCTCAGAAAGCCAGAAATCCTGTTTTCAGTCCACAGTACGGCTGCCAGCGCTGCGACGCCGACTGTGGACTGTAATTTTTTTCAACAATGACACAATATCCTGCTGTTTTTCGACAACAGGATGTCAGAAACAGGAAATGCCACTCTGTACGTTTATATCTGTGGAGGAGCTAATGTGCACATTCCTACTGCACTGGCATTGCAAAAATCCACGTCCCTGTTCTCTAAACAGAATCAGTGTCGGCACCGTAAAACCAAAAATCTGCATCATTTACGGAATTTTGCCGTAAACGATTTGGCAACAATGAATTGATGATGTACGATTACGGTATACATCAAACCTATATATAAGGAATAAACTTGTTTATGGTAAACTATTTGAAAATCTAAGATATTATGGTATTTTATTGTAAACTACAAGTTTACGGTAAATTACAGGAAGCTGACAGAATATTACTGTTAACTTTTACAGTTGACAACTGTTTTGTTTACAGTTAATACTACATATTATATTACAGTAAAGCACATGAGGCATGGTTTGTTTGTGTGACTACAGTTAACATATACAACATAAACATACAGAGAATATAAACTGACTAAGTCCACTGTAAATGTCAGTCAGCAAATGAATAATATGGCTCAGTGTTTGACTGTCAGCGTCATCTGTTCTTATGTCTTCCATCTTTAACTCTGCTTTCGTTTCCTGACTCTCCTGGATTTCTCAGATTTTTCGTCTACCTGTGACATTATCTCAACCTCTGAGGAACATTTGTATCTCTATTAAAACACCGATCTTCCGGCTCGGGGCTGGCAAGAGTCCTTGAAACACTGACATTATGGAGGACGGAGCCTGACCCCTGTCTGAATTCATGATTGAGTAGATTAAACAGAGCGATGGAGCAGAAAGTGACAGCAGCGATGTGGAGGTGGAGGTCTGCAGAGTGACTGCTGTTTATCGAACGCGTGTGTTTCCAACATCTCCCCCTCACAGTGTACAGAGTGTGTTTTGTAGTGTACTGTGTCGTTGTAATGTAAGGCAGCCGGCAGCAGAATAACAGCATGTGTGCTCTGAATGATGATGATGGGAGGGAGATGTGATGAGCTCTTTGTGCTCCCTGAATGGCAGCGATGAGCCACAATTAAGTCACTGCCATTAAGCACTGCAGAGGCAAAAAGGGCAGATGAAATCAGAGCTGACACCCACGTAGGAGGCAGAGGACGAATACTAGGCACGACAGGCTAATGTGTCCTAATTACCACCCTGACAAGCAATGCTTCATGTTTGTGAACTCAAAGCTGTCCTTGTTTTTTTGTAAACACCTTTTCATTTAGGCTTTTGCAAGTAGATGATCAGGATGAACAGGAAACAGATGGAAACTGTAGCTCAGTCTGCTCTTTATGCTTTGTGATAAATGGATCAAGTGGTCCTTCAAACAAAGCATTACTTTGTTTGACATGGGTCATAGCTGACATGAGTGGAGCAGGTCACTTTACAGCACACAGGCTGTACTGTGAATGCACAGGTAGATGGTTGTCAGCCTGATCAGATGAGATTGTTCTCTACTACAAACAGGAACTAAATAGACATTAAAAGCCATTTTGCCTGAAAGGAGATGGAGAATAAAATCAAGATTCTGATATTAACACAGCAATTTGTCATTAATGAATCCTATTTTAGTCCTAATGTATCAACAGTACAAACTCGTCTTTTTACAGGGAGCAGGGGGTGTTGTCTGTCGGCGCTACACGTTGTTTACTGTGGTTGTCACGTGAGGCTGCCAGCCAATCACAGCCGTGTTCTGCAACCGCACGGCGTGTCATCTTTTTACACACCGACAACCAATCAGCAGAGTCAAGTCAGCTACAACAAGACAGGAAACCGACGAGTATACTCTTCAAAATAAAAGCACTTTTACTTTACTTCAGCATTTCCATTTTCTGCCACCTCACAGTTGAACTCCACTGCATTTATTTGTTACTTTAGTTACTCATTACTTTGCAGTCTTCAGACTTGTGTCTCAAAGCCAAGCAGTGCATTTACAAATTAATCTATTATCTGGAATTGGATAAAAGAAGAAAAACAAACAAACAAACAAACAAACAAAAACAACAGCGATTACATCTACGGCCTCAATCAGACAACCCGTAGTAATAATAATATTAATAATGATAAACTTTATTTATATAGCACCTTTAACAACAGAGTTTACAAAGTGCTTTGACAAACAAACAAAAGCAGGAAAATCAGGAAGACAGTATTGCAGAATAAACTCTCAACAGTGAAGCAAAACACAGGGAGCTGAGTCTGAGGTGAGTTAAAAACAAAAAAAAAGCATTGCAAAAATACTAATAAATAAAAGAATAAAATCAGTAAAGTATGATAAGAAGACGACAAGTAGTATAGTGTACAGTATATAAATACATGTACTGTATAACTTTCTTTTACTTGTACTTTTGATACGATAGTATATTTATTGCAAATTACATTAAATACTGAAATGTAATATCAGACCATTCAAGACTTTTACTGGAGCGCTATTTGCATGGATGACTTTAGATTTGATATAGTAATATTTAGGCAAGATATCTTTACTTTTACTCGAGTATGACCTTCATGTAGGGTCTACACTATATAACACAGTCTGCTCAGTTTGTTGGTAATAATCTTTTTGTTTTTCCATGTGCATCATTTACAGAGGGGAACATTTCAGGCGAATACAACATTTGAGTCTATCGCTAGTTAGGCTTTTTTATTTTGAAACTCCTCACCGGAAGCTCGGCTGTGCTCCCTCAGGAAGCTGACAGGTGTGTGGGTCTCTCGCCGAGCCGTGGCTCTGATCCCGTCCGGCGGGCAGGACGCTGCTGGGCTCGCGGTCACGCTCAGCAGGTGTTTCCCTCGGGTCACGTTCCCCGGCCTCGCGATGTCCTCTTTGATAATGCGCCCGGTGCCGCCGAGTCGAGCGCGAGCCTCTTTTGCTCATGGCAGATCGATCCTATAGATCCATCTGATGAGCGGCGGAGAGGGAAGTTTACCTCCAGCGACCTGAGCCGAGAGGCGGATCACTGCCCGGCGGCTCAGCCTACACGCTGCACGGTGAGTGGCTTTGCATTTTCGTTTGATTAAGGATGTAAACATAGACGTGATTGCAGCGTGTTTACTCTATTTAGGTTGGTTTCATCTTCAGAATCCGACTTTAGAAATATAATCATGTATATTTCAATTCGTCCTTTTCCAAAAAAACTTAAATGGGACATAAGAAGTAGATCATATGTCCTGCTTTATAATCATTCATAAATGTGGGTAAATTTAAATGTAGTTTGGTGCACGTTTCAAGCCTGAGAAATAAATGATTCTCAGCTCCATGCAAACATTAACACATGTAATCTGCATATTTAAACAACGTGTTACAGTTCCACACATCACAGTGTGAGGACAATACGTGCCTGAAGCGGTGAGAGGAGTCTAAGTTTGGCAACACCATCCCCTCATCACATGTTGACTCATTAACTGCCAGGTAAACCTGTTCTCTGTGGCTCATTGTGTTCATCCAGCGGTTAATGTAACTGCATGTCTGATCATGGTGACCACCATTAGAGCACTGCTGAGGTCTCACCTGAGGAACATTTGTCTCGAGATGCAGAACTGTAGAATTTTAAATCCAATCTGCTCATATTTGGAGATTTTTTTTTTTTTTACCTGCTCAATTCAAACACCAAATGCTTCAAGTGGAGTCTGACTTACGTCCTACACCTCGGTCGAATCTGTGTGCCAGACGTTCCCTCCGTCCCCCCACTGATTTAATTTTAGTCCCCATTGTCAGTCAGAGGCAGTGCTGAGCCTCCCCAGCTGCCGGTTACATAATGTCAGCCGAGGACCGCCACAGTTTAGTGAGCAGAGGGTGGGAAACTCGGGGCGAAATTGAGCAGCAGGGAGAAAAGCGAAGGAGGCCAGATTACAGCGTTACATAAGGGATGTTTTCCTTCCACTTGGCTGAAATGATGCAGATGATGGTGGTCCAGAAATAGGTCTGGGTGAGGGAAGATGCTGCACACAATGTATTTACCTACCGAGACAGCAGAGGTGCAGCTCAGCTCTTGGAGAGATGTGCTGTCATCTCATGGAGCAAAGGTTGGCCTCGGTTGCTCATATCCTGTGGTAAACGCTCCCAGTAATATTCATTGTGCACAGCAGTGCACACAATTGGCACCAGGCGATGTTGCATTCAAGGACATATGAGTCTAATGTCTTTTTAAAGAGGTAGAGAGGAAACGTCTGATAGACTTCCTTCTGGTTTCCCTCAAGTGCACAGTGGATCTAATTTGTTATTGTGAGTTTCATTACAGGCAGACGTACTCGTAGCGGAGGCAGATACGGCTGTGACTGTCTCTAAACCTGCAGGTGCTGAAGTGAAAGAACAGCCTTGACTTGTTAATCTCCAAAACTCGGTGCATGGGGGAAGATTGAAGTGGATCGTAATTGAATCTTATGTAATGCAATCGGAGATAAACTTTCCTAAAGTATCTGCTGCCAAAGTTGTTATTATATTCACACCGCTTATTGATTTTGCAGCATTTTTGGCAGCTGCATGCTGGCAGTGATGTACGATGCGCGCTGGTACGAGTCGGCACTGACGACCTCCATCCATCACACACACACACACACACACACACACACACACACGGGAGATTCAAAAGAGCAGATAATCTCTGTACAGCAGAGCAGAACATCCTGTCACATCGCTCAGGCTGAGGTGAAAAGTCGAAGTCAGGTGTCGCCGATTTCAGAACCACATGTTTGTCAGCAGATGTGCTCATGTGTTGCGCCGATACCTGCAACTGATTTAATGAGGATTTGTTGCTTAAAGGAATAGTTCACCTGAATTTCAATCAGAATGTTGGTGAGAAGATAATGAGTGAATTTTCTTTCACGGGGAGAGTTTTGGAGTCCACGAAACATTTTTGGAGCTGCACAGCAAAACAGCGCTGCAGCATCCTCCTACACAACTGAAGTACCTGGAGAGGGGAACGTGAAGTATAAAAATGAAGGTGGCTGCTGGCGTTTGTTCTTGTATGGGTGCTTCAAAAGAGAGAAGCTGTGAGCTGTGGCTATTCTCTCTCTGTTTGGATCTCAACTCCTTCACTGAATCTCTCTGGGTGGTGAAGAGAACACTTTTCACCAGAGGCGTCCAAAAACACATGGAGCAAATAAACAGGCACTCGAGTCAAGACAGGTTTTAGCTTAGTAGGGCTAAATAACATCTATTCTAATCAATTTTGGATCTCGGAGCTTCCGTATTTTTTGGGTTGTCCCCATCTACATCAGTTGTTTAGGAGAAGGCTACAATGCTGTTTTGCTGTGAGGCTCCAGAAATGATTTGTGGACTATGAAACTATCTATCACATGGGAGTGAGCAGATAATGACTGGATTTTTCATTTTTGGTGAACTGTTCCTTTAAAAAAAGACAGTTTCCTTCCCATCTTGCAATATTCGGTCGTTAGAAGCTACCTTCTTATTCTTTGGTTTTTGTTTTACTGCTATCTATTTTAGAAATATGTGATCTACAAAAGTAGAATGTAAAATAAACTTTGAAAAAAAGGAATTAAATCGCTGATATATTTATCATATTTATACATTTTTTAACAAAGGTTAGAAGAGTCACATGTGACATATTAATAGTTTAGTTGTATTTTTGTTCTGACCTACTTAAAATCATCTGATGCTCTGCTACTATAAAAGCATGTGTTAAAATAATGTATCACAGTTTATGAGAAAAGGCAGAAAATCATATTAAAGTATTAAGAGTCTGATAAAATTCTTCAGGCTTTGCAAACATCTGCTTATCAAACCACCTTGTGGTCACCGCGTGATGCAAATCATGCGGGTTTGTTTTGCATGAAATCAAGTAAACCTCCCGATAATGTGCTCATGAAAGATAACCCACTCGGGTCAAATGAGCAGTCTGCACATGGAGGCATTTGCTTGACTACGACAACAGTGTTATCTCCCGGCTAATAACGCAGAAAAAATCTTTGTACATGAAGTGCTTGAGGGAGCCGCCGCAGCACTGCAGGAGCTGTGGGCCGCATCCTAATAAACCGAGGTGACTGCAGTGGGAGCTGTGAAAAACCAGGCGGAGCACAAATACCACAATTACATAATCCCCAAATTTGCGATCAGTTCTAAAATTCAACTAACGCACTTCTAAACAGTGGAATTTGAAAGCACGTTACATCACAACACTTTGTATCAAGGGTGTTGGAAGAAGCGTTAATAAGAGTTAAGAAGAGTTAATAGATCTTAAAATGCCCTTTAAGGTTTTTTGAAGGATAAGATAAGATGTCTTTAAACATAAAGCAAATTACATCAATGATAACTGGCTTAATAAGCACATTTATAGTTAGATTACATTTTGGAGCGCTCGAATGAAATTTGTTATCGGTTGATAGATGCTAAAGAATGTTAATGACAGCCTTATGAGTGTCCTAGAAATGTAGAAATAAAAGCATTTTAATGCATTTGAGTTTAACCAAGTCTAATTAAAGTCTAATCTAACCAAGTTGTTAATAATAAACATCTTATAAGGACTTAAAAGGGCCTATTAAATAAAGCTTATTATATATATATATAAGGACCTTAATACAAAGCATTACTATAATCTTTTCTGATAAATAAATATAGTATAATTTCCTCATTGTAAAAAGCTGTGACAGGAGCCACAATTGTGTATCAGAAGAAGACAAACATCTCTTTGTTTCAACTGAGGCTGTGACACATCTAAATGATATTCAGCCACGTGCCGTCAGATGATAGAAAAATAATGTTTTCCGCCTGAGAAACTCTCCACGTGTGCACATATTAGCCTTGCATTTTCCAGGGAAATTAAAGTCCTCCTCAGACTCAGTGAGGGTCATCATAGGTAAGAGAAATCCCTAGAACGTGAGCCAATGCTGGAATCTTTCATTGACTCTGAATTAAATGTGATCAGAATATTATCAAACCCAGCAGCAGCAGCAGCAGCAGCAGCCTGGTGTCCACTAACACAGTCTAACATGGTTTCTGTAACAGGACCTCTCACTCAAACGTGATTGATGTTGTTCGTTTGGCATGTCGTTGCCAACAAACGTGATTTATGTGTTGACCTTTTGCTGCTGTGTTGCAGAAAAAAACAATTTAACATGGCTCTGAGGGCTTTTTGAGAGGGGGACCTCGTTAGTTAATTTATGATCCCGTCTGTTTATTTCACAGTTTCAGATGATTCATGACAAATTAAACCTGATGACTCTTAGTGTTGGAACATCAGAGTCCTTCTGGAGGACTGCAGGGAGGCTGTGAGAGGGCGGGCTGATCAGGACCGCAGCTGCTGCAGGTACTTCAGCTACAAAGCGGAGAGGGTTTAAATTACGGCTTCTGCCTGACAGATGTTTGAGTGTGTCTTCTGATTACGGCCTCTAGCTGACCTTGTTGGACCTTAACAAGCATGTAGAGAGGAACGCCGCTGTGCTGCTGCCTGCAGGAGGTCTAACACTGCCAGTTTTTATATTCCTAATGAATTAGACTTACCATTGGATGTTTTTTTTTTTTAATTTTTGTTCCTGCAGACATGATTCTGTGAGGCCGCTGCATGAGGCAGCCTGGACGAACATGATGGAGGAGGCTGCCAGTCAGCTCGAGAGGGACCACGTGCACAGCGTCTACGACAAGATCGCTTCATATTTCAACGACAGCCGCTATAAAGCCTGGCCGAAGGTACGACAGTTCCTGCTGGAGCTGCAGCCGGGGAGCATCGTCGCTGATATCGGTGGGTGACACCTCCAGGCTGTGACAATTGATCATGAAGACATTTGTTTGTACTTTTTCTTTTTGTTAGCTTTTGCAAAAACAATTAGTTGTTCTAAAATTGGCTTTCCTTAAAGGGCAACTCCACCAATTTTACACATTAAAATGTGTTTACAAGCGCATGTCATCTGCGTCCAGTGATGGCAAAAGCTGCATTGTTGGTAATGTAGTCCACAGGATCTGTTGTTTGTATGCTTCCCATTCATTGTCTATGCAAGCAGGCGTGCAATGCATTCTGGTAGTGGTGGCTATAAAAACTAACCATTGTGAGGTAAAGATGAAGACAGACAGCAAATGCCCTCAGAAACACATTACAATGAACTTTCTTCTTCTTTTTTGAAACCTGCTGCCTACATTACCCACAATGCAACCTAACCACTGAGTGACATCATTACATGCATGTTCTAATGGAGCCACAAAAAGCTTTATACTGCTTTTTTCACATATGCAGTAGTACAGTAGACCTAAGAACACTCTTTAATGTGTAAATGTTGTTGGAGTTACCCTTTAAGTGATCAGTTATTCCTGTTGTAGCTGACTGTCTTGACCTTGGCAGGTTGTGGCAATGGCAAGTACCTCCACATCAACAAGGAGGTGTTCAAGCTGGGGTGCGATGTCTGTCGCCCCCTGGTGGACTTTGCCTGGAATCAGGGACACGAGGTCCAGATGTGCGACGGGCTGCATTTGCCTTACAGAGACGGCTGCTTCGACGCTGTGCTCTCTATTGCAGGTGATGGACAAACACACACGGATGAAGGGAGGCTTGGACACTGTTGAGTCCTCCCACTCAGTCGCGGATAGATCACTATCTTCATATGCACGAAGCTCAACTGCTGCAGCTGGCATTAAACAAACACATAATAATGACAAACATCAGTTTACCACAAGCTCGTGTTGCCTAGCCAACAGTGTCAAATAATACACGTGTGTCTGCCAACAAAGAGTGTCATTAGGAAAAAAGACAACGGCGCCCACCCACACTATTAAATTATGTTGTGTGGCGTACACAGTGTACATAATGTGTTTTGTTGCCTCAGGAGCTGAGTGTGACACATCATAATTAAACGGAGGCTTTCTTCTTTCTAACAAATTCATGTTTTTTTTCCTCAGTCATCCATCACTTGTCCACCAAAGAGCGTCGTATTCGAGCAATAAAGGAGATGGCCCGCACGCTGAGGGTGGGCGGACGCATCATGATCTACGTGTGGGCCATGGAGCAGAAACGGCGGAAGTTTGAGAAACAGGACATCTTCGTCCCCTGGAACCCCAATCCGCACTCGCCCAGACGGAGGGCGGTAGCTCAGAGCGTGAGCGAAGCCATAGACAACACCGACAAGCACAGGAAGGTTAGAAGCACATCCTCCGTGGCAGACGAAGAAGATCTGACCTGCGCCACGCCACAGCAGAGGACACAGAGACTGTGGTTCTTCTCCAGGTCTCTGGATTCTGTGTTCGACTTCGGAAGCTTGGCCGTCTCCCGGTCGTCCTCCAGAGACCTGAGCACTTTATCTTCACCCACAGGGGAGAACGAGGGGAACAAGGCCAGCCAGCGTGGGAGAGGCCGAGGCCTCATTAAGCAAATGTCGAGCTTCTTTTCCCCGCAGTCTGTGATCGGATCAGAGGAGGACGTCTTTGACTCGGTCACGGACCCGCACAAGGGACAAAACAACCCTGGAGGCAACACCAACAACAACGGCACAGGAAACCAGAGCGTCTCAGTATCTTTAGCCCAGGAGTGTGGCTCTCTAGCCCTGCCGGATCTGGTCCCCTTCCAGAAAGAGCACCTGAAGCCGGCTGGAGATGAAAGCGAACGAGCCCGGCAGGGAGAAGAGCAGCAGGAAAGCACAAAGAGTCCTCAGGGGAGAGAGGGGCAGGTGGAGGGCTCCTGCCTGAGGTACTACCACGTCTTCAGGGAGGGAGAACTGGCAGAGCTGATAGAGCATCATGTCGAGGAGCTTCATGTCAAACACACCTACTTTGATCACGCCAACTGGTGTGTGGTGGCAGAGAAGGTTCAGTTGTGGAAAATCTGATTTTAACCTGTTCGTTTTTTAATTTTTGCATCAACTCTGCCTCAAGTTATCGCACTGAATCCCACATTTGATGGTCATTAACTGAAAGGTGTAGAAATATACAGATGTAGCCATCGTTGCAGAACACTAAATTACTGAACTCACATCTTAACAGTATGGACCTTTGCTTCTTTAATCTAGCATTAAATCTTATTTTAGATGTTTTTTAGCAGCAGGATTTCGATGCTCAACAATGGCTACCAGTGTACTACACCACAATGTTAAAGTATTTATTCTACTTCAGTAGAAACCAACAAGCAGTGTCCTGATATCCATTGTTTGTTCTCTTTTAATGTCAATAATTTGTTTTTATTATCCAACCACAGCAAGCTCCAGTGCTGTTAATGACTCTTTTTAAAAGGAGCATTTCTGCAAAGGGACACGATAAGAAATGCACTAAACTCCTCTTTGGACTTTTTAATATGAGCCAAAGAGGAATTTGTGAGATTACAGTTTACTCTTCCATCCGCTCTTAAATGTTTTAATGTGATAATCGCAGTGGAAAAAATGTGTACTTTTATTCGTTGCGTCTGCCTGTTTCACAACTAATTGCACGTTCTTTTAACTCTGAATATGAGGAGCTAAACCTGCAGCCAAGTATCTGTTTATGGACTTTATTTCTGTGAACTGCTCGTGTGTAATCCATCATCGGAGGAGCTCAAAGTTGTGCAGAATTATCTTCCAAAACATTTGTGCAGTTGCTCGTTGTGTTTCATGCGTTTCAAAGAACGTGTCGCCGGTGTGTGTGTGTGCGCGCGCACGCTTGATGTTTGTAATAGTCGTGCACTGTCTCGTGTTGAAGTAACAAATCAACTGCCTCATATACTGTGAATGAACATTGCACTGTACCACTAAAATGTCGCTGCTTGGTGTCAGTTAAGAGACATAACAATTAAGTGAAACTTGAAAACATGCTGGTGATCTGTACCCATTGTGCCAAAGACGGTACACCTCGTGTCAGTACAGTATGTGTGGACCAACTGTGTTTGTTCTGAAGTGACACTGGTACCTTAATGTCTTATGTGACCTGATGGAAACACTTAACAGTTTGTTTTTTTCCTCATTAAATATTTTTGTTCATGACTGTTGTCGTGTTGCGTTTGCTGTCATGAATGAAAATGCGTAGATCTTCAGTCAGTGACCAACCACAAACTGTGCAGTTCAATAACACAGTATTTAACATTTAATACAGTATTTTGATGAGGTAAACAACTTAGTGGTAATACCACACTGAAAAGGTCCTGCATTCAAAACCTCACTTATGTACATTATGCTGATAATACTTTAATACTTTTACATAAGTATTAAAAGTAAAACTACTTCAGTAAAATGGTCCCTGTCAGTGTTACAGCTGTTCTTTTTCGATTAATATTACTGCTGCATTAAAAAAGGGGCACTATGTACTTTTTCAATTCAAACTCAGACTTTTACAATATTAATGAGGTAATAACACAAACTCTATAAACCTTTAATATCTCCATGACAGAATAAAACAAGCTGTTCTAAGAGGGAAACAAGGTCCCCAGAACGCTGTTTGAAGCTAGAAAGGTGGCAGGGTGAGGAGCATATGTTGGATCTGTTAGGAATCCACTGTCCCCCGACATCCTTTTAATAATTAATGTAAACAAAACAAACCACAGCTGGTTCATACAGCATTACAACATTATTTTCATCCTAAGTATAAATATTGGCATTGGCTCCTGAATATCAAGTATCATTGTGGATGTGACGGTCTTCTTGTGGCTGAGAGGTTTCACATTCCACACTCCCTCCAAACCTAAAATATGAAGCACATAAATACAATCTTCACTCACTTCACTTTTCACTTTTTGTATTAAAATGGCCGTCCAACAACATTTACATGTACAGAACCTGAGTCGCTGCTCTGTGGACGATGGAGTGTCTGAGGGCCAGTTTGTCGATGTCTCTCGAGTATCCTCCTCCGATAACGGCAGCAACGGGGACGCCTCTGCTCACCGCGGTCTTCATCACGTACAGATCTCTCCGATACAGCCCTGAGAAATACAGTCATTCACAAACAGTACAGAGGTAATTTGCAGGTGGAGACGCTTGGGTGTCAAAGTTATTTCTCACCTTGGTCGGTCAGACGGAGCCTCCCGAGTTCGTCTTCCCAATGAGGGTCGACACCCGCGTCGTACAGGACCAGGTCTGGACTGAAAATCTCAAGCAAGCTGGGCAGGTGAGCCTCCACTGTGGATCATCAGACGAGGACTGTTAACATACTGATGACTACAATTTATGTTATATATTATGTTATGGGGCATGTTATGTACTAAATCATTAATCGATTAATCATGAAAACACTCATCAGATTAATTGATACAGTCGTTAGGTGCAGTCTGAACATGTATTATCACGGCCTGTGTTGCGTGCCTGTGGAGAGGTACTCCTTGTCCTCCAGCTCATCCTCCACACTGACATCGAGGTCGCTCTGTTGTTTACGGACGGGGAAGTTTTTCCCACAGTGCACCGAGAAAGTAAACACGCACGGCTCCTCTTTAAAAATGAAAGCCGTGCCGTCACCCTGTTGGACGCAAAAGACAGAAGTCCACTGAAGAGAAGAAGTTGTGCTTATCAGTAAGAACAAAAGACAAACGTTGCCCACAACATTAAAGTAGCACAGACATGTTAAAGCTACCTGATGAACGTCTAGATCCACAATCAGAACCTTTCTTCCGGGCGAGGAGGAGATCAGGTATTTGGCTGCAACCGCCAAGTCGTTGAGGAGACAGAAGCCTGAACCAAAGCTCGGGAAGGCGTGATGAGTTCCTCCTGCTGTGCTGCAGGCCAGACCCCTGTGCAGAGCCACCTCAGCAGCCAGGAGAGTCCCACCTGTCGACGAGAGAGAAGGTGAGCAGCTCGCGGAGCCATCGGGCTGTCAAGTCATCACCAGACATCAGACGCTCTTCTCACCCGTCTCATATCGGCAGCGTCTCACTAGGCCTTTGCTCCAGGGGAACCCCGTCCTCCTTTGTTCCTGCTCATTTATTCTGCCGTTCATGAAGCTGTTCAAGTATTCCTCCGTGTGCACACAGCGGAGTAATTCTTCAGAGGCTATTTCAGGGACCCACACCTACTGTGAAGAAGGAAAGTCACATCAGCAGGAAAATGTCAGAGAACAGAGAATATTCATAATAGCAGCCCTGCAACTACCAATGACTTTAACTATCACTTAAAGGAACAGTTCACCCAAAAAGGGTGCTGATGTTTAGTGAAGTCGGGTGAATTCTCGCAGTCCACAAAACGTTGGAGCTTCACAGCAAAACAGCACTGCAGCATTCTCCTAAAGATTATTTATGACATTCCTTAAGCCAAAGTGTAGAAACTTGACCGCGCCTCAAGGGTGTAAATCCTTATTCTATTTGAACTACTCGTCCATGCAAAAGACCACATTTAGTACAACAACAAAAAATCAATTTCAAAAACTGATTGAAAAATGGAACCCAGTGAAAGATGAAAATATTATTTCATCTGATACTTTATGGCAGTTTTTGACATGGAAAATTTCTTTTTACTAGAATGAATGTTATTCTATTTTTACCAGCTGCGTGATGATTAAACAGGGGAAAGCACCAGTAACACCAGTATGCATCAGAATTACTGTCAATCACTTCCCACCAGTCGACTGATTGATTATATTGGCAATCCCCCTCATCACAGGTGTGCTCTCTTCCATCACTGAGTCACTCACCTGTTTCTCTGTAATGACCTGATCCTGGATCAGACAGTGTAAAACCCTGGGGAACTTCTCCATGGGGAACCTGTGATTGGCTGGAAGGTCACACACATACTGACTGTGGTGAACAACAGGCAGTCCGCTGGAGTCAGGTCTCACCTGTCAGGTAAACAAGTCAGCTGTGAGGTCAGGTTTCATTAAATCAACTGTATTTTTGGAATGTTCAGTGAAAGTTCTCACGAGTTCAGCGTGGAAACATCTGCAGGAGCTGAGAGCGGCTCCGAGCAGCCGGCCGACCTGCAGACGAGCTCTTTTACAGAACATGTGAGTGAAGCGGGTCATGTTCCGAGCACAGGGAGGTTCTGTGTTATGAAACGTGCTGAAGGTGTCTGCTATTTGTTGACGGATGTGTGGCTGTGTGTGTCCTCTGTAACACCGCCACCTGCTGTCAGGGAGTGAAAGGAACACTCAGTGTGACGTTACACGGCTCATTACCACCACCTGCTGGTGTGGAGTGAAGCCTGCAGACACACTGCAGACACACACTGCAAGTGGATCAGTCAGAACCAGACGGGCTGATTTGTGATATATTCATTTTTCTATATATGCATCAGATTTGTCCTTTTATTAGATCTAGTGAAGGTTTTTTAATGAAAACAGGAAACATAAGCATTGTAATATGCTTTTATATGTTATTGGCAGTTTGTATATACTGGAGTACAGTTGTTTTATTTTGAAAAAAAATACATACACACATACATACATATGTATATATATATATATATATGTATATATGTATGTGTGTGTGTGTATAATTTTTTTTAGTCCACTCCACTTACATGACAACATTCTGGCTTTTCTGTCGTGTAGTGTCTTACAATTTAATGGTTTTAATGTCTTTTTTAATCTATATTTTATATGGAATTTTATTCATATTTTACTGTTGGTGTTATTATTATTAATATTATACAATATTCACGGTTTCAAGTTTACATGCAGTATTTTATTGCTTGATTTTATCTTTTATTCTTACATTTTTTTATTTTAACTCTTAATTTTACTGCTATCGGTGTGCATTGTTTTGTTCAGTCACTTGATAAGCACTTTGAATTGCATTTTGATTTGTTTGAAAGATTTTATGAAAACATTTTGATTGACTGAACAACAGTTAGGCTACAAAACATAAATCAACGAATAAATAATGATGTAAGTTGCACAGCAGGATAAAAATAAATTGAAACTACCATTACAGTGTGCAACCGCATCGATATAATATCCATAATAATCTATCAGTCAATTTGTCAAACAATTTGTGTAGCATATGCTGCAATAAATGGTAACTAATAATACAATAGACAAATAGAGAGACTAACTCATCTAGTAACATGAAGAATGATAATTCTGATTTAATATTATTGCCATTAGATGCTTTTATACCTGCACTACTTCTCAGATGGTTTATTCCATATCATATTTTACCATTAGCTGGACTATGCATTGCTTTTTGCACATGGTTGGATGCTAAACTGCTTTTCTTTGTCTCAGTATTGGTGCTTGCATTCTTTTCAACAAATCATAAAATTATTCCTATTTTAAACTTTTTACACTTTTCAGCTTTCAACTAGTGACATATCACTCATCCTTTTTCATCCACATCCACTTTCTCTCTGCGTTCACCGCATTGCCTCCTCCATTTTTGTTCACATCGTGACCATCTTCATCCATCCCCTCCCTCCTCCTCCGCAGCCTTCACGGTCAGCTCTCCACCTGTCAGACTACGTCGTGCTGTGGACGAGGTTATTAATCACAGCGACAGAGGATCATTTCTCCTGTCACACTGAAGTCACATCACACTCAGAGCCTGAGAGGTTCTCGGTCCTCACTCCCACGTGTCACAGTTCAGAGTGACAGAAGAGTAAGTGATGTGATGCAAATGATTGTCAAATGCATTTTTTGTTTGTGCACAAAACTTCCACTATCGGTGCTTTTTGAAAGATGAGAAACACGTTTCCTGAGCTTGACAACACTGCAGTTCAGTTTCCACCGCACTGAAACATTTGATGAGCTACTTTTGTGTCTGGTTTTGTTTCTCCTCCATCTGTCTCTGTTTTACATTGCTGGCAGGCTGCTCAAGGCACTGTCTGGCGGACTGTCGGTTGTGGGGTTCTCCCATGAGTGTGTGTGTGTGTGTGTGTGTGTGTGTGTGTGTGTGTGTGCATGAAGAGTCTGGTGGATGGGGATTAGCACAGCCCCCACTGGGAGGGGCTAAAGCACTCAGGGGCAGATAAGAGAAGAGACAGAGCGCTGGCCCCAGGTGCAGGAGAGAGAGCTCCCCATAATAGAGGGAGGAGATTAGAGAGGTAAAATCAATTACTGACTTCAGCCTTGTTAACAAGCGTTTCAAACAGGGAGAGAGGAGGGAGGAGAAGGGACACTGTCTTCAAAGAGTCCAATCTGTGCTGACAGAAAGATTGTCTGCTTGGAGCAGCAGATAAAAGTTTATTGAATTCATTAACATATAGATGTTTTTGTTCTGATTTACCTTCATTCCGTCTTTTTACAGGACAGCACTGGTGGTTTTGCACGTTTTACCTCATTTACTACAAATGACTTTAACTTAACACAGGTGCAAATGTTAATCTTCTGCTATTTCAGGCATCCATTGGTCTCTATTCATTTCCATACAGTGTAAAATTCTATTAGCAGCCCCTTAAAACCTGTTTGAGCTGTATATCCATCACAGCATCAAGACTTTATTCGTTTGTGTTAGATTTATTATAGATGAATCAATCGTTTTACCTAATCTATAAATCGTTTTGGTCCATAAAGTGTTGCAAAACAGGGGAAAATACTCATCACAGCCTCCACAGAGACATCCTCACATGCTTCTTCTGCCAAACAAACGGGCCAAAAATCTGTTTATTATTAAAAAAAGGACAAAGAACGCAGTTTATATTTTCACATTTTATCAGTTGCAACCAGCAACGATGAATCAGTTCTCAAAATAGCTGCCACATTTTTGAAAGTCTCACACTTTCACTCCATCTGCATTTCTCTTGTTATTCTGTTGACTTTTCAGCACGCGGGCTTTCTTCAAGATCATTCAACAACCATACTGAGACACGAGAGCTGATACGTTGTACAAGCCACACCCGAGTAACACATGTGATGCTGACCAGACAGTCGTCCTCTGCTGCTAGGGTGGGAACAAACAACAAAGAGGCTGCGAGCGAGTGGCTTAAACCTCTGACATAACAGTGACCGGATTCAGCCGATGAAACACCATTTCGCACAATTTTACAACATTTCTGGTGGAACACCTTCCAAAATGTTGAAACAAACATAAATCCTGAGTAGAAATCTTAATCGTAAACATCCTAAAACTGTTTCAGCTCTACTGCTGACCCTTTCTAACCAACCTACACGTAAACTACATTACCATGCAATGATAAAATGACAGTAATAAGTAATGCAGACAAATCAAGCAAGGATCCGCTCCCATATCATTTTAATACCATTCAGAAATCTCTGAAAATCAATGATGGCTGCCTGGAACCGCTGTAACAATACATCCAAAAAAGAGAGGAGTGCATTTAGAAACACCTGATTTTTCATCAGAGTTCAAACCTGCAAACACACTCGCCTGGTTCTTTAATATTTAATAAAGAGAAAGCACAGCTGACAGTCAGCTGTGAGCGAGCAGCGTCTGCTTCAGGGCAGCTCTGTTTCTCATTCCTGTCAGAGACAAAAGAAGAAGCTGACGACTGCTCGGCTTTTATCCAACTGTCTCTTCTCTCATCAGGCAAAATAACTGAAATCAGCCCTCTGAATGCAGTTTGATTTTACTCTCAGCAGTGTGTTTTCATAATTTACTGTCAAATTATCTCAGGGGTCAACGAGTTGTTTCCTTTCCTTGAACGTGGCGTTTAAGTTTATCCAACCATACAAGCTTCACAGACTATAGCTGAAAGCTCCATACATGTTGTGTTTTTTTTTTTCACACATGGATGGGATCAATGATTTGCTGTACGCGATGTGTGTTTAACCAAATGAATAACCCCGTCATCTCTGAATAGCCCTGTCATCTTGGCGTGTACCTTCACGCTCTTGGAAGTGTTTGTTGTCCGACCCCAGGAGAGGGGAGAGGGCGGTGCGCAGTTTGCATCAGACGCTGGATTCACACTGTCAATTACACAACATCTCAATCACAACACTGAGCACCACAAACCCCCCGTCCCTTCTCCTCCACCTCACAGCAGAAGGAATTCGCTGGTTGCAGAGCGTGTTGCAGCAGGCGAGGACAGGGGTTGTTGTTGGAGTGAATTAATTTGTAGCTGCTCGCTCTCTCTCTCTCTCTTTGTGTGTGTGTGTGTGTTTGTGTGTGTGTGTGTGTGTGTGTGTGTGTGTGTGTGTGTGTGTGTGTGTGTGTGTGTGTGTGTGTGTGTGTGTTGTGATGGTGGCGGCCTACCCAGAGCCAACCCTCAGGTCACATGAAAGGACTGAGCTGATTCACCTCCCATGCATCCCTGTCCTCCTATAATCACAAACACGCCGGGGCTGTGAAATCATTGTGCAACGGCGTCGTTTCCCATCATTACAGTCGATGTTTACATCGCCCCTCATTATCACCGGAGCTGACATCTTCTCTCAGCTCTCCTTGAGTCTCTCATTGTTCGGGAATGTCCTTACAGCTGTTAACCAAGTTTTGGCATCTTGGTCGTGTGGTAAACAGCGGGGTGATGAAGCCTGCATGTCTTGTCAGAAAGCAATTATTGTGTGAGCCAGTGACATACCAGGATTTCATGAAGAGAAGCCAAGAATTCAGACTCGTGTCACGTTTTTTTTTAAAATCAGGCATTTCCTCAAATTTGATAGTATAGTTACAGTTCATAAATGAAGTTGTGGGAGCAAGAATCTTGTGGCGTTTGAGGTTATAAAGTTTGGTTTTTATCAGCTTTTCATCTTCAGTTTGACACATTTCAGTCTGAATGATTGGAGAACTTAAGAAAAAACACTCAATTTGTCTAAAATAAAGTAACACACCAGCGTGTGTAAGATTTAAGTAGACCAGGGAGCCTCCACACTAATGATTTTGTCACTTCTTTTGCACAAATAACCTTAATTACTTGCAAATATAAAAATGATATCTGGTGTTGTTTTATCAGCAAAGGACTGCCTCTTCTTTCCAACCAATTATTATTCCAGATTCACATCTGCTGGCTGCTTAAAGTAATAGTTCTCACGGGGTGTTAAAGGAGCAGGTGGGAGTCTAATTAACTGAACAGAATGTGTCATTTTAAGTGGTTTGGATGAGGGAACCACTGATGTGTTCATTAGGATGTCTGCATGGAAAACTCTTTTTTTTTACATTTATTGTCATAAAAGAAAGAAGATACAAGCAGCATGTTTTCACAACCAGCACTGCTGAAGAAATCTATCTGACTCGACTCAGGCAGGAATGTTCACGGCCGAGGTAACGTATTACTGTTTAAATCAGGATGTGTTTAGTCTCATTTGTCGACTTTCTTACTCACTTTCTGAGGCGTTTTCTGCTGTTTCCACAGAAGTTAAAGCGACAGGTAGCCACATGAAACGCACCTTTACATTGCATAAAATAACCTATTCTTCTGGGTGTGAACATTGTTGGGAGCATTTACTCAACACACAGTTTTTGCACATTTGATGCAGAAATGTTACAGTACAATTTTATATTTTTAAATCATTAAACACAATAACACGAGGTGGCTTTGTCCTCTTTAGTATTTACCTGTGACACAGTTTAGACTTTTCCACAGAACGGTTTGTATGCTCATGTGCGCTGACACATGACTTTTTCATGTGTCAGAGCACATGAGATTTTCGGTCTTGGCTTCATCATTCATCACCTGCTGAGCAAAAACTTTATTTTTGAATTTCTCATCTGATGTGATTGTCACATTTGACTCTGTCCCATTTGCTCGCCTTTGTCCGGAAGTTGCTTGTTTAATTAGCCATTATTGTTAATTAGCTTGCAGTTGCCCCATTCTGAACAACAGGATTCATGGAGGAAAGTTCATTATACTCTTTCAAATTTACATTTTTTTGTAATGAATTGTTTCTTATTATTGCTGGGGAACGAAATATGAAATCACCTTTATACCTTTTATATCTTATACATTTGGTTGCCTCTGAAAAAAATTCAAATGTTAAAAGGAGCAGTTAGTTTGTGACAAAACTAAGCTTCGAATTTAAACTTCAACAACCTCTGACCCAATCTGAATCCCGTAAAACATCAACACAATTGTCTTTGCCCCCACAGCAACCCTGTAGTGATTCGATCAGCTCTCTGGATAGAGACAAAGTGAGGCCGCGGAGTGAAGTGATAATGCCGAACATCTGCCCAGGATCTGTGGTATGCGTGGAATCCTCAGGGGAGTTGAAAAGCTGCAGAGATATTGAGTCAGACTGTGGTATTGCCGGAATGTTTTCTAACGATGTTTACCTTTGGTATTGTATTCATCTGTTTCCCGCAGCTGGGTTTGCTTCATGTTACATAAGCGAGGTGCACGCAGCAGCACAACAAACAGTAGATTTAAATTCAGCACAGTGTGAATGATAGTGTGTCAGCAGCAGATTCATTTAATAATTTTCTTTTACTGTCGATGTTACTGAACCCTGTCAGTCTTTGTTGTCCTAACAGACTCACGCTTGTTCTGTGCAGCAATAACACGCTGCCTTGCTGGCAGGCAAACCTGCAACCGTACAGCCACATGTTTCAGCAACACAGCTGGCTCCATTCTCTTCCCCTCGCTTTAATCTCACTGTGCCATGTGAGGACCACAGGCACTTCACAACATCTGCCCCGACTTGACAGCTGCGTTGATACGTCGGGAGGAAAGAGACAGCAAGCGAAGTGACAGCGCGCAATGTGTTTCTGCTCGTACACTGTAAAACCGTCTCACAAGCCATGAAGCCTTCCACGGCTGCATGTGCGCTGATTTTAGTTTCAGGTAGCTTGATGCTGAAGAATTGATCATTGCTGTGATTGCAATGTGATCTTTGCTCGTATCTGATCATATTTTTTAAGGAGTTTATTTATTTATCATTTATTTGTATTGGCATGATGTATTTATGATGCAATACAAACATGTTACTGTTGACTTGACTGCTCAACACGTCCACAGGTTTCTGTGTCAGTAGTACAACTGAGAGTACTTTAAGAATTGTTTTTGTCATTAACTGATTCGTGTTGCTCTCCAACTGCAACAAATGATCATTTTGAGCGTCGACACTGTTTTTGATCTCATGAGACGCAAATTTCAACCTGAATAAATGAACAAAATATTTGCACCATAGTTCGAGATATCCTAACTTTCATTCCATTAATTGGGTCAAACTCCCCAAAAATGTTTGTATATTTCCCATAATGCACATCAAAATCTTCTTTTTGTATGACTCTCAATGCCTAAATCTCAAACTGATCATTTCACTGGATATTCAAATGGTTTATTTCATATTAAGGCAGCTACAGGGAACTTTCATTTTGTGTCGATTCTGACAGCCCCTGTGGACAAAAGCAGAATGAGCTCCACCACCTTGTGCAGGGAAGATCTTGATCTGGCGCTCCTTTGAATACTATTTATCTTTTTTTAAATGTATAAAATCATTAAAGGAAAAAAAATCTCTTCCTGCTTCGCCGTGGCAAAGTGGCAAATATATGCTGCAAAACTTTGCCTGGAAAAATTTAGACATATCAGAGAAAATGATTTATGACAGGAGACCTCTTCTGGTCTCGTGTATTAAATCATTTTGTCTGATTTCGCAGCAGGCGTTAACAACGACTATTTACACTGAGACTGCACTGAGACAGAAGCAGTTTAAAAACTCCTTGTAATGTGTTCAATTCTCTAAAGTGATATTACTTATGTATTTAGTAAATGTAAGTCAGTCTAACTACTGCAGCTGTTTTGCAGCCCTGAGATGTTCTGATGAGTATTTTTTTACAGTGAATCAGACGGCTGTGTGTTCTTTGGGGCCATTCAGGAGGGCTGAAATATTTTGCACAAGCTTGAGTCATGTTACTTGTGTCAAACTGTCATATTTTATAAAGTCTAAAAGGAGAACAGACCAGAAGAGAATCCAAAATGGAAGCAAATGAGCTGAACAGCCTAAAGTCTTATATTAAAAAGTGTGTGTTTCCAGTCGGGCTTGAGATTGATCATTCTTTGAGAGAGTATTTTGTTCCCTCAGGTGTTGCAATTCTTAAGTGAACGGGTCGTGAACTCTGTCAATTTCAATCTCTTACGCCCAGCTGAAGTGAATGGTGAAAAGACTTGGAACTGATCATTCTTATCACTCTGTACATCAGCCAAAAACAAACAGTAATATCCTCTTACACTTACATTTGCCTCTTTCTGGAGGGGTTGGCGCTCAGCTTCCCCGCCTGCTGAGGATCTGCGACCGGCCCTTGGTATGCCTGCCATCTCTGGCAGTTTGCTTTGGCAGCCGGTCCACGTCCCCCCTGTTGTGTCTTGACATAGTTGTCATAGCGGTGATGTGCAGCAGGAAGCCCTGTTGTGTTTGCATTTAATTCAAAACAGCTCTGTGTACATATGACTGTAGTTAGTAAGAGTTGGATTAGGCATTGGTACTGATGGGATTTAAGTTTTTTTTTTGATCAGTAGAATATATCTTATAAGAAATACCTGTCAAACATCGACATGTTACGTGTTGTCACTGTTAGCATGTAAGCATGCCGACATTAGCATTCATCTCCAAATTTAAACCCGCTTTGACATCAACCATTTAGTTGTGAACAACCGATTTTGAAGCCTTGATTTTGGCATTTCGGCCATTCTTATCTTGGTTTTTTGGAGCTGGAAGTGACCTTAAAGCATACCCTGCTTTATTGTGTATTTTACTCTAAATGGGACCATGACTTAAAAAATGAACATCATACTGTGTTGAAGAAGAGGTGAAACCGTTTACTGAGATAATAAATCAAGTGAGAAGCAGAGTCATTTTCTCATGTTTCTTATGTACAGTCAGACTTATGTGTGAAACCAGTGGAGGCGCCTCCTGCTGGCCATAAGAAAGCAGCACTTCCAACTTTGCTGCACTTTACAGACCCGCTGAACAAAAACTTCCAAATGAAAACATGAAAATGAATATGACACCTGACATAACAAAAGTGAACCTGCCAACTTCAATCCGGCCTGACTGAAGCACAGAGTCAGAGTTGGCTGTTCGGTCGGTGTGAAGTGACTTCTTTAAATACACAAAGACCTTGTTGTCTTTTATTTCCTCCCTCCTGCTCCAGGTGCTGATTCTGCCCAGGAAGCAAAGTCAGTGTTTTTCTGGCTGTGTCACAAACAAGCTTGTTTTTTTTCTTTCCTACTTCAGACGGAGCCTCCCAGGTTAGCCTGTGAGAACGTCCAGCTGTGTTTGAGTCTGTGACTGTTCTCACTCCCACTGGCCTTGGACTGTTCACCTCCACAGCTCAGATAGACGCGGCTGCTATTTATTTTGTGCAGCCAACTGTTCAAGTTGGTTTTAAATGTTTTTTACTGGAGGTAGATCGACACAGGGGACAGACACATTTACTGTCTGTTCCTGTGTTTCCTTCATTCTGCCTCTCACATGCACCTGCACCTGTTTGTTACCTCTGTAGACTGAGTAAACAAGACCACAGCACCTTGTCTGACACACATGGTCTGTATCGACGTGAACACAACAAGAGTGTTTTAATTAACTCAAACTAAAATTAAAAGCTGAGACTAGGTGTGACATAACATGAGAATATGGAGGAAATAAGCTTAGTTTTAGTCTGTGTTAATTTAGCCAAATAAGTGAAGACAAGAAGCACGAAAGAGCATATTCCTTTTTTAAATTAAGAAATAGGATGTCTTTATGACTTTAAAGTGCGTTTATTGCCATAGGTCACATATTCTGAACTTCTTAAATCTTCCCCCAGACAAATACCACCATATTATATGATAAATCCTTTTTATTTACACGGAAATGCATTAAACCTAAACTAAAAGTGAACATTTTAATCAATGAAAGTTAAACTGAAAGGAACAGGCCCACTCCGGAAGCTAAACTGAAATGAAAACCAGATAAAAAACTAATGAAAAATACCGAACCATAACAACAAAACCACAATAAACAATTATTTTACAAAGATGTCTTTTGGTTTGAATATTGTTCCTATATAAAGAAGCAGGAATGATCCTGATCGAGTTGTCCTACTTGACAACAGCCAAAGCTCTTGTGTGCCTCCTGTAACCTTTCCATGTAACCATTCAGACAGTAGGGGAAATGTAAACACTGATACCAAACAAGGACATCGGGAATGTCACTCACTGCGAACAAAAGATCAGGAAACATTAAAAGTTTGCACACACGCCTTATCTCGCCAGCCAAACAGTGGATTTAGTGCTGTTGCGTGGGTGCTGTGGCAAGCGTGGCTTTATATAGAACAGACTACGTCTCCTTTTGTCTTTCAACAGTTGTGTCTGAATTTTAGTTGGCAAAATATTCTAACTTCTGCATACTGTAAATACATAGGTACAGAAGTGAGTCTAGATAGAGACGAGGGGATCTCCATTTAGTAAAGTCAGTCTGTTTTGACAGCACAGAGCAGACAGCGGGGGCTGAAGGTGTCTTGTAAAAAACAAAAAAAAGTAAAAAGAAGCTTTGAGACAGATTGACAGCCGAGGGCAGATTGCAAAGCGTTTTTATGAATTAGGGGAAGTCAGTTAGCGCTCATTTTCTCGCCTCTGGCAAGAGGTCGAACTGAGTCCAAGTGTTGATTTGTGGCTGAGGCTTCACCACTGCGCTCCCGCTGAGGAGACTGGATGAACGAGTGAATCGACAAATAAATGAATCCTATAAAATCAGGGACAGCTCACAGAGAATGAACTCAGAGGTTTATTCCTGCTACACTCCCGTCCTATCAGGGAGCCCAGGAGCAGCATGAACAACAAGTCCTCAGCCAATGAACACGTAAATGCTCAGACGTCCCCCTCTCATGTTGACTCTCTGTGCTCATCTCTCACTCACTTCCACCCCACATGTGGTATTCTTGGCTCTTCCTACATGCATTTTGAACTCAATCTCAAGGGGACTATTGTTTACTGAGGAATGCCTGGGCTCACATTTCCAAGACAGTGTTTATTTTTGCTCTCTGAATTTGCTTTTGTTTATATCAGCCGCGTCCAATGAGAAGCTCTTGGAGCTTCTGTTCCACATGTCCCAAATGAAATATGTTTTTATTACGAGGATATGAAAGGATGAATGCAGGATTTTGAGAATGAAGCAGTAAATCTACACAATTACTAGGTGCTAGCTAATTAAGTTAACTAACCTAGCTTGCATCACAGCTCAATCAAGAAGGAAGGAAGCTGTTAATTCTCTAATGAAGAGGACCATTTAATCGATGAGTAGATACACGTGATAATGGGCAGATTCGTACAGGAAAACTGTTCAGAATAAAGCCAAGTCAGAGGCTAAAAGTTGAATTCTGTCCTGTCACGTTTATAACTGACAATTTTTAGCTTTGCTGCTTAAACGTATCACAGTATTTGTTACAATGACATCACTACACGCATGGAAAAAATAATTGAAAGCTTGGCCCGTATGTGCATCTCACTATCAAAATAACATGCCCTTTATATAGCTGCAGCTTCTATGACGCTGTCGCTTTCTGCTGCCTTAAGAGAGCAATGCCCCATCAATGCACCTGACCACACCTCACCTTAAGACCATCGCACCCGGGGGAGCACAGGTGGACGAAAGTATGTTTGCTATTTATACAATGTGGGCACTGGGCCTGAAAACGGCAACTGCGTCTGTCTACTAGAGTGCCACTTTGCACCAGGCGTGAGATAGGTCCTGCATGAAACTCCTTCCATTGTGTGATAGTTCAGTCATATCTAAGAGAAGGCAGACTTCTCTGCAGCTGATATCAACAAAACAATCTAGATGTACAAGTAACATTGCAGGTAGCAATGTTAGACAAGCACAGAATATGAATCAAATGTCAAAAGTGTGTTTGTGCTCTCACATACAGTTAAGCACCCTGTCAGTTCTTGATTTACAATATAATTCCTTCACCACAAATTGCCCCTCTGTCTGATACGCTCTCCTAACTGGTAGTTTTTCTTCATTTCGTGTCAAATCAAAACTTGAGGAAACATGCATTTGGTTTCAGGTCGGCATCAGATCCTCTCATGAAGATATCATCTTGATCTAAAGTAGAATATGCTCCAGTAAATCATGCTGCTTCCCCCCCCCCGCTCTGACTTGAAAGCATTCCTCAGCCGGGTGTTTTGAAGCCACAGGTCACTGCAGCGGTTCATCTTGCTCCCTTGCAGCTCGGCCCGGTGAAGTTGGCCGCTCCTCGTGGCCCGTTTGTAAGGGCTGCAGTTCACCTAGTTGTTTTTCCTGTGCCAACCACTGCTGCTGCTCCCTCCAACACCCACCCACCCTCCCTCTCCAACTCCCCCTCCTCCTCCCTGTCTCCCTTTCTCCTCCTCTTTCCATCTCCCAACAAGTACACACTCTCCCTGCTCTTACGCATATTCTGAATGGTTGAGTCGCTGCTAGCCGAGCCCTCCTGCAGCCCCCCGGGGGAAACACAAGAGGAGGGGGTGATAGTTGTGATGATAAGCTTGCCTTTTAGCAGAATAGGCCTATGGGGACATAAGTGTGGCTCTGCGAGGGGCTGTCCAACCCTCTCTGCTCCTACAGGAACAAGTCTCACTGTCACTGTTTTGCCAAGATCTCAGTGACACTGTTTGGACAACACAGACAGCTTCTTTTTTTCTTTTTTTTTTTTCTCCACTCAGCAGGTGAGTCTTGTTTTCCTGTTTTTCCTCTGAATCTTACTCAGTGAGGGCCTGACGGAGGAACACTTGATAAATCCACCCCTCTCCTCACTAACCCTCCTCGACTGAGCTGAGAAAGTCATACTATATGTTGTTTGTACGTGAGAGGACTTGTTCGACCTCTCCATTGAAAATTCTTCTTCTTTTTTTTTTTCCACTCTTCTAAATAAGTTGTGGTCTTGCCGTCAACACTCCCAGTTCATTTTCAGCCCATGACTTCTTCCCTCTATTTAAATGTGCTCTGCATTCAGTTGAGAATAATGAGACCCTCTTTGCAGAGTGTTGTTTAAAAGAGGGGTTTCTTGGAAGGAACCCTAATCTCCTGTAGGCTTGCTTTAGTTTTCGCCATGTAGGAACGGGTTGTACAGGAGGCATTACTGAGAATGCAATCATGCCGTATAGAATTGGGAGTGCATACAAACTGAATGCAGGATTCTCCAGTTGTCCGTCAACATGGAAGACTCATAAAACGCATCGTCCGAGTTAGATTTTGTCCTTGTATGAAGTTGTTTGTATCGGTGTGTGTGTGTATGTGGGTGTGTGTGTGTGTGTGTGTGTTTGTGTGCATGTGTGTGTCAAATGTCTCAAGGCCATGGTTAAGGCGCTGGCAGCTGCAGCTTTCTCACAGAAACAGCAGAGACCCTAAATTAACTTTGTGTAGCTGCGTGTGAATTTCAAGAAAATACACTGAAGTATGAGGGATTTTAAAAAAAAAAAAAAAGATCTCTGGTCTTCCATTTTGTCCAATCAAGAGAACTGCTGTTAAACCATGAGAGGCTCTGCTGGTCCTCTGTGGAAGCTTCCTGGTTATCCCATCTTCAAAAAATGTCTTCTGAGGAAAGTTGATAATCATCTGCTGCGGCACAACCACCCCATTGTTTGCTTTTCCTCGTCTCTATTGGATGTCTCTGACCTGTCCAAGGTGTGTTCTCAAAGGAGGCCTTAATGAAGGGGTGAGTGGGATGTTAACCACGGTCGACCGGGGACATCTTCTGCCCTGATGAATGGTGTAGCGCGTAGTAAATCACCGGCTGGAGAAGAGCAGTCGGATTCCTCAGTGCAGTGACGTCACTGCGATCGTGTGCGGAACAGATCCAGACTTGAACGGCGCAGCCTGAGCCAGATGTTGAATTTTCAGAGCAAGCTTCTTGTGGTATGGCACGCAGTCAGAGCTGTTCAGCGCTGGATTTAGGAGCTTCACATTCAATTCTGGTTGTGTACTGAGACTTTGATCATCACAGGCCACAGAGACATGTGGTAACAGCCTGAGAAGTATGTACAGTCCATCATATTTTGTTTGGAATGATCCCTCTGTGTTCGCATTCCATTCACCTGTGTTTATTTCTGTTTTTCAGGTTACCTGCTGTGTGGTTTGACTGAGCGTATTGGGTAAAAAAAAACAAACATGGCCATCCAATACATCAAGCACAAGTACCTGTGGATTTATGTTCTGAATTATGAGAAACTGTAGAATAAAAGAATAATGGAGATTCCACCTGTGGTGAGCTTGGAGGGACATCAGCCTTGGACAGCTTCAGGATTACAAACATTGACCTTCCCCACACAGACTTCACAAAGCTCTGCTCTCTCAGCTAACGGTTCAGAAGACCACAGAGGGGATGATTGTCTACCTGAAGCCCGAAGCTCGCTGTTGGAGCCGGGTGAGTACGTACACAAGCTGAAGGAGAGTTGCGTTCTTGTCAGTCAAAACAACAATGAATTGTCGGAAGCTGTGGGCCTACAGGAGACTGAGCGAGTCACTGGTGAAGCACATCTGGACGTGAATCCACTGGTCTCAGCTCAGCTTCATGAGGGACGTATCGAGTCCACATTACCTACATCAAATAACTTTACACTTCCAAACGAGGTGCTTCATAATCATGTTGGTCAGACAGAAGGTTTGAACTTTGGTTGTGTAAAAACAGACCTTGAGAGGTTAGAGCCAGTCTCAAATGGCCACGTCTTCAGGCCGTCAGAGGAACCCATCTTCAATCTGGACTCCAGTCCTACCCTCACTGTCACTCAAGCTGCCCCAGATTCAGCCCAGAGAGTCCTGGATCTCCCACGCATCGTGAAGCACAAACCGAGCTCCATCACCTTTTCAAACTACACCTGTCCCTCCGGAGCCGACGGCCATTCTTTCCTCAATGAGAGCTCCGACGATGGAGAGTCTTCACCCGGTGAGGAGAAGGACGACGGCGATCACGATGATGGGGATGATGACGACGACGATGACGATGTCTTCCCGGAGCTTCCTCAGAGTAGAGAGCGCGTCGTCAATCACAGACAAAGGAGCAAAGACAAACAGAAGAGGAGAGGAGCTGTGAGCGCCCGGGCAGAAATCGATCGCACGGCCAGAAAGTGTGGTTATGAAGCCGAAGGAGAAGGCAGCAGTAAGGAGGTATGCTGCTATTGATTTTAAAATCATCCACAAATAGTCAGTGTTGCCCTTGCATTGTAGTATTAATCACATATTAACTAACAACAAATCATTAGAAGAAATGTTTGGCACTAGGGACTAGAATTTGTTTACATTTTTTAATTTTATAATTGTATTTGACAAGGGCAGTGTTGATGCTGTAATGTCAATATACCCTGGTTAGGTTCTGGCACAAAAAACACTTTGTAAGGGTTAGTAAGGCTTAAAATACATATTTTGGTTGCAGAAACTACGACTGGAGACGTGCTGAAGTCTCGTTAAAAACACAAATTTATTTGTCACGACAAATAAGGCTTGATATTGTCCCATGGTCTTCTAAAATCCAGCTGTGTCACACTTACAAGTGTTGAAATGCTGTGGTCCCTCATCAGAAATATCCAGTGGTTTCACACTTACAAGTGTTGAAACACAGTCACTGGCTTGGCCGCCTCGGGGCCTGTAACTCGTTGATATGAGAGTCAGGTCGTAAACACGTAATGTGAATGTGATATACAGGTTTTGTACAAATGTCAATAGGGTACAGGTCATTGCCAATGAAACCTACAAATGTTAATGTACCAGCGGTTTGCAGAAACAATAACAGCCAACATTTTATCCTGACACCTCGGCTGGAAATGTAGAAAAAAACACACATGCGTGTAATGAATTATTGTCGCACAGCAGCTTATAATATGTCTCAGAACCATGACGGATGTCATTAAACCCTTTGAATTAATCACACAGATAGTGTTTGACATGTGCTGAATATGTTATGTTGTAATAAATCCATGTAAGATTTTGGAGGGGGGAAGTAATATGTCAGACATTTATTGCAGCTACTATTCAGTATTTAGTGACTTTATTAGTCACTTAATGCACTTAAGTGACTTTATTAGTCACCTAATGCTTTAACTTTGTACATCTAAAAGGAAAAGGACTTCTCTCGTAGCAGCATTAATTTGTAATTCAAGGAAAAGACCACAGTGTGAAATTTGCCATTTCTCAGCAGCTGACATCTTTACGCTGTGAGATAACGTGTAGTTGGTATAAGTGTGTAGGAGTACACGGATTTGACTTCTAAACACAGATTGAGGAGGAATGCAAACGGCTTCTGCTTTCCCTCCACTCCCTCAGCAGGCAGCGGCCTTTGACAGCAGGCCGTATTAGCGCTGATCTTAGCCTTCCATTACTGAACGGCTCCCTTCATCTCTAACAAGTCATGGCACATTGGAGTCTCGTTTTCACACAGCCTCTACCCTGACCTTGGCTGTAACCATCCTGTGACCCCTCATCCCTGCCTCTTTATTGCCCTTTAAAAGCCTCATTTGGACATTTATTAATATATCACATAACTGCCCTCCTCTTTCCCAACAGTCTGCAGATCATGGCGCACATGTTAACACGACAGGGAACATGTCAGCTTCTCTGTCTGTCGCTCGGGTTGGATGTTGAGGTCACACCAGCTTTATGTGCAGAATAACACTTGCAGTAAAGTAGAAGGACAGCAGGTCATGCTTCTCATGCTGTCACACCACAAGCTCAGTTATCATAAGATGTGAGCACCCAGAGAGGAAAGTCTTCAATTTCATGCATCAGACAAGGATGAAAACATTTGCTGGTATTTATTTCACAGAAAAATAGAAGCTTAAACAAGCTGTTTTGACCACTTTTATACACAGCATATAGCTTTATGTATATATGCATACATTTATAGATGCTTTGTGTTTTAAAATGAGGCCAATCAGTACATAAAAGAGCATAACAAAACTTAAAGACAGTTAATTACGTCAAAAGGGAGTCTTTTTATGACATTCTCTTGGAATTGGGAGCAGCATATCACCAGAGTAATTGTTAGCGCTGCTTATCACGCTAACTTCAGACGATAACTCAGCAAAACAATACATTTTTTGTCTATGACAAAATGGCAACACACTTATTTCCTCACATTCTATTAATAATCTCTTTTTACTCTATTTCTAGGTTTTTACTCTATTTTTGTGTTGTGTGAATACTTGAATGCTGCTACAATTTCGTTGTACACTGTACAATGACAATAAAAGTATTCTGATTCTGATAATGTTAAACTATGGTTCTTGCATATTGCACCTTTAAGGAAAGGCAAGTCCCAAATCTAATCATAAATAATCATCAATAGTCAATAGTCATGCTAATTTCTCAGGGAATGATCCATTAAGGTGGCTTGGATGCTGATCCAAATAAAAGACTTTAATTTGACACTGGATAAGTTTTGATTGAATCGGTGGAGGCATGCGCTTTATTGAGTGCCTTTGTAGTTTATTTTCAAATCTGTTCTCAATCGAAAAAGAAAATTCCCTTTTCCCTATTTCTTTCACTTTAAAACGGTGAAATAATGTAAGCTAGACTAAAAACAAAAAAAACATAAAATCATCGTGTCTCAAGTCGAGTCACAAGTTGATCAAAACACTGATGTCCACATCTTTATGTGGAAAGCCAAAAGCTAAATCAGAGCAATAAAACACCTTAAAAATCATCAACAGGATTCTTATCTGCATGAAAAGAACACTTGAACTGCATCCAAAACACAACCCAACTGTTCAAAAAATCTTAAATCTATAAAAAGACAAAATAATGACAGCATTAAGACCAATATTAAACATTTTAATGCATATGGATGTTTCCATTGTGTGTGAAACGACCACAAACCGTCCAGATGAGTAAAAAGGCATATTACCTTTAAAAAAAAAAGTGTGCAGCTCTGATAATAAAACACACGTTGGTGTTTTAGTAAAGGTCTTGTACACATTCATGTTTGTGTTAAAAGTCACAGGAGCAACATATGGCTGCAGTTGTTAACATGAACCATATGAGGGCACTGTATGCACAGTGTTTCCACTCGGTCTCATCTCACAGCTCCTCGCTGCTTTCATCATTTAGTTCAGCTGTGACTTAAAAAAGACCTTCAAAAAATACAAATCTCTTCGCTCCTTGCTCCGCTGCAGACATGTCTGCTGCCTGTGTTCAGTTGGTGCTTTGCATGGCAGGATATTAAGAATGTAATTTATTCGTCCAAGTAGCCAGGTAGCCGTTGCCCTTTCGCATGACCGGCTGCTACATTTGGACACCTCCATGGTGATCTCTGGCACTCTCTGTGGGTGGCGCAGACTAGGCACCAAGCCCAGAGCTCACACACTTAACTCCTCATTTCCATGTCAAAGCCGCTGTGTTTGGGTTCACAATGTGGCCAATTTGCGCTGATAAAGTTATAGTCAGCTCACATTTTGTTGTCCCCAGAAGATAACATTAATGCATTTATCTAAAGGATTGACTCATACCAGCTCAGTTGCCATGGTGTGAGGACTTCACACAATCGCCGGGGCCGGATCGAGGGGAAAGGCACGGAGAGATGAATCAAGGGTAGTGTCTCACTTGAGCGTCAGGCCCTCTCTGGAATTTGTCTCATTCTAAGTAAAAGTGCCCACATTCCTGAGCAGCACCTTGTGGGGATGTTGCTGAAAAGAGACAGTGTGAATGTGTTCCAGATTTGGCTCAAGCATGTGCCAGAATGAGGCATCTGTTTCTTGCATTTGTGTTTGTCTGACTCCGGGGGTTAATTAGGAGTGCAGCTCACAAGATCTTCAGCTTCTTTCATTTCCTTTTGTCGTGCAAAGGACATTTTTCATCATTTGGCTCAGAAAGTGACATTTTTTGGCAACAAAAATCTCGAAGCCTGACTGAAGATCAGGTTTTTGCTCTTAATCTGAAGAGGTAAAACTGCCCAGCGAGGACAGCGAGTCAATTTCTTGCTTATGAACATGTCGGCAGGATTGTAACAGCTAAATCTATCGGCTTGTTCCAGAACGGTTTGGTCAGTCGCTGTCTTATCTTCAGCTGGAGGAATGTACACCCACTGAGGTGCAGACATGAGGATTTGTTCAGAGCTCACATGCGAAAACAGTTTAATTTGCACACACTCGTTCCTTTTAATTTGGTGCCGACCTAATTTGACCAAATGTTTTGGCAGCAGGATGAAAAAAGAGAGCTAAAGCCACTTCCTGTCCAGATACGTTTTTATAAGTACTGTGACAATCTATTTTCGTAGACCACAGAAGTCTTCCTAGCTCCCTCATTTATTGTGACTCAAGCTGTAATTTCAATCGTGTTGAGATAATGTATACAGGTATTTCTCTTACATACGATTTCATGGAATAACACATTTCAAAATATCAGAATATTGAAGTATTATACACCAAACACACCATACAATCCTACAGAGGCAAGAAAAAACAAAGGGAAAGCATGCAAACAGTTATTAGTTTATCTTATGTGTCAAAGCAAAGTACCAAAGGCATAAGCTTAACTAATTAAACACGCAGCGCTCTCATAATGACAAGCTGTTAACACAGGGCTGCCCAAAGCTGGCCTGCCAGATGTTTTGAATTTGAAAAATTATTCAAGGAGAAAATGATAATATGGATCTCTGTTTACGCAGGTTTAGTCTTTGTGAAGTAAAAAGGCGACATGAGAGACAATTTGCGCAGGAAATCTGTCAATCAAGGGACTTCAGATCCTGGTATTTTGCAACCAAATAGTCATTTGTTTTTCACCCGTCAAACAACATTATATTTCAGTTTTGGCACCTACAAGGGAGGACAAAAAGAATTGCTGAGCTAAATCAAACACCACATGCTTTAATATGAATTCATCTATTACGTCAAACAAGCTGGAATGTCCCGCAGATATTCAGGAGAAGCTCATCTCAGTGTTCCCAGGGATCCATGAATCTTTCAAAAGTTTGTACATTTGAAGGGAAAATATCAAGACCTTGAAGGTTATGGAAAATAGACATGGGCCATTAAAGTGCTCGCATTTTTATATTTAGCACAAGAAAAGTTGTTCAAGTCCTTTTTGATATTAATATTTATCTTAACATGAAGAAAACAGGCTGTGTTCGGCTGTCTGCGTGTCTCTCTCTTGTTTTCTGCCATTGCTGTGACGCAGCATAATTGAAAAAGTGTTCACACATTTAATTTGAACACTAACTTTTTAAATTTTTAGTCTGTGAGCTTCTGTGAAGTCTGCTCATTGTCATTTTAAATTTGTGTCTCAGGCAGTGTTAGCTCCTTGAATTTGAAGGAACCAGGCCTGGAAAGTCCTTGAAATGTCCTTCCATGTCTTTTATTTTCGGAAGGTGAGGGAACCCTGTAAACTCAAAGGTAACTGACTGGAGAATAAAATATAGAATGCCTTTTCATCCTCCACATCATCCAAATCACGCGATCCCCACATCGTTTACATCTTTATGTGTCTGATTCCTTAAAGAGGAACTGGAGAGCATCTTCTCTTTAATCTGCGATGACACTCTGATGCTCCGTCTGATTATATCTAGGATAGATGGAAACAGAGACTGTAAAAGTATGTAGGAGGGTTTTCCTGGAATCAGCGCTCATTTCTTTGAACTCGTATCTTGTTATGAAGCCGACGCAGAGAAGAAAGGTTGAGGAAGAAAGGTTCCTCTGCATTATATCTTCTCTCACTGAATACAGAGGTAGCTTTAGTGTGAGCGTTTGTGTTTGAGTTTGTGATGTCTGGATCCTGTTCTCTGGAGTGGATGTTCACGATCTGTCACGGATCTGTCTTTGCATCAGCGAAAGTCTGGAAGTATGTGCGTACCTTTTATTTGTTAGCAGACACAGAGGATTGAGCTGTCTAAACACAATGATCCCACTGTCAAACATTTTATATTTCCTGGTCAGAAAGCTTTATTTTTTCCTCTCTGTGACCCCGTGTGACCCCTCAGGCCTCGGAGGTCAGCAGGGGATTGGCCAGATTTAGGTCATTCTTCAGGGATTGGGGGGAAAAACTCACTCTCTCTCAGTGTCGGTCAGTCAGCTGACACTGGGTGGTCAGCCGGGTGAGTGAGCCGTCTGGTGTCTGGTCCTTTCATTCCTCACAATTTACCGGGAATGCAACTTAATATATGTTTATCAGCGTCTTAATTTGTAATCAACTTCAGATGTAGTGCTTCGTGGAGTCCGTGGGAAAATGTAGAAGCATGACCGAAACCATGACTCGGTACAGTCTGTTTGTGATTTCAGTTACTGAAAGTAAACAGTTTATGGATTGTCGGACTGCTTTTCTTTTATCCCTCTCCGTATATTTTTAGTCAGAACACAGTGAATCAATGAAAATACCAAAACAGTGTCAAGCTTGTTTCCAGAATGTTATTGTTTATTGCTTCTGACAGAGCTGCGGGGGGTTTCCCATCAGGACATCCATTGATGAGTCCCTTCAATGAAATGTTTGTGCACCGAGAGTCTTAATGTTAGAAATGGAAACATGGCAGTAATCATGACTCAGTTACATTTTTTTTATTTTTAATTCCAGGAAAGGAAGTCATGTGTTTGTTGTTTCAGGGGTTATTTTGATGGTGTTCACTCCTTCAATGGCACGAGCTACCTCTTGGCTAGTAATGGTAGCTGTAACGTTAGCATCCTGGCTATCATTTGTCTCAGATTATTTGAGGGTGTAAAGCCTCTTTTTCTTCCCCAGAAATGGATGACATTTTATGAAAGCAACAAAAAGAAAAATGGTTATTTTTTTTTTTTAATAACTAATGGTGAGCGTTTTGGGTCAAAATACTGAAGTTGGGTTTATCACCCACTGTTATCTCTGCTGATCCATCTGAATTTTAGTTTCATGTCATGACGCATGGATGGAATTCAGTGGAGTGATCAAACAGTATGACTGTAGGGAAGTTTTCGATTGTTTACTATACTAGACGGTTATGTTTGATTAGTTGGGGTTAAGATAGAGGATCAGAAATGTTTTAGATTTTTCCTCTGATGCAAACTTTAGGCAGCATTTTACTTTGAGTCTATTAGAGTCAACTATTTTTCATTCCTTAGAAGCTTATAAACATTTGATAAATGGTTTATGACAAACTGTAATGTAGCTGTAAGCAAATATAACTGGTTACCAAACAGATAATGAATATAGTAAAACAGTCCTTATAGTTGCGTACAACTACATACTAGCATGTTATGAACCATTGATTGAATGTTTAAAAGCTGAATGCTTCATGGAAAGACTCAAAGTAACTTGTTGGATGGACTGAGGATGAATATTTCTGAATCCAAAAAGTCAGACTCTCCCGCTGACCAAACTTCTCTGTCGGCCCTCGTTACGAAACTTTCCACATCGACCATATTCCAGGGGGAGCTTCCTAAGAAATACATGATGAAACAAATGTGTCACAAACTTTAGAAAAGAAACCCCCTCAGAGAGTCCTCGGTCCTCTCTGGTTCTGGGATTCTTGAAAAGGGGTCCACCACGATGCTTTCAAAGAGTCTGCAGCATATGTGACCCTCTCCAGGACCGGGCAGGAAACTGATATCTTCACCGACATTCTGCTCAGATTGCAGAACAGCGATGCTAATTTATGCTCTGGTGACTGAGGTGTATCCTGCTGATTTATGGGGCGGGACCTCCAGATCCTCAGACACAGCTCCTGTCTCTCTGAGGATGGTCTATTTATATACACGGTGTGTCTGGGGAGTAGTGAAAGCCGGTGCAGGGAATTCCATCAGGCTCTGTATGGCACACATGTCTGGAGCCCTCCTCATTTGCTCTTTCACCCTGAGACACGGCCGAGGAGATCACATTTCCATGTGCGGCAGCACTGATGTAGCGTCTGCAATTTACAAGAGACCTTTCTGGGTTTGCTTGTAACTCTTTTTGAGTTTAGGACAGCGTGGTAAACTGACAGATGCTCTCACCTCCCCAGACAAGGCTCTCATGTGTTAAATAAGTCTGGCACGGATGAAAGGCAATCACTAGATGAACTAATGAAGCTGATTTTACTCCTGATTTCAATTATTTTTTACTGCTGGTTCGAAAGTTAGATCATTTCAGAGTTAGATGAAAATTAGTTGGAGCGTATAATTAGGCAATTTTGAGTATCAGCAGCTCAACTTGACATTAACTTCAAATGAATGCCTGAAGTAACACTGTGAGTAACACTGTGAAGATGTGCAGATATTTATATATGCGTTTTGATGTTGTCGTGAACTTTTAACATTTATTAAGTGCTTTTGAGGGAGATTTCAAAATATCGATATACATATTGTGTGCAAAAATGCTCACATTACGTTAAAGACATCAAAAATGTGGATAGAGGAGCACATGAAAATTATGTTAAAATACCAACATTTCACAAAGAATCTGGAAATCCAGATACAACTAAAATGGGGTAGAGAGCATACCTCCACTAAGACCTTACAGCTTTTGTACACCGTCATAAATACCAGCCATCTTAACATGCCTGTTGATCCATTCATGCAGCGTTTCCTGAGAAAATGTCAAAAACCACAAAAGAAAACCCCGGATCCATCCTTTTATCCAGATCTGCATTAAATCTGAGTTTCGTGGAAATCTATTCAGTGGTTTTTGTTAATCCTGCTGACAAACCGACCAACCAACAAACAAATAAATACATATGGATGAAAACATGACCTCCTATGTCAACATACCAAATCTGGAGGAAGAATATCTGAAAATCTGATTTAAATAAGATATAAATACTATCTTTAAAATGGTTTAATCCATCATAAAGACAGACTATCTGCGCTCAAACACACAAATCTGACAAGCAAAACCCTGAAATGTGTCATGAAACAACATACATCAACATGCTGATACTGGCTCGATCTTTGGTAGCAGGAGTGTCTTGTCTTAACTTAAATCAGTGCTCTCCTGATTACCCGCAGGTATCTCCGCAGGTCAAGTCTCCTTGGTCGGAGTCGATGAACCAGCTGATGAGGAAACTCGACCAGCTCAACCTCGACATCGAGGAGGCTCTGAGTGCAAACTCCTCCCCCTCCGACACACCCTGCACCACCCGCAAGAAACAGGTGAGCGTGCTTGACAGCAGTTTTGTCCCACATTCTTAGATACAAACACAGTACGTGCTCTGCATTATAAAGCAGCATATGGACTGCAGCGCTCCAGCCTTCAGTACTAATGGTATGGGCACTGTCACGGTTGGTACTGTACACATTCCAGTGAAGCGTATGCTGCATACTTGGTCATGCTTGTAAACTTCCCCTAAATCAATTTACTTTGCTCTGTGGAGAGAAAATCCCAGCGGATTATTCGGACCTGTGAGCAACAGGTGTTGCAGAACAGAATTTTATGTTGTGGTCAGTTTTGTTCCACGTTAGGTTGAGATTCAGACAAGCTCTCTCGGGTCAAGCAGCTGTAACACATAAAGCCGGTCTGTGAGCGTGTTGAGTTGTAGCTGTGTCTGTGACTTGTGAGATATGGGGATATAGTCTGTCTGCCACACTGTGGGCTTTGTCAGGCCATCTAATAGTGTCCTCTGACTTGTTTTATGATGTAGGTCTGCAGCCCTTAGATGTGATACTGCGGCGTACAGTGCTTCAGCCGGGTCAGAATGTTGCGGCGGGAACAGACAGCACCATTGTGCTTTTGAGGTTGCGACTGGGACCATGCAACTCTGTTCCTAAAAAGGACTCGTCTCATGGTGGCATGTTTCATGAAATATCCCACTAGAGTTAGCATTCAGGGACAAAAGTGCTCTTTCGGGGTCCATATGTATGTACCGCACAGAGGAGCTATTGTACTGGAGGGAGTTTGTATGATTTGGTCCATTAGGAATGGTCGAGAGAGGCTCACATGCCTCCCAGGCATCTGCATAACCATCCCAGGCATTCACCATTACTTGCTTTAACTAATGACAGGCGACTGGGCAAGACAAGACATCTTTACTGGGATATTTGACGAGGTCATAATCTCCGTCCTCTCAAAAGGAGATCCACACATACAGGCTCCTTTGTGTACCTCTGTCAAGCTGAATCGAGGCTGGAGATTTCACTTCCCCAGCAGTTGACCTCAGCCTCTTGTTTTCTTTTCCCCTGGCCACCGTTGAGACCGTCCTGTCCTAGCCTGTTCGGCCACCCAGAGCCGGACCCACAGTCCTGATTGTTGTTGTGATGTTGTTGCAGTGGGGTGCTGTTTCAAAGTTGAACCAAGCCCAGAACGATCTCCAAGAACCGGACAGACGGGGATGCCCGAGCCAGGAGAGGTCCTCTGCTCCTCGCAGCGTCTCAGTGGGAGCGAGAGCGGCGGCCAAGAAGACGGTGAGTTTCTCTGAACACTTCCTGCAGATCCTCTGAATCAAGCAGGTTGTGTGTAGTGCTGTACATCCAACTTGCTACATTCAGTACTGTTGTCCAGTTCTCCTCTTCAAGGCTTTGAGATACTAAATTCCTTTGAGTCACCACAACTGGTTGCACATGTTTTTCTTTTGTTTTTTCAGCTAAAATCTGGCTTTAGCCTTTTTGGGTGACTGCCATGACCTGTTCCTTCCTGCACTGCACAACCTAGCTCAATCCAATAATTTGTGACAGATTCAATGGAATTAAATTAGACTTTTCAGTCTTCGATGTTAAACTTAGTCTTGTTTTAGCCTGACAGGTTCATGTTCCTGTCAGTACATCATCAATTCAGATCAATTCTAGATGTTTTAGTTGTTTCAAAGTTACTTTTTAAAGAAAATGATGGAACAAAAACAGGATGACTGCGTGGAAAGAAGAACAATTTATCCTCTTATGAAAATATTTGCCTAAACTCTCTTATCAGAGTCCTTCGTGAATAAAACCACACTCTGTGAAACCTACATTTCACAACCACATATTTGACCCTTACATCAGGATGTCTGTGCTGACAGAAGACGCAAAAAGTTGCAAAAGTGGATTTTTTTTTTTTTCAAGATAAATCCATCACCAGTCGGCCGAAATTCTGACATTCCCTTCTGTGCAGCTGCTCTTTCCTCCACATCGGTAAATATTTGAGGTTTGCGTTGGGAATAAGGTCAGCTTAGGCATTCTCAAACAAGCAGGACTCACTTCTGCTGGACAAAGTATATAAATGTCACTATTCAGCCGCCCTAAAGGAAACAGACAACTGAGAGATTTGCAGAATGCGGGGCGGGTTTAAATTAAAGCCTTTCAGCTCGTGCTTTGTGCTTTCCTGATGGCTCCACTGCAACGTGATGGCAAACAACCTGCTTATAAGAGCAAACTGTGGCCGTCCGCTCAGACTCGCCGACACTTTTCTAATCTCATTCAGTGATATCAGATATAACTTGGCACCATGTTGCCTTGTGAGTCAGGGTTATCAGTATATTTTATAGACTGGACGTAAAGAGAGAGACAGACTGCAGTGTAAAGAAAGATTATTTTGTCTGCGGGCACTTCAGATGAAATGAAGTGTAGTTCTAAGAGGTGTTGCCACCTGTTTTTTATTTTAGAATTACCTCTTGAAAATGACGGCAGCACGGGTTAAAACTTGGCACGAGGACAGCTGGGAATGTTCACATGTGTTAAAGACAAGAGTATTTTGGCTGCGGTGTAACCTTGAGCATAATGAGATCGCATGTTCATTGGCGACATGTTTTGGGGCGTGTGATGATTATATGAGTGACGCTTTTTTCTTTCTTCCTCTTTTTCTTCTTTTCTTCTTTCCAATCATGAAATTATAATTTTCCCATATGCACTGCTGTCAATGACACCCTTGTAAGTGTTAATGTAAGATTCAGAGACGAGGAGGCCAAACTGATCATTCTTTGTGTGGAAAACTCTGTGAAGGCTGAAATTTAGGATCAGAAAATATGTTCTTACTGGCTAAGGAGAAGCTTAAGCTTTAAAGGAACAGTTCGACATTTTGGGAAGTTTAAAAGGGATAGTCCACGATGAGAGACAAGTTGAGTCCAAGAATTTCTGATAATGGACATCTCAAAGGGCATTATCACATTTGTACCTCAGTCACTTACCTACATTAAGATCATTGAATTATGTCTTTATGCGTTGTTCAATCAGAATCTAAAGTTATATATGGAAGCCATAACTCACGTTCCCTGGCAGCACCTGATGGTTGGACTAATACCTGGAACAAATATCACCATTGCGTATTATTGAGAAACCATAAATATGTTTTGACGGTCATGTGTTCTGTTGGAGCAGCGAGTCAGGCGTCCACACCATCCATCATTATCCTTTACTTAATGGTCATCATGCAGCCAAAACTGAGTATTCACCCTGACAGAAGTATAAGCTTATGTGCTTTCTGGCAGACAGCTACTGTATAAGTCTACAGCCGTCTGTTAGCTTATCTTAGCAAAAAAGAACGGAAACAATGAAAAAATCAGCTAACCTGGCTCTAACCGAAAGCAACAATATTCCCCGACCGGCGATGTCAGGGGATTTTCAGCGAGCATGCATCCCCTGAAAAGTCAAACTATTCCTTTCAGTTTGTCCACTGGGTTCAGTGTGACCTTGCGAAGTTTCCGATAACAGTTCGGACGACGTCCCAGCAGCGATGCACATGCAGAGAGATCCCCTCTGAGTCTTACATAAGAAGCTCTGGAGTCAGGACGAAACTTCTGACAGCAGGGAACGAGAATGCGTTACGGAACTGATTCAAAGCCCGGGAGTCTAAGAATAAACCGGCGAACGTGTGAGCCAGTACGCCCTGCTCGAACAGGCAGTTACGGCTTTACTGCGAGATGTTTTATGGAAGTATCTGGTAAAAGTTTTTGGCACCTGTTCGACAACCTTCGACTCCCCCCTGCCTCTGTGTGATCTCTAAAACGTGGAATGCACCTCATATCTCTGTCAATCTGCTGCACATCATGCACGCTGAGCTAATCTGAGCTGGAATGTGTTGGCCATTGATTTAGATGTCGTTCTGTTCGACGGAGAGATATAAGTTCATATGTTCCCGTTTATTCTTCATATCGTTGCTCACACAATGACTGTAAGGAGATGGTATGCACCTTTTTGTGGACAGACTTCATATCAGCTATTGTCCAAAAATAAGGAATTTCCAAGTTTTTAACTATTCATCCACCAGAGCTGCCCTGTCGTCTCAAATAAGAATTATTTTTCTCCTCAGTGCCAAATATCACTCTATACATTCAGCAGCTAACTTTTGTAATCCTCTGTTAAGAAGTTATTCAAAGCCATGCAGGAGAAGAATTGACTGTATCTTCCATTGAAAGTTGTTACAAAGATGCTATTCTGTCTCTTCCATCAAGTTCATATGCTCAAAACCAGTCTTCAAAGATCTTTTTATGCACTGAATATGGAGTAGAAATGATTTGCTGATTAATCAAATTGTCAGCTGGTAGGAAATGTATCCGACATCCACAGCTGACAAATGTGTTTTTCTACTTATTTGGCTAATGGGTCAAATCTGGCTCGCAGCAGGGTGCCGGCAAGCCAACAGAACGTTTGCTAATCAAAAATAAACTGAGCAGATTCACACTGGGATTTTTAATTGCTTGTTTGTTTGTATCAATTAGTAAATCCTGACGCGTGGCTCACAGATATGGCAGTTTTGTATCAGAGACAAATTAAGCTGTTAGGAACAGAGAGAGGGCTGATCTTTGAGTGCAAAGATCACAACTTACTTCTTGATGACTCTTGATGACTCTTCTTCTTCAAACGAAGAAGTTGGAACAAATTCTGATTCCAACAATTTATTCTTCGCTCTCAAAGAGCTTGAATATGATATTCATTCTGTCACTGCAAGGAGCAGTTTACGTATGAATCATCCCAACATTTGAGTTATTGCATGACAGAGGAGACTCATACAGAGGTCTTTGTAACCAGAGCATTTACAAATGAAATGCAGTTGCAGCTATTAAATGCAGTAAAACATTTGCCCAGTGTCATATACTTGTACCCAGTAAACCCTGTAGTCAATAAGTTAAGTTCATTTGAAAAAAATAAAGATTTTTTAAAAAATGGATGATATATTTTATTTTTCAGTCACTTTATCTGATTACAGTCATATTTCTTTCTTTGTTTTTCTTTCCGTTATTGTAAATAACATCTGTGAATTTTGATCTGATAGCTGGAAAAACACAAGGTATGTGACAATAAACAATCAGTCCGGTAATTATAGAAGTAGCTAAGCGATTCCTCGGTGATGAAACAGTTTCTGCTGATTGTGTGTCTGAAGTTGTCTTGACCTTGCTGCTCAGCACAAAGCCCGGTCGAGCCCAGCTGTACACTGTGTTCTGTTACTGGTGCGTGGAGACGTATTTGGGTTGAGGATTCCTAGTTTTAATTGGTGTTGACAGAGACGGCCAGAACAGAGGACGCGCCGCTCTGTCATTCGGACTGACCGGTCCTGTAACTGCTCTGTTGACTCTCGGGCAGGGTGTCATTTGTGCTGGGACAGCAGCTATCATTCACCCACACAGGCCTGTCACTCCATATAAACATCCTTGTTGGTGTAAGCAAAGGGAAGCTTCCCCTCTGACAACAGCCCTGAAAGGGACTCTGCGCCGCTCCTGCGTGGAGGAGGCTGTCACTTTCCCTGACCTGCAACCTTTGACATGTGTCCGCCATGTGAGCGCGACTGCACTGAACTAGGGCGTTGTGTGTTTAAAGTGGGTCAGCGCCTCGAGATGTGCCAGCATGAAATACTTTCTCTTGGCTGTTGAAAAAGAGAGAGAGTGATGCGTTCAAGTCTTTGAAGCCCTGTCAAACCGGCACATCTCCGCCGGGGCCCAGCATCTGGTTTTTTGGAGTGCTAATTTTCACGAGTTTATTTCTGAAACTGGGTCTAAAGCTGCTCCTTGGAGACTAACTTATCAGGTCCATCGCATTTACTCAAGACAATCCTATCTCTCTCTCCCCTCAAAGACACATATAGTATGAGATTTTGAAGGCGCGGAGATAACGATCCTCCCTGTTCCTGTACATTAAACTCAGGCTTTGAAGTCCGTTACAAAAGTGTGGTTTGGTTACGTGATGGAATTCTGCCCGACTGTGGCAAATCTCACAGTCAATAATGAGCGATGCATCAGTGGCTGCACCTTTTCAGAGGCCCCCGCTCCCCTTTTCATGTGTAAACAGAGGTAAAAATGCATACATAAGCATATGAGTCATACTTTTATGACCTGTGTTCTTATTTTCTTGTTTCTCTGTTGTGTCAGAGCGAGAGAGTTGGAGCCCGATAACCCCGCAGCCGCATGAACACCCCTGGCGGTTCAAGACAGAAACCTGCCAGGAATTTCTTGGCTGCGACTCTCTCTCTCTCTCTCTCTCTCTCTCTCTCTCTCTCTTTTCCCTTTAAATCTTCTTCTTCACCTGAATAAATCAAAAAAACGGACTGCCAGGTGCCTGCTGTCCTCTGACCTCATTTGCCGTTTGGCCTAAAAGTGTCAGGGAGCGCGTAACGAAGACGGATAGCGCACAAACAAAACCACCTGTCCCGTTTAATCCAGCCGGCCGGGTCTTTTTTGTTGTCACAGCAAAAGTGGCCACCATATAGGTCGCCCGTCCAGCCAAGTTCTTCTTTACACTGCGAGCGTTTTGTGGTGCCATGACAACACCGGGGGGCCGTGGCCCTCATGAAACATGCAGTACACGGCTGACTTATTGTGTTGAGTCCAACTTCATCAGAAAAACCTTTGCAGATATGTTGATAGAAGTTTGAATCAGGGCTGATTGCCAACTGACTGTCAGGACGGAGAATCAACAGTGTTGCAAAAAAAAAAAAAAAAGGCAGGCTGGGAATTTTTTGCAGCGTTTTGTCTCTGCCAGCGTCCGAAATGTGGAAACGGGGCGAGCAAACAAGAGCGTAAATCAGACAAGTGGGGCACAGAGGGGAAATGGAGGAGAGAGTTTGGCAAGAGAAGGGAAGCAATCCTGACTGGTCCAGATCAGGAAGATACTTTGAGTCCTCTTTCACCGACTTTATCACCTGCTCAACCGACAACCCATCGCCAGAATGAGTTCTTAATGTTACGACTTAATGTGTCTTTAGGTTTTGGAGGCATAATAGGTAAATCTGCATCACTCAAGAAAATCTTTTTCCAAGGTATCATATTCTTTTTCCACTTCCTTCCAACACCTCCAGTACAAACGCTCGATTCCTGAGAAACAGTTCAGCTCAATAACATTCAATAAAAACAGCTCAATAAAATATTTTTTAATCTTCAGCTGAATGTTTTAAAGCTCCTGATATTTCCTTCGGGTTTTTTTGTTTTTTTTTCATTTCCTGACCTATCACCACTTCACTGACAACATGTGACTGGGGGATAGCAGGCTGGTGAGCAAGACAGCAGCCTCCGAGTTAACAAGTGTTAAATCGTGCCACCGTTTCTGCTGTGGATGCCCTCTATTGACTTTACAATAGGAGTAACTGCACTGCAGAAGAATGCAGAGAGACATCCTCTATCCCTGAATTCAAGGAACTGGGCGTGTGTCTCTAATGGTTTTCACAGCTTGTAATGTGAAATGCTTGTTTTCAGAGTGCAGCTACGTTCAGGAAAAGATAATATCCTGATTTTTAAAAATTTCTTATCCACCGTCCAGTGCTGATGAGTTCAGAGCTTTCTGTTCTGTAGTCACTGAACTTCTGTCATTTCTTCTGTCCTGTAGATGTTCAATAAGATGACCGATGCAGCAGGGCCAGGTAAGAAATCATTTGTTACTCATCCTTTACCTTTGAGCAAATCTCACCTTCCACAAACATGCGTTTCAGGTAAAATGTGTGTGTCCATGTCCTGTGATGGGCCGACAACCTGTCCATGGTGTTTGTCTTCCCCTCTGCCCAGTGCATGCTGGGTAGCACCCAGTGACCTGTGAAAGTTAAGCCGGCAGAGAGAAAAAAAAGAATATTATATATGGTAACAGGAGTGGCTTAAAGCAGCTACAGGGAACTTTCATTTTGTTGATCCTGGTGACCCCTGTGGACAAAACTGGTACGAGCACTGCTGCATCCTGTCAGAAGGATGTCGATCGGGCTAGCGCACTTTTGCTTTTGAAGTGAGTTGGTGAAAGACGCAAAATCATTCTCTATTTTTTAACACATCTGTTTGCTTTAAGTGCTGTTCATATACCTCAGTACGTAATCCTGAAGCTAACAAATTTAGTTGCTTTCAGTTTTCTGTCCTCAGGCTGTGAAAATGCATTAACTTAGTACCTTTTTAGAAACTGCTAATCTTCTAGCTGATTATCTTCATTATAACCAGTTAAAAGTTTCTCTTGGTACATTTAATGATTTAGAAAGCACTATAACTACTTATTTGAATGGCCAAAAATGACTTTTAGACCTCAGCACACTTTTCCTGAATATTTATACTGAATTACATCAGTCTGACGTTTACTTGAACTGTGCAGGAAGTCCAATCAGTATAGTCTTTGCACTGATTTCCCATTTTAGCTCATTCTAACCAAGAGACTAAACAGATATTCAGCTGGAGGAGAATCAGATGTCCTCGTATATCACGTCATTTTCACGATTAATTTAAAAGTATAGCAGAGAGAGAAATATTTGTAGTGAAATGTAGAATTTAGGTTCTTTTTCAGAAGTTTTTCTTGGATCTATCAGAGAATCTGTTCAGTCTCTGTCTCCTATAATTGAAACAGTGCTGCGCTGCTGTCTGGCACATCAGGAAAATCTCCCTGCAAGTCGATCCTGCGTTGTGTCCTGGCTTCGCTCAGGACTCCGACCCTGCTAATAAGACTGACAGCCACAGGTGTCTGCCTGCTCCCTCCCAGCCGGTGTCTCGAGAATGTCCAGAGCGCTTTGTCTCTTATTTTTAAAGCCTTCTATATATTGGTCACTTGGCGGGATGCAGTTAAAATTAGGCAGCGTGCCAGATCATTGTTTCTGTTTTGCTGAGGGGAAATATTTGGCCTGGTGGGATGTGGCCCTCGGGGGGCAGCTGCGGGATTTGGGTAGATGCCATTTTAGGCTCAGGTTGCACTCTCACATGACCTCAGTTGTGCATGATGGTCCCGCACAAGTGGACATTATGGTCTGGAAAAAATTCCATGTCACTTTTATGCAGCAGTTAACTAATGTGTGGTCTGCGGGCGTGCATGAGATATGCCCTGTGACCGATCGCTGGTCATTCCTGACTGTAACGCTTGGAAACCTGAGTGTGAGACCACCGTGAATAACATCAACAAGTTTGTCAACACGGCTCTCTTCTAAAACATTTATCATGATATTTTTCCACCGTCGTAAGCGTTGTGTTCAGCCGCATGCTTTCTTCTTTTATGTGGTGTGAACCTTCCCAGAGACAGTGTCGCTGTCAGCTTGATTATGTCATCAAGTGGATGAAATCAACGCGCTGAAGTTGAAATCTAACGATAAAATACAGTGTGAAATGACAATGTCGTAAAAAGAAACAAAGCTGGCAGAGAGTCAGACACATTAGGTGTGATATTCCCTGTTTGTATTTTACAGCTGGGCTGAGGAGACTCGGATACGAGGTGGCCAGATGGTTCTCGGTATCGACCATAACAACACTGTCCACCTCATTAAAATGACATTGTCCAGGAGAGGAAAGCACATTCTCTGGGTCCAGATCCAAAATAGCTGAGCAGCAGTGAGAAAACCGCTCGGCATCCTGCGCTACGAATGTGCAGCGTCTTTTTATGGCTCTCATATGCACTCGGTTGAGATATTCAGCATGTGTACAAGTACACACAACACTTTCATCGACGGCTGCCTGTAAACAAAACATTCTGATCAGCAAGAAGCTACTAGAGCTAGAGCTGCGACGATGAATTGATTAGGCGCCAACTGTATAATCGATTAAATTCAAAATTCTCTAAATCCATCTTCTTAAATGTGAATATTTTCTTGTTTCTTTCTTTCTTTGGTTGCAGTAAACTATTTGAGGATGTCATCTTGGGCTTCTGGGAAACACTGATCATTTTCTGATCATTTTTTCCAATTTTCTTGACATTTTATTGATCAAACAACTAATCCAATAAAGAGTTGACACATTGATTAACAACAACCATAATTATTATTTCCCTCACGAGAGTTAAAATGCTATCTGAGCCCAGCAAATCCATTGAAATGTTTCAAAATCAGTCTAAGCTTGATACAAAAATAATTTTCTTATACCATCCTTTTTTTAGTCATAGAAACCTGTGTTTCCCTTGTGCCATTTTGAAAAAAAAAAAAAAAACAAGGAACCCCATGTGATTCACAACTAAGTAAAGTCTTCAAGCAGCTGAAACAAGTCCAGCTGCCTACAATACAGCACTTTACCATGACCTGGATGGCTGAGAGCCCTCATCAACAATGTATTATCGTATGGCTGCATCTCAGAAACTAAAAGAAGGTCTATCAAATTCTTTGTAGCACTGGATCCAGAGCAAGACTAATTCAACTCACACGTGCTTTGTCCTCATGTAAATCTTATCATAAACATGTCAAATAAATGTGATTGTTGGCATTTAAGTCAACTTTATCCAACCGGATATGACATGATAGATATGTGAAATCAAAAACTTGTCTTGAGAGTCCATTTGTGTTGTGGACTATCCACCTATTACTGAAAAAAAAAACAAGTTAGGCTTTTCATTAACATGAGTCATGAGTCATTAATGGGATGAATTTAAATCGATTCCTTGATGAAGTGATGCAGTTTGGCATGTGAAAACACATCTGCTACAAACACACACAAACATGTGTTACCCAACAAGTCCCATATTGTATAACACTCAACTGAACTGAACGTTGGTTATTCAGTCACAAAGGTGATCAGTCAGCCGTCAGAAACATTGATGGAGCGGCCTGTAGGAGCCACCAGTGGGCAGCTTCTTTTTAAACTCTCATTCGTTTACGTTTCACTCATCTCTGCACAGCTTTTAACAGCCGCAAATTGTGTCGAACAATGGCCTGCTTGTTTGTCATACTGAGACTGAGAAACAGTTCTGTGGATTTTAAAACTCTTCCTTCATGTTTTTATATATATATCAGGCACATGTAGGGCATTTATGGAAAAAACACAGGATCTTTGAGCCCTCTTGACTTGTTGTTTTGTTTTTCCTGAGGCAAAAAACAAAACCTGGAGCTCCATCCTGAAACCGCATATGGTTACGCTCAGAGAACATTTGGTCTATGGAGAGAGCAAAAAAAAAAAAAAATAAACCTTAATCCTCCCTCTCAAATGTTTATTTTCTGAAGGCATTACTCAACGTTTATAGAGCATTTCTCAAGTCTTGAGTAGATGATGGGCCAAAAGTGCCTTATTCCCCCTCACACGGCGTAATTTGTATGGAAATCTATTCCCTGTAGTCTCTTTAATTGCACTGTACAAATTAATGGCTTCCTCTGGTGAGAGGAGGCAGCTATGTTCATCCTCAAAAACCCTGCTGCCTCCACCGACATTCATCACGGAATTAATGAATCCGCACTGACAACGCAAGCCGAAAGCTCCACGTCCAGCCAGGTTTCTGTCAGAGATACAGCGGAGATAAGGAGGATGAAGCTGCATTCGTCTGCCTGGCCTGAAAAAAACATGTATTTAGCAGTGGACAGACTGAAGATTTAGTCGTGGCTGTGTGTTTTGTAAATGTGTGTTTTGTAAATGTGTTTGTGTTTAACAGGAAAATAGAGTTTGCAGTGGAGAGGGGGATAGACAAACAGAGGGACAGACAGGGTCCAGGGAGAAGCAGTTATGCAGAAATCAGTGACTTTTAACTTGCATAACTAAATGGTCATGTGCTTTGTTATGATAAACATTACCTTCCAAAATGCCACGAGGGAAAATGACACAAGCGAGGCTCAAGCAGCACTTTCTGGCCCAGAGCTGAGAGTCCGAAGCTTCCAATCTCTGCCTCTAAGCTTCTCAACAGACGGACTGTGTGCGTTTACACTGATCCTCTCTCTGAATGCATATGCTAATCTACTTTCAATGTGGAAATCTCCTGCTACTGATTATAAGGAAAACAAAGAGGAAACCTTGTGGATCCCTCGGAGACTTTTTTTTTTCTGTTAGTTAGGAAACTAACGTAAAGCCCTGTGTCCCTCACACGTTGGTGTGACTGACTCCCAGAGAAAAGCTGCAGAAAAGAGGGGAAAAGGGATATTTGGAGTGTTTTAATCCAGATGGATTTTCTTTTAACGTCAGTGTTAAATGTCAGCTGGTGATTGATTCCAAAATGCAAAAGCCTTTATTGATTTAGACGTCAGGGTCTTCTAATCAAGCTGCAGACTGAGAGGAGTGTCTTTGTCATGAGCTCCGGACTGAGAAAGTTAGACGAAGTAAAGGCTGAATGTGTAGAACCGGAGAAATGTGCAGCCAGCACAGTCACTAGAACAAAATCATGCCACTGTACATTTCTGCAAACCACAGAAACCACAGTGTTTCATACATATCTTATCAATATTTCTTCAGTACCTCTAATACCATGTCAGATTATATGTGGGAGAAGTAGAGGATGTAAAGTGAAAGATAAAGAGCAGATAAAATGTTAAACATATGACTGGATGAGACCTGGGTGGGTGGAGACCACACCAAATGATGATGGATACAGGTTTAACTTGTTAACCAACCGTCCGATGACCTAAAGCTTTCACCAGTTAACACTGAGGGACGGCAACAAGGATCGTAAAATTGTGGATTATAAAGTTTATTTGAGACAGGACCGTGCAGACACTCGGGAGCATATCTGAGGTCTGCAGACGCGTACATTGCCAACATTTACTTGGGTGATTGGGTTCTGGCAGCGCGCGTTTCTACCAGAAAAATTAATTATATTAATATTTTTGTTTTGGCAACATTTCTGCTGATGTGCAGAGATGGCTGTGGTATTCCTCACTGCACGCACTATGCATACCAAAGAGTTGGTGAACGGTGTCAACAGTGCGGTGACGTACTTTCCCCTGAATTATTTGTTGATGAAGATGGAGCGTTTCTCCACTTTGTGTGTCTCTGTTTCATTGCTTTTGTCGCTCAAGTCGTGTCTCATCTTGCGGATTTTGTCCTGATTGACATCCGGTGTTTGGATCCTGTGTGGGTGGACGATCAGGATGTAAAACCTTTATTTGTTTATGTGAAACATCACCACAGATTTTTCAGTAAAGACTGATATGAAAAATATTGAGTGAGTTTCACTGGAAGACAAAAGAAGAACTTCAAACGTGCCTTGATGATGTGGATTAATGGCACAGCAGAGTTACAGTCATTTACCAGCCTTTAACTCCCACAATATGAGACTAGCCAGTGTGAGCATCCATCTTAGTGTGAAATGACTCCCCCGTGGGCCCCCGGTGAGTATACACTGCTGTATAAATCACCAGTCCAGTTATGGATGGAGCACTGGTGGGTATTATATAATGCCTATAGCTGCTAATGCATTACAGCAGGCTTGCCTTGTCTGTTTTCTGCCTCTTGCATGTTCCTCAGCTGTTCTCAGAGCCTTCAGTCTCAACCCAGGGTCAGTGCCTGCTGGTGGAGGCCGACTGTGACCTCAGACAGCTGCAGCCTCTCTCTCTCTCTCTGGAGGCCTGTTAGCGACCATAATATACACATCACAAAGCTTCATGGCAACAGATGAGGACATATGAAACAGCCTGTCACCTACGTAGCTGTCGTCAGAACATGAACACGGGGGCAGGATATTGAAATCATGTGTGACCCTGGATGTTTTGAGCTGTGAGCGCGATTATTAACTCTGTTGCTATTCGCTGACCTCAGTGCTGTTTTTATTATGAAATCTCTGTTGTTGTGACAGAAAAGGCCCAAACTTAGCTAAGTGTCACATAGTCCCCGAGGGGAGTCCGTAAGGTTTTTAAAGGAACAGATCATTTTCGGAGGATTAAACTCTTTTTTTTTTTTCCACAACTAGAACTGTGCAAACTGTGATTATTAATGTGTTCGGAAGACTTTCCATCAGATTTTGGAACCTGGCTGCAGGGATTTGCTCCCATTCAGCCCAGAGTGAGATGACTGAAGTCACGGATGGATGTTGTGCCATGAGTCAGAATTTAGTCAGTGCTCCAGTTCATCCTAAAGGTGTTTGTTGGGGTTGAGGTCAACACACTTTAATGGCCAGTCAAGCTCTTCTTCACCAAAGATTTCTTTATTAACCTTGATTTTTGTGGAGCGGTGGAACCACACCATTGCCGTAAATATCACTGGCTGCAATGTATAAATATTTCCGTTATTGTCTAATCCAGTGTTTTTCAACCCTGTTCCTCAGGGAACACTGATGATTGGCCGATCATTTCACTTGATGATTGGCCGATCATTTCAATCAGGTGTGTTGGAGCAGGAAACATCTAAAACATGCAGGACAGTGTTCCTCGAGGAACAGGGTTGAAAAACACTGGTCTAATCTGATTATTATTATTTTCACAATAATAATTTAATTTAAGAAACTGGATCCAGCAAAGATGTTAGTTTACTTGATAATCAAAATAGTTTATGATAATAGATGACTAATTTTCATTAGATGTAATACTGTTTTCACTGCAGCTCTAGACCGCTGTAGCATTTTAGATTCCTTGTCATTTGAAAGTGTGTCCTCATACTGTTAACTGATGGTCAGATAACCTACATTGTAATAATTCTTTGTCATTTCAATCATTTCTGTTACTGTGGCTGTGGGCACCTAAAAGCCCACAGATCAAAATGTTTACATGACACATTATTGTTGTTCAAAGTAAAACTAGTGACAGACCCCCTGCCCCTCCTTAAAGGCATATTTTCATAATTTTGCTCAGTGGTGGAAGATGTACTCAAATCCATCACTAAAGAAAAAGTACCAATACTACAATGTAGAAGTACTCTGTATCCAAAACACCTGGCCTGGCATCATTTCTATCTGCTTTCACATCTTCATTTTTGAATAGTTGAATGAATAAACTAGCTTTTTGTCCTGTGTTGTCGGTTGTTGCTTCTTTGAGGACACAAAAAGCAAAAAGTGACTGGGAGTCTTTGGACAGCAGCGCCAACAACAATACTCCAAAAAGTACATAAGTATCAGCAATAAGATGTCCTTAAAAGTATCAAAAGTGAAAGTACTTGTTCTGCAGAAACATGTGACTGATGCACGATTCTGATATTATTAGATGGTTAATTTTGGTGCATCAGTGTGTGAGCAGCATTTTCCTGTTGCTAAAGATGGAGCTAGTTTTAACCTTTATATTTACAGTACACAGTTTGATCCAGTGCAAATACATGAATAAGACAAATCTGACACAAACAAACGTGGCTCAGCTTGAATGTGCTGATGGGGTAGAGAGACTCATCCTCTTTGTGAGCAGTCACGACACAGGAGTCATCACAACACAGGACTTTTTAAAACTTGGTTTAAACATGTCAGTGAGTCCGTCCTACTTCTGTGTCGCTGCACAGAGTTTGTGCGGCGCATTTAGAAATGGCGTCAGTATTGAGCAGAAAAAGGCGACGTAGCACATTTTGTTCCATGGTGCTGTTTGAATATGGCCAAGCGTTTTCATCAGCTCTGTGACTATTTAAAGACAGAGCCGAACGTTGTGCAACGTCTTGATTTAAAGCACATGCGGCCCCTGAATGCTGCAGGAAAATCAATTTTCATGAGATTTGTACCGTTATTTCTGCTCCCCCGTCTATCCGTCGCCTAACAGGTGCCAGATCAGTGACATCATGCGCTAAATTTATAAGGAAGTCGTCATTTGTAAATCCAGCTCAGACTATAAAGGGTGCTGCTGGCATGACGAGAGCATGAAAAATTCCACACATGGAAAGATGGAAAATGACTTGTGGTTTCCTGAGAGCAGAGGCCAGCTCGGCTGTTTGACAGGGAAAGAGAAGGAGGCGGGGGGGAAAATTGAAGCCTGGTAGTATTTCTAGACTTTCCTTTGTATATACAGTAATTTGTCAAGGTTGTGAAAACATTAGAGCAACTATTTGGTTAACCCGCTCTAAAATCTTTAAACGTTTTTATTGCAATTTCAACATTTTTACTGCAATTATTGTAGCCATCGTACATAAAATAGAACCTAATATCATTTAATAGTGCCTTCAAGGCCTTTGTAGTGAATGAGATCATCGTGTTCAACAATTCCCATCATGTCGGGGCAGAATTTATCCCCCAGTATAAATCAACCGGTTTGATCCTGACATGGCGTGTACTTGTGTTTGAACAGAAAACCGTCTTATCTTCGTTGAGAGGAAACAGGTTTAACGTCCTGATTTTCAATTATTTGGACGCCGCCAATTAGAAAAGAAGCAGCCAATAAATCCTTCGGGGACGACTTCCTCAAGTGTTTTCTGTGCACGTCTTGAGGAATTTGGGCCTGGGGTTTGTAAAGTAAGTGGAAGGAGACGTGGGCAGCCGTGTCAGGATGCAGGCCAGTCGCAGGAGGACAGACAAGCTGTGTGTCCAAGTGTGTAAATGTGTGTGTGTGTGTGTGTGTGTGTGTGTGTGTGTGTGTGTGTGTGTGTGTGTGTGTGTGTGTGTGTGTGTGTGTGTGTGTGTGAGGCAACACAAAAGCTAACAGGTTGGTCCAGCACTCAGCTGCCAACTGAGAAGAAAGGCAGAAACAAGATTTAGGAAGTAATGAGCCAGGAAGTGCCACACCACCTCAGGACCCTGCACCAGGATGTAGCGACTAAACAGTCAACAGGCTCTGGTCCTGTTGACTCCTTTTATGTGTGCGTGTGTGCGCGGCTTTCCTCTGAATGCTCACCACTCTGCTGGAAATGAATCCAAACAATAACTCCTTTCTCGTCCAAATCTGCTGCTCCACTTTGTAGTTCCTCAGTGATCCTGCTTACACACACGCGCTCTCTCACACACACACACACACAGTTTCCAAGCCAAGAACATTTCCGCAGGGTCGGTTTAGATACAGTAACCACATTGGCTCTGTCACTGGCCTCCCAAATTTCCCACATAAACCACAGAGATTCCAGATGTTGCAGGGAGGCAAAGAGTCTGCGCCTCCGCTGGGCCCGCGGCCCTCGCCATCTCCATCCTCGGGTTGGCCAAGCACGTGGCACGGCTCACACCTAAACACTGTGTCCTTCTGCACGGGAGCGAGGCTGCGGGCAACCATGCTACTGGAGATTTACATAGCTGTGCGCTTCCACCTGTACCCGGATAACAAAAAAAGCACAGCCCTCCGTTAAAAGAGACTCTGTCCTGGGGCAGTGTAGCACTGCAGCTTTCTTGTGGTTTCAGACCTGATTAAACAATTTGGCTCAGCAATCAAAGAGCAATAGCAGGCAGAGGCAGAGCAGACTTCCTGCATCCTCTCCGCTCTCCGCCTCGCCGGCTTTAAAAGTTAAGGGCCCAGCAGGACCTGTTTGTGTCTCAGTTTGAAAACAATACCTGCACTGTACTTCCAGCTTATCACGGCTGATGAGTTGAGCAGAATTGTAGGCCAAGCTGATTACAGTCCACACATGCATCTCTCATAAAACGCATCAGTTGTTTGCTGTTCAAAGTATAAATTCGGCTTTTTTATTGTTTCGGAGGCATGAAAACTGTTTGTTTTGTTCTTGTAACGCAAAAATCCTTTTCTACTCTGTGTTGCCAACATAACTCAGCTCTGTAAACATCTGGTCTGAGTGCTCACACAGATGTTGACTGCCCGGGTTTGGTTTCTATTAAGCAGAAATGTTTTATACAAAAAGTTGGGACACCATATAAGTGTAAATAAGAACAGAGCGCAATCATGTACAAATAAACTGTGTTTACCGACAAAAAGTGTTCCCAAGCCCGTTGAGTGAAATCATGTGTTTCACAAAGTGGTGAACCTCGCCCCATCTTTGCTTCCACAACTTTACCCGTCTTCTGTTGCTCCTGTGGTTGAAATTCAGAATAAGCATATATTTGCATGAGGTAAAACATTTGAGTACTCAATTGTGTATATGTCAAAAAGAATTAGCACATTGTCCAATCTATTTTTTATTTTTGAAGGACGTTTCTACCGGACATTTCTTTGTAAAGCTAACTGAACCTCACGTCATATTAATGTAATTCAAACACTAATAAACGCATAGCTAGAATCGGTACGATTTGTCCAAGCTGTTTGTAAACGCACCAGAAAGATAGCTGATAGTTGAATCTCATTCCCAGTCTGTCTGTTTCTGTTTCTGTTTTGTTGACATATGCCGTGCGTAACATGCACTGATAAATTGGAATGAGCATACGAAATGAAATAAATTATAATTGAAATAATCGACAATTCTCCTCAAATGCATAAAAACTAAAGTACCGTAAGAAGCTTAATTTGAAGGCGTAAGGAGGAGAAAGTACAGATATTTGTGACTCTACTATACTTGAGTAAAAGTATGAAGACATCTGAAAAATCTACTTAAATACAAAACAAAGTATTTGTACTTTCTTCTTTCCCACCATTTGGATATTTCACGTGAGAGGAAAAAACTACAAGACCAACTGTAGTTTCATTTTAAGCAGCTGTCATTTGCTCCTTTGGTCTTCGTCAGACTCTTAAACTCCAGTTTCTCCCCTGGGACGAGGCTCAATCTCGAAACATAAACATGGACTTCCTGTTTGAATTTGTTTCATGGAGGCTAATGTCATGCTACAGTATATCAAAAGATGTCATGTATGAAGAGCTGCCCTGTTGCCGCGGAGCTGCCTCGGAGCAAAAACTCCCCTAATGTGAATTTCACATCGTCAGAGAGGTGGTGGAGATTAGTCCCCCCGGTGGAACAAAAGGAGACTCGAAATCAGCTTGAAAATGACTTAAAATCAATAAAACATGAGCTTATTTTACATCCGCCACCTCCGAGAGAGGAGGAGTGAGATGGAGGGAGTGAGAGTGATTGAGAGAGAAATGTACCTTCTGTGATTAGATCCTCATTGCTCTAATAGAAACCAGGTGCCGGACGGTGGTGTAAATGTTTTCCCATGCATTTTTGCGGGCAATGCAGGCTTAACTGATTCAGACCTGACAGCATTACATGCTTTGTCATTCAATGAAACAATACCCACGTACGCTTGTCATGCCGGTTTCACGTTCTTCGGGGCCTCTTTATAGAGACTTTGACCCCTGCGAGCTCTCACTTCTACATACATTTCATGATATGGAAGTAAATGTTTGAGTTATTTATGTCAAGTTATGCAACAAGCTGCTGCGGCGGGATGCAGATTTATATTATAATTTTCAACAAATCTGACATAATTGATCATGTGCTTTGGGAATTAATGATTCTTCAAAGATGAGACGCCGCTGAAGGATGGATCTGTGACGTTACAACAGGCGGCCCTCTAAGAAAACAGAATTAGTGGCCACTTTAATGGATTGGGACCAAAGTCTCCTCCTTCCCCAACCCTATAATCTAAACCCAGATATACACCACATGTGTGGCTCCTCTGGAAAAATGAACTCGACTTGGGAATATATGGTCAGGAAATTTATAGCACATGCCTGCGACGAGCCCTCAGGGGCCGGGGGTGGAGGTGGAGGGGCGATCTCCCCCGCTCCCCGAGCCTTGTTTCCATTAGGCTGGGAAGAGCAATCTCCCAGACTATTCAAGGGGGCCTGGTGTAAGACCTCCTGGCCAACAACATGACCCAATCGCGTAGGAGAAATCAGTTTCCTCACATCTGGGATTTTCCCACTGCAGCCATGGGGCAGCATTCCTCATCAGTCACCAGACACGCACAGCAACTCTGGAATTCAGATAACTTGTGTACAAATAAACAAGTGAGCGACGGGATGGAGGGAGGGAGGGAGAGCGGACAAAAAACTCTCCTGGAAAACGTGACATTTTTAACGCTGAAAACGGGAAAACGAGCGCTTTCTAAAAAAGCTGCCAGGCCAAAACAAACAAGTGGGTGAGTCAGCGAAGGGAAAACATTCTCAAGCTGATTGATGTTTCCTCTCCTCGCATCTGCTATTACTTCCACTGCCAAGGACCACTCCAGAGGCTAAGTCATCGTCTCGCCACAATGATACTCGCTGCGATAATGCTCTTCATTGTGCGAGATTTCTTTTATAGAGTAGGAGAGAGGAGTGTTTACCTCTCTGGTGATTCACGTCCAGAGAGGTCAGAACCTTGTTGCCGCGCTTCCTCCATCACTTTTACTGTCGGGGGGCTGACAGGGACGGTATTGTCCGCCCGTCCATTCCTGCCCTGTCACTCACTGGGGACTGATAGCTTGTTTACAACTTTGACAACTAGCACACTCATTCATTATCCTGTTTTCAACCCACATCAGCCAAAGGATTAGTCAGATGACGGACAGATGACTTTTGAGGATTTTGAAGATCGTTTAAAGGGACAGTTCTCCTGAAAATCTCTAAGTGCTGTTTTGTCCATGTGGATTCTTTTGGTGTGGTTTGCAGTTTTGGAGATATCAACCATAGACAAATCTACCTTTTCTCCCTATAAAGTGGTTAGGTGTAGGCAAGAAAACTACTTGGTTAAGTTTAGGAAAACATGGTTGAGATAGTTCTGTAACTTCACTTACTTACAGAACTGACTTACGTACTTAACATAACTTAACTGCCTTAGTAAGTTTAGGAATTTTGACCTCCTTTGTCATTTTTTGTACTACTCCTCCTGACTTCCTCCTTTGCTGCTGTAATGAAAGCTAATACCACTAGAGGTCTCCACCTAACTAGAGGTTAAACCACAATGCGATACGATTTGATGTGATGCTACTTTATTGTGAGTTTACTCTGAAATAAAAAAAAATTCATTAATTCCTGAAGATGCTAAATTAATTTCAGACATACAGTTACACATATAGCACGTATTCATAAAAGCACAATCAAACATTCATGACGATGACATGTATCCCATAATGTCCTCAGATCCAGATCTTATTTAGGATAGACCGATGTATAAAAGAATTCTTCAGCCTGTTGCGTTGCCTATGGCTGTGACTGTGACTGTCTCGTGCTGTCACAAGAATGAGAATGAAATGTTCTAGATGAAATTGCTCACAACAAAGTCTGTGGATTATCTTGAGTAGTGAGGTCATGATTTCGGAAAAAGAGACATCGCTGTTGAGTCTGTTAAATGTATTCTACTGGGCTTCATGCACCATAATCTGAGTGTCATCTAGTTCCATATCATTAGATGGAAAACTGATATTTATTATTCTTTAATTCTGTTAGGAATAGCACACAAGTCATTTTTTAGCTTAAGGATGAATTATCGTTTTGTTTCTTTTGTTTAGTTTTTGTGTTAAATTGGCAGAAGTTGTGTGTTACCCCTCAGCCTCTGTCTCTTTAAGCCTCCCGGTTCTTGTGAACAGCGTAAAACAAGGTGCTTGACTCGGCCTAACCCTGACCCTTCCTGAAAAGTCACAGCCTCAAATGAAACAGGTTCTCTAGACAAGTGTGTGTGTGTGTGTGTGTGTGTGTGTGTGTGTGTGTGTGTGTGTGTGTGTGTGTGTGTATTCTGTCCTTCAAGCTTCATTTTAGCCCGAGGTCCAAACAAGTGGGGCTGAAAATAGCAGCATGCTGATCACAGGCAAACAGGTTTCTCCCTCTGACCCACGCTGAACCAAAGAGGCAACCATGTTTTCTCACATACTTTCCATTCCTGCGACTTGCTAAGCCCTAAAATAACGGTGACAAATTCAGTTAGATGCAAATGCAGATGAAAAGCTTCCACACTCTGAGAAATTATCTAGTTTCTTTACCGTGAATGAGCGGAAAGCTCTGATGTTTTGCTTCGTCGGAAGATAGAGTAGAGTCTTTGATGTCTTCTGACCTGATATATGTAGATTTTAATGTTTTCATGTCACGTCCAGTGAGATCAGAGCAGGTCTTAGGTTTATTTCCTGACACCACCTCATTTCAGTTTTAGGACAGAACTAATGGAAAACTGATCCCGTCATTTATATTCTCCCCTCGGCTGCAGATATCTCACTGTGTGACCTTGCACCAATCTGTAAATCACTCGTCCCACTCGGTGGCAAATGGGCTCTATCTGCTTATTGAAATGAAGTAATGTTAGCTCAGCTTCATACGGAGAGGGCGAACCGAGGTCAGCCCAGATTTGCTCATTTAAGAGACTGTCAATCTTCAGCCAGTCACTCTGCGTTAAGACCGTGTGTTTATAATGGTATTAAACCTGTTATAGCAGTAATCCCAGCTGGTGAGCGAGAAATTAACGCAGCTGATATGATATCACCCGCTCTCAGGTCACACGGTGCCTGAGTGGGCACACTATAATAATAGGAGGAAATTCCTAAAATAATGATGGTATGATGATTACCGAGGTCTGGCTGGCAGCAGCAGCTGTATAGAAGAACTTATCGTGTTTGTTCCTCGGACGTGAGCTGAGGTTTTCTTTCTCTTCGGTGTCTGCGGTGCGAGATATTGTGACAACAAAAGTAAATGGTGCTGAAACTGAACCCATGTTTCTGCTGAAGGGTTGACCTACTCTCAGCCACCTCGAGAGAACTGGCTGAACGCTCGTTGAGCTTTAGAAAAATAGACAACATCGTCCTGACGGAAAATGTCGGTCAAAAGTTCCTAATAATAGTTGATAAATAGGTCAATAACATTTTTTGACTGCAAAAAATGACTACCAGATGTTGATGATGTTTTTTTTTTAAAGCTTTTTTTCCTTTACATCTTATTGTTTTGGGGGTGATAATGGAGAGAGAGAGAGAGAGAGCAGACTGGAGAAAGTGTTTGCTGAGTTTTTGAAATGTGCTGTGTGAGAGCCACAGTGATGTTTGTAGTGGTGGTGGTGGGGTGTTGAGTGGCTTGCAGTTTGTGGTGCCTTCGGGTGCTCTACGTAAAACTTTACTTCCTACGTCAGGAGGAAAGTGTTGCGCTGGAACTTTAGAAAACACTGTTGATCTGAATGGATTTGAATTGAAAACTCTGGATGTAGTTTCAAAGTAACACCCATTCACAACAGTGGTGTATCTCTGAAACATAGGCCTATATTTCCACATTTAAGTTTCTCCTTTTCAAAAAGTGTCTTACTGGACATGGGCGGTTATTGTTTCAAAGCCATGACATATGATTTTGAAGACATCTTGTTAAGTGTGTCTAATTTTAGGAGCCCAGTTTAACAATATGTGGGTTGTTATTTCCTATTCCCCCCCCCCATTTGTTAAAGAAGACAGAAGTGTGTGACCCACCCTTCCAATTGTAGACTTGTTTGCATGTGGTTTTTACAATGAATGCTCTCTAAACAAGCTCAAATTCAGATCTCTCTACGCGGTGGCTGTGGCTCAGGAGGCAGAGTGGGTCGTTCCAGCAATCCGAAGGTCACAGGTTCGGTTCCCTGGCTCCCCTGGCTTCATGTCAAACTATCCTTAAGCGAGATACTGAACCCCAAATTCCTGATTAGCAGGTTGGCACTTTGCATGGCAGCTTCTGCCATCAGTGTATGAATGTGTGTGAATGTGACAAGTGTTGTAAAGCGCTTTGAGCTGTCAGTCAAATGGAAAAGCGCTATAGAAATGCAAGTCCATTTACCGATTCACCATCTCCTGATGTTGGAATCCACTTTCTGTGGCTCTGTGCTGTGATGGAAATGTGCTGTGTTTTTTTTTTTTATTTGGGCAGTCAGTGGAGGAGCCGCAGGACGCTGCATACAAGGTTTCTTTCAAACAGTGATGAACTTAAATAGGTACCTCATTAGATATGATTAACGTTTGAGATTACTGTTACTAATGTACATTGTACACTTGCGATAGCTATCATAGATTTGTGGGAAATGTATTTCTGGGTGAGGTTGTCTTGGTCAGTACCAGAGTTCTGCCCTTTTTCCAGGAGAGTTTTCCTGATGTTCTGTAGATCAATCCCCTGTGATAACTGAGATGGAGCCAAAACCTAACCTTACCAGAACGTTGCATAGTTCTGTAGAACTGTGGGGCTGGGATAAATCATCATGAAAGAAGCATTAGTATTCACACAGCCGTGACAGAACATTATATGGAGACAGAACCTTCATGGAACATTACAGAACTCCATGTTTTCTGGCTCATAACGTGTGTGATATTTGATATTAAACAAAGGCCAAGTAGCCTGTATACAATCAATCATCATCAATACGATAATATTTACACATCATGCAAAATAGCAGTCATAAAGTGGTTCACTTTCACCATCTGTTGTTACCATCAGCTCGCTCTCTCTCTCTCCCTTCCTGCTTTCCACTCATGCGCTCAGCTCCTCTGGCGGTTCTCATATTTCCCGCAGCACTTGAAGGTACCACATCTTTGCAGCGCTCGCAGCGCGTGAATCCTTCACACACAAACACACACACACACACACACATCTGGTGTGAAGTGTGAAAGTCTGCTTCACTATCACTCTGTGACTTTTTTACTCGTTGCTGACCGAGAGGAGTATTTTTTTTTTAATTCCTTCCACTCAAAATGTTGACAGCTGTGTTTGAGGACCGGGCGCCACAGTCAGGGTAGAGGAAAAAGTTAATAACTGGGGGGGTAAAAAAAGGGACAGGAGACTGTAAAATAACGGGTTTGTGTGACTGTGTGTGTGTTGGGGGGACGAGGAGGATTCAGTTATTATGAGCGAGTGGAGGATTTGCGATGACATCTAGAAGAAACTCAGCGAAACTGAAGCTCCGGCGGTCGTTCAGCGAGCAGCTGCGGAGCTCCACATCCAAAGCCTGGGATCTCCTCTGGAGGAATGTCAGGGAGCGGAGACTGGCAGGTCAGTAGCCCGCTGCAGGGGCACCAGAGCCCGGGGAAGGAGAGGACTCACTTCTTGGTTACATTAGTTGACATCAAAGTGGTGCAACAGAGGGGAAATGAGTAAATACATGCTTTTTCATTCATTTATTTTGTTTTTCGAGAGTTTATTTAATTTGATTACCTCTAATTAAATGGTCAGCCGGTAGTTATACACAGTGCACGAACATATTGATCCTTAAATTGTCAGATATGAAATGTGCGTGTGTTCCAGATCATTTTAGACATAACAATGTGAGACTTGCAGGATTGAAGCTGTGTTCTTTTAACACCGTCTGAACAATATGTTCAATTTATAACCTTGTGCACACGCGGAGGAAATCCTTGGCCCTATAACACGGTGCCATGTTAATCTTTAACACCAACTTTATTCATTCTGAATGAGCAGTGGCGTGGTGAGGCCGCTGCGTGGCGCTGATGGGTCGATCTTAGCACTGGGAAATGAAAGAGGAGAGGGAGAGAGGACAGTGTGTGAACATTTTTCCCAGTCAAATTGTGGTTTTTAAGTATTAAGATGCTCATAAACAATACACATCTATCTATCTATCTATCTATCTATCTATCTATCTATCTATCTATCTATCTATCTATCTATCTATCTATCCCACATTTAAATACAGATGTTACAGAAAGATATTAAAGTTCATCTCCTATTGCTCTGTTTGGCTGCAAATACACCGCAGCGCCGCTGAGATGGTCTGATCATATTTGCCTAAACCACTTCAGATGCACCTGTCTCTCCCTGCAGGAGAGGACACTGTGCTGACAAACACTGTTCAGTCGCACTGAGCGTTACTGTCATTCAGATCCAAGTCACGTCTCTTCAAATATACAATTATTTCCTGCATGATGTGCTTAAAAGTAATACAAAGATTATATGTGGCATGAATTTATCGTTTAAAGTTACTCTGGGGTGAATTCGAGGGACACGCTGTGGATTGAAGTGGACGCCTTCTGCAATGATTGGTCAGAGATCTGTGTGAGAAGACTTGAAATCAATGAAGTGTGCAGTAAGCAGAGTCCACCACTGGGTGCAGCGAACCGACCTGCAGCAGCAGCTCCTCATGAATCACAGGGCAGACGCTGCCTTCATCAGGAGGAGTTTGAGTGTTGCGCCGTGTGTGTTCTCCTTGTCAAACAGGATTCAGAGCTGCTGTTTTGTTTTTTGTTTTTTTGTGGCTCAACTGTGCAGCCTGCCAAGGCACGCCACTGATGCAGCAGCTGAGTCGTGCATTATCTGGATATCTGACACTTTAATCTTGCGTTCGTGTTCCATATACAGTAGGTATCGCAGTGATGTGTGCCATGCGGTCTCTGCAGACCTTGAGCTGCTCGTGCACAAGCAGACACATGATAGACCTGATGCAGCTGACAGATTCGGCACATGGACTGAAAGTTATGTGAAGACTTTTGATGCCAGCAAAGATGTTTTCTACTCTTTGCTGGGTGTGCTACAGATATATATCTTTGCAGTTTTTGGTGCCTCTTTGTAGATGATGTTGATATTGAATGTCACATCAGGCTCTATCTAAGATGGATGTGCTATCTGAGGCAGAGAGGAGAATACTTTCACAAGGACAAATTCACGACTTGTACAAAATTTAGGTCAGCTCTGTTACACTGGTCGGTTCTGGCTCATCTGGCCGATCACCAAGGAAACTCATGTGTCAGATCATGATGGTGGTGGCCGATAGTGACACATGTCAGCTGTGTCAGAAAGTCAGATATTAAAGGTGCAATATGTAGTTTTGGGGAATAGATTTTAATCAGAAGAGAAAGATCTTCATGGACAGTTTTTGATGTCATGAAAAATTAAATAAGCAAACTCCCTTTTGTTTTAATGACTGAATATTAAACACACTGATCTTAAAGTACAAGAAAATGTAATACTGTTTCACTTTGTTTATATGGGGCGGACCCTGCCACCTCTCTAGCTCTGAGAACATTCAGTTTTGGAAAATAATAACATTTTTCAGTATTATTACCTCATTAATATTGTAAATATTAAGATTATTTTCCTTTACAACATATTGCCATTTTAAAGTGAGATGCAAATGATCCTTTTGCTCGATGAAGCTCAGACTCCGACCTGATGGACTTGAATTATGTGCGCCAGTCCGTCACGTAAAAAGTGTGGAGCCTATCTTTTACATTTAAACTGCGCCTGAACCCTGCTGCTGAGCTGAAGGTCACTCTGCAGTAAGCAAATATTTAAAAAGACGTGGCTGGCTTCACATACTCCTGTGTGATTAATAGGTGTTAACTGTCTGGAGTCATATGCTGATGGATGTGAGCTGTCATACTCTATGTATGTGAATGAACGGTTACATCACAGAGCCTTATTTTGAATCACAGGGAGATATGCATTAAATTGTTTTACACTGTGAGGGTTTGACTTTCAGTCAGTTGCTCCAACAGATGAATGAAGATACAAGATATTTTGAAACACTGATGGTGGAATATTACGTCAATTTGAGCAGAAATTTAAGAACTGAAACTGTGTCATATATGTTGTGTTGTATATGTTTATATGTTGAAACTTTATGTTTCTTTACGTTTAAATTTTCAGTTTAATATATTCTGATTAGGTTTAAGCACAATAACCACGTGTTTAGGGGTAAGGAAAATTTTATGTTCTGGCTCCAATCATGTCACAGCTGGAAAGGTCTCCACATCTCATTAAAAATGTCCAGTTTTGTGTATAGAAGTGTTTTCGTGGCAGATGGCTGCAACATGTCCCATCTAGTCGCTGTAGTTACCCAGTTGAAGTGGTCTCGAGCAGTGGTTTGTCGCTTGGCAGCCATCTCACATAGATCCCCACGCTACCACCACCTTCTCCTCCTCCTGATTAGATATCCACATAGTCTGAAAACATCATAATATTATGAAATTTTATGTGTTATTTTTGATTGTACAGAGAACATTGGTTACTGCTCTCACAAGTGCCAAAGTAACCTGGTGAGAGCTGCATTATCGTTTTGTTGATTGGACTTGAGACTTTCTCTCATATTTTCTTTAAATATGTGGGGCGGCTCCGGGAGGTTGCTGGTTTGAATCCCAGCTGCCCCACAGCTGCATGACCAAGTGTCCTTGAGCAAGATACTGAAAACCAGCCTGTTTCAGAGTGCAGAGTTATAGTTGTGCTTTTTTAAAATCATTATCAGTCATAGTGCTTCAGCCAGAACCAAACCTCACGTAATTTGTAATAATGACACTGTAACTAACATCTCATTCCCCTCCCATCTTCTGTTTTGTCCAATTAAATGTATATCTTTTCTCATATTTAACTAGAATTTGCAGATGAGAATCTTAAATATCTTGGAACACACCCCTGTTTCGGGGGGAAAACCCAGCAGCTCCATGCAGCGCTCGCTGCAAAAGAAGAGATTAAGCTCTGAATAAATAATCATGCACGTTGTGGTGGGTCACAGTCGTAGGCAGTAAAAACTCTGCAGCAGAGCGCCTCCCACCTCCTCCACTGAGCCGTTATTCAATTATAAACTGTTTCAGGTTACCTGCCGAGCGAGAGGACTGGTCCTGCAGTGTTAGAGTGGGATGTAGTCCCAGACCTGAGCTAGGAAATTCAGACATTTGATGGCTCATGAGGTGGAAACCTTCAGTCACACTGATGCTATTCTTAAGCCCCAACCACAGGAAACTTAGCCGCACCAGAGCCAGAACTGCCCAGTGCAGATTACATGTGTCTGCCGCCGAATCAAACCCACATCAGAGCAGCATCTTAACCCCACTCAACTGCCTCCTTACTCATCGTCTGTGGGGCCCGCGCCTCCTCCCCGTGATTCAGACTTTTAAGTTTCCCTTTTTTTTTAACCACACCTGGCGGAAGATGTTGAATGAAGGCTGGACGTTTCATCAACATGGTTTCATTTGTCATCGCACAGTTACATTTACCGTGTTCATCCACTCCTACCAAGCTGGCCGGCGTCTTACTTCCAGAGCCTCGGCATGTGTTTGTGTGTAACGTGAGTCTGGATTCCTGTTGCCATGCTGTATAGTAGTTGAGCTCTGAAGCCCAGACAGAGGCGTGCTGGAACAAGTTTGATAAGGGCTGGAGTCACTGCGCCTGACACACAACACTCCCACACTAAGGACACACCACAGCCATTTCTTCATGGCATGCAGCACAACGTTAAACACGGGGGACATTCACAGAGGGTGCAGGAGATCTCGTTGCTCTTTCACAATCCCCGCTGAGGTATTTGAGTGCCGACAGAGACGAAAACACCATTAATCTCATTCATTATGATGTTGAAGAGCAGTGGTTGATTGATTCTGTAATGCGATATGCATGATGCGCTCTGCGTGTTTCTTTAGTCTAGACGGGGAGGGAACAAGAAAACACAGAAATGGGTTCAGAGAGATCGCACTGCTGCCAACATCCCGTCACTCATTTTTTAGTATCTGACACCTGAAGCGATCCTGGTACAGTATGAATGAACACAGGTGTTTGTGTGTGTAGAAAATGAGTCACGGCCAAATGAAATCACCTGAATAGTGTCACACCACCGCCTAAAAAAGCAACAATCACGTATTCAAATACTCCACCTGAAGGTGTGAGAGGGTCATTGAACCCAGGAGGAGTTTATGAAAACGTGCAGCGGGCTCTGAAGTGTGCTGCTGAATTGTGCTCTTTGTGAGTCTAAGCTCGGGTGGATTTTGCCAGCCAGGGAGTGAAACACACGGGGGCTGTGTTTGACTTGGTCGCATGCCCATTTGTGCTCGTTTCACACGTATGGCGCCATGCTTATGCTACACAGGCAGGCCTGTATGAAGAGGCCAGGTCCCAAGGAGAGTGGCAGAGGCCCTGATTGGCGCTGGGTGGGTCGGCTTGTGCGGATGTGGACTTTAGTTCAGGTGTGAAGAGTATTGTTGTTCCATGCTGTAAACTGGCAGATACACGTGAACTTTCAATTCAGAGAAGCATGAGATTCTTTTCCCGACTGACTGTCCATAACCCAAACTCTTTATTAACTACCATAAATGACAAGAACAAGCAGTAAATCCTCACATTCAAGGAGCTGGAACCATCAGACGTTTGACAAAAATGCCTGAAATGATTCATCAATTATCAAAATAGCAACTTATTTTCTCTTGACCGACTAATTAATAAATCGACCGGTCATTGTAGCTCTATTCCAAATGGTGTAAAAGGAATAAATAGTTGTTCTGTTTTGCATGTTGGAAGATAATTCACTCATGGGGGAATCATTTTTGGTTTGACTACTAATTGTAAAGTGGAGCTGCAAATAAGGATTATTTATACAATTAATTGAATTATTCAGTTTGCAAAATAGTCCCCAAAAAAAGTGTTTGTCACATTGTACCAGAGACCAAAGTGATGCCTTCAAATTGCTTTATTTGCCCAACCAACAGTCCAAAACTCCAAAGTTACTAGTATTACCCATTACCCATATTACCCAGTTACCCATTTACTAGTATAAATGACAAATACAAAGCAAAAAGTTATATGAAATAGTTGCTGACTGATTTGCTTCCAGTCAACTAATTGATTAGTAGACCACTCTTAAGACTGTGGCCTTGTTTTTATGTCTTCAAATCAATGAAAATACATATTTCATTTTTGTAATTATGATTTCTTAGTTTATATATGACCTCCCACCTACCTAGTCCTAGTCCTCTTTGTTCTGGCACTTCATAAATCACTTCCCTGTTGTATACTAACTGCAAAAGTACAGAACATGAACACGAGCATGCTGGATATTTGTAGCTGTGACGAGGGACACATTGTCAGAAGAAGCTTTGATTCCTGTCACTGAACGGCCACCGGAGCTGAATGGATGACATGCCGGAGCTTGATCTTTCCTTTTGTGCTGAGTTAGGGTGATATAGGTCACTCATATGTATTCAAGCTAAAATTTCGTTTCCCCCTGAGGAGCTGACACTTTGAGGAGACCTGCTGAGAGGCCTTCCTGTGGCTGGAACGAGGGGTTGTGTGGTGGGGGTGGGGGAGCAGAAATTAGCATTCTCCAACCAGGAAAACAACTTCTCCCTCTCCGCTCTTCCGTCTCTCTCCGCTGTAGTACTCTCTAAAATGGCCCAGACTCACTCTCGCCCAGTAAACTTGGCACCTGTGTGACCAGCAGCAACAGCAGAAGAGTTGTTCTAGTGCAGGGCGGGTCCAAAACCACTATTTTTGTAAGCCCTCCCACACCCCTCTTTCTTCCACTCCTGCTCTCCTTAGTCAGTTCATAGGCATTCCAATGGTATTTATATTTCCCTCCAGAGCAGGGGGAAGTTGACAAGCGTTCACACAGACATTGGATTCAGCTCAGCAAGGTGGGCAGTACTCCCACTGCTCCCCTGCCATTGGCCTCCCTGTGGTCACATGGCCTGCACAGACAGGCTGAAGTGTTGGCACTCCTCCCCCTAGGCTCTGCACTGCTATCCGTCCCAGCTCACTTAAGGCTTTTTGCGCCTAGATGTGAAGTTTTTCTATTGGTGGGAGAGTGTGTGTGGGTGAGTGTGTACCAGCCAGCCCAGCCAGCTCAGCCAGCCAGCCAGCCAGCAGTCAGGGGCTTGTTTGGGGTTCAGTGTTTCAGTCATGTTTCGGGAGCTCTCGGAGTCCTCAGGCAGTGAGTGTCTTGGGAGTATGACCCCAGAGACTCAGGATATCTACCTGAGAATGGACCATCACCGCAGACGCTCCGGGTACAGGCTGGGCAGGATCATTGCCAGGCAGCAGCTACTCAAGAGGATCGCCGGAGGTAGGAGACGTGACAGTTTTGGAGTCTTTTGGTTTGGATTTGTAGCCCCGGGTGAGGGGTTAAAATGAGTCCTTCCTGGTCATACCTCCAGGAATGCAGGCTGGTAGCCAAAACATGTAATGAATCAGACATGACACATGGAAAATGAGAGTGTGAATGTGGGATAGCCTGGTGCCAAGTGAGCAAGTGTTTATTTGGGCAGTGTCACTTCAAATCTGGCTGTTTTCTTTGATCGTTTGTTTTCCAGATAAAGTCGGAATTTGACAGAAATAATCCCTAGGGGACAAATTTATGGCTATCGAAGTGTGTTTGTGTTAGTGCCACTCCAGACAAAGCCAAACTTGACCTTCAGCCAATAAGCAGTCAAGGGTGCAGCGCTGGTAAACAATTAGTATTGACTGACCATAAGGAACGCTGATAGGTGATAAGCTGTAGGATCTGTTACGAAACAAGAGTCCAGCCCGCAGTGTAAACAAGAGATATCAATGAATGTCTCGCCTGACAGTTTTACAAGCCCTCAGCCCATTTGTGGATCTAGTCAGGAGAGCAATAGTAGTGCTTTCTCCCTCCCATATATCCTTTGCATTTACCTGGTCAGTTGGGGGCGGGGTTGTCAGGGTGGCATAACAATAGAGAGGACAAAGCACCAGCACTCCTGCAGGTGTGAGCCTCCTGATGGGAGTCCAAAGGCTGCCTGCGTTTCATAACAGAAGAAGCTTCATCACACAGCATAGTTTTTCCTCCCAGTCACTCTGAGGAGCACACAAGTCAGATAATGCTGCCTCTTGTGTGGCCTGGATCACCACGGAGGACCGAGGCGACGCATGACTTTCGTGATGGTGACGATGTTAAGGATACACAGAGATCCTACTGTTGGATGGGAAGATGTCCCAGAGCTGTGTGGGGGAGATCTACATGATCTGATGCTCGCAGGCATGTGCAGTCATGTAACCTGGAGGCATGTGTTTTCAGATTGCAGATGGCTGGTTTGACAGCAAACCGACAATTTGGGTCATCTGTGACCAGCACTGAAAATATGTACATGTTTGAAGTGATATGCAGGAGTCTTTTAGTGAAGTTAAAAGTCTTTTCAACAGCTTTTACGTGCATGTTTGTTGTCTGGTGTGAACATTTGAACTACTTTTAAACATAATGTGCTTCGATTTCATTGCAGTTTGAGTGAATATTATGATTTATTCGACAGTTTCCATTGCGCAGTCTGGTTTTGTTATCTGTGACCAAAGATAACATCAAGCTTCGATGACTGTTTCTCCTCAATATCATGTTTCTGTATTAACCATAATATACCAATTTATGCAGACAATCATGTTCCTCATCCTCCTTAAAATTGTTTCTGCTAAATGTCACGTAAAAACCATGACATCATAATGCTTCACATGCAGTGAAACAACCTGTAGGAAAAGAGCTTTATATCCTGAGGTGTCCACAGGTCTTAAATGTACCTACCTTAACAAGCAGAAAATGGATTAACAACATTAAATGTTAACCTTCTAGTGAAAGTATCCCATAATATCAAGCCGTTTGTTGAAAAAAAAGAACTAACACTAATGTTCCTCAGGCATGGGGGATACTTCTTTGAAGTGTCCTTTTCTGACAGGATAAAAGATGAAAACGGATAAAACTACGAGACATTGAATGTGTTTCACGTCTGTTTTCATTGGCTGTCTGAAGTACTGTGATTATGCCTAATTCAGGTAATTGTAGTTTTTTAATCTGACTTGCTCTAAATGCCTCAATTGAGCAATTTTCTTACCGCAGTTTTCCTTCACTTTCCCCGTGAGAGCAGTTTCAGCCCTATATGAGTCTCAGATCCTTCCTTACCTCATGCCTCGCCTTGTCGATGCATACCTGCTTGAAATGCGAGAGATAACGGCGAGGTAGCATTATGAGAGGCTGACTGCAGAGAGCGCAGAGCCACAGGATTGATCACCATGTGTCGCAGTGGCTCCTGCATTCCAGCTCGCTGGCCCTGTTGACATAGCAGGTTGAAAGTGAGAGGGGGCCACGACGATGGGCAGAGTTACTCAGTATTGTTTCACCTCAAATTCCAGACAGGCCTGTGGGAGTCTTAGTCATGTTTCCGATTTGATGGCATCTCAAAAAACAACAGCGCTATGTGTGTGGGTTCTGTTTCAGTCCAGCGTGATGACCAGGATAGACTGAGGGCCAACTGTCCAAAATGTTCTGACCAATATATCACATCAGCTTTTAGAGTGGATGGATATGAATGCACAGCTGTGTGAAGTAAGATGGAAAGAAACAGGCGTCAGAGTGCTGCACAGTGGCATTGTTGTGTAAGAGTCTGTTTTCATTGTGGAGGAATGTGTCTCCTTTTTCCTGAAAATATTCCTCGGATTTTGGAGGAGTATTCCGCACTTCATCACCGTAGAAGGGCTACTGTGTTTCTGCAGCTTTCTGCTCCATCTGCCTCCATTCATCCTGCTTTCTGGAACAACATCTGGAGTCCACATTCTCAGAATTGCTGCCTCTCTTGTCACTACTCATGCATTTATTGTATGTGACCAATATACATTTAATTTACATCATTTTTTTGTACATTTTCAAGTTGCTGAGCTGTTTGTGCCATCATCAAGAAAAAAAATCTTTATTTGTATATTTACATTTGTAGCATATTGCCGTTTTTTTTTATCAATTTAATTGAAAAATTCTAAAAAAAAAAAAAGTATTTTTTCAATGATAAATTGGTTGATCTTTATAGTGCGTGTCTGTGCATATTGCTCTCCAATGAAATAATATGTATATATCGTTCAGGTCTCATAGGGGACATTGTTTGCCTTGAATTTATATAATATCAGACAGTGTCCAGTGGTACTGAGGTGTGTTTCATTCGTTAATGTGACTAATTCACAATACACTAATTGTCAGCATATAAATATATCATCTCATAGTTATATGCCCACATATGACTTACAAATCATATCACATCTTACTATTACCACATAAGACGAAGGTTTTCAGCTGTTCGTCTTGTGCCGAATCATAGTGAAAACCGGACAATTCCCAGATTGTTCCCAGACTGTTTTGAGCTGGTGGAAGTGTTCCTGTTTAGCCGCGGAAAAGTCCTGGAAACTTCAGTGGAAACCCTGAGCAGCTGAATGCTGCACCGTGACTAAAAGGTTGCTCGCTGACTGTGTCTGTTTGCTTCTATTTTGCCTCATTGAGGAGCTGTTGTGTGGCGGACAAGAAGCTCTGTCCGGTGTGACCCCTGCGTGGCCCTTCTTCCTGGCTTATTGACCTCTCTGCAGCCAGCGGGCTCCGATCTCTGCCCTGGAAAGGCCATTAGTGCATTCTGCCGTAGTCGAGGACGTTGTGCCTCTCTTGTCAAATGACACAAGTTATTGCGCGGCAGCTGGGTGCTTATCATGAATGTGTCTGTGTGCTGGAGTTACAAAGCGCGCCTTTTGTTTGGCTGTCACGGCTGAAAGGTCTTGTGTCTCTCAGGTTAACGTGCTATCAGTCACATTTGTTCTCCTGC